>CANTUS010000003.1:51502500-52752500 GCA_947683365.1 Euphorbia pulcherrima
TCCAAGAATGTTAAAGCATGGTTGTCAAACCCGGCCCGGCCACTTGAACCGGTGAAGGTAGCGGGTCAAGGGTTGATGGGTCTGTTAGAAAAAGAAAGCATAGAAGAATCAGGGTTCAGATTGTATCATCACATCCCAATAATATAGACTTGATTTCGGGTCCATATATATAGAAACAACCTTGTGAGCGGACGACGTTCTATGCGGCGGCTGCAAAGCCGGGCCGGTGGACCGGCCTCTTTAAAATAACAGGGGATGCGAGTGATGTGATTGGAAAATGGTTTTGCATATTTTAATGCTCAAAAGATATGAGATCGAAATCCCGTACTTAAAACAGAGTCGCCACCCGGTTCAGCTCAATCGTGAAATTTTTGGTACGATTTTCCCACCGGATGGTTGGACCATACCTTAAGTAGAAATTCCGAGTTTGGATGATGTTATCTATTTTTCATTAGGCCAAGTTAAGATACTTCATTCTTTTTTAATCGGTTTAATCCACACTATTTATTTGTGTTTTCAGTTATTATGTTGTTTTCGCGTATATTAGGCAGTTGAGGTGATGAATAAATTATTACAGTCATCCAAAAATAAGTGCGGAAAATAAAATTATTACAAGGCTTCCAAGTCTTATACATTTTTCTATGCGGTAAATAAAATACCCGAAGGCCTAATATACATATACCTGCAGAAAATGGTTAGCATAGATACGATACGTCGTACGAGATATCTCACGAACCATATATAGTTAGCAAACCAAACAAGACCCGAGTTAGCATGAACATGGCATATTTTATTTACAATATTATAAAGCCCGGTTGGATGGCTAAAATGGAATTTGAACGGCGTTTGCGGGAAATTCCGTTTTTAACCAAATTTTAGACTCGATCGTTGTTTTAACCGGATTATTAGTGAAAATGCCGCATGTAATGGGGTGGGGTCTGTTTTCAAAAGGTTTTGGACCTCTATTGTTGCACTGTGTATCCTAGTTTCGGAAAATAAACTAGGTAGGAAATGAGCGAAATAAAAATAGCTATCTAGAAAGTCATGCCGCCGATGATAAGACTGATGCCACCGGCGACATGGTTGATGTTGCTGGTGATATGGCTGATGCCTCCGGCGATATCAATGATGTCACTAGAGGCATTAGTATGCAGGCGGGCTACATGGCTTTCTGAGTACCATAAAGAAAGGGTCCCACAAGAAAGTGAGGTCTCTAGGGAATGTGATGCCGCCGGCGATACCACATGTCTCCGGCAACCTCAATTTCTTGCAGCAGCAGCGAGCATCAGTAAAAAATGATTAAAAACCCAGAAATGGACACAAATCAACAAGAATCAACACAAATTAGTAATATTAATGCCAAAGAGCTATGAGACTCAAAATTTTTACCTCAGGGTTGTGAATCCACTTCTTCGTGAACCGAAAAGAAACACCTCTGGGGAGCTTGTAACGATGATTTAGTGGTAAAATTTAAGAGTTTTAAGCCTCTAAATCCTATTAAGTTGAGTTTAACGAAAATACCTACTGATTTTAAGCTTACAATTAGAGAGTTCAAAGAAGAAAAATCAGGAAAGATGGATTAGATTCCTTTTTCCTGCCTTATCTAACTCTTATCTCACTAAAATCTATTTTCTCATTCTAAAATTAAATTTCCAATCTTAGATGGTTTCCTCCCCCTCTCCCCAAAGCCTAAGGTGTGTTTTTATAGGCAAATGGGGTGGTTTTCGAGACCTTTTTAACCAATTCCACCTAAAGTGGCAAGAAAAGCTGTCTGTGTAGGGGCCCGTTTTGGGCCATGCCGCCAGCGACATGGTGATGCCACCGGTGACATGGTTATGCCGCCGGCGGTATGGTTGATGCCGCTGGCGACATCAGCCTCCGGCAAGCCGACAGCCAGCGGGCCCATAAGCCCATAAAGTCACCAAAAGTGATTAAAAGTGGGTCAAAAGGCATCTTTTTTTAATTTTAATAATATTTTAATGGGTATTTAGAGATTTACTTTAATTTGGGTGTAAATCATTGGTTCATACTCCTACCGAACGCGTTATCGGCTACACCAAACTAGATTCTACCAAGTATAAAATCCGAAAGGAATATTATATTGGTAACAAAAATTCTAAAGAGAACTTCTATTATGAGGCATTAAAATCGGTTATACGTCATCATTGTCTTGCGAGAGGGACTGTAAAATCCCATGCTCACAAGCTACCCCTCGGGGTATCACTACTGCCACAAGTTAGCATGATCGCATGAAAGAGCTAGGGATAGGAATGATACCTGATGGATGACTTCTTTGCCCCTTGGTCGGACTCGTGTTTTGTGGAGAGATTATCGCTTGGTCAGAACTATGCTTTATGGAGTGGTTATCCCTTGGTCGAACTTATGCTTTGTGGAGAGATTACCCCTTGGTTAGACTTATGCTTTATGGATTGGTTGGCCCTTGCGGACTTGTGCTTTGTGGAGAGATTGTCCCTTGGTCGAACTTGTTTTTTGTGGGGGGATTGTTCCTTGGTCGAACTTGTGCTTTGTGGATTGGTTGCCCCTTGGTCGGACTTATGCTTTGCGAAGTGGTTGCCCCTTGGCCGGGCTTATGCTTTGCGGAGAGATTGTCCCTTGGTCGGACTTGAGTTTTGTGGGGAGATTATCCCTTGGTCGGACATGTGCTTTTTAGATTGGTTGCCCCTTAGTCAGACTTGTGCTTTATGGAAAGATTGTCCCTTGGTCAGACTTGTACTTTGTGGGGAGATTTTCCCTTGGTCGGAGTTGTGCTTTGTGGATTAGTTGCCCCTTGGTAGGACTTATGGTTTATGGATTGGTTTCCCCTTAGTCAGACTTATGCTTTACGGAGTGGTTATCCCTTGGTCGGACTTGTGCTTTGTGGAGAGTGGTTGTCCCTTAGTCGGACTTATGCTTTGCGGAGAGGTGAACCCAAAGGCGACATGTACAAGGTAAGTGTATTTGGTTTGCGATTGTGGCTTTGTGCCAGTTCTAGAATGTCAGGACTAGAGTTGGGATTTCACCGAGGATGGCTAAAAAAGGCATGGAGATAGCTGATATCGCTGGTGACATGGATGATGTCGCTGGCTGTATGGAATGATGCCGCTGACGGCATAAGTGCCACTTGGTAGCTTTGACTGGTCAAACAAGTTTGAAATTCAAATTGAAGGAGGTGATGACGCCGACGGTATGACTGATTTTACTGGCAATATGGATGCTGCCGGTGACATGAATGCCACGTGGTAGGCTTGACTGGTCAAACAAATTCAAAATTCAAATTGAAGAAGGCGTTGTCGCTGGCGGTATGGAGTGATACCGCTGGCTGCATGAATTGGGTAGTTTCAGATAAATTAAAACTCCTTGAATTCCACGCGGTAGTTTAAAAGGAAGTAAAACTCCTTTCTCTTCCTCATTCTGCAAAACCGTACCTCTTTGCTTCATTCTTTTCCAAATCTTTTGATTTTCTCTGCTATTCCAACCATGAGGAGAATTACTAAGGCTTTCAAGGGAAAATCTGCTAAGGCTAGGGAGAATCTGCCTGATTCCTCTATCGAGGGGCTGAAAATTCTCTCGGTTCCTGTTGTTTACGGCTTGAAGGAGACGGCCAAGGTGTATGGGTATGAGATCAATTCCTCCATCGCCAATTTGACTCCTGAGAAGGAAAAACATCTTTCCTACATCCAGGTAATCCTGCAAAACTCGAATTTCTTCTTTTTGGGTTGAGTTTTGATTCAGCCTTAAGCTCAAAATCGTGCCGTGATAGGAGTCATAAGCGTGAAATAGATTGATTACAAACTGATATTGCATGTTTTAGGTTTGATTTTAACTATTTTTTAGGCTTATTGTTTGATTGATTGTGATTTTTGTTGTTTTTGTGCGATGAATGCGATTTTCAGGGAAATTAGGTTCTGTCCGTAGGTTGTGATGTTGTTGGTGACATGAGTGATGTCGCTAGTGGCATCAAACATTGTAAAAAGGCCTAGGGAGGCGTGTTATCACTTCTTATTAAAGTGATATAGCTGGCGACATCGCTTCTATTAGAAGCGGCATCAGCAGCCTTCCATCAGGTTCTAGTGATAAGAAAATAAACAGGGACTTATCTATTTTACTTCTGATTTTTACAGCCGCACAGACTAACTTATACCGGAGGCATAGGCATCATCGGTGAGTGGTGGCACCATATTTTAAAAAAGGATCCTGAACTTGTGCTAGCTATCAATAAGACGGGCTTCAGGGACTTGGCCTAAATCATGCCGATGTTAATGCCAAAGCTCTCCTATCCGGCGGTGACAGCTCTTATAGAGAGGTGGTCTGAAACCATTCACACCTTTCACTTCTCATTTGAGGAAGTGATAATTATGCCCTCTGATGTTGTAGCTATGATCGGGCTCCTCTGGACGGACGAGGTCATTCACTTTGATGCCTATATGGATAAATATCACATCGAGAGGCCCGTGGTGAGGCAGGTGAAGGAGCTGTTTGGTTTAAAGCCCGCCTCAGGATGGATATCTTATGGTGAGCTAGACCAATACTAGACTAAGGCAGATGAAGTGCTCGAGGATGAGAGAGACGCTTGCGTCTGCTCCTTCGTGATTTCTTTGCTCACCGTATTATTTTTTCCGATCTTGGAGAGCAAGATCAACTAGGGGTTGATATTCACCATGGAGGATGTGGTGGGCATTAGGAAGAAGAATTGGCCGCGTGCCATCCTAGCGCAGATGTACCATGGGCTGGATGTGGGACCCCAGAAGAAGGAGAAGGCTCTCCGAGTCAACCATTTGCTGTTGCATGTATACCTTTCTTGGAAGCATTTTACTTAATTTTTTCCATTTAGTATGAATAGTTTATCTGCTATGCCCATTTTGGACTGATTAGTTATTTACTTGTGTAGGCTTAGGCATTCGAGCATCAGATCCTCCCACCAGTCGGGTTCTTGACTACCGTGCCCTCGGGTTCCTATTTTCTCACCCAATGGTGCGGTGGCATTGGCAGGAAGGCCAAGTATTCCACTAGCTATCGAGAGTCATTAAGGTTTGCATGGTTTAGCTCGGTATGTGATGCTTTGGTTTAGACTCCTATTTCACACATTAGTAAACAAAATGCATTTATAAATTTACATCATACTTACATCAATTATTTTGGTTGATTATTGGTATAGCTTGTCCTGGACCCATTTGATGAGGTGGAGAACCTGTTGGAAGTTGTGAGGGTCAGGAGAGAGGTGGATGACCATCAGTTTGTGATTGAGTGCCCACTGTCCCAGCAGTGGTACTTAGGGGAGAGCATTCGGGGCTAGAGGCTTATCCCTATTGCCGCCAGGCCTGTGCTCGCCGATCCTTCTAAGGGTTTATGGTTGCCCCATTTGGTGATCTCATCTAAGGCCGATAAAGCTGACTATAGCGAGGGGAATGGCCGAGTGATCACTAGCATCCCTGGTCTCTACGAGCATCACTAGCAGCACCTTTTACCTATTTGCCCTCGGATCTAGGATAATGATACGATCAAGTTTCACAATAAGAAGAGGATGGATGACGAGAAGAGGAAGCTCAAAGGGATAGTTGATATTGAGGAGGAGGAGGAAGAAGAGGAAGAAGAGGAAGAGACGGAGGTAGAAGGCAATGTTGGGATCAAGCCTAAGGGGGAGGACAAGGTAGGCACGGATGTAGCTGGCGGGAGTGCACCGATGTCCCAAGGGGGGCAGCGCTCTTTCGAGGCATGATTGCGTTTATGTGCATGATTTGCAATCATTTAGGTTTAGGAATGTTGCTGATGTGTATCTTTTGTGTTTTTTAGGAACCTGCGAGGAAGAGAGGCCGGGATAACTAGAGTGGGATGCAGTATTCTGGTGTACCCGAGGGGATAAATTTCATAAGAAGGGCGGCTGGTCAACCCGATGGAGACTCAGTTTCTGTTAATAAACTCCCGAGGTGAGTTCCAAACCAGGAATATAGGCCCGAGCAGGCATACTCCGATCTTTATACCAGAAAGCACCACTTATGTAAGGCCCGATAATTACTTTCTTGTTTACCCTTGGATGCGTGTGGTTAATAATTTTCCTTCTGGAATTTTCAGGTGGTGTGGAGTCATGTAGAGCAACTGGCAGAGAACAATTTTGCTCTCTGGGACACGCTTATCGGGCAATCGCTGCTTGTTCAGGTACATTCCCTATTTATGCCACGCCAAAATAAGATAAGATGCATGTATGGATGCTATGAATGAATTGCATTATTGACGTTTTCCTTGGTTTGCAGGATTTCTTGGCCCTTTCGTTATCAGATGCTAATGCGGCCTGGTAGAGATATGAGAAGGAGACTGCAGAACTCCGGCATCGTGTGAGCGACCTTGAGGGTCAACTGGAGGCTACCATTTAGGAACAGAGGAGTAAGTAAAATTTGAATCGCGTGCACTCCAATAGCACCAGTTGTAGGGGAGTGAAGATATCTGTAGGCCGACGCCCATTTATTACGGTCGAGGAGTCTAGCAGTGTCCTAATGACTGAGGGAAGAGAGGAGGATGGTGTTGATGATTGGCTAGTGAGCCCCAAGGATGTTTCATCCCGCCCTGCCGGCAGTGGTAGGCATGGCTAGCTTTATATTTTCATTTTGCTTTTTGTTTTAGATTTCGGTTTGTACCCTTGATACATTGGGGTTTGAATAAATTGGATTTGTTGTTTGGTTTTGCTTTGGTAGGATAAATATTCAGGATTTTTGAATGATTTGCGCCCTCGGGCTTTTTACTTCGAATAAAATGGATTGGAGTTGATTAGGTATTTGGAAATGGATTACAGGAGTGTTTATAGGTTTTGTATAGGTCTATAATGAAAAACATGCTTCTGACACTATCGGAAATTAACTCCATGCTACCGGCGGTATGACCCATATCGCCCACACTCAAACAGCTAAAATAGTATAGATAGGGCTATCTTAAAGCTCATATCGCCAGCGGTATCAGTTGATACCGCCCAAATTGGTTTATATCTCCGACAACATCACTCATATCGACGATGGTATCACCTTTCTAGAAATTTGATCCCAGCTATTCTGCCAATTCCTATCATAGCAACCCACAATTAATAGCTACAGGGTTTTCTGCAAAGTTTGGGAAATACGGACTGGAAGAAGCTTGAAAAATTCAGACTTTGGAGGTTTCGATATATCACGGCGTGGCCTTTAAGCCATGAGTTCCTTTGAGTGGTGCTATCTTTTTAGGACCCAATGGGCCATATCTTTCGATTTTCATTATTCGAGGTATGCCCCTTGCTTGAAGAGTTCCACACCATATCGGGGGTACGATGCCCTAAACGCATGCCCTTAGCATTGCCGGAATTTCATTTTGGCGTGGATGGAATTCCTCGAGGGTTATGGAATTTGGACTCTGTAGATCCATCTTCATCTCGATTGTCTGACAAACCTAGGTTTCAGCTTGGAGTAGTTTTAGAGTGGTGCTGTAGGGCGCCTTGATCTCACCTTTCTTGGCCGTCCATGGTGGCATTACTACTCACGGTGGAGTTTATGTGCGGAGTGAGCCCAATTGCTCCACTTAGGCTAATTTCTCTCACCAGCTCCATGTCGACAGGGGCTTCTCCCATGGCTGTGGGGTTGGCCGATGTTTTGCTGAACATAGATGCCTCTTCTGTTAACCCAGCACTCATCGGAGATCAGCTCATATTACTACAGGTACCTTTTGTTCTTCCCAATTTTATGCATTTCCTTCCCCAATCCTTACCTGAATTCGAATTATAGGTATAGCTAATGGAGAAACTGAGGTTGAAGGAAGCACCATGAGTGAATTCGAAGAAGTACCTACCCGTTCATCTGAGGGAGAGGGGGCTTATGCGGGCTGATTTTGAACAGCTGACATATGATGATTGGGTGCCTATTTTGAGGGGGTATACTGATGCACAGGTTTAGTGGGTTAGTCCAAGGTGGAGGATTCAGGACGTGGTTGTAGAATCCTGGGGAGCTTGTGTTCAGTTGATAGGTCTGGAGAGATCTTCGTTCTACACCCCTTATCGGCTGTGCTGTCAGTATGGCAAGAGGCAAAGGATCCCAATCAAGCTGCCCCATAATCAAATTAGAATCTACAAAGCTAGGTGGGTCAACCATATTCGGGTGAAGTGGTGCAAGGAAGCTGTATTTGAGATTCTGGATTATAATCATGTGGAGATCATCGAGACCGACACACATTACAGAGGATGACTTGCTGAGATAAGATGCTTGATGACCCATCGAAAGCAGTCATGGGCCCACTTAAAGGGGGAGCATGCGGAGTATAGGGAGAGCCCCTTTTTACTACCACATCGAGGCGGATCTCTAGGTACTATGATGATGATGATGATGCGGGAAGCTCGGTTTGATATGCACTTTTGTCAGTTCTCTCTTTTGCATAGGTTAGTCGGGGTGACTGACCTATCGGACTTTGTCTTAATTTTTTTTTCTCTTTTTTGTGCATTTAATATGGAATAAAATGAACTCTATCCTAAGCTTGGTGGAGTTGTCTTAATCCTATGAATATATGATTCACATAAGTATAAGCATTTAGATTTCAACAAAAAGAGATACTTTTGTTAATTGAGATAAAATAAAGTACACGATGTTCGGTTGACATTCCCATTAATTTAACTCCCGGTGCCCACTAGCCTAGATTGGTTTTCTAGAAGGCACTCGCTCTTTGCTCACATACCCTAACTTTTGCCTAGATCACCCTTTTCGAGTTTTCGATCTAACGGGTTTGACTCATCCCCTAATTTTTGCACGGCTGGTTTACAAGATACTAATCATCGGGTATCAACCTAATTTTTGTTCGATCAGTAAAAGACCAAAAGGCGGGTGATTATCATGTATATATTTTTTGGTGTGCCACTTTTTCGAATTATTTATTTTGAATCAGATATGATAAAGCTTAAGCCTATCTTGGTTCACGGGATTCACAAACTCGTTCCCATCTATGTCCATAAGCTTAACTGCCCCTTTGCTAAGCATCTTCTTTATCACATATGGTCCTTCCTAATTCAGCCTGAATTTGCCCCTCGCATCAGTGGTAGAATGTTTTAGCTGTTGAAGGACCAGATCACTAGCCTTCAGGGGGAACTTCCGGTGTCTTACCTGACTATTATATGCTCAAGCCATACATTACTGGTACATCTGGAGGTTGTCGAGGGCTTTTAACCTCTGCTTATCCATCATGTTCAACTGTTTAAATCTTGCCTGAGTCCATTCAGATTCTTTTAACTTAGCCTCCAGAGCGACTCTTAAAGAGGTCATCTGAGTTTCAACTAGCAAGACCGCTTCCATCTCGTAGACCAGGCAGAACGGAGTTTGGCCTGTCGGTGTGCGAATGCTGGTGCGATATCCCCAAATTGCAAAATGTAGCTTATCTGCCCAATCCCTGTAACCAGCTATCATCTTAGAAAGAATCATCTTCATCAATTTGTTAGCTGCCTCAATAGCTCTATTTGCTTGCGGTCTATATAGGGAAGATCTATGGTGTTCGATCCCGTATTTCTCGATTAGAGAAGCTGTTGCTCCTTGAAATTATACTCCATTGTCTGAGTCTATGTGGTGTGGAACTCCATACCGAGTGAAGATGTGCTTCTCTATGAATTTGGCCATCTGCTTGGCGATGACATTGGTGAAGGATTTGAGTTCTACCCATTTCGAGAAGTAATCTACTGCTACCATAATGAATATGTGGCCGTTTGTTGAAGAAGGATGGATTTCACCAATTATATCTATCCCCCACGCCGAGAATGGCTAAGGGGTGGATAAATGATGGAGTTTAGTGGGCGGCAGATGCTGTATATCCCCTTAAACCTGGCATTGGTGGCATCGTTTGACCTGGGCGATGCAATCGACTGTAAGAGTGAGCCAAAAATACCCCAACCACTGGATTTTCTTTACGAGAGCAAGACCGTTCATATAAGGGCCACAATCACTGACATGGACTTAGGTCATTACGTTCTGACCCTCAGAGTTAGTGAGGCAATGGAGAAGTAGGTCGTCGCTAGTGCACTTGAATAGATCATTATCCATAATACAAAACTGGACAACGAGCTGCCGTAGGGTGGTACGATTTGAGTCAAAAGAACCCATAGGATATTGGCCAATCTAAAAGAACAGGACAACGTTAGAATACCAACAAGGTTTGGATGAGATGGCAAGGATTGGAGAAACGATTGAATATGGTATGGAATCTTGGTGAACAATATAACTAAAGGGCGAATAGGCTGCTGCTGAGGTCCTTCCCATATGGACGCGAGAGTGGTGAGCGCATCAACCATTTGATTCTTGTCCCGAGGGACATGGCAGTACAAGCATGAGGTAAATTTCTTAGATAATTCGCAGATAGCCTCGATGTAAGGACTGAGAGATTTCTCTTTAATTTCCTAATCTCTGATAACCAGACGGACAACCAGAGCCAAATCCCTAATGACAGATATGAGGCAGGCCCAAACCTGCAGAAGAGCCTCTAGGCCGAACAGACAAGCTTTATACTCAGCGCCGTTGTTGGTGATAGTGAATTCTAAGCATTTAGACAATGGGATTATCTCATTATCTGGCGTGATGATGATGACCCCGAGACCTGCTCCCCGGTGGTTTACAACGATGTCGAAGTATATTGTCCACACGTTGTCAAGGATTGTAACAGAGGTAAGCTGCTTATCAGGAAACTCTAAATTTTCCTTATAGTTAGAGCTGAGGGGTTGATTAGCTAGGAATTCGGCTATGGCCCTCCCCTTAATGACCTTTCAGATCACATACTCAATGTCAAACTCAGACAGGAGAAGTAACCATCGGGACAATTTACCGGCTAGAGTGGGGGCTTGACAAAGAAACTTCATTAGATCAATCTTGGCCAAGGCTTGGACACGATAAGATTGGAAATAATGTCGCAACTTTTTAGTGAGACAAACCATGGTAGTGTAGGTCTTTTCCACAATCGAATACCGGATTTCATAATCTAATAACTTCTTGCTCAAGTAGTAGATGGCATGTTCGTACTTATCAGCATGTTCCTGGACAACCATGGCCCCAATGGAAGCTTCCTCAATAGCCAGGTAAAGGATGAGCGATTTTCCTAAGATGGGGGGTGTCAAAATGGGTGGATCAACAAGATACACCTTGATTCTGTAAAACACCACTTAGCAGTAATCGTTCCATACTACCGGTTGCTGTTTTCTTAATAGGTTAAAGATGGGTTAACAAACAGTAGTGAGAAGGGCAATGAACCGACTAACATACTACAAGGACCTAAAAATGATCTGACTTCTTTCTCTGTCTTAGGTGGAGGCATGTCCCTGATGGCTTTGGATTTTTCTGGATCCATTTTAATTCCTTTCTGGCTAATCACATGCCCCAATAATTTGCCTAAAGTAACCCCAAACATGCACTTCTTTGGATTTAGGCGGAGGTTATACTTTTCAATACGAGTCATGAACCTGTTAAGAATAGTAGGGTGCTCTTCTCGAGCAGCGGACTTTACAATCATATCGTCCACATACTCTTCCACTTCTTTATGGATCATGTCGTGTAAGAGGGTAGTTACGGCGTGCTGATAAGTGGCCCTGGCATTGTTTAACCTAAACGACATTACCTTGTAGCAATACACTCCCCATTAAGTGATGAACGTCGTTTTAATTTTGTCGACAATATTAACCAGAATCTAATTATACCCTGAGAATCCATCCATGAACAAATACATAGCTGCACTGGTGGCACTATCAATCAGGACATTGATGTGCGAAAGTAGGAAGTCATCTTTCGGTGAGGCTTTATTAAGATCTCGGAAATCTACACAGACCCAGACCCTACCATCTTTCTTTCGAACTGGGACTATGTTGGATAACCAAGTCGGGTATTCTATAACTTTAATGAATTAAGCTTCAATCAACCTTGAGACCTCTATCTTAACCTAATCTACCCATTCTGGCCTCAACCGACGGAGCTTTTGCTTGACAGGTCAAAATTTAGGATCGGTTAGGATTCTGTGTTTGGTAATTTTTCGATCAACCCCAGGCATGTCTTTATATGACCAGGTAAAAGCATTAACATGATCTTTAAGCACTCTTATAATCTCACTTTTTTCCTCGGGAGTTAAGTCTTTGGGAATGGTCACCATTTTGGGATTGTTATCTGTACTTAGGTTTATTTGACTTAATGATGTATACTAATGCCAAAAATATTATGCGTATTGTTATGTGAATGCATGGATCCATCAGGAAAGACATCAAGCAAGTAAGCAGAATGAGAGTTATGCACTGCATTAAAAGCCTCGTAAGCAACATTGTTCGCATCAAACACATCAGAAATGTTAAGAATTACATCATCCATATCCTCCTCCATAGGCGAAGGGGCTTCAGTAGCAATATTAATAGGAGGAGCATCCTCTATATTGTCTATCAGAATGGGACCCAGGTCATGCTCCAGAGCGGTCTTTTAGGCAATGGTGAGTGATGGCCCCTTGGACAGGTTGGCTTTCTCAGGGAGAGCCCTAGCGAGCTCCCTACTATTGCTATCATAGCACCTTCTTCCCCGATTCTCCTACCCTTCTAGCCTTTCTTCAACAGCAGCGCCATAGATTCAGTCATGGTTGCCACAGTATTTTCAATTTCTGGATTGATAGACTGTTCACTACTTCTCTTAGGCTCATCTTCGGGATGCATCTTACCTTTTCCCTTAGCCTCATTAGAAACAACATTGATACGGGTATCAGGCTCAGTGGGCTTGGGTTCGGTCGAAACTATCATGAGGCCGGTCTCGAAGTCGTAGACATCTTTAAAGATCTCAAAGCCAGGCCATATTTTTTTGCTATACTCGATCGGCTCAGGCTCTCCCTTATAAGGCCTCTTGCCTTGGATTTCATAAATAGTGACCATGCGTTTGTAGCAGGAGGGGATACGGCGATAGGCGTTTCTAGGCTTATATCCCAATCCAGCTCGATGGGTAAGGATTTTCAACTCCAATGCTTCAATAATTCCCTGCTCATGTATTCCCCCACCTCTGCTAGGCTTGTAACTAGATATTTTTAGCAGTTTACCCATACCAGCATGAAAGTAGCTGTGCTAAAGGGGAGGAGACTTCTGAGATTTGCTAATCATGGCAATCTGAAGGCCTCCTTCTAACTAGCTTGGGCTTCCGTAACGTCCATAATGGAAGCGGGATCAGCTTCTATAGTCACCATTCTATCTTCATGAATAAGCTTGATTTTATAGTATACTGTAGAGGGAACGGCTTCTAAAGCATGAAGCCACGATCGGCTAAGTAATAGAGAATAGGTAATAGGAATGTCAAGTACAGTGAAGCGTACATTACTTGCCACACCTTCTACAATGACTTCTGCCTTAAAGGTCCCAATTACATTGTGCTTTGAATAATCATAAGCTCTAATAATAGTGCTAGATTTTTCAAGCATGTCCTCCATTAGTCCTAGATGAGGAAGGATTTTTAGAGGGCACAGATTTAGAGTGGAGCCATTATCCACCATGACACACGGGATTACCTTATCGAGGACTTAGATTCAGATGAATAAGGCCCTGTTGTGATCCCTACCCTCAAGTGAAAGATAAAAATGGTCGAACATAATTTGAGGCCCTTTTCTCGGAGGGAATGCCTTCTCCAACCATGGAGCACATCTCAATGACCGAGGTGGCCGGATTAGCTTCTAAATTAAGGAGCCATTTAATCAAGCCTTTGTGATGCCCTTCGGAGTTAATTACCAGCTGCCAGATAATATATCGGGCTTGGGTGATTTAGAGTTGGGTAATGAGAGGGTCAACCTCAAGACTGGTCGAGATAAGCGGAGGTGGAGAAGGGGGTCTCGCGATAGTTCCAACCCTGCTAGGAACCAGGTCTTTGTACAAGCGGAGATATCGGTCTTTAGGTTGATATACGTGGCCACTCTGAGTAAAGTTAAGAATATAATCGAGCAAGACACTCTTAGTGGCTCGTGTTTCAAATAGATATTGTTGTTCTTTAGAGTCCGAATCTGGGTTTTGCAGCTCATACTTATCTATGCTAAAAAAGGTCATTTTGATCAACCTTGCATAATTTGGTGCTTACGGCCTTGGTCCCTTGAGCTACTTCCTCATCACCATTGAAGTAGTCCGCCTTCGAAATAAAGGAATCTATGCTGAATAGTGGTTTTTTTCTCAACTTTCATTCTTTTTGCCATGAATGGCTGAGACCTGCGGCTCTCTTACTTTGGCTGGTTTGGATCAACTTCCATCCTCTGGATAGAGTTGACCCCTGGGTTGGCTTGATTGATTAGATCAAAAATCGAGTAAGACGGGAGACCCAAACTAACAACCGGGGTAAAGTTACTATTGTTCGGCCTCCAAGTAAGGAGATCGAAGATTATGGCTTCAGATAAACCAAACTGGACCATGCCAACCTTATTCCCAAAATTTGGCAAAAGATTTTTCATAGTGCTCGAAATTCTATTAGGTTCAGTGATCTTTGCTTCACTAACCAAGCATTGAATTGCCTAGAGTAGGGCTTTACAATTGTTGGTTTGGTGTCCTGCCTAAACATGATAGTTATAGAAGTTATTCTTATCCTCAGGTCTAGGTGGCTTGTATTACCGAAGGGACTGTATTTAACTTGGTTCTCTCAAACATTGAAAGATGACCCGTAGGGGCAACTTATAAGGGTTAGCCAAAATTGAGGAGGGGCGAGGAGGCTAGATAGTGGCAACCATCGGTGGAGCCGGAGTGATTGCGAGGGGTGCAGTAGGGGTTTGAGAAACGGCTTGAACTGCAGTTGGTGCTTTAGGCTTAGCTAGCACCGGGGCTGAGGGTTGAGCTTCATTATTTTTTTTAAACCATAGTTTTCCCGCCCTTTCGGCCTTTTCATGCTCTACCTCATGCTCGATCTTCTCAGCTTTCTCGAATAGAGCCTTGTAGGATAGAAAAGAATCAGTAGCCATTTCTTTATGGAATAAGGGGAGAGACCCTTTGAGGAGTTTCATAATCATTTCCTCGAGGCTTAGCTTGGATTTCATTAAGACCTGGGTTGACATCCACTGATTAAAGTATTGCTTAAAGGTTTCATTAGGCATTTGATGGACCCTCTCAAGATGTTGGAGGGTTATTTCCATTATAGTATTAAAACCATAATGCACTTTCAACGCCTCACATAAAAGATTCTAGTCAGCGACAATATGCTGTGGGAAGGTGTGATACCATTCGAGGGTAGGGCCCCAAAAGGACCAAGGAAACATTTTAGCAAGCACCTTATCCTTTAACTTCTTTGCGTGCATTATTCTTTTATACATTATAATGTGAGAGGAAGGTGCTCCAGAACCATCGTAATGAGCCATATTAGGTATAGTAAAATTATCGGGGACCCAGTCTTCATCTCTTTTAGGTTTCTTAGCGGTGATGAGGCAGTTGATATAAGCTTGGATCTCGGGTGTCACACCCGGAGGCTGTATGACCTGGTCGCTAACCGGTTTGGGAGGGATAGCTAGGGCTTTGGGTGTCACACTCGGAGAATACGTGACCTGGTCATTGATAGTTTGAGAAGCTATCATTTGTCGGAGAAAACTAGCTACCTCGGGTGTCACGCCCGGCGGTTGCGTGACCTGGGCGTTGAGTGTCGGAGGTAGCGGAAGACGAATGGTCAGCTGGCTGGTAAAAGGATTTTAAGGGTAGGTCATACCCTTAGGAGTTATAATGAACTAAAGAGGAGTGAAAGAGGGCAGTGGCTGAGAAGCTGGGCTCTGGTGAGTAAATATCGGAGGAGCAGAGCTTTGAGCGAAAGGTTTTGGATTAAAAGGCACAATTGATGGAACAGTCAAAGTTGATAGAAAAGCTGAAGCTTGCCCAAACTGGAATGGGCTTGCCATAGGCTGGGTTGATTGAAAAATAGTTGCAATAGGTCTTGTCCCTACCGGACGGACAACATCTATGCTGAACCGTTCTAGGCCTAAATATTGGATGCTGATACTCGATCGGAATTTCTATCTTTGAGAGCTTGTTTAATGATACCCTAAACAGTGGTTTGGATAGAAGCCTGAAAAGCGTCCGAGTTTAGGAATTGTGCTATAGCACTGGTAAAGTCAAAGCCAGGCGGTGGCTGGGATCTCGTTCCCAAGTTGGAAGTAGGGCCGAAGGGTTCTTCGGGAGGAGGGGTCCCTGTGCTTCTTGGAAAAGACATGGTTGGTTGAAAAGGGCTCCGAATTAACTAACCTTGTTTCGAATCTAACTCCCCACTAGAATCGGTGTGTGGAATCCCTTTGACTTCTGTGCTAATAATCGAGGTGAGAGGATGATGAATCAAGCGGTGTTCTATCCTTTTCCAAACCGGGGTACAATGATCAGTCCACCTCCTCCTAGCTAAAATGGTAGGCAGTGGATCAGATCATGAATGGGTTTGCAAATGGTATAGATGGTACACATGCTTTTTGTTTTTAGAAGCAGTACGCGATACGTATGGCTGAACGTAAATGTGGTTAGAGATGATGCGACGGCTTATCCCTCCAGCATACTTGGGATGTTTATATCTCACGTCATACATAGTGAAATATTGTGACACAACGGAGGCACAAGAGAATTCCTGCGTATGTTGCTAAACTTCTTCCATGGGCGGAAGTAGTAAGGGTAAGTTGATTTATTTCTAGCTCTTGAAGCCGATGCATGGGGGTGCATGATCACGGAGCACATAGCACGCAAATCGTCCCTCTTCCAACCTTATGACTCCTGCATAATGCCTCTTTGGAAGGATGGAGTTTGGCTTCTTCACCGGTAATGGCAAAAGAAACGCGTCCTAATTATTTTATTTATTCTGGTGATCCTAAAGGAATGATGTGCTAAGGCTTTTTCTAGCGCGGCTTTGGTATAGGGTTGTTGATATAGAAGGTTCTCATTTACCTTGATTCCATATTACTCAACCACTCCCCAAATAGGTGTGATCGCAGGAGTTTATGTGTTGGTTAAAACAAGTGATCCACCCACTAGGCATCCTTAATTCCAAAAGGGCATGAGAGATACTTTCGTGAGCCTTTCGGGTAAAATGGGGCACCTAAAAATTATCGAACTATCTACACACGTATTTAAGGATAAAACATCATTAAAAAAAGAATGATGTTTTAATTTGGCCAATGATTTTAATACATCATCAAAATCTTTTTAACTTTATGAAAAGAAAGTTCAAGTTTAAAGAGATCAGTCCCCAGCGAAGTCGCCACTGTGAGCGGACGATGTTCTACGCGGCAGCTGCGAAGCCAGGCTGGTGGACCGGCCCCTTTAAAATAACGGGAGATGTGAGTGATGTGATTGGAAAATGGCTTTACATATTTTAATGCTCAAAAGATACGAGATCAAAATCCTGTACTTAAAATAGAGTCGCCACCCGGTTCAGCTCAACCGGGAAATTTTTGGTACGATCTTCCCACCGGGTGGTTGGACCATACCTTAAGTAGAGATTCCGAGTTCGGATGATGTTATCTATTTTTCATTAGGCCAAGTTAAGATACTTCATTCTTTCTTAATCGGTTTAATCCATACTATTTATTTGTGTTTTCAGTTATTATGTTGTTTTCGCGTTTATCAGGCAGTTGAGGCGATGAATAAATTATTACAGTCATCCAAAAATAAGTGCAGAAAATAAAATTATTAAAGGGCTTTCAAGTCCTATACATTTTTCTATGCGTTAAATAAAATACCCGAAGGCCTAATATACATCTACCTGCAGAAAATGGTTAGCACAGATACGGTGTGTCGTACAAGATATCTCATGAACCTCATATAGTTAGCAAACCAAACAAGACCCGAGTTAGCATGAAGATGGCATATTTTATTTACAATATTATAAAGCCCGGTTGGATGGCTAAAATGAGATTTGAACAGCGTTTGCGGGAAAATTCCCATTTTAACCAAATTTTAGACTCGATTGTTATTTTAACCGGATTATTAGTGAAAATGCCGCATGTTATGGGGTGGGGTCTATTTTCAGAAGGTTTTGGACCTCCATCATTGCACTGTGTATCCTAGTTTCAAAAAATAAACTAGGTCCGAAATGAATGAAATAAAAATAGCTGTCTAGAAAGTCATGCCGCTGACGATATGACTGATACCACCGGCGACATGGTTGATGTCGCTGGCGATATGGCTAATGCCGTTTGAGACATCAATGATGTCGCTAGAGGCATTAGTATGCAGGCAGGCTACATGGCTTTCTGAGTACCATAAAGAAAGGGTCCCATAAGAAAGTGAGGTCTGTGGGGAATGTGATGCCACTAGCAGTATCAGTGATCTCTCTAGCAATATGGGTGATACCGCCGGCGACACCACATGTCTCCGGCGACCTCAATTTCTTGCAGCAGCAGTGGGCAACAGTAAAAAACGACCAAAAACCCAAAAACGAACACAAATCATCAAGAATCAGCATAAATCAGTAATATTAATGCCAAAGAGCTATGAGATACAGAATTTTTACCTCGGGGTTGTGAATCCACTTCTTCGTGAACCAAAAAAGTAACACCTCTGGGGAGCTTGTAACGATGATTTAGTGGTAAAATTTAAGAGTTCTAAGTCTCTAAATCCTATTAAGTTGATTTTAACAAAAATACCTACTGATTTTAAGCTCATAATCAGAGAGTTGAAAGAAGAAAAACCAGGAAAAATGGATTAGAATCCTCTTTCCTGCCTTATCTAATTCTTATCTCACTAAAATCTATTTTCTCATTCTAACATTAAATTTCCAATCTTAGATGGTTTCCTTCCCCTCTCCCCAAAGCCTAAGGTGTGTTTTTATAGGCAAAATGGGTTAGTTTTCGAGACCTTTTTGACCAATTCCACCAAAAGTGGCAAGAAAAGCTATCTGTGCAGGGGCCATGCCGCCGGCGGTATGGCTGATGCCGCTGGTGGCATGGCTGATACTGCCAGTGGCATCAGCCTCCGATAAGCCGACAGCCAACGGCCCATAAGCCAAAAAAGTCGCCAAAAGTGGTTAAAAGTGGGTCAGAAGGCATCTTTTCTGAATTTTAATGATATTTTAATGGGTATTTAGAGATTTACTTTAATTTGGGTGTAAATCATCGATTCAAGCTCCCACCGGATGCGTTATCGGCTACGCCGAATTGGATTCTACCAAGTATAATACTTGGAAGGAATATTATATTAGTAATAAAAATTTTGCAGAGAACTTTTATTATGAGGCATTAAAATCGGGTACACGTCGCAAGAGGGATAACAAAATCCCTTGCTCACAAACATTTATTGTGTTTATTACTTGCTTTAATTTTTTGGTATTACCTTCCATATATAGAGATAGTCTTTCCTTTACTCACATGTAAATCTCCCTATAAAAGGCTTTGTAAACATAATGGAAATACACACAAAAAATTACAATCAATTTAAATCTTCCATTGTTCATTTCAGTAACTAAAAACATGGTATTAGTAGCGGTTTCGGTCTTAAGACTATAGTGGTGCTCCTCATATACCTGGCCCACCTTGTAATTAGCTACCATGTCCAAAGATGGTAGCTCAGGTACTACGGTACCACCACAGAAAGCCCTGACTGCCATGTCCAAAGATGGTAACTCAAGGGAACAGTCTGGGAAAGCAGTGACCTGTCATTGTAATTAGCAAAACTCATCAGAAATGGTTTTAACCATCATGAACAGAAACTCTCCGATATCTTTTCCATTAACATAAAACTCAATAGCCACAATTATTCTTTATGGGCTCGAATGATCAAAGTCGCAATAGGAGGAAAGTCAAAAGCATTATTAAATCACATTACCGGAAACCCACCATAAATCAACAGTGAATAATACGAGAGATGGGAACAAAATGATGTCATTTTTTTCATGGTTGATTCAAAATATCAAACCACGATTTGCGAGCAACCTCACCAAATTTCCAATAGCTAGAGCACTGTGGAGTGCACTTGCCACCACCTACAGCTCGGGAAAAGACAAACTGCAAACCTTTGATTTGCATTCCAAAGTCAATCAAATTAAATAGAACAACATGCTACTAGAGGATTTTTGGATCAACTTGCAAGGTATATAGGGTGAAATAGACAGTCGGGAGCCTAATCCGATGACCTCAGAAATCGATATCGAAATATACAACAGAATCTGTCAAGAATAGAAACTATTTCAGTTCTTAAGCTCTATCGATCTCAAATACAATCAAATCAAAAGAGAACTATTAAGACCGGAAACCTTACCGTCACCGAAATTTGCATATGCCGCTGTTCGGAAAGTGGCAGCCTGCTTGAACATTTTGGGGCTACCATCCTGAGTTTCATCACCACATGGTATAGGCAATGGTCCCGTAACCTATGGAATTGAAGCAGTCAGTATGGCGGTATAAGGACTATGCAGTTCTAGTTCAATTGTCTTTTTTACCTCCACTCACACTCCATTTGGAATGCTTATACTATATATAGAGAAGACGAAGTAATAAATAGGGATAACAGTGTTGGGAAACAATGATCCAGATCATAAAATTGAACTAAAATATCTTGATCAAGTTTGAAAGAAACAAAAACTTAATATCCTAAATCTAAATGGAAACATCCAGACAAGATCCAACCACAAGGTCATCCATTAAAGACATCAAGTACCTAAGCATACATTGGAACTATCAGGATAAAGTTTGGAAAGGAAACAAACTTTAATCCTTAAAAAATTAGCATCTGGAAGAACTAATTGCACTATCTCTGGAAGAAGACAGATCTAAAAATTCTGCGTCTAAGAACATCCGGAAGACTCAGATATCAAGACAAAGGGAAAAGTTCTAAAGACAACTTTTCCCTCCACCCTTTTTAGTCTACATTGTCAAAGATCCTTTCCCTATGAATAAGACAAAAGTGACAGCTTGACTTTTCAGATAAAAGGACAAAAGTACTGACACCGGACTGAAAAAGTTAACAAACTTTTTCACCTAGACCAATAAGGAGGCGCGTGGAGCTCACACCAAAAAGTTACTAGTATAAAAGTTGGTGAAATACTAAAATACAAGGAAAACGATCACTGACATCTTTTCAGCCTAAATCCTAAGAAATCAAACCGGTCAAATTACTATCTAACGAATTGATCAACGGCTTCAAAAGCGCCACATGCAACCTGATCAAGGGTGAAGATTTAATGCAAGCTCAATAACCCATAACGACTACATCTATAATAGAAGCCTATAAAAGGGAAGCTTCACCAAATGAGAAGGTTGGTTGTTTGATTTACAAAAACAAGTAACAAAGCACAATCATTCAATCAGTTTACAATCCCTCCAAGAATCAATCAATTCTAAATCTGTTGTAAGGATTCGTAAGTGAGTTATAAACTTAAGGAAATTCAAAACCAAAACCTTTATAAAAATAAGAGTGTAAGGATCTCCAACTTGGGTGAGTTATGAGATTGGGATACAAATTAAAGTTGGTGCTTTGAGTGGGAAATTCCTATAGGACTCAGCTTAGATTCAGGTTAGAAGTCTAAGTGGTATATCCTACTAAAGACCAAAGGACTCAGCTAGGAGTTAGTGCTTCTAGTGGTATATCCTACATCCGAAAGGGGTCACCATCCAGAGGCAAGTTATAAGGCTTGATTCCTGCCAGTTGAAAAGGAATCCACTAGTGGAAAAGCTCAGAGGATGGAAACTCCGAGGACTGGAGTAGGTAAGGCCGAACTATGACAAAATTCTTTGTGTTTGATTTCTTTAACTATTTATTTATTGCATTATATTATCATAACTGCATCATCTGGATCCATCATCTAGATCAGAATCAAACACGCTACACTAAGACTTTCTAAAGTCTGTTTATTCTATAAAAAAGGTCATTTACTTCCCTCTGACCTTATAAAGACCCTCACAAGGACTAATAAGTGGTATCAGAGCGAGTGCTTAAACTAGAAATTAAAAATCTTGAGCTAAAGGTCTATATAATTTGATTCAAATATTAAAATAGGTTTCTAAAAGTCACAACTTCTTTCCGAGGGTATGTCCATTACCCGTCCTCCACTCTTCACCCGTGAACACTACACGTTCTGAAAAAATCAGATGAAGAACTTCATTCAAGCACAAAGCATGCAAGCATGGTTAGTTATCAAGGATGACCCATATGAGCCTACTCATGAAGTAGAGGGTATGATCACCCGAAAGCCATCACATTTATGGGATGAGAATGATTTTAAAAAGCTGCTTGCAAATACAAATACTATTAACATGCTTCACTATGCTCTTTGTGCAATAGAATTCAACTGGATATCCAGATGTGAGACTATAAAGGAGATCTAGGAGAAGCTGGACATAACCTATAAAGGAACAAGTAAAGTGAAGAAGAAAAGGTTGATCTACTCCAATAAAAACTCGAATCCTTCAAAATGGAGCCAAAAGAATCCATT
Source organism: Euphorbia pulcherrima (assembly GCA_947683365.1). NCBI lineage: Eukaryota > Viridiplantae > Streptophyta > Magnoliopsida > Malpighiales > Euphorbiaceae > Euphorbia > Euphorbia pulcherrima. Next base: position 51,524,847 of record CANTUS010000003.1, read on the forward strand.
AATTGCATGAACACTAGATATACCAATCTAGTGAATGAGATGAAGAGGCTTGGAAAGGAGGTTTCTGATGTTAAAATGGTGAAAAAGGTGCTCCGGAGTCTCACCAAGGAGTGGGATAACAAAAAGACTGCTATTGAGGAAGCTCATGACTTAAATGTTTATAGTTATGATGAGCTCGTTGGCAATCTCTTGACTCAAGAGTTATCCCTGGAGAGATATAGCCAATGGGAGAAAAAACCTGAAGAAAAAAAGAAAGCTATTGCACTAAAGGCAGAATCCACCGGATCAGCCTCATCCGGAGAAGAAGAGCAAATCACTAAGCACCAAAGATCAACTTGCTCTTTTAACTAAAAAACTCAATAGATTCATACAAAAGAAGGATAGAAGGAAATCAAGAAAGTATAAATCCTAGAAATCAAAAGAAGCCACCTCCAGAAGAGACAAGCCTAGAAAGAATCCAGAAGGAAAGAAGGATCTGAAAAAAGAAGCTGCCTGTTTTAAATGTGGAGAAAAAAGCCATTTCAGACCAAAGTATCGCAAACTTAAGAGAACTAATAATTTCAAAAAGAAAGCAATGGTGGCTACCTGGAGCAATAGTGAAGAAACTAGTAGCTCATCTTCAATAGAAGAAGAAGAGACTATCAACTATGCATTCATGGCACTAACTGATCCAAAAGCAGAGCGATCCAAAAGGAATGCCTCTAAGCAAGAAATAGCGCAAATCGAAGAATCAAAATCAAAAAGAGCAAACACTGAGGTAAACTCTTATTCTAATTTTGCTTCTAAGTTTGAGCTTGCTAGAGCTTTATCTATTGTGATCAAGAGTGTAAAGAAGAATGCAAAAGCAATCAACTCCTTGAGAAGACAAGTGGTGGAGATTACTGAAGATAATGAAGCCTTGGCACAAGATGTCAACTTGATAAGAGCAGCTAATCACATTGATGAAGTTAAGGAGAACTACCTGGAAAATCAAGTGCAAATGCTAAGTGCAAATTTGATTGGGCTGGATAGAGAAATAGCCCTGATGAAGGAGGATTCCCGATGGAGACCAAATACTCCATAAAGAAGGAAAAACCCAAGGCAAGGTACACAAAGAAATCAACCTGAAGCTACCAAAGGGAACCCTAACCTTTTAATCAAAAGGTAGAGGAGGTTAGTAGGAAACCACAAGCACAAAGATATACTGCTGCACAAAAGGGAAAAGCTAAGGTGGTTTACAATCAACAACCTGCCAACCAGAAGAGGAATTATGCAGCAGAAATTATACCTCCAACAAGCTTCCTGACACATTTCGGACTATCCACAAGTGTACAAGAAGCTGGATATAAAGGAAACTATGGAAAGAAGGATCTTGAAAAGATTAAAGAAAAGCAAAAGCAGAACAAACCCATTTTAGGTTACAGGTTTTGTGGGAAAAAATCATATTACTAAATTATGTAGATTAAAAAATTGTTATTACGATGTTTATCCTTGGCTTGAGATGGTTATTGACCCGAGAGGACCAAATCTAATTGGGTACCCAAACCCACTTGATCTATTTTACAGGTATGCCTTAGATCCACAGTAGATCAAAACACTTGGTACATTGATAGTGGATGCTTAAAGCACAAGACATGTGCTAAGAAGGCCTTCATCACATTAACCCGGAAGAAGGAAGGCAAAGTAAGCTTTAGAGACAATCAAAAGGGACATATCATTGGACATGGAATCATTGGATCTGAATTAAAGATAGAAAATGTCTCACTGGTTGATGGACTAAAATTCAACTTACTAAGTGTAGCCCAACTTTGTGATGAAGGAAGAAAGTCACATTTAATTCTCAAGGCTGCTCAATCTATGATAGTATGTCCAATCAACATATGCTTTATGCATCTAAAGTCAATAATGTCTATTCTATTAACATTAAAAATGAGAAAAAGAATATCTGCTTGATGTCTAAAGAAGAAGAATCATGGCTATGGCCTCGGAGGTTGGGACATGTTAGCATAAAACTCCTGTCCAAACTAGCAAAAAAGGAATTGGTAGTGGGTTTGCCTAAGGTCACTTTTGATAAGGATCATCTATGCACTACATGTCAATTAGGTAAACCACATAAGAAAAGTTTCCCTTCCATATCCCACATTCCTTTTAAAAGAGTACTTTCGCTCTTGCATGTTAATGTCTTTGGTCTAATCAAACCATTGAGTTTAGGTAGAAGAGAATACACCATGGTCATTGTGGATGATTATTCTTGATATACCTGGGTGCTCTTGCTAGCAAGCAAAGATAAGGCCTTTGACCAATTCTCAAAAACATTCATTCGGATAGAAGTTGAACAGGGCATAAGCATTGCACGCATCCGGAGTGATAATGGTGGAGAGTTAAAAAATAGGCAGTTTGCTGAATTTTATGGCTCCAATGGCATTGAGCATAACTTCTCTGCCCCTCACACTCCTCAACAGAATGGAGTTGTTGAGAGAAAGAGTAGGACCATAGTTAAGATGGCTAGAACAATGTTAAATGATAATTGTTTCTTAAAATATTTTTAGGGAGAGGCCGTGAATACAGCATGTTATATTCTAAATAGAGCTCTCATTAGAAAGACTATAGAAAAGACCCCATATGAAATCTGGAAGGGAAGAAAACCCAAAATTGGGTATTTCAAAGGATTTAGATGTAAATGTTACATCCTAAATGATAGAGAGCAACAAGGAAAATTTGATCCTAAATTTGATGAAGCAATTTTCCTTGGCTACTCAACACATAGTAAGGCTTACAGAGTTTTCAATATACAAACTCAAACTGTGGTAGAGTTTATACATGTAGATTTCGATGAGACTAACCCTGCAGGTAAGAAAAGTTCCACTCCGGAAGATCTAGTTTCGGAAGTTGAAAACTCTGTAGAAAAGAAAGAAGCAGAAGTTCCTGATTCATTCCATATCAAGAAGTACAAAGAGGAAGATGAAGAAATATCTTTTGAACTAGAAATACAAGAAGTTAATCTCAACCTATAAGAGATTGACTTTAATGTAGGCTAAGAAGGAGTGGTTAAATCTGAAGTGGAGCAAGTCCCGGCACAACATAAAGGCCTACAAAGGGAGATCCGGACATACAGAGATCATTCCATTGATAATATTCTGGAAGATGTTCAGAATCCAGTAAGAACCAGAGGTCAACTCAATAGGATAATGAGCCATTTTGCTTTTATCTCTCTCATTAAGCTAAATAAATTTCAAGATGTTGAAGGAGATGAAAGTTGAATGATGGCAATGCAGGAAGAGCTAGATCAATTCACCAGAAATGATGTATGGGATCTAGTGGCACCTACAAAGGGAAAGTCAATCATTAGCACCAAATGGGTTTTTTGGAACAAGCTGGATGAATTCGGAGTAGTGGTAAGAAACAAAGCAAGATTGGTTGCCTAAGGCTACAATCAATAGGAAGGGATTGACTTTGAAGAAACCTTTGCCCCTGTAGCAAGAATGGAAGCAATCCGAATTCTATATGCTTTTGCATCATTCATGGGATTCAAATTGTTCCAAATGGATGTAAAAAGCGCATTTCTCAATGGAGTCATCTAGGAAGAAGTCTATGTAAAGCAGCCACCTGGATTTGAAAACTCAAAGTATCCAGATCATGTATACTGGCTGAAGAAGGCTCTCTACATATTAAAGCAGGCATCCAGAGCCTGGTATAAAAGATTAACCTCATTCCTTATATCCAAGAATTATATCAGAGGCAAAGCAAATACAACACTTTTCATCAAGAAGAAGAATGATATTATTCTAGTCCAAATCTATGTGGACGATACATATTTGGAGCAACTGATGAAAAGATGTATGAAGAATTCAGCTTTCAAATGTAGAAGGAATTTGAGATGCCCGTAATGGGAGAATTAAATTTCTTCCTTAGTTTACAAATCAATCAAAGTCCGAATGGGATTTTCATTAATCAATCAAAGTACTCCAAGGAGATCTTAAAGAAGTTTGAAATGGACAAGAGCAAACCTATGTCCACTCTAATCGGATCAGATACAATCCTGTCTAAGGATTGTGAAGGATAAGATGTTGATCAGAAGCTCTATAGAGTGATAATTAGCTCACTGCTATATTTGACAGCTAGCAGGCCTGACATACATTATGCAGTCTATTACTATACAAGATATCAATCCAATCTTAAAGACTCTCATCTCAAAGCTGTAAAAAGGATCCTTAGATACCTACTAGGAACCACTGAAGTTGGGTTATGGTATCCTAGTAATGGAGATTTCACACTCTAGGGGTTCACTGATGCAGATTATGGCAGAGATACTCTTGGGAGAAAGAGTACATCTGGAGGTTGCCATTTCCTTAGAGATTGCTTAGTATCATGGTACAGCAAGAAGCAAACTACAGTTGCCTTATCAACTACTGAAGTAGAATATATGGCAGTTAGAAGTTGTGTGGCTTAACTCCTTTAGATCAAGCAACAACTTGAAGACTATGGAGTTCAATCCGGATTTGTGGATGTTATATGTGACAACAAAAGTACTATTGATGTGTCAAAGAATTCAGTAATCCATAGCAGGATGAAGCATATGAATATAAGGCATCATTTCATTAGGGATCATGTGATGAAAAAGGATGTTGCACTGGTATGCATTCCAACCAATGAGCAAAGAGCAAATATCTTTACTAAGCCACTGAGTAAAGATTAATTCGGGAAGCTAAGGGAGTCAATTGGTATGTCAAATCCAATTTTAAGTTAATCCGGAAGACAATCTAAGATCAATTTAGATCCTTGGTAAGACAAATTCGAAAGAGCAGAAACATTGGAGAGAAATCTATTTCGGAAGAAACACTGCCACATAAGCAGACAGTAATGACATGTGGCAGTAAAAGCACTTAAAGGTAACTGTCACTTTTTGAATTTCAAACGTCTATTGGGGGTTACACGTGCTGTAAATTTAATAGTTTAATTTTAAAATAAACTGTTCCTATTCTCCAGTTAAATTGAATTTACCTCTCTCTTAAAACCCAATTGCCATGTCATCAATCAAGCAAAATTACAAGCATCCTGATTACCAAACTGCCCTCACTTTGAAAATTCCATAGACCCCTCAAAATCACCCTTCTTCACTATGCGAGCAACTAAGTACTGCTACTTTTCAAAATTCAAAACCTAAACCCTATTTCTTTCAAATTCCTTCTCAAATGGCCACAATCATGACACCAGAAGGACCTATAATGCTTCCTACCCAAAACATCTTCTTAGAATCCAATCTGAAAGATAAAGATTTCATCCCTATAGACTACAAACATTCTGATGCTGTTGTCCCCATGGATTTTCTAGGCGATAACTTTCTGTTTGAAACTGATCCTTACTCTCGACTAATTGAGGATTAATACCTGAAGGATTTTCTCAAGATAAACTGCCCAACGTATCCAGATTTGGTTTGGGGGTTCTATAATAATTTGAGGGGAGATTACAATCACCCCGAATTTTTTTGAGAAATCACTTAATATGAAAAACAGTGGAGTGTTGATGAGAGAAGATGGAGATGAGACTAAGGTAAAGTATGATCCGGAGATGTGGCTTCCGGAGAGATATTTTGGGAAGAAATTCTCAACTTACTGGCCCCAAGTACCAAGATACCTTCAGCATGTGCTGGCGAAGTTAGTCCTAATCCGAAAGGGTTCATTAACTGTAGTGTCTTCCTTTCAGCACTGTGCATTACACCACTGGGTAGAGTGCAGAGAAGTAAATATGATAGTACTGATAATCCACTTCCTGAAACATTACAGAAATTTCTATTGTGCTTTGATCACCAGGATCCTCTAGGACTTTGGAATTGACCTCACTTATTTTAACAGTGTCAATGGTGAAGCCATCCTCCAAAAGAATTTTCTGAACCTCAAGTTCAATGAGACCTAGGATGAGGATAAAGCCAAGAGGCTAAGGGATGAGAAGAAAAACAAGACTAGAGACCTACCAATCTAAAAGTAAGTGGTCCAGTACCTAAGAAAGCCAGAACATCCAAGCCTAAGATAAAAAAAGGAATTAGCCCTGGAACCAGTGGATGAGGAAGAAAACAAAGACAAGTAAACACTCACAGAACTGCTAAATAATCCCCCACCTAAGCAGAAAACCAGGGGGAAAGTGATTAAGGCTGCTGCCAAGAAGGGGAGAAATGTTACAACTCCTGAGATTAAAGTGGAGAACCTACCTCCGGTAATGGCTAAGGCAATTGAGGCTGGAAGCAAAAGGTCAAATGGACTCTGAGGAAATGCTGGCTAATCTAAAAGATGATGAAGAGATGGAAGATGAAACCCTAAAATCTAAGAGAAGGAAGTTTGTTAAGAAAGGGCTAACATTTGATGAGGCGGTAGCTATCAGAGAGAAAAAGAAGAAAGCTATTGGAATTTTGATTAATGAAATAGGGAAGCAGTGGATGGCAGAAGTAGAATTGGCTAAGGCCAGGGTTGAAAAAGGTAAGAACGTGCTTGAATCCACTGTGATAATACAACCAGATGATCTGCAGTTTGAGGAGATAAGGCAAGCCATAAAGGAAAACACTACTATCAATAAAAGGCTCACAATTAAGGGACCTGGAGGATCCTCTGCCACACCCATTCTTGTAGATCCAACTAACTTGGCAGAACTATCAAAGATTCTAGAACTCATTTAATTTCCAAGCTAAATTAAGTCCTATAAAGGCAATTGTAAAGGTTGTTAAGGACATTTCCAACACGCTTGGGGGAGGTATTAAAAGTCCTGAAAAGGCATTTATAGGGATGATAGAGGACATTTCCTGTCATTCAGAGGTTGAGGTGGAAGCTACTGAAGTGAGAAAGGAAGTTTCAGATATCCACTGTCTCTCTTGATGTTTGTGCCGATTCTGCTGTTGGTGACGACACAACAGATAAAACCAAGAATAACTTAGACACTGAAAATTAAAATGTGTCTAAGGAAAAAGGGCCTAACCGGATAATATTGTTTCAGAGGAGGGACTTGGTCTGAGTTCCCACGAGCACACTTATGAAGTGGACTCAAGGGGCATGGCCAGTCCGGAGAAATGGTCAGATGAAAGCAGAGAAGAAAAGGATCCCTCAAGCTTGGACGAGAGCGATAAGGAAGAAGATAATGAGCCCTCTATAAGCAGTTCCAGTTCCGGAGAAGACTCCTCTAGCTTATCCAAAAATAAATCTCTTCAAGCTACTAGCCCTATAAAAATTCCTATCGGCAATACCAAACAAGCCAAAGTCTTCGCTGCATTTAAACTCTTATAGGAAGCTACTCTTAAAGAGAATGAGGAAGGGTATGTAAAGTAGAGTCTCCGGGACATCTGCAAGCACTTACAAACTATTGAAAAATTACTTTTGGATGAATTCTAGTCTTTGGACTTGAAGCAGGAGTTGGGAGAAATCAAGCAGTCAGTGTAGAAAATAGAGGAGAAAGTTCTAGATTTCTCTACTCCTGGAGCAATTGTTGAAGCTTCTCGATCGCAGATAACTCCCATCATAAGTGAGCTTAAGGAAAATGTTGCCACAACCAACTGGACTGCAAATCAAACCAACACCATGGCCTCCAATAATTGTGGCTCAGTCTTGGACAAATTTTACATCCTTATTCTCCGAGTTCTCAACAGATATAAAGGAGTACATAGATACCAAGTTTGAAAACATGTCAAAATTCATGGCAGAAAGGGATCCCAAGCCTGCAATCACGGAATTGGGTATAGATCTGCAAGTAGTCCAGGAAATGATTGAAAATTTTCCGGATGAATGTAACACCCCCCCTTATTTTAGGGAGTGCCACAGTAACTATAATCACCCAATAAACAACTCTACTCCACTATATAAAGTTCAATACTTATAAATTTAATATGTACACATAAAAATATAATGTTTCAAACTCCAAATTATTATCCAAATAATTCTCAATGCCACTTTACATTTCTCACACTATCTAGTACATGCCATTATTCTACAAACCATAATATTATATTAAAATACAAATCCACCTCGAGTCTTTCCTTATATGCTCTTCAAGCTGATCCACTTACACCACTTTGGTCCAAGCTATCTACAATCTTATGTATCTACATGTAGAAAATAAACAAGACGCTAAGCAATTTGCTAAGCAATCTGCTTAGTGGTGTACATAAAAGAAACATAACAACTTTGAACATTTTTAACACTTTAAAATATAAAACAAAGAAAGTTCGTAAGTCAAAAACAAATTAAACGACTTTATAAAACCAAACACAAAACTTATATTATAAACCTTTCAAAGTACAATCAAATTTATTTCCAATTTTTCCAAACACTTTAACCATATATTACCCAAAGTAAACAAGTCCTAAGTAACGGTAAAATGGATACGGGAGCGGACAAGCCCGAAGCTGAAGCTTTAATATGAATGTATCGGTCAAGCCCGAATCCGTAGGTTCAAAATCAATATAACGGTCAAGACCGAAGTCGAAGCCTCAAAATCAATATATCGATCAAGCCCAAAGCCGAAGCTTCAATATCAATATATATTTATCAGAATATCGGCCGAAGCCCAAAGCCAAAGCTTCAATTGTTTGTACAGTACTGTACCCCCCTTTATTGGCGTCAATCTACCCTGACCCGTATTCTACTCGGTTAATAAGGGCAATAAATCAAAGCAACATCTTAAAAATTTTAATATAAACAATCAATCATAATTCAACATAACTTCAGTAATCAAGAAATTCAAATCCTAAATTTTAAAGCATCAAACTTTAATTAAAACACAATAAAATCAACATTCATATTTTCCAGAAATTTCCAGATTCTATGACCTAAATTCCCTTGCATTTTTCACTATCAAAACATCACCAAATTGAAGAAGTTTCTTCTAAACATAATTAGCCACATGTCTCAGATTTCTAAAGCCACTAGAATCATAGAAATTCAGATTGTATAACCAAAGTTATGATCAAAATACTAAACAGTGAACAAAGCTGAGATTTTCCGAAAACAGATTTCATGACTCAACTTCAAATGAAAATTTCACATTGAAAACGAATGAAATTCAACAAGGTTTCTTTTGAACATATATTTCTTACTTTCTGTAGATATCAATAGAATCAAGAATCATTCAAATCGGATTTATATAACAAGAGAAAACATGAAAACAAAACAGGGATACAAATCTGGAAAATTTTCCGAAAAACCGAGAAATCGAAATTAGAGACACAAACCTTTTTCTAAGCTCTTTCTAGCTCTCTTCTACCACTTTTGCCTTTGATTTGCTTTCACTAGCTTCCTCTACAATAGCCATATATAATTCTATCAAGATATTGTATAAATAAACTTCCTAATACCATAAATATGCTTAATCTACCATTAATTCTACTAATTAAGCTTTAATTTCATCAAAAATCACTCACCTCAAATTTGGATTACTATTCATCCGAACCTTAAAAACTGAAATCCTCCTCTTCTAACCTTGATTCAATAAAATTGATGATGACAGAGGGCTTAAGGATCAATTTCTAACAAGAATTTGAAGTTGAATCGAAGAAATCGGAAGTTTTTAGATTAGGGAAATTTTGGATAAAGCAAAGGAAATGGAGAAGAAGATTAAGTGGAGAAGGAAGAAAGGATACGTATAGATTTTATGATAGATTTTTTTTTCTAATTTCTAATAATGCCCTTGAACAAATAATTAAATGCCCAATTCATCCCTCTTACTTAATTAACTCTTATTTCCTCATGCCTTATATCCAATAATAATAAAAATAATAATTACAAAAATAATTTCAATGATATTTTAATACCATAATAATTTATTATGAGTAAATTTTGAAATTTCAGTTCATTACAATTGTCCCCCTCTTATGAATTTTTGTCCCGAAAATTACCTGAAAACAGTTGTAGATATTGAGTTTTCATTGTATCCTCTGGTTCCCAAGTCGCTTCTTCAACCTTATGATTCCTCCAAAGTACTTTTACCAATGGAATAGACTTGTTTCTCAATAGTTTAACTTCTCTCGCCAAGATTTGTATCAGTTCCTCTTCATTCGTGAAGTCGGGTTCGATTTCTACGATATCAGGAGATAAGATATGTGATGGATCTGATCTGCATCTCCTTAACATCGATACATGGAACACATTATGAATTTTGTCGAGTGTTGGGGGTAGTGCCAACCAATAAGCTACCGGTCCAACCTTCTCTATAACCTTATATGGGCCAATGAATCTCAGACTGAGCTTGCCTTTTTTTCTAAATCGCAGGACTTTCTTCCAAGGAGTTACTTTGAGAAATACTTTATACCCAACTTTACAAATCTTCTATAATACCCTGCTAAGCCAAGGAAACTTCTGACTTCTGCAGGGTTCTTTGGTGGTTTTTATTCTATAACTGATTCTATCTTTCTAGGATCCACTTTAATTCCTTCTATAGAAATAACATGGCCTAAGAAAGGTACTTCTTCAAGCCAAAACTCACATTTGCTAAGTTTGGCATACAACTTATTTTCGCTCAAAGTTTGGAAGACTATCCGCAAATGTTGATCATACTCTTCTCGTGACTTAGAATACACCAAAATATCATCAACGAAAACCATGAAAAACCTGTCTAAATATAAGTAAAAGACACGGTTCATAAGGTCCATAAATGCTGCTGGTGCATTAGTTAGACCAAATGGCATCACCAAAAATTCATAGTGTCCATATCTGGTTTGGAAAGCCGTCTTTGTAATATCATCATCTTTCACTCTCATCTGATAGTAACCCGATCTCAAATCAATCTTGGAGAAGTATTTGACACCCTTAAGTTGATCAAATAAGTCTTCAATCCTTGACAATGGATACTTGTTCTTCATTGTCAATTTATTTAACTCCCGATAATAAATACATAATCGGAGGGACCCATCTTTCTTCTTAACAAACAACACTGGTGCACCCCACAGGGATATACTTGGGTGTATGAATCCTTTGTCTAACAATTCTTGTAACTAGATCTTTAACTCTTTCAGTTTTGCAGGCGCCATTCTGTATGGTGCTTTGGATACTGGTGCGGTACCCAGCAATACATCAATTACGAATTCTACCTCTCTTTTTTATGGCAAACTCGGTAGTTCTTCTGGAAATTCATCGGGAAAATCATATACCGTAGGAATATTCTGAAATTCTAACTCACCTTTTTTCGATTCTAAAGCATAGATTAGGTACGCCTGACATCCCTTCCTAACCAACCTTTTAGTCTTCATAAAAGAAATTATATTACAGAGATAATCTGATCTTTCCCCCATGATAACTATTTCTTCTCCATCATAAACTTAAAGTGACATTCTTTTATTTTTGCAATCCACCACAGCTCGATGTTCTGATAACCAATCCATTCCCAAGATAACATCGTAATCTCAGAAAGGTAACTTAATTAAATTTTCATGGAAAAGTTGATGTTGAATCATAATAGGGCAATTCATATACACTTTATTTACTATCACACTGTGTCATAAAGGATTAGTCACTTCAATATTTTCTCCTAATTCTTCTACATTTAACCCTTTCTCTTGTGCTAACATAGTACATATATATGAATGAGATGAACCGGGATCTATCAAAGCATAAACATCGTGATTAAAGAATGAATATTTATCGATAATAACTTCAGCAGATTCCTAAGTCTCAGGCCCTCGGATTGTATAACTTCACGCCATTCCCCCCAGCCTACCACTCTACGGTGCTTGTTGAGTCACATCATGTCCACTTGAACCACTAGCATTTCCTCTTCCCCTTCCTCTTCTACCTTGCATTGTAGAAGTAGGAACTTCTACAGGTGCAGATGCACTTATCTATCTCTTAGGACAGTTTGCAATCAAATGTTCCCTCGAGCCACATTTAAAGTAGACTCTACCTTTTACCCAACATTCCCCTGTATATATCCTTCCGCAATTAGAACATTGTGTAATATTTCCTCTACCTCAACCTGAAGGTATACTAGCCGCTAACCCTACACTTATGTTTTATCTTGATGAAAACCCTCTGAAAGGAGATTATGTTTGTTCTGATGTTCCCATCTATTTCTTATTTGGAGATTCTGAACAAGCTGGACCCTGTGACCCCTTTTGAAATCCAGATATTTTAGCCATTCTTTGTTGCCTATCTGAATTGATCATCTCAATGCCAGTAGCAGCATCAACCAAGTCATTGAACACCCTAATCTTTTGTGCAAGTAAATGCACTCTAATTTTATCATTCAGCACATCCTTGAATCTCTTACATTGCTTTACTACATTACAATGATATCACGAGCATACCTCTCGAGTTTGAGGAATTGAATTTCATATTCTGATACAGCCATTTGTCCATGTCTCAAAGACAAGAAAAATTTCCTCTGCTCATCTTTAAATCGTTCGCTAACATACTTCTTGTCAAATTGTTCCAAGAAAAGACCCCAAGTGATTTCTCCGGGTAGCCTTTCTCTCACAATATTGTCCCACCACCTCCCAGCTTGTTCTTTGAGTAGACCTTGCACACAATCTGGACTTTCTCTTCATCTGTAAAATGAAGCCTAGTCATACACCCTTTAGTATGATCAAGACAATCTTCCGTAATTGCAGGATTCACTGTGTCCCCTTAGAAGTCATCGGCCAGAAGCTTCTTGATTCTTTCAAGAGGAGTTCTCTTCTCTCTTCTTTCAATGTAAGGTACTACAGGTGGATGTTCGCGTCTTTGTTCATCCCCTTGTCTAATACGGACTGTACTCTCAGCGTCCTCTTCCTCATTCTGACTATGACTACTGCTAGCCATAACTTATTCTTGAAAATTGGACCAAAGTGGATCAAACAACTAATATAACATATTTATATCCTAAATGGCATGCACATACTAGTCCTAGAATTGCCAAAACCTCGCTCTGATACCAAAAGATGTAACACCACCCCTTATTTTAGGGAGTGCTATAGTAACTATAATCACCCAATAAACAACTCTACTCTACTATATAAAGTTCAATACTTATAGATTTAATATGTACACATACAAATATAATGTTTCAAACTCCAAATTATTCTCCAAATAATTCTCAATGCCACTTTACATTTCTCACACTATCTAGTACATGCCATTATTCTACAAACCATAATATTATATTAAAATAGAAATCCACCTCGAGTGTTTCCTTATATGCTCTTCAAGCTGATCCACTTATACCACGTTGGTCCAAGCTATCTACAATCTTCAGTATCTGCGTGTAGAAAATAAACTACATGCTAAGCAATTTGCTTAATGTTGTATATAAAAGAAATATAACAACATTGAACATTTTTAAAAGTTTCAAATACGAAACAAAGTAAGTTTATATGTCAAAAACAAATTAAACTACTTTATAAAACCAAACACAAAACTTATATTGTAAACCTTTCAAGGTACAATCAAATTTATTTCTAATTTTTCCAAACACTTTAACCATATATTGCTCAAGGTAAACAAGTCCTGAATAACAGTAAAATGGATACAGGAGCGGACAAGCTCGAAGCCGAAGCTTCAATATCAATGTATCGGTCAAGCCCAAAGCCGTAGCTTCAAAATCAATATATCGATCAAGCCCGAAGCCGAAGCTTCAAAATCAATATATCAGTCAAGCCTGAAGCTGAAGCTTCAATATCAATATACATTTATCAGAATATCGGCCGAAGCCCGAAGCCAAAGCTTTAATTATTTGTACAGTACTGTACCCCCCTTTATTGGCGCCAATCTACCCTGACCTGTGTTCTACTCATTTAATAAGGGCAATAAATAAAAGTAACATATTATAAATTTCAGTGTAAACCATCAATCATAATTCAACATAACTTCAGTAATCAAGAAAATCAAATCCTAAATTTTAAAGCATCAAACTTCAATTAAAACACAATAAAATGAACATTCATATTTTCCAGAAATTTCCAGATTCTGTGACCTAGCTTTCCTTGCCTTTTTCACTATCAAAACATCACCCAATGTCTCAGCTTTCTAAAGCCACTAGAATCACAGAAATCCAAATTATATAACCAAAGTTATGATCAAAATACTAAACAGTGTACAAAGCTGAGATTTTTCGAAAACAGATTTCATGACTCAAATTCAAACGAAAATTTCACATTGAAAACGAACGAAATTCAATAAGGTTTCTTCTGAAGATATATTCCTTACTTTCTGCAAATATCAACAGAATCAAGAATCATTCAATCGGATTTATATAACAAGAGAAAACATCAAAACAAAACAGGGATACAAGTCTAGAAAATTTTCCAAAAAGCCGAGAAATCGAAATTAGAGACACAAACCTTTTTCTAAGCTCTTTCTAGCTCTCTTCTACCACTTTTGCCTTTGATTTGCTTGGACTAGCTTCCTCTACAATAACCATATATAATTCTATCAAGATATTGTATAAATAAACTTCCTAATACCATAAATATACTTAATCTACCATGAATTCTACTAATTAAACTTTAATTTCATCAAAAATCACTCACCTCAAATTTGGGTTACTATTCATCCGAACCTTAAAAACTGAAATCCTCCTCTTCTAACCTTGATTCACTAAAATTAATGATGATAGAGGGCTTAAGCATCGATTTCTAGCGAGAATTTAAAGTTGAATCGAACAAATCGGAAGTTTTTATATTAGGGAAATTTTGGATAAAGGAAAGGAAATGGAGAAGAAGATGAAGTGGAGAAGGAAGAAAGGATACGTATAGATTTTACGATAGGTTTTTTTTCCAATTTCCAATAATGCCCTTGAACAAATAATCAAATGCCCAATTCATCGCTCTTACTTAATTAACTCTTATTTCCTCATGCCTTATATCCAATAATAATAATAAAAATTACATAAATAATTTACATGATATTTTAACACCATAATAATTTATTATAAGTAAATTTTGAAATTTCGTTTCGTTACAATTCTCCGCATCTTATGAATTTTTGTCCCAAAAATTACTTGAAAAGAGTTGCGGCTATTGAGTTTTTATTGTATCCTCCGGTTTCCAAGTTGCTTCTTCAACCTTATGATTCCTCCAAAGTACTTTTACCAATGGAATTGACTTGTTTCTCAATAGTTTAACTTCTCTCGCCAAGATTTGTATCGGTTCCTCTTCATACGTGAAGTCGGGTTAGATTTCTACGATATCAGGAGATAAGATATGTGATGGATCTGATCTGTATCTCCTTAACATCGATACATGGAACACATTATGAATTTTGTCGAGTGTCGGGGGTAGTGCTAACCGATAAGCTACCGGTTCAACCTCCTCTATAACCTCATATGGGCTAATAAATCTCAGACTGAGCTTGCCTTTCTTTCTAAATCGCAGGACGTTCTTCCAAGGAGATACTTTGAGAAATACTTTATCCCTAACTTCATAAGTAATATCTTTTCTATTTAGATCAGCATAAGACTTTTGTTTATCTGATGCAGCCTTCAATCTCCCTTGAATAAGTTTTACCTTCTCCTTTATCTCCTGAATCAAATCCACAACCACAATCTTGTTTTCACTAAGTTCGGTCTAATATAATGGAGTTCGACATTTTCTTCCATACAATGCTTCATATGCTGCCATTTGTAGGCTTGACGGATAGCTGTTATTATAGGCAAACTCCATGAGGGATAAATACTTATCCCAACTTCTCTCAAATTCAATGATACAACTTCTAATCATGTCTTCCAACACCTGAATTACTCTTTCAGACTGACCATCTATTAGAGGAGGAAATGAAGTACTGAAATGAAGTTTAGTACCTAAGGCTTCTTACAACTTCTTCCAAAATCTCAAACTAAATATCGGATCTCGGTCAGAAATGATTAAAACAGGCACTCCGTGCAGCCGTACTATCTCATCTACATATAACTAAGCCAACCTATCAAGTGAATAATCCATCCTACCTGGAAGAAAGTGGGCAGACTTTGTCAATCTATCTACAACGACCCACACTGCATCATGTTTCTACTGTGTAAGTGGTGAAGATGTCACGAAGTCCATTGCGATTCATTCCCATTTCCATTCTGGAATTATTATTGGTTGCAACAATCCAAAAGGAACTTGATGTTTGGCTTTCACATGTTGACAAGTTAGACATTGAGCAACATAGTTAGTAATGTCTTTCTTCATCCCATTCCACCAATAATGGCTCTTCAAATTTTGGTACATCTTGTTTGCTCCTGGATGCATTGCATAAGGACTACTATGCGCCTCATATAGGATATTCTTCATTAATTCTTCATTGTTTGGCACACATAGTCTATCTTTATAATATAGACACCCATCTTCTCGAACCATATAGTCGTCTATGACACCCACCCACTTGTATCCTTGCTCGAATGACCTTGAAGTCATCATCTTCATTTTGTGCTTGCTTAACCTATTGTAGTAGTACAGGTTGAATCTTCAATTCTGTAATTAAGGCTCCACTATTGGTAAGAGCTAACCCTGTATTCATAGTCCTTAGTGCCATCATTGTCTTTCTGCTGAGAGTATCTGCCACTACATTAGCCTTTCCTGGATGGTAATCAATAAGACAATTTCAATCTTTAATGAATTCCATCCACCTTCTCTGCCTTAAATTCAACTCATTCTGTGTTGGCAAATATTTCAAACTTTTATGATCTGTATAAATATAACATTTTTCTCCATAAAGATAGTGTCAACAAATTTTCAAGGCAAAGACTATTGCAGCCATTTCTAAATCATGTGTAGGATAATTCCTTTCATGATTCTTCAATTGCCTGGAAGCATAGGCAACCACTTTCCCTTCTTGCATCAAAACACGCCCAAGACCACTATGTGAAGCATCACTATAGACTACAAAGTCTTTTCCAGGCCCTGGTTGGGTAAGGATGGGTGATTTTTATCAACATCGCCTTCAACTTCTCAAAACTTTCTTGGCACTTATCATTCCACTCAAATTTTGCATTCTTTTAAAGTAGTTTCGTCAGTGGGGCAGCAATTAGTGAAAATCCCTTCACAAATCTTCTATAATACCCTGCTAAGCCAAGGAAACTTCTGACTTCCGTAGGGTTCTTTAGTGGTTTCCATTCTACAACTGCTTCTATCTTTTTAGGATCCACTTTAACTCCTTCTGCAGAAACAACATGGCCTAAGAAAGAAACTTCTTCAAGCCAAAACTCACATTTGCTAAGTTCGGCATACAATTTATTTTCCCTCAAAGTTTGGAAGACTATCCGCAAATGTTGATCATGCTCTTCCCGTGACTTAGAGTACACCAAAATATCATCAATGAAAACCACTAATAACCTGTCTAAATATAAGTAAAAGACACAGTTCGTAAGGTCCATAAATGCTACTAGTGCATTAGTTAGACAAAATGGCATCACCAAAAATTCATAGTGTCTATATCTGGTTCGAAAAGCCTCTTTGAAATATCATCATCTTTCACTCTCATCTGATTGTAACCCGATCTCAAATCAATCTTGGAGAAGTATTTAGCACCCTTGAGTTAATTAAATAAGTCTTCAATCCTTGGCAATGGATACTTGTTCTTCACTGTCAATTTATATAACTCCCGGTAATTAATACATAATCGGAGGGACCCATCTTTCTTCTTAACAAACAACACTGGTGCACTACACGGGGATATACTTGAGCATATGAATCCTTTGACTAATAATTCTTGCAACTGGATCTTCAACTCTTTTAGTTTAGCAGGCGCCATTCTGTACGGTGCTTTGGATACTGGTGCGTTACCCGGCAATACATCAATTGCGAATTCTACCTCTCTTTTGGGTGGCAAACCCGACAGTTCTTCTAGAAATACATTGGGAAAATTACATACCGTAGGAATATTCTGCAATTCTAACTCACCTTTCTTCGATTCAAGAGCATAGATTAGGTACGCCTGATATCCTTGCCAAACCAGCCTTTTAGTCTTCATAAAAGAAATTATATTATAGAGATAATCTGATCTTACCCCCACGATAACTATTTCTTCTCCA
This sequence comes from Euphorbia pulcherrima, assembly GCA_947683365.1. Lineage (NCBI taxonomy): Eukaryota > Viridiplantae > Streptophyta > Magnoliopsida > Malpighiales > Euphorbiaceae > Euphorbia > Euphorbia pulcherrima. The sequence goes on from CANTUS010000003.1 coordinate 51,542,778, forward strand.
TCAGAAACTTGAAGTGACATTCTTTTATTTTTGCAATCCACCACAGCTCGACGTTCCGATAACCAATCCATTCCCAAGATAACATCATAATCTCAGAAAGGTAACCCAATTAAATTTGCATGGAAAAGTTGATGTTGAATCATAATAGGGCAATTCATATACACTTTATTTACTATCACACTGTGTCCTATAGGATTAGTCACTTTAATAAAGGATTGATTTCTAACAAGAATTTAAAGTTGAATCGAAAAAATCGGAAGTTTTTAGATTAGGGAAATTTTGGATAAAGGAAAGGAAATGGAGAAGAAGATAAAGTGGAGAAGGAAGAAAGGATACGTATAGATTTTATGATAGGTTTTTTTCCAATTTCCAATAATGCCCTTGAACAAATAATTAAATATCCAATTCATCCCTCTTACTTAATTAACTCTTATTTCCTCATGCCTTATATCCAATAATAATAGTAATAATTTCAAAAATAATTTTCATGATATTTTAATACCATAATAATTTATTATAAGTAAATTTTGAAATTTCGGTTCGTTATGATTCTCCCTCTCTTATGAATTTTCGTCCCGAAAATTATTGAAAACAGTTGCTGATATTGAGTTTTCATTGTATCCTCCGGTACCCTGCCTAACCAGCCTGTTAGTCTTCATAAAAGAAATTATATTATAGAGATAATCTGATCTTTCCCCCACGATAACTATTTCTTCTCCATCAGAAACTTGAAGTGACATTCTTTTGTTTTTGCAATCCACCACAGCTCGACGTTCCGATAACCAATCCATTCCCAAGATAACATCATAATCTCAGAAAGGTAACTCAATTAAATTTGCATGGAAAAAGTTGATGTTGAATCATAATAGGGCAATTCATATACACTTTGTTTACTATCACACTGTGTCCTAAAGGATTAGTCACTTTAATAAAGGATTGATTTCTAACAAGAATTTAAAGTTGAATCGAAGAAATCGGAAGTTTTTAGATTAGGGAAATTTTGGATAAAGGAAAGGAAATGGAGAAGAAGATAAAGTGGAGAAGGAAGAAAGGATACGTATAGATTTTATGATAGGCTTTTTTCCAATTTCCAATAATGCCCTTGAACAAATAATTAAATATCCAATTCATCCCTCTTACTTAATTAACTCTTATTTCCTCATGCCTTATATCCAATAATAATAGTAATAATTTCAAAAATAATTTTCATGATATTTTAATACCATAATAATTTATTATAAGTAAATTTTAAAATTTCGGTTCGTTATGATTCTCCCTCTCTTATGAATTTTCGTCCCGAAAATTATTGAAAACAGTTGCTGATATTGAGTTTTCATTGTATTCTCCGGTTCCCTGCCTAACCAGCCTTTTAGTCTTCATAAAAGAAATTATATTATAGAGATAATCGGATCTTTCCCCCACGATAACTATTTCTTCTCCATCAGAAACTTGAAGTGACATTCTTTTGTTTTTGCAATCCACCACAGCTCGACGTTCCGATAACCAATCCATTCCCAATATAACATCATAATCTCAGAAAGGTAACCCAATTAAATTTGCATGGAAAAGTTGATGTTGCATCATAATAGGGCAATTCATATACACTTTGTTTACTATCACACTGTGTCCTAAAGGATTAGTCACTTTAATAAAGGATTGATTTCTAACAAGAATTTAAAGTTGAATCGAAGAAATCGGAAGTTTTTAGATTAGGGAAATTTTGGATAAAGGAAAGGAAATGGAGAAGAAGATAAAGTGGAGAAGGAAGAAAGGATACGTATAGATTTTATGATAGGTTTTTTTTCCAATTTCCAATAATGCCCTTGAACAAATAATTAAACATCCAATTCATCCCTCTTACTTAATTAACTCTTATTTCCTCATGCCTTATATCCAATAATAATAGTAATAATTTCAAAAATAATTTTCATGATATTTTAATACCATAATAATTTATTATAAGTAAATTTTGAAATTTCGGTTCGTTATGATTCTCCCTCTCTTATGAATTTTCGTCCGAAAATTATTGAAAACAGTTGCTGATATTGAGTTTTCATTGTATCCTCCGGTTCCCAAGTAGGAATATTCTGCAATTCTAACTCACCTTTCTTCGATTCTAGAGCATAGATTAGGAACGCCTGACATCCCTTCCTAACCAGCCTTTTAGTCTACATAAAAGAAATTATATTATAGAGATAATCTGATCTTTCCCCCACGATAACTATTTCTTCTCCATCAGAAACTTGAAGTGACATTCTTTTGTTTTTACAATCCACCACAGCTCGATGTTCCGATAACCAATCCATTCCCAAGATAACATCATAATCTCAGAAAGGTAACTCAATTAAATTTGCATGGAAAAGTTGATGTTGAATCATAATAGGGCAATTCATATACACTTTGTTTACTTTCACATTTTGTCCTAAAGGATTAGTCACTTCAATATTTTCTCCTAATTCTTCTACATGTAACCCTTTCTCTTGTGCTAACGCAGTACATATATATGAATGAGATGAACCGGGATCTATCAAAGCATAAACGTCGTGATTAAAGAATAAAAATTTACCGACAATAACTTCCGCAGATTCTCGAGTCTCAAGCCCTCGGATTGCATAACTTCACACTATTCCTCCCGGTCTACTACTTTACGGTGCCTGTTGAGTCACATCATATCCACTTGAACCACTAGCATTTCCTCTTCCCCTTCCTCTTCTACCTTGAATTGTAGGAGTGGGAACTACTGCAGGTGCAGATGTACTTATCAGTCTCTGAGGATAATTTGCAATCAAATGTTCTCTCGAGCCACATTTAAAGCAGACTCTACCTTTTCCCCAACATTCCCCTGTATGTATCCTTCTATAATTAGAATATTGTGTAAGATATCCTTTTCCTCGACCTGAAGGTACACTAGCCGCTGACCCCATACTTATGTTTTGTCTCGGTGAAAACCCTCTAAAATGAGATTGTGTTTGTTCTGATGTTCCCTTCTGTTTCTTTTTTAGAGATTCTGAACTAGCTGGAACCCGTGACCCCTTTTGAAATCCAGATATTTTAGCCATTCTTTGTTGCCTATCTGAATTGATCTTCTCAATGCCAGTAGTAGCATCAACCAAGTCATTGAACACCCTAATCTTTTGTGCAAGTAAATGCACTCTAATTTCACCATTCAGCTCATCCTTGAATCTCTTACGTCGCTTTAGTTCACCACAACGATATCACGAGCATACCTCTCGAGTTTGAGGAATTGAATTTCATATTCTGATACATCCATTTGTCTTTTTCTCAAAGACAAGAACAATTTCCTCTGCTCATCTTTGAATCGTTCGCTAACGTACTTCTTGTCAAATTGTTCCAAGAAAAGACCCCAGGTGATTTCTCCGAGTCGCCTTCTCTCATAATATTATCCCACCACCTCCTAGCTTGTTTTTTGAGTAGACCTTGCACATAATCTAGTCTCTCTCTTCATCTATAAAATGAAGCCCAGTCATACACCATTTAGTATTATCAAGCTAATCTTCTGCAATTGCAGGATTCACTGTGTCCCCTTTGAATTCATGAGCTGAAAGCTTCTTAATTCTTTCAAGAGGAGTTCTCTCCTCTCTTCTTTCAACGTGAGGTACTACAGGAACTTAAGGTATTTGTATGTTTCGTAGTACTTATGTGATTACTTCAGTTGTCATATGCAGAAGTAAAGCAGCTTATGCTGGAGTAGGTTGTTCGGGCAAGCCATGAACTGGTGGAGGTTCACATCTTTGTTCATCCCCTTATCTAATACGGACTGTACTCTCAGCATCCTCTTCCTCATTCTGACTGTGACTACTACTAGCCATAACTTATTCTATAAAATTAAACCAAAGTGGATTAAACAACTAATATAACATATTTATATCCTAAGTGGCATGCACATACTAGTCCTAGAATTGCCAAAACCTCGCTCTGATACCAACAGATGTAACACCCCCCTTATTATAGGGAGTGCTACAGTAACTATAATCACCCAATAAACAACTCTACTCCACTATATAAAGTTCAATACTTATAGATTTAATATGTACAAATACAAATATAATGTTTCAAACTCCAAATTATTCCCAAATAATTCTCAATGTCACTTTACATTTCTCACACTATCTAGTACATACCATTATTCTACAAACCATAATATTATATTAAAATACAAATCCACCTCGAGTCTTTCCTTATATGCTCTTCAAGCTGATCCACTTATACCACTTTGCTTAGTGGTGTACATAAAATAAATATAACAACTTTGAAGATTTTTAAAACTTTTAAATACGAAACAAAGTAAGTTCATAAGTCAAAAACAAATTAAACTACTTTATACAGCCAAACACAAAACTTGTATTATAAACCTTTCAAAGTACAATCAAATTTATTTCTAATTTTTGCAAACACTTTAACCATATATTACCCAAAGTAAGCACGTCCTGAATAACGGTAAAATGGATACAGAAGCGGACAAGCCCGAAGCTGAAGCTTCAATATCAATGTATCGGTCAAGCCCGAAGCCGTAGCTTCAAAATCAATATATCGGTCAAGCCCGAAGCTGAAGCTTCAAAATCAACATATCAGTCAAGCTCAAAGCCAAAGCTTTAATATCAATATATATTTATCAGAATATGGGCCGAAGCCTAAAGCCAAAGCTTCAATTGTTTGTACAGTACTGTACCCCCCTTTATTGCGCCAATCTACCCTGACCTGTATTCTACTCGTTTAATAAGGGCAATAAATCAAAGGAACATCTTTAAAATTCCATCAATTATAATTTAACATAACTTAAATAATCAAGAAATTCAAAACCTAAATTTTAAAGCATCAATCTTCAATTATAACACAATAAAAACAACATTCATATTTTTCAAAAATTTCTAGATTCTGTGACCTGAATTCCCTTGCATTTTTCACAATTAAAACATCACCCAATTGAACAAGTTTCTTCTAAACATAATTATTTACATGTCTTAGGTTTCTAAAGCCACTAGAATCATAGAAATCCAAATTGTATAACCAAAGTTATGATCAAAATACTAAACAGTGTACAAAGCTTAGATTTTTCGAGAACAGATTTCATCACTCAACTTCAAACCAAAATTTCACATTGAAAAGAATGAAATTCAGCAATGTTTCTTCTGAACATATATTTCTTACTTTTTGCAGATATCAATAGAATCAAGAATCATTCAAATCGGATTTATATAACAAGAGAAAACATCAAACAAAATAGGGATACAAATCTGGAAAATTTTTTGAAAAATCGATAAATCAAAATTAGAGACACAAACATTTTTCTAAGCTCTTTCTAGCTCTCTTCTTCCTCTTTTGCCTTTGATTTGCTTGCACTAGCTTCCTCTACAACAGCCATATATAGTTCTATCAAGATATTGTATAAATAAACTTTCTAATACCATAAATATGCTTAATCTACCACGAATTCTACTAATTAAGCTTCAATTTCATCAAAAATCACTCACCTTAAATTCGGGTTATTATTCATCCGAACCTTAAAAACTGAAATCCTCCTCTTCTAACCTAGATTCACTAAATTTGATGATGATAGAGGGCTTAAGCATCGATTTCTAACAAGAATTTGAAGTGGAATCGAAGAAATCGGAAGTTTTTAGATTAGGGAAATTTTGGATAAAGGAAAGGAAATGAAGAAGAAGATGAAGTGAAGAAGGAAGAAAGGATACGTATAGATTTTATGATAGGTTTTTTTCATTTTCCAATAATGCCTTTAAACAAATAATTAAATATCTAATTCATCCCTCTTACTTAATTAAGTCTTATTTCCTCATGCCTTATATCCAATAATAATAATAGTAATAATTACAAAAATAATTTTCATGATATTTTAATATCATAATAATTTATTATAAGTAAATTTTGAAATTTCGGTTCGTTACGATTCTCCCCCTCTTATGAATTTTCGTCCTGAAAATTACTAAAAATAGTTGCGGATATTGAGGTTTCATTGTATCCACCGGTTCCCAAGTTGCTTCTTCAACCTTATGATTCCTCCAAAGTACTTTTACTAATGGAATAGACTTGTTTCTCAATAGTTTAACTTCTCTCACAAGATTTGTATCGGTTCCTCTTCATACGTGAAGTCAGGTTCGATTTCTACGAAATCAGGAGATAAGATATGTGATGGATCTGATCTATATCTCCTTAACATCGATACATGGAACACATTATGAATTTTATTGAGTGTCGGGGGTAGTGCCAACTAATAAGCTACCGGTCCAACCTTCTCTATAACCTCATATGGGCCAATGAATCTCGGACTGAGCTTGCCTTTCTTTCTAAGTCGCAGGACTTTCTTCTAAGGAGATACTTTGAGAAATACTTTATCCCCAACTTCATTAGTAATGTCTTTTCTTTTTAGATCAGCATAAGACTTTTGTCTATCCGATGCAGCCTTCAATCTCTCTTGAAAAAGTTTTACCTTCTCCTTTGTCTCCTGAATCAAATCCATTCCCACAATCTTGTTTTCACTAAGTTCGGTCCAATATAATAGAGTTCAACATTTTCTTCCATACAATGCTTCATATGGCGCCATTTGTATTCTTAACTGATAGCTGTTATTATAGGCAAACTCTATGAGGGATAAATACTTATCCCAACTTCCCTTAAATTCAATGATACAACTTCTCATCATGTCTTCTAACACTTGAATTACTCTTTCAGACTGACCATCTGTTTGAAGATGAAATGAAGTTTACTACCTAAGGCTTCTTGCAACTTCTTCCAAAATCTTAAAGTAAATCTTGGATCTCGGTCAGAAATGATTAAAATAGGCACTCTGAGTAGCCGCACTATCTCATCTACATATAACTAAGCCAAACTATCAAGGGAATAATCCATCATAACTGGAAGAAAGTGGGCAGAATTTGTCAATCTATCTATAACCACCCACACTGCATCATGTTTCTTCTATGTAAGTGGTAAAGATATCACGAAGTCCATTGTGATTCTTTCCTATTTCCATTTTGGAAATGTTATTGGTTGCAACAATCCAGAAGGAACTTGATGTTCTGCTTTCACCTATTGAAGAGTTAGACATTGAGCAACATAGTTAGTAATGTCTTTCTTATCCCATTCCACCATTAATGGCTCTTCAAATTTTGGTACATCTTGTTTGCTCCTGGATGCATCGCATAAGGACTACTATGCGCCTCATGTAGGATATTCTTCTTTTATTCTTCATTGTTTGGCACACATAGTCTATCTTTATAATATAGACACCCATCTTCTTAAACCATATAGTCGTCTATGATACCCACTTATGTCCTTGCTCGAATGACCTTGAAGTCATCATCTTCATTTTTGGGCTTGCTTAACCTATTGTAGTAGTACAGGTTGAATCTTTAATTCTACAATTAAGGCTCCACTACTAGTAAGAGCTAACCCTGTACTCTTAGTCCTTAGTGCCATCATTGTCTTTTTACTGAGAGCATCTGCCACTATATTAGCCTTTCCAAGATGGTAATCAATAAGACAATCATAATCTTTAATGAATTCCATCCACCTTCTCTACCTTAAATTTAACTCGTTCTGTGTTGACAAATATTTCAAACTTTTGTGATCTGTATAAATATAACATTTTTCTCCATAAATATAGTGTCGCCAGATCTTCAAGGCAAAGACTATTGTAGCCATTTCCAAATCATGTGTAGGATAATTCCTTTCATGATTCTTCAATTGCCTGGAAGCATAGGCAACCACTTTCCCTTCTTGTATCAAAACACACCTAAGACCACTATGTGAAGCATCACTATAGATTACAAAGTCTTTTCAAGACTCTGGTTGGGTAAAGATGGGTGCTTTTTGTCAATGTCACCTTCAACTTTTTAAAACTATCTTGGCACTTGTCATTCCACTCAAATTTTGCATTCTTTTGAAGTAGTTTCGTCAGTAGGGTAGCAATTACTGAAAATCCCTTCACAAATCTTCTATAATACCCTGCTAAGCTAAGGAAACTTCTAACTTCTGTAGGGTTCTTTGGTGGTTTCCATTCTACAACTGCTTCTATCTTTTTAAGATCCACTTTAATTCGTTCTGCAGAAACAACATGGCCTAAGAAAGAAACTTCTTTAAGCCAAAACTCACATTTGCTAAGTTTGGCATACAATTTATTTTCCCTCCAATTTTGGAAGACTATCCGCAAATATTGATCATGCTCTTCCCTTGACTTAGAATACACCGAAATATCATCAATGAAAACCACTACAAACCTGTCTAAATATAAGTAAAAGACTTGGTTCATAAGGTCCATAAATGTTGCTGGTACATTAGTTAGACCAAATGGCATCACTAAAAATTCATAGTGTCCATATCTAGTTCGGAAAGCCGTCTTTACAATATCATCATCTTTCACTCTCATCTGATAGTAACCCGATCTCAAATCAATCTAGGAGAAGTATTTGACACCCTTGAGTTGATCAAATAAGTCTTCAATCGTTGGTAATGGATACTTGTTCTTCACAGTCAATTTATTTAACTCCAGTTAATCAATACATAATCGGAGGGACCCATCTTTCTTCTTAACAAACAACACTGCTGCACCCCACGGGGATATACTTGGGCATATGAATCCTTTGTCTAACAATTTTTACAACTAGATCTGCAACTCTTTTAGTTTAGCAGGCGCCATTCTGCATAGTGCTTTGGATACTGGTGCGGTACCCAGTAATACATCAATTACGAATTCTACCTTTCTTTTTTGTGGTAAACCCGGTAGTTCTTCTGGAAATACATCAGGAAAATCACATACCGTAGGAATATTCTGCAATTCTAACTCACCTTTCTTCAATTCTAGAGCATAGATTAGGTACGCCTGACATCCCTTCCTAACCAGCCTTTTAGTCTTCATAAAAGAAATTATATTACAGAGATAATCTGATCTTTCCCCCATGATAACTATTTCTTCTCCATCAGAAACTTGAAGTGACATTCTTTTATTTTTATAATCCACCACAACTCGATATTTTGATAACCAATCCATTCCCAAGATAACATCGTAATCTCAGAAAGGTAACTCAATTAAATTTGCATGGAAAAGTTGATGTTGAATCATAATAGGGCAATTCATATACACTTTGTTTACTATCACACTGTATCCTAAAGGATTAGTTACTTCAATATTTTCTCCTAATTCTTCTACATGTAACCCTTTCTCTTGTGCTAACGTAGTACATATATATGAATGAGATGAATCGGGATCTATCAAAGTATAAACATCGTGATTAAAGAATGAAAATTTACCGATAATAACTTTAGCAGATTCCCAAGTCTCAGGCCCTTGGACTGCATAACTTCACGTCATTCCTCCTAGTCTACCACTTTGTGGTGCTTGTTGAGTCACATCATGTCCACTTAAACCACTAGCATTTCCTCTTCCCCTTCCTCTTCTACCTTGCATTGTAGGAGTAGGAACTACTGCAGGTGCAGATGTACTTATCTGTCTCCGAGGATAATTTGCAATCTAATGTTCTCTCAAGCCATATTTAAAGCAGACTCTACCTTTTCCCAAACATTCCCCTGTATGTATCCTTCCTTAATTAGAACATTGTGTAATATTTCCTTTACCTTGACCTGAAGGTACACTAGCCGTTGACCCCGTACTTATGTTTTGTCTTGGTGAAAACCCTATGAAATGAGATCGTGTTTATTCTGATGTTCCCTTCTGTTTCTTATTTGGAGATTCTAACTAGCTGGACCATATGACCCCTTTTGAAATCCAGACCTTTTGTCCATTCTTTGTTGCCTATCTGAATTGATCTTCTCAATGCCAGCCGCAGCATTAACCAAGTCATTGAACACCCTATTCTTTTGTGCAAGTAAATGCATCTAATTTCAACATTCAGCCCATCCTTGAATCTCTTACATCGCTTTACATCACTACAATGATATCACGAGCATACCTCTCGAGTTTGAGGGTTTGAATTTCATATTTTGATACAGCCATTCGTACCTATCTCAAAGACAAGAACAATTTTCAATGCTCATCTTTCAATCATTCGCTAACATACTTCTTGTCAAATTATTCTAAGAAAAGACCCTAAGTGATTTCTTTGGGTCGCCTTTCTCTCACAATATTGTCCCACTACCTCCTAGATTGTTCTTTGAGTAGACCTTGCACACAATCTAGTCTCTCTCTTCATCTGTAAAATGAAGCCTAGTCATACACCATTTAGTATGATCAAGCAAATCTTCTACAATTGCAGGATTCACTGTGTCCCCTTTGAAGTCATCAGCCGAAAGCTTCTTGATTCTTTCAAGAGGAGTTCTCTCCTCTCTTCTTTCAACGTGAGGTGCTACAGGTACTTGAGGGATTTGTATGTTTCGTAGTACTTGTATGATTACTTCAGTAGTCATATGCTGAAGTAAAGCAGCTTATGCAGGAGTATGTTGTTCGGTAAAGCCATGAACTGGTGGAGGTTCACGTCTTTATTCATCCCCTTGTCTAATACGGACTGTACTATCAGCATCCTCTTCCTTATTCGGACTATGACTACTACTAGCCATAACTTATTCCTGAAAATTGGACCAAAGTGGATCAAACAACTAATATAACATATTTATATCCTAAATGGCATGCACATACTAGTCCTAGAATCGCTAAAACCTCTCTTTGATACCAACAGATGTAACAGCGCCCCTTATTTTAGGGAGTGCCACAATAACTATAATCACCCAATAAACAACTCTACTCCACTATATAAAGTTCAATACTTATAGATTTAATATGTACAAATACAAATATAATGTTTCAAACTCCAAATTATTCTCCAAATAATTCTCAATGCCACTTTACATTTCTCACACTATCTAGTACATGCCATTATTCTACAAACCATAATATTGTATTAATCCACAAATCCACCTCGATTCTTTCCTTATATGCTCTTCAAGCTGATCCACTTATACCACTTTGGTCCAAGATATCTACAATCTTCAGTATCTACATGTACAAAATAAACTACATGCTAAGTAATTTGCTTAGTGGTGTACATAAAAGAAATATAACAACTTTGAACATTTTTAACACTTTAAAATATGAAACAAAGTAAGTTCATAAGTCAAAAATAAATTAAACGACTTTATAAAACCAAACACAAAACCTATATTATAAACCTTTCAAAGTACAATCAAATTTATTTCCAATTTTTTCAAACACTTTAACCATATATTGCCCAAAGTAAACAAGTCCTGAATAAAGGTAAAATGGATACGGGAGCGGACAAGCCCGAAGTCGAAGCTACAATATCAATGTATCGATCAAGCCCGAAGCCGTAGCTTCAAAATCAATATATCGGTCAAGCCCGAAGCTGAAGCTTTAAAATCAATATATCGGTCAGGCCCAAAGTCGAAGCTTCAATATCACTATATATTTATCAGAATATCGGCCGAAGCCCGAAGCCAAAGCTTCAATTGTTTGTACAGTACTGTACCCCCCTTTATTGGCCCCAATTTACCCGGACCCGTATTCTACTCGTTTAATAAGGGCAATAAATCAAAGTAACATCTTAAAAATTCCAGTATAATCCATCAATCATAATTCAACATAACTTCAGTAATCAAGAAATTTAAATCCTAAATTTTAAAGCATCAAACTTCAATTAAAACACAATAAAATCAACATTCATATTTTCCAGAAATTTCCAGATTCTGTGACCTAACTTCCCTTACATTTTTCACTATCAAAACATCACCCAATCAAAGAAGTTTCTTCTAAACATAATTATCCACATGTCTTAACTTTCTAAAGCCATCAGAATCACAGAAATCCAAACTATATGACCAAAGTTATGATCAAAATACTAAACAGTGTACAAAGCTTAGATTTTTCGAAAATAGATTTCATCACTCAACTTCAAACGAAAATTTCACATTGAAAAGAACAAAATTCAACAAGGTTTCTTCTGAACATATATTCCTTACTTTCTGTAGATATCCATAGAATCAAGAATCATTCAAATCGGATTTATATAACAAGAGAAAACATCAAAACAAAACAGGGATACAAATCTGGAAAATTTTCCGAAAAACCGAGAAATCGAAATTAGAGACACAAACCTTTTTCTAATCTCTTTATAGCTCTCTTCTACCTATTTTGCCTTTGATTTACTTGCACTAGCTTCCTCTACAATAGCCATATATAATTCTATCAAGTTATTGTATAAATAAACTTCCTAATACCATAAATATGCTTAATCTACCATGAATTCTACTAATTAAGCTTTAATTTCATCAAAAATCACTCACCTCAAATTTGAGTTACTATTCATCCAAACTATAAAAACAAAAATCCTCCTCTTGTAACCTTGATTCACTATAACTGATGATGATAGAGGGCTTAAGGATCAATTTTTAACAAGAATTTGAAATTGAATCGAAGAAATCGAAAGTTTTTAGATTCGGGAAATTTTGGATAAAGGAAAGGAAATGGAGAAGAAGATGAAGTAGAGAAGGAAGAAAGGATACGTATAGATTTTATGATAGGTTTTTTTTTCCAATTTCCAATAATGCCCTTGAACAAATAATTAAATGCCCAATTCATCCCTCTTACTTAATTAACTCTTATTTCCCCAGGCCTTATATCCAATAATAATAATAATAATAATAATAATAATAATTACAAAAATAATTTTTATGATATTTTAATACCATAATAATTTATTATAAGTAAATTTTGAAATTTCGGTTCGTTACAATGAATCTCTCCCCCAAATCCAAAAGAAGATGCTACATGAGATGGTGAAGAGATGGGCAGTCGGTTGGCTGAACTCGAAACAATCATTAATGACTGGAAAGCCTCACTCACAAAAGAAGTAAAGCTCTAATCAGAAACCATTCATAATATTCGGAGAGGAATCGGTGAATAAATAAATCTCCTGCAAACCTGAATTAATAACTTATCACTATCCGGATCCTCCTCTGCACCATCCATTCTAGAGAGTCAACTCCTTTTGGTCTTCCATAACTTGGTCCAAGCCATTGGGGATTCTACATTCTTTGGTCAAAAAGGAGTGACAACACTGCTAAAGGTCCGCTTCCCCTACTTCAATAAAAAGGATCAGGAGTTTGTGCTCTACATCCATCCTACAGTCAAACAGGCCTATACTCAACTCAAGAAAACCTTTTGGCCCTATTACCTAACCCTGGCAACAATTGATCAAATCATAGAGGAAAGGAGCAAAGGTAATGTTGACTACTCCATATATTCAAAAGCTTGGCAAGAAGCATGGGATAACAGAACCTATATGGTAATCAATCCCCAGGCTGCAAACAAAAAGGAGAAGATGAGTCTAATAAGTCAACAAGGATCTGGATCCTACAAGGGCAAGGAAAAGGAAGGAGGATCATCCAGTGGGAATTAGAATAGCTATAATTTTATAAAATGTTGTAATAGCTAGATTCGCTATTATATATTTCTGTATATTATAATCCGAAACTTCATTGATGTTAACCATTATTAACAGCAGAAGTATATATAGTATAACAATCTAATTCTCAAAAATTGCTTCTAAAGTACAATCTATAATTGTACTAAAACAGACTTAAAAGCTAGAACTAAAAAATGTTGGGGGAGTTAGGAAGCTAGAATTATGGGGAAGTAACTGTAAATGACTAAGTATCAAAAATCATACTTAAATCATATACCCCCTTCATCATGCTTAGTTAACTTAGGTTTTTGTTTCCATCAAATGGGGGAGATTGTTGGGAAATAATGATTCGGATTATAAAGTTAAACTAAAATATCCGAATCAAGTTTGAAAGAAACAAAAAGTTAATCTCCTAAATCCAAATGGAAACATCCGGATAAGATCCAACCACAAGGTCATCCATTAAAGACATTAAGTACCTAAGCATACACTAGAACTATAAATATAAAGTTTAGAAAGGAAACAAACTTTAATCCTTTAAAAATCAGCCTCCGGAAGAACTGATTGCACTATCTCCGGAAGAAGACAGATCCAGAAATTCTGAGTCTAAGAGCATCCGGAAGACTCAGATATCAAGACAAAGGGAAAAGTTTCAAAGGCAGTTTTTCCCTCCACCCTTTTTGGTCTACATATTCAAAGATCCTTTCCCCATGAACAAGATAAAAGGGATAGCTTGCACTTTTCAGATAAAAGGATAAAAGTACTGACACCGGACTGAAAAAGTTAACAAACTTTTTCACCTAGACAATAAGGAGGCGTGTGGAGCTCACACCAAAAGTTACTGCTATAAAAGTTGGTAAAACACTAAAATACAAGGCAAACAATCACTGACATCTTTTCAGCCTCAATCCCAAGAAATCAAATGGGCCAAATTACTGTCTAACGGATTGATCAATGGCTCCAGAAGTGCCACCTACAACCTAATCAAGGGTGAAGATTTAATGTAAGCTCAAAAACCCACAACGGCTACATCTATGATAGAAGCCTATACAAGGGAAGCTTCACCAAATGTAAAGGTTGGCTGTTTGATTTATAAAAACAAGTAACAAAGTATAAGCATTCAATCAGTTTACAATCCCTCCAAGAATCAATAAATTCCAAATCTATTGTAAGGATTCCTAAGTGAGTTATAAACTTAAGGAAATCCAAAACTAAAACCTTTGTGAAAAGAAGAGTGTAAGGATCTCTAACTTGGGTGAGTTGTGAGATTGGGATACGACTTAAAGTTGATGCTTTGAGTGGGAAATCCATGTAGGACTTAGCTTAGATTCGGGGTAGAAGTCTAAGTGGTATATCCTGCTAAAGACTAAAGGACTCAGCTATGAGTTGGTGCTTCTAGTGGTATATCTTACATCTGGAAGGGGTTACCATCCGGAGACAAGTTGTAAGGCTTGATTCCTGCCAGTTGGAAAGGAATCCACTAGTGGAAAAGCTCGAAGAAAGGAAACTCCAAGGACTGGAGTAGGTAGGGCCAAACCAGGATAAAATTCTTTGTGTTTGATTTCTTTGACTATTTATTTATTAAATTATATTGTCATAACTGCATCATCTAAATCCATCATCCGGATCATAATCAAACACGCTACACTAAGACTTTCTAAAGTCTATTTATTCTGCGAAAAATGGTCATTCACCCGCCCCCCCGACCTTATAAAGACCCTCACAGGGACCAACAGGCAGGATTTGAACCCGTGACATTTTGTACCCAAAACAAACACGCTACCAGGCTGCGCTACATCCCTTTGTAATTCATTTACAATGTTATTGTAAAGAATACCTATTTTGTTTTCCACATAATTTATTTCATTTTTATTTATCATTATTTTTAGTTTCGATCTGATATCCCATATTATATCATAAGAAACTTATGCAAATTTCCCGAATGCTCAGGAAAAAGAAAATGGGCGTGTCTTTTTTTTACGAAAAGGATACGAAATTGTTGTACATTTTTTTAATTAGAATTAGATAGTCCGTGTACAAAAAAATCCAAGTTGACTTGAATTACATAGAATCGGATTCTATTTCTATTATCATTATGTTTTAGAAAAAAAAAGTAGTTATTATAATAAAGAAACAATAAATAATAAAGAAGGTGGATTCAAAACAAAATGCAAGATCTAAAAACATATCTCTCCGTGGCACTGGTAATAAGTAATCTATGGTTTGCGTCTTTATCATGCTTGTTGATAGAGATCAATCATTTTTTCCCAGCTGGCTTGACATTGCCTTTTTTTTCATTCTAGTTATCAATGCGTGGGGGAGAGGGTCAAGAATTTCAGAGATACAATTAAATATCTGTGACTATGACTCCCCTCCTTTTTTTATTTAATTTGAATAAGTTAGAAAAGAAAAAATGTGGATTCAACTTCAGTAAAACTGGGAAGTTGGGATCCGCGCTTCCAGTAAATTAATGTCAATTAAATTAAAATTAAGAATTCAGAGAAGGGAGGTAGAAATGTAGTTAGTGCAATGGTATTCTACAAGAATTTTAAATGAATTACTGTGATTCTCATCGAACCTTTTCATTGAGATAGGGTTTAAAATCTTTGTATTACTTATAATTACTTTTGTATTACTTATTTTTACTATAATTCGAACTATATTAGTTGCAATGAAATTTTTCATAATATGGATTTCGAGTTAGCAACTTCACTTCTTTTTCCTTCTTTTCTTCATCACTTCAGATCGTAGAGTCGAATGAATAAAAAATTCAAAAAATCCTAAGGAGGTTTATGGCCAAGGGGAGAGATGTTCGAGTAAGGATTATTTTAGAATGTACCGGTTGTGTTCGAAAGAGTGTTAATAATAAATCAACCGGCATTTCAAGATATATTACTCAAAAGAATCGACACAATACGCCCAGTCGATTGGAATTGAGAAAATTCTGTTCCTATTGTTCCAAACATATAATTCACGGGGAGATAAAGAAATAGATGGAATCGACCGCTTGCATGTTACCTTTTCAAGGAAGATGAAACTGATATAAAGAACATATTCTATATATAATAATATAATAGAGAATATAATAATAGAGTATAGAAAAAATACTATAGAATGTTATCGAATAGATAAAATATCTCACTATATGAAATATATTTTGGTAATATATATTCAAAATTCGAATTCTATCTAATTCGATATAGATAAATAGATTTTAAAGAAATATATTAAATAAATGGAGAAATATATTCTATTAAATAGGAATATATTTTATTAAAATTTTATATTAACAAAATTTTATATTAAATCAAATATGTTAATTAAAATAATAAAAAATTCAATATTATTCTTAATTAATTAATTAAATAATTAATAAAAATTGAATATAATTCAAAATAATTAAAAATATAATTAAAAAAAAGATTCAATAATAAATAAAATTTATAAAAAGATAAAAACAATATTCAATATATATTCAATACTCTAACTATTAAATATCAAATAAACAAAAAATCATATTTCTGAATTCAAAATCATTTTTGATCCAATTGAACGAAATAGGATTTTTGAAATAAGGAATAAACAAACCATGGATAAATCCAAACGACTTTTCCCTAAGTACAAGAGATCTTTTTGTAAGCATTTGCCCCCAATCCAATCGGGGGATCGAATTGATTATAGAAACTTGAGTATAATTATTTATTAGTGAACAATGAAAAATATTATCTAGACGGGTGAATAGATTGAATTTGAAACAACAACGATTAATTACTATTGCTATAAAACAAGCTCGTATTTTATCTTTGTTACCTTTTCTTAATAATGAAAAACAATTTTAAAAAAAGCGAGTTGGTAACTCTAACTATTGGTCTTAGAACCAGAAAAACAAAGAAGTAGGCTTACTCAAATTGGATCAAAATTACAATTCGAATTCAACTATAAATTGAAGTTCAAAAAATCTGCAAATCAAAATTGAATTTTCGTGTCGTTGTAAAAAACAAAAGGACTTGGGGGAGAAGAAAGTTTTTTTTTATTAAATGTTTAGTTTAGTTTGACTACTTTACTTGATTGATCATATTATCATCATATTTTATCGTACAAATTTCTATTCTACCTTCCCGGAATTTATTTCCAAGAAATTCCGTGTAAACAATTCTATGGATTCCTTCCAATTTCCATATTTTCGAATGTCATTGGAAATCGTATAAAGACAATTCCTATTTAATATAGCAATTTGTGCAAGTATTTAACGATTAAGAACCAATTGTCTCTTGTACAGATTATTTATTAATCTGCTATAACAATAGGATACTGTATTTCCGTGCAATTACTGCATTTATCCGAGTGACCCATAAATGACGAAAATTTCTTTTCTATTTATCTCTATCCTGATAGGCCGAAACCAAAGCTCTTATTTTTTGTTGAGTAATACTTCGAGTAAGTCTTGAATGAGCCCCGCGAAAGCTCGATACGAATGAACGAATTTTTGTTCTACGTCTCTGGGCTGTGTATCCTCGTCTAATTCTGGTCATTGAATACATGAAACTTTGATGAATGACTAATTGGTTTCGTTTCTTTCAGTTATTCTTTTTACCCTTTCTATAATAACAAAACGGATTTTTCCAATGTATAAAATAATAATTCCAACGACTTTTGCTACTATAACCTTCCCAACCACGATTTTATTTTTGGAGACATTTCATCTCGAAATAAGAATAAGAAATTGTCTTGATATTAGGTCTTAAACACAAACAAAAATAGAATAAATAAAAATAAGCAATAAATAGAAATAGATAAATAGTGGGTTCCATCGTTTCTGTGGTAACTTCTTAAACGGTGAGGCCTTCTCTATACACTAGAGCCCCCTTCTGCATTTAATCATTTAATCAATGCTATTTGTTAATATGTATAGTTCACATTCTTTTGCTCTACCTATGAATTATCTAGTAATAGGTCTTTCACAAGGAAATCTATCTATATAGTAACGGTATTTTATTAAGAAGATTAGTTAATTCATTGACCTTCTTAGTCCGCTCTTGCAAGAGTAGGGGCATAAATTTTTAGCCTTTTTTGAACTTTTAAAAAGATTTTCCCTGCTTAATGGATAATCATTTGTTACCAATGGGAAATTCTTTCTTGTTTTAAATTAAAAATTGAAGTGATTGAATTTGCACCAATGAAACCATAAATTTGACATACAATAGATGAATGCGATAGATCTTTTTTTTAGATAATGAAGGGCATTCTTCTATTCTATCCTATTCATCCATACTAATACAGATAGTGGAAAAAAAAAATTTCTTTCTTTTGTCCAAGTGGATGATCTAAACAAGTCGCACATACACCCTAGTATATGTCCCTCGGCGCTGAGGGCATCCCCCAAGAGCGGGGGATTTGGTAACATTTCTAATTGGCTGTCTTGTGTTCCTAATAAGTTGTTTAATAGTTGGCATCTTAAATCGTATGCATAATGAGCTAGTTTAGATCAATCGTAACCGTATGATTCTGCATTTTTTCACTATTAATATTCTATTAGTAATAAATATTTGAATTAATTACTAATAATTTGTAATTAAATAAATACTAGAATATTCAATTTGAAATTCTGGTAAAAAAAATATCAAATCGTGATTTGTATGAAATTCATGTTATTTCTTAAGCAACTGGTACAAGATCAACAATTCCATGAGCTTGGGCTTCTGTTGCTGACATAAAAACATCTCTTTCCATGTCTTCGAATACAACCCACAAGGTTTTTCCCATTCTTGGTGCATAAATCCTTGTGCTAATTTCATGAAGTTTTAGTAGTTCTTCTGCTTCTAGGACAAATTCTGCTATTTGTGCCTGATAAAAACCAGCAATAGGTTGATGAATCATTACCCTGATCATATAAGAACAAAAGGGTTATTCTATCTCTTATAATATAAAAGTATTATTCTATCTCCTATAATATAAAATATTGGAGAAGTATAATAAATAAAAAAGTGTCCGGGAAGAGATAAAAAAAAGAATAAGAAAAGACGATAAAATTCAACAACCGTACATGCATTGTTATTATTTGTGCATTGCATAAGGCTTCACATTAGAATTCACTTTTTATTTTACCTTTCGTCGACAAAAATCTAGGCTTAAATCAGTAAATGATTCAATAACCACCCACCCACCACAGGTTGATAAAAGCAAACTCAAGTGCTCAATTTGTGGAAAAACTAAGCACACAAAGGAAGGATGCTTTAAGGTAATAGGGTATCCCGAATGGTGGGGAAACAAGAACAAGAAGAAAAGTCGCCATGGGAAGAGCAGCCACCACCGTGAGTGGCCTAGAAGCCGCTGGCAGCAGTAGTGGATGTCGAGAAGATGACGATGAAGGGGGCGAGGGAGGTTTGGCTATGGCGGCTAGAACTGAGAACAGAAGCAACGAGTCTCAAGGTATAGGGTTTGGGAAATTCTCAAACCTTCAATTTTTGAGAATTTATAGATTAAGCCCAAAACTAAATCCTTTTATGAGATTGACCCCACAGAACATAAAAGCCTTGCAAATGTCGTCCATAATTATAGCAAACCTAAAAATTTGTCATCAATTTTTTATTGTGGTGCCACAGATACAATAACATCTGATCCCTGTGATATAAAAATTAAAACCGAACCCTAAAAAATGCGGGTTATGGCAGCAAATGGAGAAACAATACCTGTGCATGGAGCAGGAACGATTGACATATCACCTCCACTAAAATTGTCTAATTGTCTCTATGTGCCTTCTTTATCACATAAATTACTGTCCATTAGTCATGTTATAAAAGAACTCAATTGTATTATACTAATGTACCCAACCTTTTATGTTCTACAGGATATCAGGATTGGTATGATTATTAGGCATGGCACTGAGCCCCAAGGATTGTATTACGTGGATGATGTTGCCCAAAATGGTACGGTGATGCTAGCTCATGGAACTACAGACAGAGAAGCTTGGCTTTGGCACCAAAGACTGGGACATCCATCCATGGGATATCTGCATATTTTATGCCCTAATCTTTTTAAATCCAATAAGACATTACTTTGTGAAACCTGTGTTTTGGCAAAAAGCCATAGAGAAACCTTTAAATTGAATAATACCCAAGTTAAATCACCTTTTGACTTAGTTCATTCTGATGTATGGGGGCAATCACCAATCTTAGGAGGATAAGGCTTTCGATATTTCCTTATTTTTTAGGATGATTGCACACATATGACCTGGGTATATTTTTTGAAAACCAAATCCAAAGTTGTAGAAAAATTTGTTCAGTTCTTTACAATGGTACAAACGCAATTCCAAAAAACTATTCGAATTCTGCGTTCGGATAATGGGGGGGAATTTATTAACTCATCCATGAAATTGTTTTGTCAAAAACACAAATTAATTCACCAAATCACATGTCCGCATACCCCTGAACAGAACGGTGTGGCCGAAAGGAAAAATAGGATTCTCCTAGAAATGACCTAGGCCCTTATTATTGAATCCAAAGTTCCAAAAAGTTTTTGGCCTGAAGCATTAGCCACATCCACTTACCTACTAAACAGACACCCAACCAAAATCCTTAACCTATAAACACCCATCCAAACCCTTGCCAAATTTGCCAAAATACCACCACCTTTAACCCTAAAACCTCAAATCTTTGGTTTTTCTATTTTTGTCCACATTCCTAAAATGGAACGAACAAAACTTGACCCTTGTGCCAAAAAATGTATCTTTATTGGATATGGGATTAATCAAAAGGGATCTAGATGCTATAACCCGAAGACCTATCACATGTTCACTATTATGAATTGTAACTTCCTGGAAACCGAGTATTTTTACAATTCCCAACTCAGTGGTCAGGGGGAGAAGGACTATACAGATGAACTTAGTTGGCTTCCTAGTATAATAGTTTCACCAAATGAAGATAATACCATTGGGCAAATGATTAAAATATCAATATAATATATGGAGTCTAGTGTCACAGAAAATTATCATCCTAACCTAGAGTCTGAGGTAAGAAATGAAATTCCTGATGTTTCAATTTACAATGATAATCATGAAGTTGCTGTTGAATAGGAAGTTAAACATGAGATAGAACAAGAAGGGCAGTTTGATACTATTGAACATGAGACAGAATAAGACGGACAGTTTGTATTACTACCCTAGAAAAAATGAGGCCCTTCCGGACAAATATTCCCCAGAAAAGAAAGCCCAGAGATTGAGGTACCCAGTAGCACACATTGTAAGGGGGAGTTTGACAAAAGAAGCCAAAGCTTTTGTCATAGCTCTTTGTGAGGAAGAAATTCCAAACACAACCAAACAAGCACTGACATCTGCTAAATGGACAAAAGCAATGGAATATGAAATGGAAGTACTCAATAAAAACAATATATGGGAAAAAAAGTACTCTGCCCAACGGAAAAAGACCAGTCAGGTGTCGTTGGGTATTTACTGAGAAATATAGATTGGATGGATCAGCTGAATGATACAAAGCAAGGTTAGTAGCAAAAGGATACACCCAGACGTATGGCCTTGACTATTCAGAAACATTCTCATCGGTAGAAAATTAACACCATCCTTGTACTATTTTCAGTAGCAGCCAATAAAGGATGGCCACTTCATTAGTTTGATGTTAAAAATGCCTTCCTACATAGAGACTTGAAAGAAGAAGTCTACATGAAGGTTCCTCTAGGATTCAAAGTAGAATTTAAAAAGGGAGAAGTGTGTCGATTGAAGAAGTCTCTTTATGGTCTGAAACAACCACTTAGAGCTTGGTTTGGGAGATTCACTCTAGCAATAAAGAGATATGATTTTAAGCAATGTAACTCTGATCACACCTTGTTCCTTAAACAAAGAGGTGAACTCATAACTTGTCTGATTATCCATGTCAATGACATGATCATTATAGGAAATGATAGAGACGGAATCAGCAAATTGAGGGAAAATCTATTCGCAGAATTCAAAATGAAAGACTTGGGGAGATTGAAGTATTTTCTAGGAATCAAAGTACTAAGATCGAGGCAATGCATCTTCATTTGTCAAAAGAAATATACACTAGATCTATTAGCAGAAACTGGAATGTTAGACTGCAAGCCAGCTGACACCCCTATAGTAGTAAATCATGGCTAAAGATACTAGAAGGAGCACAACTCGCTGACAAGGAACAATATCAACGGTTGGTAGAAAAACTAACATACCTTTCATATACCAGACCGGATATATCCTATGCAGTGGGAATAGTAAGCCAGTTCATGCATGGACCTCAAGTAGATCATATGGAAGTTTTATGGAGAATCATAAGATATCTCAAGGTACAACTGGACATGAGGTTCTGTTTAAAGCACACGGGCATCTAAACATTCAAGGATACACGGAATCTAATTGGGCAGGAAATCTAGTAGATAGAAGATCAACTTCAGGTTACTTCACTATTATTGGAGGGAATTTAGTCATATGGAGAAGTAAGAGATAAAAGGTAGTAGCATTGTCAAGTGGAGAGGCAGAATTCCGAGGAATAGCTCAAGGGATGACTGATATGTTATGCTTGCAAAAGCAGCTGACTGAAATTGGCTTTCCACCATCCAAGGTCTCTGAGTTGATGTGTGATAATCAGGTGGCTATCCGAATTTCTAAAAATCAAGTGCAACAAGATCAAATAAAACACGTGGAGATAGACATACACTTTATCAAAGAAAAACTTGAAGCAGGAATCATAAAGATACCCTACATAAGATCTAAAGATCAACTTGCAAATATCTTGACGAAAGCTATGAATGGAAAGGTGTTTAAAGAAGTCTTAGACAAGTTGTACGTTGGGAATCCCACTACTCAACTTGAGGTGGAGTGTTAGAAAAAGAAAGTAGAGAAGAATCAGGGATCAGATTGCATCATCACATCCCAATTATACAGACTTGATTTCGGGTCCTTATATATAGAAACATCCTTTATTGTGTTTATTACATGCTTTAATTTTTTGCTATTACCTTCCATATATAGAGATAGTGTTTCCTTTACTCACATGTAAATCTCCCTATAAAAGGCTATGTAAACATAATGGAAATACTCACCAAAAATTACAATCAATTCAAATCTTCCATTGTTCATTTCAGTAACTAAAAACAGGGTCAACCGGGGTTGAACCAGTTAAAATAAAATTATTAAAAAATTATAATTTTCAATATTTAGAAGATTAAAATATGATACAATAACTTATTAACTAACAAACTATTTTTATATTCAAAACAAAATGAAGTTAATCTATTCAAGATTGAAAAGTAAAAAATTATAAAAAGGGAAGTATAAAATAAGATAAAAAAAAACTTATGATTAATAGTTAAGATGAAAAAATATCAAAATTATTGATTTTTGAGACTATACATAAATTTTATTATTACAATTTTCATATCATGACACAATTTTTTTAGAAAAAATGGATATTAAGAGTAAAAAAGACTAATTAAAATTAACTTCGTTAAAGTTTAAAATCGTATAGACTTTCTAGGCTACAATTTAATATATGTTTATTTAAATATTAAACAAAAAAAATTCAAACCATTAACCCGATAACCCACCCCGGTTCAACGGTTCAACCGATCGGGTCACCGGATTTTTAGCGGGTCATCTAATGGCCAATTTTTAGCATGAATCGGTCCATTTTAGCCATTGGGCCTGGCTGGATCTAACAACATTGTGTTAAAGTATGTTTAAGTCTTATTGTTTAAAAAAATAATATCGATTAATTCAAAATAAATTTATATAAATAAGATCATATTAAGTAAAAAATATGCAATAAAAAGTTATCAAGTAATTAAGAAAAATAAATGAATAAATAAACTGAATGTGTATTAATAAAAATGAAATTTTTTTGTTATTAACATCAAAGGGGTATATTGTAGAAATTTTTATTCATTTTAAATTTAATCCGTTAATATAAATTATTTTTCTGAGTGTTTTTGCCTACGCAAACTGGAAGTAAGTCCTACTGTTAAGGCAGTAAAACCTGAATTTTGCTTTGGATTGTAAGAAAAATAATTTTGTTAATAGATTACCTTTTTAAAATTGATACATTTTTCTGTAGAAATACTTCTTCAAGATCTGGATCAACATCTTCTTCAAACTCAAGGAAAATAAATAATAAACAGTGATGAAATAATAATATAAGACTTTTAAAAATCTATTGATAATTGGCATACTCCAAAAAAAGAAAAGGATGAAATTTATGAGACATCAAAATTCCATTTTTTCAAAACAAATTTTACTATAGAAACTGAAGAAAGAGGCATCCAATTGGAAAAATCTTTTGAAACGATAAACCTTCTTTCTCGAAGTTCTTTGAAAAAACATATTGGCAAAAATTATAAATACATTCATGTAGGTTGGGTAGAAGTTCGTATAAAACCTCTAACCAAAGAAGGTCTGACACATCCATTCTTGCTATTTTGAGAGACGCTAGATTTACCAACTTTAGCGATTCTTTGTTAAGTTCAGTTGAGTCAAGTCTTTATATTGGTCCTATTTTCTTTGAATGTTATCCAAATTTTATTGTTTCCATACATGACAAAAATATTTTAAACTCTTTGGTTTTACGAATCAAGACCCATAATTACAAATGCTTGAATGTACAATCCCAGTTGCTTTAATTTACAAAATTCATTATAAAGCTACGATGTCTGCTTTTGAAATAAAAGTTAAATTTCATAGTAAAAAAAGAGAAACTATTCTTTTGCAAACTAATTTAACAAAATCCAATACTATAATTCCTATATCTATTCTATGGAAAGAAGTTAATCTTCCAGAAGAATGAATTTTGGAAGGAGTCACTGAGTCACAAATCAATAACCCTTTAGAAAATCCCCAACCAAACTCTAAATTAAGATAAATCACCCAATACAACGATGGAAAAGTTAGACTTTCTTTTCACCGAAATTCAACTAGTAGTATTAGGTGTACTGATAGTTCTCCCAATGTGGAAACCATAGACGTAGGAAGAATCTCCAAATCGCCATCCATGATAAACATACCTTATGTGACATCTCGTCCTTCCAATGTAGAAACCATAGACATAGGAAGAATCTCCAAACTACCATCCGTGATAAACTTACCTTATATGGCACCTTCTAGGCATTCAACATCTGATATTCCGGACACTATTTTAAGAAGTGTAAACTATAATTCAGAAATACCTAGAGTCATCTATAACCAACTAGGAGTAGTTGAGCCTCCTAGACCTAGAGTCCAAGATCCCCAAAATTTGAATGAACAAATTGAAGACATAAATTTATCAAATAGTCCAAGTTTTTCTGCAATAACTTAAAATGTTTTAAATGAATTAAACGTTATTTCAAAACGTTTTCAAGTAAATAAAAAACTTGTTCATGATGATTTTTAAAGAAAACCTAACACTGAAAAGAGAAAATGATTTTTTGAAAATTTTATGGATTCTAGAAAATCTATCCAAAATGAATTTAACGAGTTTGTGGAACAAAATCAAATCCATATTTTATTTTTTTGATTGGTTTCAAATTTATGCTTTAAAAATTTTTATTGATTATCCTTTTAAAAAATCTGTTAATCCTATTACCCTTAGGAACAAGATGCCAGAATGGGAACTAGTGAATAGTGATAGAAAAGCACAATCATATCACCCACCACTAAAGGGTATAAGATTAGAAATAGATGGCCAAAAGATAGAAGCATATCCTTACAAAAATCCACAAGTTGAGGTCGCCACAAATTTAAAAAATATAGTCATCCAAAATAATTATTGCAACACCCATCTCTATTCAATAGGAAAACAATTAGATAGGATCGAAAAACATCTTGGAAAACAATCAGTAATCATAGATGACTCCACAGATTCTTCAAAGCAACCAAATGTGCAAAAACCTATTTTTAAACCTTTCCAAATGACTAAATAAAGTACCAAAAACATAAAAGATAGTAAGTCTGAATACGTTAGAGCTATTAGAGATCAATTAAGTAAACTAAGCTCTTCAACTAGCCAATCAGTTTCCAAAACTTTGTTCTAGAAACACCACCAGCTCCAACAGTAAACACCATAAACCAAGGATCTAAAACTGATGATGGCATAGAAAAATTCAAAGAATCCACAATTAGTAAACTCCATTGGTCAAAACTTCCCCAAGAAAGGTTATAGATGATCCCTGCTCCTGATATCCATAATGTCAAACCTTTATCACAACATTGTTTTAATGAAACTTCGGTTTATGATTAGAATATAGATGGAATGTCTGAAATAGAAATCTTAGGACTTTTACAGCAAATGACCATGGCAGCCACCGCTTATAAAACACAACTCAGTACCCAAGATTGAACTATAGCTGAATTACCAATAGCTGGTTTTTTAGAAAAGTTAAAAGGTTGGTGGGATTATTATCTCAACGAACAACAATAGGAAGAAATTTTAGGAGTAGTTAAAACTGATGAAAATAATGAACCGATTTTTAATGAAGAAGGAGAACCAATGCAAGATGCAGTATCAACTTTAATTCTTACCATATCCTTTCATTTCCTAGGAGACCCTTCTCATTTGAAAGACAAAAATGCTGACCTCTTATCCAACTTGAAATGCAAAAACCTTAGTGACTTTCAGTGGTACAAAAACACCTTCTTGACTAGAATAATGCTTAGGGAGGATTCAATTCAACCATTTTGGAAAGAAAAGTTCTTAGTAGGTTTACCAATAAAGTTAGGAGAAAAGGTTAGAAACAAAATTAGAGAAACCCATGGACACCAAATCCCATACCATAACTTTACCTACGGAGAATTAATTAGTTTGACACAACAAGAAGGCCTAAAGGCATGTTAAGAAATAAAACTCCAAAAACATGTTAAGTGGAAATTAAAAAGATTAGAACTGGATTAGGTTCCTTTTGTAAACAATTTGACATTAATATAAACAATCCTTCTACCTCCTATCCAGGGAACTATAGTCAAAATTCTAAGAAAGAAAGCCATAGGAAACCAAAGAAATATAGGAAAAAATACCACAAACCATAAGAAGATTATTACAGGAAGTCCCATTATAATAAGTATAAAAAACAAATTTAGAAAATCTCCTAGAAACAAAGAAAACAAATACAAAGATATAGTTTGCTATGGATGCAACAAAAAAGGCCATACATTGAAGTTTTGTAGATTAAATAAGAAACTCCAAGAATTACAATTAGATGAAGAAATGGCAAACAAAATTTCCAATCTCCTTATCGACTCCTCTTCTGATTATTCTTCCTCGTCGAATTCTGATAGTATCTCTCTTGTCTCCGCTGAAAATAATAAAGATCTCCAATTAGATGAAATCATTGAAACTTCCTCAATAAGTTCCTTAGAAATTAATGTCTTAACTAAAGAACAAAACACCACCTTAGATATCATAAATAGTATAGAAGACCCTGTTCTTAAAAAAGAGTTTTTAGAAAAACTCCTAAGATCCATAAAAAAACAAGAAGAAAGAAAATTAGAAAGGAAAACATCAATTCTTCTGGATACAAGTAAAACCTCATATGACTTAACAAAGATCTTAAACAAAAATAAAAGTTCTTCCTGTTCAAAAGACACCTCTATCTAACAACTTCAAAAAGAAATGAAAGAAGTAAAAGCTGAAATTAGAGAACTCAAAGAACAAAGGAATTAGATTCCGAAATGATAAAAGTCCCTCACAAAAATCACCAATGGTACATCTAGTTTGTCCGATGATTTTGAACCTGATTTTGATTACACTCAAAACTATCTTGAAAATTTACCATCAAATTTTCTATTTGTTTTAAGAGAAATTACTTCAAGAAAATATGTTCTCAAAATTACACTTGTTTTCTCGAATGATTTTCAATTTGATACAATTGCTCTTTTTGACACTAGTGTTGATTTAAGTTGCATAAAATCAGGAATTGTTTCAAGTGAATTTTTAGAAAAAAAACTAAAGAAAGACTTTCTGCAGCAAACAATTCAAAACTATGTGTTGATTCAAAAATAGAAGTGTGAGCACGGGCTTTTCGGTGACCCTTGGAATGATGATGACTTTTTGCTCTAACCTTTTACGGTCTAGTTGTCCCATTATTTTAGAATCGAATCGCGTTTGGCAAGTTCTTTGTTGACGATTTTGAGATCTTTGACCCTGATTTAATAATTGGATGGCTTTTAATATGTTAACGCTTCCTTTCCCTCGTGTATAGTAAATTGTTTCACAATTTTTTCCTTGAAAATCCGGACATTTTCAGCGAGTCTCGTTTGCATCGTTGGATTCTTCGCTCTTCGAGCTTTTTGGAATGTCAGGAATCACCTCGGTCGGATGCACTATGTTGGTTGTTCGCGTTTTGGGCCCTGCGGCTGGGTCCTTCTTTACTTTTTTCCCCCCGGTGTCCCCTGTCCAGCGGCGGCGGCCGATGGCACCCCTGGATCCTGGGGCCGTGTGGTCCGCTCGCCGGGCCATGTAGACCACGCGGCCTTCTAGGCCGTGTCATTTGATGCGACCTAGATCTGCCCGTGTCATGTGATGCGGCCTGGGGTGGGCCACGTCACTTGACCCAGCCCACCACATCGCTGACATGGCCTTCACGTAGGGAATTTGCAGACTGATTTTTTTTTGGGTTTTCTTGGCCACCAAGTCGGGTTTTGGGATTTTTTTCGTCAAATATTGACATTTGCGGGATTAATTCCGGAATTTTACACTTGGGGAGTCTATAAATACCCATCAAAAAGTAGTTTAGGGAACTTTTTTTTGGCTGATTTAGACGAGAATCAAATTCTTAGAATTCTAAGGCTTTAGGGAGAAAAAGTTTAATAATATTGGGAAAATCTAAGCCAATATACTTGGTTCTTGATTTCTAAATCTTATTAGACTTAATCTCTTAGGCTAAATCATTAAAATCTATCAGAAATTTTAGGTAAAAAATTGGATTAAATAGGATTTAGGGACTTTTTCCTCAAAAATCACTAAATCCCTTGCTAAATTGTTGTTTCATCGGGTTTTCATCTCAAATCCATCACAAAGCTTGCCAAACGTCCGGTTCAAGTCTCGAGAGCGGATTCACGGCCTTTAGGTAACTTTCTGAGTTCCAATCTATTTCTTTCTATTATTTATTTCTGCTACTGTATTTTTGGTTGTTTTTTCGGACATTTAGCCCTTTCATTCGTCCTTTTTACGAATTTTTGTCAAAACTTCGGCTGACTGTTCCGACGAACGTCAGGCCGACTAAATGTCACCTAGGCCACCTTGCTGAGTTGGCCTACCACTTCGTTCAGTCGGCCTATGGGTCGCTCAAGCGGCCAACCGTTGTTTTGCCAGATTTTCTGCGTTCTTTTCCCCCCAAGCCGAAAAACCAAAGTTATTTAAGCATTTTAAGTCCGAATCTACTGTATTAGTGTAGGAAACGACTTGAAATTTTATTAATCTTCGGTTTTCAGGCACAAAAAGGCCGATTCCGGCTTGTTTAGACACTTTTTCCGGCAGGCCACTTTAGTTGGATGAAGGCCGACTGAGCGTTATCTAGGCGACCTCGTTGAGTCGGCCTACCATGTCGCTGAGTCATCCTACCACCTCACTAAGTCGGCATACTGGCAAAAATGTCCAAATGGCCCCTGTTTGTCTTATTTTATTATTTTTGGCCCGTTTCTATTATTTTTGACCCGGTTTTGATCATTTTAATGCATTTTCAGCCCCGATTTTTACTCAAAAAATTTCCAAAAAAATCATGGATAGTCTGAAACTATTTTAATTTATTTTATTCTATTTTTGATTTTATTTTTATTTTTATTTGATTTAATATGCATTTTTAATGGCTTAAAAATCGTGTCTTTGCTAAATAAATCTAAATAAATTGTTTTCTACCAACTCAAAATTCCAAAAATATTCTGAATATGCTAAATCTGATTTTAGGATATTTAGTTAATTTATTTCACCCTTTTTTAGGTTGTTAGATAATTAATTAATGCCTAAAACTTACATTTTTGTCCCAAAAAAATCCATAAAATACGTTTTCTTCATGCTACATGTTTATTTTCCACATTTATTTATCCACGCTTTATTTGTGATTATTCTCATATATCTATCGCCTCATTTGGAGCCGGGACCGAGTCGATAAGCTCGGTTAAAACCTGGTTTCACCCGTTTATTTATTTATCGCTTTTATTTATTTTCTTGCATTAGAAAAATGTATAGGTATTCGTAAAGCCTTGTAATAATTTTATTTTCTCGCTTTGCTTTGTTTATCGCTTTTCGTGTGATGTATGGCATATAAACCGAAAACGCCAAACAATAATCGGATCAAATCACATAAGAAATAAAGTCACGTTTATTAAAATATAATCGGCTTGATTTAAAAATTGAAAAGTAAGCAACATCATCTGAACCTAGAATCTCTGTTTTAAGGTACGATCCAACCACCCAGTGGGAATATCGTACCCAAATTCCCAGTGGACCTTAATCGGGTGGCGACTCTATCTTAAAATACAGGATTCTAAGTCTTGTATCCCTTAGCACATAAATCGGACTAAATTTCAACATTAACATCATTTTCCATTATCGTTTTCATCACGCTAAAATAAGGAATATCCCTTAGCACGCTTCACAATGCTCATTATTTCTCTGCCCCACGCCGAAGAGCCTTAAAGCTTACCGTGCAGGCGGAGGGATCGGGGGTCGTCGGCTCATAAGAAGCTTTGATTTTTAACAAGGGTATTCTTTTAAAAACTTTATTTGTTTCTCTTAAAGACATCCACCACAGTGTGATTTTGGGAACACCTTTCATGAATCCAATTACTCCTTATAGAGTAAATATTGATTCAATTTCTTCAAAAACTGGCAATGGAAAGTTAATTTTTAAATTTATTGAAAAACCTAACAATTAAGAGTATAGATCTATTCAAAGCTTGTTCTACACATGAAAATTCCATTAATGTCATAATTCAAGGAAAAACTCATCATTTACAAAATCTTCAAAAGGATAGTGTTTTCAAAAGGATTGAAAACCAAATAAATTCTTCTTTAGTCCAACAAAAAATTTATGCTTTTAAAATTAATTGAGAAAGAAATTTGTTCCGATCTTCCAACTACTTTTTGGGATAGAAAACAACATATTATTAACCTACCCTATGAGAAAGATTTTGATGAAAGATAAATCCTAACAAAAGCCAGACCTATCCAGATGAATCTTGATTTAGAACAATATTGTAGAAAAGAAATCCAAATTAGAGCAAAAAGATTTAATTTCAAAATCTAGGTCCCCTTAAAGTTGTGCTGCTTTCTATGTCAACATAAACTCTGAAATTGAAAGAGGAGTGCCAAGATTATTTATCAATTACAAGCCTTTGAACAATGCTTTAAGATGAATTAGATATCCTATTCCCAATAAAAGATATCTTTAACAAAAACTTCATTCTTCATATATTTTCTCCAAGTTCGACATGAAATCCGGATTTTGGAAAATACAGATTTCAAAATCTCATAGATATAAAACTGCCTTTATAGTTCCTTTTGGACAATTCGAATGGAATGTGATGCCTTTCGGATTGAAAAATGCTCCTTCAGAATTTCAAAGAATTATGAATGACATTTTTAATGACTACTCAAAATTTTGTATTGTCTATATAGATGACATTTTAATCTTTTTCAACAATATTAATGAACATTATAAATATCTTAAAACTTTTTTCTATGTAGTAAAGAAAAATGGTTCAGTTGTATCTCAATAAAAAATTTATTTATTTCAAACTCGCATAAGATTCTTAGGACATTACATTTCCAAATGAACTATTTTGCTAATTGAACGGTCTTTAGAATTTGCAAATAAATTCTTGATAAAATTCTTGATAAAAAATCAACTGCAGAGATTTCTAGGAAGCCTTAATTATGTACTTGATTTTTGTCCAAACATCAATAGAATGGCTAAACCCTTGCATGATAGGTTAAAGAAAAAATCCAGTCCCATGGACTGACGAAAATACCAATCTTGTCCAGAAAAAATAAAACAACAAGTTTTAGAAATTCCTTGTTTACATATTGTTGATCCTTCTTGGCCTAAGGTAGTTGAGATTAATGCCTTTGATTTAGGTTATGGAGGAATTTTGAAACAATTTGTTGATGGAAAAGAATGTATTGTTTAATTTACATCTTGACATTGGAATAGCTGTCAAATGAAATATTCAACAATTAAAAAAGAAAGTTTAAGTATTGTTTTGTGTATTACAAAATTTCAAAGTGATTTGTTAAACAAAAAATTTCTTCTAATAATTGATTACAAAAGTGCTAAAGAAGTTTTACAAAAAGATGTAAAAAACCTTTCCCCAAAACAAATTTTTGTGAGATGGCAAGCTATTTTAAGTATTTTTATTTTGATATTGAATACATTAAAAGAGATACAAATTCCATCCCTGATTTTCTAACCCATGAATTTCTCCAAAATGCCAGACATGCCGAGAGAGAGTAAATATAAAAGGGTTCTAGATTCAAATGATGACAATGAGAAAATTAAAATGAATAAAGAAGTTTAAAGAGGAAGAGACAACTGAATCCACTGTACAATCACCCATTGATCTGTGGGTCCAAAAGTGGGGAATTTATCGAAAGCTCATGGCTTTTTGTACCCTTCTCTCATCCATTGGTTGAGAATTGATGAGAGGGGATTTAATTAACATGAGAGAATATTTAATTAAGCTCTCATCAATTCTCAACCATTGGATGAGAGAAGGGTACAAAATGAGCTTTCTATAACATCCCCCAAAAGTGGGTGATGAAATTATTGACGCAATCTCCAAATATCTAGAAGGCCTTGATAAAAATTGATCCTCCCAAAAATCCAAAAGATTGAAGAAAAACCTGTTTTAAAAATTGAAGAAGGGAAATCTTCATCAAAAGCCTTCTCTTTAAACAATTTTTCAACACAGATTTCTACGACACAAAAATTTTTATGACAAAATTGAACCTTCTTCAAAACCTAGACAAAAGAGTGATTCTCTAAGCTAATTTCTTCGAAAAAGGGAATATATGAACATTATTACTATTGAAAAAGAATTTTATGATTTTAGTCCTTTAGCTCCTAAAAATGACCCATATATTCTTTTTGAAAATATTTTTGGCAAAATTGGTTTTATAAACCTTGGGATATAAGCAAAACCTCTGAGTTTAACGAAAAAATTCTTAGCTCTACAAGATCAGCCACCTTTAAACATTTCTTCCGTAAAACTGAACACACTGTTCCGGCTTATTCTACTTGTAAAATCCACAAAGTATTGACAATCTCCAGTTAGGGATATCCCCTATCGTAGTATCTAGCATTAATGAAAGTGTTGAAAAATTTTCCAGACTTACTTTCAAATATTGGGACTACCAACAAGCATGGTGGAATGCTTTCCTAATCAGCAACACTGGACGAAGACATACTTGTTTATTCTACTTTGTAGAAAAAATACAAGTACAAAATCTTCCAAATTGGTTCAAACATTGGTGGACATATTGGGGATGCACTGAAATGATCCTAAACAAGAAGTATTTACATGTTTTTTGGTATTTAAAAGATACTTCTAGCCATCCGTTGATGAAAAAAGATATTCTACAATTACAATATTCTGCATGAAGTGCTTTTTTCCTTGGGTCTGTTCATGGAACCTACAAATAGGGCTTGAAAAAGAATCCAATCTCCCCAGAATAGAGCGACACTTCATGATTAAGTGGTGGGATAGCTTCGAAATTCCTAAAAGTTTCAATCCTCAAGAATTCATAAGAGTTCTAACCGAGAAGAAGCCACTCTCCCTCGACACAAGAATAGAAAAAAGATTCCAAATTCCCCAAAGCGAGAACAAATTTCGAGCATTTGAAGACAATCCCAAATTTCTGGCATAAAAATCCCAACTTGCAGTAAAAATGACAATGGCAAAAACACCTGAAGAAATGGTAACAATTCTCCAACAATATACGCTTACATTTGATGACGACACTTCTGAGGGAAAAAATACAATCAGCTTAAGCGATGATGATGAAAATTATCAAATTTGGCCTACATGTTGGTGAGATATACAAATTTATTATTGTAATTGTAATATGTATTATGTATTATGTCTTCCTTCTATTGTACATAACATTAAAAAAGAGAAAAATAAAATAAAAAAAGAGAGAGAAAATGAAAATGAAAAAATTATTTGAAGTATTTAGTCTTGAAGACACCATTAAAGACACTGTATTTTCTGAGAAATAACCGACATAATTCTGAAGACACCACAAAAAGGAATCTTATCCAACTGACAATCTGAAAGCACTGCTTGAAGAACAGAAAATATTCGTATTCTGATTTTCCCGAGATACCCTTGATTTTCAAATTTCCAAAAATGCCCTTAAACATTCTTTAAAATTCCAAAAATACCCCTAAACATTGTTCACCTTTTCAAAATTACCCTCAAATACTATTCACTTTTCCAAAATCTTACCCTTCCAAAAGTCTATATAAGGACACCACCCTTACTCTTAAGGACACACTTACATACATTACTACCATACTCTTCTCTCTCTCCACATCCATTTCTGAAACTTTTCACTTATTCTCACTCTTCCATTATCATCCATCCTCCTTACCCCCAACCACTCACTACCTCTTCTTTCCCTGTCCTCATCCTTACCACCCAACAACCATCATCGCTTTACCAACATTTTCATTTGGATTTTGTATCTCCAACTTTTGTTTTTAAGGTGTGTAATTTATTTTATGTGTTTTAAGTAATATATTTCCAAGTTTAAATAAATTATAATATTGTTTGTTTATATATGTCCAATATGGTCGGCTATGCCGTCTAGTCTGTTTTCTTATTATTTAATTTGACCCTTTCAAGATTTTTGGGAGCCCTTTTAAAAGTATGCATCTTTATAGTCTTTGACTATGGGGGAATTGGGGGACACACTTTCTTAAGAGTTATTTCAAGTTATTTACTTTTATTAAGTTAATTTTATTTTTATTTTCAGTTTATCTACTTTTGTTAAGTTAATTTTATTTTTATTTTCAATTTATGATTGGCTAAGCTGCCTTGTTTATATTAAGTTGTTTATTTACTTTTATTTTAGTTATACACTTTTATTTTTAGTTTATTTTAATTTATGTTATTGTTTATCTTGCCAACATGTTCTCTTGTTTATTTGACCCCTTGATCCTTGGGAGTTCTTAAGTCTTGTAATTGATAACTAATCTTGGCACTCCTCTTTCAATTTCAGAGTTTTTGTTGACATAGAAAGCAGCAGAGCTCCAAGGGGACCTAGATTTTAAAATTAAATCTTTTTGCTCTAATTCTTGGATTTCTTTTCTACAATATTGTTCTAAATCATGATTCATCTAGATAGGTCTGGCTTTTGTTGGGATTTATCTTTCATCAAAATCTTTCTCATAGGGTAGGTCAACAATATGTTGTTTTCTATCCCAAAAAGCAATTGGAAGATCAGAAAAAATTTCTTTCTCAATTAAGCTTTTAAAAGCAGAAATTTTTTGTTGGACTAAAGAAGAATTTATTTGGTTTTCAATTCTATTGAAAATAATATCCGTTTGAAGATTTTGTAAATGATGAGTTTTTCCTTGAATTAAGACATTAATGGAATTTTCATGTATAGAACAAGCTTTGACTAGATCTAGACTCTTAGTTCTAGGTTTTTCAATAAATTCAAAAGTTAACTTTTCCTTTGCTAGTTTTTGAAGAAATTGAATCATTATTTACTCTATAAGGAGTAATTAGATTCCTGAAAGGTGTTCTCAAAATCGCACTATGGTGGATGTCTTTAACAGAACTAAATAAAGTTTGTAAAAGAATACCATTGTTAAAAATCGAAGCTCCTGTTTTTGAATCAACACATAGTTTTGAATTGTTTGCTGCAGAAAGTCTTTTTTTATTTTTTTTCTAAAAATTCGCTTAGAACAATTCCTGATTTTATGCAATATAAATCAGTACCAGTGTCAAAAAGAGCAATTGTATTAATTTGAAAATCATTCAAGAAAACCAAGTGTAATTTTGATAACATATTTTCTTGAAGTAATTTCTCTTAAAACAAATAGAAAGTTAGGTGGTCAATTTTCAAGATTGTGTTGAGTGTCATCAAAATCTGGTTCAGAATCATTAGACAAACTAGATGTACCATTGATGATTTTTGTGAGGGATTTTATCATTTCGGAATCTAATTTCCTTTGTTCTTTGAGTTCTCTAATTTCAGCTTTTACTTCTTTCATTTCTTTTTGAAGTTGTTGGATAGAGGTGTCTTTTGAAGAGGAAGAACTTTTATTTTTGTTTAAAATCTTTGTCAAGTCTAGGCCCTGCCTGACATTTTGGGGGGCCTAGGCAAATTAATGTTAAAAGTAGTAACATGGGGCCCTCAACAAAAAAATAATGAAATAAAATATATTTTTTTACAAAAAATAGTATTAAACTCTTGCCCTCTCACAACTTTAATAAGCACCTTACTAATTCTACTAACATTAATTTGTGTCTGTATTTATCTTTTAAACAATAACAACTAAATCTTTAAGCAAAAAAATATTTCTGGGCCTCTTCAGACTATGGGCCCTAGGCGATGGCACCCGTTGCCCACCCCCAGGGCCGGGCCTAGTTAAGTCATATGAGGTTTTTCTTGTATCCGGAAGGATTGATGTTTTAAGTATTGTATTGGATACACGAGTCTTGGAAATTCTCATAAAACATTAAAAAAGATGTTTTCTACTACAAGGCATAATTTAGAAAATTCTGAAAAGTCTTTTTCGATTTTTTAATTTGAAAAAATCTGCAATTAAAAAACTATTTTTCGTTTTTCAGTTTTATTAGAAAAATTTTCTAGAAACTAGGTCTAGCTTTTTACAACTAAACATCCCCTTAATATTCATGTTTCCCAATTAAAATTTAAAAATTACAAAATGAGAGAAATCGAACCCTACTTTGCTCAACCCAAAAGGATCATAATCGTAATTGCATTTCACATTTTAAATATTTAATTAAATAACCATCCTACATAGATCGGACCAATGTGTATATGATTGATTTACTCTCCAGGAACCACATCCATCGAGCGACTTGAGACTGAATGCCGTCACATCGAGGCTTGAAAACAATTTTGAGATATGGAAGAGCAATTTCAAACCCAGAAAAATAGACGCCTTCTTCTTCTTTGATCTTGACCATTTTGGTTAGTTTTCAAGTTTGCAATATTTAGGGTTTGGTTTGACAAAGATAGTGAGCGAGGAAGAAGAGGCTAATATTTGATTTCTATTATAAAATGACATGGCGCCATATAATCGATATTTTTGCCACGTGGATCCTATGTGGCAGGAGAGTTGTAACTCCGTTAAAAAAAGAGACCATTTGAATAATTGAATCAATAGCATGGGAACTAAAAGGGTAACATGTATAGCATATTGACCAAAATAGTAAACTATCGATAGCACAAAGTTCAAAAAGGTGATTAGGCCGGTAAAAGACAAGTACAACAGATTTATAGGAAATGTATAGGGCTATTTAAAGCACATCAAATAGCAATCGTCTTTACACTTATTGCAAAAAGGTCTAGGAGCTCATATATATTAATAAATATATATTATAGATATAATTTAACAGTTCTATACCTTTCCTTGTAAAAGGTACATAAGTTATTGTACAAGATATATGTTGTATGTAAATAAAAAATAAAGGTACAGAAAAGTATACTTAAGATTATAGAAAATTAATGGGTTCTACAAAAAAATTATATAAGAAAAAGCATTTGAAAGTTTAGGCAACATGGTAGCAAAATGATGAGCCTTATAAAAAAGATTATAAAAAGGTATAGGAAAGTTAAACTATAGGAACTTTATCAAAAAAAAAAACGGTAGGAACTGTACAAGAATGTCATATATATGATGTTTTATGGTACGTTAGTAGCTTTTTTAATTAAAAGTTAAGAGAAATCAACATCAAGAAAAATGTATAGATTATTTAAAACTTTTCTATAACTTCCAGGAAAGTTTTAGCTTAAAACCCTACAGTATATAAACAATAACTACACAAACAACTCAGCTCTTAGATGATAGCTAACAGTGCTTTCTGAAATTAAAAGTGAAACAAGTAAATAACTAAATGGAATTAGAATGAGAAAGCAAAAAAGAATTGATTAATTAACAAAACTAATTAAAAAATGGTGAAACTAATTCACTAGTCAAAGGGGTGGATACGGAAACCATGGAGATGTAATGGTAATTTAGTTATTTATCTTTGTTATGTTGCCATTGTTATATCATCTCTTCTTCTGAAGCAGCAAGCTAGCAAAGCAAATCTTGAAAATTAATGATCTCAAATTCTTCAACTAATACCAATTTGGTTGGGCTTAAAATCATTAACGGTATATGAACTTTACTTCTACTAATATAATGAGACATGAACTTCAAAACTTGATATAAAGGTACACCAACTTAACTTTTTACTTACATTGTGGTCAAAGTGACCTTTGACCACTTAAATTTACCTTTGACTCCATTATTTTGCTAAGTCCAAACCAATTTAGAGGCTAATTAATTCAACCAATTTGGAAGCTAATTAATTGACAACAAATAAGGTGAGAAGATGGTAGTTAGTAATTGGCACATTAATTGCCAATTGGAAAGTTGATGCAACTTTTTGTGCCTATAAATAGGCATTCTCATAATCCAAATTCATCCAAGCAAAAATCGAGTTTTCTTTTGGAGAGCATTTCCTATAAAAAGAGTTTGAGAGAAATTAGGGGAGTGAGTTGAGTAGTTTGGAAAATGCTACACTATTTGGGTGTAAGGGTTAATTTTTTTTGGGCATTCCAACTTTCTCCTAAAATTATTTTATACCTCAAGTTTGGGTATACTTGAGAGAGGCTCTATTGTTGTATTCCCATTATTTATTAGTGGAGTTAATTTTTGCGCTCCTTGGTTTTTCCCTTTCGAAGGGTTTCCACATAAATCTTTGTGTTTCTCTATTGCTCTATTTATTTTTATACTTGTTGTTGCAACATCTATTTTAGTTAATACATATCACCTTGCTATCGAAATGATATACGGGACCCAACAAGTAATATCAGAGCTGTTGGTTCCATAAAGGTGGTTGTGTTAATTATAATGGAAGGGTCTTCAACATCCATGATCAAATTCAACGGTTCGAACTGGTCAATTTGGAAGCCCATGATGGAGGATATATTGTACTACAAAGATACGCATGAAGCAATCGAAGGAGACACCACAAAGCCGAAAGACATGAAAGATCTAGATTGGAGCAAGTTGAATAGAAAGGCCATCAGTACCATTCGCCAGTGGCTAGATTTCAGCGTGTTCGGCCATGTCTCGTAAGAAACGTCTACCCATGAACTATGGAAGAAGCTGCAAGATCTTTATGATCGGAAAACTGCTGGAAACAAGTTGTTCCTGATAAGGAAGCTTGTCAACATGAAATACAAGGAGGGAACTCATGTTGCCAAATTTTTGAATGAATTTCAAAGTGCTATTAATCAATTATCTTCTATGCAAACAACACTTGAAGATGAAGTCCAATCCTTATTGTTGCTCATCTCTCTACCGGAAAGTTGGGATACCTTGGTGGTGTCTATGACCAATTCTGCTCCAGATGGAAAATTATCCTTAAACCACGTTGTTAGCACTTTGCTCAACGAGGAGACAAGAAGGAAAGTTACGATTGTCGAAAGTAGCCAAGCTCTTGTCACAGAACACAGAGGTCGGAGCAAAAATTAAGGTCCCAACAATCCTGACAAATCCAAAGGAGGAGACAAGTTCAGAGGTAGATCTAAGTCCAAGGGTAGAGTCAAATGCTACCACTGTGGACTAGAAGGTCATTTGAAGAGGAACTGTTGAAAGCTGAAGAGACAACAGAAGGACGGCAATAACCAGGAGGAAGACAACAACACCACTACAGCAACTGAGGAGATTGTTGTTCTTTCCTTCAGTCATGAAGAACAATGTCTGCAAGTCTCAAGTCAAGATGATACGGAATGGGTGATTGACACTGCAGCATCTTATCACGCCACTCCCAATAAGGAGTTCTTCACCACATACAGAGCAAGAAATTTTGATGTGGTGAAGATGGGCAATAATGGCCATTCTAAAATCACTGGAATTGGTGACATTCGTATTAAGACGAACACTGGCTGCACACTCATCCTCAAAGAAGTTAGACATGTTCCTGATTTGAGGCTCAACTTAATATCTTGTGGTGTCCTAGATCATGAAGGCTTCGAGAATTTCTTCGGGAGTAGGAAATGAAAGCTTACCAGGAATTCCTTGGTGATTGTAAAAGGTGCCATGTGTTGTACACTGTACAAAATAAATGCAGTCATTTGTAAAGATGTATTGCATGCTATTGAAGAAGAGTCTTTACTAGATTTATGGTATAGAAGATTGGCTCACATCAGTGAGAAAGGGTTGTAGATTCTAGCAAAGAAGGCGTTTGTACCTTAGGCTAATAGCACACCACTATCTCCATGTGACTACTGCCTATTCGGCAAGCAACATAGAGTGTCATTCAGCAAGTCGTCAAGTAGAAAGTCAAGTGTTCTTGACTTGGTGCACTCAGATGTATGTGGCCCCTTTGAATATGAGACCTTAGGAGGTAACAAGTATTTTGTTACTTTCATTGACGATGCATCACGGAAGCTGTGGATGTATTTCCTGAGAATAAAAGATCAGGTATTCCAGTCATTCCAGAAATTTCATGTTATAGTGGAAAGAGAGACAAACAAGAAATTAAAATGCCTCCGATCCGACAATGGAGGTGAATACACATCACACAAATTTGAGAGCTATTGTTCTAGACATGGAATTCGACGTAAAAAGACTGTACCTGGAACCCCACAACACAATGGTGTAGCAGAAAGGATGAATTGCACTATTGTGGAGAAGGTCAGATGTATGCTCAAAATGGCTAACTTGCTAAAGTCATTTTAAGGAGAAGCAACACGCATAGCCTGCTATCTCATTAGTAGGTCACCATCTGCAGCTCTAGATTTTAATATTCCAGAAAGAGTATGGACTGGAAAAGATGTTCAGTACTCTCATCTGAAGGTGTTCAGTTGTAAGGCATTTACGCATGTGCCTAAGGAGCAATGGTCAAAGCTTGATGATAAAGCAAATCCATGTATCTTCCTTGGATATGGAGATGAAGAGTTCGGGTACAAACTGTAGGATCTAGAGAAGAAGGAGACCATTAGAAGCGGAGATGTAGTCTTTCGAGAAAATGAGACTATCGAAAGCTTGAAGAAGAATGGCAAGTCAGGACTTGTGGATGACGTCATTCCTAGCCATGTTCCTTCATCACCAAATAGTACCATTAGTGGAGATGAGGAGCAAGTTCAGAACAATGATGAAATTCTAGACCTAATGGAGGATCATGAGCAAGAAGATGTTGATGAGTAGGGGGAGCAACCCACCCAGCAAGCTGAGGCTGAATAATAACTTAGAAGATCCACCAGGGATCGCCAACCAACATCAAAGTATCCTAGTTCTCAGTATATTCTCCTTACTGATGAGGGGGAGCCAGAGAATTTTTAGGAAGTTCTAACTCATGCAGATAAAGAATCTTGGCTGGAGGCAATGCAAGATGATATGAATTCCTTGCAGAAAAATAACACATATGAGTTAGTTGAACTTCCTACAGGAAAGAAAGCCTTGAAGAACAAATGGGTTTTCAAGCTTAAAAGAGATGGCAATGGAAAGCTAGTGAAGTATAAAGCTCATGTAGTAGTGAAAGGATTCCAACAACAAAAAGGAATTGATTTTGGTGAAATCTTTTCTCCAGTGGTTAAAATGACTTCTATTTGAGTAGTTCTAAGCTTGGTAGCAAGTTTGAATCTTGAGCTTGAGCAGTTAGATGTGAAAACTGCCTTCCTTCATGGTGACATAGAGGAAGAAATCTACATGGTGCAGCCAAAAGACTTTAAAGTAAAAGGGAAAGAGCACATGGTTTGTAAGCTACAAAAGAGTCTGTATGGGTTGAAGCAAGCACCCAGGCAATGGTATAAGAAGTTTGACTCTTTCATGAGTAGTCATGGTTATAAGAAGACCTAGGCGGATCCATGTGCTACTTCAAGAGATTCTTTGATAACAACTTCATCATATTGTTGTTATACGTTGATGACATGTTGATCATGGGACAAGATGTTTCTTCAATTCATAAATTGAAAGAGCAATTAGCGAAGTCCTTTGATATGAAGGACTTGGGTCCAGCACAACAGATTTTGGGCAAGAGGATTATTCGTGATCGAAGCAACAACAGGTTGTGGTTGTCACAAGAAAAATATGCTGAATGTGTGCTACAACGTTTCAACATGTTAAATGCTAAATCAGTCAGTGTTCCTCTTGCCGCTCATCTGAAGCTGAGTGAGGAATCTTGTCCTACAACCAAAGAAAAGAAGGAAGACATGAGAAAGATTCCATATTCCTCCACTGTGGGGAGTCTGATGTATGCAATGGTTTGCACAAGACCAGACATTGCACATGTTGTTGTAGTTGTAAGCAGATTCTTAGGTAATCCAGGAAGATAACACTGGGAAGCTGTAAAATGGATTCTCATATATTTGAAGGGAAGTTCAAAGAAGTTCTTATGCTATAGAGGATCTAAACCAATCTTAGAAGGCATTGTTGATGCTGACATGGCAGGAGATCTCGATCATAGAAAGTTAACTTTGGGATACGTATTTACATTTGCTGGGGGAGCAATTTCTTGGCAATTTAAATTACAGAAATGTGTTGCACTTTCTACAACCGAAGCGGAGTACATTTCAGCTGTTGAAGCAGGAAAAGAGATGATTTGGTTGAAGAGATTCTTTAAAGAGTTGGATCAAAAACAAGCTATCTGCATAGTATATTGCGATAGTCAAAGTACTATAGACTTAAGCAAGAATACTATGTATCATTCTCGAACAAAAGCACATTGATATCCGCTATCACTGGATACGCAAGCAACTGGAAAAGGGGATTTTTCATCTTGAGAAAATTTCAATAAAAGAGAACTCCTCAGATATGTTGACAAAAGTTATTCCTCGGGATAAGTTTGAGCTGTGCAATGAGCTGATCGGCATGAGCTCCAAGTAAGAGCTTACCATTGATTTGGAGGGGGAGAATTGTTAAGTTCAAACCAATTTGGAGGCTAATTAATTTAACCAATTTGGAAGCTAATTAATTGCCAACAAATAAGGTGAGAAGATGGTAGTTAGTAATTGGCACATTAATTGCCCATTGGAAAGTTTATGCAACTTTTTGTGCCTATAAATAGGCATTCCCATAATCCAAATTCATCCAAGCAAAAATTGAGTTTTCTTTTGTAGAGCATTTCCCACAAAAAGAGTTTGAGAGAAATTAGAGGAGTGAGTTGAGTAGTTTGGGAAATACTATACTATTTGGGTGTAAGGGTTAAGTTTTTTTTGGCATTACAACTTTCTCCTAAAATTATTTTATACCTCAAGTTTGGGTATACTTGAGAAAGGCTTTATTGTTGTATTCCCATTATTTATTAGTGGAGTTATTTTTGGCGCCCCGTGGTTTTTCCCTTTCAAAGGGTTTCAACGTAAATCTTTGTATTTCTTTATTGCTCTATTTATTTTTATACCAGTTGTTGCAACATCTATTTTAATTAATACATATCACCTTACTGCCGAATTGATATACGGGACCCAGCATATCATACCTCTAAAAAAACATCACCTTACCTTCTACCGACTTTCCATATGGTTTTATTCCAATCATATCCTTTATCCATCTTAATTTGTCTTTTTCGTTTTAGAGGTTACCCCATGAATCCTAAGCTCTAATAATCCACCTCCAAATTTATCTTCTCCCCTTCTATTACATTTTTTCTTCAAAGAAGCACAAAACCCACACTCATTCTCAAACTCAACCTTCCAATTGTCTCCATCAAAATCATTTTTATTATTTTTTAACTGCTCTCGTTGTGTCTTAGCCTAGTTCATGTTCAAATTATTAAACTTAATGTGATAAAAAAATAATGAAAAGAAAGGGTCAAAAATAGCAAGCCACCTAAATTGGACTTT
Organism: Euphorbia pulcherrima; assembly: GCA_947683365.1. Lineage (NCBI taxonomy): Eukaryota > Viridiplantae > Streptophyta > Magnoliopsida > Malpighiales > Euphorbiaceae > Euphorbia > Euphorbia pulcherrima. Next base: position 51,587,206 of record CANTUS010000003.1, read on the forward strand.
GAAAAAATTGGTATTTGTAGGATTTGTTAGTTAGATTTTGTGGAAAATTAAAGTAAGTTGTTAACCTAAATTTGAATCTTGTGATAGATTGAATTATTGAGAAAATGATAGGGCAATTGCAGAATTCATCAAATGCCTATATAAGGCAATGTAACTTGCTATTTTGAAGAGAGTAAGAGAGTAAAAAAATAATAAGAGTTTATGAGTGTATTGTAATAAAATTAGTGTGAATTACTCATTTTTATGTTTTGAGCATTTTTGCTTGATTATTTTCCTCTTCAATCCAACAAAGTGGTACCAGAGCCATTTCGTATCCAATTCTCTTCCAAAAATCCCCGAGTAAAAAAGTCGAGTTTAAAGAGTTTCAGAAGCAGCCCAGAAAGTGTCGCAATAGGCTGTCAGAAGTGTTGCAAAAAATTGCAGAAAGTGTCGCAGTTAGCATAAAGTGTCGCAAATACTCAAAAAAGTTGCAATAGCCTCTGTTCTTCCTTTCTGGAAAATTTTCAAGTTCATCTAAAATTGCAAGGAAATATTTTCCCTTGCTGTTCTCCTTGCAAAATCTGTCTGAAGCTATAGCGACGTACCAAAGTGTCGCAATAGACTCAAAAGCGTTGCAACAACCCCTGTACTCTTCGAAACAAATTTTCCTTTACAAAAATGAATCCCAACGGTGTTTCCTTCATTTTTCCTCAACTTACAAAAATCAATTACAAAAATTGGTGTATCAAGAAGAAAGCCATTCTAGGATCCCAAGATGTTTGGGATATTGTTGAAAAAGGCTATGAAGTCCCAGCTGCAGATGCACAACTGTCGCAAGCCGAAAAGGACAGTTTGCATAAGAGTCGTCGTAATGACCAGAAGGCTCTTAGTATCATCCATCAAGGGTTAGATGATGTTATGTTTGAGAAGGTGGCAGAAGCGAGCACCTCAAAGCAAGCTTGGGATATACTACGAGTTTCTCTTCAAGGAGAGGAGAAAGTATAAAAAGTTCGGCTCCAAATGTTGAGAGGAGAGTTCGAGATGATGAAGATGAAGGAGACAGAAGTGATTGTAGATTACTCCTCACGATTAAAATCTGTCGCTAACCAAATGCGGCAATATGGAGAAAAGCTTGAAGAATCCAGGGTTGTTGAAAAACTTCTAAGGTCACTACTACCAAAGTTTGACTACGTAGTAGTGGCAATAGAAGAATCTCGGGATATAAGTAAAATGACCGTCGATGAAGTAGTTGGCTCTTTACAAGCACGTGAGGAGAGACTAAATAGACAAAGAGAAGAGTCTGTAGAACAAGTCTTGGCAGCAAAGGTTTCAGTCAAAGGTGAAAGTAGCCAAGATTCTAGCCATTACGGACGAGGACGTGGTAGAGGCCGTGGAGGAAATGGAAGAGGAAGAGGACGTGGTAGAAATCAACCATTCGGTAGAGGTGAAAATAATAATGGAGATAATCAGTCCGTACGAGGCAGAGGTCGCGGTCATGGACGTGGACGAGGAAGAGGAAACTGGAGGCATAATGATGGACGTGACAAGTCCAATGTTCAATGCTATAATTGCTCCAGATATGGCCACTATGCAGCAGAATGTCGGAGCCCACCGAAGCAAACAGAGGAAACGGCGAACAACATTCAAGAAGAGGACGTAACCAACACGGTATTACTAACCCGTGAAGGTGAATACAGTCAAGAAAACAACATATGGTATCTTGATAATGGTGCAAGTAACCATATGTGTGGAGATAAGAAAATGTTTGTAGAGCTGGACCAGTCATTCAGTGGTAATGTTGTTTTTGGGGATTCCTCAAGAGTTCCTATTCAAGGAAAAGGAACTATTCTTATTCGTTTAAAGAATGGAGAGCACCAATTCATCAGCAATGTTTATTATGTTCCAAACAGGAAAAGCAACATTTTAAGTTTGGGATAACTACTGGAGAAAAATTACCAAATTCACATGGTAAACCGAAATTTGGTGCTATTAAACGAAAAGAAGGAGCTGCTAGCTAGTGTACCAATGTCAAAAAATAGAATGTTCACTCTCAACATCAAGACAGATGTAGCAAGATGCTTAAAAGCTTGCGTGAAAGAATCTGATTGGCTTTGGCATTTGAGATTCGGTCATCTCAATTTTGGAGGGTTGAAATTGCTAAGCCAGAAGAAGATGGTGCATGGTCTTCCGCTGATTAATAAACCCCATCAGCTTTGTGAAGGATGTCTTGTTGGAAAACATTCCAGAACTAGTTTTCCAAAAGAGTCTATATCAAGAGCAAAGGCTCCCCTTGAGCTTATTCATGCCGATGTCTGTGGACCAATGACACCAGTATCATTGGGAGGCAACAAATATTTCTTGCTATTCATTGATGATTATAGCAGAAAGACGTGGGTTTATTTTCTGAAAGAGAAATCAGAAGTTTTTGAAGCATTTAAAAAGTTTAAAGCTATGGTGGAAAAAGAAAGTTGCTATTACATCAAAGCTTTAAGATCCGACAGAGGGGGAGAATTCACGTCAAATGAATTCAAAGGATTCTGCGAGCATCAAGGAATCCGTCATTTCTTATCAGTCCCGAGATCGCCTCAGCAAAATGGTGTTGTTGAACGAAAGAATAGAACCGTGATGGATATGGTAAGGAGCATGTTAAAGAGCAAGAATTTGCCCAAAGAGTTGTGGGCAGAAGCTGTTGATTGTGCTATCTACATCTTGAACCGATCTCCAACAACAAGTGTGTCAGATATGACACCCCAAGAAGCATGGAGTGGGAGAAAGCCTAATATCTCTCACTTTCGTGTTTTTGGGAGTGTTGCACATGTTCATATTGCGGATGAAGAAAGGAGAAAGCTGGACGACAAAAGCAAAAAATACTTGTTCGTGGGATATTCAGAATTTTCAAAAGGTTATAAGATGTTTGATCCTGACACAAGGAAGACGATCATCAGTAGGGATGTGATTATTGACGAGGAAGCAATTTGGGAATGGAATAATGACAAGCAGAAGAATTACAGTTTTTATCCTTTCACCATGGATGAAAACAATGATCGAGATGTGGAGGAGTCAGGCAAAGCATCGACGTCATATAGTCCCATTCCAATTGCATCTCCAGGACACGATGATGATGAAAGTCAAAGTCCAAGAGAAAGACCTAGAAAATTTCGTCTTATTGAAGATCTTTATGATGCAACTAGAGAGCTCAATGAAGAATTGACTCTTTATTGTCATCTTATTGATAGTGAACCTATTGATGCTGAAGAAGCCATGAAAGATGGGAAATGGAGAAAAGCCATGGAGGAGGAGATCAATTCAATTGAGAAAAATAAGACGTGGGAGTTGACCAAACTTCCAGCTGACAAAAAGCCCATTGGAGTCAAATGGGTGTTCAAGGCAAAGAAGGATGCAAATGGAGAAATCGTTCGACATAAAGCGAGGCTAGTCGCAAAGGGATGTAGTCAAAAACCCGGTATTGACTATGATGAAGTATTTGCACCAGTAGCAAGAATGGAGACTATCAGACTAGTAATCTCAGTCGCTGCCCAAAATGGATGGAAGATCCACCAAATGGATGTAAAATCAGCATTTTTGAATGGATACTTGGAGGAAGAGATCTATGTCCAACAACCACCTGGTTACATTGTCAAAGGTCATGAACGAAAAGTATTGAAGCTGAAGAAGGCGTTGTACGGACTTAAGCAAGCACCGAGAGCTTGGAACAGTCGCATCGATAAATACTTTTACGAGAATGGATTTATGAAGTGCCCACACGAATATGCCTTGTACGTGAAAGTGAAAGGTGGAGACATATTACTTGTTTGCTTATATGTGGACGATCTCATATTTACCGGAAACAATCCTCAAATGTTTAATGATTTCAAGAAAACGATGACTCGTGAATTCGAAATGACTGATATTGGCCTGATGTCGTACTATCTTGGCATTGAAGTGAAGCAAAGTGATGATGGAATTTTTATTTGTCAAAGTGGCTTCGCCAAAGAGATCTTGAGGAAATTTAAGATGGAAAATTGCAACCCTGTCAGCACTCCGGCCGAATGCAGTTTGAAATTGACCAAGGACGAAAATGGAGTCAGGGTGAACCCGACAATTTTTCGAAGTTTGATCGGGAGTCTCAGATACCTGACGTGCACAAGGCCAGATATTCTGTATGCAGTTGGACTAGTGAGCAGATACATGGAAGAACCGAAGGAGTCTCATTGGAATGCAGCGAAAAGAATACTCCGCTATGTTAAAGGTACAACTAATTTTGGATTGCATTATTCAAAATCTGATGAATTTAAATTAGTTGGCTATAGCGACAGTGATTGGGCTGGCGATAAAAATGACCGAAAAAGTACAAGCGGGTTTGTATTTTTTCTCGGTAACACGGCATTTACTTGGAGTTCAAAGAAGCAACCTATAGTGACGTTGTCAACATGTGAAGCTGAATATGTTGCTGCAACATCATGTGTGTGTCATGCAATATGGCTGAGAAGACTATTAATGGAACTTCAAATGACACAACATGATCCAACGAATATTTTTGTCGATAACAAATCGGCATTGGCATTGGCGAAAAATCCTGTCTTCCATGATAGAAGCAAACACATCGATACAAGGTATCATTTCATTCGAGAGTGCATTGAGCAGAAGGAAGTCACATTGAAGTATGTCAAAACACAAGATCAGATAGCGGACATCTTTACAAAGCCATTGAAGTATAACGTGTTCAATCAATTGCGAGCGTTATTGGGAATAACGGATAATTAAGTTTACGGGGGAATGTTCAAATTATTAAACTTAATGTGATAAAAAAATAATGAAAAGAAAGGGTCAAAAATAGCAAGCCACCTAAATTGGACTTTGAAAAAATTGGTATTTGTAGGATTTGTTAGTTAGATTTTGTGGAAAATTAAAGTAAGTTGTTAACCTAAATTTGAATCTTGTGATAGATTGAATTATTGAGAAAATGATAGGGCAATTGCAGAATTCATCAAATGCCTATATAAGGCAATGTAACTTGCTATTTTGAAGAGAGTAAGAGAGTAAAAAAATAATAAGAGTTTATGAGTGTATTGTAATAAAATTAGTGTGAATTACTCATTTTTATGTTTTGAGCATTTTTGCTTGATTATTTTCCTCTTCAATCCAACAGTTCATTGAAATCAAAGTCCCAGGAAATTAAGGTTTCTCCGAAATCGGCTTTCAAATATTAGCCCTGTATATATGAATTGTTTGAAACCAGTAGCTTTGAAGTTTTAATGAGAAGTATATAAGATGAGTATGCAAAGGTTGAGGTTGATTTACTAGGGATTTTGTGGGAAACAGAAAGTGAGGAGTTTGGGGCCTTTAGAGAAGCTTGGGAGTTTGGACATAAAGGGAATTCCAGAGAGTTAATGCCCATCCTTTAAATTGAAAATTCAATTCATAATTTTTTATTTTATATATTTGGATGTGTGTGATCTCACCCTTAAAATGGTTTCATCATTCATGCCTGCAATCAGTATAAATTCATGGAACCAGTTTCGCATTATAAATTAGTTGCCAAGTAAAAATCACCTTTTTTTATGAATCGTACCTTCTTCGTTTGAGGAATAGTAAAATTCTCAACCACTGGTGGACGGATGTATTTTTCCGTTTATATTTGTGTTCATCTTGAGGAAATTGAATATCTAAATTAATATTAGAGGTCGTGGGAAAGAAGAAGAAAATGGTAAAAACGGAAACAAATGAAGTCAAAAGTATTTTACTTGGTCAATAATGACCATTATATTAGTAAAGAGTCTTTGTGCCAAGTTTTAAGTTCATGTATATATTAGTAGAAGTAAATTTATGCACCATTGATGATTTTAAGCCAATTTAGTTGAGATAAGGAAGAGCACCAAATATTACCATTCATTGGACTTCGCCTTTTCTTTTAGAATTTTATGAACCGAAGTAAATGGATTTGAACTGAAATAAACTGAACTTAATTAAAATCAATAATAATATGTAATAGTACTTATAATTAATTATTAACGTTATATAAAACCAATAAATATATAAAAAAATTTATTAAACTAATCATTAAAAATAAAAAAAATAGTAATAAATGATATAAAATAATTATTATAATACATATTAAATAAATAATAATAAAGAAAAAAATAATCAACAATAATATATAATGATAAGGCGAAGGTTATAGCGACTTTGTTTTTTGCAAAGTTAAAGTTACGTTGTCCTTTATCACCATTGGATTAGTGGGACGAAATTCATTCTAATGATGATAGTGGCAAGTAAAGAAAAAACAAATTACTATACAATAAACTTTTTTTTAATAGGAAAAAAGGTTGATAGTGAAAGAGGGCTAGACATTCCAACTAGGTTGGCACCCCCAGAACCTCTTTAAAACTACTAACCTTGAGTTGTATTAAAAGGACCTCAAGGTGAGGTCAAATTTACAACAAAAAAAAGAGAAGGATTGTTCAGTCATTAGCAAAAGAATTAGAAAAGGAAGAATTCCTACTTTGTAAAAAGTAAATGACAAGATTAAAGCTACTAAAAAAATGTCCTCTGAGCTTTCAGGATTCTCAAAAACTTTCTTATTTCTTCTCTTCCAGAGCTTCCAGGAAATAAACCTTTCCATTGAGAAAAGAACTCAGAAGCCGTACCCGGAAGCACAAAGTTCACACTCAACCAGTTGAACAAAGAGTTCCAAACCATTAAGCTCTTCTTACAAAACATAATAGCATGATGTTGGGATTCTGGAGTCTCACAAAAAGGACATGGTAATTGATCATAGTGAATAATATGCAGATATGCCAAAAGATCTTTGGTGGGAAACTTGTCATGAAGATCTTTGGGGCACATAAGGATTTCTAGCAGGATGGGTAAAGAGAGCCTCTATTTAAATGGTTTCTGTTGAAAGCTCCTTTAAGAAAGCTACCAACTGAGAACATATTGGTCTTTCCACATTTCCAATGGAAATAATCCGGTTGTTGACTGAAAGGTAGTGCCGGCAACATATTTATCAATTCATCAAGTTGCTCTTGTTCAGTCAGTCTGAGACGACGAAACCAATCTAGTCTACAGGTGCTGGATAGAATTGACTCGCGTTCATCTCTAACTGAAATTATTTCGTCCACTACTAGACAAAACAAGTTCGGGAAGCGGTGTTTCAGAGTAAAACCCCTGCACCATTTGTCAATCCAGAAATAGGTCTTCAAACCGTTATGCACTTGAGTTGTGACATTAGAAAGGAAAAAACCCCCAAGAGCTCTCATTAATAGTACATGCCTTGGCAATACCTGTCCAAATAGGGGATAATGAGTTTGGGTTGTCCTTTAAGTAATGCTTACTTGAGATTCCAGATATATTGACACAATAAGACTTCCAAAGAGAGTTGACATATAGATTGTTAATTTTCCAAATGCATTTGAAGAGAAGGCTTGTGTTTTTTTAAGACAAGTGATGCAGGTTGAGACCACCCTCAGAGAAGTTAGAATATATAATATCCCAAGAAACTCGGTCAAGACGCCTACCATCAATAAAGCCTATCCAAAGGAATCATCTCATATATCCTTCAAGTTTGTTTGCAATTGAAACAAGAATTTTAAATAAGGACATCAGATAGACCAGCAAGCTGTCAAGTATTGATTTGATAAGAACAATTTCCCAGAGTAAGATAGGCAAGATTCCTTCCACATACCTGTTATTGACAAAACCAAGCTGGCAATCAGAGGCTACAGATGGTAGGACAATTCAAAGTCTGAGGGATAGTAATTTTGCTAGGATCTTGTAAACCCCATGAATGAGTGCAATAGGGCGAAAATTAGTCAAAGAAGATGAACCCGACACTTTTGGAATAAGCACCGTGAAGGATGTTTTCAAAGAATCCGAAAGACAACCAGATGAGAAGAAGTTGTTGAATACATTCATTATGTCATTCTGAATCACTGTCCAAGCTCTTTTGTAAAAGTAAAAATTGAAACCATTTGGACCTGGTGCCATATTTTCCCAACAAGAGACCATGGCATTCCAAACGTCCGATGGTGTGAACGGAGCGATAAACAAATCGTTGTCAGCCTCGGACAACTCAGAGAAAGTCATTCTTGATAAATCTAAAGAGACCTCTTTTCCCCTACGGTAAAGATTTCTGTAGTAATTAAAATTGACATCTTTAATTTGAACTGGATCTGAAATTGAGTGGTCACCGCAATCAATTCTGGAAATCATGTTACTCCGAAAATGAGCTGAAGCAACATTATGGAAAAATGTAGTGTTCTTGTCTCCCAATAAAGACCATCTGAGCCTTGATTTTTTATGCCAAATTTTCTCTAAGGAATCTCTTCTCATTTTAAGTTTGCTTCTTAAATTAGATAGAGTGCTCCTTTGAGTATCAAATAAAGTTCTAACCATATCATCAGAAGTCATATGAATAATTTGGTCTTGTAGCTCACTAATTTCAACTAGCATGTCCCCAAAGACGTCTTTATTCCATTTGGAGATATTGTTTCTAAGGAGCTTGAGCTTAATGGAAATTTCATTGGCAGCCACATCTGAACAAACGGAAGCCCAACTTAATTTTAGAAATGGGAGAAATCTGTTGTCATCCCACCATGCATTTATTGAGCGGAATGGTTTCGGTCCTGAGTTTAGATTGACAGACGACTTGAAGACAATAGGGAAGTGATCTGACAAGGTGAAGTCGATGGTTGAAATCATTTGGCTAGGCCAAAGAGCAGATATAATGTTGGAAACGAGCACTATCAATTCTCGAAAAAGAGAGAGAATTATGCCATGTATAGCTTCTACCATGAATAGGGAGATCAAGTAATTCAGACTCATTCGTAAAATTCTGATATTCGCGAATAGATGTGTTGAAAATTCCATTAGGTCTCTCATTGGGATGTAACACTTCATTGAAGTCTCCACACACAATCAAGTTATTCAGTGACGAGATCACCGGTGACAATAAACCTAATAATATATAGTTATTAATAAACCTAATGATATATATAATTATTAATAAACCTAATGTTAAATAATTATTAACAAGTATATAATAACATATAGTTATACTAATATTTAAATTCATTTATAATTATAAATAAGACTGATCAAATTTAATAATTTTTCTTGTTAATTATCACAGTTTGCCTATAAATCCAGATATAAAGTAAATATTGTCACAAGTCAAGATCGAGGCCAGTTAATTACAATACATGTAGACTCCAAGTCTCCAATCATAGAAAACTACTTTGGCCGGCCGGCCGGCCATTGCCCATTTGTTTGCTCTATTTCCTTGCAAATTTTTCCATGTGGAAGATTTCTAAGCTCTAACATCCATTTTTAATGCCCTTTCTTCATCCTGTAACCCACCAAGCCAAATTACTCTAAAATGTTTTCTCTTTCCAAATTCATTTTTCTTTGCTCATATATTTTCCTAATCAATCTCACATTTTCACAGCAAGCTTATGACAGCTCCAATTGTTATTCATCTCAATCACAACTTCAGGGCTACATTTGCAACTCAAATGACACAAATTGCAACACTTATGTAATCTACAGGGCTCAACACAATTTCAACTCAGTCACTTCCATTGCCTCTCTCTTCAGTTTAAGCCAATTGGATCTTCTTAAAGCTAACAATTTGAATGAAGACAACTCAAGAAATCTACCTGTCGGACAAGAAGTCATAATTCCAACTGAATGCCAATGTCGCAATGGGTTCTTTCACGCCCCTTTCGTGTACAATATTTCTAGCCGAGATTTGGTTAGTACAGTTGCTTGTGAAGTTTTTGAAGGGCTTGTGAAAGCACAAAGTCTGGTTCAAGAAAACCAAGAATTTTGGGACTATTATCAGATCACTGTACCGATTCGATGTGCTTGCCCTAATTTGATCCAGCGAAAAAATGGTGTGAGATTTCTTGTTACTTATCCAATTTTGGAGGGTGATAATTTTCACTTAATTGATCAAAAATTTAATTTATCTGCAAGAACTGTTACAGATGCTAATAACCTGAAACTTCAGGATGCTATTTTCCCTAAAACAACTCTTTTGATTCCTGCCAATGACTTGAGCATTGTGAATTGGGATTTTCAAACCGTCCCTGGAATATTCTCACCTGCTCCTAAATCTACATTTTCAGTCATTGACACAAAATCAACTAAATGGGTTAATTCCCATGTATTTCTAGGAGCAGGTGTGTGTTTTGCGGTTATAACAATGGTGATAAGTTGTGGGATTTTCGGAAAAATTCGAAAAATGAATCATCCAGGAAGATTCCATCCTTTGACTGTCAGAAACTCGGTGTCTTTAGACTTTCTTGATGGGGTATCCAAGTTGAAGAATTCAATCATCAGCTATAGCTTGGAGGATATAAAGATTGCAACTGAGAATTTCGGGGAGGATTCTATAATCCGAAAAAACATGTACAAAGGAAAAGTTGGCAGTTCTTTTTTAGCTTTCGAACGAATGAATTCTGAGGAAATTTCTCGAGACGTAATTTCCCTGTTGATAAAAATAAATCATTTCAACATTGTTAGACTTGTGGGTGTCTGTGACGAAATTAATCCGCCTTATCTTGCTTTGGGATATTCTGAAAATGGTAGCTTACGAAGAATTTTGTCGAATTTCGAGTCAAATAGGCAGCTAAAATGGGAAAAAAGGCTACAGATTGCCTTTGATATAGCGGCAGCTCTTCATTATTTACATGACTCTATAGTGCCGCCTTTTGTTCATTGTAATATAGACAGCAGTAATGTGGTTTTGACCGTTAACTGGAGGGCTAAACTGTGTGGATTCAGTTCGGCGAAACCAGTTATTGTGGATACTGAAGGGAAGGCAAAAGATGTGTATGGATTTGGAGTTGTTTTGCTTGAGTTGGTTTCAGGGAAAGAGATTGTAAGAGATGGTGAAATTGTGATGGATTTAATTAATTTTTTGGTGGATGAAAAGGTTACAGATTCTGAGGATTTGATGGAGAATATGAGAGAATTCGTGGATCCAGTTATGGAAGGGAACTATAGAGTAGGGCATGCTTTGTGTATAGTGCTTTTAGCCAAGAGTTGCATTGAGAAGGATACTCATAATAGACCTACAATGAATGATGTTGTGATTGCTCTTTCAAGAATCATTATGCACTATCAATCCAAATAATTATGGAAAAAAAGTTATGTATTATATAATTATATGTTCCATTATTCCACTTTTAAGTTGTATGCTGATCATAGATAAATACATAAATAACTACTGAAACTTGCATTGAAAAGTTACCCTTTAAACTTTTAAAAGGTTCTCTCAGCCCAATAAATTTAGTAAACAGCCTTACATGGCCATCCATATGTTCATGGCTGAAAAGTGAGGCGCGTTTCACAGTTTTGGAGGAATAAAAAATATATAATTTTAAAAACTGTCCTTCTCTCAGGGATGCATGCCCCCTGAAATATAATATATATATCATTATTATGTAAACATAGCATAGAAACATCTTAGTGGAGTTGGCTAAACATTTTTGCTCTTCAGTACCAACATTAGTAATAAAGTGTTTTTTTTTCTCAAAGTTGTACTTTCACATTTTATCTTCTTTTCTAATTTTTTATTAATTTTTTTACAAATCTACCATGAATCAAATTTGAAAAACACTGAATTATTTGAGCAAATCAATGTAGAGTATAATTAGATGAAAATTTGATATATATACTTGGACTAATTTTAAAATGCTATGCTTCATAAATTAGGTATTATTGTTAGTTTTAACTGAAAACATAATTGGAATTAACATTAAAGAGTTTGGTGTATTGATTTAGATACATGTCTATAATTACTATCTTTTAATACTAGTAAATATGCATCGTTAAGTGAATTGTATATTATTGTATAAGATTGATTGTGATTTATACACTTATTTTTAATATAGATGGAAAAAAAACTCCTACAAATCATTCATATTTTAAACAAACTATTGTAGAGTCAACTCAAGTTAAACAATAAAATCTTGTTTTGTTTAACATTTTTCATCATATAAGTATTGATATTATTTTATCGCATTTTTTTTGAATCATGTCCATTAGGTTTGGCCCCCCTTATGTCTAACTCTGCGTCTGCCCCTGCTTCTCTCACCTTTCGCCTGTACCTGGCTCCTATTTATATGAAAACAACAGCATAATCATATGCCTGGACTCCTAAAAAAATCTTCTCCCAGAGATCCCCCAACAACAGACCCAGCTCCCTCGACCATCCAGCATCAGAATATGTATCAAAATTAACACCTTTCAATCCCCCATCTTCAGCTTTCTTAGATTTCAATCTCTTCACCAAAATCTCCAAATCATCAATGATTTTTCAGATATCGTTAAACACAATCCCATGGTTAGGGAAAACCGCCCACACAACTATCCTTTGCTCTTTTTTTTTGCCACTCAACTGTCCTCTCATCTAAAATTGGAGAAGAAGACGCCTCAAATACAACGAAGTTCCCCTTTCCATCATTCAATTAAGCTCGAGCTCAAGCGCATCGAAATCCCTATTGTGGCTTTCATCGTCGAAAATACGCAGGAGCCCATAGTAGAAGCAGTAAAGCACATAAAATAAAGTTGGAAGGGCAAATTGGAAGTTGAATTGAATTGTAGTATTCATAATTCATGGAATTAGGGTTTACATATGGAAAAAATAAGGAAATTCTCAGTTTTGGCCTTATTTGGTCGAAATAATTTCTTACTAACTTTAGCTCAGTTACCTAAAGTTCATAAGTTTCTAATTAATCAAAATACGCTTTCCGTAACTTCTATACGCCATATTCACTTAATTACCAACTTTTATACGCTTTTCATTATATCAAAAATATATCAGATATTTTTCTGATATATGACAGATTTTGTAGTAGATGTATAACAAATTTGTAGTAGATATATAATAGATAAATAACAGATACAAAAGAACATTCAAATCAGTGTTGAAACAAAAAAACGTAGCAGAATTCCTCTTCAATTGCTCAAAATCAATTCAAAATTGTTATAGTGAGAAAAAATTGCAGATTGAACAAAAAATAATGATTATATTTGATATATAGATATGTATCAAAAAAATATAAGAGATATATTATCTGATATTTTTCTGATTTGTAGTAGATGTTCATCCAAATCATTGTTGAAACAAAAAAAATGCAGCAGAATTCCTCTTCAATTTCTCAAAATCAATTCAAAATTGTTTCAGTGGGAAAAAATTGCAGATGGAAAGAAAAAATTGCAGATGAAACGAAGAATAACGATTATATCTGATATATAACAAATATATATCAGAATAAGATCAGAAATATATCAAATATGTATCTGATATAATTCTTATATTTTTCTTATATTTTACTGATATATGACAGATGTGTAATAGATGTTCATTCAAATTAGTGCTGAAACAAAAAAAAAATGAAGCAGAATTCCTCTTCAATTGTTTAAAATCAATTCGAACCTGTTTTTAGATAGAGAGAAATCGCAGATGCAAGAAACACACATATCGATATTGTTTGATTTGTGCAGAAAACAGATTATAGAAGGAAATCAATAATGAATAAAGGATTCAAGATGAGAAAATGCAAAATCGAAGAACTACGATCTCTTTTAGGGAGAAAACGAGACAATTTTGATTTGGAAATCGAAAAAGAACAATAGAATCGAGATTGAAGGAAGAGTTTTGGGTTATATGGAGAGCGTATTATGATTATTTACTTTTCTAAATATTCTGTTTTGGTTACACGCTTTTATTTATCGTATTTAGGTTATTAGTTTTCCCAATTAGGTGCATTTATGTGCTTTTCTCAAAAAAAAAGACGAATTTACAAGTAGTTAAATCTGGGGGGATTTTCTTTTATTGTAGTTGCTTTGAAAAAATTTGTTCCCGTGAAATTTATGTTTAGATGCATGAATTGATATTGAATTTGGTGACAAATAAAAGTAAAGAAAGATGGGAGATTTTTTTAGAAGACGGTATGCTTGAAAAGAAAAAATTTACAGGGACTTAAAATGAATTATTTAATGTTTTTTTTCAATTTTTTTAACTTATACCATGTATAACCACTCTATTGGTTTGACTTTTAAAAAAATGACATATAGAGTAAGTGTAATACACTCACCACACTGAGAGTGATTTTGTTGCTTTCAATTGGCTGAAAGACATATTTGTCAAGTTTAGAGGCCAAGGAATTCTTCTAAAAGTTTAGGGGGCAATAAACTTTTCATGACAAATTCAAGAGGCATATTTGCCATATATATATGCATGTATGTGAATATGAATTATCGATTGCGAGTTACAATGTATCTCTGTGTTCAAAATAATATTTTTGATAAGTTGGAAAATATTACTCAACTTTTTCCATCTTTCTACAATTCTTTTCATTCAAAACAATGCAACAAAAATAAATACATGAATGTATCAGTCAATATAATACATATAAAATAGAGCAAACTTCAAAAAATTACTTTGTGATTTCACTCATTTGCAAAACGAGGTATGAGGATTTTTTTTTTAGTAAATGGGTCTATGGTTTCAAAAAAATTTCAAAAGAGGGTCTATCATTTCAGAATAGTGGTGTTACATTGAATATTTTAAACAATTTAATATCTAATAATTTCGCCTTATTATTTAAAAATTATACGTCAGAATTTGAATATTTTTCGGAGATTGTTTTTATTTTTATGATTTTCTAAAGTTTGTTATAATAATTTAATTAAAAAAATATTTATACTATTAAAAAAATATTAAAAATCTTCACTGATTTATATTATATTTTTAATAACTATCCCGCAAAAATTCAGATAAAAAGAATAAGATTACCCATTTTCGTTGCATAATTTAATATTGAGGAACCTTTATTTGCAAATTTTTTGAAACCACATACCTCGTTTTGAAAAAAAATTCTTCAAACCCCATTTTACAAATGAGTGAAACCACAAAATATTTTTTTTAAGTTTGCCCTCCAAGATAACTTGACTTTTTTAATCTTGGAATGGTTACGTTTTGCATAAATAACTGAGAGATGAATTTGAAGGATATCGAAATCTCCAGAAGTTTGGCCATTTGGCAAATCCTAATCAAACCATTACAAAATGTTTGATATAATACATTCAGCTTTAGAAGCAGCAAATTACAAGCAAGAACAAATTCTTGTTTTAAAACCAAATGGCCGAATAAGAACCGATCTTATTCAATGCACCACGTAAGCAAACAAGTCAAATTCTTGACCATGGACTAAAACTAATGTTATCAATACTGTACCTGCCTTTATATCAGTGAGGTCAATAGTACGTGGTATAAATGGTATTACCAGTATTATTAGTGTTTTTATTGGTTTTTTATTTTTTTAAAAAAATATATTATTATGGTTTCCAATGATATTGCAACTCGTTTTAGGTCTTTTGTAACGCTTTTGTATGTTGCCACAAGAGTTTTGGAAAAAAATATATATTATTTAGTATTTTTTTAGTTATTGCTACTCTTTTCTGGATCTATAGCAACGTTTTGAGTCTTTAGCAACTCTTTTTAATATCTATAGCAACACTTACGTTTAGTGTCAGAAGGATTTTAAGAAAATCGGGTTTAAATCGGTATACCTGTTTACCAGTTTTTCTGGTTCAACCTGATTTTCTCCAGTTTTTTATTAAAACCATGTTAGATTATAAACTTGATCCATATTAATGGAAACCCAATCCAAAATCCAATCAATTGGAGTCCAAGCCCACAAATCTAAAATGTAATAAATTTATTTAGGTATTTTAAGTATGTAGATTTTTTATGTGTGATAATCAAATTGGAGGCTATTCACTACAACCAATTTGGAAGCCATTAAATTAACTAAATAAGTTGGCTATTAATTATATTAGTTGGAGGTGGTGGTGAGTAATTGTGTTAGTTGAGAGTTGTATAATTCACCTATAAATAGGTGAGTTGTTTAGTTGTTTTTTATAAAAAAAAAATTAGAACTTCTTTAGAATGAAAAGAAGTAAAGAGTGAGTTGTAGCATTGTATTTTGAGTGAGAGTGTTCTTGTAATATCTTCGAGTTTAATAAAAGTTTTTCATTTGAGTGTTTTAATTCCAGCAAAGTGGTACCAGAGCCACATTCTAAAGTTGATTACGCTTCCAAAAAGTTCCATTTTCAATTGCAAAAGTTGAATTTCAGGAACTCTAGACGTTGCAGTAGCCCAAAAAGTGTTGCAAAGACAGAAAAACGTGTTGCAAAAAGCTGCAAAAAGTGTTACAATACGTCCAGTGTGTCGCAAAAGACTCTAGAAGTGTTGCATTAGCCCCTATACTATTAGAATAGCTATTTGAGAGAGATGACGAATAGTGTGGCATCATTTCAAGTTCCAACACTCAACAACAACAACTATGACAATTGGAGTATCAACATGAAGGCACTTCTCGGAGCACATGATGTTTGGGATATCGTAGAGAAAGGCTTCACCGAGCCCGAAAATGAAGTCTCTCTCACACAAGATCAAGTTACAACTTTGAAGGATTCCCGAAAGAGAGACAAGAAAGCTCTCTTCCTCATCTATCAAGCATTAGATGATGTTGGTTTTGAGAAAATCTCAAGCGCAACCTCCGCCAAGCAAGCATGGGAGAAGTTGCAAACCTCTTACAAAGGAGTCAAAAAGGTGAAGAAGGTCCCTCTCCAAACACTTAGAGGTGAGTTTGAATCCTTGCACATGAAACCATCCGAGCCTATCTCCGATTACTTTACTAGAGTAGCAGTCGTTTCGAATCAATTGAAAAGAAATGGTGAGAAGTTAGAAGATGTAAGGATAATCGAGAAGATACTTCGTTCGTTGGATCCAAAATTTGAGCACATTGTGGTGACGATTGAAGAAACCAAAGACTTGGAGGAAATGACGATCGAGGAACTCCAAGGATCACTACAAGCCTATGAAGAAAAGCACAAGAAGAAGTAAGGTATCTCTGAGAAACACCTCAAGCTACAACTCAAGGATACGAGTGAAGGTCAAGGCAATAGTAGAAACAACCATGGAAGAGGCAGAGGCAGCGGACGAGGCCACAGACAAGGTGGTATCGTGGACAAAGTTGGAATTACAACAACAATTCTAGCGATAACTATGAGAAAGGAGAAAGTTTCACATAAGGTCCCGGAAGAGGCAATTCGAACATGAGGTATGATAAATCTCAAGTCCGGTGCTATAATTGTCAAAACTTTGGGCATTACGCTTTAGAATATAGAACTCCTAACAATTAAGTCAAGGAGAAGGCAAATTTCGTGGAGGAGAAGATCAAGGAGAAAGAAATGCTATTACTAGGGTATAACAACAGTAATGATTATCAAGACAACACATGGTATCTCGACACTGGTGCAAGCAACCCCATATGTGGAAGAAGGAACATGTTTGTGGAGCTCAATGAAGCAGTACGCGATGATGTTTCATTCGGAGATGATACGAAAATATCAGTGAAGGGAAGAGGTAACGTCCTTTTTAGAGCAATAGATGATAGCCACCAAATGATTTCAAATGTTTACTATGTGCGTGGTATGAAATGCAACATTCTTAGTTTGGGCCAACTCTTAGAAAGAGGCTATGATATTCATATGAAAGATTGTAGTCTTTTTATAAGAGATGGCAACGGGAATCTAATCGCCAAGGTACAGATGACAAAGAATAGAATGTTCCCTTTGAATATCAGAAATGATATTGCAAAGTGTTAAAGACTTGTTACAAAGACGCATCGTGGCTATGGCATCTTTGATTTGGGCATCTAAACTTTGAAGGATTGGAGTTGTTATCCAAGAAGGGAATGGTTAGAGGTTTACCATGTATCAACAATCATGATCAATTGTGCGAAGGTGTCTACAAGGGAAGCAATTCAGAAGAAGCTTTCCAAAGGAGTCAGACTATAGAGCCAAGAAGCCACTCGAGCTCATCCATACCGATGTGTGTGGTCCTATTAAGCCAAGTTCTCTCGCTAATAGTAACTACTTCCTTCTCTTCATTGACAATTATTCAAGAAAAACTTGGGTATATTTCTTGAAGCAGAAATCAGAAGTCTTTAGAGTGTTTCAGAAGTTTAAAGCAGTCGTGGAAAAGGAGAGCGTTCATAAGATCAAAGCCATGAGATCTAATCGAGGAGGAGCATTCACATCCTATGAATTCAATGAGTTTTATACAGCACATGGAATCCGTCGACCCTTAACTGTTCCTAGATCCCCCCCAGCAAAATGGTGTGGCAGAAAGGAAGAATAGAATAATTCTTCACATGGCACGGAGTATGCTTAAAAGCAAGAAACTACCCAAGGAGTTTTGGGCGGAAGCAGTGGCATGTGCAGTCTACCTATTAAATCATTCTCCTATAAGAAGCCTGTAGGGAAAGACACCACAAGAAGCATGGAGAGGAAAAAAGCCCAAAATTTCCCATCTTTGAGTCTTCAAGAGTGTAGCTCATGTTCATGTACCAGATGAGAATTGAACCAAACTTGATGACAAAAGCAAAAGTTTTATTTTCATCATTTATTACTCAAGCTCAAAAGGCTACAACCTATACAATCCGAATGAGAAGAAATTTACGATCAACCGAGATGTAATATTTAATGAAGAAGGAGAATGGAACTTTGATTCTTAAATAGAAGACTTCAACTTTTCTCCATTTGAAGAAGATAAGCAGACAACACCTGAACAACCAAGACAACTTTAACAAGGCCTCGTAACTCGAGCAACTTCTCCTACTCATAGAGACGGGTCATCATCATCATCATCATCATCCTTAAGCGGGACTAAAGATGAAAGAGAAGTGCAACATACGAGAAGTCTTCGAGAACTCTATGAGGTGACTGAACAACTAGACATCCTTACATTATTTTGTCTATTTGTTGATTGTGAGCCAGTGACATTTCAAGAAGCTGCACAAGAGAAAAAGTGGAGAGATGCAATGGACGAAGAAATCAAGGCCATTGAGAAGAATGATACATGGGAACTCACTTCACTTCCCAAAGGACACAAGGCGATAGGTGTCAAATGGTTGTACAAAACAAAGTGGAATGGTAAGGGAGAGATCGAAAGACACAAGGCAATGCTTGTTGCAAAAGGCTATTGTCAAAAGGCTGGAATTGACTACGATGAGGTATTCGCTATAATTACTCGATTGGAAATTGTTAGACTAATAATGTCTTTAGCGGCTCAAAACAAGTGGAGAATTCATCAAATGGATGTAAAATCAGCCTTCCTAAATGGAGTTCTTGAAGAGGAAGTCTACATTCAGCAACCACCAGGTCACGAAGCGAAAGGTTATAAAGACAAGGTGTTGAAGTTGAAGAAGGCTCTTTATGGGCTAAAACAAGCACTAAGGGCATGGAATAGCAGAATAGACAAGTATTTCCGAGAAAATGGTTTCAATAAATGTCCGTATGAGCATGCTTTATATATCAAGATTAAAGATGGAGATATTTTGATCGTGTGCCTCTACGTGGAGGGTTTAATCTTCACCGGAAGCAACCAAAGAATGTTCAATGAGTTCAAGAAAGTGATGACGAAGGAGTTTGAGATGACAGACATAGGACTCATGGCATACTATCACTGCAAGAAATTTGGCATATTATGACGCATCAAAATTATCACGAAAACATGCTTTTTTGTCACCGTAGATAATTGGTGACAAAAATCATCGTCGCATGCTTCGTCACAGTATGTCCAGTCGTATTTTTTCATTATGACAATTTTCTACTTCGTCATCAAAATTTTGTTTTTATGTGACAAAAATTGCATGTGTCACTATAATTTTTTTGTTTCCGTGACAACTATTTTATCATTTTATCAATTTTTATTGTCGCTTTATACTACATTTCGTCGCTAAAAATGAAACCTAAAATGACAAACCTTGCATTTCGTCATATAGAATTCTCATAACGGTGACGAATTTCAAGTGAGTACGGGATATTTAAATTTTCTGTGACATTGTAACTGTCATAAATAATACCCAATTTTGTCACTTAAATATGTAAGTTTGTCACGGTAACACAATAATTAGCGACAAAAATCAATTCGTCATTGTTGAATACTTATTGTGACGTTTTGGAACATCATTAAATGTACATATTGTCATGTCATTATTGTCATTTTTTGTCATTAATGATTAACTTATATGACAAATTAACAAATGCGACAAAGTATTACGTCATCTAAAAGATAATATAGTGACAATTAAAAAATATATTGTGACTAATTTTAACTGTCAAAAACAATTATAAATTTTTGTGACAATATAAAGATGACACTTTTTATGAATCCTTATGTTATAATATTGTCATACTAACAATTTTTTTAACAAAATATTGAATTGGTGAAAAATAATCAATTCTACTAAATTAATAATAAATGACTTTATTAAAATTATAAAAAGAGGTCAAATTCATGAATTACCCAATAATTAAAAATAATCATCTTTTTTATAAAAAGATATAACATATTCAACATAAAAAAATATATTCCTAAGAAACTAAAATAGTCAACAAAATATTAATTAATCTAGCAAAATAATCTTCATCATACTTCTCCAAAGCCTCAATCTACAACTTGCAAGTCAAATACCCTGCAAAAAAAATTAACAACAATGGTTTAGTTATATTCTAAAAATATAAAATCGGAATGAGTTAATCTCTTACAAATATGTCTTTGAAAGATTATCATGTTCTATAGAGTTTCCAATAAAGTGTCATTGAACTCATATTTAGAACAAATTGACAGATTATACTACTCACTTACCACTAGAATGGATTGAAATGAACAAACAAGAAAAGATAAATGGAGCATGATAAACTCAACTCATGTCTCTACCAAAATGACAGAGCCATTTCCACTAATTTAGCCATATGTACTAAGGCACCAAAACAGAAAACAATACCAAATTCTCAATATCCTTAAACCTCCTAACCCTCTCCTATTTACCCATTCAAGTTCTTTAAATACCCTCCAACTCAACCTACCATAGTAACTAACTCCCTAATCTTTTAGTGGATAGCTAATGAACAACTATGCACAATATGGAAATTGATTGATTTTGTTTTAGAGACTATGAATGTGATTTAAAGTTGTCAATTATGAATTGCATTTTTCATATGCAATTTTGGACTTTGAAAAACATTATTTTAATGCTCATTAATGAGCTTATCTGGTTGGTAAAATACAACACGTATTTGGCCTACTTTTGCACTCCTTTGTTCACATTTCTTTTTGCCTTTCATTTCCCATTATTCTACATGCCTATATATAGCATTCCAATTTCATTTTGTAAGATCATCCAGTAAATCCCATTTGAGAGTTTATAATATATATACGTATTGTATATATATTTTGTGAGGTTTTGGTGTATTTGGGTTAGGGGTTTGAGTGTTTTATTTCTTTATTTCTTTTGTACTACTTTTCGTATTATTAGTGGATTATTTTGTTTTCTCCTTTTGCCAATTATTTCTCCTATTTTGTTACTGCCATATTCACCCAAAATAAATATTTTGTTCCGCTGCGGATAATAATTTCCTAGCAAATTGGTATCAGAGCCAATTAATATTTTTTTTTGAATTGTAAAAATTTACCATGGCGATAACAAAATTCGATATTGAGAAATTTGATTGCAATATGAGCTTTGCCTTATGGCAAGTTAAGATGAAGGCAATTTTGATGCAAACTGGATTGTACAAGGCGATGATGGAAGAGTTACCAGAAACGGTGACCAAGGAGAAGAAACAAGATTTAGAGGATAAAGCTCTTGCTGCCATTCAGTTATGCTTATCGAATGAGGTTCTGCGAGAATTCATCCATGAGAAGACTGCCAAAGGATTATGGGAGAAATTACAATCTCTCTATATATCAAAAAATCTCACTAGCAAGCTTATGGTGAAGCATCGTCTCCATATGCTCCACATGGCAGAAGGCATATCCCTTAAGGCGCACCTTGATGATTTTAGTTCCATTCTTTTGGATCTGGAAAATTTGGATATCAAATTTGAAGAAGAAGATAAAGCTCTTATGTTGTTGCGGTCTCTTCCTCCTTCGTTCAAAAATTTTTGCGAGACTCTGATATATAGTAAAACCACTTTAACAGTGGAGGAGGTTAAAGAATGTTTGTTCTCTAAAGATCTTATTGATAAAGAGCTTTCTAGTGATAGAAATAGTCCTGTAGAAGGTCTAGTCATTCGAGGGATATCTAGTACAAGAGATCCCAGTAGCAGCAGCAACAACCGATCCAGATCTAAATCAAGATCCCATTATAGTAATTTGACATGCAATTACTGTAAGAAGAAAGGGCACATTAAAGCTGAATGTTACAAGCTTCAGAGAAAGAATAAAGATAAGAGTCATAGAGTTGAAAGTTCTGCCGAAGCCAGTGTTGCAGAAGATCAAGTAAATGCTGAAGTATATGTCGTGTCCGACGATGGTGCAAGATCTGGGCAAGGATGGATCTTGGACTCCACTTGCTCATTCCATATTTATTTCCATAGAGATTGGTTCTTCTCTTATGAGCCTATAGATTGGGGAGTTGTGTTGATGGGCAATGATCATCCTTGTAAAATTGTTAGAATCGGTACCGTTAAAATTAAGATGCATGATTGAATTGTCAAAACTCTAACTGATGTGCGGCATGTTCCAGACATGAAGAAGAACCTCATTTTGTTATCTACTTTAGACGACAACAATTGCAGATTTTCTAGTGGAGGTGGAGCTTTGAAGGTTTTGAAAGGTGCCCTCGTCATGATTAAAGCCAGAAAAGTTGGGAGATTGTACATGTTGTAAGGATCAACTACCACAGGTGTTGTTGTAATTTCATCTTCCATGTCAGATTCAGATATGACAAAATTATGGCATATGAGACTTGGCCACATGAGTGAAAAGAGTTGGCCATGCTCAGTAAAAGGAGTCTACTATGGCCAGAATACTTCCAAGTTAGAGTTTTATGAGCACTGCATTTTCAGTAAACACAAAAGAGTCAGCTTCAGTGGTGGTGTTCACAGAATAAAAGGTACTTTAGATTATATTCATTCAGACCTTTAGGGCCCAGCTCGTGTTCCTTTAAAAGGTGGCGCTCGTTACATGCTTACTTTTATTGATGACTACTCTCAGAAGGTGTGGACTTATTTTTTGAAACACAAGAATGATGTCTTTGTCACTTTTAAGTAGTGGAAAGTATTGGTGGAGAATCAAACTGGCAGGAAGATCAAACGTCTCCGAACAGATAATGGTTTGGAGTTTTATAATGCAGAATTTGACACATTTTGTAAAAATACAGGCATCTCGAGGCATCTGACTGTTCCAAGCACACCGCAATAGAATGGTATAGCTAAGCAGATGAACAGAACTTTGTTGGAGAAAGTTCGATGCATGTTGTCAAATTCTGGTTTGTCTCAGGCTTTCTGGGCTGAAGCAGATGCAACAGCTGCTCATTTGGTGAATCGCTCTCCTTGTGCTTCCATTAACTGTAAGACTCCTGAGGAGTTATGGTCTCGCAAACTTGCAAATTATTCTGATTCAAGGATTATCGGGTGTCTTGTTTATATCCATGTTAATGATGGAAAATTGGAGCCTAGAGCTAAAGAGGGAATTTTTCTTGGCTACCCTATTGGTGTAAAGGGATATAAAGCAAGTCACCAAAGTCTGTTATTAGTAGAAATGTTGTATTTGATGAATCTGCTATGCTGTATCCAAGAAAAGAGTCCTAAGTTACAGCTGACACCAATATACAGAATTTTGATAAGCAGGTGGAGGTTCCATACGTGGTAGAGGAATCATTTGCTCTGTCCGATGCCACAGAGGAGCAAATTTTAGAATAGTTGTCTGAGCCTACAGAAGTAGAAGAATCTACTACCGTCGAACAGGTGGAGCATCCTACTGAAAGCAGGCCTAATAGAGAAAGGAGAATGCCTGTAAAGTTTGCAGATTATATTACTTACGCCTTTGTAGCGCACAAGAGACAGAAGGAGTTGGTGAACCTTACACATATTCAGAGGCCATTTCTCGTGATGATTCAGTGAAATGGCTTATCGCTATGTAAGAAGAGATAGAATCTCTACACAAGAACCGCACGTGGGAGTTGTTAAAATTGCCTAAGGACATGAAGATTGTTGGTTGCAAATAGGTCTTCAAAAAGAAAGATGGCATTCCCGGAGTTGAAGATGCTAGACACAAAGCACGATTGGTCGATAAGGGCTATAGTCAAGTATAAGGAGTTGATTTCAATGATCGTTTTCTCCTGTTGTTAAACATATCTCTATTTGTGTTTTGCTTGCATTGGTTGCTATACATGATTTGAAGTTAGAGCAACTTGATGTGAAGACTGCTTTCTTTCATGGAGAACTGCAGGAGCAGATCTATATGAAACAACTAGATGGTTTTCAAGTTGAAGGCAAAGAAGACCATATTTGCTTGTTGAAATCATTGTACGGATTAAAGCAGTCGCCTCGACAGTGGTATAAGCGGTTTGATTCCTTTACGGTTGGATATGGCTACTCAAGGAACCAATATGATAGTTGTGTGTATTTTAGAAAACTTGCGAATGGCTCATTTGTTTATTTATTACTTTATGTTAATGATATGCTTATTGCTGCCAAGGATCTATCTGATATCAACATATTGAAAGCAGAGCTTAGTAGTGAATTTGAGATGAAAGATTCGGGAGCTGCTAAGAAGATTCTTAGCATGGAGCTCAAAAGAGATAGAGCTGTAGGGAAGCTTTATTTGACTCAGAGAAGTTTTATTGAGAGAGTGTTGGAGCGTTTTGGCATGAAAAAATGCCAAACCTGTAAGTACTCTACTCGTTGCTCATTTTTGACTTTCTACTGCTCTATGTCCTCAGTCTGAAAAGGATATTGAGTACATGTCACATGTTCCTTACTCTGGTGTTGTTGGTAGTATCATGTATGCTATGGTTTGTACTCGTCCTGACATTTTGCATGCAGTCAGTGTTGTTAGTAGATATATGTCTAATCCATGCAAAGAACATTGGCATGCCGTGAAATGGATTTTGAGATACTTAAGGGGTACTACTAACGCTTGTTTAGAATTCAGAAAAAGTAAGAACATGGTGGTTGGCTACGTTGATTCAGATTATGCAGTTGATCTTGACAAGCGAAGATCGATCACAGGTTATGTGTTTACCCTTGGTAGTAGCGCTAGCAGTTGGAAAGCTACTTTACACCCTACAGTTGCATTGTCCACGACCGAAGTAGAATACATGGCATTAGTCGATGTTGTAAAAGAAGCTATTTGGCTAAGAGGTTTGATCGGTCAACTCAGTTCAAATTTGTAAAAAATTGTTGTCCATTGTGATAGTCAAAGTGCTATTTGTTTAATTAAATATCAGATGTTTCATGAAAGAATGAAGAACATTGGCGTGAAGTACCATTTTATTCGAGACATTATTTCCGAGGGAAATATTGGTATTACTAAAATTGGTACATCAGACAATCTAGCCGACATGATGACGAAGCCTCTTACAGCCAATAAGTTTAAGCATTGCTTGAACTTGATTGGTGTTTGCAGCTATTGAGTTTGCCTGAGAGGGCAATTGGTTAGTCAACATTCAAATCAAGGTGGAGATTTGTGAATTGATTTGAAGTTGTCAATTACGAATTGCATTTTTCATATGCAATTTTTGACTTTAAAAGAATTATTTTAATGCTTATTAATGAGCTTGTCTGGTTGGCAAAATACAACACGTATTTGGCCTACTTTTGCACTCCTTTGTTCACATTTCTTTTTGTCTTTCATTTCCCATTATTCTACATGCCTATATATAGCATTCCAATTTCATTTTGTAAGATCATCCAGTAAATCCCATTTGAGAGTTTATAATATATATACGTATTGTATATATATTTTGTGAGGTTTGGGTGTATTTGGATTAAGGGTTTGAGTGTTTTATTTCTTTATTTTTTTTGTACTACTTTTCGTATTATTAGTGGATTATTTTTTTTTCCTTTCGCCAATTATTTCTCCTATTTTGTTATTGCCATATTCACCCAAAATAATTTCCTAACAGAGACAAACTTATGAATCCAATCCATAATTCAATTTCATAGATCTTTCTCTCATAAGTACTTAACAAGGTTCAATAGTGTCAAAATTGAGCATTTGTTAATTGTTGAGTTTTCATTCATTGGTGAAGATATTAAATACATAGAATGGTCTATAGCATGTGTGGACAAGGAGCAATGATAATTGTAACAAAGAAAAACAGTATCACAAAAAGTTATTTAACTATCCTATTATCTTGAAATTCAAAGCAAACATGAAATTCCTTGTTACTTTGGATATTAAAGTTTTCAATGCATATAACGTATTTATTTATCACTGTAACCTGACTCATTTAGATGCATAAATGATAACCCTCAATAAAACACAAAAATTAGAATCCTAAGTTTCAGAAAAGGATATCTCACCTACACTAATCAGAAATTAAGCACATTAATTAAAAATTAAAAGGGGCGTCAAAATCCAATAGATTTGAACAACCCACTAACAAAATATGCAAAATAAGATAAACACTATAAAGTTCAAATGTATATCTTTTTTTTTTATAAAGTTCAAATGTATATCTTAAACCCCAAAATATCATATACCACAATCTGATCTATTTGCAACTTTGCTGTTCCAGAATTTGTCGTTTGAAGGCAACACTACCATAAAGTTTAAGTTTAGTCCCGACTCAATATTCCACATCTGCAACCTCTCTTCTAGTCGCATGATGGAGAGATGAAAGATGATATAGAGGTAGATGGTAAAAGGTTAAGAAGAGGTGATTGAGAGGAATAAATTTGTTGATAGCCGCTTGAATATAGCGAGAATGTACAAAGGGGGATAGAGGAGATGGACGGTTAGAAAGGGGTAGAAAATGAAAATCAATAGTAACCTAGGGTTCATTTGGTTTATATAAAATATAAGGGTGTTCTAGGGTTACGTTTTTTAATGGGCTGGATCTAGATAATATGTCAATTATTTCTAAGACATTAAACACTCATATCATATGAATGGTTTTCAATATTTCGTTTTGCTTTTTCTTTCCAATTTAACTTGTAAAGTTTTTATTCAAATATTATTTTTTCCTTCCTCTTTAATAGCCTAGTTTAGGTAAATTGTTAATATAATATATTTAGTGTGTATTGTAAATACAAAACTGTGTAATAAAAATTTTTGGGTAAACTTAAAAAAAAGTGAATTTCAGTTTTTATTCAAATAGGATGAAATTTCTATTTTTAAAAGTGAGGATTGTAGTGTAAGAAGTTATAGTAAACAGAAAAATAACTACACCAAAGTATGACACAACGCAAGTAATTTTATCTATTCTATACTCAAAAGTTTTGAATTAATTATGCAATGGGGTTTTTGTAAAAAGAATTTTCTTATTATTTTCTTTTTGAATTTGAAAAAACCTAGACATTATTCATTTTGAGTTTAACCATGTTTTTATGAGATAAATACGTACAAAAAATATATAAGTAAATTATTCTCAATATTAGGATTAATTACTTTATTTGGTAAACTAATAAGAAAAAGACATAAAAAGAGATGAAGCTAAAATTACTCGACAATGTCCAAATAACTTGTGGTACTAAAATGAAAATATATTACCACATCTTAAGTTGTTATGTTCTTTTCAATTAAATGTGACGAATAAAAATCGTTACAAAAGTATTAAACAATGACGATATACAATCATCACCGTATAGCGTTATAGTGACATATGCACTAGATTGTCACAATATTAGCAAAAAATTCATGACAATTCCCAAATATTGTCACTTTATTATAAAAATTATGACAAAATCTAAATTGTCTCGTTCCTTTAGTGTATTGTGGCGTAAAAAATCATCATAAACATATTATCTACAACGACAAATATAACTGTGACATATAATATAGATCGTCATAATAATATATTAAAAATATATGACAAAAGTAGAATAGTGTCACCATAAAATATATTACATGACAAAATTTAATTTGTCATATTATTGTTTATCAAACAATGACAAATATGAAATGTTATAAGAAAAATTTTTTATCATGACGATGAAGTTGTCACTAATTAACGTGTATTTGTCAAGATAAGTTTTTCCCTCCAAAATTTTTCTACGAAATTTTGCCTCCAATTTAATAAGTGACAATATTTCTTTTATCGTCACAAAATTATATAATTAGTGACAAAAATATATATTAATAGTGACACACAATAACTTTGTCATAAAAAACTAAAAATAGTGACGAGTTGATAATTTTGTAACAATAAAGCTACTAAATATGACGAAACTATGTGCGTAGCAAAAAAAACAGTCATAAAATGCTAAATTTCTTGTAGTGCTGCCTCAGTGTAGAAGTAAAGCAACAAAAGGATGGAATTTTCATTTCACAAGAAAGCTATGCAAATGAGATCGTGAAAGATGGATAACTGCAAGCCGATAAGCACACCGGTGGAGTACGGGATCAAGATGTCAAAACATGAAGAAGGGGAGAGTGTAGATCCAACACTTTTTAAAAGTTTGGTCGGAGGTCTACGCTATCTTACCTGCACGAGGCCAGATAACCTTCATGCAGTCGGGTTAGTTAGTCTCTACATAGAATCACCAACAACCACCCATTTCGAAGCCACTAAGAGAATTCTTCGCTATTTGAAAGGTACAACCGACTTGGGCTTATTCTATTCAGTTTCTAATGATTACAAGCTTGTTGGATATAGCGATAGCGATTGGGGTGGAGACGTGGATAACAGAAGAAGCACTAGTGGATTTGTGTTTTTCATGAGAGATACTGCTTTCACATGGATGTTAAAGAAACAACCGATTGTAACATTGTCTACATGTGAAGCAGAATATGTTGCAGCAACCTCGTGCTTTTGTCATGCAATTTGGCTCAGAAATTTATTGAAAGAGAACGGCTTGATGCAAGAAGAACCAACTGAGATTCATGTTGACAACAAGTCAGCCATTGCCTTAGCAAAGAATCCTGTATTCCATGATCGAAGCAAACACATCGACATCCACTACCATTTCATAAGAGAGTGTGTTGCAAGAAAGGAAGTGCAAGTTAAATATGTGAAGACACAAGATCAAATTGCGGATATCTTCACTAAGTCGCTCACAAGCAAAAACTTCATCAGATTGAGAAGCTCACTTGGGATGACAAGATCAAGTTTTGGGGGGGTTGGATTATAAACTTGATCCATATTAATAGAAACTCAATCCAAAATCCAATCAATTGGAGTCCAAGCCCACAAATCCAAATGTAGTAAATTTATTTAGGTATTTTAAGTATGTAGATTTTTTATGTGGGATAACCAAATTGGAGGCTATTAACTACAATCAATTTGGAGGCCATTAAATTAACTAAATAAGTTGGCTATTAATTGTATTAGTTGGAGGTGGTGGTGAGTCATTGTGTTAGTTGAGAGTTGTATAATTCACCTATAAATAGATGAGTTGTTTAGTTATTTTTATAAAAAAAATAAGAACTTCTTTAGAGAGAAAAGAAGTAAAGAGTGAGTTGTAGCATTGTATTTTGAGTGAGAGTGTTCTTGTAATATCTTCGAGTTTAATAAAAAAATTTCATTTGAGTGTTTTAATTCCAACAAACCGATTTTTAAATATATCGTACCGTAGTAAGACCGATTTATAGTAAAATCGATCGAACCAGCCGGTATTGTATGGTATTGAGAAATTTGACTAAAACTAGTGGTTCAATTATTAGGTTAACATTATTATTAGTATACATCAAGCCTCTTTTACAACTAAACATATTACATTTCTCTATCTCCTCATGTGTTAAAGTTAAACCACATAAATTTGTTTTGTTATTTTTTTAATCTCGGTCAAAACACTAATAAATTTACATGCTTATAAAAAAAAGTTAGATTTAACATTTTCTAGAACACCTAACAAAAATAAAAACCCAATCTAATAATTAATATATTTTCGTCAACTAATTCACAATTATCTTCGGACATAATTAATACTTCACTCATCACTATATATGATATTTTTTAATTTATGATGCGATATACAAAATACTCCCTCCTTCCCATATTAATTGACATTTAAGGAATGTGCATATGAATTAAGAAAGTAATAATTATAAATATAAATTATTATAATAGTCTTTATATAGAGTAATTAATTGCATGTGTAAATTATCATTTTGGAAATTGGTTGATATAGATATGGATAAAAGTGGAAAAGGGAGAAAAAAAAGTATTTTAGACAATGAGAACGTCAATTATAAAGGAAAGGCAAAACGTTAATTAATATGGGAAAGAGGGAGTAAGAATTAAGTAGGTTGAATTTTTCTAAAAAGCAAAAAATAATATTGATACATAGAGTCGAAATTATACCAACATTTGTTAAAAGAAAAAAAAAATTATACTTGCATGGAGTCGATGAACCTAAGCACCTAACCAATCAAAATTTACACTTTATTGAGCCAATAGGCCCAGCCTCCTAGGCCCACAGAAGAAACCCTTACAGCAGACCAGCAAGGATACGGGGAAGGGGCCCAGTGACTCCAAGGATGAACTCATGACACTTAAGGAGCATAAGATGTTCGGCCTAATCTTATTGCTATGTTCAAAACCTATAAAAGACCCAAGTCCATTAATACTTCAGCGAAAGTTCTATTTGGATAACTGAATCACGGGGAAATTATACAGGGATGACTCTCTACATGGTTTCTGCCATATGTCCTAATTAGTTTAAATTTGTAATATTTTGGGTCCTACCTGCATTCATGGTACGTCAAACACCAGATCTTCTGCATAAAAGGCAGTGGATAAATGGGTACTTTCATATTTTTGTCATGCAATGTAAGGGGGGTCGTGGAGGGTCAACTGACCCTCCAAAAAGCTGGGAAATACCCCTGGCAGAGGTTGTGTGGCGTCTGCAACTTGATATTTGGATAAGCACTTTAACCCTCCTAAACCTAACCAAGGAAGAGGAAGATGAAAGCCTGATTGGGCTTTTCTTTTTATTTTTACCGTCGTAAAGTAGGCCTTATTTTTTAGGCTGGACCAATTCACTAAAAGAAAAGGTGGGCCTTTGTTTATTTTAATATTTTATTGAAACTATTCTTTTTAAGCATATTTTATAGTTAATTTATTTAATTATTAATTTGCCTTATTTATCATTAGATTAAAATAACCACCACTCATCATATGATGGAAAAGTGCAAAGTTATAAATACTTTGAAAAAAATAAAGTAACCATAGAATACACCTTCTTTTTATTGTAACTATTTATTTGTATATAAAGACCTGTATATTTCTTTTATAAAATAACAATAGAACTTAACTTTGTATATTTTGAAATTAAACTTTATAATTTCACAATTCAAAATTTTATAAATTTTAACTTTTGTAATTAGTTTTTTATCTTATTAATATATTATTAGTCTTTTAAGAGTTAACTAGAAATATAAAAAAATTTAAGATATTACGATCTATAAATAATTTATAAATTTTAAATGAATTCTATATATCTAATAAAAAATAATTAAAATTTAGGCTATCTATAGGTCATAGTTTTAGTATTTTGCTATTTAATATATATCTTTATGTGAGTGAATGTTAAGGTTACTTTGTTTCTTGTAAAGTAAAAATTACTGTCTTTATAAGTATTGGATTAGCCAAGGTAAAAGTTTCCGTATAAAAAGCCCTTTATTGTTAAGGGTGTTTATTTTACTTACTACTCGCTAAGAATTGACTCTTTATTCCGGCTTTTCAAACAATTGAATTGACTCTAGAAAAACATGATATTGATTATAATTGGAGTACTAATCTTCCAGAAAATATGTTTCTACAGCTTTATCATCGAGTCATAAATATTAGGTGTTTTTTTGCCGCTCCAAGAACGGACCCCTGGTACCGCTATTGAATGTAATTATTGATATTGAACTTGAGCAATCTCGTAGCTAGGAAATAATGGGATGTCCGTTAGTAAGTACGCGAGTCGAATAATGTATTCAATCTTGTTCTTATGTACTAATTTTAATGGGTTGATATTTTTTAAAGTTAAAAAATAATTTTAAAATACATTTGATCATATGCTACTTCTTCATTTTATTTTGGAGGGCTGAGATTTATTACACATTTCTCAAATAAATTCTCTCTCACTTCCTCACATCTTGTAAACTTTATTCTAAAGTTACTTTAGAGAATCTTAATTCAATTTTAATACTCGCTCCATCCTTTTTTAGTTATCTTCTAACATGTTTCATATTTTTCAAGGAATCAATTAATTAAGGCAAAAAAATACTATTTTATCCTCTAATTAATGTTTAATTTTTCACTCCATTACAATTAATAATAATAAAATAAATAAAAATATAATTAAAAAATAATTTAAAAAATATTTAAATATTTAAAAATAATAAATAAAAAATATTTATAAAAATGACTAAAATACTTATTTAAAAAAAATTGAGGGATTACTCATTAGCGTATAAATTTGTTAAATGACTTCTTGAAGTTGTCTAAAATGGCGGCCAGCAAGTAAGAGGTCTTTGGGCACGTTTATATTGAATGGATTTAGGTCTAGATTCTAGAAAGGGGGGTAATTTTAGCATTGTGTTGTGTGTTGAATCTAATTTAATCAATTATTTGACGATTTCTTACTTAATTCAACTGTCGTGTATTGACCATGGTCCATAGGATCAAGCTAGCACGGACCCCATTCCATGCAGAAGCTTACAACAAATTCTATTTGGGACCCACCATCTTGATTAAAAGTCTCTGTTTAATTTTATTTAAGTAGGGTTTGTCGCTTGATTTTTATTTATTAAATGTTATTAGGTGTTGAATTAATATATTATCGTTTAGGTATTTTTTAGTCCGCTTTTTTTTGTTTCGGTATCGTTTAGTTCGATTTTTTTCTCAATTTTTAAGATACTGAAACCTATAATAATTATAGATCAATTTTTTCAATTTAAAAAAGGTAGCACGGTTGGTAAAACTAATGTGCAACAAAATATTCTCACCATATAATTTTTATTTTGAATCTCAAAACGAGAAATAGTACGATATAAACCATAAAAAATTAGTGAGAATATTTGTTTTTAAGGAATTGAGTTTAATGTTGATGTATATTTATGTAAAAATTAACTAAGACTTATGTTTTCATATGCTAAACTATGCTTTTTTGTAAAATATTATTGTATTATAATTTATTTTTTAGTTAAATTTATACTTTTATGTATTAATGATTATAAAAAATAATTCATTTTACAAATCCGCCTAGACCCCGCCCAGACGTTCGAAGCCCCGGCCGTCCGACTAGCGCCTATCGCTTTTTAAAACCTTGATTAAAAGAGCTTTCGTATACTCATACTATTTTTTAAACGGACAACAGTTTCGCATTTCAAACACTAACGTTAAATAAAAGTAAACTTTTTTGTTTTGATTCAATTTTCTAAGATTGTAAACATTGGGCTCGTTCTTTTTGTTCTTGTGTTTTTAGTTTTGTTAGAAGAAATGCAATGTGAGAGCTCATTATTTGGCAAGAGGGTTCACCTTGATAGGGTCGAGGGTTTGTGGTTGTAATCTTTTGATTTAGTCATTAAATCCATTTTCCTAAAAATACTCCCTCTAAAGGGACAAGTAGACCAATGAACGCCATTGTTGACTAATTTGCTATAGTATAGAAATGATAAACACGATTCATAAATCAAGTATCAACTGTCAACCAATAACAGCATGAGTTACTTGTACAGTATTATTGGAGTATTCTAATTTCTAACTCATTATATATCGATTTCAAATTAAATGGAAACACACTTAAAATCAAATGCATAAGGTACGATCTAGAAACCAACTGGTTCAGTTCTTGAATGAACTCATATTAATAGGTTGTAAGGCTCTGTTTTTTTTGCTATAATTCAGCTCAGTTCAATTTAACTATACTTAGTTATAAATTTACTCTGAAATAAGTTCAGTTCAGTTCAGAAAATTGCCATCCAAAAGAATAGAACCTAAATTTAAGCTTAAATTAACAACTATTCTTTAAAATTTGATTCAAACTTTAGTCTAAAGTTGGTTCAATCCAATTCATCAATTTCAAAATGAAATGTATGAACTCGATCTCTTATAATTAGATGAGAGATGAAACAACTTATCCTAAAGTTTGAACCTAACTAAAGTTGAGAGAATCTTTTTCGAGCTTAAACATGTTTTTGCGTTTGAATAGGGCCAACTAGAACCACCTCAAGATCGGACAATCACGGCAAGTGCTGAACTGGAACAAGGACCAATGGTGTTTTCTTGCGGACAATAAGAGCATAAAGCTCACTCATGTCCAAATCCTCAGCTTTTCCCCCATTTGGAACATTCCAGTCAAACCAATACAACAAAGTGGCCAATACAACTTCCGCTTCAACAACTGCAAATGCCAATCCTGGACAAATCCTTCTACCTCCCCCAAATGGGATAAATTGATTATGTTGACCCCTGAAATCCACCGAAACATCAAGAAATCTCTCAGGGTTAAACTCTTCAGGATTCTCCCATATTTCAGGATCCCTTTGGATCGTAAATGCATTTATAAAAACTCGGGTTTTTGCAGGAATTTCGTAGCCATCTAATTTACAACTTGCAGATGTTTCCCTGAAAATCATGGCTGGTGCATGTAATCTCAAGGTCTCTTTCATGATTGATTTTAGGTACACCATCTGATTTAGATCTGCTTCAGTTACTTTTCGCTTATTTCCCACAATTCTTCTTACTTCTTCTTGAGCTTTCTTCATCACATTTGGATTCTTTATGATTTCCGCCATTGTCCATTCCATTGTTGCTGCTGTTGTGTCTGTTCCTCCCACAAACATGTCCTGAAATTGTGCAGAAAAAATACAAAGAGTTAAAACCGATAAGGCTACTAGAGCCCGGTTATAGAAAATATGAGGGCTTAGGCGAAAAATACGTGCATCTGATTAAAACTAATTTTTCATATTTTTAGATGCAAAATTTATCATTTGAATTCTATCATTCAAGTTTAAAGCTAATTTCACTATATAAATTATGAATAATTTATTCAATGAGAAAAGTGAAAATACCATGTAATATAATTAAATGCTAATAATTTTTGGGCCCCTAATTTTTTTGAGGTTCGAGGCACAAGTCTCATTGGCCTCTTATAGGGTTGGCCCTGAAATCAACTGAAGCGTGTACAACACAAAAAGAAGCGAAATTTTTTTTGATAGAGAGTTTATAAAAATACTAACCACAAGAATTGCTATAAGGTTTTGTTTGGTAAGATCAACACCAATCAAGCCTTGTTTTTGGAGATGAAGAAGAATATCAACAATATCTTTTTTACCATCAGCCTTATCATTATCCATAGCTTTATGTTCGTCGATTACTCTTCCGAGGAACCCATGCAATGTATCACAAGTATCTTTCAAAGTCGAAACGAAACCAGTTAAATAATCAACCCAACCAAGCGAAGGGATCATGTCTTGGAAACAAAATGCTCCCATAAGCTCAGCAGTCTTTTTCACCAATACCCCGAAACTCCTCTCGCCTTCTTCCATTTTATAAATCCTACCAAGCGCTGTTCTCGATATCATATTATTCGACAAAGACATAAAAACAGCACTAAGATCAACTGTTTCGCCTTTACCACACGAATTCCGAACATTCTCCAACATTTCGGTGACTAATTCGTCCCTAACGTACTCGAAGGATTGAACTCGTTTTTGGCTCAGAAGTTCGAGTACAGCGATTTTCTTCACTTGTCGCCAATACTCGCCATACGGACTAAATGCAATGTCTGTGCAGCCACAGAAAATTGAATCCATGGCTCTTGTTTTTGGCCTGCCGGCAAAAGTAACGTCATGGTTTTTCATTATTTCTTGTGCTAGTTTTACTGACGAAACTACCAGAGTCGGAGCTTGGCCGAAGTTGAGCATCATCAGAGGGCCGTATTTGGCGGCGAGGGAATGGAGTGAACGGTGAGGAAGGATGCCGATTTGGTGGAGGTTTCCGATCAAAGGTAGCTTTGGCGGGGAAGGTAATTTTAGCTTGTTGTTTTTGGTGCATTTTATTAAATAAAAAAAGGGTGCTAAAAGGAGAAATATTGAAAAGAATATGAAGGTATTTGAATTGAATTCAGTTGTTTGCCACCATTTCTGACCAAAAATCACTGAATCCATTACTCTAGTGGAGATTCTTTTAAGTGGGGTATTGTTACAATTGCCAACTGGGCTTTTTATAAGCAAAGGATGTTCACTATTTTTGAGGTATTGCATGTTAATTATGTGGTAAGTAGCAGGTAATTCCCATCTTTGTCAATATTCTTTAAAATTCATAGCAGCCTCTGGTACAGTTGAAAGTCAAAGAAATTAGAGAAAATTAATTGTATATGATTAGTTTATTGATCCTGCAGGTACTCAACAAGGCAGTCCATGATGCTTGAAGCAACAAAATATATAAAAATAATGGGAAAACACGTGGGCTGTAAATGAATCAAGCCCTTCGTGAACAGTTCAGTGTTTGGTTTGATAAGAATTTGATTTGGTTCGACTCAATTCATAAATGAATAATTCATGAACATGATTTTATGACTCTAATTATAAATGAACTGAACATAAACAAACCAAAGCTCAGCTCGTTAACTCGTGAGCAAACTCGATTAGAGATTCGCGAACAATTTCGTGAACTGACTTGATAAATGCTTGTAAACTAGCTCGATTATTATTATTACATATCAAAAATAAAATTTTATAAAATTGAAATAAAGTATGACAATATAAAATTAAACTAATACAACAAGTACATGTATAATATTATCCAACCCAATTTCATGACCCAATTTAAATTATATATTGAATTGGGATGTTGCTCATCAACAAAAGTAGACAAGTTTGTTCGCAAGCAAATTAACAA
The DNA here is from genome assembly GCA_947683365.1 of Euphorbia pulcherrima. Taxonomy (NCBI): domain Eukaryota; kingdom Viridiplantae; phylum Streptophyta; class Magnoliopsida; order Malpighiales; family Euphorbiaceae; genus Euphorbia; species Euphorbia pulcherrima. The sequence continues at coordinate 51,624,057 of CANTUS010000003.1, forward strand.
ACTGTTTACGAACAAAATAAATGAATTGTTCGTGAACAGTTCGTGAACAAACGAACACTTAAATAAACGAACACGAACAGAATTTTGAGCTCGAATTCAAGCTCGACTCAACTCGTGTTCGATTAAAAATTAAATGAACGAATACGAACAGACCAAAACTCGACTCGACTCGACTCATTTACGGCCCTAAAAACAAGTCTTGTTATAAATAAAATACTCCCTATGGAATGGATCAATGCACACAGTAATTGACTCAAACAATAATATCGTTGGATTTGGATTCCCAAATAAAGTTTTAGATTTAACATATGTTTGTAAGTAAATTTGTGTGGATAAAATTTTAGCCGTGGTTTATCCTATAGCTGAAGGGGTCATGGGTTCAAATTGCTAAAATGTGAATTTTTTTTTAAATTTAATCTAATAAACTTAATTTTATTTATAAAAACCTAAATCCACCACCAGTTCTCTAAAGTTTTTCTGATTCCGTCAACTACCCCATAAATTTAAAGAAGTTATCGCAAATTTCTCATCTTTACAAAAGTGCATCAGTTAGACTCTTAAAATATCTCGTGTCATCTTTTGAATGGAGAGTGAATAATAGACTAACATATTTAAAATTTCAAAATTAGAAGCTGACACATAATATTTAGATATCATGTTAGTACATTTTTTAAAAGTTTAGAAGAATGCAAGGACCTTTTCAAAGTTTAGGAAGACAGTAGCCGAAATAAAAAAAAACCCACAATGCATTTGGCCTAAAGAATGGGAAATTTTCATTCTGTTAAGAAGAAAAAATATAAGTGGCTGAGGTATTGGCCTAGTGGTTATACTGAAGTTGTAACCTCTATAGGTCACAGGTTGGAGTTACATTCGAGGTGGGTTGGAGATTTTTTATTTCATTTTATGTAAGCCAATGAGGTAAATTTTGGATTTAAGACCAAAAAAATGCATGATGACAAAAAAAATACATATAAGGAGTATGATTTAACAATATATACAAGTAAGACATAACTTTAATCAAAATAGCATCATTCGTGTCTGAAAACGGGCTTACTAAGCCCTTTTTATGGGCTTACTAAGCCCATTTTCAGACACGCCTGTGTCAGCTACAGTGGCAGTCGAGGCGTATGGCGTGGGAATCTCTCCATTCCCACTGAAAATTGAATATGGGTGAATTTTCACCCATATTAATTGTCCAACCCCCACCCCTCAACTCCCTCATCCTTTTCTACTGCTTTCTCACCCCACCCATTCTTTACACACCCAATTTTCATTCAAAAATTCACCCACATTTCTTACTCATCCTCTCAACTTTAATATTTTTTTCCTTTCCAACACACAATTTTCACTCTCTTTTTATATTCTACAAAGTTTGTTCTTCTATAAGGTAAAAATATTGTTAATTTTCATTATTTTTGTTCAATTAATTTATTATTGTAAATCACATTGTTGAACTTGTACTTAATTTTTTTACAGGATTTTTACAACTCCAAAGTAGAGGTATGCAATCCAATCCTCTAAATTTGCTATGAAAATTTTAGCTTTATGGTAAAAATTGTAGTCATATGCATTTATGAACATATTTTTGCTCTAGTTATAGTTTTAGTTTTACAAGAAAGTGAAGTTAGATTTAAAACATGAACATATTAATGCTCTAATTTTAGTGTTAGTATAAGTCAAATTTTTAGTTTCATATATTGACATATTATTGCTTTAGTTATATAGTATGATTTTAGGTGTAGTTTTATTTTTAGAGTAAGGAAAAAAAAGAAATTAACCCTAGTTTTAGTGAAATCCAAAATATGAACATATTAATGCTTTAGTTTTAGTATTAGTCTAAGTTAAAATTTTTTGTTTCATATATTGATATATTATTTCTTTAATTTTATTTTAGTGTGATTTTAGGTGTAGTTTTATTTTTAGAGTAAGAAAAAAAATTAGTCCTAGTTTTAGTGAAATCCAAAATGTGAACATATTAATGCTTTAATATGATTTTAGTTGTACTTCTACTTTTATTTGTATAAGAAAGGAAATAAATTGAATCTTGTAGTATGATTTTAGTTTTAGTTTTAGTTTTACTTTTATTCCATTGAATATATCATACTCGAATTCAATTGAAAATATTTTAGTATACCTACTTCAATTGAAATATTTATATATTTTGTACATTTTAAACTTTCATACATTTTACTTCAAAATTCATATTGGAATTCAATTGAAAATATTCTATACATTTTACTATACTTTGATTTATTTTGTTATTTTAGTTTGTTAATTTTTTCGTAAATATAAGTTGAATTTGATTAGAGATAGGTGTGTTGTTTTGCAAGGGAAAATGGAATACAATCGAAGAGCTGAATAAATTATTAATCATGGACCAATTATTTCAGACGTATTAACTTTACAGGAGAAGCATAGGTCACAAAATATATGGATAGGACAAGTAAAATATTGTATGTACTGAGATAATTTTTGTAATTAAAATATAAATGAATAAAAAAAATTAATTCAAGATTTATATTTACAGGGTTGTTCTGAAGCATATTTGCAAAAAGGTGGAGTTGGATCATTGTTAGACAACACTGACTCAAGAATATATCAAAAAGTGATTGAATGCGGCTTCGTAGGGGTTGTGAAAGTTGGCACAATGGTAGTAGACCATAGGCTGATTAATGCAATGATAGAGAGGTGACGACCAGAAACGTTTACGTTTCATCTAAGTGTCGGTGAAGCCACTATAACACTTCAGGACATTGAAGTGTTAACGGGATTATGTGTAGATGGAGTTGCAGTGACGGTTGTAACGAAAAGTCTGCGATGTCTTTTCCAAACTTGTCAAACATTGTTAGGAACATCTCCGGGCATAGAGGATGCAGGGAATCGTATAAAGTTGATATGGTTTAGGAATAATTTCTCTCAAGTGCCTAATGATGCCGATGAACTTACAAGTAATCGGTATACTCGAGCATTTTTAATGCAGTTATTTGGTGGTTTGCTCTTTAGCAATAGTGGGGGTAATAAAGTAGATGTAATGTGGTTAAGCTTGTTGGAGGATTTGAATGCTGAAGGCGTCGGTAGTTATGCTTGGGGTGCTACTGTCCTAGCATATTTGTATAGAGAGTTGTCAAAAGCAACAGAACCAGGGAAACAAAATATTTGTGGATATTTCCAACTGGTGCAAGTATGGGCCTATGAGCGGATAAAAAACATGGCGCCTAGATCTGAACCACATTACAAGGCTTGTAACAAAGAACCATATGCTATGAGGTAAAATTATATATTTAGCTTTTTATTTAAGTTTCAATTAATAAGGAGATAGAATATTTTAGACAAAGTGAAATATTTTAATAATATAAGTGAATCATAGGTGGAAAGATGCAATTTCTGATATGCTTCATTTGGAAGAAATTAGAAGACGATTAGATTGTTTGCCAGCTGATCAAGTATGTTTTATTTCATTAAAAAATTTATTTTATTAACAGCTAGAGCTAACACGTTTAAGGTAAAAAATGTGACAAATAATTTGATACATGATTTTGTTATGCAGTTTGTCTGGACACCATATGATGGAATCCTAGATAAATTGCCCGAGTACTGTACACTTGGAAAAATGTTTGGAGAGCAATCGTACCAATTATATCATGGAATATAGTTGAGTTTCACCATCCAGATCGTTGCATGCGTTAATTTGGATTAGATCAACCTATACCGCAAAACATTGATCATAAACTGTACAATCACCAAACTGTCAAAATGACAGGGCATAAAGGTTGTGACTGGGGCTACAAACATGCTCAATACATAAATGTGTGGAGTTCATGTTTGCAACGAATTACAACTGTCAGAGATAATTTACAGCGTTTTTAGGTCCACAAGATCTATATCAATCTCAATATATGCAGTGGTACCTTAAAAGAACAAGACGTTGGATCAGCCAGACGGGTGCTGCAACAAATGCAGTGGTATGATATTTGTTTTATAATCTAAATTTTTATTCCCAAATAATAATGACATTATATTAGTGATGTTTGTTTGACCTATTATTGTTTATGGTAGGGAGGCGGACTCGAAAGAATGTACCATATGGCAGGAAACTACATACCCCGTGCTAGCTTTGTGATCATGGTTGGGAGTATGCTTGGAGGATTAAACCAAGAATATCATATGCAAGAAATAGCTCGACCACATTTGTGTCCTCCTCCAATTCCATATAAAAATGTAGGAATCCCTAAGTGGGTGACAAGTCGACGTGATCCAACCTTTGATGACAAACGACTTCCAACTCCTTTTCCTCCATTTCCCAATGGGATTCAACAAATTCCAGGATCACATTTTTTTTCTCTACATTCTAGAAGTGTTGGCCCATCGATGGACCAAAATGTCGCAGGTTCATCAATACACCATAATCATGCAGGTCCATCAACAAACCATAATCACGCAGGTCCATCAACAAACCAAAATGACTTAGGTCCATCAACGAACCAGATTGAACAAAGTTGGACTTCCAATGACATAAATGAATTGTTTGATGAAAATGCTCTTGCAACAGGTGAAGCTAATATGCCACAAGCAAATTTTGCATATAATTTTGATTTCAGGAGTCCCGACCTAGACGTCCAACAATATCACACCCCGATACCACCTATTGCTTCTTCATTTGGACATATTACATTTGATTCATATGAAAATACAATTATGTCAAATTTCCAAACGGGTCAAGAACATGGGATTGGTCCTTGAAGTGGTTTCTACAATAATATGAACACAAATTTCCTATATGAAGGAATGGGTCCAACGAGATTAGATTATTCAGGTGCATTGAATATGGGTCAAGGATCAATGAATGTTCAATATCCAAATATGTTCGACCTTAACGAATAAGACACCCAACATCACAATTCGCAAAACCAAATGTAGCACTTTTTGTATTGTAAAAAAATATTTTATTTGTTTTGAGTTCAATTTTCTTTCATATGTTATGTTTTTATATTATTTTGAGTTACTTTTTTTTATTTTGGAAGCATTTTTTCATTAGGATAGAAAAAATTATAAAGTAAAGAAAAAAGAAATAACTATATGACACAATATGACAAAAATAGGAACATGAATGAAATGAAGTAATTTAAGCTACTTTATTTTGTTTACTATAATTCTTTTGATACTTCTTTCTTTAAAATAAAACATACAACAAAGCATTACTAGAGTTAAAAGTTTTACAAAGAAGAGAAAGACAAATCCCTTACTAATAATAATAATAATAATAATAATAATAATAATAATAATAATTTCACTTTGACAAATCCGTTACTAATTAAGATATTGCCTACTTCGACCGGGATTGTTACAAGTAGTTCGATTATGTCCACCTCGGCCACAATTACTACATTTGTACGAAGTAGTCCCGTTTTCCTTTTCATCCATTTCATTTCTAATTCTCGTTGACTTTGGCCTTCCCTTGGTTCGTTTGCATGCCGGATTCGGAATGACTGTTGCCGAGTTCACTTCAGGCCAGTAGTCCTTGTGGCCTAAAGGTTGGAATGGATGATTGTACACTTTTAAATTCTCCTCCAAAGTGTGCACTTTATCAACAAATTCGAAAAAGTTATAACGCAAGCGCTTACATACCGCAATTGTATATGAACATTGTTTGGAACGGACAGTCAGATTGAACATGCATAAGAGGCATGGCGGAAATTTAAAATTTTTTCCCTGTCCCCAGGAACTCCTATTAGTTGTATATAAATTAAATAAAGCCTTAACTAAATAATTTTCTACCTAGGTTAGCATGCTAAAGGACTAGGTATACCATAATTCCAAATTATATCCTATCATATTTATTTTATACTAAGCATGTTATAACTCTAAGTTATAACCTAAGCATAAAATAAACTAAGCATGCAAAATAACCTAAGCAAAATTATTAAGTCTAAAAACACTTAAAGAAAAAGACTTAATAATTAAAAGAGAAAGAAAAAGAACTTACCAGTTGAAGCGTGCTTTTGCAGAACCTTCTTGCACAAGCCTCCAATCGTAGGACACCAAAACCTCCCGGGAGGAAGAACTAAGAAGCATCGAGTAGTTGCTAGACCACTCCAGAAGCCTCACCTAAAAATATAAACTAGAGGTGCCCGAATAAATTCAGGCTCCTCAAAAATAACTTGCTCAATTACCCGAGAGATTAATTATCTCGCTTAAGATTTATGCTTTGAACTTGGTACATATTGAAAGGAAAGGGGACTGCCTATATATAGGCTTGGGGGAGCAAAATTGCTCCCCCTTAGGCGATGTGGGATGGGAGTAAATACTCCCATCCCCATGTGCGCACAGCGTGCACGCTGTGTGCTACAAGGCAAAGCCCTTGTGGGCTTTGCCTTGCTTGTATGTTCAGCTCATTTTCATGGGTTACAGCGAGCAATGCCCAGCATTGCTTGCACACCTTTCGGCATACTCTCGTACAATCAAGCCTGTATAAAATACTTTTATACTCTTGGTCCAATTAAACTCGCCATTGCAAAATTCCCCTTTTAATCCTTTTTCAAATATTTATTTTCTGACCCTAATAAATTAGTCACCACTCAAAATAAATTTATTGGTCTAACCAAAATTGATCTAATCAATTATAATTTATTTATGACTCTAATTTATTAGTTACCGATCAAAATAAATACTTTGGTTTATCCAAAATTGATCTAATCAATTTTAACCAATCAAATAATAATCCAATTATTATTTAAGTTATATTTTTGTAATAGAATAAATCTATTAGTTCTTTACTTAGTCCGATGAAGGTCCAATGTGTGTGACCTTATAGGATCCCGAAGTATTGAGTTATTAAGGCTTAACCAACCCTTGTTCTAATGAAACCATTGGCTCAATGCTCTAGACCGTGAATAGAACTCGATTACCTTAAACGACTGTAGTATGCCTCTAGCAAGGGTCTACCATCCCACATTACTCGGAACGTCATTTATGCTTATGACTTAATCCCGGTTAATGCAACAGTTATCCAGTGCGATAAATTCCTTCCATTCTTTAATATTAGTACCATCTGGTTTATAGGGTTCGGGTAAAGTGTTAACCCACTAATAGCGAGGTTGCTCCAAGCTATCCCAGTAGTTTACTTGTTACCGAAGTATATTACCTTTTACCATAGTGTGTTTGACTAGAAACCATTTCTATCAAACACATACTCTTATTAGAGGTTTATGGAAATCAACACTTCAATAAGTGGCCAGGTACAACTCCTTAATATATCCAGAGCGATGGATTCTTTCCGACTACTCAGCCTACCAACGTGTTGTCATCACTATACCCGTAATCACCCGTAGCACCCTAAATTAATGAGTGCATAGTAATGACCCAAAGTATAGCAATAGTACCACACAAGGTAGCTAGCATCTCAAGTATGAGGAAATTCGCAAAGCTTATTGCATGAAGATAAACACTAACACATTGATATATATATATATATATATATATATATATATATATATATATATATATATATATATATATATATATATATATATATATATATATATATATATATATACTAAGTGTTTATCTTGCTGGGGTCTCCAATATACCTCCCAGATATATCCATGTGTCAAACTTAAGACACCACCTTCAGTCTTTAGGAGATTAACTGCTTGGACCCTTTCCAAGAAAGTTGACCACATGCTAGTCTTTCCATTTCATCAATATCCTTTCTTGATGAAACTATATATGACTAGGGGTAGTTTAGACATAATCATAATTGCACATGAAGCAGGTTCCACCAAATATAGTCCAACTATAATTTCTCTAACTTCATGCTATGATATGTCAAGGACTTTTGCATACATCAATGTATATATATATAAGCATATTGATATAAACAAAAGATTAAATGCCTTCATTGATTAAACAAATTATTCGTACTATCACATAATTAAGATATATAGCCTTAATTGCCTTAAGGGCATACATCATATCCAACAAACATGGCATTTTGTAGATTTGGAATTTCTTGCATGTGCACTCTCGACATTCTAAGCTCACTATATGAGTGTTGCATCCTTTTTGTTGAATTGGGTCATATCCAGTTAAAACTTTGCATAGTCCACTTCTATTGTCGAAGTATGTGACAATATGATAATCTGCCTTGTGGGCATATTTTGTCACAATTTTCTTACAAATCGAAGTAACATGTTCGCCCTTTTGAAGTAAATTCAGGTATTTATTTTGACGGGTATCAAAATAATGTACCATTTTTCCAAATGTGTGTTCAATAATGCTCTGGATAGGCCTTTGACGAATGCCCTTTAACATGCTATTTACGCACTAAGCAACGTTTGCGCACATGTGACCAAACCTTGAGCCGTTATCATTTGACAAACTCCACTTCTGCACTCGTTTCTCCATCGCTCATTGGTACACTCATACATTTTTTTTTATTTCGTCCATCTGCTTTAAGAAATTCCGCTCTTGTGCTTGAGCTCCTACACGTAATAAAATTCATACAATAATAGTTATATGTCAAAAGCATACCAGACGCATTAGGAATTCTTATAGTGTATAATTTGTACGTTTATACCGACTCGATATAATAGGTTTTTTATTGTAGTATTGTGGTACTTTTTGTTGTAGTTGCTCGTAAAGTGCCTGAGGCAAAACCGATGGTATACTAAAGGTTCTGCCCACCCCAAACCTTCACTGTTCATTGTCTGTAGTATCCCACCACGTCGATCAAAAATGACACCTAGACTAGTGTGTTGTGTCACATACACTCTTATGCACTCCATGAACCACCCCCAACTAGATCCGTTCTCACTTTCAACAATAGCAAACGCAATGGGAAGAATATGATTATTACCATCTAGCGCAGTTGCTACCAATAATATGTGATGATATTTTCCATATAAGAATGTCCTATCAATCTGGATAACAAGTCTACAATGCTTGAACCCTTCGATGCATGGCTTGAAAGACCAAAATACTCGACTGAACATGTGTTATCGACTATTAGTTGTTTCATTTATGATCAAAATAGTGATGGAATCGAGGTTATAGTGGGTCAATGCATTCAAATAACACGGCAACATATTATACGATCCTTCCTAGCTGCCAAAAATATCTTCCATTGCTTTTCTTTTTGCACAAAAAGCCTTCTTCTTCAAAATGGTAAACCCCCATTTATCTTTAGCATGCTCAATTATTACATCAAGGTTCAGTGATGGATTTTTGGAAATCATTCCAAATATAGAACTGGCAATCAAATTTCCATCGAGATTCTGATGGTCTTGAGATAATCGAGTGTTCACGCATGTATATAGACTAGGGAGCCTAGTGATTTATCACATATTGATTGACTTCTTAAGGCTTGCACGGAGCCTCCACCCATATGTTTGTCCTACTCCACCTTCCTTGTTGTTACATTGAAGAGCTAATTTATGTGGATAAGATTCAACCACTCGATATGACACATGATTTTTCATCGACGTGATCTTTACCGCTGTTTGCACAGACTTTTTGTCTAGAAAAACTAACCCAACTCTCAACTCAGAAACTCCATCCCATGTGCTTATATCATCAATATCATTGGCATATTGCACATAATCATGTTCCTCTATTGCTGTATATATCGGGCCTAGGAATTTAAAAGCTCATAATGGAGCAATAGGTGGAACCTCGTGACTTTCCTCAACATTCGAGGGAGTCATATTCAAGTCGATCATATCGGATTGCTCAATATATTCATTATCAACATGTTCATCATCATTATCATCATCTCTTTCAAACATAGTCATATCATTAATGAACTGCTCCTCCAATGTGTTGTCAATATCATTTGGTTCCACAGTTCCATTTACATAATCACATATTGGATCTTCTATTTCTTCATCTTCATTTTGGGAACTTCCCACTTCATAATTCATTAGATTCACCTAATCGGTTCATGCTAATTGAGGTTGATTAGATTGAACGTTAGACCCAAATGTTTCCATTAACGGGTGCTCTCCAATGCCACCACTAACTCCACCTGCAGTTGTTGTCAATGGAGTTGTCGTTGTGGAAAAAATTTGGACAGGATTGGATTCTTCGGCACCACTACATCCCACATTTATTATTGAATGAACTCTAATAGAAGGATATACTATATGTGCTTCCACGGATTCAAATGTAGACATTGGTTGATTTTGTTGAAATATAAAAGGCAATGGTGCTTCTTGGTCGTTTATCTCATATTCAACAAATAACTCAGCCGTGTGATAATTTAGAATGTTGTCTAAATTATAGTGAATAAATTCAATTCTTTCATCACCACAAATATCCATATAACAATAATAATTAGTTGGTGGAACAGGATACCTATAAACAATCTTTGTTATCCTTCCATTATTTTCAAATCCAATCTCTGTTGATATCTTTTGAACAAGACTACCATACAAAGGCTTCCTCTTAACCTTCACACATTTTTGCATTTCTCCCCAATATAAAGTGTAGTGGTTGTTGAATGACATTTTTTCCTTGCAATAGAAATGAATAAATTTTATGAAACACATCATGACAATGTTTTTATTTGGTTCTAAATATGCAAACTTTATTAATTTGGATAGTTTATATTATTTATTGGAAATGTATAAACAAATATTTAGTAAACCATACATGAATAAATCATAAACAAACAAATAGAAATTACATATATCACATATTCATATATGTTCTTCAAACTACAACAAAACGACACATAAATAAACACTAGTCATAATTTTCGTAATAAAACAATACTAAACTCAACCCAAAACAAAAGCTTTCGTAACCGGATTAGATTCAAGCATTTCATGTTCCAAAAGCCATAGAGATGGACCACCATTTGTGTGAGATCTCCTGCGAATCACTCTTGGCCACTCCTTAGATTTATTACTCTTTCCTCGAATCAAATAAGTTTAGGAAAATAATAGTTGAACATATGATATATAAACAATCTCATTGCAGGTCCATACTTTTTTTTTGCCCTTTCAAATGCATTGGCCAACTTTTTTTGAGAAACCTATTACTAAAAGAGTCATACATACATGTAAAAAGGGACTCGTAATTTCTTCCCAAATTAAATCCTCCTACCCATATTAGTTGTTGCATTTTATCGTGCATGTTTATTACATGCGCAGCTAGTGCATCAATGTCGTTGTATTGATGTATTGCTGATAACAAAAAAAAATTTTAATTCCTTCATCATATCTCTAAGCCTTTTTAATTGTCAAGGCTGTTTAGGATATATTGGTGTCCTGATCACTGGCGCCATCTAGCCAAATTGCACAAAATCAGCCTTAAATAGTACAAAGATAACTAACATAAATTTGATAAACTAAACCACATGTGAAATAATAATTTATTCAACTACACCTAAATTTATAATAGAGCATAAATATGTTCATATGTTACTTTGGTCTGTTAAAATTACACCAACACTAAAACTAAAGTATTAATATGTTCATATTTTAAATTTCACTAAAGTTATAGCTAATTTCTTTTCTTTTGTAAAAGTAAAAGTAAAACTACACTTAAAATCATACTAAAACTAAAACTAAAGGAATAATATGTCAATATATGGGGCAATTAAAATTTTAATTAAGACTAACCCTACAACTAAAGCATTAATATGTTCATACTTTGGATTTCACTAAAACTATGGCTAATTTCTTTTTTTTTTACTCTAAAAATAAAACTACACCTAAAATCACACTAAAATGAAATATAAAGCAATAATATGTCAATATGTGAAACAAAAAATTTTAACTTAGACTAACACTAAAACTAAAGCATTAATATGTTCATACTTTGGATTTCACTAAAACTAGGGTTAATTTCTTTTTTTTCTTACTCTAAAAATAAAACTACACCAAAAATCACACTAAAACTAAAACTAAAGCAATAATATGTCAATATATGAAACAAAAAAATTTAACTTAGACTAACACTAAAACTAAAGCATTAATATGTTCATATTTTGGATTTCACTAAAACTAGGGTTAATTTCTTTTTTTTTCTTACTCTAAAAATAAAACTACACCTAAAATCATACTATATAACTAAAGCAATAATATGTCAATATATGAAACGAAAAATTTGACTTATACTAACACTAAAACTAGAGCATTAATATGTTCATGTTTTAAATCTAACTTCACTTTCTTGTAAAACTAAAGCTATAACTAGAGCAAAAATATGTTCATATATGCATATGACTACAATTTTTACCATAAAGCTAAAATTTTCATAGTAAATTTAGAGGATTGGATTGCATACCTCTACTTTGGAGTTATAAAAATCCTGTAAAAAAATTAAGTATAAGTTCAATAATGTGATTTACAATAATAAATTAATTGAACAAAAACAATGAAAATTAACAACATCTTACCTTGTAGAATAACAAACTTTGTAGAATATAAAAAGAGAGTGAAAATTGTGTGTTGGAAAGGAAAAAAAATTAAAGTTGAGAGGATGAATAAAAAATGTGGGTGAATTTTTGAATGAAAATTGGGTGAATAAAGAATGGGTGGGGTGAGAAACTAGTACACAAGGATGGGGGAGTTGAGAGGTGGGGGTTGGACAATTAATATAGGTGAAAATTCACCCATATTCAATTTCCAGTGGAAATCTCTCCAGCCATACGCGGCAGTTGAGGCTACCTAGACTGCCGCGCCGTCTGAAAATTGCCTTATTAAGTCCGTTTTTAAACGGTCACTGTAGCAGACATCTCATCAGCTACAGGCATGTCTGAAAATAGGCTTAGTAAGCCCATTTTTAAAACGGACTTACTAAGCCCTTTTTCTGACACGAATAAAGTTGTTCTAATTAAAATTGTGTCTTACTTATATATATTGTTAAATCATACTCCTTATATATATTTTTTTATCATCATACATATTTTTATCTTAAATTCGATAAATTTTTTAAAAAAAAGAAAAAATATAGATACACTTATTTTATGCGATGTATCGTTTTTTTAGTATGCGTCATGTGATAATTAATGTGATATCATTGATATGGCAGGAATAAAATTGATGTCTGCTATTTTCATAAAAAAAAAAAAGAAAGATTGATGTCTGCTATTCAAATTTCATCGAATAATTTTGACTGCATCTAATAGAATTAAAGTCAAACATATTCAAGAAAGAAAGGGAAAAGGTTAAACTTTCAAAGAAACAATCGACTACTGAATTAATGCAAGCATGGTTAACATTATGAAATTGATTTGGATTCTTTAAAGGTTAAATTTTTTAAAGTTATATATATTATTTAATTTTAATTATTTATTAAATTTTAATAGATTAGATTTAATTTTAATAATTTATGGGGTCCACAGTATAATTAAATTTAAATTATTAATATTTAATAAATAATTGAAATTGAATGAAATATACAACTTTAAAAAATTTATTATTTAAAGAATCCTAATATTATATTATATATTAATTAATTAAATCATAATAAAATAAGTTGTTTTAAAATTGGTGTCTACTTTCGTTATTTCATTCAACGTTTTATAATAAAGACATTAATAAGAGAAGTAAACTGAAAAGCAAGACAGAGAAAATGAAAAGAGAAAAAAATGACACAAAGTAAATGACATGAATTTAGATACAACACCATTAATGTATCTACACTTTTTTTTGATAGAAAATGTATCTATACTACTATCATGTATTTTAAACAGTATATTGTAATTTTTGACCGTATTAGGGAATATGAAATTGAATTTTTAAATACAAAAATAAATGTTCCATAAAAATGAAATATATGGATGTCAAAATTTGGGAATTTTATATTATGTACCTGGCTTTTTACACCCTTCTCTAATTCAATGGTTGAAGATTTATCACAGAGTATTTAATTAGAGTGAGAAAATAATTAATTAATTGTTATTCCCTCCTTCTAGAAATAATTGTTTTTTTTAACTAATTTTTAAGATAACAATTAACCAATTGATATAATTTACTTATTTATCCTTTAATCAATACTCTACTCCATTCTCAAAGCTTTCTATCAATGGTTACAATAAAAAAAATATATTCCCAACTACTTGCAGTTAATAAGGGTAGGATTGAAATAATGTGATAAAAAGCACCTAGGGAATAAAAAATAATAATTAAAAAGAGATGTGAAAAAAAGTGTAAAACGACCACTATTTCTAGATAAAGGAAGTAATAAATTCTTAACCCTTGAATTCGAGAATGGTGTAAAACTAAGGATACTTAATATAAAATCCCCAAAGTTTGGGAGTGGAAGGAAGTCACATTCAAAAATGGCAGCGGAAAAACTTGTATAATTAAATTTCATAAATTAATCCAACAAATTCTTCAAGTATATCACACTCAAATTTTATTTGTTTATATAATATATTGTTATCTTTAGCTAACAGAATTACAACATCTGATGAAACTAAATCAAAATAAAAAAAAATAGCATAACAGCAATTAATTTGACAAGGGAGAGTACAAACAAGGTACAAGATGAAGAGAATTTTGCCTAGGAACAGTTAGGCCATAACGTTCAGTCATGTCCAAATCTGCAGGAAGTTGACCACCTGGTAATTTCCAATCAAACCAATACAACAGATTGGCAACAACAAACTCAATAGAAGCTAACCCAAATGAAATTCCAGGGCAAACCCTTCTGCCGCCACCAAATGGGATTAACTGAAAGTCTTGACCAGTGAAATCAACTGGGTTATTCTCAAATCTCTCAGGGACAGACTGTTCAGAGAGTTCCCATAAGTCGGGATCTGTCTGAATAGCGAAGGCGTTGACAATGACAGTTGTTTTAGGAGGAATGTAATAGCCGCCTAGCTCAACACCTGCTGATGTTTCTCTTGGGACAAGAAATGGGGCAGGTGGATGTAATCTTAGTGTCTCTTTGATTATGCATGTCAAGTAGTTGAGTTGTTCAATATCTGATGGTTCCACTTTGTTATTATTGCCGACTACTGTTCTTACTTCTTGTTGGGCTTTCTTCATTACTTTTTCGTTTCTAATTAGCTCTGACATTAGCCATTCCATCGTTGTTGAAGTTGTCTCTGTTCCTGCCACAAACATGTCCCGCAATATTTGGACATTGTATTTCATGTTACATAAATTCAAACAGAACATAAAGATAATTTTGCCATTCAATTGAGCTGTGATATATGACATGGAATAATCTAATAAAATAAGTTATCTTTAATCTATTATTCAAGACACTCCTAGCAGGGAGAGCAAGAAACCTAAAGAATCAAACCGAACCGAATCTAGGCATCGAATCGAACGGAACCTAACTTGGTTGGTTCTAATATTTTTCTTATTTGGTATTCGGTTCTGTTCTTGGTTCTGGGAAAAAAAACCAAATAAACCGAGAACCAAAACTAATTAGGATAATAAATAAATATATGCAAAAAAAAATGTGAGGAATTTCATACTAGAAGCCTAACTATAGTGAACATTAAAATTTTTTATTTATGTTTTTCAAGCATTAATATTATAAGTATTATATGAAAAAAAATATAGAGAATTTCATATAAATATGACGAACATTGAAATGTTATTATTAATTTTGATTGATTTTTATATTGGTTATATTTTATAAGATACAAATAAACTCATTAATTGAATCTTGATTAAATTAGTTTTTTACTATATTTTACTATCAATATATCAATTCTGAGTTTAGCAAGTTATCAAATTTCATAATAAGTAATTCGAATAATAATTACATCTTTAACATGAAAAGGAAATTTGGTTCCATACTAAACCGAACCGAACCGAACCTAAATATTTAGGTTTGAACCGGACCGAACCAAATTTAATTAGGTTTGGTATTAAGTTCCTACTTTTCTTATTATTCGGTTTTCAGTTTATTTAGTTCGGATCGATTCTTGGACCGAACCGACCAATGCTATCTCCTAAATATCATACTATCAAGATTGTTCAAAAAAAGTCACTATGAAAATCATTTATTAAGAACAACTTATAGTGTTATCAAAACCGTAACATATCGACCTGTTCGAACGGTTTTACCGCGAATTGTTACAATACGGCTCAATTAAAATTGGTTTTTTTAAAAAAGCTATTGCGACACTCAGAAAGTGTCACAATAGACCTACAAAGTGTTGCAAAAAACCTAAAAAGTGTTGCAAAGATCAAAGAGCGTTGCAATAGCTGCTAGAAACACGCATAAGTGTTCCAAAACCCTCTGACAACGCGAAAATTATTGCAAAAGACCAAAAAACCGTTGTAATAGCCACTGAAAGTCCTAAATAATGCATGTTCTTTTAAAATAAAAACTGGTGAACCACTAATTATACCGGTTATACCAATAATATCGGGACCATTTGTCAGTAATAATATAAATACTATGATTGGGCCTAACCTAACAGCTTAAACTTTTGGGTAAAACGGTTCCATGACATGGTATCAGAGCAGCTTAGACCTAAAGGTCGATGGTTCGAATCCTGTCAGCTCCATTTATTGAGTTATATTGCAACACATAGCGGAATGGGTCTGTATTGTACCCGCTTCAAGCCCGGGGGGCATTCGCGTGCGGGGGAGTATCAGTAATAATATAAATACTATGATTTGACCTAACCTTACAACTTAAACTTTTGGATAAAACGGTTCCATGACACCATTACCTTTACCAGTATAATGCTTGGTCTGATATTGCTAACACTGAAAATTAACCTAACAAATAAGATCTATAAATATTTTTGTATCTATCAAATTATTTCTTTTATTGTTAAATTAGTCCATAGTAATATATTTTATTGCGAAAACAATAGCAAGACTTAGTCAAGTGAAAGCAATATTCTAGAAGATAAACAGTGTTTTTGATCTAATAGAAGATAAACAATGTTGGTTTAACTACTGAGTGTATAAACTATTAGAAAACTCTATATTTACGAAAAAATTTAGGTTTAGAGAAAGTTACCACTCCTATCAACCCCTAGCACTGCCCTTGTTCTATGGTAACTTGTAAATAGTTAATGTAGAAACACATGCAAAAAAAGCACTAGGATGTCATTTGGTTCCCACGATGAATTGAAATAGAGGGGAATAAAATATATATTTGTTATATTCTACATCTGTATTTCAATTTATTTCGCAAACCAAACTAAACATAGCAACTGTATATAGATAATAAAATTGAGAGTAATAAGAAATTAACCGTAAGAATTGCTTTGAGCTTATGTTCATTGAGCTGAGGTTTACAATCTCCATTGTTCTGAACTCGAAGAAGAGTATGAACAAAATCCTCTCCATCATCATCATCATCATCATCATCATCATCATCATCATCATCATCATCATCATCATCATCGTCGTCACTACTACTACTCATATGAACCTTGTGCTCATCAATCACTTCATCAAGCAAATTATCAATCCCTCTAACTGTCGATTTCAACCGTCCGATCAACCCAGTCACATTATCCATCCATCCCAACCATGGAAACTTATCTCCAAAACTAAACTCCGTCAACTGCTCCATCATCTTCCCAATCACCTCTCCATACTCATTTTTTTCATCTTCCCCCACAGCTTTCCGACCTAAAGCACATCTCGATATCATATTATTCGAAACCACAGCCAACATTTCGCTTAGATTAACAGAACTTCCACTATCACAAACTTGGCGGATCTTGTCTGTAAGAATTTTAACTTCCTCGTCTCTCACGGACTGAAAAGATTGGACCTTTTTAGCGCTTAGGAGTTGAAGAGCCGCAATTTTTCTAACATGGCGCCAGTATTCGCCGTAGGGGCAAAAACCGATGTCGACAAATCCGCGGAAAAAGATTTTTGCCGCAGTGGTTTTGTCGCGGTTGGAGAAAACGATGTCGTGTTTGGTCATTATTTGCTTGGCTAAGTCAGCGGAGGAAACGACTAGAGTTATTTTGCGGCCGAGATGGAAGAGAAGGAGAGGGCCGTATTTGTTTGAAAGAGAGCGGAGGACACGGTGGGGGAGTTTGCCGAATTGGTGGAGGTTTCCGATGATGGGTAGCTTTGGTGGGGAAGGAGGCAAGTTGAGTTTGTTAGCTCTTCTTGTAATGATTTTATGAAGAAGAACTAAAAGGAAGATGATGGAAAGAAGAGGGTAAATTAAAGGAATGTTGTGATCCATTATGTGTGATGATATAACTTTTTTTGACATTAGTTTTTGTGTTCTTCACAATGAAGAATGGATCACAAGAATGTCATAAAGAGATTTATATAGAGGTGTTGTTCGGTTATTCATAATATATAAGGATTAAAATGAGATGTGGTCACAGGTTCGAGGTCACATATGAGTGGGGAGGGATATGACTTTTCTTTGTTATTACTGTAAGCTCAATAAGTCAATTTTTTTTAAAAAAACAAAAAAATATATATATATATATTAAAAAATACGAAGTGGTACACCTTTTCACGTGTAGAAAAATACCATGCATATACATGTCGACATTATTGGATATACCATTTCTAATTTTTTTTTTTATATGTCTGCCGTTCAAAATTTGACACGTGACAATTTTTATGAGAAATACATAAAATATAAGAAAAAATTTTAAAAAAATAGTCGTGTGAAAAACTATGAATGAAACATGGAAAAAGATGTCGAGGTGGAAGAAGAATGATATTAAATTCATAGAATCATGTCTAGATTCATAGTGTGCTCGAATCAGCAAAATGGATAAGCATCTTTTGAGTTTTGCCGAATCATATAAATAATAGGACATAGATTGCTGCCGTTTGGTAGCAAACATCAAATTTATTCATCTCTAGCTTTCTGTAGTTGAATGTGTTCCTTTACCCTTCGGACATTTGACTCTTGGGGCACTGATAAGCTACACCATATTTCTTCACTAAGAATGAAGGAAAGTAAAAGTTTTTATTATATGTCATGTATAGAAGTTAGATGTTGATTGAATGATACGTATAATCTTCCGATAAATTATTTGATGAGTTTGAGGTCGTCGATTCTCTATTTTTTAAGTGCATTTATAAAAGGTGCGTTACATTTGTATATATTTTTTACAAATAAAAACAATTATGTAACATTATTTCTTAGTTATAAAAATATGATCTTGATTATAAAAATTACATAGGTTAATGCATTTTTAGCTCCCTTAACCTGATAACTTTTATTATTTTGCGTCCCCAACTTTTAGATATATTTACCAACCCCTGAACTTGGTAAAAGTGTTCACTGCAGCCTCCTAAGCATCACGTGTCATCTTGTGATTGATTTGACTTTTTAAAAATGTCAATTTGTTTATATTTCTCTCTTCAATCAGAAGGTGACACGTGAAACTTAGGGAGCTGCAGTGAACACTTTCGCCAAATTCAGGGGTTAGTAAAGACATCTGTAAATTAGAGGCACCAAGTAAAAAAAAATAGCCAAGTTAAAGGGGCTAAGAATTAAGTGTGTCCCTGTAGATAACGGGAAGATAGTGATTGCAACATCAACAAAAAAAAAAGACGGACCTCTAGGAGAGCGAAATGTATTACTTCTGTTTTTTAAGCTTGGGGCCTTTTCCCTCGTCAAAATGTAAGAGATAAAGACACTGTAAGTCAGCTACCAGTCCAAAGCACCGATGATTTTGTACCACTTTTATTGTATAATTGACACGTAACCATTTATTATATTATACTAATAAATAGTTATGTGTCAATTAAATAATAAAAATAATATAAAATATCCGGTTCTCTAAATAATTTCTCATCTATAAAACTTGTGTCTATATTAATATGTGGAGTTGATATAAATAGGTCCAAAATGGTACGTACCGACAAAATAGTCATACATCAAAAATTATTTTTAGCGTTGACTGTTGTAAATTGGTAGATGAGTAGTCCTATTTTTCATGAAACATTGTTTATCGACTTGTCATGGATTAATTGGTCAAACCAACTTAAAATTTGTAGCACGAAACTTTTTTTTCCCAAAATTCTTGCTAAAAAAGCTGATGTTTCACCTTAAAAAAAACTGGTTGGGACCGCAAAAGGGGATAACAAGAAAATGGAGTGACATACCCATTGGAGTATCTTTGGGGACAGGAAAGTCTGTGTTGGGATGATGTAATGACTCAAACATGAACTCCACTTACACATATCGCTGCTAATTTGCCTTTTTTTGGGTCAGCGCAGTGGACATACATTCGTTGGATTACTGAGCAAGAGAGTCATGCCCACGCTGTCAATGTCACCCGAAACAATTAGACGGTGAGACTGAGTCGCCGCCTTCATTTTGGTCCTTGTGTGATGCTTGGTGTCCTCTTCCCGCATCATCTCAATGTTGTTACAATTATTGGCACAAACAAATATAGCTTGTTTCTCATTGCCGCTTGCTCAAAAATATATTTTATCTATCTTGAAGTGTTTATTTTTGGTTTACTTACTGTGGCTAAAAAATGTGGGCTATTCTTTAGTGATTATTGAGATGGATTGTTTAGTTGTTCTTTATGCTTTAATTAATTTTGATGATGGTTATTCATATTTCTCTGTCATTATTTGTGATTGTAGTGAATTGTCAGTACAATTTCATTTAGTGTCTTCAATTTAACTACTTGACAGCAAATTATATGGCACATTGAATAGCTCATTCATCAGTTCATTGTGATGAGGTAACAGGGATTTGGTCAACACCACCTCCTGCTCATCTTCTTTAATTTTAGTACTCTCCTATTTTCCTTAAAAAAAGATTTACTTACAAGTATTGACTTGATTAATAAAACAATTTATAAGTAGCTTATACATTTTATAAATTATAAAATGAGCAAAAACAATGGTAGATAAGAGATTTTTTCTTTATGTATGACACTAAGTAAGGCTATATTTTTGTATTACTTTATCAAACTTTAACTGACTATGCTTAAAAATAAAATGCAACAACCAACTTGTTTTTAATCTTTTTATGTGTGAAGATATAACGTTTCAGATTAGTGGTTAAGACTGAACATGCAGGTTAGATGAAAATTTTCTTTTCTCTTGCAATTGAAAAAAATTAAAAATTAATATACATGTCATTAGATGTATTCCTTATAAATTAAACTATTTTTACAAATTGTTTTGACCATATTATATGGCATAAAATAAATGGAAATTTCAGTAAAACACACGTAGTTGTGTTACAAAAATTACTGAAAAATATTGTCGTACAAGTGGATGCCAAAACAACAAATTATAATTGTATATACAACTAATTACCAAAAAAATACATACATCTTATGTTGTTTAGGCATACATGACATTGAGTTTTTTGGACAAGTTTTATTATTTGTCGGAAATAAAGTCTTCTTAGAGTTCCAAGTGACAAATCCCTTATTACAATTGCCAAATTTCGAAAGTTAATTGATGTAACTGCAAGTTTAGAAACTGGCGTGCATTATTACATTTACAGATTAATTGAGAAACAAGATCTCACAGTTAACCACAATGAGAAGCACATTCAATTATGAGTCTTATTATTAAATTCTATTTTCGTACTCTGGCTGAGTAAAGAGGAGCCTTAACTGTTCGACTCCAAACAGAATTATCTCAAGGAGTATACTCGTAAAATAAAATTAGATCACATGATCGTCATCGAATGACTATAACTTATTAGAACTACTTCCACTGATTCAAAGATAGTTAATATAGTTAACGTACCAATTGGTTTAACACATCAAACAAAATAAATTCTGTATTCCATTCTAAATCAATTTTACACAATTTACAATCCAGGTGAGTCTTGTCACAAGGCATGCTCATCGCAAAGCTTCAAAGCGCACAGCCTAAACCCCTGATTTCGCTCTTAGGCTGCGAATCCAATGAAGTTCTAATGAGCGAAATGCTTTGCGAGTATGAAATTAATCGAACAGCGCTCGCATCATATCAAGTCATCACATCCTAAGATTGTCCCTAGTAAAGAAGGGTTGTCTAAGGGCTTCCCGAGCTGTTAGCCTATCCGAGGGATCATATCTCAAAAGCCCTTGTAAGAGATGTATGAGATCTCCGGCTGAATGATCAACATGCTGCATTACAAGATTCTGCACAAAACCGAGAGACAACATTAAAATCAAATCCAAATTCACGAGACAAGTCTTGCAAATTTCAGCAACATGTAACTAAGATCATTATAAACCAACCTGTAGGCGTTGCAACTTCATAACAGCTCTGATACTTTCCCTTGAAGTTGCACCTTCCGGCCAGTCCAGTCTACTACCCCTTCTAACATATTTTTCAGCATGCCGACTGACAGAATAATTAACTCATAAGCAAACACAGCAACTACAAAAACAATAAAAAAATCAAAGAAAAGCTCATCTAAATTTTCTTACTCGACTCTCTTTAGCATGTGCTGAGGCAAGGGCCCAAGAACCCTCTCCATCATTGCTAGATGCTCCAAATTTTCATGTGTCTGAAACAATGCCTCTCCCTGATACAGGGCATGTGAAAAGAATATTGCACATGAACACTAGCTATCAAGCATTCAAGACCATCAACACAAGAAAAATCCAAAATGCAGAAGCTTACAGTGCATAGCTCCACTAAAATGCAACCAACGCTCCATACATCACAAGGATAACTCCATCCAAGTCCTACAAAATCAATGAGAATTAGCTTCAACCCAACTGTCTAATGCCTCTGAAACAAAAACAGAATATAGCATCAACTGTACCAAGAATGACTTCAGGTGCACGATAATGTCTGGTTGATACAATGTAGTTCTGGTCTTGACGCTCATAAGTAGTGCTACCAAAGTCAATCACCTTAATGGCACTCGATTTTGGGACTCTTTTACAGTAAGAACTCTCTTTTGGTGAGCGGGAAGAACCCTGAACACAGCAAGCGACAGTCAAATACTTAACCTATAGAATAATTATGTGGACATGACAACCAAAGTGACACCAAACTATATCGCGAGCTTTACCTTGTAGTCTGGAACTTTAACATAGTCAGCAGAGACGAGAAGAATGTTTTCAGGCTTCAAATCAGTATGAATTAAGCGCAATTCATGCATAACTGCAAATTCAATACAGCAAACATAAATCAGCATATAAAGCATTCATACTACCCCTTAGCAGCATAAAACTAATAATGCATTGCTTAGTTAAGCCATTTGTTTCTTAAAGTCACCAACATCACAGGAAGTGTGTCATCTGAAGCTTGAGCCAGAGATGGTGTAGAATTAAAACCAGCTTACAAGAATAATAAAAATGAAAATATGGTGCAAATGCATAAAAAACTAGCTTAGGTAATTACTACACACATGCTACACATTCCAACAGTTGTCTGCCAATCTCACGGACAAGATCAATGGGAAATGAGCGATAATTGTTTTTGCGAAGAAAATCGTATAGGCTTGGTCCAAGTTTCTCAAAAACCTGTTACAACCATTTACATTCACCGACAAGTCTTAATCCCCATATTATGTCTGTATTGGGGAAGTTAATCCATATTAATCAATCAAATACTTACAATACAGATATGGTTACGATAGTCAAACCAGTTCCGTATTTGCACACAACTGCAAGGAATAAACCCATTTAACCACTGAATTGCATTACAAAATCTAGATATTGGGCCTGCCATTTTCAACAAATTAAAAAAGTCAGATTTCAGAGCACTCACCGGTTGCCCCCTTTATCATTTTTACCAAGCTGTTGCAGAACTTCAATCTCAATCATAGCTGCTTCGCGATATTTCTTAACTCCACGAACAATTTTGATTGCCACCATCTCCTTCCTTTCCCTGTCCCAGCACTCTAAAACTTGACCAAATGTGCCTACAGGAACCAGGAATAAACAAAAGATAACATCATTCAAATGAATGCAAGTGCAAGAAAACCAACTTAAAAGTAAAGTAGCTATCTCAAAAAGGCACACCTTCACCCATTTTGCTGTGAATCTTATCTGCATTTGGAGGCAAAACAAAAAAAACAAAATTAGTAATCAACATGTACCAAAACTCAGTTCTAAAATGAACTGTTTAGACAAGGCTATAGAAACAAAGAACCATATGCCACAATATAAGTAGCTTGGTCAACTGACTCCGACACAGAAATAGGGCTTCAACACATTTTTAAAACCCATTTAATAGAAACCTCTCTATTAACGTCATTCAAGTCATTCAATATTTAATGTGGACATTAACTACAGCATAACCTATTTAACTCTTTAGGAGGTATAATAGTAAAGTGTAATTACAGCGAGAAGTTAAATTATCTCCAATTGCAAACATGTAATGGCCATCCTTGTCATCTTCCCTCCATGGGGGAGAACCATTTCGAGCCACTCCTTTAACAATTAGGGAGTTAGAGGTAGTAAGGTCTGAGGTTGCTCCAGAAGATGCATAGCTTTGTAAATTTCCAATCTCTTGTCCACAAAATATTCCTACCTGATCCTACACACAGCCATCCATTTATGTACCACTAAGAATTTTAATTAAAACTTCACTGGATTACTTAGCATAAACCTTTGGCATTCCATTCACCAATTGTCAAACACTCACTCATGAGAGAAAACAAACATTTCAGAAAATATAACCAAAATTGTCAATAACGCATCAACATGAAAGAGGACGGACTGATCCACAGCCAGTAAAAGTAAAAAATTTTTTTGAAAATCTAGATCTGCGAAAACAACAATTTAATCGGACTCGTTTTAAAGATTTGAGTATCACAACAATTTTAAGGCCATAATTGCCCCGTCGGCATACAGATATACGAAAAAATCTAAATCATATACGAGAAAATAATAATGATTTGCAACTATTGGAAATCACACATACAAAACAAACTGTTACAAATTACCATATGTAGCCTGAATTAAAAACAAATATATGTAGTGCGCCAAGAAAGTGAACTCCTTGAATTGGAGATTGGAACGAAAACATAAAAAAATCGAAAGAAATCAAATCCATCCGAGGTAAAGGAACGATTCAACGCAAAAAGATGCAAATACGTGCTAAATCCAGGGAAATTTAATCAGATCTAAACAAATAGTGAAAAACGTAAGGAAACTAATCAAAATCAATGAACCAAAAGATAAAATAAGCGAATCAAGACTGACATTGAAAAGAAAAAGAAGCTGATACCTTAGGAACCAGGGGTACGTCCCAGCCCAAGCGCGCCCTCTTCCGGGGTCGCCGATCAAGGTGAGAAAGGGGAAACTCGGTCACGCGTTCCGTCTCCATGATCAAAATACGAGAAAGTAGCAGAAGATACAAGAAAAAATGGCAGAAATTGCAGAGAAGCTAACAACCAAACAAAGGAGAAAGATAAGGATTTGGTTGGATGTGAACGCAACTGATTGCTCAACCCTAATTTTATCTAGGGCAAGGCGGTTGAGACGAGCTTGAGCCGTCCACGTGTCTCGATCTTAGACGAGTGTTTGCTTACACGTGTGAAGTTTACCGGGTTCCTACCCTGTGCTCGTGTTTATTTCTAAACTATAGTTAAGATTTAACCATCGTTATTTAAGGTAGCGTTTCTTGACAGCGAGAATGAGCTAGTTCCAGCCACGCGCTATTTCCTTTTATTCGTGATTGGATTAGAAAAAAGAGAATATTACTCCAATTTGTAATATTGACCACGAAAACTTACTATTTATTAAAAAAATTCACATTATATTTATTTTATATTTTTTTTAATATTTATAAGTATAAATATATTCGGGGCTTAATAATAGTTAGGGCTCCTCATCCCTTTCAATAAATTTATTTAATGAGATTTAAACATTATTCTCCATCAACTTGCTCAACCTACTTAACTAAATAAATTATTCCTTGTTCGTCATTATATTTATTTTATATAAAAACCATATTACAAAGGATAAATCAGAGCAAACCTTTTGCGTATCAATTGGAAAAAAAAATATAAAGATCATATTGAAAAAATCAAATCAAAGTTTTATATTATACTCAAATACCTGAGCATGATATTTATTTATTAATAGTAACTTTGACTCCTAAAAAGTAGGTTGATGTGAATTTACTTATCATATCATGATATTTTATCAAATAGGAAATTCTAAACTTAGCCTAGTAAGCCTTGGAACCAAAGTAAGCTACCCCTCGATTTTACTTTGCATAAACAAAATTGAATAGATATGTACCATAAGTTAACAGTGCGCACTGCTCTTTAATCATTGAAATAATATTAGATTTTTACATCTTAATTTACAGAGAATTAAATCAACATAAACAGGGTTAAATTTGAAAAACATCTAATAATGAAGTCATAAAAATAACTGAACTTATTATTGATCCCTATATGTACATTCACTGAGTCAGAAGGCGTGAATGACTCACTCAATAATTTATGAAACTTTTTCGCGATAATTACTGGCTGAGAGAAAAACTGAAAAATGCGATTAAGTAAAGAATACTGAGATTTTTATACTGGTTCGGCAACCTGTGCTTACATTCAATCCCCGAGAGAGTCGCTCGGCTTTAATCCACTAATCTGAACTCCTTTATCTTAGGCGGAGAAGCCTTTCACAAATTCCCCAATTATAGTAAGTACCCTCCAAACTGCAATCGCTCACCCCGCTGACTAGAATACCCTCTTCTATCAGCAACTCACTAAGAGTCTAAACAAGAGCTGGATTTAACTTATAGAATCGTTGATCTAGTTATAAATGATCTAATCTATTCTCTCTTGTTCAAGAGCAGATTCTCGCTGAGTTGTGCTTTCTTGCTTGAACTCCTTTTAAAGCTTGTATTTTGATAGAGTTTAGCTTCTTGAGAAATTCAAGTGTAATCACCAAGTTCTAACGCTTGCCTTCTTGCTCCTTTTATAGTTGGATTGAGAAAGTAGCCGTTGAACTTATCTTGGCATCTACTAAAATTGACAGCTCATTCATCTACCCGTTGCTTCTTCAAATCAATCCGTTAAGAGATAGAATTGCACCGTTGTGAGATAGAAAATCAATCCGTTAGATTGAGATTCGAGCTTCAATTTGAATTCTTTGTCGTTTGATGCCAATCTTCCGTTAGAGAGAACTCGAGCTGACTTGCCACGTGTCTTCATCCCATTCCCTCTGGTATTCTGACATGTTATAGAGTGCGCGATACAAGGTTGGTAGATCTGCGGAATTGCCCAAAGTGACAAATGACTTGTTGCAGCTTTGCATTGGAAGACTTTATCATTTTCTTCATAATTTTGAGTCTTGTCAAGGCATTGATTCTTTTTTTCTTTGTCTCATTAATGTTCCTACAAAAGGCAACATTAAAAGCAAAGATACCTTTTTACCTTAAAAGGTAAAGTCAGCAGCATTGACAGACTTAAAGTAACTCAGCGGAAATGATATATCGTAAAGCACACAACTGAAATAAAATCTAAATATCAAGCGCTGAGTAAATACTACTAAGTCAACGACTAAGTAGATACTCAGCCCAGAAATAACTCGGAGTTAAACTAAATAACAAGGTTAGCGGAGACTCGAAATTCTACCCTTAAATTTGCTAACTCCTCAACCAACCATAGACTATTTATTTTAACATCATTATTGATTTAATTAACTCAAACTGAACTTAATTATTATGATCAAAACTTAAGCACTACTGAGTCAGTCAAACTCGTGTTTGGTTCAACAATCTCCCCTATTTTGATCAATGGCAATTAACTTGAGCAAGAATTAAATTAATAAGACATTTAGATCAGAGTTACCTTATACTCATGCTTGATATATCTTTGTTCAGCATCTTCAATTTGCAACTGCCCATACACCATGTGCTTGGAGACCTTTAAGAATCTGTGTAAAATGGCTATGGGCTAATTAATGCTCATGCCATGGGTCAGTGCATAAAAGAAAACTCCCTCAAACTTGGAATAGCTTCTAGTTGAGCCTATTTTGGGCAAAAGGACTTTAGTAAGAAGTTCATGGGCTTGCTTCCCTTCCTTTGTGAACATGGAGGCTATGAGTTCCCCTGCCTTGTAGTCTTCTAGAACCTCATAGTCTATTGGAATATCAACATAATCTTCATCATTTATCACTCGCAGTCTGAGTCCTCTTTCTCTCATTCCCAATAGACCTGCAATCAATTTGGGGGTAATATAGACTTTCCTCCCCATCATAGTTGTCACAAAAAGATCCTTCTGACCTTCCACCATGTGAATTCTATGGTAGAATCTTTCAACAATCAGCTCATAACAGCCACTTAGCAACTCAAAGAATCCTCTTAAGTGGTGCTGGTGTAACGAACCGAAATTTCAAAATTTACTTATAATAAATTATTATGGTATTAAAATATCATGGAAATTATTTTTGTAATTACTATTGTTATTATTATTGGATATAAGACATGAGGAAATAAGAGTTAATTAAGTAAGAGGGATGATTTAGGCATTTAATTATTTATTCAAGGGCATTATTAGGCATTGAAAAAAACAGAAAGAAATCAAAATCCTATACGTATCCTTCCCTTCATCCCCTTCACCTTCATCTTCTCCATTTCTCACTTCCTCATCAAAATTTTCTATAATCTAAAAACTTCCGATTTCTTCGATCCAACTTCAAATTCTTGTTAGAAATTGATCCTTAAGCCCTCTATCATCATCAATTTCAGTGAATCAAGACTAGAAGAGGAGGATTTCAGTTTTTAAGATTTGAATGAATAGTAATCCAAATTTGAGGTGAGTGATTTTTGATGAAATTAAAGCTTAATTAGTAGAATTCATGGTAGATTAAGCATATTTATGGTATTAGTAAGTTTATTTATACAATCTCTTGATAGAATTATATATGGCTGTTGTAAAGGAAGCTAGTACAAGTAAATCAAAGGCAAAAGAGGTAGAAGAGAGCTAGAAAGAGCTTAGAAAAAGGTTATCGTGGGGGGAAGATTAGATTATCTCTGTAACATAATTTCTTTTATGAAAACTAAAAGACTAGTTAGGAAGGGATGTCAGGCCTACCTAATCTTTGCTCTAGAATCGAAGAAAGGTAAGTTAGAATTGCAGAATATTCCTATAGTATGTGATTTTCCTGATGTATTTCTAGAAGAACTACTGGGGTTGCCACCAGAAAGAGAGGTAGAATTCGCAATTGATGTATTACCGGGTATCGCACTAGTGTCCAAAGCACCATACAGAATGGCCCCCTGCTAAACTGAAAGAGTTGAAGATTCAGTTGCAAGAATTGTTAGATAAAGGATTCATACGCCCAAGTATATCCCCGTGGGGTGCACCAGTGTTGTTTGTTAAGAAGAAAGATGGGTCGCTCCGATTATGTATTGATTATCGGGAGTTGAATAAATTGACAGTGAAGAACAAGTATCCATTGCCAAGGATTGAAGACTTATTTGATCAATGCAAGGGTGCCAAACACTTATCCAAGATTGATTTGAGATCGGGTTACTATCAGGTGAGAGTGAAAGATGATGATATTGTAAAGACGACTTTCCAAACCAGATATGGGCACTATGAATTTTTAGTGATGCCATTTGGTCTAACTAATGCACCAACAGCATTTATGGACCTTATGAACCGTGTCTTTTACTTATATTTAGATCAGTTTGTAGTGGTTTTCATTGATGACATTTTGGTGTATTCTAAGTCACGGGAAGAGCATGATCTGCATTTGCGGATAGTCTTCCAAACTTTGAGGGAAAATAAATTGTATACCAAACTTAGCAAATGTAAGTTTTGGCTTGAAGAAGTTTCATTCTTAGGCCATGTTGTTTTTGCAGAAGGAATTAAAGTGGATTCTAAAAAGATAGAAGTAGTTATCGAATGGGAACCACCAAAGAACCCTACAGAAGTCAGAAGTTTCCTTGGTTTAGCAGGGTATTATAGAAGATTTGGGAAGGGATTTTCAGTCATTACTGCCCTGCTGATGAAACTACTTTAAAAGAATGCAAAATTTGAGTGGAATGATAAGTGCCATGAAAGTTTTGAGAAATTGAAGGCGATATTAATAAAAGCACCCATCCTTACCCAACCAGAGCCTGGAAAAGACTTTGTAATCTATAGTGATGCTTTGTATAGTGGTCTTGGGTGTGTTTTGATGCAAGAAAGGAAAGTGATTGCCTATGCTTCCAGACAATTGAAGAATCATGAAAGGAATTATCCTACTCATGATTTGGAAATGGCTGCAATCGTCTTTGCCTTGAAAATTTGGCGACACTATCTTTATGGAGAAAAATGTTATATTTATACAAATCACAAAAGCTTGAAATATTTGCCAACACAGAAGGAGTTGAATTTAAGGCAGAGAAGGTGGATGGAATTCATTAAAGATTACGATTGTCTTATTGATTACCATCCAGGAAAGGCTAATGTAGTGGCAGATGCTCTCAGTAGAAATACAATGATGGCACTAAGGGCTATGAATATGGGGTTTGCTCTTACCAGTGGTGGAGCCTTAATTGCAGAATTGAAGATTTAACCTGTACTGCTACAACAGGTTAAGCAAGCACAAAATAAAGATGATGACTTGAAGGTTATTCGAGCAAGGACACAAGTGGGTATCATAGACAACTATATGGTTCGAGAAGATGGGTGTCTATATTTTAAAGATAGACTATGCCAAACAATGAAGAATTAAAGAAGAATATCTTTTATGAGGTGTATAGTAGTCCTTATACGATGCATCCAGGAGCAAACAAGATGTACCAAAATTTGAAGAACCATTATTGGTGGAATGGGATAAAGAAAGACGTTACTAATTATATTGCTCAATGTCTAACTTGTCAACAGGTGAAAGCCGAACATCAAGTTCGTTCTGGATTGCTACAACCAATAACAATTCTAGAATGGAAATGGGAAAGAATCACAATGGACTTCGTGACATCTTTACCACTTATACAGAAGAAACATGATGCAGTGTGGGTTGTTGTAGATAGATTGACAAAGTCTACCCACTTTCTTCCAGTTAGGAAGGATTATTCACTTGATAGGTTGGCTTAATTATATGTAGATGAGATAGTGTGGCTACACGGAGTGCCTGTTTCAATTATTTCTGACCGAGATCTAAGATTTACTTCTAGATTTTGGAAGAAGTTGCAAGAAGCCTTAGGTAGTAAACTTCATTTCAGTACTTTATTTCATCCTCAAATAGATGGTCAATCTAAAAAGTAATTCAGGTGTTAGAAGACATGATGAGAAGTTGTATCATTGAATTTGAGGGAAGTTGGGATAAGTATTTATCCCTCATAGAGTTTTCCTACAATAACAGCTATCAGTCAAGCATACAAATGGCGCCATACGAAGCATTGTATGGAAGAAAATGTCGAACTCCATTACATTGGACCAAACTTAGTGAAAACAAGATTGTGGGAGTGGATTTAATTTAGGAGACAAAGGAGAAGGTAAAACTTATTCAAGAGTGATTGAAGGCTGCATCGGATAGACAAAAGTCTTATGCTGATCTAAAAGAAAAAGACATTAGTTATGAAGTTAGGGATAAAGTATTTCTCAAAGTATCTCCTTGGAAGAAAGTCCTGCGATTTGGCAAGAAAGGCAAGCTCAGTCCGAGATTCATTGGCCCATATGAGGTTATAGAGAAGGTTGGACTGGTAGCTTATCCGTTGGCACTACCCCCTGCACTCGACAAAATTCGTAATGTGTTCCATGTGTCGATGTCAAGGAGATACAGATCAGATCCATTATATATCTTATATCCTGATGTCGTAGAGATCGAACCCGACCTGACGTATGAAGAGGAACCGGTACAAATCTTGGCGAGAGAAGTTAAACAATTGAGAAATAAGTCTATTCCTTTGGTAAAAGTATTTTGAAAAAATCATAAGGTTGAAGAAGCAACTTGGGAACCGGAGGATACAATGAAAACTCAATATCCGCAACTGTTTTCAGGTAATTTTCGGGACGAAAATTCATAACAGGGGGAGAATTGTAACGATCCGAAATTTCAAAATTTACTTATAATAAATTATTATGGTATTAAAATATCATGAAAATTATTTTTGTAATTATTGTTATTATTATTGGATATAAGACATGAGGAAATAAGAGTTAATTAAGTAAGAGGGATGATTTAGGCATTTAATTATTTGTTCAAGGGCATTATTGGGAATTGAAAAAAAAGAAAGAAATTGAAATCCTATACGTATCCTTCCCTTCATCCCCTTGACCTTCATCTTCTCCATTTCTCTCTTCCTTATCAAAATTTTCTATAATCTAAAAACTTCCGATTTCTTCAATTCAACTTCAAATTCTTGTTAGAAACCGATCCTTAAGCCCTCTATCATCATCAATTTCAGTCAATCAAGACTAGAAGAGGAGGATTTCAGTTTTTAAGGTTCCGATGTATAGTAACCCGAATTTGAGGTGAGTGATTTTTTATAAAATTAAAGCTTAATTAGTAGAATTCAAGGTAAATTAAGCATATTTTTGGTATTGGGAAGTTTATTTATACAATATCTTGATAGAATTATATATGGCTATTGTAGAGGAACCTAGTACAAGCAAATCAAAGGCAAAAGAGGTAGAAGAGAGCTAGAAAGAGCTTAGAAAAAGGTTTGTGTCTCAAATTTCGATTTCTCGATTTTTCAGAAAATTTTCCAGATTTGTATCCCTGTTTTGTTTTAATGTTTTCTCTTGTTATATAAATCCGACTTGAATGATTCTTGATTCTATTGATATCTAAAGAAAATTAGTATTATATGTTTTGAAGAAACCTTGTTGAATTTCGTTCGTTTTCAATGTGAAATTTTCGTTTGAAGTTGAGTCATAAAATTTATTTTCGAAAAATATCAGCTTTGTACACTGTTTAGTATTTTAATCATAATTTTGGTTATAAAATTTGGATTTCTGTGATTCTAGTGGCCTTCGAAAGCTGAGACATGTGGATAATTATGTTTAGAAGAAACTTCTTCGATTGGATGATGTTTTGATAGTGAAAATGCGAGGGAAGTCAGGTTATGAAATCTGGAAATTTCTGGAAAATATGAATGTTGATTTTATTATGTTTTAATTAAAGTTTGATGCTTTAAAATTTAGGATTTGAATTTCTTAATTGCTGAAGTTATGTTCAATTATGTTTGATGGTTTATACTAGAATTTTTAAGATGTTACTTTGATTTATTGCCCTTATTAAACGAGTAGAATACCGGTCAGGGTAGATTGGCACCAATAAAGGGGGGTACAGTACTGTACAAACAATTAAAGCTTTGGCTTCGGGCTTCGGCCCATATTCTGATAAAAATATATTGATATTGAAGATTCGGCTTCAAGCTTGACCGATATATTGATTTTGAAGCTTCGGCTTCGGGCTTGTCCGCTCCCGTATCCACTTTACCGTTATTCAGGACTTGTTTACTTTGGGCAATATATGGTTAATGTGTTAAAAAAATTGGATATAAATTTGATTGTACTTTGAAAGGTTTATAATATAAGTTTTGTGTTTTGGTTTAATAAAGTTGTTTAATTTGTTTTTAACTTATAAACTTACTTTGTTTCTATTTTAAAGTATTAAAAATGTTCAAAGTTGTTGTATTTCTTTTATGTACACCACTAAGCAAATTGCTTAGCGTGTATTTTATTTTCTACACGCAGATACTGAAGATTGTAGATAACTTGGACCAAAGTGGTATAAGTGGATCAGCTTGAAGAGCATATAAGAAAAGACTTGAGGTGGATTTATATTTTAATATAATATTATGGTTTGTAGAATAATGGCATGTACTAGATAGTGTGAGAAATGTAAAGTGGCGTTGAGAAATATTTGGAGAATAATTTGGAGTTTGAAACATTATATTTGTATTTGTACATCTTAAATCTATAAGTATACAACTTTACATAGTGAAGTAGAGTTGTTTATTGGGTGATTATAGTTACCGTGGCACTCCCTATAAGGGGGGTGTTACATCTGTTGGTATCAGAGCGAGGTTTAGGCGATTCTAGGACTAGATGTACATGTCATTTATGATATAAATATGTTATGTTAGCTATTTGATCCACTTTGGTCCAATTTTCAGGAATAAGAATGGCTAGTAGTAGTCACAACCAGAATGAGGAAGAGGATGCTGAGAGTATAGTCCGTATTAGACAAGGGGATGAACAAAAACTTGAACCTCCACCTATGACATCCCAGTACATATATTATAATTGCATTTGTTAACATCCATTGCATCTCATGAAATTAGACTATTTAATATTTTACATGTTAAATTATAAGAAATTGATTAGTTAAGTTAATAATTATTTGGTGATACAAAATACGATATTTTATTGTCTAGGCACCAATCCATAGAAGAATATAATTTTAAGAAATAAGTAGAACATAGTTATATTATAGATCTAAAGTGGTTTATTGGATAAGATAATTGTATGGTTTAATATTAGTATTGTTATTAGTATTATTGTTTAAGTATTAAGAAAGAATATAAAGGTATAGTTAGTGTATATATAATGTATGTGTATAAAAATGTATTAGATAGACAAAAAATATTTTAATAAGTAATTATAATTATTACTATTATTATTATTAATATTATTTTTGTAATAGTTGTGTATTAGTGAGGGTATATTTGGTATATATTATTAAAGAATATATATATAAGAAAGTAGGTAAGATGAGGATAAAAAATCTGATCTCTACAACCTCTAGAAAGATTAGAATTGTTCCATAGAAGAGAAGGAAGCATAAGGAAGAAGAAAAGAAGAGAGCAAGAACGAAGGAATCAGGTATTTTAGTAACCTTGTAGTGCGATTTTTATTAGGTTGAAGTTAGAATTAACAGTTTTGGTAAGAAGATGAATTGTTTCCATTTATATCAAGGTTCATCCTGCAAAATTTGGGAATTTTTAGACTAGTATATCAATAGTTATAATTTTTATAAGATGAAGTGTGCAGAATTGGATGATCAAAGAGATAGGGTGAGTTTCAAAATTAATCTGGGATTGTTATACAGCTTAGAAAATTCTAATTTTTGATGTATTATTACCTTATACGTATAGTTTAATTAGGAAAAAGAATCAGGTTGATTCATGTTGTGTAGAGAGAGTTATACTCATTTTATTATGTTGCTGTCCAAGTTAAGCGGGACTGAAACAGGTGTAGATGGGAAATTCCCTATAAATCGTATAAGGCTTTGAAAATTTTGAAGATTTAGTGCGTTATGGAATTGTGTAATAGGAATTGAACGAAAGGAGAATCATCACATTTGAGTAAGTGAGTTGAAAGTTATGAATTTTGAAGTAAAGTGAGGTCGTAAGAACACTAGTTCTAAGTGCAGAAAATAGGACAGATTTAGAGTTTAAAATATAAAATTCATAACAAATGGAAAAGTGATCAGAAAATTATGAAATTTTGGTATATTATAAAGCTATTAGTTAAGAGTAAAATAAAACTAGAATCATGTCATTTGGT
Organism: Euphorbia pulcherrima; assembly: GCA_947683365.1. Taxonomy (NCBI): domain Eukaryota; kingdom Viridiplantae; phylum Streptophyta; class Magnoliopsida; order Malpighiales; family Euphorbiaceae; genus Euphorbia; species Euphorbia pulcherrima. The sequence continues at coordinate 51,659,361 of CANTUS010000003.1, forward strand.
TGAGTACTTTGAGAGATATGATTGATTAAAGTCGGTAAGGTCATATAGATAGAAATTCTAGTTTATGTTAATCTTTATATATATATATATATATATATATATATATATATATATATATATATACAAAAGGAAATAAGATGTATATGTCTATATTTTATATGAATTTATGTTATAGGAGCTCAAAACAATGGAGGGATTTCAGAAGAATGTCCAAGTCATTTTCGAGAGAATTAGCTCGGATAATCTATGAGTATAAACATGATATGAATATATGGGTGAAATGTGTTGATATGTTAATTGTATGAATATATGAATGTGATATGAATTGTATTGATGTGTGGTTAAATTTGATATATTTTGTGTGAATTGTCTTAATGTGAATTGAGTGATATGAATTAAGTGATATGAATTGTTTTGATTTGAAATTGTATTTGAATTGTAATGGTATGTTGTGTGATCATATTTGATATGAAATGTAAGTTGTGTTGAGATGACATTGATATGTGAAATATGGCTATAAGTGAATATTGGTGAATGGTTTAATGTGAATTATTGGTGGAGTATAATTGAGTATTGCATTTGGTGTGCTGGTTTTATATGATATATGTATGTGGAATATATGTTCATTTGTATTAGTATATGCTAATTGTAAGTTCAATGATTCGTATAACAGACATTTGCGCTTGAATATATGAAAAGTAAAAGAGACGTTGTGACATAGCCGATCAAACATTGCAATACATGTTCTGTTCAACCGGACCTATATGGTCAGCTAATTGCAATATCTGACAAATGGACCTAAAGGTCAACCAATTGTTTATTTGGACTAAAAGGTCATTCAATTGTTTAGCTGAACCGAAAGGTCAACCAATTGTTACATAGCTGGCCAGCAAATTAATTGACAATTATTACAAATGTTACATGTATCCCGAGGCAAGAGTTTGGCTGGAAATGTCACAACAATTAAATAACAGGTTCATTCATTCCCATATAAGTGTGACTGTATATTGAATTTGTTAATGTATATATGTGATTTGCTAAATTCATAGATTATTTATATTCACTGAGTTGCGCCTCTTATAAAGCGCTAAATTTTTCAGTGCTGATAAAGTTTGTATTAGAAGCTCATTGCGTGTAGATATGATGGACGAAAGATTGGTTGGTTATGTTCCATCTCACTCCCTCTCCTCACAAAACAAGCATATAGAATAGAAGGTGGTCGGGTTTTGATTTTGCTTTATATAAGATTATTTTGTAAAAAGATATAATGTTACAAGTGATTATATATATAAATAAAGTATAAGTAAAAGAAAAAAAATTTATGTTGTGATTACGATTTTGGTAATTTAGTATAAGGTATAGGTTGTTTCAGTTGGTATCAAAGCGGGGATATGATCATAAGGGCATCATATGCATACACATATAGAAGTTCATACATGTTAGGATTGTACATTTTATCACTTTTACATAGGGCTGATGAAAATGTTAATCCGAGGAGAGAGGAACCAGCCGAAACGCCACCTATAGGATCACTTGTGCATTCACATGAATCAAAAGTACGTCCAGAGACTCTGTGGTACAAGGGCCTCCACCATTTCCTCAAAGGGAAATGGTACTTCATAAATAGAAAGAGAATGATTCAAAGGAATTCTTCTAAGCGAATTGATTGTTATAGATTTAGTGTACGAAACTATTCAATCTAATTGATAAAGCAGTACTAATTGTTGATATGATTAGATGAAATATTAGAGATTTTTATGTGATATTGGGTTTGCATTGGCTGATGAAGCAACATGTCATTATCAATTGTTTCACCAAAGAAGTGAATGTAGAGTCGTCAAGCTAGTCATGAGCTATTTTTTTCAAGCTGAATGTAAGGTAGTGCCTACTTGTTTGATTCTTGCAATAAGGGTTTTATAAGAACCAGTGTGTCTCCTTGGGGTGCTTCAGTATTATTTGTCAATAAGAAGGATAGTACTATTTGCATTGATTATAGGAAATTGAATTGAGGCACTATAAAAAATAAATATTCTTTACCTCGTATTGGTGATTTATTTGATCAATTACAAGGAGCCAGGGTATTTTATAAGATTAATTTGAGAGACAAGATAGATGGAAAACCTGATATTAAACTCCATAAAAGCTTTAGAAGTTCTAGAAAATGTATTTGAGGAACAAGAATAGCAAACAAAGTGATAGGGAAGTAAAAGGAATCAGGTAACTAATTGAACTTGTTATCCAATTTTCTTGAGATTAGAGATAGAATTATAGTTCAAAATATTAAAGAGAATTGTAATCAGGTCATTTAAGGATATATAGGAAAAGTTGTAGTCATTTTACTAGGCGCTGTACATGTGAAATGGGAAAGATTCAGGAAGTGAAAGAAAAAAAATTCAATATAAATTGTATGCTAATCAGATGGTTACGAAATTTAAGTATGTTATAGTCATGAGTGTTACAAAGGAAACGAGATAAGAACCATATCATTTAGTATAGTATTGTAAGAGATATGAATTTTCGAAGTCATTAAGGTAATGAAGAATATGAATCTGGATTAAGTATAATTTTGAAAGAATTGAAAAATTCACTATGGGAATATGTATAGTTATGTTATCACCTTGAAAAGGCAGATTAAGATTCGTAAAGAAGGGAAAGTTAGTACACAGTATATATGACCTTATGAAATTCGTGAGAAAGTTAGTCCATTTGTTTATGCATCACCATTATTACAAGAATTAGCTCAAATTCACAATATTTTTCATATTAGCATGTTAAGGAAGTATCGATAAGACCCTACACAGGTACTGGAGGATTAAGAATTAGATATTGCACATAATTTGAGTAATGTAGAGGAACCAGTGGAGATTATAGGGATATAAAGACCAAACAACTATGAAATAAAAGAAATACCATTCGTCAAAGTACATTGGAGATGTCATTTAGTAGAAGAAACTACTTGAGAAACAGAAGAACGAATGAGAAAGGACTACCCTTATTTATTTTTGGATACACGTATTTAAATTTCGAGGACGAAATACTTTAAGAGGGGGAGAATTGTGACATCCCAGTACATACATTATAATTGCATTTGTTAACATCCATTGCATCTCATGAAATTAGACTATTTAATATTTTACATGTTAAATTATAAGAAATTGATTAGTTAAGTTAATAATTATTTGGTGATACAAAATACGATATTTTATTGTCTAGGCACCAATCCATAAAAGAATATAATTTTAAGAAATAAGTAGAACATAGTTATATTATAGATATAAAGTGGTTTATTGGATAAGATAATTGTATTGTTTAATATTAGTATTGTTATTAGTATTATTGTTTAAGTATTAAGAAAGAATATAAAGGTATAGTTAGTGTATATATAATGTATGTATATAAAAATGTATTAGATAGATAAAAAATATTTTAATAAGTAATTATAATTATTACTATTATTATTAATATTATTTTTGTAATAGTTGTGTATTAGTGAGGGTATATTTGGTATATATTATTAAAGAATATATATAAGAAAGTAGGTAAGATGAGGATAAAAAATCTGATCTCTACAACCTCTAGAAAGAGCATAATTGTTCCATAGAAGAGATGGAAGCATAAGGAAGAAGAGAAGAAGAGAGCTAGAGCGAAGGAATCATGTATTTTAGTAACTTTGTAGTGCAATTTTTGTTAGGTTAAAGTTAAAATTAGAAGTTTTGGTAAGAAGATGAATTGTTACTCTTTATGTCAAGGTTCATCCTGCAAAATTTGGGAATTTTCAGACAAGTATATCAATAGTTACGATTTTTATAAGATGAAATGTGTAGAATTGGATGATCAAAGAGATAGGGTGAGTTTCAAAATTAAATTGGGATTGTTATACTGCTTAGAAAATTCTAATTTTCTGATATATTATTCCCTTACGCGTATAGTTTAAGTAGGAAAAATAATCTGGTCGATTCATGTTATGTAGAGAGAGTTATACTCATTTTATTATGTTGCTGTCCAGGTTAAGCGGGACTGAAACAGGTGTAGATGGGAAATTCCCTATAAATCGTATAAGGCTTTGAAAATTTTGAGGATTTAGTATGTTGCGGAATTGTGTAATAGGAATTGAACAAAAGCAGAATCATCACATTTGAGTGAGTTGAAAGTTATGAATTTTGAAGTAAAGTGAGGTCTTAAGAACACTAGTTCTAAGTGTAGAAAACAGGACAGATTTAGAGTTTAAAATATAAAATTCATAACAAATTGAAAAGTGATCATAAAATTATGAAATTTTGGTATGTTATAAAGCTATGAGTTAAGAGTAAAATGAAACTAGAATCATGTCATTTGGTTGAGGACTTTGAGAGATATGATTGATTAAAGTCGGTAAGGTCATATAGATAGAAATTCTAGTTTATGTTAATCTTTATATATATATATATATATATATATACAAAAGGAAATAAGATGTATATGTTTATATTTTATATGAATTTATGTTATAGGAGCTCAAAACAGTGGAGGAATTCCAGAAGAATGTCCAAGTCATTTTTGAGAGAATTAGCTCGGATAATCTATGAGTATAAACATAATATGAATATATGGGTGAAATGTGTTGCTGTGTTATTTGTATGAATATGTGAATGTGATATGAATTGCATTGATGTGTGGTTAAATTTGATATGTTTTGTGTGAATTGTCTTAATGTGAATTGAGTGATACGAATTGTTTTGATTTGAAATTGTATTTGAATTGTAATGGTATGTTGTGTGATCATATTTGATATGAAATGTAAGTTGTGTTGAGAAGACATTGATATGTGAATTATGGCTAGAAGTGAATATTGGTGAATGGTTTAATGTGAATTATTGGTGGAGTATAATTGAGTATTGCATTTGATGTGCTGGTTTTATATGATATATGTATGTGGAATAAATGTTCATTTGTATTAGTATATGTTAATTGTAAGTTCAATGATTCATATAACAGACATTTGCACTTGAATATATGAAAAGTAAAAGAGACGTTGTGACATAGCCGATCAAACATTGCAATACATGTTCTGTTCAACTGGACCTATATGGTCAGCCAATTGCAATATCTGACAAATGGACTGAAAGGTCAACCAATTGTTTATCTGGACCAAAAGGTCAACCAATTGTTTATCTGAACCGAATCGTCAACCAATTGTTACGTAGCTGGCCAGCAAATTAATTGACAATTGTTACAAATGTTACATGTATCCCGGGGCAAGAGTTTGGCTGGAAATGTCACAATAATTAAATAACCGATTCATTCATTCCTATATAAGTGTGACTGTATATTGAATTTGTTAATGTATATATGTGATTTGCTAAATTCATAGATTGTTTATATTCACTGAGCTGCGCCTCATATAAAGCGCTAAATTTTTCAGAGCTGATAAAGTTTGTACTAGAAGCTCATTACGTGTAGATATCATGGACGAAAGATTGGTTGGCTGTGTTCCATCTCACTCCCTCTCCTCACAAAACAAGCATATAGAATAGAAGGTGGTCGGGTTTTGATTTTGCTTTATATAAGATTGTTTTGTAAAAAGAAATAATGTTACAAGTGATTATATATATAAATAAAGTATAAGTAAAAGAAAAAAAAATTTATATTGTGATTACGATTTTGATAATTTAGTATAAGGTATAGGTTGTTTCAGTTGGTGTCAAAGCATGGATATGATCATAAGGGCATCGTATGAATACACATATAGAAGTTCATACATGTTAGGATTATACATTTTTTCACTTTTACATAGGGCTGATGAAAATGTTAATCCGAGGAGAGAGGAACCAGCCAAAACGCCACCTATAGGATCACTTGTGCATTCACATGAATCAAAAGTACGTCAAGAGGCTCTGTGGTACAAGAGCCTCCACCATTTGCTCAAAGGAAATGGTACTTGATAAATAGAAAGAGAATGATTCAAAGGAATTCTTCTCAGCGAATTGATTGTTATAGACTTAGTGTACGAAACTGTTCTGTCTAATTGATAAAGCAGTACTAATTATTGATATGATTAGACGAAATATTAGAGATTTTTATGTGATATTGGGTTTGCATTGGCTGATGAAGCAACATATCATTATCAATTGTTTGAAGTGAATTTAGAGTCGTCAAGTTAGTCATGAGCTATTTTTTTCAAGCTGAATGTAATGTAGTGCCTACTTGTTTGATTCTTGCAATAAGGGTTTTATAAGAACCAGTGTGTCTCCTTGGGGTGCTTCAGTATTATTTGTCAATAAGAAGGATAGTACTATTCACATTGATTATAGGAAGTCGAATTGGGGCACTATGAAAAACGAATATTCTTTACCTCGCATTGGTGATTTATTTGATCAATTACAAGGTGCCAGGGTATTTTATAAGATTAATTTGAGAGACAAGATAGATGGAAAACCAGATATTAAACTCCACAAAACCTTTAGAAGTTCCAGAAAATGTATTTGAGGAACAAGAATAGCAAACAAAGAGATAGGGAAGTAGAAGGAATCAGGTAACTAATTGAACTTGTTATCCAATTTTCTTGATATTAGAGATAGAATTATAGTTCAAAATATTAAAGAGAATTGTAATCAGGTCATTTGAGGTTATATAGAAAAAGTTGTAGTCGTTTTACTAAGCGCTATACATGTGGAATGGGAAAGATTCATGAAGTGAAAGGAAAAAACTTCAGTATAAATTGTATGATAATCAGATGGTTATGAAATTTAAGTATGTTATAGTCATGAGTGTTAAAAAGGAAACGAGATAAGAACCATATCATTTGGTTTAGTATTGTAAGAGATATGAATTTTCGAAGTCATTAAGGTAATGAAGAATATGAATCTGGATTAAGTGTAGTTTTGAAAGAATTGAAAAATTCACTATAGGATTAAGTATAGTTATGTTATCACCTTGAAAAGGCATATTAAGATTCGTAAAGAAGGGAAAGTTAGTACACAGTATATATGACCTTATGAAATTCGTGAGAAAGTTAGTCCATTTGTTTATGCATCACCATTATTACAAGAATTAGCTATCGATAAGACCTTACACATGTACTGGAGAATTAGGAATTAGATATTGCACATAATTTGAGTTATGTAGAGGAACCAGTGGAGATTATAGGGATATAAAGACCAAACAACTACGAAACAAAAGAAATACCATTCGTCAAAGTACATTGGAGATGTCATTTAGCGGAAGAAACTACTTGAGAAACAGATGAACGAATGAGAAAGGACTACTCTTATTTATTTTTGGATACATGTATTTAAATTTTGAGGAAGAAATGCTTTAAGAGGGGGAGAATTGTGACATCCCAGTATATACATTATAATTGCATTTGTTAACATCCATTGCATCTCATGAAATTAGACTATTTAATATTTTACGTGTTAAATTATAAGAAATTAATTAGTTAAGTTAATAATTATTTGGTGATACAAAATACAATATTTTATTGTCTAGGAACCAATCCATAGAAGAATATAATTTTAAGAAATAAGTAGAACATAGTTATACTATAGATATAAAGTAGTTTATTGGATAAGATAATTATGTTGTTTATTATTTGTATTGTTATTAGTATTATTGTTTAAGTATTAAGAAAGAATATAAAGGTATAGTTAGTGTATATATAATGTATGTATATAAAAATGTATTAGATAGATAAAAAAATTTTTAATAAGTAATTATAATTATTACTATTATTATTATTAATATTATTATTTTTATAATAGTTGTGTATTAGTGAGAGTATATTTGGTATATATTATTAAAGAATATGTATATATATGTATATAAGAAAGTAGGTAAGATGAGGATCAAAAATCTGATCTCTACAACCTCTAGAAAGATCAGAATTATTCCATAGAAGAGAAGGAAGCATAAGGAAGAAGAGAAGAAGAGAGCTAGAACGAGGCAATCAGGTATTTTAGTAACTTTGTAGTGCAATGTTTGTTAGGTTAAATTTAGAATTAGAAGTTTTGGTAAGAATATGAATTGTTCCTATTTATGTCAAGGTTCATGCTGCAAAATTTGGAAATTTTCAGACGAGTAGATCAATAGTTATGATTTTTATAAGATGAAATGTGTAGAATTGGATGATCAAAGAGATAGGGCGTGTTTCAAAATTCATTTGGGATTGTTATACTGCTTAGAAAATTCTAATTTTTTGAAATATTATTCCCTTATACGTATAGTTTAAGAAGGAAGAAGAATCAGGTCGATTCATGTTGTGTAGATAGAGTTATACTCATTTTATTATGTTGCTGTCCAGGTTAAGCGGGACTGAAATAGGTGTGGATGGGAAATTCCCTATAAATCGTATAAGGCTTTGAAAATTTTGAGGATTTAGTATGTTATGGAATTGTGTTATAGTAATTGAACAAAAGTAGAATCATCACATTTGAGTAAGTGAGTTGAAAGTTATGAATTTTGAAGTGAAGTGAGGTCATAAGAACACTAGTTCTAAGTGCAGAAAACATGACAGATTTAGAGTTTAAAATATAAAATTCATAACAAATGGAAAAGTGATCAGAAAATTATAAAATTTTGGTATGTTATAAATCTATGAATTAAGAGTAAAATGAAACTAGAATCATGTCATTTGGTTGAGTACTTTGAGAGATATGATTGATTAAAGTCGGTAAGGTCATATAGATAGAAATTCTAGTTTATGTTAATCTTTATATATATATATATACAAAAGGAAATAAGATGTATATGTTTATATTTTATATGAATTTATGTTATAGGAGCTCAAAATAGTGGAGGAATTCCAGAAGAATGTCCAAGTCATTTTCGAGAGAATTAGCTCGGATAATCTGTCAGTATAAACATGATATGAATATATGGGTGAAATGTGTTGATGTGTTAATTGTATGAATATGTGAATGTGATATGAATTGTATTGATGTGTGGTTAAATTTGATATGTTTTGTGTGAATTGTCTTAATGTGAATTGAGTGATATGAATTGTTTTGATTTGAAATTGTATTTGAATTGTAATGGTATGTTGTGTGATCATATTTGTTATGAAATGTAAGTTGTGTTGAGATGACATTGATATGTGAATTATGGCTATAAGTGAATATTGGTGAATGGTTTAATGTGAATTATTGGTGGAGTATAATTGAGTATTGCATTTCATGTGCTGGTTTTATATGATATATATATGTGGAACATATGTTCATTTGTATTAGTATATGCTAATTGTAAGTTCAATGATTCGTATAACAGACATTTGCACTTGAATATATGCAAAGTAAAAGAGACGTTGTGACATAGCCGATCAAACATTGAATTACATGTTCTGTTCAGCTGGACCTATATGGTCAACCAATTGCAATATCTGACAAATGGACCGAAAGGTCAACCAATTGTTTATCTGGACCAAAAGGTCAACCAATTGTATATCTGAACCGAAAGGTCAACCAATTAATACATAGTTGGCCAGCAAATTAATTGACAATTATTACAAATGTTACATGTATCCCGAGGCAAGAGTTTGGCTGGAAATGTCACAACAATTAAATAACCGGTTCATTCATTCCCATATAAGTGTGACTGTATATTGAATTTGTTAATGTATATATGTGATTTGCTAAATTCATAGATTGTTTATATTCACTGAGCTGCGCCTCATATAAAGCGCTAAATTTTTTAGAGCTGATAAAGTTTGTACTAGAAGCTCATTACGTGTAGATATCATGGACGAAAGATTGGTTGGCCGTGTTCCATCTCACTCCCTCTCCTCACAAAACAAGCATATAGAATAGAAGGTGGTCGGGTTTTGATTTTGCTTTATATAAGATTGTTTTGTAAAAAGATATAATGTTACAAGTAATTATATATATAAATAAAGTATAAGTAAAAGAAAAAAAAATTTATGTTGTGATTATGATTTGATAATTTAGTATAAGGTATAGGTTGTTTCAGTTGGTATCAAAGCAGGGATATGATCATAAGGGCATCATATGCATACACATATAGAAGTTCATACATGTTAGAATTGTACATTTTTTCACTTTTACATAGGGCTGATGAAAATGTTAATCCAAGGAGAGAGGAACCAGCCAAAACGCCACCTATAGGATCACTTGTGCATTCACATGAATCAAAAGTACGTGAAGAGGCTCTGTGGTACAAGGGCCTCAACCATTTGCTCAAAGGGAAATGGTACTTGATAAATAGAAAGAGAATGATTCAAAGGAATTCTTCTAAGCGAATTGATTGTTATAGATTTAGTGTACGAAACTATTCAATCTAATTCATAAAGTAGTACTAATTATTGATATGATTAGACGAAAATTAGAGATTTTTATATGATATTGGGTTTGCATTGGCTAATGAAGCAACATATCATTATCAATTTTTTCACTAAAGAAGTGAATTTAGAGTCATCAAGTTAGTCATGAGCTATTTTTTTCAAGCTGAATTTAAGGTACTGCCTACTTGTTTGATTCTTGCAATAAGGGTTTTATAAGAACCAATGTGTCTCCTTAGGGTGCTTCAGTATTATTTGTCCATAAGAAGGATAGTACTATTTGCATTGATTATAGGAAGTCGAATTGAGGCACTATGAAAAACAAAAATTCTTTACCTCGTATTGGTGATTTATTTGATCAATTACAAGGTGCCAGGGTATTTTATAAGATTAATTTGAGAGACAAGATAGATGGAAAGCCTGATATTAAACTCCACAAATCCTTTAGAAGTTCTAGAAAACGTATTTGAGGAACAAGAATAGCAAATAAAGATATAGGGAAGTAGAAGGAATCAGGTAACTAATTGAACTTGTTATCCAATTTTCTTGATATTAGAGATAAAATTATGGTTCAAAATATTAAAGAGAATTGTAATCAGGTCATTTGACTATCAGTTCCCAACAAAGTAAAAGAGACGTTGTGACATAGCCGATCAAACATTGCAATACATGTTCTGTTCAACTGGACCTATATGGTCAACCAATAGCAATATCTGACAAATGGACCGAAAGGTCAACCAATTATTTATTTGGACCGAAACGTCAACCAATTGTTTATCTGAACCGAAAGGTCAACCGATTGTTACATAGCTGGCCAGCAAATTAATTGACAATTGTTACAAATGTTACATGTATCCCGGGGCAAGAGTTTGGCTAGAAATGTCACAACAATTAAATAACCGGTTCATTCATTCCCATATAAGTGTGACTGTATATTGAATTTGTTAATGTATATATGTGATTTGCTAAATTCATAGATTGTTTATATTCACTGAGTTGCGCCTCATATAAAGCGCTTAATTTTTCAGAGCTGATAAAGTTTGTACTAGAAGCTCATTACGTGTAGATATCATGGACAAAAGATTGGTTGGCTGTGTTCCATCTCACTCCCTCTCCTCACAAAACATGCATATAGAATAGAAGGTGGTCGGGTTTTGATTTTACTTTATATAAGATTGTTTTGTAAAAAGATATAATGTTACAAGTGATTATATATATATAAATAAAGTATAAGTAAAAGAAAAAAAAAATTTATGTTGTGATTACGATTTTGGTAATTTTGTATAAGGTATAGGTTGTTTCACCACCAGTTTATGGCTTTTCCGAACAACCTACTCTAGCACAAGCTGCTTTACTTCAGCATATGACTACTGAAGTAATCACACAAGTACTTTGAAATATACCAATCCCTCAAGTTCCTATAGTACCTCATGTTGAAAGAAGAGAGGGGAGAGCTCCTCTTGAAAGAATCAAGAAGCTTCCGGCTGATGACTTCAAAGGGGACACCGTGAATCCTGCATTTGCAGAAGATTGGCTTGATCATACTAAATGGTGTATGACTAGGCTTCATTTTATAGATGAAGAGAGACTAGGTTGTGTGCGAGGTCTACTCAAAGAACAAGCTAGGAGGTGGTGGGATAATATTATGAGAGAAATGCGCCCCCAAGAAATCACTTGGACACTTTTCTTGGAACAATTTAACAAAAAGTATGTTAATGAATGATTCAAAGATGATCAGAGGAAATTGTTCTTGTCTTTGAGATAGGGACGAATGACTGTATGAGAATATGAAATTCAATTCCTCAAACTTGAGAGGTATGCTCGTGATATCGTTGACAGTGAAGTAAAGCAATGTAAGAGATTTGAGGATGGGCTGAATGATGAAATTAGAGTGCATTTACTTGCACAAAAGATTAGAGTGTTCAATGACTTGGTTGATGCTGCTACGGGCATTGAGAAGATCAATTCAGATAGGCAACAAAGAATGGCTAAAAGATCTAGATTTCAAAAGGGTTCGCAGGGTCCAGCTAGTTTAGAATCTCCAAGTAAGAGACAGAAGGGAACATCAGAACAAACACAATCTCATTTCAGAGGGTTTTTATAGAGATAAACCATAAGTACAGGGTCAGCGGCTAGTGTACCTTCAGGTCGAGGCAGAGGAAATATTCCACAATGTTCTAATTGTGGAAAGATACATACAGGGGAATGTTGGGGAAAAGGTAGAGTCTGCTTTAAATGTGGCTTGAGGGAACATTTAATTACAAATTTTCCTCAAAGACAGATAAGTACATCTGCACCTGCAGTAGTTCCTACTCCTATAATGCAAGGTGGAAGAGGAAGGGGAAGAGAAAATGCTAGTGAGGCAAGTGGACTTAATGTGGCTCAATAAATATTGCAAAGTGGTAGACCAAGAGGAATGGCATAAAGTTATGCAATCCGAGGGCCTGAGACTCAGGAATCTACTGAAGTTATTGTCGGTAAATTTTCATTCTTTAATCACGATGTTTATGCTTTGATAGATCCCGGTTCATCTCATTCATATATATGTACTACGTTAACACAAGAGAAAGGGTTACATGTAGAAGAATTAGGGGAAAATATTGAAGTGACTAATCCTTTAGGACACAGTATGATAGTAAGCAAAGTGTATATGAATTGCCCTATTATGATTCAACATCAACTTTTCATTACAAATTTAATTGAGTTACCTTTCCGAGATTATGATGTTATCTTGGGAATGGATTGGTTATCGGAACATCGAGCTGTTGTGAAATCTTGGCTCTAGAATCAAAGAAAGGTAAGTTAGAATTGCAGAATATACCTATGATATGTGATTTTCCTGATGTATTTCCAGAAGAAGTATCGGGGTTGCCACCAGAAAGAGAGGTAGAATTTGCAATTGATGTATTGCCGGGGTACCGCACCAGTGTCCAAAGCACCATACAAAATGGCCCCTACTGAACTGAAAGAGTTGAAGATTCAGTCGCAAGAATTGTTAGACAAAGGATTCATATGCCCAAGTATATCCCCATGGGGTGCACCAGTGTTGTTTGTTAAGAAGAAAGTATCCATTGCCAAGGATTGGAGACTTATTTGATCAACGCAAGGGTGCCAAACACTTCTTCAAGATTGATTTGAGATCGGGTTACTATCAGGTGAGAGTGAAAGATGATGATATTGCAAAGACGGCTTTTCGAACCAGATATAGGCACTATGAATTTTTGGTGATGCCATTTGGTCTAACTAATGCACCAGTAGCATTTATGGACCTTATGGACTGTGTCTTTTACTTATATTTAGACCAGTTTGTAGTGGTTTTCTTTGATGACATTTTGGTGTATTCTAAGTCACGGGAAGAGCATGATCAACATTTGCGGATAGTCTTCCAAACTTTGAGGGAAAATAATTTGTATGCCAAACTTAGCAAATGTGAGTTTTGGCTTGAAGAAGTTTCTTTCTTAGGCCATGTTGTTTCTGCAGAAGAAATTAAAGTGGATTCTAAAAAGATAGAAGCAGTTGTCGAATGGAAACCACTAAAGAACCCTACGGAAGTCAGAAGTTTCCTTGGTTTAGCAGGGTATTATAGAAGATTTGTGAAGGGATTTTCAGTCATTGCTGCCCCGCTGACGAAACTACTTCAAAAGAATGCAAAATTTGAGTTGAATGATAAGTGCCAAGAAAGTTTTGAGAAATTAAAGGCGATATTAACAAAAGCACCTACCCTTACCCAACCAGAGCCTAGAAAAGACTTTATAATCTATAGTGATACTTTGCATAGTGGTCTTGGGTATGTTTTGATGCAAGAAAGGAAAGTGATTGCCTATGCTTCGAGGCAATTGAAGAATCATGAAAGGAATTATCCTACTTATGATTTGGAAATGGCTGCAATAGTCTTTGCCTTAAAAATTTGGCGACACTATCTTTATGGAGAAAAATGTTATATTTATACAGATCATAAAAGCTTGAAATATTTGCCAACATAGAAGGAGTTGAATATAAGGCAGAGAAGGAGGATGGAATTCATTAAAGATTACGATTGTCTTATCGATTACCATCCAGGAAAGGCTAATATAGTGGCAGATGCTCTTAGTAGAAAGATAATGATGGCACTAAGGGCTATGAATACGGGGTTAGCTCTTACTAGTGGTGGAGCCTTAATTACAGAATTAAAGATTCAACCTGTACTACTACAATAGGTTAAGCAAGGATAAAATGAAGATGATGACTTAAAGGTTATTCGAGCAAGGACACAAGTGGGTATCATAAACAACTATATAGTTCGAGAAGATGGGTGTCTATATTTTAAAGATAGACTATGCGTGCTAAACAATGAAGAATTAAAGAAGAATATCTTACATGAGGCACATAGTAGTCCTTAAGCGATACATCCAGGAGCAAACAAGATGTACCAAAATTTGAAGAACCATTATTGGTGGAATGGGATGAAGAAAGACATTACTAATTATGTTGCTCAATGTCTAACTTGTCAATAGGTGAAAGCAGAACATCAAGTTCCTTCTGGATTGTTGCAACCAATAACAATTTCAGAATGGAAATGGGAAAGAATCACAATGGACTTCGTGACATCTTTACCACTTATACAGAAGAAACATGATGCAGTGTGGGTTGTTGTAGATAGATTGACAAAGTCTGCCCACTTTCTTCCAGTTAGGATGGATTATTCACTTGATAGGTTGGCTCAATTATATGTAGATGAGATAGTGTAGCTACTCGGAGTGCCTGTTTCAATCATTTCTGACCGAGATCCAAGATTTACTTCTAGATTTTGGAAGAAGTTGCAAGAAGCCTTAGGTAGTAAACTTCATTTTAGTACTTCATTCCATCCTCAAATAGATGGTCAATCTGAAAGAGTAATTCAGGTGTTAGAAGACATGATGAGAAGTTGTATCATTGAATTTGAGGGAAGTTGGGATAAGTATTTATCCCTCATGGAGTTTTCCTATAATAACAGCTATCAGTCAAGCATAGAAATGGCGCCATCCGAAGCATTGTATAGAAGAAAATGTCGAACTCCATTACATTGGACCGAACTTAGTAAAAACAAGATTGTGGGAGTGGATTTAATTCAGGAGACAAAGGAGAAGGTAAAACTTATTCAAGAGTGATTGAAGGCTTCATCGGATAGAGAAAAGTCTTATGCTGATCTAAAAAGAAAAGACATTACTTCTGAAGTTGGGGATAAAGTATTTCTCAAAGTATCTCCTTGGAAGAAAGTCATGCGATTTGGCAAGAAAGGCAAGCTCAGTCCGAGATTCATTGGCCCATATGAGGTTATAGAGAAGGTTGGACCGGTAGCTTATCAGTTGGCACTATTCCCCTACACTCGATAAAATTCATAATGTGTTCCATGTGTCGATGTTAAGGAGATACAGATCAGATCCATCACATATCTTATCTCCTGATATCGTAGAGATCAAACCCGACCTGACGTATGAAGAGGAACCGGTACAAATCTTGGCGAGAGAAGTTAAACAATTGAGAAACAAGTCTATTCCTTTGGTAAAAGTACTTTGGAAAAATTATAAGGTTGAAGAAGCAACTTGGGAACCGGAGGATACAATGAAAACTCAATATCCGCAACTGTTTTCAGGTAATTTTCGGGACGAAAATTCATAAGAGGGGGAGAATTGTAACGAACCGAAATTTTAAAATTTACTTATAATAAATTATTATGGTATTAAAATATAATGGAATTTATTTTTATAATTATTGTTATTATTATTATTGGATATAAGAAATGAGGAAATAAGAGTTAACTAAGTAAGAGGGATGATTTAGGCATTTAATTATTTGTCAATGGCATTATTGGAAATTAAAAAAAAAAAGAAAGAAATCAAAATCCTATACATATCTTTCCCTTCATCCCCTTCACCTTCATCTTCTCCATTTCTCTGTTCCTTATCAAAATTTTCTATAATCTAAAAACTTCCGATTTCTTCGATTCAACTTTAAATTCTTGTTAGAAATCGATCCTTAAGCCCTCTATCATCATCAATTTCAGTGAATCAAGACTAGAAGAGGAGGATTTCAGTTTTTAAGGTTCGGATGAATAGTAACCCAAATTTGAGGTGAGTGATTTTTTATGAAATTAAAGCTTAATTAGTAGAATTCATGGTAAATTAAGCATATTTATGGTATTAAGAAGTTTGTTTATACAATATCTTGATAAAATTATATGTGGCTATTGTAGAAGAAGCTAGTACAAGCAAATTAAAGGCAAAAGAGGTAGAAGAGAGCTAGAAAGAGCTTAGAAAAAGGTTTGTGTCTCAAATTTCGATTTCTCGGTTTTTCAGAAAATTTTCTAGATTTGTATCCCTATTTTGTTTTAATGTTTTCTCTTGTTATATAAATCCAACTTGAATGATTCTTGATTCTATTGATATTTACAGAAACTAAGGAATATATGTTCAGAAGAAACCTTGTTGAATTTCGTTCGTTTTCAATGTGAAATTTTTTTTTGAAGTTGAGTCATGAAATTTGTTTTTGGAAAATCTCAGCTTTGTAAACTGTTTAGTATTTTGATCATAATTTTGGTTATACAATTTGGATTTCTGTGATTCTAATGGCCTTCGAAAGCTGAGACATGTGGCTAATTATGTTTAGAAGAAACTTTTTCGATTGGATGGTGTTTTGATAGTGAAAAATGCAAGGGAAATCAGGTCACGAAATCTAGAAATTTTCGAAAAATATGAATGTTGATTTTATTATGTTTCAATTGAAGCTTGATGCTTTAAAGTTTAGGATTTAAATTTCTTAATTGCTGAAGTTATGTTGAATTATGTTTGATGGTTTATACTAGAATTTTTAAGGTGTTACTTTGATTTATTGCCCTTATTAAACGAGAAGAATACGGGTAAGGGTAGATTGGCGCCAATAAAGGGGGGTACAGTACTGTACAAACAATTGAAGCTTTGGCTTCGGGCTTTAGCCGGTATTCTAATAAAAATATATTAATATTGAAGCTTCGGCTTCGAGCTTGACCTATATAGTGATTTTTGAAGCTTCGGCTTCGGGCTTGACCGATATATTGATTTTAAAGCTTCAGCTTCGGGCTTGACCGATGCATTGATATTGAAGCTTTAACTTTGGGCTTGTCCGCTCCTGTATCCATTTTACCATTATTCAGGACTTGTTTACTTTAGGCAATATATGGTTAATGTGTTAAGAAAAATTGGATATAAATTTGATTGTACTTTGAAAGGTTTATAATATAAGTTTTGTGTTTTGGTTTTATAAAGTTGTTTAATTTGTTTTTGACTTATAAACATACTTTGTTTCTATTTTAAAGTGTTAAAAATGTTCAAAGTTGTTGTATTTCTTTTATGTACACCACTAAGGAAATTGCTTAGAAAATTGCTTAGCGTGTAGTTTATTTTCTGCACGCAAATACTGAAGATTGTAGATAGCTTGGACCAAAGTGGTATAAGTGAATCAGCTTGAAGAGCATATAAGAAAAGACTTGAGGTAGATTTGTATTTTAATATAATATTATGGTTTGTAGAATAATGGCATGTACTAGATAGTGTGAGAAATGTAAAGTGGCATTGAGAAATATTTGGAGAATAATTTGGAGTTTGAAATATTATATTTGTATTTATACATATTAAATCTATAAGTATAGAACTCTATATAGTGGAGTAGAGTTATTTATTGGGTGATTATAGTTATTGTGGCACTCCTTGTAAAGGGGGTGTTACAGCTGGTGCGTCCACCTGCCAAATCGATCGTCGCTCGAAAAGCGGAGCATATCTACGGTGGTTGGCTTCTCCACTTCAGTTTTCTCTATGAAAAACCATCTTGTTGGAATATATTTTGTTCCGGTTGGAATTCTTAGTTCTTCAATCTTGTCCATACTAATCGCCAACTGTGTAACATGATCTCTTATAGTTACCTAGTGAGTATCCTTCTTATTTCTCACAAAAGATCATATTTCTTTCCTAAAGTGCTCGTCATTGAATTTACTTTGAGAAGAATAGAGATTTTAGGGATTTAGGAAGAAGATTGCAGAGAAGGAAATTTTGGTAAAGCAACCTTTCCTCTTTCTGAATTTCTCCTTAAGTAGCCAAAGTCTCTTTGCTTGAACCTGTAAAGCTATGTGTACGACTCATAATCCATGGTCTTAAGATTCAACTATTAGATTATATGACGTATATCATAGGATTAATGAAGACGAGAAACACGGGATAACTGCTACTGAATATGGATCATTTCATAACTTGCTACTGTTTCTACCAAGTTTAAATTTGAAAGATAACCAGTGATAATTAATGATGTGTCCAAAATAGAAGTGGCAAAATAAATACTTAACCTAATTCGTAGAAGATCAGAGTGTGCCCTAATTTGGTCAACTTCAGGATAGGTTAGAATGGAGTGTATTTCTTCAGATTGGATTGGACATTTCGATCAGCTATCTTAGAGTATTGAATTGATCCTTTCCAATGGGCTTTGTGAATATGTCAGCTCACTATTCCTCAGTAGGAATTTAGGTGAGATTGACTTCTCCTTTTAGCATATGATCCCTTATGAAGTGATGTCTAATATTGACATGCTTCATCCTGCCATGTTGAACTGGTTTCTTGGATAGGTCAATTGCACTCTTGTTGTCACACATGACTTCAAGACAATTAAACTTTATACCATAATCGTCCAGATACTGCTTGATCCATAGTAGTTGTGCTACAAAACTTCCTACAACCATATACTCAGCCTCAGCTATACTCAGAGCAACAGAAGTCTGCTTTTTGCTATAACATGTAACTAAACAATCACCAAGGAAATGACAACCTCCTGTGGTGCTTTTCCTTTGTAGCTTGTCTCTTCTATAGTCGTATTTATGTATCCTCTCCGAGTGAAATCTTCATTACTTGGATCCCATAATCCTGCATCAATAGAGCCTTGCAAATACCTGAGAATTCTCTTAACAATAGCTAATTGAGATTCTCTGGGGTCAACTTGATATATTGCACAATAACATACATCATACTGAATGTCAGGCCTACTAAAAGTTAAGTAAAGTAGAGAACCAATAATACCTCTGTAGAGCTTACTCTATACAGATTTACCTTCCTTATCTTTACTTAGAATAGTATCAGAGGCCATGGATGTTGACATTGGCTTAGCTTTATCCATGTCAAACTTCTTGAATACTTCCTTGGCATACTTAGCTTGGCTGATGAAGATTTCATCTTTGCATTGCTTGATTTGCAAACCAAAAAAGAAATTAAGCTCTCCCATCATTGACATTTCACACTCTTTCTTCATCTGTTGACTGAACTCTTTGCATAGCTTTTCATCAGTTGCTCTAAATATGATATCATCAATATATATCTGGACTAGCAACACATCTGGATGCTTCTTCTTGATGAACAGAGTTGTATCTGCTTTTTCTCTAACATAACCGTTGCTGATTAAAAAGTTAGTCAGTCTCTCATACCAAGCTCTTGGAGCCTGTTTTAGTCATTACAGAGCTTTCTTCAGCTTAAAGACATGATCTAGAAATTTTGGATCTTTAAAGCCTGGAGGTTATCTGACATAGACTCCTTCTTGAATATAACCATTAAAAAATGCACTCTTAACATCCATCTGAAATAACTTAAAGTTCATATGAGATACAAAAGCAAATAGAATCTTATGGCTTCAAGTCTTGCTACTGGTGTAAATGTTTCTCCATAGTCAATGCCTTCTGGTTGATTGTAGCCTTGAGCAACTAATCTGGCCTTATTTCTGACAACATTTCCAGCTTCATCCAGCTTGTTCTTGAAAACCCATTTGGTGCCTATGATTGACTTTCCTTTGGGTTTCTCCACCAAATCTCAAACTTCATTTCTTCTGAATTGGTCTAGCTCTTCTTGCATTACAATCATCTAGTTGTCATCAAACTTAACATCTTCAAACTTATTTGGTTTAATCAATGAAATAAATGTTGACCTCTAGTCAACACTAGATTTTGCACATTGTCGAGAATCTTGTCAATCGGGTGATCTCTCCTTGTTCTAAACTCTTTTGGTAGATCAGGATCAGCTCGTTGAGCTACTGTCATTAGTTGAGCATCTATATCATCACCAAAGATGATTGATTGGTCCAAGTCAACTTTATCTTCTTCTTTTTCTGGTACTGGATGAGGAATAATAATGGGTTAACTAACTGATCCGCTAACTTAATCCTTTTCTCTTTCATCATCACTGGCTTCTCGACCTGCATTATTAGTTTTATCGAAATCTACATGCATGGACTCCTCTAAGATGCCATTCCTCTTAACATACACTCTGTATGCTCTACTGTGTGTTGAGTAACCTAGAAAGATTCCTTCATCAACCTTAGTGTTAAATTTAGCCAATTGGTCTTTAGTGTTTAATATGAAGCATTTACAACCAAAGGCCTTGAGATGACCAACCTTGGGCTTGCGCCCCTTCTAAAGTTCATAAGGAGTTTTATTCAAAACTGGGCGAATTAAAACCCTGTTTAGAATGTAACAGGTTGTGTTAATAGCCTCTCCCTAAAATACTTTGGCAGATTATTATCACTCAGCATAGAACGACCCATCTCCGCAATAGTGCGATTCTTTCTCTCAACAACCCTATTCTATTGAGGTTTATGAGAGGCAAAAAAATTATGGTCAATACCATGCTTAGAACAGAATTCCTCAAACTGCTTGTTTTCAAACTCTCTTCCATGGTCACTACAGATTCTATTAATTTTAATGTCTTTTTCATTCATGATCCGGGTAGCCAACCTAGAGAATGATTCAAATGTTTCATCTTTACTTGCTAGCAAGACAATCCAAGTGAACCTGGTCAGATTATCTACAACCACAAGGGTGTATTTCATTCCACCTAGACTTGTTAGCATAATAGGCCCCAAAAAAATCCATGTGTAGAAGATCAAGGGGACGAGAATAAGATATATTAGCTAAAGATTTAAAGGTCTTCCTAAATTTTTTCCTAAGTTGATATGCTGAGTAGAGTCTATCTTTTTCAAAGGCTAGATTGTATAATCCCTCAACAAGTTTATTTCTAGCTAATTTAGACAGATTGGTCATATTGATATGTCCTAACCTTCTGTGTCAAAGCCATGAGTTTTCCTCCTTAGAAACTAAGCATATATCATTGGAGCTGGGGGATAAATCAAACATATAAACATTATCAATTCTAGGAGCATAAAGAATAGTTTGGTAAGAGTTACCATCAATAACTGAGCAGCCCGCTGAGTAAAATACAACTTTCCTGCCTTTGTCACATAGATGAGCAATGCTTAGCAAGTTAAACTTTAGGCCTTTCACTAGAGACACATTATCAATTGAAGGCTTCACTCTTATAGTGTCATTGCCAATAATCTTTCCCTTTTTGTTGTCTCCAAAACTGACACTTCCATTCCTTCTTCGCTCCAATGTGATGAACTGCTTTTCATCACCTATCATATGCCTCGAGCATCCATTATCCAAATACCACATTCTTCTTTCATCATTGGATCTCAGGCTCACCTGTAAAATAGTTAAGTTTTCTTAGGTACCCATACCTTTTTCTGGCTGGGTCCCCCCTTATTAGTGGTGGTCATCCTTAACCAGTCATACTCATCATAGTAAGCATTTTTGAGACTATACATGACTGTTGCATGTCCTGAATTACTACAAAAACTATAAGAGGCCTTAGGATTAGGCCTGCTCACTTTACTCTTTTGAGAGACCTTCTCAGAATGGTGAGTGTAGTTACTCTGAGTATTCCTGCTAGGTTGAGGAGGGACCCGTACCTTTTTCAAAGCTATTAATTTAGCAGCTAGCTCATCTAATTTCTTAGAGAGTTTGCTATTATATCCATTTTGGTACTCGGCTTTTTCCATCAAGTATAAGATGTCAAGTGAAGTAGAAGAGTTGACATCTATATCATCACACCTCCTCTGAAGTACTTTGATGTATTTGGTTGACTTCTTAGTCACATTAATAACATCATTAAGTAATGTGGCAATCTCATCTAAAGACAAGCGGGGTTCAGAAATTACCTCAATGTGATTTCCTTTGTCTTTGCTCTAATCAGCTGATTGATTGGCAGCGGAACTAGATGGTTGGTCAGCTGACTCTGAGTTGGGCAGATCATCCTTAGCCATGAGACACACATTGGCGGAATCTTATGCCTCTTCATCTGAGGATGATGAATCTTGTTCAGAGTCACTCCATGTAGTAGCAAGGGCTTTCTTACTCTTCTTCTTCTTGAACTTATCCTTTTTAGCTTTAGGACAGCTCGACTGAATATGCCCCTTCTCACCACATTCAAAGGATTTGATATCTTTGTTATGCTCTTTGTTATACTCCATTCATGGTCTTTCATCTGCTCCTTTCTTGTACTTGCCTGTCTTTCTGAACTTTTAAAAGTTCTTATCTTTTCTCAAGTATCTTCTGAAATTCTTGGTCATTAGAGCTATTTCTTCTTTTCTGTCCTCTGGATATCCTTCCTCAAAAGAATCTTCTTCTTCATCATCATCAGCTCTCAAAACAATAGCTCTGCTAGAACTCTCTTTCTCCTTGTACTTGTGCTTTTTGGACTCATCTTCATATTGCTTTAAGGACATCTCATGAGTCAACAGAGTTCCGATCAGCTCATCAAGCTTGTAGGTCTTCAAATCATGGGCTTCTTCAATAGCACTCTTTTTGGCTTCCTATTCCTGAGTCGAACTTCTCAAGATCTTCTTGACAGTCTCTTTTTTTATGAAGGTCTTCCCTAGTCTTTTCAGCTCATTGACTATATTTATAAACCTGGTGTTCATGTTAGAAATATCCTCCTTGGGTTTCATGTGAAACCATTCATAATCCCTCATAAGGATATTGATCTTGGATTCTTTCACTTTGTCGGTACCTTCATAAGTTACTTCCAACTTCTTCCATATCTCTTTGGTTGTCTTGTATCTAGAAATGCGATTGAACTTAGTTACATCAAGAGCGCAATGAAGATAGTTGATAGCAGCTGCATTTTCTTTCAATCTGATCAAGTCCTAACTGTCTCATTCATCATAGTACTTATCAAGCTTTACTCTATTCTTCACGATGGTGGGAACATATGGCCCTTCTACAATAGCCATCCAAGCGTGCATACTCTGAGACTGGATGAAATTCTTCATTCTATTCTTCCAGTAAGTATAATGCTCTCCATTAAACATTAGAGGTGTGGTGACTAACATGCCTTCTGGCAAAATGTAAGCTTGGGCTCTTCCACTGGATTCTCCTATGTACGCCATGGTCTTTGTCTCAAGGATTGTGAAATCTGAGAAATGAGAACCGCTCTGATACCACTTGTTGGTCCCTATGCATATACTCACTAAGTCAAAGAGGGGGTGAATGACTCACTCAATAACTTATGAAACTTTTTCGCGATAATTACTGGCTTCGCTGAGTGAGCTCAACTGGTTGAGAGAAAAACTAGAAAATGCAATTAAGTAAAAAACACTGAGATTTTTATATTGGTTCGATAACCTGTGCTTACATCCAGTCCTAAGAGAGTGTCTCGGCTTTAATCCCCTAATCTCAACTCCTTTACCCTAGGCGGAGAAGCCTTTCACAAATTCCCAATTACAGTACGTACCCTCCAAACTGCAATCGCTCACCCGCTAACTAGAATACCCTCTTCTATCAGCAACTCACTAAGAGTCTAAACAAGAGTTGGATTCAACTTATAGAAACGTTGATCCAATTACAAATGATCTGATATTACAATTTGAATGATCTAATCTATTCTCTCTTGTTCTAAAGCAGATTCTCGCTGAGTTGTGCTTTCTTGCTTGAACTTCTTTTAAAGATTGTATTTTGACAGAGTTTAGCTTCTTGTGAAATTCAGGTGTAATCACCAAGTTCTAACGCTTGCCTTCTTGCTCCTTTTATAGTTTGATTGAGAAAGTAGTCGTTGAACTTATCTTAGCATCTACTTAAATTGACAGCTCATCCATCTACCCGTTGCTTCTTCAAATCAATCCGTTAAGAGATAGAATTGCACCGTTGTGAGATAGAAAATCAATCCGTTAGATTGAGATTTGAGCTTCAATTTAAATTCTTTGTCGTTTGATGCCAGTCTTCCGTTAGAGAGAACTTGCGCTGACTTGCCACATGTCCTCATCCCATTCCCTCTGGTATCTAACATGTTGCAGAGTGTGCGATACAAGGTTGGTAGATCTGCAGAATTACCCAAAGTGGCAAATGACTTGTTACAACTTTGCATTGGAAGACTTTGTCATTTTCTTCATAATTTTGATTTTTGTCAAGGCATTAATTCTTTTTGTCTTTATCTCATTAATGTTCCTGCAAAAGGCAACATTAAAAGCAAAGATACCTTTTTACCTTAAAAGGTAAAGTCAGCGGCATTGACAGACTTAAAGTAACTCAGCGGAAATGATATATCGTAAAGCACACAGCTGAAATAAAATCTAAATATCAAGCGCTGAGTGAATATTACTAAGTCAGCGACTAAGTAGATACTCAGCCTAGAAACAACTCAGAGTTAAACTAAATAGCTAGGTCAGCAGAAGCTTAAAATTCTACCATTAAATTTACTAATCATAAACTATTTATTTTAATATCATTATTAATTTAATTAACTCAAAATAAACTTAATTATTATTAAATCTCACTAAATCGGTCAACTCGTGCTTAGTTCACCTTTTATTGATAAATAATTAAATTGTAACTCTATTAATATATTTTATTAAAATAATTAAAGCTGCATGTGAAACGAAAACTTATTTGTTGATAATTATAAATACACGTGGAAAAGTATATTTGGAGAATATTCTTACAAAATTAATAAATAATTAAATTTACATGATAATGCACGCGCTATACCAGGAGAGTATGATTTTAAAAGAAGCAAAAGAAAGGAAGAAGATGCTCCATAAAGAATCCAATTCGTTTAACGCACACAAATAAAGTTAGGTTGTCAATGTGTTTAGTAATCGAGTTATTTCCATTACCCATTAGATTAGACAATTATCTGTTTTATAATTGAGTAATTTATATAAAAGCCCTTGTACAGGAGCCGGTTTTAGGAATTGGAGATTACCATTTCATAATGGATCCCTTTTTAATTATACAGTTACTAATTTAGCATTCGTATTTTCAAAATACTCCTCCATGTAAACTGATACCCCCAATTCAAAAACACTCCTAAACGTTTTCCAACTCTGCTACACGATCAACAAACACAGACCCCCAAACGCTAAAAATCCAGAATTGATCTCATTCAAATGACAATTGCGGCGTCAATTTCATTAATCTCTGTATGTTTTCCTTTTTGCATTTGGTTCTAACGCAAAAAGATGAAAACGCAAAGTTCAGCCGATAAGAATGCCGAGGTCACAACGAAAAGGTAAGAACACTCATCAACCTTATTTTAATATTCGATTTTATGATGTTTAGAATGGGATCAGTTTTATAAACTTTGATAATACAATGATTGTACAAAAAAAACTAAATATTACTTTACAGATACAAAAGAGTGGTTCGTGTACGATATCTATGAAAGGAGCAACATCAAATGTAAATGTTATCTACATGAATGTGTGATTTCTTTTAATTACCTTGATTATTCGAAGTTCTTTTTAACAAACTTGTACCATGATAATTTATAAAAGTGATATTTCTGGCTGATTTGGAATATGAATGTATAGTTACATGCTTTTTGGGTGATTTGGAACCAAAATTTTTGTCTCATTGTTTTTGACGGAGGTGTTTTTGACTATAAATTCATTTGATGTAGAAACCTTCATATGATAAAGTAAAATATATTTAGAACTTGTGTATAAAATGAGGATATTAACTAGATACATATGATATGATTTGTTGGTGTATAAATTCAGGATAATTGCCGCTTACATTAGAAATTGGGGATAAATTTGTATGCAAATGTACATATTACTAATAATATGCCAAAACAATAAATGAATATAAACAAGACTATGCTTTTATTTGCACTCTCTTATACTACACCTTTATTTGTTATTATAAGATAATTGATATGCCCATCTAGAATATTGGATATATGTTAATTAATATGTATATTGTCGCATACATACGATATGTTTTGCTGTTAAGTAGTTTGCGATTTTAATTTGTAAGGAGATATGGTTAGTAATTGGGGGTACATGTCAATTTGTGTATAACTATACATATTACTACTAATATGCCAAAACTATACTTAAATATAAACAATACCATACCTTTATGGACACTCTACTATACTATAACTTTATTTGTTATTATAAGAGAATTGACTGAAATACTAGATGTATGCTAATTAATATTATCAATTTGTATATTACTAAATACATATGATATGATTTTGAGATAAGTAGTTATCAATTTATATTTTATAAGGAGATAGTGTTAGAAATTGGAGATATATGTAAATTGTATACAAATGTACATATTACTCTTAATATGCTAAAATTTACTTAAATATAAACAATACTATACCTTTATATGCACTCTTCTTTTTCAACATGGTATTATAGAATGTGGTTTGATTTTCTAGTTTGTGTTGTAGAATTCATCACTGATTTACAATACCTCAATCTGGCAAAAATGGCTAACCAAGATTTCAACGGATGATAACATTAATACCATTGATAAGAATGAAAGAGATGAAACATCTGACAAAGAGGTAAGAAAAACTATAATATTTGTTTATACTTAATAGTGCTAATTAAAAAAACAAAATATACATTCTATAAAATATGTTAGTTAAGTGACTAGACACTAGGTAGCACAGAAACTCCTAGACACTCGCGTTTCAACGTTTTGTGTTGGTGTCCGACATCGACACTTGACGCATTTCTCCCCAATTTCCTAGCCTATATTTTTTTTTGAAAAATGGCGTTTTAGGGTGTTCGAATCGATTTTCGTGTCGTGTCGGTACTACCTACGACACATCTATAAACTGTATATCAACATTTTTATATATGTAAATACTCAATCCTAAAAGATATATTTGATATCTAATAGGAGCCAATAACAAAGAATATATCATTTGATTTGAAAAAATGATCATAAGCTTCGAGCCAATAGCATGGATGACAATGATAATGGAAAAAAAGACAAAAATGAATAATCAACCCTTCAAACATACAGAGGGGTAAGAAATAATGGATTGTTGATATGGGAAAATGCTAATGTTATTTAACTATACATTCTATAGAAAATGTATAGTTAAGTGACTATCCATAAAAGGTAAACTGTAAATACTCAGTTCTGAAAGTAAAATTCTACATTATACAAGCATTAATGACAACGAATACATTGGTTGAAAATGATGATAAAAAACTTCAAGCCAAGGTAAAGAGGTAAGAAAAATTGGTAAACAGATAAAGAGTTAAGAAATAATTGGATTGCTGATACCTGAAAATGCTAATTTTACTTAACTATATATTCTATAGAAAATGTATAGTCTACTCAAACTAAGCTATATTTGTTTGAATGTGTGATTTATCGGTATGTTTTGATAAATTATACTTTTTACAGTGATTGTGGCATTTTTTCTTCAATTTATGTCATGTACTTGAATGGACAAAGTCAATTCCAACGAATATAGATGTCAAAGCATAAGAGAACGAATTGCAACGAGTTTGTACTACCATGGGAAGCAAACGATGAAAATGATCAAGAGAGTGATACGTTCTACATCAAAACCAAACAATGTTGAATTAATATGTATCATGTAGGCGCTCTTTAGGGAAATTTTTGATTTTAATTGTAATGTGAAAACCAAGTTGAAAATTCGTATGCATTTTGTAGCTATTATGTTGGAGTTGAGAAGGCATTAGTAATTCGTTTAGCAGTTTATAAAAGTGTTAGCATGTTTAAGGTTATTTCAATCATATGCAAAAGGTATAGTTTTGCTAAAAAAAAGGCACATAGCCACTGAAAAAATGTTAAAATTAATTATTTTTGTACTTTTTTACTTTGATACTCTTTGAGCAGTAGCACTGTAGCTTGAAACTATATATTTTTTTATCATTGAAGGCATAATTTCATTGAAAATGTATAGTTTCAGAAGCTACAATGCTACTAATACATATAAAACTTGTTACAACCCAAAAAAGACTCATACTCAACCTTTTCATATGAAAGACAGGTCTATGGATGTTTATCAAAGCTTTGGCTTTTTTGAACTTATAAGCTGGCTTTTTATAAGCTTTGAGAAATACTCTTTGTATTTTCTTGTCGAAATGAAAAGTGTTAAAAATGTATAGTTATAGATAAAGTTCAAAGATAAAATTTTCCAGAATGTATGGTTTTACAAAAAAAAAATATATACATTTTTACATATTTACATTGATATCAGCATCTTTTGTGGACATCATCAATAATTTATTTATATCACTAATATATAAATCTCATTTTTTTTGTAATACATGAAAATAAAAGCACAAGGGATAACAAAAATTAGCTAAGATATTGAGCATGGAACAATCTCAATCTAGCTACACTAGCATAATCAGACTTCAACACGTTCAAAAGCTCTTGTGGATGTTCTTCAAGGAACTGCAGACTAAGAGGCGCTTGAATTGCCATTTTTGCCAACATATCCACACATGAGTTACCCTCTCTATATATATGAATCACCTTCACTTGTTGCAACCTATCAAAACTAAGTCTGATATTATCCATTAAATTGGGTAGAGGGTGTTCCATAACAATGCTACTAATGCATATAAAACTTGCTATTACCCCAAAAAAGACCTATATACACCCAATGTTTTTATATATAAGACAATTTTAAATTCTGTTATTATAATGAAAGGTGAATAAAAAGCTATCTTTGTAGGCAAAGTTTAACCATACAATTTTGTAGAAGTTACAGTTTATAGAAAAACACATTTTTACACATTGATTCTTCTTAGTAAAATTATCAACCATTTTTTATTTTTCTTAGTAAAATTATCAAACATTTATGGGCATTCTGATTATACAAATAACTAATAAAAAATTGAATATAATAAAAAAGTGAATAAGGGTTCATTAGAATCTATACATAAAAATCAAACAACCGCAGAATTCACCTTGCATGTTTCCCTTCCCTCATTCAATTACCAACTTTTTGTTTCTTCTTATCTAAGGTTGCAGGTGGGCAACTCTCGATTAAACAATTCTATAATGCATTTCGTTTCACTCATTTATTTCCTCGATATAAAAAAACTACAGAGCTCATAAGCCTACAATGAAATAAAGAGATAAAAATCTTAATTCAAACTCAATACATCCACAAAATTTTATAACTTGGTGGAAACGTCCACAGAGAACTAACAACCATATAACGACAACAAACCTACTAAAACAAATATCGAACGAGTCATCAATATACATCTGCCATGAAATCCAGCATGAGACTCACCTTTCTCTGTCAAACCAGGGAAATTAAAGCTCCTGAAACCTATATCCACCGAAATCAGCCTGAGGCATATCCTGTGACACGAGCAAGAAATCAACTGATAGGGAATTCTAATAGGAAGTTGAGATCCTATCAATGACTGAGAACGTGAGGGAGTTGCCGTTTTTTTCAGAATCAACTGATATAACAAAAACGGGGTAATTAATGAAATATCATAATTAAAAAGGGGTATATAATGAAGAGGTATTAGGAGGGGATATATGATGAATATGAATTTTATTTAGGGGTTAAAAGCACAATTTCCCTTTATAATTGGGCTAAATATAGATGGGCCATAAAAGTATTGAATAGCCCAATACTTAGTTCCATCACTACACTACTTATCTACGTTCATTTTTGTTTCTCATTTATGTCCTTCTAATTTTCCAGCAGGTTTACTACTCAATGAAAGAAAATCCTTGAAACAAAACCAAATTTACAGTGTAAATGCTTTATTTTATAAATTCAATTAACCATTAGATGAACAGAAGGAAGTGGTGGAGCCAGGTGAGGCAGAGGCATGGAGCTGGTTTCATTTTTCTTCTACCCTCATTTTTTCTAGCCGAAACATATACCATTTTCATTTTTTTGGCAGTCAGGGTGAGATGAGAGCTAAGAAAATGGCTGACGGTATGCATATATCATACCTTTAATTGAGTACAGAATTTCACCATTCACGTGTGTTTTTTCTATCGATACAAATAGCTGTTTACAATCAACAAACGCTTGCATCCATTCTTTGGTTCGACATTACAATTTATGGCCCAAACATGCTACTGCACCCATGGAAATGAGCCTAGTGCTGCAGTCTCAACTCTTAAGTGGCTTGCGAAACTCTGATAACCTATGACCTTAACTTTGCTACCAAGCCTGATTCTCGCATTGGAAGCCGCCTTATCTATGCTCATAGAGATTTGTCGGTGTCCCTTTGCGGTGAGTGATAGAGGTAAATCAGGAGCATTTTTGTATTGCAGCGTCATTTTTAGCGAGCTTTTTGCTCTATCAGGCTATCACTAATAATTCTTGGGATATTCATATAATTGTATTGAGTAGAAAATGAAAAAAGGTGGGAAAGTGACAAAAAAAAAATTGAACTCCTATTGGAGGAGTCACGGAGGACTCTTTTAGGCATGTTTAACAATGGTGATTTCACTTGCTTAGCTTTAGACCTGTTGAACCAACTGAAGTCCTGCCTAAGCCTACCCTTTATGGGTCATGTTTGGTTAAATATATTATGTAAAAAATTCGATCAGGCCAAGACTATTAAAATCCGAAAATATGATGGATTGGGCTTGAATTTAATATAAAAATTCAAGTCTGTCCGGCTGAAGTTTATATATTTTAATAAGAAATACATATTTACATATTTATTAACAATAAATATATATATATAATTACTAATTTTTAAATAAAAAATGGGAATGAAGTTTAAAAGTTAGGTCTGGTCTGACCCATATATATTTTTATACGGGCTAGTTTGAGCTTGGACATAACTAATTTTTTATTAGCCCGATCCGGCCCAACCCACGTATATTTTTATGCAAGTTAGGCTGAGCTTGGACATAACTAATTTTTTATCGGCCCGATGAGGCTCAACCCCCACATTGAACATGTCAACTTAGCTTGGTTGGAATACTTTGATTGGTTGACAGAAAAATGAAGAGAAGTTTCTAAGAATTCCATTGCTCTAGCGGACTCAATTTTACTAATTATACAAATCCAAATTGTATGGCCAGTTTGACTAAGCTTTTTTTCAGCCGTTTTTTTAAAAGGTTTTCAAGCTTTTATTAGAAGCAGTAGATTTTATTTTGAAAAAATAAATCAGACAGTTCATAATTAATTAATATGAAGGATTAAAATGTATTGTTCAAAGTCAAAATATATAATTTTATTAAAAAAAATTTAGAATACCTTATTTTGATATTAATTTAAAAAATAATACGAAACTTACCCCATATTTAACCGATAAATTTCGAGCATATAAGGAGCTCAAGGCTCAAGCCCAAATTTACTAAAAAAACAAATGTTCAAACCAAACCATAAAAAAATATGTGGACGGACAAATATGCTAACCATGAACAGGTTCAATAAAAGCCCATTAGAAGGTCCACAAAAGAGGTCCATGCATACATTTTAGAATGAAACTTTCATACAAATAAGCTTGACATAAAATAATTTGAGTCAAAAAAAATAAATTTTTATAAAAAGAACATCATTCCATAAAATAATTATAAACAATTGAAACATATTACAAATATGCTGCATATGCATGTTACAAAAAGTGAACACATGCAACATGCAACATGTTCATGTCATGTTTCATTTTTAATTTCTTTACTTTATTTTAAATTTATCTTTTAAACCGTTTATTTTTTTGATATGCCGCTCTAGAGTTTTTTTATTCGTCTCGTTTTCATCTTCGAAACGACATCCATTATGATATATTTTTTCCAATTTCTTTTGAAATGTTACATATTTCATAGATATCCAATAGAAGTTTAATAGAAATTAGTAAATAGAGAAAAACTTTGATTCAAAACATTAGATTAAATTTTTTTATAAATCAGAACTTAAAAATATATTTGTAAATGTAGAAGAACTTTGATTCAAACATTAGGATAATTTTACTGACATTTGGACTATATACTCACTTCTGAAATAAAGTTTTATTGTTGTAACCATTTTATCCTAATTAAAGTAGTTTTTGGACTAGATGATGACTTCTGATATTATATGTATCCATCAGATATCAAATAGATTACCAATAGACATCCGATATAAATCCAATAGACAATTGATGAAACATTCAAAATACCACAACAACAACATTACCCCAATGCCTAACAAGGCTCATGCACAAGCAGGGTAGGGAGATTGGGTGTATATAACCTTACCTCTGTAATTACAGAGAGGTTGTTTCAGATTGACCCTGAAGTGGAGTTGCAACGCTATCCGTGACTTTATAATAAAAGAAGTTTAGACAGTTTAATGAATCATTTTGCTTTAGTTCATTTTGCTTTAATGAATCTAGAATGATCTAACAAAATACTAAAAACAACCAACAGTTATCCTATAGACAACCAATGTATATCACTTTTTTCAATGAAAAAAAGAAACAGTAACTAAAAAGGATCAATATTCAATATACAAAATATCAAATAACAATCTATTAGAAATCTATGAAATGCCAATTGAAAACACACAATTCAATTACACATACTTGTACAAATGTCAAATATCAACTTCAAAACAAGTGACAATTGAAAAAAAATATACTTGTACAGATGTCTAAAATCAGTTTCAAAATAAAATTTCTAATAGAATTCCAGTAGATGTTTGGTAGATGTCCAATAGATGTCCACTGCTTGAAAAGCCCATCTTAGAACACCATAACCGATGCTGCTGCTAGTGACACAAACATTGCTGCAAATGAAATTGAACCAAGCCATATATCAACAAAAATGAATGAATTATATATCACGTTCTTGGTTTCTAAGATTCAAGCCTAATTGAAAAAGTAGCAACTAATTCACTAACGGAATAAACACTAAAACAGATAACAAATCTTTGCACTCAATCACTAAAATTATTTGTGACTTAATTGAATGCCATATCATATATGCCGACACTTAAAAAGAATTGTAGTATTCTTCCATTTAAGTCAGAAGCATATCATTAACAAGTACTGATTAAGGGATTCCTCGCTTAATACCAAAATTGGACTAAAGTCCAATAATATCCAATAGATGTCCAATATATGCCCAATAGATGTCCAATAGATATTCAATAGATGTCCAATAACAAAGCAAACAGCTTAGCATTTTATCATAGACATAGCGTGCACTTCAATTTCAACAAAACAGAAAACCTACCAAAAGCAAAATTAATCTGCAACTAAAAACATCAAATCCTTTAAAAAGAGAAACTCAACAACTTTGTCTCTAAAATATAGCTCAGAAGTCCAACTTCCATTATAATGAATCAAGACAATAAATCTTCCATCAGAGATAACATAATGAACTACAAATCTCAAAATAAATATAATTAGCTAAAACGAAAACAAAAAATTATAGTAAATCAAAACAATTATATCATTCATTAATAGACAAAGAGAATGAAATTCGAAATCTAAAAAACAAAAGAGTGCGCTAAAAAACGAAATCGAAAATAAAAAAAGCTTCGATTTAAGATTCAATCGAAAAAAAATAAAAGAGGAAACGCGAATAAAGTAGATAACAAACATATATGCAAAATTGTGAAAAATCATTGAAAAATGAAAGCAAATGAACCGTTCTCACATTTGTTCCTAAAATTAAAACTCAACACATCAAATTCTCAAATCAGAAACATAATTTGACAAAGTTCAAGGGAAAATTTCTAAGAACTTAAGAGACGAACTTCAATTGTGATTATCTAAAACAGAATTTGCAAATCTAACCTTTTTGCGAAGAGCGAGAAACAGATTAATAGTAGCTGCACAAGCAGTAAACAAACAAAATACTTAAGGAACCTGAAGCTCCATAGCCGAAATGACTAAAAAATATGAAATCCTCAAAGAATTGCTCTTGAGTCCTTGTCTAGCAAAATCAGGAGCCAGCCTCAAAGGATGTGAAACTGTGAAGCTGAAACTAGGAGGACAATGATTCTTTGAATGGAGAAAGGAAATAGAGACAGAAAGAAAAAAGAGAGATGGAATTTGGCGAGAGAAGATGATGCCGTCTCTAGAAACCAAAATTGAGAGGCTAAAGGGAAGACTTAAATATAATTTAATAACGTAGATAATTAGGTAAAGATATTGTTGAACAAAGCACAAAGTTGGACTGACTCAGTGGATGACTCAGTAGTGCTTAAGTTTTGATCATAACAATTAAGCTCAGTATGAGATAATTAAATCATTAATAATGTTAAAATAAATAGTCTATGGTTGTATGCGGGCAGGTAAATTCAATGGTAGAATTTTATGTCTACTCTGAGTTGTTATGAGCTGAGTATGTACTTTAGTCGCTGACTAAATACTATTCACTCAGCGCTTGATATTTAAATTTTGCTTCAGCTGAGTACATCGTTTTATCATTTTGCTGAGTTACTTTATGTCTGTCAATGGCACTGACTTTCTCGCTTAAGGAAATAGGGAATCTTTGCTTTTAGTGTTGCTTTTTGCAGGACATTAATGAGACAAAGACAAAAAGAATTAATGTCTTGATAAGACTCCGGTTTATGAAGAAAATGACAAAGTCTTCCATATTCAAGCTGCAAAAATTCATTTGCCAAATTGGGAATATCTACAGATCAACAACATAGTATCGCGCGCTTTGTAAAATGTCATAATACCAGAAGGAATGGGAAAATCGACACGTAGCAAGTCAGCGCGAGTTCTCTCTAACGGAAGGCTGTGATCAAATGACAAAGGATTCAAAATGAAGCTCGAATTTCAATCTACGGACTGATTTCTATCTCACAACGGTGTGATTCTATCTCCTAACAGCTTGATTTGAAGAAGCAATGGGTGAATAGACGAGTTGTCAATTTCTGAAGATGCCAAGGCAAGTTCAACGGCTACTTTCTTAATCCTAGCTATAAAAGGAGCAAGAAGGCAAGCTTTAGAACTTGGTGATTACACCTGAATTTCTCAGAAGCAAAAACTCTGCAAAATTACAAGCTTTAAAGAAGTTCAATCTAGAAAGCACTACTCAGCGAATAATCCGCTTTCAACAAGAGAGAATAGATTTAATCATTTGAATTGTAATATCAGATCATTTGTAACTGAATCAACGTTTCTATAAGCCGATTCCAGCTCTTGTTTAGAAACTATTGAGTTGTTAAGTAGAAGAGTGTATTCTACTCAGCGGGTGAGCGATTACAGTTTGAAGGGTACTTTCTGTAATTGGAAAAACTTGTGAAAGGCTTCTCTGCCTATGGTAAAGGAGTTGAGATTAATTAATTAAAGCCAAGACACTCTCTTGGGATTGAATGTAAGCACAGGTTGCTGAACTAGTACAAAAATCTTTGTGTCCTTTACTTTGAAGTTTTTTAGTATCACTCAGCCAGCTGACCTACTCAGCAGAGCTCATCACATTGCGAAAAAGTTTCCTAAGTAATTAAAGTGAGTCATTTACCCCCTCTGACTCATTGAGTGTACGCATAGGGACCAATAAATATTTTAAGTGGGAAATAATTAGATGTCATGGTAAAAGTATAAATAGTTTAGAAATATTGAACCATTATAATAATTTCCCCTTGAGAAGGCCTCATATCGACCCTCAAATAAGAAGCTCCAAGCTTCTTCTTTGATGGCATATCATCGGTACAAGGAAAGCTATTGGTGGCTCGCCGACAACATGCTTTGCCAACTACTCCTAATTACAACTAGACCTGTCAGTAAGGCGGGCTAGGCCGAGCCTAATAAGGCTTTTGGCTAAAAAAGTCAACTCAAGCCCGGACCGGCCCAAACTTTGAAACTTCGGGCTCGGGCCGGGCTTCAGAGATCATTATTAAGCTCGGCCCAAAGCCCATGAATAATTTTCTTTTATATTTTTCGGTATACTAAAGGGGAAAATCAGACAAATTTCATATAAATATATTCAAATCTTACATATAATTATATTATTTACTTGAATAATTTAATAAATAGATAGAAATACTGTACAAATTCAATGGATTAAAATATATAAATTCAAAATAATTATTAAATATACTATGTAAATATTTAATAAATATAATTATTATTCATCGGATTAGGCTCGAATCAGGTTTGTGTATTTATATAAAAATTAAGTCCAATCCATAAAACATCTGACTTTTACGGGCTTAGGCTCAAGTTGGGCGTTAAGAAAATTTGAGAGTCCAGGTCCGGCCTATCTGAGTGAAAAGTGAACGGGTTTAATTACAACTAATTACAATGGCCACCACTATTAATTGAATTTAACATTATTCATGCAAACCAATTATTAAGCATTATAAACAATCGCATGTCTAATATTTCCTTCGGTTCCAAATAAATTATCTTTTAGCTTTTTTTATTTTGGTTTTAAATAAGTGATTATTTAGATTATCAATGCAATATTTATCATTCTTTCTATAATTTATCATTGCATTAATTATGAAAGAGTTTAAGTATTGTTGAAATTATAAATTGGTAATTATGAAGAAAGAGAACTTAGGCCATGTTCTTTTCAACTTATTTTCTGTTCAGTTCAGTTCAGTTCAGTACCAATCAGTTCAGTTTAGTACAGTTCAGTTTAGTTCAGTTTCAGTATTTAATATTTAGTATTCAGTTTCAGTATTCAATATACAACATTCAATATTCAGAATTCAATATTAATTTTCAGTTTATGCATTATATCAATATTATTAATGTATATTATTATTTATAAATATTAAAAACAATGAATATTAATGATAATATCATTTCAATGTCAATTTTAGTTCAATTCTATTTATACATATATATATATATATATATATATATATATATATATATATATATATATATTATTAATTAATATCAGTAATCACAAATAAGAACAAAGAAAAAGAAACCAATAATAATATTTTTAACATTGTCAATTATTATTTCTACGATAAATAATTTTATAAGAAAAATAAATAATTAAATAAATGAAAGTAATATATTTTATAAATATTGATAATAATTAAAATAATAAGGTAATATTCATAACAATAATTATTATAAATAATAATAATAATAATAATTTATAATGATATATTTAATTATTATTATATGTAATAATTAATAAATTTCATTAGAATGTATAGTATTATTTAAAGTGTTATTAATTATTATGTATTTTAATATTTTTAAAATATTATTAATTATATTATTAATTATAATTCAATTTTAGTATTGTTCAGTTTTAGTATTTTTAGTTTCAGTATTGTTCAATTTCAGTATTTTCAGTTTCAGTATCATTCAGTTCAGTTTCAGTACAGTTCAATTCAATTCAGTATCATTCAGTTCAGTTCAGTACCAATCAATTCAGTTCAGTACACCTACTTATTAGTTGAAAAGAACATGACCTTAATGAAGGATAAATTAATCTTTTTAGGTACTTAATTAATGGTTTATTAGTTTTAATAAAAAATTTAAAAGGTCTTTTATTTAAAACCAGAGTGAGTATATAATTAGATATTAATTCATCCAATGCTTACTTAATTAATAGGATTAGTACATTCACATTAAAACAAATCAGTGGTCAGCCATAGGAATTCTAAATTAGTAAATTATGAAGAAATTAGATGCCTTAATATCTAATTAGCTACTAAACCAAACACAAATTCAAATTGAAACAAAAAAAATGATTGAATTACTAAAACAACATTACCTATCAATTATCTCCTTCCTGTTCTTCGTTTGTCTCCTAATCAAATGGCTCCCTCCGCCGGCGGCCAACCGCAAAACCCCGCCGCCGTCACCGTCAAAGCTCCCATTCATCGGGAACCTCCACCAACTAGGCCTTTATGCTCACCGTTCCCTCAAGTCACTATCAGAACAGTACGGTCCACTAATGCTGCTCCATTTCGGCAGCAAACCGGTCCTCGTCGTCTCCTCCCCTGAGATCGCCAGAGAGATCACCAAATCTCACGATCTCATCTTCTCAAGCAGGCCAAAGCTAAACATAATCGATAAACTCTTCTACAATTGCAAGGACATAGTGGCGGCACCGTACGGCGAGCACTGGAGGAAAGCGCGAGGGATTTGTGTACTCCATCTCCTCAATTCTTCGCGAGTTAGGTCTTTTCGATCGATTCGAGAGGAAGAAGTAGATCTGTTGGTGAAGAAAATTAGGGATTCGAATATGCAGACTGTGAATTTGAGCGAGATGTTTTCTTCGATTACTAGTGATTTGATTTGCAGAGTGGCGTTTGGAAAGAAGTATGGGAGGAGGTTTCACCAATTGTTGGGGGATTTTATGGGGTTGATTGGGAGTTATAATATTGGGCAGTTTATTCCGTGGCTGAGTTGGGTTAATATGGTGAATGGATTTGATGCGAAAGCTAATAGAACTGCCAAAGAGTTTGATGAATTTTTGGATGGAGTTGTTGAAGAACATATGAATAATTTGAAGGAAAGGGATAGTAGCGGGGGAAAAGAAGATTTGGTGTATGTTTTGCTGGAGTTGCAGAAGAGTAACAAGGGTGAGTTTTCACTTGATAAAGAAGGAATCAAGGCTCTCATTCTGGTATGATTTATTCTTCTTTCAATTTTGATGATTGCTTTGTATTACCGTTGCATTCGAATTCATATTAATTCTAATTATATTCACCCAATAAATTAAATTCTATAAACATAGAATTTTTCGGATGGGTTGGTCCCAGCAGTTAAATGACCATTACTTATTTACCTCTGGTGTGACTCGAATTTGAGAAATTTAGAGGTTACAGTTCCAGTGTTAACCACCTCAACATTCGCCACTTCGAAATATGTTTATAACAATATGTCAAGTGTATAAACAAATTTATATAATCATCTCATAATATGTGGTACTATAAAGTATAATCTATAAATATCAACATTCAAAATTTTTCATATCATATGTGCAACGGCTCCTGGTGCAACAACAAGCACCAATTTAACTTGGGGATGCCTTGATTTTGTAGCAGTAGATTGCACTTACATTGAATAGAAAGAAAATCTTCATTCACCCTAAATGTAGTTTGAATTTGGGAGTTTTTGAGGCCACAAGTTCAGTTTTAACCACTAGGTCAAGAAATTACCACAAAACAAAAGGTTAATCATCTATTTTACCCATTAACCTACACTAGAAATCAAGCAAATTGTGATAATAAAAATTGTCATGTATTTTTTGCAACAAGGTTCGCATGTTGTCACATAAATTATTTTTGTAACAATTAAAAATTTATGGTAGCATATCGAATTATTTTTTGTTTTGACTTAAACTCATTCTCAAAAAATTGATATAATTTTTGCAATAATTTTTTATGTTTTCTAGCAAATTGTTTTTGTGATAATTAAAAGTTTGTTGTAACAAATTTCTAAATTTAAGGTTATAATTATTGGGGAATTCCGGTAGAATGAAGCCTTGAATGTCTGTAAAAACTTCTCTCAATCTTTGTTGAAGAAATCTGACAGAATGATGCCTGGATAATTCTGAAGTCGTGACTTACACTTTCAGATTTAGTCTTATTTGGTGGTTCTACCAAATAGATCAATCGGATCAAATCAGATTAAAAATCAAGAACTTAAAACGAAATTTTGTTGTGAAGAAGAGTGAATCAGATTGCAACCAGATTTTAGAAAATGTTGCTAATGCGAGTTTTTATAAGCCTGAAACGAGCAGTTGCAACGCTTCAAAGAAAACGCGTTGGTAAAATTCTTGTCCATTCGAGCAGTTACAACGGTTCAAAATAGAAGCGTTGCAAAAAGTTGTGTCCATTAAAGCAGTCGCAACAGTTTAAAACAGAAGCGTTGCGAAAAGTCGTGTCCACTAAAGCAGTCGCAATAATTCAAAAGAGAAGCATTGCGAAAAGCTGTGTCCACTCCAGCATTCGCGACTGTTCTAAACACAAGAATTGCAAAAGGAAGCTTTTGGACCCTCATAAGCTAAGTATCGTGATAGAGCTCGAACAAGCATGCACTCCGCACTCTCCAAACTTGTTCGATGAAATATTACGATCACATTGGTCAACTAGTTGATCCAATTACACTAACATACCTACAATCCTCCCCCATTTTAGTGTAATCCATGATTAACTAAACAAAATCACAATAAATAACAGACTTATGCATAAATGAAATGTCGAGACAATTGAATTTCATCTTAGTATATTACACATTTCGAATATTCGAATAATAAGGTGTCGCTAGGGATTGAACCTTAGATTATTCATTTTGAATACATGAAGATAATATACACATAAGTCAACATTCTAACAAGTTCTTACTTGACACTATCTTTTACTAGCCTTGTGTCATTATCCCTCATAAGCATATCAAAGCCAAGTCAAAGCTTTTGAAGTGGCTAAACTTCATACTTATCTAGGTAGCTCTTTTACTCTTGCACCTACATATGCAAAGTTTCAAAAGAACTATTAAGAAGTTAAACTGCAACCTCCTTTATCTTACAGGTCTGAACACACACCTTGGGATGTTATTATTAGTGTGTTTCAATCTCTAGATGTTAAGCTTTCCTTATTGAATTCAACATTAAAC
The DNA here is from genome assembly GCA_947683365.1 of Euphorbia pulcherrima. Lineage (NCBI taxonomy): Eukaryota > Viridiplantae > Streptophyta > Magnoliopsida > Malpighiales > Euphorbiaceae > Euphorbia > Euphorbia pulcherrima. The sequence continues at coordinate 51,700,240 of CANTUS010000003.1, forward strand.
GTCATATCAGATGGGAATTGGGTATCTCAACATTAGAGATTTTAGATGGACTTTAATCACATCCCCATAGCCGACTTGTGCACAAGATTTCATCTTAATCCTTTGGTTAAATGATCAGCTAAATTACGCTCAGTTCTTATAAACTCTAATGATATGACTCCACGCATGGTGCGCTTCTAGATCATGTTATTCACACCAAAATGTCTAGACCTGCCTTTGTACACTTATAACATTGACTAAAGCAGTTTCACTATCATTCTTTGATGCCAAGAGATAACACCTCCCTCAAAAGTAAATACCCACTCGCTTGTGGAAGAACTATTTTCTTCATTAGAAATATAATATGCATTTGAATAAACTTCAACAAACCGAAGGAAATCATTGGAGTGCTAACTGGAGAACAATCCTTGAAGTTAAATTTATTCAATATCTTCTCAATATAATGTGATTAAGAAATTGAAATAACATTGTTCTTCCGCTTGATTCTTATAACAAGAATCACTTCAGCCTCTCCCAAATCCTTCATCTCACAACTAGATGATACAATTTCTTTGTTTTATCAAACTGACTGTGGTCGGTACTAAAAATGAACATGTCATTCACATATAAGCAGATTATAACTCCTTTACCAGAAGTATCAAACTTGCCATATACACACTTGTCTGCTTGGTTTATAACAAAACCACATTAGAAGTACAAGAAATCATGCATATATAACACAGAAAATCATCGCAAGAAATCCTTGCAACGATACCGACAACGAAAATCGAAAGCGAACAGATCGAATTCGTACCTTTTCGGTGCCCGAGATAGAAGAGTATCACTATGACACCGTTTGTACGCAAAAACGAGATTTTCCTTGGGTCTTATGAATCGTGACAACTCAGGCTTCAAGCGAAAATAAGATTCAATCTTTGTTGGGGAAATTCCTAAAAATAACTTGGATAATCTCTGAAGTCATAATAACACTTCCAGATTGAAACTAATTTAATGGTTCTCCCAAATTTTCCAATCGGATAAAATCAGAGTAAAATCAAGAACTTAGAATGAATTTTCATTGTGATAGATGACTTTTATTGTAACTAATTATAATGAACTTTTTCTGACAACTAATTTTGTGATAGATAAATTATTGTCACATATAACCATAATCTAGGTATTACTTATAACATTGACCTATAAGTAATCATAGAATCTATAACATCCGTAACTTATCACATATAATCATAACTGCAAATGTAATATTTAAACGCAAATTGATGCACGTTTGGTAAGTTCTACGAAATTAATACCCCGTAAAAGTTACCAATTTCAAGAAATGCATAAAAGTAGGTACGTTCCATCCAGCTGCTTAGGTTTTTAAAAATAATGGCGAGCTTGAGGTTACTTTTTCAAGCTGATTATTTTAAAAGCTCTATTTTCAAGCTTTTTCTATAAGTAGTAGATTTGATTTTGGAAAAAATTAATCAAACAGTTCATAATTAATTAATATAAATGATCAAAATGTGTTGTTCAAAGCTAAAATATATAATTCTATTTAAAATTTGTGAGAACAACGTATCTTAATAATAGCTTAATAAGCACTTGCCCTAAGTTTAGTTAACGTGTATGTCAACGGTACTTTGGTCCACTCAAAGTCATTGTCATCCTCTGCCATGTGGGTTTTATTTTATCTGTAATTGTAATGAATTGCATCGATTTGTTTTATGTTTACTAGGTATCTACATTATATTAATTCGTGGGTATCGTCAAATTACAGATAATACAATTTAAGTTACCCACTTCCAATGAGATTTGCAAATAAAATTCAGAATTAAAGTTAATTTGAAACAAAACAATATTATAAAAAATTTCAACTAATCCACTATATTGTAGTAATAACTTGAACTAATCCACTAATGTTTTAATCGCAGGATATGTTCGCCGGAGGTTCAGACACATCATCCACAGCTCTAGAATGGACAATGACAGAGCTCATAAGGCATCCTAGAGTAATGAAACAACTCCAAAACGAAACAAACAAAATAGCCGCAGAAAAACCCGACAAAAAGGGCATAATAACAGAAGCAGACTTGGACAAAATGCAATGCCTAAAAATGGTTGTTAAAGAGGGACTCCGTTTACACCCACCGTTTCCATTGCTAGCAGCAAGAGAAACAACACAAGACGTTAAACTAATGGGGTATGACATAGCTGCCGGAACAATGATAATAACCAATGCGTGGGCAATGGCAACTGATCCAAAGAAATGGGAAAAACCTCAGGAGTTTTGGCCGGAGAGGTTTTTGAATTCGAGTGTTGATTTTAAAGGGCAAGATTTTGAGTTCATTCCGTTTGGAGCTGGAAGGAGAGGGTGCCCTGGTATATCGTTTTCTGTGCCGGTTATTGAGTTAGTGCTGGCGAATCTGGTTCATAGTTTTAACTGGGGATTGCCTGGTGGAGCCGTGCCGGAGAGTTTGGATGTTAGTGAAGCCATTGCTCTTGCTACTCGTAGGAAAAATGATCTTATTGCTGTTGCTGTTCCTGTTTCTAATTGAATTATACAATAATTGCTATGTAATGAGTGCCTCTATATGGCCATTTTCTTATGAATAGCAATCATGAACAAGAACAATCCAAATATTTAGCCTCAAGGTTCTTTAACGGGGGATGATATGATTATAACATCAAATCTCTTGTTTGTTTAATTTTGCTTTTATTAAATTAAACTAAAATTTTTAAAAAACTTGCAATACTCTATCATCAATTCAAACATAAAATTTTGAAAAATCAACATAAAATATTTTTCTAGATAGTTGGGTATAGAAAAAGGTTATTAAATGTGACTTGGTTATCACATAAATTTAATTTTAGATAATAATGTTTATTTTCTGTTTCAGGAAGGAAACTTATTGATGTAAATAATAAAAGTTTGAAAGTATTTTCCTTTTTTTAAAAAATTTACTTCATTGGACTTAAAGTAATAAAAAAAAACTTTATCTCACTTCACTCATATGTGAACTCAAACCTGTGACCTCTAGGATTACAGTTTCAATGCTCAATCACTAGACTAAGACCTTTGTCACATAAAAGTAGTTTATTTGAAATTGTGATAGTTTTCGGCAAACTATTGTCCAACTTTTTAATTTATCGGTTTTGTAAACTAAAATTTGTTTTTGCCACTAATAATCTCAAGAAAAAATTTCCAACTTCTTAAAAATTACTGAGATGACATTCTCTTAATTATCGTATTATTTTTATTTTCTAAAAAGGTTTATTTAAATTTATAAATATATTCATTTATTTTATTATTTTTACATTTAAATTTTTTGAAGTGATATTTTCCGGTATTTGCTACCCATTTCTTTTGCTAGTAGAGAACTAAAGAGTGACACCACACCAGCACTCACTTGAACAAAATGAAAATGAAGATGTGCGGACTTGAAATAATATGGAAAGACCTAACACAAGATAAGACAAAACAAAATTCAATAGACGATGTTCGAATTACATTTTGGTTCTGAGAGGAAAAGATAGAAGTCGAATAAAAATCTCCTTTGGTCCAAGATTGACCCAATCAATAAGTTAAAAAAACAATATAAAGAAATTACAAAAATGAAACAACAAATATAATGCAACCGTCTAATGGAATAAGAATATTTATAGTTTCTTATAAGTAATATCTAGAGAATTTTCTACTTTTTCGTTTAGGCCAATGTTTAAGCACTATAGTATGATTTGATGTTTGAAACTATGACTTTCGTACATGAAAATGTCTTAATGTAAAATAATTTACATAACCCGTGAATAAATTTAAATAGTATTTATCAATAAGTGCCATTATTTCTTTAAAAAAAAATTATCTCATTTGAACTTACAATAATAATAAAGGGAAACCTATTTCAGCCCGCATGAATGTAGACTCAAACCTGCAACTTCTAAAATCACAACTTCAAAGTTCAATTACTAGACCAAACTCTTATCACCAATAAATGCCATTGTTACCTAATCTTTATCGAAGTATTAAAGTCCAATCCAAGGAACATTGAAACATACTTGTACTTAATTTACAAAAAATTTGAATGGAGTTTTAACTTGTACTAATAATTTAAATGGACTATATCTTTGGCAGTACTCGGATTGGCATATAATAATATAATAATAATAATAGCCAACCTTAATTAGTCAAACATGAACATAAATATAATACAAAATCCAGAGGATATAAATTAACAAAATAAGTTTCTATCATACTCTTTCAAAGCACCAATTTAGTTTCGGTTCTTAACTTTAATGAATTGGATCATATGAGCATAAAAACGTACGTTGTTTGTATAAAAATGGAAAATAAGAGAATAAAATATTTTTAATTGATAGATCGATTCTTTACGTAGTGGAGGTTGATATAAAAATGCCGAAATTTGGATCCATCAAAAGCTCTCCTAATATATTACTATATTTTTAAAAAATGAAGTAATTGACCCACACAACTCAAGTAGGACACCGGCCATATTACAATTAATTTATTTAATACTTACAGCCTGTGTAAAAACTAAAATAATACGTATCGTCTTTATAAAATTAAATTATGCTCGATCATAGTAAACTGCGAAAAATGTTTCATTAATGGAATATCATCTAGTTTTCGGTAAATGTATTGTCACAAAAATTTACTGTCATATTAACAACATTGCAATTGTAGTTATATAACAGTTTACCAAAAAAATAACAACAGATATGAAAGGAGTTGAGTGAGACAGTGAGAGTTCTTCCGTGAGTGAGAAATTTGTAGTTGTTTAACTTGCCTCTTATGGTTACTGTTTCCATGATCTTTCTTTTGTTTATAGCCATCAGAAATCGGTAAAATTGATGCACTTTTGATAAGTTCGGATATTAATAAGATTAAATGAAAGTTATTGGTTCAGTGGTTGAGCCTTGAAGCTGTGATCTTAGAGGTTGCAAGTTCGAATCCACATTCAGACGGGATAAAATAATATTTTTCTTTATTATTATTATAAGCCAATGAAAGACGAATTTAAATAAAAAAAGATCAAATGAAAATTCATTGGACAATAAAAAGAAATAATAAATCGGGCTACCTTCAAATGAATTTGACCAATTATTTATCCATAAATAAAAAAAAAAAATCAAATTAAGCTCAATTCTCTAAAATTGGGATTTGAAAAGTTTCAACCATTTGCTAAATTATACTAATTGTTGAAATTTTGTACATCAACGACACAAAAAAATTATATTAATCCCAGTCTCAATTTGTTAATCAACTTAAAGCTTATCTAAATCCGTGAGTCAAGCATCGAAATCACAATTTAAACAAATAATGTGCTAGCGTGGCGTATAATGTGGCGTTACATTGCTAGAAATAAATTATAGGAAATCACAATTTTGTGCTTGTATTTATTTTATATGCATTACAATCAATAAAAGATGCTCATAACCTGTTAAAATATTGTTGCATTTTTTAGGACAAAAGAGTAGCGGACTGGTCAAGATGTGGAGGTTGAAGGTCGGGGAAGGAGCCGGAAATCCATTGCTAAAAAGTGTTAACGATTTTGTGGGAAGGCAAGTGTGGGAGTTTGATCCTCATTATGGTTCTTTCGAAGAGCTCTTACAGATTGAAGAAGCTCGTCAAAATTTCTATAATAATCGTTTCCATCTCAAACATAGCTCTGACATATTGATGCGAGTTCAGGTTTTTACTCACCTACTTGTCGTAAAAATTCGATTGCCTTTGAGCTTTTAAAATAATCATATGGTTCTTTAAATTTCAAAAGGAACTTAACTTTATTCCTTTAATGTTACGTGTTAGCTTCTAATCAAATTAAAAAAATAAAAAAATAATATTTTTAAAAAGTCAAATTAACTAGAAACTGACGTGTGCAAAGAATATAGTATGTACATTTTTTTTTTTGAAAAATCTAGGTCATGATTCGAAAGTTTAGGGTAAGTTTTTGGGAGGATGACTTTTTTTTTTCTTTCAAAAACTAGATATTTGAACACTCGGGTCGGAGTTTCTCCAGTCTTGACAAGTTTGGTGTTGAATGGGTTGTAGTTTGCGAAGGAAAATCCAGTGGGAGAAGTGTTGCCACAAGTGAAAGTGAGAGAGGAAGAACAAGTGACGGAAGATGCAGTGACCACTACGTTGAGAAGGGCTTTGAATTTTTATTCAACACTGCAGACACAGGAAGGTCAATGGGCTGCCGATTATGGAGGACCTTTGTTTGTTCTGCCTGGTTTGGTACGTTTCTTTGATTCTTCAATTGGATACCAGGGATCTTTACAAATGTGAAAAAAAAATAGGAATTACAAATTTCCACCATATTTGGTACGAACATGGCCGCCACATTGCATTATTTGATTATATTGACTCATTTACTTTTGACATGCTATTTGTTTGTAGGAAAGACTAAACTAAGAACATGAAAGACAAAATTGGGAAGAAAAATACAGAAAAAACTAACACTTGTCAAGAGGCACATATAATGGATTTAAAAAGAGGAGTAGATGGATATCATAAACTCCCCGAACTACAGATTTTGTAGTTCTATAGAATTCACATTTACAATCCGGTCAAGCTTTTGTCGGATTCTGCACAAGTGAATTTTCAATTACCTTCGCAAATTCTTCTTTGAGACTTAATTTTCCGCTGTTGGAAAATGATTACAGATCATAGTGCTGTCGATTACTGGGGAAACGGACACCGTTTTGTCCGAGGAACACAAGCGGGAGATGCGCCGCTACATATACAACCATCAGGCATGTTTTGTAATTTTTCCAAATATCTCCTCCAGTTTTTTACTTTTCATAATATTAATCTCAAATCATGAATTTCAGAACATAGATGGCGGATGGGGCATTCACATAATGGGTCACAGCACAATGTTTTGCACTGTCTTGAACTATGTGAGTTTAAGGTTGCTCGGAGAAGGGGCTAATGATGGAGAAGGGGCAATGGAGAGAGGACGTAAATGGATTCTGGACCGTGGTGGTGCTACTTTTATCACATCATGGGGAAAAGTGTGGCTTACAGTTGAGTTTTTAATCTGAGTCTTGATGGGTTAGCAATGTTTTCAAGTTTTGTTTTGTTGATTATTTGGTGATTTTAAACAGGTGCTTGGAGTATTTGAGTGGTCTGGCAATAATCCAATGCCCCCTGAACTATGGCTTCTTCCTTATTTTGTCCCATTCCATCCAGGTGATGTGAACAAGAAATCATGTTTGGTATGCCATTTAGTTAGTTCAAGTTCAAGAAATTGTGAATGAACTGGTTTTCGAAAATTGTTAGGGAATAGACCCGGCAGTGGAACGAAATATTTACTTTGGATGAATATAACAACAATAAAATAATTCACTAATTAATCGAGAAATAGTAATACAAAAGAAATGGAGAAATAACTCTCAAAACCCTTAACCCGATTACACCTAAATTACCTCACACACTCACACAATATATATACTATGCGTATATATTACAGAAAAGAAAAGGAAATTTTGGATGATTGGAGCATGTATGCATGCATGGTATTTATAGTAGTAAGAAAAGGAAAATGACAAAGAAATGTGGTGCAGACTTATTTCTTACAAAATACCATAGATTTTTAGGCAATTATATTACAAAATGTGGTGAGTAATTTGCCGACATATTATTTTATTGAATATGTGGCTTTGAAATAGATTTCCATAGATAAGATGATAAGGTCATGAACAATTTGAGAATCATATTGTGCATAAATCTCCACCTTGATTCCAAATTGTCAAAACAATTGCCCTTTGGGGCAAGTTATTAGTCGCAAACACCAATCAAGTTCAAGCAGTGCTTGAACTTACTGGTTGGAAGAGGCTTCGTTATCATGTCAGCTGGATTGTCCGCGGTACCAATTTTAGTAACACCGATATTTCCGTCGAAAATAATATCTCGAATAAAATGGTACTTTACGTCAATGTGCTTCGTTCTTTCATGAAACATTTGATCTTTAATTAGACAAATTGCACTTTGACTATCACAATAGACAACAATCTTTTGCAAACTTGAGCTGAGTTCACCAACCAAACCTCTTAGCCAAATCGCTTCTTTTATGACTACCAACATATATTCTGCTTCGGTAGTGGATAAGGCAACCGTGGGCTGTAAAGTAGCTTTTCAACTGATAGCGCTATTACCAAGGGTAAAAACATAAACGGTAATCGATTTTCTTCTGTCAAGATCACCTGCATAGTCTGAATCGACATAGCCAACCGCCATGTTCTTACTTTTATTGAATTCCAAACAAGTGTTAGTATTACCCCTTAAATATCCGTAAATCCATTTCACCGCATGCCAATGTTTTTTGCCTGGATTAGACATGTATCTGCTAACAACACTGACTGCATGTGAAATATCCGGGCGAGTGCAAACCATACATTATACTACCATCAACACTAGAGTAAGGAACATGTGACATATACCTCAATATCATTCTCAGACTGAAGACATAGAGCAGCAGAAAGTCTGAAATGAACAGCAAGTGGAGTACTTACAGGTTTGGCATTTTTCATGCCAAAACGCTCCAATACTTTCTCAACAAAACTTCTTTGAGTTAGGCAAAGCTCTCCTACAACTCTATCCCTTTAGATCTCCATGCCGAAAATTTTCTTAGTAGCTCCCAAATCTTTCATTTCAAATTCACTACTAAGATCCGCTTTCAATCTATTGATATCAGACATTTCCTTGGCAGCAATAAGCATATCAGCAACATAAAGTAATAAATAAACAAATGAGCCATTTGCAAGTTTTCTAAAATATACACAACTATCATATTGGCTCCTTGAATAGCCATGTCCAACCATAAAGGAATCAAACCGCTTATACCATTGTCAAGGCAATTGCTTCAATCCATACAATGATTTTCGTAGCAAGCAAACATGGTCTTCTTTGCCTTCAACTTCAAAGCCTTCTGGTTGTTTCATATAGATCTGCTCCTCCAATTCTCCATGTAAGAAAGCAGTCTTGACATCAAGTTGCTCCAACTCTAAATCATGTATATCAATCAAGGCAAGCAAAACACGAATAGAGCTATGTTTAACAACAAGAGAAAACACATCGTTGAAATCGACTCCTGGTACCTGACTATAGCCCTTAGCCACCAATCGTGCCTTGTATCTGGCATCTTCAACTCCTGAAATGCCATCTTTCCTTTTGAAGACCCATTTGCAACCAAAAATCTTGTCTTTAGGCGGTTTCACCAATTCCCACGTTCTATTCTTGTGTAGAGATTCTATCTCCTCTTGCATTGCTATTAGCCATTTTCCAGAATCATCACGAGCAGTGGCTTCTGAATATGTGGAAGGTTCACCAAATCCTTCTGTCTCTTGTGCAGCAACAAAGGCATAATTGACATAATCTTCAAACTTTACATGCATTCTTCTTTCTCTATCTGGTCAACAATAGGATGCTCCACCTGTTCGACGATAGTGGTTTCTTCAACTTCTGAAGGCTCGGACAACTATTCTGAAATTTGCTCCTTTGTGGCGTTGGATGGAGCAAATGATTCCTCCACCTCGAACGGAACCTCCACCTGCTTATTGCAATTCTGTATGTTGGTGTCAATTGAGGACTCTTTTCTTGAATGAAGTATGGCAGATTCATCGCACACAACATTTCTGCTGACTATAGACTTTGGTGACTTGGGATCAAGAAGCTAAACTTTATATCCCTTTACACCAATAGGATAGCCAAGAAAAATGCCCTTCTTAGCTCTAGGCTCCAATTTTCCATCGTTGACATGGACATAAACAGGACACCCAAAAATCCTTAAATTAGAATAATTAGCAGGTTTTCCAGACCATAACTCTTCGGGAGTTTTACAGTTAATGGAAGCACAAGGAGATCGATTCACCTAATAAGCAGTTGCTGAGGCTGCTTCAGCCCCAAAAGCTTGAGACAAGCCAGAATTTGATAACATGCATCGAACTTTCTCCAACAGAGTTTTGTTCATCCGCTCAGCTACACCATTCTGTTGTGGTGTTCCTGGAACTGTAAGATGTATCGAGATGCCCATATCTTTACAAAATATGTCAAATTCTGCATTACAAAACTCCAAACTATTATTTGTTCGGAGTCGTTTGATCTTCCTGCCAGTCCGATTCTCCACCAAGGCTTTCCACTACTTGAAAGTGGTAAAGACATCATTCTTGTGTTTTAAGAAATAAGTCCAAATCTTTCGAGAATAGTCATCAATAAAGGTAAGCATGTATCGAGCGCCACCTTTAGAAGGAACACGAGCAGGGCCCTAAAGGTCTGAATGGATATAATCGAAAGTACCTTTTGTTCTATAAACACCGCCACTGAAACTGACTCTTTTGTGTTTGCCGAAAATGCAGTGCTAGAAAAACTCTTAACTTGGAAGTACTTTGGACACAAAGGAGGCCCCTTTTACTTAGCATGGCCAAGCCTTTTTCACTCATATGGCCAAGCCTCATATGCCATAATTTGGTAACTTTTGAATCTGACATGGAAGAGGAAACTGCAGCAACACCTATGGCCGTTGATCCTTGCAGCACTTACAATCTCCCAACTTTTTTAGCTTTCATCACAACGAGGACACCTTTTAAAACCTTCAAAACTCCACCTCCACCGGAAAATCTGCAATTGTTATCGTCTAAAGCAGACAAGAAGATATGATTCTTCTTCATATCTGGAACATGCCGCACATCGGTCAGGGTTCTGACAACACCATCGTGCATCTTGATTTTGACGGTACCAATTCCAACAACTTTACAAGGATGATCACTGCCCATCAACACAACTCCTCTAACTACAAGCTCATAAGAGGAGAACCAATCTCTGTGGAGACAAATGTGGAATGAGCAAGCAGAGTCCAAGATCCATCCTTGTCCTGATCTGGCACCATAGTCGGATACGGCATAGACTTCACAGTCCACCTCATCTTCTATAATACTTGGCTTCGGCGGGGCTGTCATCTTTGTGATTCTTCTCTTTGTTCTTCCTTTGAAGGTTGAAACAATCAGCTTTAATATGTCCTTTCTTTTTACAGTAATTGCATGTCAAATTATTGTATCGAGATTTTGATTTCGATCTAGAGCGATTATTGTTGCTGCTACTAGGATCTCTTGTAGCAGATCTCCCTTGAACGACCAGACCTTCTGTAGGACTAATTCTATCACCGAAAAACTCTTTATCGATAAGGTCTTTGGAGAGAAAACACTCTTTAACCTCCTCCACGATTAAAGTGTTTTTACTGTAAATCAAGGTCTTGTGGAAATTTTTATAAGACGGAGGAAGAGACCGCAACAACATAAGAGCTTTATCCTCCTCTTCATACTTGATATCCAACTTTTTCAGATCCAAAAGAATGGAACTGGAATCATCAAGGTGTGACTTTAGGGATATACCTTCTGCCATATGAAGCATATGGAGATGATGCTTCACAACAAGCTTGCTCGTGAGGTTTTTGGACATATAAAGAGACTCAGTTCCTGCCATAAGCCTTTGGCAGTCTTCTCGTGGATGACTTCTCGCATGACCTCGTTTGACAAGCATAGCTGAATGGCAGCTAGAGCTTTGTCCTCCAAATCTTGTTTCTTCTCCTTTGTTACCGTATCGGGTAACTCCTCCATCATCGCTTTATACAAATCATTTTGTGTTAAAATGGCTTTCATCTTAACTTGCCATAAGGCGAAGCTAACAGAGCGATCGAATTTCTCGATGTCGAATTTTGTTGTCGCTGTAGTAAAGCCCAAAATAAATATTGATAGGCTCTGGTACCAATTTGTTAGGGAATAGACCCGACAGCGGAACGAAATATTTACTTTGGATGAATATAGCAACAACATAATAATTCGCTAAGTAATCGAGAAATAGTAATACAAAAGAAATGACGAAATGACACTCAAACCCTTAACTCAATTACATCTAAATTACCTCACACACTCACAATATATATATACTATGCGCATATATATTACAGAAAAGAACTTATTTTTCTGAAATTTTGGATGATTAGAGCATGTATGCATGCATGATATTTATAGTAGTAAGAAAAGGAAAATGACAAACAAATGAAATGTGGTGCTAACTTATTTCTTACAAAATATCATAGATTTTTAGGCAATTGTATTACAAAATGTGGTGGGTAATTTGCTAACATATAATTTTATTGAATATATGGCTTTGAAACAGATTTCCATAGATAAGATAAGGTCATGGACAATTTGAGAATCATATTGTTCACAAAAATTATTTTGTGTCAAAAGATTGAGACGTGATATTAAAGACATGGAAAAAAGAAATTTATCAATTAGGGGCAAACTAAGAACCATGAAAATGTAATCTGAAGACGTTGTTACTTGTTACAAATAGTTATAAAATAGGCCTAACGCATATGTTGCCCCCCCAAACTTGCCACGTTTTATCACAGCCACCCCCAACTTTTAAGTGTTTCACTTTACCCCCTAAAATTGACAAAATTAATATAGTTTGCCCCCTCAAGGCCATGTGTCAACTTCTTATTGGAGAGAAAAAAATCTAAAAAATGACTTTTTTGAAAAGTCAAACTAACCAGAAACTGACACGTGGCACTGAGGGGGCGAACCGTATCAGTTTTGCCAACTTTAGGGGGTAAAGTGAGACACTTGAAAGTTGGGGTTGGCATGTGATAAAACGTGGCAAGTTTAGGGGGGCAACAGATGCGTTTGGCCTATAAAATACTATTCATGCTCAACATATTATTATTCTTAGGCCTAGTACATCACCAGCCCCCTGAAGTTGTCCGTAATTGCCCCTGGCCCCCTCGAACTTGTCTAAATTGCACCTCATGAACCCTTTCTGCTAACGTGACAGGTGAGTCAGCAATGCCTGAAAATAATAAACTCACCTGGCAAGTCAGCAGAAAAAGGGTCATAAGGTGCAATTTAAACAAGTTCAGGGGATGAGCCTAACTTTAGATAAGTTTTGGGGGGCGAGAGGAACTTATGAAAGTTTAGAGGAGCGATTAGGGACAAGTTCCGTAGGCTCCTGATGCATTAGACCTTGTTCTTATTGTTATTTTGAATTTAGTGTACATAAAAGGAAATTCTGAAGGAACAATTTCATTTCAGATTGGACTTGCTTTATTTCCTGAGAAATTTTGTTTGTATAATAATTTTCAAAATATGGATGCATCATTTTCTTTGCTGAGGATTGGAGTCAAACTACAGACTGATGAAATCATATATCTATTCGGTTCGAAAACTAATTGAGAGAAATTTATTGGAATGGCCAATGACACAGAAGATAAAACAGAATTTTGTGAATTTTGCAGGGAAGATGTGGAACGTTACCCGTCTGGTTTATCTGCCCATGTCTTACTTATACGGGAAGAGGTTTGTTGGCCCAATCACACCAATAGTATTGTCTTTGAGAAAGGAGCTATTTACTGTTCCGTATCATAAAATAAACTGGAATCGAGCACGCAACGAATGTGCAAAGGTTGGTAACTCTGTATACTATTCCTGAATTGTATTGAGGACCTTAATTTCTTTATGTTTTGCAGGAAGATTTGAACTATCCACATACTCTGTTGCAAGATATGCTTTCATTAATGCTTGGTAAGTTTGTTGAACCCATTTTTACGCATTGGCCTGGAAAAGAGTTGAGAGAAAAGACTCTTCAAACCGTGATGCGCCACATACATTATGAAGACGAAAGTTCTTGTTATATATGCCTTGGACCTATAAACAAGGTGTGGATTTCATATGTGACAACAAACCTACCTTATGTTCAAAATTACAATAAGCGTACCTTGTTTCACTCAGTGCTTTATTCTCTCTCTGGTGTACAGATGCTAAATATGCTCTGCTGTTGGGTGGAAGACCCAAACTCTAAAGCTTTCAAAATGCATATTCCAAGATTATATGATTACCTTTGGATTGCAGAAGATGGAATGAAAATGAAGGTCTCTAATGGATTGTTTGTGGTATAATGAGAATAGTTTGGAAGGATATTTAGGATTTTTTTTTGCAGGGGTATAATGGAAGTCAACTATGGGACACATCATTTGCAGTTCAGGCTATTGTGTCGACTAATCTAGTCGAAGAATATGGTCCTGTTTTGAGGAAAGCGCACACATACATTAAGAACGCACAGGTTTGTTTAAGGTTTTATTAATGAATAAGAATTAGTTAATCTTTTAACTATTTAATATTAACCTAAATGAACCACTTCCTTTGTTTTGAAGATACTGGAAAATTGTCCAGGAGACATTGATTTTTGGTATCGTGACATATCAAAAGGTGGATGGACTTTCTCAAGTGCAGAGCAATGTTGGCTTATCTCAGATTGCACATCGGAGGGATTTAAAGTACTGATTTATTAAACCAGAATTGTTTATTTCACTTAATTTGTTAGAAAACTTACATGAAGCTTTTTCACAGGCTGCACTTATGTTATCCAAAATTCCATCCAATATTGTTGGGGATGCCATAGATGCAAACCGGTTATATGACACAGTCAATGTTCTTCTCTCATTGCAGGTAACTTATGTTCTGGTATTCTGAATTCGACAATCTTTAGTTGTTTCTTGTTTGTGGTTTGCCAATGCAATATTTTGAGTTTGAAACGCACAAATTTGGGGCCTTCATCTTTACTGTCATGTTCTCACACTATGAATTAATAGTCCTGCTACTACATTCAACAACTAGATTTTTCGGATGGAAGTTGGAAGAACTTTCAAATTTTTTTCCATGTACATTTTTCCGTACATCTGGTGTTTAGGAATGTAGCTGTCCGACTCTGTTGGATTCGCGTTGCTAACATATAACAATATTTTCATTATGACAAATCCTATTCTACACACACCTAATTTCTGCTAATAGATAAGTGTTACTCTGTGATATTTTCACATTAGTAATGTACAAAAACTGATAGAGAATCTGCTTTAGGTAAAAAAATTAGCCTGTGTTGGCCCAGCTGGCCCATGGCCTGGATAATGTATTGAAAAACCTAAAAGGCTGCGTTTGATAATTCTTACTTATATTTTACTGTTAGAATACTAGAATATATATAGAGATTACGATATAAAAATAAGTAATATGGTATTGTGTGTGCTTTGGCTGTGTTGCTTTCCCCTTTCATTGTTCTTCATTACGGCTGCATTCCTTTGTCATTTGATAAAGCTCTCTCCTATTCGTCCATTTTTTCCATCATTGTGTTACTTATTTGTGGGTTGTTTTCCGTTTGATTGTGATTTCCTATTAAAACCTTAACGAATTCGAGAATATATTTACATGTACTTTGCAGAATGACGATGGTGGATATTCTACATACGAGCGCATAAGATCCTATAAATGGGTTCAGGTAATATCAATGAAATGTTACTTGCTTAATTTGTTTTCTTGATTCACACATTTTTTCTAGAACAAACAAGTTATTTTGCTAATTTAAGCAGATTATGGGCATAAGTGAGTTACTTGTCTTTGTTTATGTTTGATTTTTTTTTAAATTGTGCAATTGTGCTTACATTAAACAGAAAGAAAAATCCCCACCCACCCCGGATGTGGTTCGAACCTGGGACCTCTAGAAGGCCACAAGTTCAGTCTTAAGACATTCACCACTTTTTTTGTCTGTTTGACTTTATATAAGTGGAAATGAATTTTATATTTAAGCTAGTTTTGTTGTGTTAATATAATATTTGCCTGTGGCTTTTTTATGATTGTAATTTCGTACATTATTTAGTCAGTTTTCCTGCCTTGATTTTGATTTTCAGTTTTTAAACCGCTGCGAAACATTTGGTGATCTATTTATAGACTCTTCGTAAGTTATCTAAATTTCTGTGAATGATTCATACTAATCTGTCTTTATATCATAATTCAAATGCTAACTTGTGTCAATCTGTGAAGTTATGTTGAGTGTACTTCAGCTGCGATTCAAGCTCTGTCATCATTCAATAAATTACACCCTCAACATCGGCAACAAGAAATCAGAAATTGCATTGCGAAAGCAACCAAGTTCCTGGAAAGTAGTCAGAAACCAGATGGTTCATGGTAAAGTACTAATTTTTTGGATTTCCTATTGTTTGGTTTGATGATTCTAAAGTGGTAATAGTTTCATAAAAATGCAAAATTGGTGGACAGGTTTGGGTCGTGGGGCGTATGCTTCACGTATGGTACATGGTTCGGCATAAAAGGGTTGGTGAGTACTGGAAAGAACTTCCAAAACTGCTCCAGTATCCCAAAAGCTTGCGAATTTCTGCTGTCTAAACAGTTGGCTTCTGGTGGCTGGTGTGAGAGTTATGCATCATTTCATAACAAGGTAAAACTGAAATTGTCTGCTTTATATTATTTTTTTTTGCGCATAAGCCTCGGTGTGTATGTGGTAATGTATGCAATGGGTTGAAATAGGTCTATACAAATCTTGAAGATAACAGGACAAATATAGTGAATACTGCTTGGGCTTTGATGGCTCTTCTCGAGGCTGGCCAGGTAAATGTTCGGTTTTAATCACGCACATTCTGTTTGCATCTAATTAACCAACAAACATTTGTATAGAATGTTATCCTGAAATTACGAAAGAGATTCTTTTAAATGGTGAACAGGCTGAGAGAGACCCAACGCCGTTGCATCGAGCAGCAAGGTTGTTGATAAATTCTCAAATGGAAAACGGAGATTTTCCAGAGGAGGTGAGCTCTCCAAAATTTTAGATGTCTTTGTATTTTAAAATATAAAACGAATGTTACATTTTCATAACAATGTTACTTTATGTACATACATTACACACAAGTTTAGACAGTTGGCAATTGAAGTTCAAGGCTGATTCGTATTGTTTATCTTCAGTAGCAACTAGCAAAATATTTCATTTAAGATGTTTTCTTTTGATTTTCAGGAGACGAGGGGAATTTTCGGTAAGCATTGTTTGATAACATTTGCAGCGTACAGAAATATTTTTCCCATCTGGGCTTTAGGAGAGTACAGAAGTCGCATACTACAGACTTCTTGAAGAGAAACCATGGCATTCTATCGTTTCATTTGTGTTTCATGTGGATCCTCTTTGCTTTTTATTTTTTTTCATATTGATAAGCACTTTTGTGAATCAAAATTACTTTGCTTTGTATTCTTATATTTTTAATTATGCTTCTCTTACAATAAATTAATATGTTTGAATAGTCCAAGCATGTTCCAACTTGTAAACAATAAAAGTCAGGTTAGATTTATATATAATAAATATACAATTATATATTTATTTATATAATTATATTACATCTGATCGGGCGAGCCGGGCCTAGGTTTTAACACTAAAATCAAGCTCATCTCATATATAAATTGGGCTAGCCACAATGGGTTTGAACAGAGCAAGCCTTTTGTTGTAATTTTCTTGCCCGGAACCCACCCCTTGGGAATCTTATAAAAAAATTTAAAATAATTTGATGATATCATAAATAATTTACAAGTTAACAGGGTAAATAATTATAAAAATATGGTCTGGTTTTTATTTGGTAATCGTCTATTAATAATCTGGTATTTATTTGATAAATATCTAGTAATCGTCTAGTGATTTTCTGGTCAGATCGTATTCATATAATTATTTTTTCTTGTTTTTGTTAATTTGTAAATTGTTTATAATTGTACCGTAGATATGTAAATAGTTTAACTTAATGGTTAATTTTATAAATATTTTAGTGGAATATATATATTTTTAACGATTTCCCGCACCCTTTTGTGTATAGCGCGGGTTTGGGCGGGCCAACCATGCCCAGTCTACTTATTTGTAGTGAATTTAACAAAAACAAGAATTCTTCTTCAGCCATGGGAGTAGCAGACCTCAAACTATTAACTAAGACACCAGTACGGGAAATATAGGTCCTGTTGGTGTTTTATGAAATTTTACAGGCGGTTATTTGGGAAAAATATGTAATTGCCCGTTTTGATTTTAGTTTTTTTTACCACAAGTCCATGTATCATAATCTCAAATAAGGTTTTCATTTCATTAGTGTACAAGCCTTTCATTTCTTTTGTACCCCTCCCCCCTTCATAGCTATAAGATGAGTGGTTTGAATTTCGACCCGATAATCATGAAAGGAGGCAAAGTAATGGTTTCTTAATGATGGAATTTATGTCATCTATGCCATTTTTTTTTTGTATATGTTTCTGTTTCGTTGCTAGTAGAGATTGACACTAGTACTCACTCGGACAAAATGAAAATGAAGATGCGCAGACTTGGTATAATTCTGGAAAGACAAAATTACACAACACAAAAGAAAGGTGAATCGACCATTTTCGAATTACATTACAAAAAGACAGCAATTTGGCGTCTAGAGGAAAAGGAAGAAGTGGAATAAAATTATCCTTTGGTCCTAATGAAAAAATCACAGGATGAATTTGATGAAATCATAAATATAACGCAACCCGTCTGGAAGAAAAAGAGAATATGAGCCTTTTTACTGCTACACTAATCCATGATTTCATGTGTGATTTGAGGTTTGAAACTGATAATTTTGTAGTAAAATAATTTTTTACAGGAAATATAGAATTGCATGCATGCCCATGTACCTAATCCTAATGTCCCAATCTAAGGAACAATGGAACATATAATTCTACTTAATTTGTTCTTAAATTTTGAATGGAATTTTAACTTGCATTAATTGGACGTTTTGTTTGGCAGTACTCATATTGGCATATAACAATAATCATCCTTTATTAAACATAAACATAAATATAACACAAAATCCAAAATCCTGGGCATAAATATATCAACGTACATGTGACAGAATCATTTTCTATTTTCTGATTTACATTTTTAAATATACTTTTTTTTTTCAATTTTAGTATAGCTTTCTACCTATAAATTAAACTATTTAGGCCCTGTTCTTTTCAACTTATATTCATTTCAGTTCAGTTCAGTTCAGTTTAGTACTGCATACATATAAATTTACACTGAAATAAGTTCAGTTCAGTTCAGTACTACTACTTATAAGTTGAAAAGAACATGGCCTTAAAATAGATTAACAAAATAAGTTTTTTTTTTGCTTCTTACACAATTGCCATAAAAATCCAAAATAATTTGGCCATACCATAAACAATCTATAAAAAAAATATGGGAAACTAATTACATGAATACCACACTAGTCTCACACAAGCATGCTTCCAACATGTTTATTTCTAATTTCTTTTACCTTATTTTACATTTATCTCTCAAATCATTCATTTTTTTGACAATGCCGTTTTATAATTTTTTATTCATCTCATTTTTATCTTCAAAAGTCATGTGATATATTTTTTCCAAAAATGTTTTGAACTGTGAGATATCTACTAGTTATCTATTAGTTATCTGGTAACTATCTTGTAATTGTCTAGTAGTTATATGGTAAATCATAACTTCCAATAGATTTCTAACACAATTTATAACAGATTCAAATAGATTTTTTAAGATGATACATATCTACTTAGATGTCTACTATATATCTATTAATATATTTTGTAAAATATTCCATAAAAGTATCAAAATCAAGATCTACTAGATATATAATACAGATATACTAGATGTATGAAATATATGGTAGATGTCATCAGATTCCATAAAAAACTATTAATATTAAGATATACCAGATACCCAACAGTGAATACTAGGTGTTTATTGGATATCTACTAGATCTTATATTTTATATAATAATCACAGTTATATATCTATTTATAATTTATAAAACCATCATATATATATTTGTTATATATCTATTAAATATACTAGTGTAGTACCTGTACGATGCACGAATATGTCATTTATAATAAGTAAATCAATGATAAGTTTATTTTGTAATATATATATATATATATATAGAAAATATTAAAGATAAAAAATATGTTATATCGTGTATCAAATTAAATTGTAAAAAACCTCTTTATATACAACATTTGCAGCTTCATTTATTACTTGTCCATCATCATTATAGACCAAAATTTGAAATTTAATTCACTTGATAAAATAAATAAAAATAATTCATTATTTTCCATAAGAAGGAGTTACTATTATAAAATTATCCATAAGAAGAAGTAAATACTATTATAAAATTCAAATATTTCTTAAATAGGATTATAATTTATACTTTTTTGCCAATATATGATGAAGAAAAAATAGTCACACTGATTCTTAAATAAGGATTAAGTACATTACGAAATTCAAATTTTTTCTTAAATAGGATTATAACCAATAAAATTAAATAAAATCAAGAACGACAAATTAAAGTTTAAATGAATAGATTTAGGAGATATATTAGTTGACCTAATAATTCAAAATATTACAATATAGGAGTAAGACCCTATTCTTTTCAACTGATAAGTAGGTGTACTGAACTGAACTGATTGGTACTGAACTGAACCGAATGGTACTGAACTGAACTGAACTGTACTGAAACTGAACTGAATGATACTGAAACTGAAAATATTGAAACTGAACAATACTGAAACTGAATTATAATTAATAATATAAATAATATTTTTAAAAAATAAAATACATAATAATTAATAACACTTTAAATAATATTATACATTCTAATAAAATTTATTAATTGTTACATATAATAATTAAATATATCATTATAAATTATTATTATTATTATATTGTATTGTAATTATTGTTATGAGTATTATCTTATTATTTTAATTATTATCAATATTTATAAAATATTATTACTTTTATATATTTATTTATTTATTTTTCTTATAAAATTATTTGTCGTAGAAATAATAATTGATAATGTTAAAAATATTATTATTGGTTCCTTTTTTCTTGTTGTTATTTATGATTACTAATATTAATTATTAATATTTATATAATATATAAATGGAATTGAACTAAAATTGAAATTGAAATGATATTATCATTAATATTCATTACTTTTAATATTTATGAATAATAATATACATTAATAATATTGATATAATGCATAAACTAAAACTTAATATTGAATACTGAATGCTGAATGCTGAATGCTGAATACTGAATACTGAAACTGAATATTGAATATTGAATACTGAATCTGAACTGAACTGAATTGAACTGAACTGTACTAACTGAACTGATTGGTACTGAACTGAACTGAACAAAAAATAAATTGAAAAGAATAGGGCCTAAGTACTACTATAAAATTCATTTTTTTTCTTAAAAATGATTATAATTTAAAATTTTATGCAATTGTGTTGTGATTCCATGTCAAATATTTGATAAGAAAAAAAGAGTCACATTAATTCATAAATCTATTTTTTAAAATTTAATTTGTTGTGATTTTATTAAATATTTATTGTGATACCAATGGAATATTTTAAATTATTTCACTTAATCAAATAATTAAAAATATTTCATTATCATCCATAAGGTGTAAATACTTGTTATAAAATTCAATTTTTTTTATCTTAAATAGGATTATAATTTATACTTTTATGCAGTTATCTTGTGAATTCCTGTCAAATATTTGATGAGAAAAAAAGAGTCATATTAATTCTTCAATAGGATTATAATCAGTAGAATAAAATTAAACAAAATTAAGAACAACAAATCAAATTTTTTAAACATATTTATAAGATATATTAGTTGATCAAATAATTATAAATATTTCATTATTATCCAAAATCTATTTTTCAAAATTTAATTACTAAATCTATTTTTCAAAATTTTAAATGTTGCGATTTTATTAAATTTTATTGTAATAATAATGAAATATTTTTAAATATTTCGCTTGATCAAACAATTATAAATATTCTATTATTCTCCGTAAGGAGTAAATACTATTAAAAAATTCAGATTTTTTCTTCAATAGGCTTATAATCAATCAATCAGCAATACTTTTTTTCCACTTCGGAGCTTATATAGGAATTGCAAAATTTACCCTAAAAATTGGAAAAGTAGAAATAATAAGAAATAATACATGTTTAAAATGAAATAATCCAACAATACAAAATAAATAATACGTAACACCAAATGATAGTTCTGCCAAGTTTGACAATAATATATCTAAAATTTGGCTTTCAATTATATTAGATGTCGTTTGAAATTACATTACATGCCTGTTGCATTATGGTGAAACACCTATACCAATGGAATTGGAGAACAAATACTAATCTTTCTTTTAAAAGAGATACATATCAATTATTATTATTCTTCTTAATCCTCATCCATTTTGCTCGATTGCTCAAAAGTTGTGTATTATCTCCATCTATCAATATCGACGGTGCCAGAGTTTCATTCTTATCTCTACAGGTGTGACAGGAGAATTGACCTCATTTACTGATATCGAATCGTGCCAAACAAAAATATATAAATAAATAAATAAAAGACCTAATTCAAATCATGGTAGATAATGAATCATTTGTACTTATAATATAAATGTTAGAAGTACCTTGAAATTCTCACTTACATCTGAAAATTGGTCAGCATCGATATATGGATCCTATATATAATAATTTTAAAGTTAAAATATATGCCAACTAAAATGAAAATAATACAACGTACTAATTTGAAGTTACATATGAAATAAGATTAAACTTACAATCAATGAATTTTGAAGGAGAGAAAGATTATATTATTTCAGAAGTTGTTCATCCTCCGTAAGTTTAACCACATAATACACTTCATCATGTGCAATAATATTGTTGCTCTTAACTGAAAGTTTGAACATAATTTTTCTTCCTATAATGTTCTCCAATTCCATTGGTATAGATGTTTCACCAAGTTCAACAGTCATCTAATATAATTTCAAAAGACAAAAACTAATAAAAGTTGTTTAAAACATTACTAATGGAGAAAAAACTAAAATTAATTGGAAATCAAAGAAGATATATTGTTGATATGGGAAAACTATGTACCTCAATTACTGTATCCCTCAATTCATTTGCAGTTTTTCCAATCAGCTGTTGCCCTTCATGGTCCTAAATTAGTAAAGAAATAAACCATGTACCATCTATTACACGAACTTGAAGCTTATATCTGTGAAACCAATTTGAATATGTTATCAACAAACTTGAAAATGTTATTTTTTGTTACTGTCGCTTGAATACAATCTCCCTGTTGCAATATTATAAAAAATCAAAAAGAGTAGAATTTTTTGTTAGTTATACGATTTTATTAAACATTTATTGTGATAAATTTTTTAATACTCAATGATAAATAATTTATTAACATGCCTTTTCGTCTTGCAAAACCATTTCAATAGTAACTATTGAATTTGATTTAATGCGTTCTGGAATGGTCCAAAGGTGGAGAACACATACTTTGAGTGTCCATTTGTAACGAACCGAAATTTCTAATAAAATTTGCTTATAATAAATTACTATGGTATTAAAATATCATGGAAATTATTTTTGTAGTTATTATTATTGTTATTGGATATAAGGCACGAAGGAATAAGAGTTAATTAAGTAAGAGGGATGAATTGGACATTTAATTATTTGTTCAAGGGCATTATTGAAAATTAAAAAAAAATACATACATAACATATCCAGCATCTTCTCTTCTCTTCTTCACCTTCATCATTTCCTTCCTTCTTCCTATTCTTTATCAAATTTTCCTTAACCTAAAAACTTTTGATTTCTTTGATTCAACTTCAAATTCTTGTTAGAAATTGATCCTTAAGCCCTCTATCATCATCAATTTCAGTGAATTAACACTAGAAGAGGAGGATTTCAGATTTTAAGATTCAGATGAATAGTAACCCGAATTTGAGGTGAGTGATTTTTGATGAAATGAAAGCTTAATTAATAGAATTTATGGTAGATTAAGCATATTTTTGGTATTAGGAAGCTTATATATACAATATCTTGATAGAATTATATATGGCTGTTGTAGAGGAAGCTAGTGCAAGCAAATCAAAGGCAAAAGAGGTAGAAGAGAGCTAGTACGAGCTTAGAAAAAGGTTTGTGTCTCAAATTTCGATTTATTAGTTTTTTGGAAAAATTTCTAGATTTGTATCCCTGTTTTGTTTTAATGTTTTCTCTTGTTATATAAATCCGATTTGAATGATTCTTGGTTCTATTGATATCTACAAGAAGTAAGGAATATATGTTCAGAAGAAATATTGTTGAATTTCGTTCGTTTTCAATGTGAAATTTTTGTTTGAAGTTGAGTCATGAAATCTGTTTTTGGAAAATCTCAGCTTTGTACACTGTTTAGTATTTTGATCATAACTTTGGTTATACAATTTGGATTTCTGTGATTCTGGTGGTTTTGGAAAGATGAGACATGTGGCTATTTATGTTTAGAAGAAAGTTCTTCGATTGGGTGATGTTTTAATAGTGAAAAATGCAAGGGAAGTCAGGTCTGGAAAGTATGAATATTGATTTTATTGTGTTTTAATTGAAGTTTTATGCTTTAAAATTTAGTATTTGAATCTCTTAATTACTGAAATTATGTTGAATTAAGTTTAATGTTTTATATTGGAATTTTTAAGATGTTACTTTGATTTATTGCCCTTATTAAACAAGTAGAATATGGGTCAGGGTAGATTGGCGCCAATAAAGGGGGGGTACAATACTGTACAAACAATTGAAGCTTTGGCTTCGGGCTTTGGCCGATATTCTGATATATATATATATATATATATATATATATATATATATATATATATATATTGATATTGAAGCTTCGGCTTTGGGCTTGATTGATATATTGATTTTGAAGCTTCGGCTTCGGGCTTGACCGATATGTTGATTTTGAAGCTTCGGCTTCGGGCTTGACCGATACATTGATATTGAAGCTTCGGCTTCGGGCTTGTCCGCTCCCGTATCCATTTTACCGTTATTCAGGACTTGTTTACTTTGGGCAATATATGGTTAAAGTGTTTGGAAAAATTGGATATAAATTTGATTGTACTTTGAAAGGATTACTATATAAGTTTTGTGATTTGGTTTTATAAAGTTGTTTAAATTTGTTTTTGACTTATGAACAAATTTGATTTCTATTTTAAAGTGTTAAAAATGTTCAAAGTTGTTGTATTTGTTTTATGTAAACCATGAAGCAAATTGCTTAGCGTGTAGTTTATTTTCTACACGCAGATACTGAAGATTTGTAGATAGCTTGGACCAAAGTGGTATAAGTGGATCAGCTTGAAGAGCAAATAAGGAAAGACTCGAGGTGGATTTATATTTTAATGTAATATTATGGTTTGTAGAATAATGACATGTACTAGATAATGTGAGAAATGAAAAGTCGTATTGAGAAATATTTGGAGAATAATTAGCATTGAGAAATATTTGGAGAATAATTTCGAGTCTGAAACGCTATATTTGTATTTGTACATATGTAATCTATAAGTATTGAACTCTATATAATGGAGTAGAGTAGTTTATTGGGTGATTATAGTTATCGTGACACTCCCTATAGGAGAGGTGTTACATCTGTTGGTATCAAAGCTGAGGTTTAGACGATTCTAGGACTAGTAGGTACATGCCATTTAGAATATAAATATGTTATGTTAGTTGTTTGATCCACTTTGGTCCAATATTCAGGAATAAGAATGGCTAGTAGTAGTCACAACCAGAATGAGGAAGAGGATGCTGAGAGTACAGTCCATATTGGGCATGGGGATGAACAAAGACATGAACCTCCACCAGTTCATGGCTTTCCCGAACAACCTACTCCAACACATATGACTACTGAAGTAATCACACAAGTACTTCGAAACATACAAATCCCTCAAGTTCCAATAGTACCTCATATTGAAAGAAGAGAGGAGAGAACTCCTCTTGAAAGAATTAAGAAGCTTCCAACTGATGACTTCAAAGGGGATATAGTGAATCCTGCATTTGCAGAAGATTGGCTTGATTATACTAAATGGTGTATTACTAGGCTTCATTTTACAGATGAAGAGAGATTAGACTGTGTGCAAGGTCTACTCAAAGAACAAGCTAGGAGGTGGTGGGATAATATTGTGAGAGAAAGGCGACCCGGAGAAATCACTTGGGGACTTTTCTTAGAACAATTTGATAAGAAGTACGTTAGTGAACTATTTAAAGATGAGCGGAGGAAATTGTTCTTGTCTTTGAGACAGGGATGAATGACTGTATCAGAATATAAAGTTCAATTCCTCAAACTCGAGAGGTATGCTCGTGATATCGTTGACAGTGAAGTAAAGCGATGTAAGAGATTCGAGGATGGGTTGAATGATGAAATTAGAGTGCATTTACTTGCACCAAAGATTAGGGTGTTCAATGACTTGGTTGATGCTGCTATGGGCATTGAGAAGATCAATTCAGATAGGCAACAAAGAATGGCTAAAAGATCTGGATTTCAAAAGGGATTGCAGGGTCCAGCTAGTTCAGAATCTCCAAGTAAGAAACAGAAGGGAACATCAAAACAAACACAATCTCATTTCAGAGGGTTTTCACCGAGACAAACCATAAGTACGGGGTCAGCAGCAAGTGTACCTTCAGGTAGAGGCAGAGAAAATATTCTACAATGTTCTAATTGTGGAAGGATGCATATAGGGGAATGCTAGGGAAAAGGTAGAGTCTGCTTTAAATGTGGCTCGAGGGAACATTTTATTACAAATTGTCCTCAAAAATAGATAAGTACATCTGCACCTACAGTAGTTCCTACTCCTACAATTCAAGGTGGAAGAGGAAGGGGAAGAGGAAATGCTAGTGAGGCAAGTGAACATAATGTGGCTCAACAAGCACCACAGAGTGGTAGACCGAGAGGAATGGCATGAAGTTATGGAATCCGAGGGCCTGAGACTTGGGAATCTACTGAAGTTATTGTCGGTAAATTTTCATTCTTTAATCACGATGTTTATGCTTTGATAAATCCCGGTTCATCTCATTCATATATATGTATTGCATTAGCACAAGAGAAAGGGTTGCATGTAGAAGAATTAGGAGAAAATATTGAAGTGACTAATCCTTTAGGACACAGTGTGATAGTAAACAAAGTGTATATGAATTGCCCTATTACGATTCAATATCAAATTTTTCATTGCAAATTTAATTGAGTTACCTTTCCGAGATTACGATGTTATCCTGGGAATAGATTGGTTATCGGAACATTGAGCTGTGGTGGATTGCAAAAACAAAAGAATGTCACTTCAAGTTTCTGATGGAGAAGAAATAGTTATCGTAGGGGAAAGATCAGATTATCTCTATAACAAAATTTCTTTTATGAAGACTAAAAGGATGGTTAGGAAGGGATGTCAGGCCTACCTAATCTTTGCTCTAGAATTAAAGAAAGGTGAGTTAGAATTGCAGAATATTCCTATGGTATGTGATTTTCTAGATCTATTTCCAGAAGAACTACCGGGGCTGCCACTGAAAAGCGAGGTAGAATTCGCAATTGATGTATTACCGGGTACCACACCAGTATCGAAAGCACCATACAGAATGGCGCCTGCTGAACTAAAAGAGTTGAAGATTCAGTTATAAGAATTGTTAGACAAAGGATTCATACGCCCGAGTATATCCCCGTGGGGTGCACCAGTGTTGTTTGTTAAGAAGAAAGATGGGTGGCTCCGATTATGTATTGATTACCGGGAGTTGAATAAATTGACAGTGAAGAACAAGTATCCATTGCCAAGGATTGAAGACTTATTTGATCAACTCAAGGGTGCTAAATACTTCTTCAAGATTGATTTGAGATCGGGCTACTATCAGATGAGAGTGAAAGATGATGATATTGTAAAGACGGCTTTTTGAACTAGATATGGGCACTATGAATTTTAGGTCATGCCATTTAGTCTAACTAATGCACCAGCAACATTTATGGACCTTATGAACCGTGTCTTTTATTTATATTTAGACAGGTTTGTAGTGGTTTTCATTGATGACATTTTGGTGTATTCTAAGTCACAGGAATAGCATGATCAACATTTACGGATAGTCTTCCAAACTTTGAGGGAAAATAAATTGTATGCCAAACTTAGCAAATGTGAGTTTTGGCTTGAAGAGGTTTCTTTCTTAGGCCATATTGTTTCTGCAGAAGGAATTAAAGTGGATCCTAAAAAGATAGAAGTAGTTGTCGAATGGAAACCACCAAAGAACCCTACGGAAGTTAGAAGTTTCCTTGGCCTAGCAGGGTATTATAGAAGATTTGTGAAGGGATTTTCAGTCATTGCTACCCCACTAACGAAACTACTTCAAAAGAATGCAAAATTTGATTGGATTGACAAGTGCCAAGAAAGTTTTGAGAAGTTAAAGGCGATGTTAACTAAAGCACCCATCCTTACCCAACCAGAGCCTGGAAAAGACTTTGTAATCTATAGTGATGCTTCGCGTAGTGGTCTTGGGTGTGTTTTGATGCAAGAAGGGAAAGTGATTGCCTATGCTTCCAGGCAATTGAAGAATTATGAAAGGAATTATCCTACATATGATTTGGGAATGGCTGCAATAGTCTTTGCCTTAAAAATTTGGCGACACTATCTTTATGGAGAAAAATGTTATATTTACACAGATCACAAAAGCTTAAAATATTTACCAATACAGAAGGAGTTAAATTTAAGGCAAAGAAGGTGGATGGAATTCATTAAAGATTACGATTGTCTTACGGATTACCATCCAGGAAAGGCTAATATAGTGGCAGATGCTCTCAGTAGAAAGATAATGATGACACTAAGGGCTATGAATATGGGGTTAGCTCTTACCAGTGGTGGAACCATAATTGCAGAATTGAAGATTCAACCTGTACTACTACAACAGGTTAAGCAAGCACAAAATGAAGATGATGACTTCAAGGTCATTCGAGCAAGGACATAAGTGGGTATTGTAGATAACTATATGGTTCAAGAAGATGGATGTCTATATTTTAAAGATGGACTATGTGTGCCAAACAATGAAGAATTAAAGAAGAATATCCTACATGAGGCGTATAGTAGTCCTTATGCGATGCATCCAGGAGCAAACAAGATGTACCAAAATTTGAAGAGCCATTATTGGTGGAATGGGATGAAGAAAGACGTTACTAACTATGTTGCTCAATGTCTAATTGATCAACAGGTGAAAGTAGAACATCAAGTTCCTTCTGGATTGTTGCAACCAATAACAATTCCAAAATGGAAATGGGAAAGAATCACAATGGACTTTGTGACGTCTTTACCACTTACACAGAAGAAACATGATGTAGTGTGTGTTGTTGTAGACAGATTGACAAAGTCTGCCCACTCTCTTCCAGTTAGGATGGATTATTCACTTGATAGGTTGGCTCTGTTATATGTAGATGAGATAGTAAGGCTACACGAAGTGCCTAATTCAATCTTTTCTGACCGAGATCCAAGATTTACTTCAAGATTTTGGAAGAAGTTACAAGGATCCTTAGGTAGTAAACTTCATTTCAGTACTTCATTTCATCCTCAAACAGATGGTCAATCTAAAAGTGTAATTCAGGTGTTAGAAGACATGATGAGAAGTTGTATCATTGAATTTAAAGGGAGTTGGGATAAGTATTTGTCCCTCATGGAATTTGCCTATAATAACAGCTATCAGTCAAGCATACAAAAGGCGCCATATGAAGCATTGTATGGAAGAAAATGTCAAACTCCATTACATCGGATCAAGCTTAGTGAAAACAAGATTGTGGGGGTGGATTTGATTCGAGAGACAAAGAAGAAGGTAAAACTTATTCAAGAAAGATTGAAGACTGCATTGAATAGAAAAAGTCTTATGCTGATCTAAAAAGAAAAGACATTACTTATGAAGTTGGGGATAAAGTATTTCTCAATGTATCTCCTTGGACGAAAATCCTGCGATTTGGCAAGAAAGATGGGTCGCTCCGATTATGTATTGATTATCGGGAGTTGAATAAATTGATAGTGAAGAACAAGTATCCATTGCCAAGGATTGAAGACTTATTTGATCAACTCAAGGGTGCCAAATACTTCTCCAAGATTGATTTGAGATCGGGCTACTATCAGATGAGAGTGAAAGATGATGATATTGCAAAGATGGCTTTCCGAACTAGATATGGGCACTATGAATTTTTGGTGATGCCATTTGGTCTAACTAATACACCAGCAGCATTTTTGGACCTT
Organism: Euphorbia pulcherrima; assembly: GCA_947683365.1. Taxonomy (NCBI): domain Eukaryota; kingdom Viridiplantae; phylum Streptophyta; class Magnoliopsida; order Malpighiales; family Euphorbiaceae; genus Euphorbia; species Euphorbia pulcherrima. Next base: position 51,730,203 of record CANTUS010000003.1, read on the forward strand.
ATGAACCGTGTCTTTTATTTATATTTAGACAGGTTTGTAGTGGTTTTCATTGATGACATTTTGGTGTATTCTAAGTCGCGGGAAGAGTATGATCAACATTTTCGGATAGTCTTCCAAACTTTGAGGGAAAATAAATTGTATGCCAAACTTAGCAAATGTGAGTTTTGGCTTGAAGAGGTTTCTTTCTTAGGCCATATTGTTTCTGCAGAAGGAATTAAAGTGGATCCTAAAACGATAGAAGCAGTTGTTGAATGGAAACCACCAAAGAACCCTACGGAAGTTAGAAGTTTCATTGGCCTAGCAGGGTATTATAGAAGATTTGTGAAGGGATTTTCAGTCATTGCTACCCCACTGACGAAACTACTTTAAAAGAATGCAAAATTTGAGAGGAATGATAAGTGCCAAGAAAGTTTTGAGAAGTTGAAGGCGATGTTAACAAAAGCACCCATCCTTACCCAACCAGAGCCTGGAAAAGACTTTATAATCGATAGTGATGCTTCGCGTAGAGGTCTTGGGTGTGTTTTGATGCAAGAAGGGAAAGTGATTGCCTAAGCTTCCAGGCAATTGAATTATCATGAAAGGAATTATCCTACACATGATTTAGAAATGGCTGCAATAGCCTTTGCCTTGAAAATTTGACGACACTATCTTTATGGAGAAAAATGTTATATTTACACAGATCACAAAAGCTTGAAATATTTACCAATACAGAAGGAGTTGAATTTAAGGGAAAGAAGGTGGATGGAATTCATTGAAGATTACGATTGTCTTATTAATTACCATCTAGGAAAGGCTAATGTAGTGGCAGATGCTCTCAGTAGAAAGACAATGATGACAGGTAGGGCTATGAATACGGGGTTAGCTCTTACCAGTAGTGGAGCCTTAATTACAGAATTAAAGATTTAACCTGTACTACTACAACAGTTAAGCAAGCACAAAATGAAGATGATGACTTCAAGTTCATTCGAGCAAGGACATAAGTGGGTATCGTAGACAACTATATGGTTTAAGAAGATGGATGTTTTTATTTTAAAGATGGACTATATGTGCCAAACAATGAAGAATTAAAGAAGAATATCCTATATGAGGTGCATAGTAGTCCTTATGCAATGCATCCAGGAGCAAACAAGATGTACCAAAATTTGAATAGCCATTATTGGTGGAATGGGATGAAGAAAGACGTTACTAACTATGTTGCTCAATGTCTAACTGATCAACCAGTGAAAGTAGAACATCAAGTTCCTTCTGGATTGTTGCAACCAATAACAATTCTAAAATGGAAATGGGAAAGAATCACAATGGACTTTGTGACGTCCTTACCACTTACACAGAAGAAACATGATACAGCGTGGGTTGCTGTAGACAGATTGAGAAAGTCTGCCCACTTTCTACCAGTTAGGATGGATTATTCACTTGATAGGTTGGCTCAATTATATGTAGATGAGATAGTAAGGCTACACGGAGTGCCTATTTCAATCCTTTCTGACCGAGATCCAAGATTTACTTCGAGATTTTGGAAGAAGTTACAAGAAGCCTTAGGTAGTAAACTTCATTTCAGTACTTCATTTCATCCTCAAACAGATGGTCCATCTGATAGAGTAATTTAGGTGTTAGAAGACATGATGAGAAGTTATATCATTGAATTTGAGGGGAGTTGGGATAAGTATTTGTCCCTCATGGAGTTTGCCTATAATAACAGCTATCAGTCAAGCATACAAATGGCGCCATATGAAGCATTGCATGGAAGAAAATGTCAAACTCCTTTACATTGGACCAAGCTTAGTGAAAACAAGATTGTGGGGGTGGATTTGATTCAGGAGACAAAGGAGAAGGTAAAACTTATTCAAGAAAGATTGAAGGCTACATCGGATAGACAAAAGTCTTATGCTGGTCTAAAAAGAAAAGACATTACTTATGAAGTTGGGGATAAAGTATTTCTCAATGTATCTCCTTGGAAGAAAGTCCTGCGATTTGGCAAGAAAGGCAAGCTCAGTCTAAGATTCATTGGCCCATATGAAATTATAGAGAAGGTTGCATCGGTAGCTTATCGGTTGGCACTACCCCCGATGCTCGACAAAATTCATAATGTGTTCTATGTGTCGATGTTAAGGAGATACAGATCAGATCTATCACATATCTTATCTCCTGATGTCGTAGAAATCGAACCCGACCTGACGTATGAAGAGGAACCGGTACAAATCTTGGCGAGACAAGTTAAACAATTGAGAAACAAGTCTATTCCTTTGGTAAAAGTGCTTTGGAGGAATCATAAGGTTGAAGAAGCAACTTGGGAACCGAAGAATACAACGAAAACTCAATATCCGCAACTGTTTTTAGGGAATTTTCGGGTCGAAAGTTCATTCGAGGGGGAGAATTGTAACGAACCAAAATTTCTAAAAAAATTTGCTTATAATAAATTACTATAGTATTAAAATATCATGAAAATTATTTTTGTAGTTATTATTATTGTTATTGGATATAAGGCACGAAGAAATAAGAGTTAATTAAGTAAGATGGATGAATTGAGCATTTAATTATTTGTTCAAGGGCAACATTAGAAATTAAAAAAAAAAATACATACATAACATATCCAGCATCTTCTGTTCTCTTCTTCACCTTCATCATTTCCTTCCTTCTTCCTATTCTTTATCAAATTTTCTTTAACCTAAAAACTTCCGATTTCTTTGATTCAACTTCAAATTTTTATTTAAAATCGATCCTTAAGCCCTCTATCATCATCAATTTCAGTGAATTAACACTAGAAGAGGAGGATTTCAGATTTTAAGATTCGGATAAATAGTAACCCAAATTTGAGGTGAGCGATTTTTGATGAAATTAAAGCTTAATTAGTAGAATTTATGGTAGACTAAGCATATTTTGGTATTAGAAAGTTTATTTATACAATATCTTGATAGAATTATATATGGCTGTTGTAGAGGAAGCTAGTGCAAGCAAATCAAAGGCAAAAGAGGTAGAAGAGAGCTAGTACGAGCTTAGAAAAAGGTTTGTGTCTCAAATTTCGATTTATTAGTTTTTCGAAAAAATTTCCAGATTTGTATCCATATTTTGTTTTAATGTTTTGTATTATTATATAAATCCGATTTGAATGATTCTTGATTCTATTGATATTTACAAGAAGTAAGGAGTACATGTTCAGAAGAAACCTTGTTGAATTTCGTTCGTTTTCAATGTGAAATTTTCGTTTGAAGTTGAGTCATGAAATCTGTTTTTGAAAAATCTTAGCTTTGTACCCTGTTTATTATTTTGATCATAACTTTGGTTATACAATTTGGATTTCTGTCATTCTAGTGGTTTTGGAAAGCTGAGACATGTGGGTATTTATGTTTAGAAGAAAGTTCTTTGATTGGGTGATGTTTTGATAGTGAAAAATGCAAGGGAATTCAGGTCACGAAATCTGGAAATTTCTGGAAAGTATGAATATTGATTTTATTGTGTTTTAATTGAAGTTTTATGCTTTAAAATTTAGTATTTGAATCTCTTAATTACTGATATTATGTTGAATTATGTTTGATGTTTTATATTAGAATTTTTAAGATGTTACTTTGATTTATTGCCCTTATTAAACGAGTAGAATACGGGTCAGGGTAGATTGGCGCCAATAAAGGGGGGTACAATACTGTACAAACAATTGAAGCTATGGCTTCAGGCTTTGGCCGATATTCTGATGTATATATATATATATATATATATATATATATATATATATATATATATATATATATATATATATTGATATTGAAGCTTCGGCTTTGGGCTTGAACGATATATTGATTTTGAAGCTTTGGCTTCGGGCTTGACCGATATATTGATTTTGAAGCTTCGGCTTCGGGCTTGACCAATACATTGATATTGAAGCTTCGGCTTTGGGCTTGTCCGCTCCCGTATCCATTTTACCGTTATTCAGGACTTGTTTACTTTGGGCAATATATGGTTAAAGTGTTTGGAAAAATTGGAAATAAATTTGATTGTAATTTGAAAGGATTACAATATAAGTTTTGTGATTTGGTTTTATAAAGTTGTTTAAATTTGTTTTTGACTTATGAACAAATTTGATTTCTATTTTAAAGTGTTAAAAATGTTTAAAGTTGTTGTATTTGTTTTATGTAACCACTAAGCAAATTGCTTAGCGCGTAGTTTATTTTCTACACGCGGATACTGAAGATTTGTAGATAGCTTGGACCAAAGTGGTATAAGTGGATCAGCTTGAAGAGCAAATAAGGAAAGACTCGAGGTGGATTTATGTTTTAATATAATATTATGGTTTGTAGAATAATGGCATGTACTAGATAATGTGAGAAATGTAAAGTGGTATTGAGAAATATTTGGAGAATAATTAGCATTGAGAAATATTTGGAGAATAATTTCGAGTTTGAAACGCTATATTTGTGTTTGTACATATGTAATCTATAAGTATTAAACTCTATATAGTAGAGTAGAGTTATTTATTGGGTGATTATAGTTACCGTGACACTCCCTATAGGAGGGGTGTTACATCTGTTGGTATCAAAGCTGAGGTTTAGGAGATTCTAGGACTAGTAGGTACATGCCATTTAGGATATAAATATGTTATATTAGTTGTTTGATCCACTTTGGTCCAATTTTCGGGAATAAGAATGGATTGTAGTAGTCACAACCAGAATGAGGAAGAGGATTCTGAGAGTACAGTCCGTATTGGGCATGGGGATGAATAAAGACATGAACCTCCATCAGTTCATGGCTTTCTCGAATAACCTACTCCAACACAAGCTGCTTTACTTCAGCATATGACTACTGAAGTAATCACACAAGTACTTTGAAACATACAAATCCCTCAAGTTCCTGTAGTACCTCATATTGAAAGAAGAGAGGAGAGAACTCCTCTTGAAAGAATCAAGAAGCTTCCAGCTGATGACTTCAAAGGGGATATAGTGAATCCTGCATTTGCAGAAGATTGGCTTGATCATACTAAATAGTGTATGACTAGGCTTTATTTTACAGATGAAGAGAGATTAGACTGTGTGCAAGGTCTACTCAAAGAACAAGCTAGGAGGTGGTGGGATAATATTGTGAGAGAAAGGCGATCCGGAGAAATCACTTGGAGTCTTTTCTTAGAATAATTTGATAAGAAGTATGTTAGTTAATGATTTAAAGATGAGCAGAGGAAATTATTCTTGTCTTTGAGACAGGGATAAATGACTGTATCAGAATATGAAGTTCAATTCCTCAAACTCGAGAGGTATGCTCGTGATATCGTTGACAGTGAAGTAAAGCGATGTAAGAGATTCGAGGATGGGTTGAATGATGAAATTAGAGTGCATTTACTTGCACAAAATATTAGGGTGTTCAATGACTTGGTTGATGCTGCTACGGGCATTGAGAAGATCAATTCAGATAGGCAACAAAGAATGGCTAAAAGATCTGGATTTCAAAAGGGATCACAAGGTCTAGCTAGTTCAGAATCTCCAAGTAAGAAACAGAAGGGAACATCAGAACAAACACAATCTCATTTCAGAGGGTTTTCACCGAGACAAACCATAAGTATGGGGTCAGCGGCTAGTGTACAAGGGAATGCTGGGGAAAAGGTAGAGTCTGCTTTAAATGTGGCTCGAGGGAACATTTGATTTCAAATTATCCTCAAAGATAGATAAGTACATATGCACCTACAGTAGTTCCTACTCCTACAATTCAAGGTGGAAGAGGAAGGGGAAGAGGAAATGCTAGTGAGGCAATAATGTGGCTCAACAAGCACCACATAGTGGTAGACTGAGAGGAATGGCGTGAAGTTATGTAATCCGAGGGCCTGAGACTCAGGAATCTACTGAAGTTATTGTCGGTAAATTTTCATTCTTTAATCATGATGTTTATGCTTTGATAGAACCCGGTTCATATCATTCATATATATGTACTGCATTAGCATAAGAGAAAGGGTTGCATGTAGAAGAATTTGGAGAAAATATTAAAGTGACTAATCCTTTAGGACACAGTGTGATAGTAAACAAAGTGTATATGAATTGCCCTATTACGATTCAACATCAACTTTTCATTGCAAATTTAATTGAGTTACCTTTCCGAGATTACGATGTTATCCTGGGAATGGATTTGTTATCGGAACATCGAGCTGTGGTGGATTGTAAAAACAAAAGAATGTCACTTTAAGTTTCTGATGGAGAAGAAATAGTTATCGTAGGGGAAAGATCAGATTATCTCTATAACATAATTTCTTTTATGAAGACTAAAAGGATGGTTAGGAAGGGATGTCAGGCCTACCTAATCTTTGCTCTAGAATTGAAGAAAGGTGAGTTAGAATAGCAGAATTTTCCTACGGTATGAGATTTTCCCGATGTATTTCCAGAAGAACTACCGGGGCTGCCACTGAAAAGCGAGGTAGAATTCGCAATTGATGTATTACCGGGTACCACACCAGTATCGAAAGCACCATACAGAATGGCGCCTACGGAACTGAAAGAGTTAAAGATTCAGTTATAAGAATTGTTGGACAAAGGATTCATACGCCCGAGTATATCCCCGTGGGGTGCACCAGTGTTGTTTGTTAAGAAGAAAGATGGGTCGCTCCGACTATGTATTGATTACCGAGAGTTGAATAAATTTACAGCGAAGAACAAGTATCCATTGCCAAGGATTGAAGACTTATTTGATCAACTCAAGGGTGCTAAATACTTCATCAAGATTGATTTAAGATCAGGCTACTATCAGATGAGAGTGAAAGACGATGATATTGTAAAGATGACTTTTTGAACTAGATATGGGCACTATGAATTTTAGGTCATGCCATTTGGTCTAACTAATGCACCAGCAGCATTTATGGACCTTATGAACCGTGTCTTTTATTTATATTTAGACAGGTTTGTAGTGGTTTTCATTGATGACATTTTGGTGTATTCTAAGTCACAGGAATAGCATGATCAACATTTACGGATAGTCTTCCAAACTTTGAGGGAAAATAAATTGTATGCCAAACTTAGCAAATATGAGTTTTGGCTTGAAGAGGTTTCTTTCTTAGGCCATATTGTTTCTGCAGAAGGAATTAAAGTGGATCCTAAAAAGATAGAAGTAGTTGTCGAATGGAAACCACCAAAGAACCCTACGGAAGTTAGAAGTTTCCTTGGCCTAGCAGGGTATTATAGAAGATTTGTGAAGGGATTTTTAGCCTTTGCTACCCCACTGACAAAACTACTTCAAAAGAATGCAAAATTTGAGTGGATTGACAAGTGCCAAGAAAGTTTTGAGAAGTTAAAGGCGATGTTAACAAAAGCACCCATCCTTACCCAACCAGAGCCTGGAAAAGACTTTGTAATCTATAGTGATGCTTCGCGTAGTGGTCTTGGGTGTGTTTTGATGCAAGAAGGGAAAGTGATTGCCTATGCTTCTAGGCAATTGAAGAATCATGGAAGGAATTATCCTACATATGATTTGAAAATGGCTGCAATAGTCTTTGCCTTAAAAATTTGGTGACACTATCTTTATGGAGAAAAATGTTATATTTACACAGATCACAAAAGCTTAAAATATTTACCAATACAGAAGGAGTTAAATTTAAGGCAAAGAAGGTGGATGGAATTCATTAAAGATTACAATTGTCTTATTGATTACCATCCAGGAAAGGCTAATGTAGTGGCAGATGCTCTCAGTAGAAAGATAATGATGACACTAAGGGCTATGAATACGGGGTTAGCTCTTGCCAGTGGTGGAGCCTTAATTGCAGAATTGAAGATTCAACCTGTACTACTACAACAGGTTAAGCAAGCACAAAATGAAGATGACTTCATGGTCATTCGAGCAAGGACATAAATGGGTATCATAGACAACTATATGGTTCAAGAAGATGGATGTCTATATTTTAAAGATGGACTATGTGTGCCAAACAATGAAGAATTAAAGAAGAATACCCTACATGAGGCGTATAGTAGTCCTTATGCGATGCATCTTGGAGCAAACAAGATGTACCAAAATTTGAAGAGCCATTATTGGTGGAATGGGATGAAGAAAGACGTTACTAACTATATTGCTCAATGTCTAACTGATCAACAGGTGAAAGTAGAACATCAAGTTCCTTCTGGATTGTTACAACCAATAACAATTCCAAAATGGAAATGGGAAAGAATCACAATGGACTTTGTGACGTCTTTACCACTTATACAGAAGAAACATGATGTAGTGTGGGTTGTTGTAGACAGATTGACAAAGTCTACCCACTCTCTTCTAGTTAGGATGGATTATTCACTTGATAGGTTAGCTCTGTTATATGTAGATGAGATAGTAAGGCTACACGAAGTGCCTATTTCAATCTTTTCTGACCGAGATCCAAGATTTACTTCAAGATTTTGGAAGAAGTTGCAAGAAGCCTTAGGTAGTAAACATCATTTCAGTACTTCATTTCATCCTCAAATAGATGGTCAATCTAAAAGTGTAATTCAGGTGTTAGAAGACATGATGAGAAGTTGTATCATTGAATTTGAAGGGAGTTGGGATAAGTATTTGTCCCTCATGGAGTTTGCCTATAATAACAGCTATCAGTCAAGCATACAAATGGCGCCATATGAAGCATTGTATGGAAGAAAATGTCAAACTCCATTACATTGGATCAAGCTTAGTGAAAACAAGATTGTGGGGGTGGATTTGATTCGAGAGACAAAGGAGAAGGTAAAACTTATTCAAGAAAGATTAAAGGCTGCATCGAATAGACAAAAGTCTTATGCTGATCTAAAAAGAAAAGACATTACTTATGAAGTTGGGGATAAAGTATTTCTCAATGTATCTCCTTGGAAGAAAGTCCTGCGATTTGGCAAGAAAGGTAAGCTTATTCCAAGATTCATTGGCCCATATGAAATTATAGAGAAGGTTGGACCCATAGCTTATCGGTTGGCACTACCCCCGATGCTCGACAAAATTCATAATGTGTTCTGTGTGTCGATGTTAAGGAGATACAGATCAGATCTATCACATATCTTATCTCATGATGTCGTAGAAATCAAACCCGACCTGACGTATGAAGAGGAACCGGTACAAATCTTGGTGAGACAAGTTAAACAATTGAGAAACAAGTCTATTCCTTTGGTAAAAGTACTTTGGAGGAATCATAAGGTTGAAGAAGCAACTTGGGAACCGGAGGATACAATGAAAACTCAATATCCGCAACTGTTTCCAGGGAATTTTCGGGACGAAAATTCATACGAGGGGGAGAATTGTAACGAACCGAAATTTCTAAAAAAATTTGCTTATAATAAATTACTATGGTATTAAAATATAATGGAAATTATTTTTGTAGTTATTATTATTGTTATTGGATATAAGGCACGAAGAAATAAGAGTTAATTAAGTAAGATGGATGAATTGGACATTTAATTATTTATTTAAGGGCATTATTGAAAATTGAAAAAAAAAATACATACATAACATATCCAGCATCTTCTCTTCTCTTCTTCACCTTCATCATTTCCTTCCTTCTTCCTATTCTTTATCAAATTTTCTTTAACCTAAAAACTTTCGATTTCTTTGATTCAACTTCAAATTCTTGTTAGAAATCGATCCTTAAGCCCTCTATCATCATCAATTTCAATGAATTAACACTAGAAGAGGAGGATTTTAGATTTTAAGATTTGGATGAATAGTAACCCAAATTTGAGGTGAGTGATTTTTGATGAAATGAAAGCTTAATTAATAGAATTTATGGTAGATTAAGCATATTTTTGGTATTAGGAAGCTTATTTATACAATATCTTGATAGAATTATATATAGCTGTTGTAGATAAAGCTAGTGCGAGCAAATCAAAGGCAAAAGAGGTAGAAGAGAGCTAGTACGAGCTTAGAAAAAGGTTTGTGTCTCAAATTTCGATTTATTAGTTTTTTGGAAAAATTTCTAGATTTGTATCCCTGTTTTGTTTTAATGTTTTCTCTTGTTATATAAATCCGATTTGAATGATTCTTGATTCTATTGATATCTACAAGAAGTAAGGAATATATGTTCAGAAGAAATCTTGTTGAATTTCGTTCGTTTTCAATGTGAAATTTTTGTTTGAAGTTGAGTCATGAAATCTGTTTTTGGAAAATCTCAGCTTTGTACACTGTTCAGTATTTTGATCATAACTTTGGTTATACAATTTGAATTTCTGTGATTCTGGTGGTTTTGGAAAGATGAGACATGTGGCTATTTATGTTTAGAAGAAAGTTCTTCGATTGGGTGATGTTTTGATAGTGAAAAATGCAAGGGAATTCAGGTCACGAAATCTGGTAATTTCTGGAAAGTTTGAATATTGATTTTATTGTGTTTTAATTGAAGTTTTATGCTTTAAAATTTAGTATTTGAATCTCTTAATTACTGAAATTATGTTGAATTATGTTTGATGTTTTATATTGGAATTTTTAAGATGTTACTTTGATTTATTGCCCTTATTAAACGAGTAGAATACGGGTCAGGGCAGATTGACACCAATAAAGGGGGGTACAATACTGTACAAACAATTGAAGCTTTGGCTTCGGGCTTTGGCCGATATTTTGATATATATATTGGTATTGAAGCATTGGCTTTGGGCTTGACTGATATATTGATTTTGAAGCTTCGGCTTCGGGCTTGACCGATATATTGATTTTGAAGCTTCGGCTTCGGGCTTGACCGATACATTGATATTGAAGCTTCGGCTTTGGGCTTGTCCGCTCCCGTATCCATTTTACCGTTATTCAGGACTTGTTAACTTTGGGCAATATATGGTTAAAGTGTTTGGAAAAATTGGATATAAATTTGATTGTACTTTGAAAGGATTACTATATAAGTTTTGTGATTTGGTTTTATAAAGTTATTTAAATTTGTTTTTGACTTATGAACAAATTTGATTTCTATTTTAAAGTGTTAAAAATGTTCAAAGTTGTTGTATTTGTTTTATGTACACCACTAAGCAAATTGCTTAGCGTGTAGTTTATTTTCTACACGCAGATACTAAAGATTTGTAGATAGCTTGGACCAAAGTGGTATAAGTGGATCAGCTTGAAGAGCAAATTAGGAAAGACTCGAGGTGGATTTATATTTTAGTGTAATATTATGGTTTGTAGAATAATGGCATGTACTAGATAATGTGAGAAATGTAAAGTGGTATTGATAAATATTTGGAGAATAATTAGCATTGAGAAATATTTGAAGAATAATTTGGAGTTTGAAACGCTATATTTGTATTTGTACATATGTAATCTATAAGTATTGAACACTATATAGTGGAGTAGAGTTATTTATTGGGTGATTATAGTTACCGTGACACTCCCTATAGGAGGGGTGTTACACCATTGCATCTTACTTGGATATATATCACATATAAAATCTGTTAGCAGCGGTATTAAAACAAATGAATAATACTATATTTCAATAACAATAAGTACAAGATTACAAATGAAGATTTCTTAATAGAATAATAAATTATTACAAACAAATATAAAAGAAATATTCAACCTTATTATCGAAATAAAAGTTTATTGCGGAGGCCTGAAACTCAGTTTCCTTTAGACAATTATTCGTCTGCTACCGATGAATTTGTCTCCCAAGATATAGCCGCAATTGTAGGTCAAACTTTAACTGTGTGAAGAGCAATTCACAATAACCTAAATCTAAGTAGCCTACTTGTAAAAGGAATGAAAACTTTGCGAGATATTTTTAGTATGAAAACAGAAAATAAATCACAAAGTAAACAAGCATAAATACCAGTTGGATTTTTCAAGAGTGAAAGAGTGAAGAAAAGTGTGTTTATAGAAGGCATGCAAGAGTAGGGTATTTATAGGGTATATGACATTAACATTGCTTAATGAGGTTTCAAACACATTAACTTTTGTAACCACAAATTTATGGTGAATGTTATGAAAAATATTATTGATTAAGGGATTTATCATCCATTAATCCATAATAAAAATCTGGTGAAAAGAAAAAATATGACGAGACAATATTTTTACCGATTTAGCGCATCTAAGTTTGACAGATGTTCAAACTTTAAATTACAATTTCTCATTCACCGTTAATCCGTTTTAGGCGTATAATATATCGTTGGAAAGATCTTGAAGCGTAGAATACAATAACATATTTCATGTTATTCAAATCATAACTTTTCCATATTGTAATTTAGTCTAAAGTAGATAATGCACAACATTATCTAATATGTCTTATTTCCAACAATCCCCCACATGAATGAAAATTGAAAACAACATGGACATTTTCCAAAATTCGAAGGGTGAAAATGCTCTTCGGCCAATATTTGCATAGGATAGGTAGGCTACTACCTTTGAACCTTCCCTTGCGAAAGTATATTTACTTTATTGGCTGACTAGTAGAAGCGATGTCCTTGAACTATTCTGCCTTTTGTGTAAACGATGATATACCCCACAAAAATACCAACACATCACGGTTTTTGGTTGGCTTGGTTATGTTCGTTATCGTCATGAACATCTTCTAGTTCTGCAAGAGTGTTAGACTACTATGCCCTAATAGTATCCTTTGAAGCGACCCTACTTCACTCTCATATAGGTGATCTCTTTTGCTCAACATTTGATGCACAAAGGATCATTAAAAGCATGTAGCTTAACCTTAACCCGTTTTATCACTATTTATATCACAGGATTGGACATAAGGTTATCCCCACAGTGACTACACAAGGTCTATGCAATTAGGTTATCCCATTGAACCAAGATCTTAGGATCTCCAGTCAAACATGGTTGGGTTTTCCTTCACATAGCGCCTTAAATATTCATAGGCTTTGGTCCCATTCCTTTAAATGTCTTTTCAACTTGATCTTGATTTATCCTTTTGGTTAGCGGATCCGCAATGTTATCCTTTGATCCTACAAAATCAATAGAGATAACCGACATTGAGATCAGTTGTCTTACGATATTATGTCGATGACGCATGTGTCTCTACTTACCATTATACATTACATTTTGTGCTCTTTTAATCGTTGCTTGACTCTCACAATACACACAAATTACAGGCACATGCTTAGGCCATTCTAGAATATCCTTCAAGAAGTTACGTAGCCATTCGGTTTCTTCTCCCGTTTTATCCAAGGCCATAAACTCGGCTTCCATTGTGGAACGAGTTATAATCATTTGCCTTTAGGATTTCTAGGACACTGCTCCTCCTCCTAGAGTGAATACGTACCCACTTGTACCTTTAGAATTCTTGATGTCAGCTATCCAACTAGCATCTGAATACGCTTCTAGTACAATAGGTTCTCTCTTATAGTGCAGTCCATAATTATGAGTTTATTGCAAATACCTTAGTATTCTTACGATTGCATCCCAATGGCTTTTACCTGGGTTACTAGTAAATTTGCTCAAACTACTTACAGTATAAGTAATATCAGGCCTTGTCCAGCTTATAAGGTACATTAGACTACCTATAACCCTTACATATTCCACTAAGTCTATGCATTCACCTTTGTTCTTGGACAAATGTAGACTAACGTGTAATGGTGTTTTGGCTACACTAATATCACCTTTGTTAAACTTGTCAAGTATCTTGTCCATATAGTATGACTGCGTCAATACAAGACCGTTAGGTGAACATTGAACTTCGATGCCTAAAATTACATCAGCTAGTCCTAGACCTATTCAATGGGCGGGCTGGGCCAGGCTTGGGCCGAGCTTGGTCGAGCCGATAATAAAATTGCTCGGCCCAAGCCCAACCCAACCCAGCCCACATAAATTCTATATATGGGCCGGGCCTAAGTTTTGAACTCTTTCCCAAGCTAGGCCTAGCCCGTCCATAAATTAATAAATATTTTTAAATAGGGTCGGGCTTGGGTTTTCATATTGAACTCAAGCCCAACCCAATATATTTGCGGGCTTCAGTGGGCCTGGGTCGGCCCGAGCTTTTTACATAATATATTTGCCCAGGCCCGACCCATAAAGTACGGGCCTGGGCGGGCTAGACGGGTAGCGGGTTTGTTGAACAGGTCTACCTAGTCCCAAATCTTTCATGCCAAATTTAGAATTTAATATATCCTTGGTACGTTTTACCATTCTCTCATTGCTTCCAACAATGAGTATGTTATCAACATACAAACATAGAATAACTTATCCCTCATTTATAGTTTTGACATATATACGCTTGTCATACTCGTTTATGCGATAGCCACTTGCCATAATAGCATCATCAAATTTCTTATGCCTTTGTTTTGGTGCTTGCTTTAAACCATATAAAGACTTCACCAACTTACATACTTTCCTTTCTTGACCAAAAGCTACACAACCCTCAGGTGGTTCCATGTAGATTTCTTCTTCAAGATCTCCGTTTAGAAAAGCTGTTTTCACATCCATTTAATGTACTTCAAGATTTTGCAAAGCGGCAATTACGAGTATCATCCTAATAAATTATTCTCGACACTGGAGAATACATATCAAAGTAATCAAGGCCTTCTTTTTGTCTATAACCTTTTATGACTAAACGTGCCTTGTACTTATCAATTGTTCCATCAGCTTTTAGCTTATGTTTGAAAATCCATTCAGAACTTAGTGACTTAGTTCCGGGAGGAAGGTCCACTAGTTCCCACATATGATTTTGCAAAATAAAATCAATTCCACTCCTTATTGCCTCTTTTCGTAAAGGACTTTCTATAGAGCTTATAGCTTCTTTGTACGTTTGAGGTTCTACTTCAACCATATACGTTAACAAATTCAGATCAAAGGATTTTTCAACCCTTTCCCGTTTACTTCTTCTAGGTTCTACCTTACGATCCTTATTATTCTCTTCTTGAGAATTTTGATCATCTTCTTCAATCATTGATTGAAGATTGTCATAGTTATCAACATCATGTTGATCAACTTGACCGTCACTTATAATAAGTTCACGAGACCTTTTAGTTCCCGACCCTTCGCCTTTTTCCTTACATTGAAACACATCTTCCAAAAGTGAAGCATCCTTTGACTCAATCAAAGTGTTCTTGTGTACATCTGTGTTTTTAGTTTATAGATTCATGCACAAGAAACTGATATGCGTTGCTATTACTAGCATAGCCAATGAAAATACAATCCATCATTTTTGGACCTATTTTCATACGTTTAGGTAATGGTGCAATTACCTTTGCATGACACCCCCAAACTTTCAAGTAATTATTAGAAAGATTTATACCTTTCCATAATTCATAATTTTGTCTTATTTTTTACGTGGTATCTTATATAAAAGATAATTTGCTGACAAAACAACATCACCCCACATGTTTTATGGTAAACCAGAACTGGCTAACATTGCATTCATTATCTCTTTTAAAGTACGATTTTTGCGTTCGGCTACTCCGTTTAATTGAGGAGAATATGGTGGTGTTACTTCATGAATAATTCCATTTTGGGAGCAAAACTCGCCAAACGGTGCGACATATTCACCACCACAATCTCTTCTTACCTTCTTAATTTTCTTATTAAGTTTGTTTTCTAGTTCTTGCTTATAGAGTATAAATTTCTCCAAAGCCTCATCTTTGCTTTTTATCAAATATACATAACAATATTTTGTGCTATCATCTATGAAGGTAATATAATATTTATTTCCTCCCCTTGATTGGACGTATTTCAAGGCACAAATATCGGTATGTATTAGATCGAATAATTCTGAATTTCTTTCAACGGATTGAAATGAAGATCTTGTTAATTTTGTCTCAACACATGTTTCACATTTATGTGATTTATCAATATGAAATGTAGGTATATGATTCAAGTTAATTAAATGTCATAATGTATTAAAATTAACATGTCTAAGTCTACTATGCCATAAATTAGAAGACTCAATCATATAAGCAACAACATTATTCTGATTGATAGAATTTTGCTTACAAGAGATACAACAAAATTTAAACATTTTGCTACATTCGTATCCCTTTCCCATATACATGTCTCCCTTAGACAAAATAAATTTCTGAGATTCCAATACCATCTTAAAGCCGTTTGCACTCAATAGGCTCCCAGAAACCAGATTCTTCTTCATGTTAGGTACATACAAGATATTTTGCAGTTTTACTTTTTTGCCGGAAGTTATTTTCAGAATCACCGTTCCATGTCCTTTAACTTTAGTAGTAGCAAAATTACCCATGAAGAGCTTCTCCCCATTTTCAATAAAAGTCAGTTTAACAATAGACTCTTTATCACAACATAGGTGACGAGTAGCACTAGTGTCAAGCCACCACTATGTTGGGTTTGAGTCAATCATATTGACCTCAGAAATTACAACACAAATGTTGATGTCGCATACATATTTTGTAATTCTTTTCATAACTTTTACCTCAATGTTATTGACCATTTTTGTCAATTTATAAACAAATTATTTTTATCTCATCTTTTTGCAATTTAAGCATTTTCCATTTAACATTTGTCTCTTGGATATACTTTCGTTTTATCCAATTTTGAACTTATGTTTAACATGTTGTTTGCCCTTTTTGGAGTCTCTAATGACCTCCACCACGTTAACTTTCTCCAAAACTTGATTAGCAATAGAAATTTTTTTATTTAAGGAATCCCACAATTCTTTTGCAATACGTTTAATATTACACACCTTATATAGACCAATTACTAAGTCATTCAATATATGATTTTTGTAAAGAAAATCCATATGATTCCAACCATCCATAAATAATTGAAAAGAACTATTAACCTCTCCATCATGAGGGTCATCTTTTAACATATTATGGTGTCTCATATTTGTCACATAGAAAAATATTTTATATTGCTAAACTTTAAAATTTGATCCACAAAATTTCTCTGATCTTTTAAGAGTTGAAATAAGATATAATCTCAAAGCAACCTCATGATCATTAGTTATAACAATCTTTAAACTCGAAAGTTCATTTTCATTAGGTCCAACACTAATAGGACCAATTTGTCCATTTTGGCTATTCTGGCCTGGAACCGTTTCAGAACCATTACCTCCAATCGGTAAAATAATATCCATAATTTTCTCAATTTACAATCTAAAATACTATAGAGTAAGATAGAAACTTGTAAATAAGAAGAAACGAAGAAAAAGAAGAAAGAGAATTTTTTTATGAAAAGCAATTTACTATTTTTTTTTATATGAACAACGTTTTATTCTAAAAACAATCTTCAAGAAATCCAGTAATCTGCACTTAACTTAAGAAAAAAAATATAGACATATAATTATCTTAAGATTCTTAAAAGTGGTATTAAAATAAATGAATAATACTATATTTCTATAACAATAAGTACAAGATTACAAATGAAGATTCTTAATAGAATAAAAAATTATTACACACAAATATAAAAGAAATATTAAACCTTATTACCGAAATAGAAATTTATTGCGGAGGCCTGAAACTCAGTTTCCTTAAGACAATTATTCGTCTGCTACCGGTGAATTTTTCTTCCAGGATACAACCACAATCATAGGTCGAAATCTAACCGTGTGAGGAGCAATTCACAAGAACCTAAATCTAAGTAGCCTTCTTGTAAAGGGAATGAAAACTTTGAGATATATTTTTAATATGAAAATAGAAAATAAATCACAAAGTAAACAAGCATAAATACCAGCTAGATTTTTTCAAGAGTGAAAGAGTGAAGAAAAGTGTGTTTATAGAAGGCATGAAAGAGTAGGTATTTATAAGGTATATGACATTAACATGGTTTGATGAGGTTTAAAAGACATTATTTTTGTAACCACAAATTTATGGTGAATGTTATGAAAAATATTATTGATTAAGGGATTTATGACCCATTAATCCATAGTAAAAATCTGGTGAAAAGAAATATATGACGAGATGATTTTTTTTAAGTACCGAATCACCGATTTAGCTCATCTAAGTTTGACAGATGTTCAAACTTTAAACTACAATTTCTCATTCACCGTTAATCCGTTTTAGGCGTATAATATAGCGTTGGAATGCTCTCAAAGTGTAGAATGCAATGACATATTTCATTTTATTCAAATCATAGCTTTTCCTTATTATAATTTAGCCTAAAGTAGATAATGCACAACATTATCTAATATGCTATATTTCCAACAAAATCTGTCTTTAGTTGCACCCTTATTGAGTTGATATAATCCACCAAATTTTTTTTCTGCTTCAACATAATTATGAACACTATACTTTTCTACAATTATCTTGTGATTTCCTATCAAAATTTGATGAGGAAAAAGAGTCACACTGATTCTTAAATAAGAAGGAGTAAGTACTGTTACGAAATTTAAATTTTTCTTAAATATGATTATGACCAACATAATTAAATAAAATTAAGTACAACAAATTAAATTTTAAATAAAAAGATTTAGGTGATATATTAGTTGATCAAATAATTTAAAGTATTCCATTATAGAAGTAAGAACCATCATAAAATTCAAATTTTTTCTTAAACATGTTTATAATTTATACTTTTAGCAGTTATATTGTGATTCCCTGTCAAATATTTGATGAGGAAAAAAGAGCCACGTTAATTTTTAGATATGATTAATAAAAGACCTAATTCAAATTATAGTAGATAATGAATGTTGGGAAACAATGATCCGGAACACAAAACAGACCGAAAGATAGACTGATTGAAGCTCATCCGGACTGGATAAATCTAAAGATATCCGGAAGATTCCATTCAAGACAAAGGGAATGATTTCAAAATAATTCCCTTCCCTCCATTTGGTCTTAGCTGTCATCAAATATCCCTTCCTAAGAAAAGGACAAAAAGCTGACAATAGAAAGAGAAAAAGGTAACAACCTTTTTAACCTAGACCAATGGAAATGGCGCTTGGAGCACACAGATGGACCACTGGCTAAAAGTTGGTGCATCAAAAAAAGTTCAAATTGGTCAAAATTGAGTCTAACAGATTAATTAACTATGAGCGGATGACGTTTCGGGCAGCGGCAGCGGGGCCGGGCCTGGTCGGGTCGGGCCAGCCCATTGGAGTGTCGGGGAAGTGAGAGTGATGTGTTTGGAAAATAATTTTGTATGTTTAAATGCTCAAAAGATACGAGATGGAAATCCCGTACTTAAAATAGAGTCGCCACCCGGTTCAGCTCAATCGGGAAATTTTTGGTATGATCTTCCCACCAGGCGGTTGGACCATACCTTAAGTAGAGATTCCGAGTTCGGATGATGTTATCTATTTTTCGTTAGGCCAAGTTAAGATACTTCATTCCTCCTTAATCGGTTTAATCCACCCTATTTATTTGTATTTTCAGTTATTTTGTTATTTTCATGTTTATCAAGTAGTTGAAACAATGAATAAAATATTTACAGCCATAAAAAAATAAGTGCAGAAAGTAAAATTATTACAAGGTTTTCAAGTCCTATACATTTTTCTATGCAATAAATAAAATACCTGAATATCCGATATACGTCCGCCTGCGGAAGATTATTAGCACGGGTATAGCATATTTTATTTAGAGTATTATAAAGCCCGGTCGGATGGCTAAAATGGAACTTGAACGGCGTTTTCGAGGAAATTTCATTTTTAAGCAATTTTTAGGCTCAATCATTATTTTAACCGGATTATAAATAAAAATAAAACTGTTGTCCAGAAAGTCATATCGCCGATGATATAACTGATGCCGCCGGTGACATCAATTATATCACCGACGGTATCAGCTTGTAGGCAGCAGTGGTGGCAGTAAGAATGTCCGAACAAAAAATGAATATAAATTGACAAAAATTAACACGAATCAGTAGTATTAATGCCAAAGAGCTATGAGACTCAGGATTTTTACCTCGAGATTGTGAATCCACCTCTTCGTGAACAGAAAGAAACACCTCTGAGGAGCTTGTTACGACGATTTAGCGGTAAATTTAAGTGCTCTTGGTTTCTAAATCCGATTAAGTTGATTTTAACTTAAAGACTTACTGATCTCAAACTCACAATCAGAGAATTCAAAGAAGAAAAAACCAGGAAAAATGGATCGGAATCCTTTTTTTCTATTTTATCTAGTTTTTATCTCACTAAAATCTATTCCCACATTAAAATATTAACATTCAATTCTTTTCCTCCATTAAAATGCAGCTCAAGGTGTTCTTTTATAGGTAAAATGTGGTGCTTTTTGAGGCCTTTTTTAATAATTCCGCCGAAAGTGGCCGAAAGGCTGTCTGTGAAGGGACCCATTTTGAGTCATGCCGCAGGCGACATAGTGATGCCGCTGGCGGTATGGATGATGCCTCTGGCGGTATGGATGATGCCTCTAGCGATATCAGCCTCCAGCATACCGACAGCTAATGGGCCAAAAAGCCAAAAAAGTCGGGAAAAGTGGTTTAATAGTGGGTGAAAAGGCGTCTTTTTGACTTTTAACAATATTTTAAAGGGTATTTATTATTTAGGTGCCAACCATCGGTTCAAGCTCCCACGCGTTATCGGCCACGCCGAACTGTATTCTACCAAATAAAAATTCACGAGGAAAATTATTTTAGTAATAAAAATTCTAAAGAGAACTTTTAATTTTGAGGCATTAAAATAGGGTACACGTCATCATCGTCTCGCGAGAGGGACTACAAAACCCCCTACTCACAGGCTGGCCCTTAGGGGATCACTGCTGCCACAGGTCAGTATGATCACACGAAAGAGCAAGGGATAGGAATGATACCTGATGGGTGATCAGTTTGACCCTTGGTCGGACCTTGCGCTTTGTAGAGCGATTACCCCTTGGTCGGGCTTGAGCTTTGTGGAGGAATTGCCCCTTGGTCAGGCTTGTGCTTTGTTTAAAGGACGCCCTTTGGTCGAACTTATGCTTTGCAGAGGAATTGCCCCTTGGTCGGGTTTTGTGTTTTGTAGATTGGTTGCCCTTTGGTTGGACTTATGCTTTATGGAGAAATTATCCCTTGGTCCGATTTTGTGTTTTATAGATTGGTTGCCCCTTGGTCGGACTTATGCTTCGTAGGGAATTTATCCCTTGGTCGGGTTTTATGTTTTGCAGATTGGTAGCCCTTTGGTCGGACTTATGCTTCGCGGAGAAATTGTCCCTTGGTTGGGTTTTGTGTTTTGTAGATTGGTTACCCCTTAGTCGGACTTATGCTTCGCAGAGAAATTGTCCCTTGGTCGGGTTTTGTGTTTTGCAGATTGGTTGCCCTTTGGTCGGACTTATGCTTCGAAGAGAAATTATCCCTTGGTCGGGTTTTGTGTTTTGTAGATCGGTTGCCCTTTGGTCGGACTTATGCTTCGTGGAGAAATTATCCCTTGGTCAGGTTTTGTGTTTTGTAGATTGGTTGCCCTTTGGTCGGACTTATACTTCACGGAGAAATTATCCCTTGGTCGGGTTTTGTGTTTTACAGATTGGTTGCCCTTTGGTCGGACTTATGCTTCACGGAGAAATTATCCCTTAGTCGGGTTTTGTGTTTTGTAGATTGGTTGCCCTTTGGTCGGACTTATGCAAAAATCTGAATTGGAGGAGTGATGTCGCCGGCGGCATGGATGATATCGCTGGCAGTATGAATCTATATCGTCGGCAATATGAGTGCTATGTGGCAGCTTTGACTGGTCAGATAATTTTAAAATTTAAACTAAAAGAGGCAATGTCGCCGGCGGCATGAGTGATGTCGCTGGCAACATGGAGTGATGCCGCTGGTGGCATGATCAGATAGTTTCAGATAAATTAAAACTCCTCGAATTCCGCCCGGTAGTTTAAAAGGGATTGAAACTCCCTTCTTCCCCACTGTTCAAAAACTGTACCCCCCTCTTCTTCTCTTCTCCGAAGTTTTTTGATTTTTTTCTGTGTCTTTCACATCATGAAGAGAATCACCAAGGCTTTCAGGGGTAAATCCGCCAAGGCTAGGGAGAACTTGCCCGATTCTTCTGTTGAGGGATTAAAAATTCTCTCCGTTCCTACTGCTTATAGCCTGAAGGAGATGGCCAAGATGTATGGTTATGGGATTAATTCTCCTATCACCAATCTGACCCCGGAGAAGGAGAAGCACCTCTGCTATGTCCAGGTAATCCCACAAAACCCGAATCTCTTCTTTTTTGGGTTCGGTTTGATTTGGCTTTAGATTTGAAATCGTGCCATGATAGGAGTTTAAGTGTGAAATAGATTAGTTATATCGCATGCTTTAGGATTGATTTTTACCGTTTTTGGGCTTATTGTTTGATTGATTGAATTTTTGCGATTTTGGCACGATGGGTGCGATTTTGGGGAGAAATAAGTTCTGCCCGCACATAGTGATGTCGCCAGCAATATGAGTGATGTCGTTGGTAGCATTAGTCCTTGCGAAAGGGCCTATAGCAGTCTGATGTCACCTCTGTTTAAAGTGATATCGCCGGCGATATCACCCATGCCGCTGGCGGTATGGAGTGATGCCGCCGGCGACAACGCTTTTAGCAGAAGCAACATCAGCAGCTTTTCTGATGAAAAATAAGCAGGACTGATCCATTTTGTTTCTAACTTTACAGCCGTATGAATTGAACTATACCGGGGGAATGGGCACCATCGGTGAATGGTAGCACTACATGTAACGAACCAAATTTCCAAAATTTGCTTATAATAAATTACTATGATATTAAAATATAATGGAAATTATTTTTTATTGTTATTATTGTTATTGGATATAAGACATGAGGAAATAAGAGCTAATTAAGTAAGAGGGATGAATTGGGCATTTAATTATTAGTTCAAGGGCATTATTGGAAATTAAAAAAAAAATCCTATACGTACCTTCACCCCCTTCATCCCATTCACTTTCATCTTCTCCTTCTCCATTCTTCTTCTCTTCCCTTAACAAAATTTTTCCTAATCCAAAAACTTCCGATTTCTTCGATTCAACTTCAAATTCTTGTTAGAAATCGATCCTTAAGCCCTCTATCATCATCAATTTTAGTCAATCAAGACTAGAAGAGGAGGATTTCAGATGTTAAGATTCGGATGAATAGTAACCCAAATTTGAGGTGAGTTTTTTGGTGAAATTAAAGCTTAATTAGTAGAATTCATGGTAGATTAAGCATATTTATGGTATTAGGAAGTTTATTTATGCAATATCTTGATAGAATTATATATGGTTGTTGTAGAGGAAGCTATTGCAAGTAAATCAAAGGCAAAATGGGTAGAAGAGAGCTAGAAAGCGCATAGAAAAAGGTTTGTGTCTCGAATTTCGATTTCTCGGTTTTTCGGGAAATTTTCCAGATTATATACCTGTTGTGTTTTAATGTTTTCTCTCCTTATATAAATCCGATTTGAACTATTCTTGATTCTATTTATATCTACAGAAAGTAAGGAATATATGTTCAGAAGAAACCTTATTGAATTTCATTCGTTTTCAATGTGAAATTTTCGTTTGAAGTTGAGTCACGAAATCTGTTTTCGGAAAATCTCGGCTTGGTATACTGTTTAGTATTTTGATGATAACTTTGGTTATAAAATTTGGATTTCTGTGATTCTGGTGGCTTTGGAAATCTGAGACATGTGTCTAATTATGTTTAGAAGAAAGTTCTTCGATTGGATGATGTTTTGATAGCGAAAAATGCAGGGGAAGTCAGGTTACAAAACCTGGAAAAAAAATTCTGAAAAGTATGAATATTGATTTTATTGAGTTTTAATTGAAGTTTGATGCTTAAAAATTTGGGATTTGGATTTCTTAGTTACTGAAGTTATGTTGAATTATGATTGATGGTTTATACTGGAATTTTTAAGATGTTACTTTGATTTATTGCCCTTATTAAACGAGTAGAATACGGGTCAGGGTAGATTGGCGCCAATAAAGGGGGGTACAGTACTGTACAAACAATTGAAGCTTTGGCTTCGGGCTTTGGCCGATATTGTGATATATATTGATATTGAAGCTTCGGCTTCGGGCTTGACCGATATGTTGATTTTGAAGCTTCGGCTTCGGGCTTGACCGATATATATTGATTTTGAAGCTTCAGCTTCGGGCTTGACCGATTTATTGATTTTGAAGCTTCGGCTTCGGGCTTGTCCGCTCCCGTATCCATTTTACCGTTATTCAGAAATTGTTTACTTTGGGCAATATGTGGTTAAAGTGTTTGGAAAAAAATTGGATACAAATTTGATTGTACTTTGAAAGGATTACTATATAAGTTTTGTGACTTGGTTTCATAAAGTTGGTTAATTTGTTTTTGACTTATAAATATACTTTGTTTCTATTTTAAAAATATTCAAAGTTGTTATATTTTTTTTATGGACACCACTAAGCAAATTGCTTAGCGTGTAGTTTTTTTTTTCTACACGTAGGTGGAGAACTTGTAGATAGCTTGGACCAAAGTGGTACAGGTGGATCAGCTTAAAGAGCAAATAAGGAAAAACTCGAGGTGGATTTGTAATTTAATATAATATTATGGTTTGTAGAATAATGGCATGTACTAGAGAGTGAGAAATGTAAAGTAGCATTGAGAAATATTTGGAGAATAATTTGGAGTCTAAAACATTATATTGGTATTTGTACATATTGTAAATCTATAAGTATTGAACTCTATATAGTGGAGTAGAGTTGTTTATTGGGCGTTTATAGTTACTGTGGTGCTCCCTATATAGGGGGGGCATTACACTACATTTCAGAGAATGACCCCGAGATCGCGCTTGCCATCAATGAGACAGGATTTGGGGACTTGGCCTGGATAATGCCAATGCTGATGCCTAAGCTTTCTCATTCAGCAGTAACGGCCCTAACCGAGAGGTGGTCTCAGACCACCCATACTTTCCACTTCTCTTTTAGGGAGGCTACGATTATCCCCTCTAACGTCGTAGCCATGACCGGCCTCCCTTGGACGGATGAGGTCATACATTTTGATGCTTACATGGACAAGTACTATATTGAGAGGCCTGTGGTGAGGCGGGTGAAGAAGTTGTTTGCTCTGAAGCCTATTTCTGGGCAGCTGCTTATGGAGAGTTGTACCATCACTGGACTTGAGTGGATGTAGTGCCTGAGGAGGAGAGGGAGGCTTGTGTCCGATCTTTCGTGATTTCTCTGCTTACTGTGTTGTTCTTCCCAATCTCGGGGAGCAAGATCAATTATGTGCTTATAACTGCTGTGGAGGACGTGGCGGGTATTAGGAGGCAGAATTGGCCGAGGGCCATCTTGGCCCAGCTGTACTATAGGCTGGACGTAGGAGCCCAAAAGAAGGAGGAGGCCCTTCACCTTTACCACCCGTTACTCTAGGTATATCTTTCTGGAAGTATTTTTCTTGATACCACACGTTCTCATTTATTGTATGACGCTTTTTGAATTAATTGGTCATTATTTGTTCAGGCCTGGGCCTTCGAGCATCAGATCCTCCCGCCGGTGGAGTTTAAGAAGGTTATGCTGCCGGGCTCTCACTTCCTCGCTCGCTGGTGCGGGGGCATCGGTGGGAAGTCTAAGTACCGCACAAAATATAGGGAGGTCCTGAGGAGCGTGCGGTTGAGCTCAGTATGCAATTTTTGATTTAGTCTTAGTTTTTACATTTAGACAAAACAAAAATTGCTTATGGACTTATATTGGTTGTTTTGATGTAGCTCGTCTTGGATCCATTCGATGGGGTGGAGAATTTAGCCGACATCGCAAGGGTTCGGAGGGAGGTAGATGACCGCTGGTTCGTGATTGAGTGCCCTCTATCCCGGCAGTGGTACCTAGGTAAGCGCATTCGAGGCTGGAGGTCCGTCCTGGTGGCTGCTAGACCGATGCCTACTAATCCTTCCAGGGGCTTATGGTGGCCCCATTTGGTGATCATCTCCGAGGCTGACAAGGCTAATTACATTGAGGGGAATGACCAAGTGATCCCTAGTGTCCCTGGCCTCTACGAGCAGCTTCTGCAGCGTCTAGTCCCTGAGTGTCCTCGCATCCATGAAAATGATACGATTGAGTACCATAATGAACAACGGTTGGAGGATGAGAAAAGGTGCCTCAAAGGCATTGTGGACGTCAAGGAGGAAGATGATGATCAGGATGAGGCACTTGAAGGGGATGTTGCAATCGACCCCGAGGGGGAGGATGAGGTGGGCGCGGACGTAGCTGGTGGGAGCGTGCCAATG
Organism: Euphorbia pulcherrima; assembly: GCA_947683365.1. NCBI lineage: Eukaryota > Viridiplantae > Streptophyta > Magnoliopsida > Malpighiales > Euphorbiaceae > Euphorbia > Euphorbia pulcherrima. The sequence continues at coordinate 51,756,119 of CANTUS010000003.1, forward strand.
TCCCAAGGGGAGCAACGTTCTTTCGAGGTATGATTGTGCTTGTGTGTATGATTTTAAAATCATTTAGGAACGTTGTTAATGTGTGGCTTTCATGTTTTTCAGGAACCTGCGAGGAAGAGAGGCCGGGATAACCAGAGTAGGACTCGGTACTATAGTGTGCCGGAGGGCATAAACTTTATGGAGGGGCGTCTGGTCAATCCGTTGGACACCACATTCCTGCTGATGAACTCCCGAGGCGAATTCCTTCCTAGGAATATTGGCTCGAGCCGGCAAGCTCTAATTTTTATGCCTAAAAATACTACTTATGTAAGGCCTAATAATTATTTTCTTATTTAGCCTTGGATACGGGTCTCTAAGGATTTGCCTTTTGGATTTTCTAGGTGGCGCGGATCCATGTGGAGCAGCTCGCAGAGAACAATTTTGTTCTCTGGGATACACTCATCGGACAGTCGCTCCTTGCTCAGGTATTTTATGCACATGTTAAGATAGGATGCATGTATGGATGTTATGAATGCACTGCTGATATTTTCTCCAATTTGTAGGATTTCTTGGCCCTTTCTTTGTTAGATGCTAATACAGCCCGACGGCAGTACAAGGAGGAGACTGCAGACCTATGGCGTCGTGTCAGTGATCTTAAGGGTCAACTGGCAGCCAACATTTAGGAACGGAGAAGTAAGCAAAACCTGGACCGTACCCCATCAGCACCAATCGTAGGGGGATCAAGATGTCCGCCGATCGATGCCCGCCTACCATGGCCGAGGAGTCTAGCAGTGTGCCTATGATAGAGGGAAGGGAGGAAGATGAGGACGATGTTGGAGATTGGCTTGTAAGCCCTGATGACATTTCATCCTGCCCAGCCGGTAGTGGCGGGCATGCTTAGTTTATTTTGCTCTCTTTTTTTATTTGCTTGTTTGTACCCTTGATACATTGGGGTTTTTATCAGAATTTTTGGATGGTTTGTGCCTTCGGGCTTTTTATTTTGAATAAGAATGGGTCGCTATTCAGAAAGGCATTGGAAATGTGGTATAGGATTGTTTACAGGTTTTGTACAGGTCTGAAATGGAAGAAATACTTCTGCTGCCGTCAGAAAATTCACTCCATATCACCGGCTGCATGACCTATATTGCCCAAACTCATCCAACCTGAATAATATATACAGAGCTGTCTGAAAGTCTATATCATCGGCGGCATCATCTGATGTCGCCCAAATTGGTCCATATCGTCGGTGGCATCAATTACATTGCCGGCGGCATCACCCATATCGCCGGCAGCATCAATTTTCTAGCAATCTGATTTCGACTATTCTGTCCATTCCTGTCATGGCAACCCACAATCAAAAGCTATGGGGTTTTCTAAAGAGCCTGGGGAATGCAGACTGGAAGAGGCTTGAAAAATTCAAGCTTTGGGGGTTTTAATATATCGCGGCGTGGCCCGTAAGCTGCGAATTCCTTTGAGCAACACTGTCTTTTTGGGATCCAATGGACCACATTTTCCGATTTCATCATTCGAGCTTTGCCCCTTGCTCAAAGAATTTCATGCTATTTTAGGGACACCGTGTCCTAAACGCATTTTACTGGCATTGCCGGACTTTCATTTTGGTATAGATGGAATTCCACAAGGGCTATGGAATTTGGATTCTGTTGACCCATTTCTGTCTCAGTTGCCCGATAAACCTAGGTTTCAACTCGGAGCAATCTAGAGTGGAGCCGTGGAGTGCCCCGATCCCATCCTGCTTGGCCATTCATGGTGGCATTACTACTCATGGCGGAGTTTATGTATGGAGTGAGCTCGATTGCTCTACTCAGGTTGATTTTGCTTATCAGCCCTATGTCGACAGGGGCTTCCCCCGTGGCTGTGGGGTTGGCCGATGTTTTGTTGAATGTGGATGCTGCTTCTGTTGACTCGTCACTCTTTCTGATCCCGCACATTTCTTTCCCCCACCCTTACTTGAGTCTTGAATTATAGGTATGGCTGATGGAGAAGCTGAAGTTGAGGGAGGCGCCACGAGGGAATCCGAAAAAGTATCTTCCCGTCCATCTGAGGGAGAGAGGGCTTATATGGGCTAATTTTGACGAGTTAACATATGATGATTGGGTGCCTATTTTGAGGGGGTATACTAATGTGCAGGTTCAGTGGGTTAGTCTATGGTGGAGAATTCAGGATGTGGTTGTAGAATCTTGGGGAGTATGTGTTCAACTGATAGGTCTGGAGAAATCTTCATTTTATACCCCTTACTGGCTGTGTCGTCAGTATGGCAAGAGGTAAAGAGTCCTAATCAAACTGCCCCACAATCAGATCAGAGTTTACAAAGCTAGGTGGGTCAACCATATTCAGGAGAAATGGTCAAAGGAGGCTGTATTTGAGATTCTAGATTACGATCACATGGAAACCACCGAAACTGACACACACTACGGGGGATGGCTTGCTGAGACAAGAGACTTGCCAACCCGTCAGAAGCAGTCATGGGCCCATTTTGAGAGGGATTGTGTGGAGTGGGGAGAAGACTCCTCTTCTACTAGCACACCGAGGAGGATCTCTAGGTACTGTGATGATGATGCGGGAAGTTCGTTTTGAGTCTTGCTTTTGTCAGAACCATTAGGTCTTTCTTTTATTTTTAATTTAAATAATCTAAAATGAAACAAAATGAACTCTCTCTAAGGCTTGCCGAAGTTGTCTTAATCTTATGAATACAGGATCCACATAAGTATAAGCATTTAGATTTTAACAAAAGAGAACTTTTATTATTTGAGATAAAATAAAGCACATGATGTTTGGTTGACATTCCCATTAACTATTGGTGCCAACTAGCCGAGATCGATTTTCTAGAAGGCACTCGCTCTTTGCTTACATCCCTAACTTTTACCTAGATTGCCCTTTTCGGGTTTTCGATCTAGAGGGTTTGTCTCATCCCCTAATTTTTGCATGGTTGGTTTGCAGGATACTAATCGTCGGGTGTCACCCTAATTTTTGTCCGATCAGTAAAAGACTGAAAGGCGGGTAATTATCACGTATATATTTTTTAGTGTGCTGCTTTTCTGATTTGTTTCTTTTAAGTTAAACATGATAACGCTTAAGCCAGTCTTGGTTTATGGGATTTACGAACTTCTTCCCATCCATGTCCATAAGTTTAGCTGCCCCTTTGCTAAGCAGCTTCTTTATTATATATGGTCCTTCCCAGTTTGGCCTGAATTTACCCCTCACATCAGGGGTAAAGTGTTTTAACTGCTTAAGGACCATATCCCCGGCCTTCAGGGGGAACCTTTGATGTCTTACCCGACTGTTATATGCTCGAGCCATACGTTATTGGTACATCTGGAGGCTGTCGAGGGCCTTTAGCCTCTGCTCATCCATCATGTTCAACTGTTCAAATCTCGCCCGAGTCCATTCGGATTCTTCCAACTTAGCCTCTAGAGTAACTCTTAATGAGGTCACCTGAGTTTCAATTGGCAAGACTGCTTCCATCCCGTAGACTAGGGAAAACGGAGTTTGGCCCGTCGGGGTGCGTATGCTGGTGCGATATCCCCAAATAGCAAAATCTAGCTTATTTGCCCAATCCCTATAACCGGCTATCATCTTAGAAAGAATCGTCTTTACCTATTTATTGGCTGCCTCAACAGCTCCATTGGCTTGTGGTCTGTATGGAGAAGACCTATGGTACTTGATCCCATACTTCTCAATTAGTGAAGCAGTTGCTCCTTGAAACTGTACTCCATTGTCCGAGACTATATGGTGTGGGAGCCCATACCCAGCAAAGATGTGCTTTTCTATGAACTTGGCCATCTGCCTAGTGTGACATTGGTGAAGGATTCGACTTCCACTAATTTCAAAAAGTAATCTACTACCACCACAATGAATTTGTGGCCATTTGTTGAGGAAAGACGGATTTCACCAATTATATCTATACCCTATGCCGAGAATGGCTAAGAGGTGGATAAGTGATGGAGCTCAGTTGGTGGCAGATGCTGCATATCTCCGTAAACCTGGCATTGATGGTACCATTTGACCTGGGCGATACAATCGGCCATGAGAGTGAGCCAAAAATACCCTAGTCGCTAGATTTTCTTTGCGAGGGCAAGACCGTTCATATGAGGGCCACAGTCATCGGCGTGGACCTGGGTCCTTACGCTCTGAGCCTCAGAATTAGTGAGGCAACGGAGAAGTAGGTCATCACTGGTGCACTTAAATAGGTCATTATCCACAATACGAAACTGGGTAGCGAGCCACCGTAGGGTGGTATGGTCCGAGTCAGAAGAATCTATGGGGTATTGGCCGGTCTGAAGAAATAGGACGATGTCAGAATACCAACAAGGTTTGGATGAAATGGCGAAAACTAGAGGAGTCGATTGGATATGATATGGGATCTTGGTGGACAGCAAAACCAAAGGGCGGATAGGTTGCTGTTGGGGTCCTTCCCACATGGACTCGAGAGTGGCGAGAGCATCTGCCATTTGATTCTCATCTTGAGGGATATGGCGGAACAAGCACGAGGTAAATTTCTCAGACAATTCGCGGACAACCTCAACATAAGGATGAGGGATTCTTCTTTAACTTCCTAATCTCCAGTGACCTGACAAACAACCAGAGCCGAATCTCTGATGACGGATACATGGCGTGCCTGAACCTGAAGAAGAGCCTCGAGGCCAAACAGGCAAGCTTCATATTCAGCGCTGTTGTTGGTGACGTCAAATTCTAAACATTTGGACAGTGGGATTATCTCATTATCTAGTGTGACGATGATGACCCCGAGACCTGTTCCCCGATGGTTCACAGCGCCTCCAAAGTACATTGTCTAATTATCGTCAAGGGTTGTAATAGAGGCGAGCTGTTCATCAAGGAACTCTAAATTTTCCTTATAGTCGGAGCTGAGGGGTTAATTAGCCAGTAATTCCACTATGGCCCACCCCTTAATGACCTTTCGGGTTACATATTCAATGTCAAACTCAGACAAGAGAAGCAGCCATTAGGATAATTTATTGGCCAGAGTAGGGGATTGACAAAGAAACTTCATTAGATCAATCTTGGCTACGGCTTGGACGCGATAAGATTGGAAATAATGTCGCAACTTCTTAGTGAGCCAAACCATGGTAGTATAGGTCTTCTCTATAATTGAATATCGGGTTTCATAATCTAACAGCTTCTTGCTCAGGTAGTAGATGGCATGTTCGCACTTATCATTATGTTCCTGGACAAGCATGGCTCCGACGAAAGTTTCTTCAATGGCCAGATAAAGGATAAGTGGTTTCCTTGGGATGGGGGGCGTCAAGACAGGTGGATCGACAGTATATGCCTTGATTCTATCAAACGCTACTTGGCAGTGATCATTTCATACCACGGGTTGCTATTTCTTTAATAGTTTAAAGATGGGTTCGCAGACAATAGTGAGGCAAGCAATGAACTGACTAACATATTGTAAGGACCCTAAAAATGATCAGACCTTCTACTCTATCTTAGGGGGAGGCATGTCCTTGATGGCTTTGGCTTTATCGGGATCCATTTCAATCCCCTTCTGGCTAACCACGTGTCCTAATAGCTTGCCGGAGGTAACTCTAAATACGCATTTCTTTGGATTTAGGCGAAGATTATACTTTTCAATGCGAGTCATGAACTTGTCGAGAACAACAGGGTGCTCCTCTCGAGTGGCGGACTTTACAATCATGTCGTCCACATACACTTCCACTTCTTTATAGATCATGTCATGTAGGAGGGCAGTTATGGCTCGCTGATAACTAGCCCTGACATTTTTCAACCCGAACAGCATTACCTTGTAGCAATACACCCCTCATTCAGTGATGAATGCTGTTTTGACTTTGTCGATAATATTAACCAGAATCTGATTGTACCCTGAGAACCCATCTATGAATGAATACATAGCCGCCCTGGCGGTGCTATCAATTAGGACATCGATGTATGGGAGAGGGAAGTCGTCCTTCGGCGAGGCTTTATTGAGGTCTCGGAAATCCATACAGACTCGGACCCTACCATCCTTCTTTGGTACTGGGATGATGTTGGACAACCAAGTCGGGTATTCTACCACTTCTATGAATCGAGCTTCGATCAACCTTGAAACCTCTGTCTTAACCTGTTCTGCCCATTCGGGTCAGAATTTGGGATCAGTTGGGATTCCATTTTCGGTGATTTATCGGTCAACCCCAGGCATGTCTTCATACGACCAGGCAAAAGCATTAACATGATTTTTAAGTACTTTTATGATCTCACTTCTTTCCTCGGGAGTTAAATCTTTAGAAATGGTTACTATTTTGGGATTGTCATCTGTACTTAGGTTTATTTCACTTAATAATGTATCACTAATGCCAAAAACATTATGCATATTATTACGTGAATGCATGGACCCATCAGGAAAGACATCAAACAAGTAAGCAGAACGGGAGTTATTCATTGCATTAAAAGCCTCATAAGCGGCATTGTTTGTATCAAAAACATCAGAAATATTAAAAATTACAATGTCCATATCCTTCTCGACAAATGGAGGGGCTTCAGTGGCAACATCGATGAGAGAAGTGTCCTCTGTATCGTCTGTCAGGATGGTGCTTAGGTCGTGCTCCAGAGTGGTCTTTTAGGTCATGGTGAGCGATGGTTCTTCAGACAGGTCAGCCTTTTCGGTAAGAGCCCCGGCAAGCTTTTCTACTATAGGTGTCATAGCATCTTCTTCCCCGTTACCCTTCCAGCCTTTCTTCATCAGTAGTGCCATAGCTTTTGTTACGGTTGCTACAGCATTCTCTATTTCTGGATCGATAGGCTCATCCTCAGGATACATCTTACCTTTCCCCTTAGCCTTATCAGAAATCACATTGACAGGCGCATCAGGCTCAGTAGGCTCGGGTTTAGCTGAAACTATCATATGACCAGTCTCAAAGTCATAGACATCTTTAAAGATCTCAAAGCCGGGCCACATTTTCCCATCATACTTGATTAGTTCAGGCTCCCCTTTATAAGGCCTCTTGCCTTGGATTTCACAAATACTGACCATGCGACAATAGCAAGAAGGGACGCGACGGTAGGCTTTTCTAGGCTTATATTCTAATCTTGCTCCATGAATAAGGATCTTCGGCTCCAATGCCTCAATAATTCCCTATTCGTGTATTCCTCCACCTCTGCCAGGCCTGTAACTAGATTTCTTCATTAATTTGCCCATACCCGTATGAAGGTAGCTGTGCCAAAGGGGAGGAGGCTTCTAAGCCTTGTTAATCATAGCAATCTGAAGGCCCTTTTCTAGATTAACTTCAGCTTCTATAATAGCCATAATGAAAGCAGGATCGGCTTCTATAGTCACCATTCTGTCATTATGAATTAGCTTGATTTTTGGTGTAGTGTAGAGGGTACTACGCCCAAAGCATAGAGCCATGGTCGGCTAAGCAACAGAGAATAGGTAACAGGAATGTTAAGTATGGTGAAATGCACATTACTTGCTACACCTTCGATAGTGACTTCTGCCTCAAATGTCCTAATTACATTGCGCTTTAAATCATCGTAAGCTCTAATAACCATGCTGGACCTTTCAAGCATGTCCTCTGACAGCCCTAGATGAGGAAGGATTTTTAGAGGGCATAGGTTTAGAGTGGAGCCATCATCCATCATGACGTACGGGATGACCTTATCAAGAATTTGGATCCGGATGAATAAGGCTCTATAGTGGTCCCTTCCCTCAAGCTTAAGATCAAAACTGTCAAACACAATCTGAGGCCCTTTTCTCAGGGGAATGCCTTCTCCTATCGTGGCACACATCTCAACGACCGAGTGGTCGGATTAGCTTCCAGATCTAGGAGCCGCTTGATCAAACCCTCGCGATGTCTTTCAGAGTCAATTACCAGTTACCAGATGTTGTATCGGGCTTGGGTATTTTTTAGCTGAATAATAAGGGGGTCAATCTCAAGACTGGTAGGGACAGGCGGAGGTGGAGAAGGGGGTCTTGCAGTAGTTCCAACTCTGCCAGGAATCGGGTCTTTGTTTAGACGAAGATATCGGTCTTCCGGCTGATATATGCGACCACTTCGGGTAATATTGTGGACATTATCGAGCAAGACGCTCTTAGTGGCTCGCATTTTATATAGGTACTGTTGCTCTTCGGAGTCTAAACCCGGGTCTTGTAGCTCATATTTATTCACACTAAAAAGGTCATGGTGATCAACCTTGAACAAGTTGGTGCTTATGGCCTTGGTCTCTCGAGCCATTTCCCCATCCTCATCAGAATAGTTCTCCTTCGAAACAAAGGAATCTATGCTGAACAGTGCTTTCTCCTCAGCTTTCTTTCTTTTGGCCATAAATGGTTTAGACCTGTGGCTCTTTTGCTTTGGTTGGTTTAGATCAATTCCCATTCCCTGAATGGAGTTGACTCCTGGGTTGGCTTGATTGATAAGGTCAAAAACCGAGCAAGATGGTAGACCTGAACTAATGACCAGGATAGAGTTACTACTATCCGGCCCCTGAACAAGGAGATCGAAGACTGTACCTTTGGATAAACCAGATTGGATCATGCCGACCTTACTTCCGAAGTTTGGTAAAGGATTATTCATAGTGCTCGGGGCCTTATCCGGTTCAGCAATCTTTGCTTCGCTAACCAATCACTGAATCGCTGAGAGTAAGGCTTTACAGTTGTTGGTTTGGTGTCCCACTTGAACGTGATAATTATAGAAGTTATTCTTATCTTCAGGTCTAGGGGGCTTGTATTCCTGAAGGGACTGTATGAAACCTGCTTCCCTTAAGCGCTGGAAGATGACCCGCAGGGGTAATTAATAAGGGTTGGTCAAAACAAAAGGGGGACGAGGAGGTTGGATTGTGGCAATCATTAATGGAGCTAGATTGGCTATAAGTGGCGTAGTGGGGGTGTGAGAAATGGCTTGAATTGTAGCCGGTGTTTTTGGCTTAGCAGGCGCCAGGGGTGAGGGTTGAGCTTCATTCTTCCTGAACCATGGTTTTCTCGCTCTCTCAGCCTTCTCACGCTCTGCCTCACTCTCAATTTTCTTAGCTTTCTCAAACACAGCCTTGTAAGAAAGAAAGGAATCTGTAGCCATTTCCTTGCGGAACAGGGGGAGAGACCCTTCGAGGAGGTTGACAATCATTTCCTCAATGCTAAGCTTAGACTTCATTAAGACCTGAGTCGACATCCACCTATTGAAGTACCGCTTAAAGGTTTCATTGGGCATTTGAAGGATCCTCTTAAGATGTTGGAGGGTCATCTCCATTATAGTATTGAAACCATAATGCACTTTCAATGCCTCAGATAAGAGAGTCCAGTCGACGACAATATGTTACGGTAAAGTGTGATACCATTCGAGTGTAGGACTCCGAAGGGAACAGGGAAACATTTCAGCCAACACCTTATCACTTAGCTTCTTTACGCACATTACTCTTTCGTACATTATGATGTGAGAGGCAGGTGCTCCTGAGCCGTCATAATGAGCCATATTTAGCATAGTAAAATTATCGGGGACCCAATCCTCGTCCCTCTCAGGTTTCTTATCAGTGATGAGGCAGTTGATTTAAGCTTAGATCTCAGGTGTCACGCCCGGAGGTTGCATGACCTGGTTGCTGATCGATTTATGAGAGATAGTCAGGGCTTCAGGTGTTGCGCCTAGAGAATGCGCGATCTGGTCGTTGATGGTTTGAGAAGCTGTCATTTGCTGAACAAAGGCAGCTACCTCAGGTGTCACGCCCGAAGGTTGCGTGACCTGGTCATTGGGTGTCTGAGGTAGCGGAGGGCGAATGGTCAGCTGGCTGGTGAATGGATTTTAGGGGTAGGTGGTGCCTTTAGGAGTCACAATAAACTGCGGAGGTGTGAAGGAGGGTAGTGGCTGAGAAATTGGGCTTTGGTGAGTGAATACCAGAGGAGTGGAGCTTTGGGCGAAAGGTCTTGGATTGAAAGGCATAACTGATGGGATGGTCGAAGTTGACAAGAATGCTGAAGCCTGCCCAAACTGGAATGGACTCGCCATGGGTTGGGTTGATTGAAACATAGGTGCGACGGGTCTCGCCTCTACTAGACTAGTCAATATCTGTGCCAAATCATTCGGGGCCTGAGTATCAGATGCCGATACTCGATCTGAATTCCTGTCTTTGAGAGCTCGCTTAACTGCTGCCTGAACCGTAGTTTGGATAGAAGCTTGGAAAGCATCCGAGTTCAGGAATTGCATCATAGCACTAGTAAAGTTGAAACCAGGTAGTGGTTGAGATCTCATTCCTGAGCTGGAAGTGGGGCCAAAGGGATCTTCTAGAGGAGGGATCCCTTCATTTCTTGGGAAAGACATGGCTGGTCGAGAGGGACTTTAGCTCAACTGAACTTATTCTAAATCTGATTCCTCGCTGGAATCAGTGTGAGGAATTCCTTCGACTTCCGTGGTGACAACCGGGGTCAGAGGATGACGTATTAGGCGATGTTCTACCCTTTTCCAAGTCGGGATGCGACGGTTAGTGCCCCTCATCCTAGCTGAAATTGTAGGTAGTAGATCAGACCATGAATGGATTGGTGAATGGTATGCATGCCTTTTGTTCCTAGGGAATAAAATGTAATGCGCATGGCTGCACGTAGATGTGGTTAGAGATGATGTGATGGCTTATCCCTCCAACATACGTGGGACGTTTGTACCTCACGTCATACATAGCGATATGTGGTGATGCAATGGAGGTACAAGAGAAGTCCTACGTGTGTTACTAAACCTCTTCCAGGGTGGAAGTGATAAGGGTAAGTTGATTGATTTTCGGCTCTTAAAGCCAATGCATGGGAGTGCATGATCACAGAGCACATAGCACGTAAATCGTCCCTCTTCCAACCTTATGACTCCTGCGTAATGCCTCTTTGGATTGATGGAGTTTGGCCTCTTCACCGGTAATGGCGAGAGAAGCGCGTCCCAATTATTTTGTTTGTTTTGGGTAATCCTAAAGGGAATGATGTGCTAAGGCTTTTTCTAGCGCGACTTTGGTATAGGGTTGTTGATGTAGAAGGTTCTCGTTTACCTTGATTCCATGTTACTCAACCATTACCCAAATAGGTGCAACCGTAGGAGTTTACGTGTTGGTTAAAATGAGTGATCCACCCACTAGGCATCCTTAATTCCAATAGGGCATGAGTGATACTTCGTGAGCTTCTCAGGCGAAAATAGGGCACCTAAAATTACCGAACTATCTACACGCGTGAGGACAAAACGTTATAAAAAAGAATGAAGTTTTAATTTGGCCAATGATTTCAATACATCATCAAAATCTTTTAAACTTTATAAAAGAAAGTCCAAGTTTAAAGTGTTCCCCAGCAGAGTCGCCACTGTGAGCGGACGACATTTCGCCCGACGGCAGCGGGGCCGGGCCCGGTCGGGCCAGCCTATTGGAGTGTCGGGGAAGTGAGAGTGATGTGTTTGGAAAATAATTTTGTATGTTTAAATGCTCAAAAGATACGAGATCGAAATCCCATACTTAAAATAGAGTCGCCACCCGGTCCAGCTCAACCGAAAATTTTTTGGTACGATCTTCCCACCGGGCGGTTGAACCATACCTTAAGTAGAGATTCCGAGTTCGGATGATGTTATCTATTTTTCATTAGGCCAAGTTAAGATACTTCATTCCTCCTTAATCGGTTTAATCCACCCTATTTATTTTTATTTTAAGTTATTTTGTTATTTTCGCGTTTATCAAGCAGTTGAAACAATGAATAAAATATTTACAGCCATAAAAAAATAAGTGCGGAAAGTAAAATTATTACAAGGTTTTCAAGTCCTATACATTTTTCTATGCAATAAATAAAATACCTGAATATCCGATATACGTCCGCTTGCGGAAGATTGTTAGCACGGGTATAGCAAATTTTATTTAGAGTATTATAAAGCCCGGTCGGATGGCTAAAACGGAACTTGAACGGCTTCTTCGAGGAAATTCCATTTTTAAGCAATTTTTAGGCTCAATCATTATTTTAACCGGATTATAAATGAAAATAAAACTGCTGTCCAGAAAGTCATATCGCCGATGATATAACTGATGCCACCGGCGACATCAATTATGTCACCGGCGGTATCAGCTTGTAGGCAGCAGTGGTGGCAGTAAGAATGACCGAAAACCCAAAAATGAATATAAATTGACAAAAATTAACACGAATCAGAAGTATTAATGCCAAAGAGCTATGAGACTCAAGAACAAAAAATTTAATTTTAAATAAATAGATTTAGGAGATATATTAGTTGACCAAATAATTAAAAATATTCCATTCTAGGAGTAAGTACCTTCATAAAATTCTAATTTTTTCTTAAACAGATTTATAATTTATATTTTTTTCGGTTATATTGTGATTTCTTGTTAAATATTTGATGAGTAAAAAAGAGTCACATTATAATATTAATGTTAGAAGTACCTTGAAATTTTCATTTGCATCTGGAAATTGGTCAATATCGATACATGGATCCTATTGCAAAAGAATTTTAAAGTTAAAATATATACGAACTAAAATGCAAATAGTACAACGTAGTAATTTGAAGTTACATATGAAATAAAATTAAACTTACAATCAATGAATTTTGAGGGAGAGAAACATTATATTGTTTCAGAAGTTGTTCATCCTCCGTAAGTTTAACCACATAATACACTTCATCATATGCAATAATATTGTTGCTCTTAACTGAAAGTTTGAACATAATTTCTCTTCCTATAAAGTTCTCTAATTCCATTGGTATAGGTGTTTCCCCAAGTGCAACAGATATCTAATATAATTTCAAAACTCAAAAATCAATAAAAGTTGTTTAAAACATTACTAATGGAGAAAAAACTAAAATCAATTAGAATTCAAAGAAGATATATTATTGATATGGGAAAACTATGTACCTCAATTACTGTATCTCTCAATTCATTTGCAGTTTTTTCAATCAGCTGCTGCGCTTCACGGTTCCAAATTAGTAAAGAAATAAACTTTTTGCCATCCATTACACGAACTTGAAGCTTATATATGTGAAACCAATATGGAAATGTTATAAAAAAAACTTGGAAATGTTATTTTTTGTTACCGTCGCTTGAATGCAATCTCCCTATCGCAATATTACAAAAGATCAAAAAGAGTACAATTTTTTTTATTAGTTATGTGATTTTATTAAACATTTATTGTTATAAATTTTTAATACTAAATGACAAATAATTTATTAACATAGTTTTTCGTCTTGCAAAACCATTTCAATAGTAAATGTTGAATTTGGTTTATTATGTTCTGTACCGGTCCAAAGGCGGAGAACACGTACTTTGAGTGTCCAATGCATCTTAGTTGGATATATATCACATATAAAATCCGTCTTTAGTTGCACCCTTATCAAGTTGATATCATTCACCGAATTATGTTTCTGCTTCAACATAATTATGAACAGTATACTTTTCTACAATTATCTTGTGATTTCTTGTCAAAAGTTGATGAGGAAAAAGGAGAGACACCGATTCTTAAATAAGAATGAGTAAGTACTGTTACGAAATTCAAATATTTTCTTAAATAGGATTATGACCAACAGAACTAAATAAAATAAAGAACAAAAAAAATATAATTCAAAATAAATAGATTTAGGAGATATATTAGTTAACAAAATAATTTAAAATATTCCATTATAGGAGTAAGCACCTTTATAAAATTCTAATTTTTTCTTAAACAAATTTATAATTTATATTTTTTCGGTTATATTGTGATTCTTTGTTAAATATTTGATGAGTAAAAAAGAGTCACATTATAATATAAATGTTAGAAGTACCTTGAAATGTTCTTTTGCATCTGGAAATTAGTCAACATCGATACATGGATTCTATTCCACAAGAATTTTAAAGTTAAAATATATATGAACTAAATTGCAAATAATATAATGTACTAATTTGAAGTTACATATGAAATAAAATTAAACTTACAATCAATGAATTTTGAGGGAGAGAAAGATTATATTGTTTTAGAAGTTGTTCATCCTCCGTAAGTTTAACCACAAAATACACTTCATCATGTGCAATAATATTGTTGCTCTTAGCTGAAAGTTTAAACATAATTTCTCTTCCTGTAAAGTTCTCCAATTCCATTGGTATAGGTGTTTCACCAAGTGTAACAGACATCTAATATAATTTCGAAGAAAAAATCAATAAAAGTTGTTTAAAACATTACTAATGGAGATAAAACTAAAATTAATTGAATTCAAAGAAGATATATTATTGATATAGGAAAACTATGTACCTCAATTTCTGTGTCCCTCAATTCATCTGCAGTTTTTCCAATCAGCTGTTGCACTTTACGGTTCCAAATTAGTAAAGAAATAAACTTTTTGCCATCCATTACACGAACTTGAAGCTTATATATGTGAAACCAATATGGAAATGTTATAAAAAAACTTGGAAATGTTATTTTTTTGTTACCGTTGCTTGAATGCAATCTCCCTATTGCAATACTACAAAAGATCGAAAAGAGTGCAATTTTTTTATTAGTTATGCGATTTTATTAAACATCTATTGTTATAAATTTTTAATACTGAATGACAAATAATTTATTAACATAACTTTTCGTCTTGCAAAACCATTTCAATAGTTAATGTTGAATTTGGTTTATTGCGTTCTGGAATGGTCCAAAGGGGGAGAACACGTACTTTGAGTGTCCATTGCATCTTAGTTGGATATATATCACATATAAAATCCGTCTTTAGTTGCACCCTTATTGAGTTGATATTATCCACCGAATTATGTTTCTGCTTCAACATAATTATGAATATTATACTTTTCTACAATTATCTTGTGATTTCCTATCGAAATTTGATGAGGAAAAAGGAGTCACGCCGATTCTTAAATAAGGAGTAAGTACTATTACGAAATTCAAATTTTTTCTTAAATAGGATTATAACCACAGAATTAAATAAAATCAAGAACAAAACATTTAATTTTAAATAAACCGATTTAGGAGACATATTAGTTGACCAAATAATTTAAAATATTCCATTATAGGAGTAAGTACCTTCATAAAATTCAAATTTTTTCTTAAACAGATTTATAATTTATATTTTTTTTGGTTACATTGTGATTCCTTGTTAAATATTTGATGAGTAAAAAAGAGTCACATTATAATATTAATGTTAGAAGTACCTTGAAATTTTCATTTGCATCTAGAAATTGGTCAACATCGATACATGGATCCTATTGCAAAAGAATTTTAAAGTTAAAACATATACGAACTAAAATGCAAATAGTACAACATTCTAATTTGAAGTTACATATGAAATAAAATTAAACTTACAATCAATAAATTTTGAGGGAGAGAAAATTATATTGTTTCATAAGTTGTTCATCCTCTGTAAGTTTAACCACATAATACACTTCATCATGTGCAGTAATATTGTTGCTCTTAACTGAAAGTTTGTACATAATTTTTCTTCCTATGAAGTTCTCCAATTCCATTGGTATAGGTGTTTCACCAAGTGCAACAAACATCTAATATAATTTCAACACACAAAAATCAATAAAAGTTGTGTAAAACACTACTAATGGAGAAACAACTAAAATTAATTAGAATTCAAAGAAGATATATTATTGATATGGAAAAACTATGTACCTCAACTACTGTATCCCTCAATTCATTTGCAGTTTTTTCAATCAGCTGTTGCGCTTCTCGGTTCCAAATTAGTAAAGAAATAAACTTTTTGCCATCCATTACACGAACTTGAAGCTTTTATATGTGAAACCAATATGGAAATGTTATCAACAAACAATGAAATGTTATTTTTTGTTACCGTTGCTTGAATGCAACTCCCTATTGCAATATTACAAAAGATAAAAAAGAGTAATTTTTTTTATTAGTTATGCGATTTTATTAAACATTTATTGTTATAAATTTTTAATACTCAATGACAAATAATTTATTAACATACCTTTGAGTCTTGCAAAACCATTACAATAGTAAATATTGAATTTGGTTTATTGCGTTCTGGAATGGTCCAAAGTAGGAGAACACGTACTTTGAGTGTCCATTGCATCTTAGTTGTATATATAACACATATAAAATCCATTTTTAGTTGCACCCTTATTGAGTTGATATTATCCACCGAATTATGTTTTTGCTTCAACATAATAATGAACACTATATACTTTTCTATAATTATCTTATGATTTCCTATCGAAATTTGATGAGGAAAAAGGAATCACACCGATTCTCAAATAAGAAGGAGTAAGTACTGTTAAGAAATTCAAATTTTTTCTTTAATAAGATTATAACCAACAGAATTAAATAAAATCTAGAACAAAAATTTAATTTTAAATAAATAGATTTAGGATATATATTAGCTGATCAAATAATTTAAAATATTCCATTATAGGAGTAAGTACCTTCATAAAATTCAAATTTTTTCTTAAGTAGATTTATAATTTATATTTTTTTCTACTATATTATGATTCCTTGTTAAATATTTGATGAATAAAAAAGAGTCATATTATAATTTAAATGTTAGAAGTACCTTGAAATTTTTATTTGCATCCGAAAATTGGTCAATATCGATACATGGATCCTATTGCAAAAGAATTTTAAAGTTAAAATATGTACAAACTAAAATGAAAATAATATAACTTACTAATTTAAAGTTACATATGAAATAAAATTAAACTTACAATCAATGAATTTTGAGGGAGAGAAAGATTATATTGTTTTAGAAGTTGTTCATCCTCCGTAAGTTTAACCACATAATGCATTCATCATGTGCAATAATATTGTTGCTCTTAACTGAAATTTTGAACATAATTTCTCTTCCTATAAAGTTCTCCAATTCCATTGGTATAGGTGTTTCACCAAGTGCAACAGACATCTAATATAATTTCAAAGACAAAAATCAATAAAAGTTGTTTAAAACATTACTAATGGAGAAAAAACTAAAATTAATTGGAATTCAAAGAAGATATATTATTGATATGGGAAAACTATGTACCTTAATTACTGTATCCCTCAATTCATTTGCAGTTTTTTCAATCAGCTGTTGTGCTTCACAGTTTCAAATTAGTAAAAAAATAAAATTTTTGCCATCCATTACACGAACTTGAAGCTTATATATGTGAAACCAATATGGAAATGTTATCAACAAACTTGAAAATGTTATTTTTTGTTACCGTCACTTGAATGCAATCTCCCTATTGCAATATTACCAAAGATAAAAAAAGAGTAAAACTTTTTGCTAGTTATGCGATTTTATTAAACATTTATTGTTATAAATTTTTAATACTCAATGACAAATCATTTATTAACATACCTTTTCGTCTTGCAAAACTATTTCAATAGTAAATATTGAATTTGGTTTATTGCATTCTGGAATGGTCCAAAGGCGGAGAACACGTATTTTGAGTGTCCATTCCATCTTAGTTGGATATATATCACATATAAAATCTGTCTTTAGTTGCACCCTTATTGAGTTGATATCATCCACCGAATTATGTTTCTGCTTCAACATAATTTTGAACATTATACTTTTCTACAATTATCTTGTAATTTCCTATCGAAATTTGATGAGGAAAAATGAGTCACACCGATTCTTAAATAAAAATGAGTTAGTACTATTACGAAATTCAAATTTTTTCTTAAATAGGATTATAACCAATAGAATTAAATAAAATCAAGAACAAAAAATTAATTTAAAATAAATAGATTTAGGAGATATATTAGTTGACTAAATAATTTAAAATATTCCATTATATGAGCAAGTACCTTCATAAAATTCTAATTTTTTCTTAAACAGATTTATAATTTATATTTTTTTTGGTTATATTGTGATTACTTGTTAAATATTTGATGAGTGAAAATGAGCCACATTATAATATAAATGTTAGAAGTACCTTGAAATTTCATTTGCATAAATATCGATATATGGATTCTATTCCACAAGAATTTTAAAGTTAAAATATATATGAACTAAAATGCAAATAATACAACGTAATAATTTGAAGTTATATATGAAATAAAATTAAACTTACAATCAACGAATTTTGAGGGAGAGAAAGATTATATTGTTTCAGAAGTTGTTAATCCTCCGTAAGTTTAACCACATAATACACTTCATCATGTGCAATAATATTGTTGCTCTTAACTGAAAGTTTGAACATAATTTCTCTTCCTATAAATTTCTCCAATTCCATTGGTATAGGTGTTTCACCAAGTGCAACAGACATCTAATATAATATCAAAAGACAAAAATCAATAAAAGTTGTTTAAAACATTACTAATGGAGAAAAAACTTAAATTAATTGGAATTCAAAAGAAGATATATTATTGATATGGGAAAACTATGTACCTTAATTACTGTATCCCTCAATTAATTTGAAATTTTTTCAATCAGCTGTTGCGCTTCACAATTCCAAATTAGTAAAGAAATAAACTTTGTGTCATCCATTATACGAACTTGAAGCTTATATATGTGAAACCGATATGGAAATGTTATCAAAGAACTTGGAAATGTTATTTTTTGTTACCATCGCTTGAATGCAATCTCCCTATTACAATATCACAAAATATCAAAAAGAGTAGAACTTTTTATTAATTATACGATTTTATTAAATATTTATTGTTATAAATTTTTAATACTCAATGACAAATAATTTATCAACATACCTTTTCGTCTAGCAAAACCATTTCAATAGTAGATAATGAATTTGGTTTATTGCGTTCTGGAATGGTCCAAAGGCCGAGAACAGGTACTTTGAGTGTCCATTGCATCTTAGTTGAATATATCACATATAAAATCCGTCATTAGTTGCACCCTTACTGAGTTGATATCATCCACCGAGTTATGTTTCTGCTTCAACATAATTATGAACACTATACTTTTCTAAAATCATCTTGTGATTTCCTGTCGAAAGTTGATGAGGAAAAAGGATTCACACCGATTCTTAAATAAGGAATGAGTACTGTAAAGAAATTCAAATTTTTTCTTTAATAGGATTATAACCAACAGAATTAAATTAAATCAAGAACAAAAATTTAATTTTAAATAAATAGATTTAGGAGATATATTAGCTGACCAAATAATTTGAAATATTCCATTATAAGAGTAAGTACCTTCATAAAATTTAAATTTTTTCTTAAAACAAATTTATAATTTATATTTTTTTCGGTTATATTGTGATTACTTATTAAATATTTGATGAGTAAAAATGATCCACATTATAATATAAATATTAGAAATACCTTAAAATTTTCATTTGCATTTGGTAATTGGTCAACATCGATACATGGATTCAATTCCACAAGAATTTTAAAGTTAAAATATATATGAACTAAAATGCAAATAATACAACGTACTTTTTTAAAGTTACATATGAAATAAAATTAAACTTAAAATCAATAAATTTTGAGGGAGAGAAAGATTATATTGTTTAAGAAGTTGTTCATCCTCCGTAAGTTTAACCACATAATACACTTCATCATTTGCAATAATATTGTTGCTCTTAACTGAAAGTTTGAACATAATTTCTCTTCCTATAAAGTTCTACAATTCCATTGGTATAGGTGTTTCACCAAGTGCAATAAACATCTAATATAATTTCAAAAGACAAAAATCAATAAAAGTTGTTTAAAACATTACTAATGGAGGAAAAACTAAAATTAATCGGAATTCAAAGAAGATATATTATTGATATGGGAAAACTATGTACCTCAATTACTGTATCCCTCAATTCATTTGCAGTTTTTCCATTCAGTTGTTGCGCTTCACTGTTCCAAATTAGTAAAGAAATAAACTTTGTGTCACCCATTACACGAACTTGAAGCTTATATATGTGAAACCAGTATGGGAATGTTATCAAAGAACTTAGAAATGTTATTTTTTATTACCATCGCTTGAATGCAATCTCCTTATTACAATATTACAAAAGATAAAAAAGAGTAGAACTTTTTATTAGTTATGAGATTTTATTAAACATTTATCGTTATAAATTTTTAATACTCAATGACAAATAATTATCAACATACCTTTTCGTATTGCAAAACCATTTCAATAGTAAATATTGAATTTGGTTTATTGCGTTCTAGAATGGTCCAAAGGCGGAGAACACGTGCTTTGAGTGTCCATTGCATCTTAGTTGGATATATATCACATATAAAATCCGTCATTAGTTGCACCCTTACTGAGTTGATATCATCCACCGAATTATATTTATGCTTCAACATAATTATGAACATTATACTTTTCTATAATTATCTTGTGATTTCCTGTCGAAAGTTGATGAGGAAAAAGGAGCGACACCGATTCTTAAATAAGAAGTAAGTACTGTTAAAAAATTTAAATTTTTTCTTTAATAGGATTATAACCATCAGAATTAAATAAAATTTAGAACAAAAATTTAATTTTGAATAAATAGATTTAGGAGATATATTAGCTGACCAAATAATTTAAAATATGGCATTATAGGAGTAAGTACCTTCATAAAATTTAATTTTTTTCTTAAACAGATTTATAATTTATTTTTTTTCGGTTATATTGTGATTACTTGTTAAATATTTGCTGCGGAAAAATGAGCCACATTATAATATAAATATTAGAAGTACCTTAAAATTTTCATTTGCATCTGGAAATTGGTCAACATCGATACATGGATTCTATTGCACAAGAATTTTAAAGTTAAAATATATATGAACTAAAATGCAAATAATAAAACGTACTAATTTGAAGTTACATATGAAATAAAATTAAACTTACAATCAATAAATTTTGAGGGAGAGAAAGATTATATTGTTTCACAAGTTATTCATCCTCCGTAAGTTTA
Source organism: Euphorbia pulcherrima (assembly GCA_947683365.1). Taxonomy (NCBI): domain Eukaryota; kingdom Viridiplantae; phylum Streptophyta; class Magnoliopsida; order Malpighiales; family Euphorbiaceae; genus Euphorbia; species Euphorbia pulcherrima. Next base: position 51,776,849 of record CANTUS010000003.1, read on the forward strand.
ACCACATAATACGCTTCATCATGTGCAATAATATTGTTGCCCTTAACTAAAATTTTGAACAAAATTTCTATTCCTATAAAGTTCTCCAATTCCATTAGTATAGGTGTTTCACCAAGTGCAACAAACATCTAATATAATTTCAAAAGACAAAAATCAATAAAAGTTGTTCAAAACATTACTAATGGAGAAAAAACTAAAATTAATTGGAATTCAAAGCAGATATATTATTGATATGGGAAAACTATGTACCTCAATTACTGTAACCCTCAATTCATTTGCAGTTTTTCCAATCAGCTGTTGCGCTTCACGGTTCTAAATTAGTAAAGAAATATACTTTGTGTCATCCATTACACGAACTTGAAGCTTATATATGTGATACAAGTATGGAAATGTTATCAAAGAACTTGGAAATATTATTTTTTGTTACCATCGCTTGAATGCAATCTCCCTATTACAATATCACAAAAGATCAAAAAGAGTAGAACTTTTTGTTAGTTATGAGATTTTATTAAACATTTATTGTTATAAATTTTTAATACTCAATGACAAATAATTTATCAACATACCTTTTCGTCTAGCAAAACCATTTCAATAGTAAATATTGAATTTGGTTTATTGCATTCTAGAATTGTCTAAAGGCGGAGAACACGTACTTTGAGTGTCCATTGCATCTTAGTTGGATATATATCACATATAAAATCCGTCATTAGTTGCACCCTTACTGAGTTGATATCATCCACCGAATTATGTTTCTGCTTCAACAAAATTATGAACACTAAACTTTTCTACAATTATCTTGTGATTTCCTGTCGAAAGTTGATGAGGAAAAAGGAGTCACACCGATTCTTAAATAAGGAGTAAGTACTGTTAAGAAATTCAAATTTTTTCTTTAATTGGATTATAACCAACATAATTAAATAAAATCTAGAACAAAAATTTAATTTTAACTAAATAAATTTAGGAGATATATTAGCTGATTAAATAATTTAAAATATGGCATTATAGGAGTAAGTACCTTCATAGAATTCAAATTTTTTTCTTAAACAGATTTATAATTTATATTTTTTTTGGTTATATTGTGATTCCTTGTTAAATATTTGATGAGTAAAAAAGAGTCACATTATAATATAAATGATAGAAGTACTTTGAAATTTTTATTTGCATCTGAAAATTGGTCAACATTGATACATGGATCCTATTGTAAAAGAATTTTAAAGTTAAACTATATACGAACTAAAATGCAAATAATACAACGTACTAATTTGAAGTTACATATGAAATAAAATTAAACTTACAATCAATAAATTTTGAGGGAGAGAAAGATTATATCGTTTCACAAGTTGTTCATCCTCCAAAAGTTTAACGACTTAATACACTTCATCCTGTGCAATAATATTGTTGCTCTTAACTGAAAGCTTGAACATAATTTCTCTTCCTATAAATTTCTCCAATTCCATTGGTATAAGTGTTTCACCAAGTGCAACAGACATCTAATAAAATTCCAGAAGATAAAAATCAAAAAAAGTTGTTTAAAACATTACTAATGGAGATAAAACTAAAATTAGTTGGAATTCAAAGAAGATATATTATTGATATGGACAAACTATGCATCAATTACTGTATCCCTCAATTCATTTACAGTTTTTCCAAGCAGCTGTTGCGCTTCACGGTTCCAAATTAGTAAAGAAATAAACTTTATGCCATCCATTACACGAACTAGAAGCTTATATATGTGAAACCAGTATGGAAATGTTATCAACAAACTTGAAAATGTTATTTTTTGTTATCGTCGCGTGAATGTAATTCCCTATTGCAACATTACAAAAGATAAGAAAGAGTAGAACTTTTTATTAGTTATGTGATTTTCTTAAACATTTGTTGTTACAAATTTTTAATACTCAATAACAAATAATTTATTAACATACCTTTTTGTCTTGCAAAACCATTTCAATGGTAAATATTGAATTTGGTTTGTTGCGTTCCAGAATGGTCCAAAGGCGGAGAACACGTACTTTGAGTGTCCATTGCATCTAAGTTGGATATATATCACATATAAAATCCGTCTTTAGTTGCACCGTTATTGAGTTGATATCATCTACCGAATTATGTTTCTGCTTCAACATAATTATGAACACTATACTTTTCTACAATTATCTTGTGATTTCCTGTCGAAATTTGAAGAGGAAAAAGCAGTTACACCAATTCTTAAATAAAAATGAGTAAGTACTATTACAAAATTCAAATTTTTTCTTAAATAGGATTATAACCAACAGAATTAAATAAAATCAAGAACAAAAAATTTACTTTAAAATAAATATATTTAGGAGATATATTAATTGACCAAATAATTTAAAATATTCCATTATAGGAGTAAGTACCTTCATAAAATTTAAATTTTTTCTTAATAAGATTTATAATTTATATTTTTTTCGATTATATTGTGATTACTTGTTAAATATTTTATGAGTAAAAATGAGCCACATTATAATATAAATGTCAGAAGTACCTTGAAATTTTCATTTGCATCTGGAAATTGGTCAACATCGATACATGGATCCTATTCCACAAGAATTTTAAAGTTAAAATATATATGAACTAAAATACAAGTAATACAACGTACTAATTTGAAGTTACATATGAAATAAAATTAAACTTAAAATCAATGAATTTTGAGGGAGAGAAATATTATATTGTTTCAGAATTTGTTCATCCTCCGTAAGTTTAACCACATAATATACTTCATCATGTGCAATAATATTGTTGCTCTTAACTTAAAGTTTGAATATAATTTCTCTTCCTATAAAGTTCTCCAATTCCATTGGTATACGTGTTTCACCAAGTGCAACAGACAACTAATATAATTTTAAAAGACAAAAATCAATAAAAGTTGTTTAAAACATTACTAATGGAGAAAAAACTAAAATTAATTGGAATTCAAAGAAGATATATCATTGATATGGGAAAACTATGTACCTCAATTACTGTATCCCTCAATTCGTTTGCAGTTTTTCCAATCAGTTGCGCTTCACGGTTCCAAATTAGTAAAGAAATAAACTTTGTGTCATCCATTACACGAACTTGAAGCTTATATATGTGAAACCAATATGGAAATGTTATCAACGAACTTTGAAATGTTATTTTTTGTTACAGTCGCTTGAATGCAATCTCCCTATTGCAATATTACAAAAATCAAAAAGTGTAGAATTTTTTATTAGTTATGTGATTTTATTAAACATTTATTGTTATAAATTTTTAATACTCAATGACAAATAATTTATCAACATACCTTTTCGTCTTGCAAAACCATTTCAATAATAAATATTGAATTTGATTTATTGCATTCGGGAATTGTCCAAAGGCGGAGAACACGTACTTTGAGTGTCCATTGCATCTTAGTTGGATATATATCACATATAAAATCCTTCATTAGTTGCAACCTTACTGAGTTGATATCATCCACCGAATTATGTTTCTGCTTCAACATAATTATGAACACTATACTATTCTACAATTATCTTGTGATTTCCTGTCGAAATTAGATGAGGGATGGGGAAAAAGGAGTCACACCGATTCTTAAATAAGAAGGAGTAAGTACTGTTACGAAATTAAAATTTTTTCTTTAATAGGATTATAACCAGCAGAATTAAATAAAATCAAGAATAAAAAATTTAATTTAAAATAAATAGATTTAGGAGATATATTAGTTGACCAAATAATTTAAAATATTCCATTGTAGGAGTAAGTACCTTCATAAAATTCAAATTTTTTCATAAACAGATTTATAATTTATATTTTTTTGGTTATATTGTGATTCATTGTTAAATATTTGATGAGTAAAAAAGAGTCACATTATAATATAAATGTTAGAAGTACCTTGAAATTTTCATTTGCATCAGAAAATTGGTCAACATCGATACATGGATCCTATTGCAAAAGAATTTTAAAGTTAAAATATATACGAACTAAAATGCATATAATATAACGTACTAATTTGAAGTTACATATGAAATAAAATTAAACTTACAATCAATGAATTTTGAGGGAGAGAAAGATTATATTGTTTCAGAAGTTGTTCATCCTCTGAAAGTTTAACCACATAATACACTTCATCATGCGCAATAATATTGTTGCTCTTAACTAAAAGTTTAAACATAATTTCTCTTCCTATAAAGTTCTCCAATTCCATCGGTGTAGGTGTTTCAACAAGTGCAACGAACATCTAATATAATTTTAAAAGACAAAAACTAATAAAAGTTATTTAAAACATTACTAACGGAGAAAAAAACTATAATTAATTGGAATTCAAAGAAGATATATTATTGATATGGAAAAACTATGTATATCAAAATACTGTATCCCTAAATTCATTTGTAGTTTTTCCAATCAGCTCTTGCGCTTCACAGTCTCAAATTAGTAAAGAAATAAACCTTGTGTCATCCATTACACGAAATTGAAGCTTATATTTGTGAAACCAATTTGGAAATGTTATCAACAAACTTGAAAATGTTATTTTTTGTTACAGTCGCTTGAATGCAATCTCCCTATTGCAATATTACAAAACATCAAAAAGAGTAGAATTTTTTGTTAGTTATGTGATTTTATTAAACATTTATTGTCATAAATTTTTTAATACTCAATGACAAATAATTTATTAACATGCTTTTTCGTCTTGCAAAACCATTTTAATATTAAATATTGAATTTATTTTATTGCATTCTGGAATGGTCGAAAGGCGAAGAACACGTGCTTTGAGTGTCCATTGCATCTTAGTTGGATATATATCACATATAAAATCCATCTTTAGTTGCACCTTTATTGAGTTTATATCATCCACCGAATTATGTTTCTACTTCAACATAATTATGAACACTATACTTTTCTACAATTATCTTGTGATTTCCTGTCAAAATTTGATGAGGAAAAATGAGTCAGGCTGATTCTTAAATAAGAAAGAGTAAGTACTGTTACGAAATTCAAATTTTTTCTTAAATATGATTATAACCAACAGAATTAAATAAAATCAAGAAGAATAAATTAAATTTTAAATAAATAGATTTAGGAGATATATTAGTTAACCAAATATTTTAAAATACTCCATTATAGGAGTAACTACCATCATAAAATTCAAATTTTTTATAATTTATACTTTTTTGCAGTTATATTGTGATTCCTTGTAGTATTTATAGTAAAAGGGATATGTTAACTATTTTGATAAGTTTTCATTATATATGCATTTTTGTATATTATTTTAAAGGTTAAATAATCATTAATTATTGTAACAATTTTGCAATATAATTCTTATCAGAAATTATGAAGTATTTTACACTGTAATTATTGCTTTAATTGGTTGTATGTTTACAATGATTATTTTCTATAATAATGATATTTAAAATTGGTTAATATTCATAATAATCATAACAATATTAAAATATAATTTTGTTTATTATATTGTATTTAAGAAAAAATTACATATTTTTTAGCTTTAATATGCAATTAATTAAATACACATACTTTTTGACAGATACAATATATAATTTATTCTTAAACATGTTTATAATTTAGAATTTAATGTAACTCTATAAGAATTAATGTGACTCCTTTTTACTCATCAAATATTTTATTATTATTATTATTGTTGTTGTTGTTGTTGCTGCTGTTGTTGTTGTTGTTGTTATTGTTATTTTGATTTTATTTTAATTTTGTAATCAACAGAATTATATTTTGGTATTGTTATGATTAGTATGAATATTAATCAATTTTAAATACCATTATTATAGTAATATAGATTGGAATAATATGGTAATAAAATAAAATAAATTTAATAATAAAATTGAAATATTTCTTTTGAAAGGTATAGGGGCAAAGAAGTCATGACTTCTTTGCTTTTATATATTATATAGATGTTTGATGTCATTAGATTTCATAAATAAACTATTACAATGAAGATATACTAGACATCTACTAGATATCTAACAGTGATCTACTAGATACCTACTAGATAAATACTAAATAAAAAATTTTAAAAATGTTATAGTGGATATCATTTCAAAGATAAAAATAAAATGAAAAAAATCTAAAAGCGGCATGTCAAGAAAATAAACGGTTTGAAAGATAAACGAAAAATAAGAAAGAAAATCAAAAGAAAAAGGGAGGAGAGAAACACGATGAGAGACTTAATTATATAGCATTTCTGTAAATAATTTATATGCTTGACAACCATGGTAAATTTATAGATATTTTAGTGATATATATATATATATATTAGTGAGATATTTTTTAGCTCTAAATATTAGTGAATTGGATGAGCATAATATAAATGCAAATGGTACAATATTATCAACATAGAGTTTCTTTTGATACGTTAACCACCATGAGTGAGTATGAAGTAACATTATTTAAAATAAAACATATATTATATTACATACAATTTTTTATTTATACAGATAAGTCTGTATAGATAGAAATTTGAGGTTGACATAAAAATGTTCAGAGTATTTTTATTAGATGTTTATTCTACTATTTTTCTTAACATAAAAATATATATAAACATTTTATTGAAAAATAGTTTTTTAATAACTTGTCCATTCATTCTTTCTAATATGATGTGTCAGCATTTATTGAAGAGTTATTTTTCAATAAAATGACTATTTATAGCTTGTCCATTTATTCAATATTCTTTCTAATATGATGTGTCGTCATTTATTTGCATACTGTCTATTTGATCTTTTACAAATAAATATTCAGATAGAAGGTTAAATCATTAATTATATAATATTTAATGATGAAAGAGATTTATTTAGTAATTAATATAATATTTTAGTTATTTTTATATTGAAAAAATATAATTCACACTCAAAATAGACAACTTATACTGACTCATTTTTTAAATGTTTTATCTATTTTACTATATCATCAATATAAATGTTTATTCCACATGTTACATCATTGTAGAAACCACACCAAAGATGCTATTAGAGTTTGGATTCATAAAAACCTCCATATAGAATGTATTGTAAAAATGAATTAATTGACCACCTCCAAGTAAGGTCAAGGCCGTCTTACAACTACAAATTTGTAGAACCCTGTATTAAATATAAAAAGGTCTATATATATATATATATATATATATAAAATTCTCCTCTTGGTCAAATAAAAAATTCAGTTAAGTACGAAATAAGTCGAAAACATCCAAATTAAAGCTTAAACTAATTATGAGTCAGCCTGGCGTACTATGTGGCATTACATTGCTGGCTAGCTAGTTGTGAGAAGGATATGCGTGGTATTCTGCTTGTATTTTATGTGCATCACAATCAAAATCAATATAAGATCATATGATGAATAACGAGTAGCAGACCGGTCAAGATGTGGAGGTTGAAGGTCAGGGAAGGAGCTGGAAATCCGTTGCTAAAAAGTGTAAATAATTTCGTGGGAAGGCAAGTGTGGGAGTTTGATCCTCACTATGGTTCTCCTCAAGAGCTTTTACAGATTGAAGGGGCTCGCCAAAATTTCTACAATAATCATTTCCATGTCAAACATAGCTCTGACCTATTGATGCGGATTCAGGTGAATTAATTAGCTTTCCTTTCGTTTTTTCAGATTCATATACTAGGAAATTTCAATGAGATAATTTTTTTTTACAAGATTTCAGAAACTACAAGTGATAAAGGGCTTGGTCTAGTTGTAGAGCGTTGATAAGGTTGAAAGTGGGGCGGGCAATCTCCGAATCCAATCAAAACGGAGATCCCTGATAAGAATCCCCACAGAAAGGAGATGGGCATTTTTAATCCCCAAACCCTCAGGCTTTGCTTGAGAGCAAAGTAGTCTGAATTTTTAAGAAATGGTAGAATTTTAAAGGAGTCGAATAATTTTAAAATTTTTAAGTTTGGGAGGAAGGGATGGATTTTTAAAAGAAAATGCAGGATAATTACCTATGTGTCCTTATAATATTAAAATAGGTAAGTGAGTAGAGTTGGTAAAATAATAAAAAAAACTAGGGTTAAAATTTGTAATTAAGACTCCTTCCTTCCAAATTCCACCAATTTGGTGGAATTGGAAAATGAAAGTTTAATGGGAATTGGGCGAAGTTCAAATTCTATCAAATCCCTTGACATCTATATCTACTTTCATCCCAAGCACAGGAATTGGAATACATTCCTTTCCATTCCATTAAAAAAAACTTGGATACAAGGAGACACTTAATAGGACGAGGATGGGGATACCATTCCCCTAACTGATAAATTTAGGCACCCAATAAGCTTACCAACCAACCAACCAACCAACTAAGCCTTAAATCCCACGCTAAGTGGGGTCGGCTATATAGATCTTTCGACGGCATGAAGCTCTATTAAAAGCCAAATTTTCGTCCATACCGAGCAAACGCATATCTTTAGAAGTAGTTTCTCTCCAAGTAATCTTAGGTCTACCTCTCCCTCTACCCTTACTCTCGGTCTTTAAGTTCTCACATTTTCTAACTGGAGCATCTATTGGTCTACGTAGCACATGTCCATACCACTTAAGCCGTCCTTCTCTCAGTTTATCCTCAATATGTGCCACACCGGTCTGTTGCCGGATGCACTCATTTCTAATTCGATCCATCCTTGTATGCCCACTCATCCACCTAAGCATCCTCATTTCCGTCACATTCATCCTTTAAATATGTTGCGTCTTAATAGCCCAACATTCACTCCCATATGTCATGGCTGGTCTAACCACAGTTCTGTAGATTTTACCCTTCACTTTCAAAGGCATCTTTTTGTCACATAAGACTCCGATAGCACTATTGTTGGATATGATGTATGCCCTTAAGGCAATCAGGGCGATATATCTTAATTATATAATAGTACGAATAATTTGTTTAATCAATAAAGGTATTTATTCTTTTGTTTATATCAATGTGTTTCTATGTATATATATTATATGTGGTTAAATATATTCATTGATGTATGTATACAAAAGTCCTTGACATATCATAGCATGAAGTCAGAGAAATTATAGTTGGACTATATCTGGTGGAACCTGCTTCATACGCAATTATGATTATGTCTAAACTATTCCTAGTCATAGTTTCATCAAGAAAGGATATTGATGAAGCGGAAAGACTAGCATGTGGTCAACTTTCTTGGAAAGGGTCCAAGCAGTCAATCTCCTAAGGACTGAAGGTGGTGCCTTAAGTTTGACACATGGATATATCTGGGAGATATATTGGAGACCGCAGTAAGATAAACACTTGGTATATATATCAATGTGTTAGTGTTTATCTTTATGCAATAAGCTTTACGAATGTCCTCGTACTTGAGATGCTAGTTATCTTGTGTGGTACTATTGCTATACTTTGAGTCATTACTATGCACTCATTAATTTAGGGTGTTACGGGTGATTACGGGTATAGTAATGACAACACATTGGTAAGCTGAGTAGTTGAAAAGAATCCATCGCTCCGGATATATTAAGGAGTTGTACTTGGCCACTTGTTGAAGTGATGATTGCCATAAACCTCTGATTAGAGTATGTGTTTGATAGAAATGGTTTCTAGTCAAACACACTATGGTAAAAAGCAATATACTTTGGTAATAAGTAAACTACTGGGATAGCTTGGAGCAACCTCGCCATTAGTGGGTTAACACTTTAACCGAACCCTATAAACTAGATGGTACTAATATTAAAGAATGGAAGGAATATATCGTATTGGATAGCTATTGCATTAACCGGGATTAAGTCATAAGCATAAATGACGTTCCGAGTAATGGGGGATGGTAGACCCTTGCTAGAGGCGTACTACAGTCGTTTAAGGTAATCGAGTTCTATTCACGATCTAGAGCATCGAGCCAATGGTTCCATTAGAACAAGGGTTGGTTAAGCTTTGACAGCTCAATACTTCGGGATCCTATAAGGTCACACACATTGGACGTTCATCGGACTAAGTAAAGAACTAATAGATTTATTCTATTACGAAAATATAACTTAAATAATAATTGGATTATTATTTGATTGGTAAAAATTGATTAGATCAATTTTGGATAAACCAAGGAATTTATTTTGACCGGTAACTAATTAATTAGAGTCATAAATAAATTATAATTGATTAGATCAATTTTGTTTGGACCAAAAAATTTATTTTGACTGATAACTAATTTATTAGAGTAAAAAATAAATATTTATTTGAAAGGATTAAAAGAGAATTTTACATTGGCGAGTTAAAACCGAAAAGTATGAAATGTTTTGTACAAAGTTCGGTTGCATGGAGTACACCGAAAGGTGTGCGAACACTGCTAGGCAGTGTTTGCGGCAGCCCATGTTCATGATCTGCACAAAGGCAGCCCATGAAAGGGCACCGCGAGCTGATCTCGCAGCATGGGCCGCGAGGCCCAGCTCGGGTGCAAGGCAAGCCCGCACGCTGCATGTAGTGCAACCTGCATGGGATGGGAGTATTGCTAATCGGGAGCAAACTTTTGCTCCCCAAGCCTATATATAGGTTGTCCTCTCCCCTTTCAATGTATACAGTGCACCAAGCTCAAAGCTTAAATCCTAAGCGAGATATTTTTCTCTCGGGTAATTGAGCAAGTTATTTTTTTAAGAGCCTGAATTTATTCGGGCACCTCTAGTTTATAATTTCAGGTGAGGCTTCTAGAGTGGTCTAGCAACTACTCGAGGCTTCTCAGTTCTACCTCTTGGTGATGTTTTGGTTCGTGGGTTCATGTGCTTACTGATAGAGGCTATCCTACGCTTGGAGGCTTGTGCAAGAAGGTTCTGCAAAAGCACGCTTCAACAGGTAAGTTCTTTTTCTTTCTCTTTTAATTATTAGGTCTTTTTCTTTAAGCGTTTTTAGACTTAATAATTATGCTTAGGTTGTTTTGCATGCTTAGTTTATTTTATGCTTAGGTTATAGCTTAGAGTTATAACATGCTTAGTATAAAATAAATGTGCTAGGATATAATTTGGAATTATGGTATGCCTAGTCCTTTCGCATGCTAACCTAGGTAGAGAATTATTTAGTTAAGGCTTTATTTAATTTATATGCAACTAATAGGAGTTCCTGGGGACATAGATAAAATTTTGAATTTCTGCCATACCTGTTATGCATGTTCAATCTGACTGTCAGTTCCCAACAACTTCTCCATTTCATCCATCCGACATTGATTCTATGGGTTACATCATCATCAATCATCCCTTCCTCATGGAAGATAGAGCCCAAATACCTAAATCATTTGCATTTTGGCACGATTGTATCTCCTAGTTTTATTTCTACTTCGTCTCCCTTCCGTAGGCTGAACTTGGTATGCAAATACCCCATCTTACTTCTACTTAACTTAAAACCTTTACTTTCTAACGCATTTTCCCACACCTCTAGCTTCTTGTTAACCCCTTCCCTTGATTCATCAATCAATACGATGTCATTCGCAAACAACATACACCATGGGATGTCGTCTTGTATTTTGATGGTCAACTAATCCATAGCTAAGGCAAATAAAAATGGGCTTAGAGATGATCCTTGATGCAATCCAATTGTGATGGGAAACTCCTCTGTCATCCCTTGTCTAGTTTGTACACTTGTTACTGCCCCTTCATACATGTCCTTTATTAAGTTTATATACTTTACATGAGTACCTTTTTTCTTTAGTGCCCACCAAAGTACTTTCCTCTATCATATGCTTTCTCTAAGTCAATGAAAACCATATGAATGTCCTTCTTCTTCTCCCTATATATCTCCATCAGATTTCTCAGAAGAAAAATAGCTTCAGTCGTGGACCTACCAAGCATGAAACCAAATTGGTTTGCGGAAACCTTAGCGATCATCCTAAGACGTGTTCAATAACTCTTCCAAAGTTTCATTGTATGACTCATCAGTTTAATACCTTGATAATTAGAGCAATCTTGTATATCTCCTTTGTTCTTAAATACAGGTATAAGGGTGCTTCTTCTCCACTCGTCCGACATTTTCCTTTCCCTATATATAGATTTAAATAGTTTGGTTAACCAAACTATTCCCTCATCTCCAAGGCATTTCCATACCTCAATCGGTATGCTATCTGGCCCACATGCTTAAATTAGTTTAAATTTACAATATGTGTAAACATTGAAAGTTACAAAAAAAAAACTAAATAAGTACAAATAAATGACAATAAAATATATGAATATAATACGTATAAGGTTTATATGGTTATAAAACGAATACAAAGACTTAAAAATTGATATTCAAACATCATTTGATTTTCACTAAATATTTAGTAGTACTTTAACTTGAATTTATATTAGTTATAAAGTATTTTTTAATTTTTTCTCTCGTTATATATTTTATATTAATTTTTTTGAAGCACATATATGAAATTATTTTAGCTATATGTTACTTGAGCATAAATTTTTATTTTTATTATTCTTAACGGGGAATTGAGGAATCTCCAACGGGCAATGGGGAATTTCAATGGAAAATGAGGAAAAAATTTTCTCTAATTTCTTAATGGGGATGGGGATTGCATTCTCCGCCTCATTAAGCCCCACTTTCAATCCTAGCCTTGAAGCTGTGATCGTTGAGGTTGCAGGTTCGAGTCTACATACGAATGGAGTGGAATGCGGTTTTTCTTTGTTATTATTGTAAGCCCAATGAAACAAAATTTTTAAGAAAAAAAAGATTCAGAAACTAGAAAATTTGAATGTAAAAATGAAAATGGTGTTGAATGGATTGCAGTTTGCAAAGGAAAATCCAATGGGTGAAATGGTGCCTCAAGTGAGAGTGAAAGAGGAAGAACAAGCGACAGAAGATGCAGTGGTCACCACATTGAAAAGGGCATTGAATTTCTATTCAACACTGCAGACACAGGAGGGTCAGTGGGCTGGGGATTATGGAGGACCTCTCTTTGTTATGCCTGGATTGGTACGTTTCTTTGATTTTATTCAATACAAAACTAAAAATATGAAAGTTTAACACTTGCCAAAACGTGAATAAATCATATAGAAGATGCCACATATCCTGGGAAAGGAGGTTTTGTTTCAGATTTTCAATAGGATTTTTACCACAAATGCCAAATTAAAGAAAATGAATTTCAAGAAGGATAGTGGAGGAGATTGATTGTATATTTCATTCCGTGGGCCTAGCTCGCCGTTAAAAGCCCAAACAGAAACCACCTGATTACAGCTATGTATTGAGTCCTGCAGTAGGAACAGTAATTAGCACATATAATGGATTTAAAAGGAGTAGATTGAAATCATAAACTCCCCAGAACTACAGATTTTGTAGTTCTATATAATTCACGTTTACAATCCGGTCAAGCTCTTGTCGGATTCTGCCCAAGTGAATTTTCAATTACCATTGCAATTGCATAGATTGGGTGTAATGGAGTGCCGATTTTCCGGCTGTTGGAAAATGATTGCAGATTATAGTGCTGTCGATTACTGGGGAAATGGATACCGTTTTGTCCGAGGAACACAAGCGGGAGATGCGTCGCTACCTATACAACCATCAGGCATGTTTACTTTTTAGTTTCTAATTTTTCCAAATTTTTCCTTTTGTTATTTTCATAAATTTAATCTTAAATCATGAATTCAGAACATAGATGGCGGATGGGGCATTCACATAATGGGTCCAAGCACAATGTTTTGCACTGTCTTGAATTATGTGAGTTTAAGGCTGCTCGGAGAAGGGGCTCATGATGGAGAAGGGGCAATGGAGAAAGCACGTAAATGGATTCTGGACCGTGGTGGTGCTACTTTTATCACATCCTGGGGAAAATTGTGGCTTACAGTTCAGTTTTTAATCTCAGTCTTGATGGTTTAGCTATGTTTTCAAGTTCTATAGTGTTATTGGGAGTTTCTTTTTGTTAATTATTTGGTGAATTTACACAGGTTCTTGGAGTATTTGAGTGGTCTGGCAATAATCCAAGGCCCCCTGAGCTATGGCTTCTTCCTTGTTTTGTCCCATTCCATCCAGGTTCTTATTCATTTACCTTTCTCCTTATTCATATAGCCATTTACATATTTTGGTACTCCCAAAACGACTGCTTGCAATGTTCCTAACATCTAAAATTGGTTAGTGCACGCCAATGCGTGTCAAGTGTTGAAAAGTCAAACCTATAATATGCTGGCATGTGTTATGCGTGATGCCATGTGTCCACTTTTGAAAAGTCAAACCAAATATATGTTGATACGTAGCATGTAAGTATCCCCACCCTTCCATTTTTTCTATCCATGCCACGTCAGCAAGAAGGGGTTAACTAGTGCACTTTTGCTAAGTTCAAGGGTTAGCAAGAACAATTATAAGTTGAAGGCAGTAGTAGTCAATTTGTGGCAAGTTTGTCTGGCGTAATCATATAGATGTGAACAAGCATCCATTTGCCAATCAAATGGAATATTCCTGCTTGAGTATGTCATTATGTGAAATTAGAGTTCTGATGAGCTCTAATTTTGGTAATTTTACTGTCAATTAGTTAATGTGAATATAGTATTGCTGATAGTCTTACTAAAATTATAACATGATTCCATTTGCCATCCTGAACAACTAGAGGTTGAATAGTTAGTTCAAGAAATTAAGAATGAAATAGTTTCTGAAACTTTTTGGCCTGATATTCTGCTAGAGTCATTCAAGTAAATATGGATAAGAAGACATGGAAAAAAGAAAAATATCTAGTAAAGGAAAACAAACTATATAAGAACCATTAAAATGTGTTTTTGTGTGTTCTACAGGGAAGATGTTGTGCCTCAGCCGTCTGGTTTACCTGCCCATGTCTTATTTATATGGGAATAGATTTGCCGGTCCAATTACACCAACAGTATTGTCTTTGAGAAAGGAGCTATTTACTGTCCCATATCATAAGATAAACTGGAATCAAGCACGCAACGAATGTGCAAAGGTTGGTAATCCAGTATACTATTCCTGAATTGTATAAAAGAGCTTACTTTCTGTATGTTTTGCAGGAAGATTTGAACTATCCACATACTCTGTTCCAAGACGTACTTTCGTTATTGCTTGGTAAGTTCGTTGAACCCATTTTTGCGCATTGGCCTGGAAAAGCGCTCAGAGAAAAGGCTCTTCAAACTGTGATGCGGCACATACATTATGAAGACGAAAGTTCTTGTTATGTATGCCTTGGACCTATAAACAAGGCGTGGATTTCAGATAATTACAAACCTACCTTCTGTTCAAAATAAAAATAAGTGTGCTTTATTCTCTCTCTGGTATACAGATGCTAAATATGCTCTGCTGTTGGGTTTAAGACCCAAACTCTAAAGCTTTCAAGATGCATATTCCAAGAATATATGATTACCTTTGGATTGCAGGAGATGGAATGAAAATGAAGGTCTCTAATGAATTGTTTGTGTTTTAATGGGAATAGTTTGCAAAGGTATTTAGGGAATTTTTATGCAGGGATATAATGGAAGTCAACTATGGGACACAGCATTTACGGTTCAGGCTATTGTGTCGACTAATCTAGTCGAAGAATATGGTCCTGCTTTGAGGAAAGCACACACATACATTAAGAACTCACAGGTTTGTTTCTCTCTTATGAAGGTTTTATTGATAATTTGTAAATCGTTTAAGTATATATATATTAACCTGAATGGACCGCTTTCTTTGTTTTAAAGATATTGGAAAATTGTCGAGGAGATCTTGATTTTTGGTATCGTCATATATCAAAAGGTGGATGGACTTTTGCAACTGCAGATCAGTGTTGGATTCTCCCAGATTGTACATCGGAGGGATTTAAAGTAATGGTTTATTAAACTAGAATTGTTATCTTCACTTAATTTGTTAGGAAAGTTACGTAGTGTTTTTTTAGAGGCTGCACTTATGTTATCCAAAATTCCATCCAATATTGTTGGGGATGCCATAGATGCAAACCGGTTATATGATACAGTCAATGTTCTTCTCTCATTGCAGGTAACTTATATATGTTCTGGTATAATGTGTGGGTTGTTTTTCGTTTGATTGTGATTCCTATCAAAACCATAACAATTCAAAAATATTTTGCATGTACTTTGCAGAATAACGATGGTGGATATTCTACATTTGAACGCATAAGATCCTATAAATGGGTTGACGTAAGATCAATGAAGTGTTACTTGCTTCCTTAATTTGTTTTCTTGATTCACAATTTATTTATCTCATTTAAGCCAATTATAGGTATAAGTGAGCTTACTTGCCCTTTTTTCTGTATAATTTTGATTTTGGTTTTCAGTTTATAAACCGAGCTGAAACTTTTGGTGATCTTTTTATAGACTCTTCGTAAGTTATCTAAACTTTTGTCGGATGGATACATACTAATCCTTTCTTACATCATAATTCAAATGCTAACTCATGTAAATCTGTGAAGTTATGTTGAGTGTACTTCAGCTGTAATTCAAGCTCTGTCATCATTCAATAAATTACACTCTCAACATCGGCAAAAAGAAATTGGAAATTGCATAGCAAAAGCAACCAAGTTCCTGGAAAGTAGTCAGGAACCAGATGGTTCATGGTAAAGAACTATCCTTTGTGTCACCCAATGATTCTGTCAATGAACTAATATTTGGATTTATCCTATTGGTGGACAGGTATGGGTCATGGGGCGTTTGCTTCACGTATGGTACGTGGTTTGGTATAAAAGGGTTGGTGAATGCTGGAAAGAACTTCAAAAACTGCTCAAGTATCCCAAAAGCTTGTCAACTTCTGCTGTCTAAACAGTTGGCTTCTGGTGGCTGGGGTGAGAGTTATCTTTCATGTCAAAATAAGGTAAAACTGAAATTGTTTGCTTATAACGTATTTTTTTTTTCGGATGCTTGTTTGTGGTAATGTATGCAGTGTGTTGAAGCAGGTTTATACAAATCTTGAGGATAACAGGTCAAATATATTGAACACTGCTTGGGCTTTGATGGCTCTTCTCGAGGCTGGCCAGGTAAATGTTCGGTTTTGCGAGTTTTTATGAAATTATGTTGAAGGCTAAATTTTGACTGATAATGTTGATTGCTAGAGCTAACATGATTATTTCGTTTGAATATGCTGTTTTTTTTATTTGTACAGTTGCGTTTATACAGCTTTATGCTTTTAAATGGTGAACAGGCTGAGAGAGACTCAACACCATTGCATCATGCAGCAAGATACTTGATAAATTCACAAATGGAAAACGGAGATTTTCCAGAGGAGGTGAGCTACTGCGACATTTTAGATGTTTTGTATTTGTTGTCCATTGTTACATCTCTTTGCATAACAGATACATTTTGAGGCTAAATATATCAATTACCCCTTGAATTTGGTCCAAATGGTCTGCTGCTCCCCAGGACTTTCATTTGTTTCTATTGAATAAAGTGCGCCAACTTTGCCATTGAATGCCAAATGTCAACTTCTGGTTAGATTAATTTTTCAAAGTTTTCATTTTCCTGATTCTTCTCTCTCCAATTATACGCTGATAGGTAGCGTTCAGAGGGCAAAATTGTGCACTTTTGACAAGTTTAGTAGGCTAAGAGAAACTTCAGGGGGACAATAGACCATTTGTGCCAAGTTTAGAGGATAATAGATGTATTTGACCTTTTCACAACAATGTTCACTTTATGTACATACATTGGACACAAGTTTAGACCATTTAATTTGTAGAATGTCAATGATCATTGTAGCAAGAAATTCATTTAAGCTCTTGCTTTGTGTTTTTTCTTTTCATTTTCAGGAGACGAGGGGAATTTTCGGTAAGCATTGTTTGGTAACATACTCATCCTACAGAAACATTTTCCCCTTTTGGGCTTTAGGAGAGTACAGACGCCGCGAATTGCAGACTTCTTAAAGAAAAGCAATGCTATTCTGTCATTTCTGTTTAATGTCGATCCTCTTCGATTTGTATACTGTCTCGTATTGATAAACAGTTTTGTGGATCAAAATTACTTTGGTTATATTATGTTTATAATTATGTTTCTGTAACAACTATTTTTTAGTGATTTTATCAATTGCCTTAAGCCATAGAACTAGTAGATCTGAAACCATTTACTAAGACTTGTGCAAAAAAACATTGTCTTTGCTGGTGTTTTACGTAAATTGTTATTGACTTTATTTTTTAGGTGAATTTTGTATTTCCAAAGTAGAAGTTACTTTTGAAAAACAACAAAATCACCAATAGAATTGACCGGCTTAAGCACTAATTTTCAATCACCAAATTTCAATTGTTAAATGTTGTGCCATAAAAGGTGTTAGCAAGTGCACCAGGGTCAGATATGCATACAGTGGCAAGACAAGGTCGTATCTACATAGTGCCTATGTAGACAACTCAAAGTTGTCCCTAGCAGACGGGGTAAGAGTTCTTTATATTATTAAGAGTTCTTGTAAATTAAAAGGTAGTAATACATAAATTAAAAATGACCGAATATAAAATGAAACTAACAATGGTAAAAAGACAAGTAAATTTACCAAACATAATAATTTAGAATCACTTCAAGTATAATGTATTATCAGTGTATTTAGACCTGACCCAACTTGATCGGTAGGAATAGGAAAACTCAGATCCAGTGACAAAAACAAACCAATTCATGCTAAAAACCGGATGCAAGATTATCCAGTCGGTTGAAGCTGTGATCTGGGACGGGTTAATGGGTCAGTGGCTTGAATTTATTTTGTTTAATGTTTAAAAGATTTCAAACTTTAATAAATTTATTTTTCAATGAGTATCGTACTCTTAAATGTCCAGTTTTCCTAAAATAATTGTGTCACAACATTAAATCTTTTATAATTAGATTTATACATAGTCTCGATACCAATAATTGTGATACTTTTAATCTTAAATATTGATCATAAGTTTTTTTTATTTTACTTTATGTTTCCCTTTTTATTATTTTTACCCTTTTGATTTTGGATGTATTAACTTTATTTAGTTTTCAGTATAAAAATAATTAGTTTTCTACATAACAATTTACTATATCATGTTTTGGTCTTCTAAATATTGAAAATAATGATTTTTAATAGTTTTATTCTAATCGGTTGACCCCTGTTGAACCATCGACCCTTAACCATCTACCTTCACCGGTTCGAGGGATCGGGCTGCGTTTACAACCTTGTGTATTATTTACTCAAAGAAGCATGTAATTTCAAGGTATCTCAACCACAATCTTTAAGCATTTCTCTTGGTCATCTTGAATACTAATCCATGTTAACTTAAGTCTCTGCTAAGTCCATATTAAGCTAACATAAACTTACATTAAGCAAAGTTAAGCATTTAGATAAATCTAAAACCCTTAGCACATAACCAATCTCCACTAGGTCTCATGCATTATGCTGTGTATTTGTATTCTGCTATGTTAAATCTCCACTAAATTTCCATAACATAACTATATATGAAGTGAATCTTTGACTCATAAGGATTAAGCACTCAAACAAACAAATAAAACAGATATGAAATAAAGAATAAATTATCTTGTCTGAAGATCTCCTAAACTGTCTGCCTTGGGGAGACTTGCCTGCTGGAGGACTACTCCCTCGTAATAATGAAGAAAAGACCAAATTTCATTAATGAAGAAGAAAGTTTACAGAGTATTAATGATGGTTTTACCCATCAAGTACATTACATTTACACCAATGAGGAAGAAGATGATAAATAACCTCGAATCCTCAAGTGAGAGAAAATATTTACCAATTAATAATTACAAATAATACAAAATATATAGATATTTGATAAAAGTAATAAGAGTAAATCTAACTATTCCATATATGGTATATCCTTAAAATAAGGTTCCCTATAGGGAACCTTATTTTCGGGGATGAATATTAAATTATTATTTATTTTTACTTTTTATTTTTTAATTGCTTTGTTGGTTGATTAGAATAAAAATGATGTAAAAGAATTAATATAATAATAATAAAATATTATTATTTTTAGGAATGTAATATAAGAAATGAAAAATAGGAAAAATTATTGGAGCAAAAAAATACTGATATAGTTTAAGGAATGAAAAATATGGAATATGGTTGGACTTGGTCTAATAAGCTGATCCCCACTTGAAAAAAAAGGCTTATAGAAAGGGGTAAAGTTGGAAACATAAAAAGGTCAAAAGTCCACTTTTTCACTCTTCTTTTTTACCACACGACACATCAATCAGCTCAGCTTGTACTTTGCACTTCATTGCGAATTTTTTAAAGGAATTTTTCCACCATTTTTCAGTCTTTCTCTTAAAATGCTAGGAGATATCCTCTTATATCTATATAGAATGTTATCGAAATTTCCCTTCTACAAAAGAGATGGTTTTAAATGGTGAACATGGTGAGAGAGACCCCATGCCATTGCTTTGTGGAGCAAGATACTTGATAAAATCTCAAATGGAAAACGGAGATTTTACAGAGGAGGTGAGCTCCCTAACATTTTAGATGTCTTATATTTGTTGTCCATTGCTTAAAATTTCATAAAAATATTACTTTATGTACATACATTGCACACAAGTTTAGACCATTGGCAATTGCAGTCCAAGGCCGATTCATATTCAGTGTTTCTGAATTCTAAGATAGTAGCAAGAAATTTCATTTAAGGCTAAGCTGTTTTCTTTTAATTTTCAGGAGACGAGGGAAATTTTCAGTAAGCATTGTTTGGTAACATGTGGAGCCTACAGAAGTATTTTTCCCGTTTGGGCTTTAGGAGAGTATAGATGCAGATTTTCCGTTTGGGCTTTACTGTAATTGGATCAATTAATTGATCAATGCGATCGTAATATTTTATCGAATAAGTCGAGGGAGTGCAGAGTGCATGCTTGTTCGGGTTCTATCACAATATTTAGATTTCGGGGGCACTGGCGGGGCCGAGCTAAAAGTTCCCTTACGAAAATTCATTTTTCGGATGAATGTGTCCCCGTGTTGCGCTCGCGATCAGGCTCGCGCTCGTGGTTGTCTTCACTCGAAAAATAGAAAGTTTTGGTTTTTCGAGACATGATCGCGACAATCGAGTCACGGTCGCGATACATGGTGATCTGCAGTAATTAACTGCAATTGAATGAAAATAACTGCAAAAGCAGTTTAATTTGAACAGTTATCTCAGTTCTCTTTGTATATAGAAAACGAGACATTGGCAAGGATGACGAAATAGAGACACATACGGTTCATTTTTCATAGCTAATCGTTCTCAAATTTATCCAGACTTTCTACCGTGTTTCCGAGACATATTGATGAACAGTTTTGTGAATCAAAATTACTTTGGTTTGTATTCTTATATTTTTAATTATGTTTCTGTCACAATAAATTATTATGTTTCAACCTCACTTATTTTTTAGTGATTTTATAAATTTAGAAGACTTCTTCAGCCATGGAAGTAGTAGACGTGAAACTATTAACCACTACCCGTACAGAAAATATTGGTCTAGTAAGTGATTTATGTAATTTTACTTTCCCATATGTTGGGTTTTTAAGGTTCATTAAAACAAACATATCGGAGCATCTACCTGAGCATGTTTATATATTTATAGAGAGAAAATATGACTTCTATTCTAAACTAATACAATAAAACTCTTAAATATGATCTAAAACAATAAATACTCATTTATCTCTATTTCAAATTAGAATTATCTATCCTCAATATAATCTACTTCTGATTTATTAAATACGTCTCCAACTAATCTCCAACAACATATTGATGCATAGTTTTTTCAATCAAAATTACTCTGGTTTGTATGCTTATATTTTTAATTATGTTTCTGTATTATGTTTCAACCTCAATTATTGTTACTTGTCATGATTTCAACATTTAGAAGACTTCTTCAGCCATGGAAATAGTAGAGTTGAAAGGCTGAAACTATAACTAGCCCCTTAAATTTGGTAAAAGTGCACTAGTCTGTCCATGCCATATGTCAGCTTCTTATGCATCCAGCTTTTTGTGCCAAGTTTGAGGGGCAATTGATATATTTAGCTTTAATAACGCACTAAATACCATCATACTTCCAAAGACAACATGGAAGTTAAAACCATATTGCGCCAATATGTGTTAGAAATCAAGGGAGCTAGTAAACCACATCACAACTAGAAGCATTTTTTTTAGTAAAATGGGTAGTAGAGTTAATATCAATCAAGTAGACGTAAGGGCAACACAAGTCGGGGTTTGCTAGTCCAACACCCGTTACCTTGTTCAATTAAATAGTCCGAGCTAATGTATGAGCAACTAAATTATTGTCTCTACAAACAAGACTAAATAAACAAGTAAGAAAAAAAAGTTTGCAAACTCAATTTACAATTGGAATAAGCAACGCAAAAAACATCCATGAATTCGTTAGAATATCCAATTTCCTTTGGCGATGATAATGCCTCCCGGAATGGAGAAAGTTTTTGCTTCCACTATAAAGATAAGAATGAAATATAACCCAACGCAACGTGTTTTATTTCACTATCATAAATAACAGCAGCATCACATGTGCTTTTCAAAAATCTCGAGTCTCTTTCCCTAGTATTCCTTGTCATATATGAGGTACCAATCATCGAATTAGTTTTGGAAATGGCTTTTTGAACATCACACTAAAAATGTAGACTATATTTTCTTAAATTTATAATCACTAAACCGAACTTGCATATGAGCATATCATAAACTAAATTCAATTGAATTTATGGAAATCCAAACTCATTGAATATGAATTTATAAATCGTAAATTGAATTGAAATAAAATCAAATTATTCAAAACTTTGGATATAATATGAACTAAATAAACTTATTTTTAGAGAAAATAAAGCCAAAGTGTCATATCACATTTGGTTCTTTTTTATGGCCGGACTTTTCTCAAACATAAAAATTGCAACGTGCTTTTGATTTGAAGGAAAAAATTCTTTAAATTTGGAGAGAATATACCATGCAGGTAACCTGCTCTTTATTATAATTTTTCTTGTATGAGTGATAACAGTCCGAGAATTGAATTAAATATAAAAAATAAGGTAAATTTTAAAAATATATTATGTGATTTGGTCGTTTTATAAAAAAGTTTTTATGGAATTTTTAGTTTTAAAAGGGTGCATGTGGTTTCAAAAGTTTGTAAAATTATGTCTTTCAAAATTTTGAAACTACATGTTGGAAGGGCAATCTAGTCCACTTTGAAGTGAAATTTTGCAGCTTTGTTTATAAAAATATAATACAAATTAATGATAAATTTTAAAATTTTTTTTAGAAGTACAAATATTTATATTAATTAAAAATTGACGATAACTTTAAAAAAAATAACAAAATGAAAAGTTTCCAAAATTTACTCAAATCTTGATAAATAATTCACAAATAATATAGTTAAAATATAGGAATGTTGAATTATTAAAATAACTGAGATTATCCTTCCAAATGTGGTTTTAAAATTTTGATAAGTATAAATATTTATATTAATTAAAAATTGGCGATAACTTTAAAAAAAGCATAACAAAATGAAAAGTTTCTAAAATTTACTCAAATCTTGATAAATAATTCACAAATAATATAGTTGAAATATAGGAATGTTGAATTATTGAAATAACTGAGATTATCCTTCCAAATGTGATTTTAAAATTTTAAGTAGCATGCTTTTGTTAACTTTTAAAACTACAAACACTCTTTTGAAATAAAAAATTTCACAACTACCCTTTTATAAAATAGCCAAATAACAGGACATATTTTTTAAATTTATTCTAAAAAATAATGAGATAAAGTAGCTTATAATATAATTTTTATTTATTTAGATAGTAAAAAGTAATAATGCTCCGGAGAGTAATAATACTCCAAGAACGTGATATTTAGAGTCAAACTATAAGATTATTTCATTTCTATGCTACAGAAAATAAATAAATATTTAAATCGTACATTAATGGATTTATCCAATTTGACTCTAATGTTTGACGAACTTTGGAGAATCTTTGTCCTTATTTTAATTGCATGGCTGCAACTTGCAGCAGTACTATAAGGCTAGATGTGAAAAAAAAGTTTTGGCTTATTCTAGAACGGTCCGTCATTGTGATCAAATTCACAATCATGTCGGCTGGATGCCAACGAGGTCTTTCAATTATCTTTGAATTCTAAGATATTTGTGGAATTTAATTAGGCTTTATCAAATTTGAAAAACCAATTGTGATATCATTACTATTATTGTTCTTATCATTAAAACTCTTGAAAGATGATTTTTAGAATAAATTGTAAGTTTTATTTAATTGATTAGTTAATTATAGTATACATAAATTCGGGTATGTTTTTGAGTTTTTCCATATAATATTTGTTTTATATGTAACGGTATTCATGTATTCTCGTAATAATTTACATTCCGACTGATAATAATGTTGAGATACAATCATTCGAATCGAAAATTGATCTAAATTATCTGGATCAAGTTTAGAAGAAATAAAAACTTAAACTCCTAAATTCAAATGGAAACATCTGGACAAGATCCAATCACAAGGTCATCCATTGAAGATATCAAGTACCTAAGCATATACTGGAACTATCAGAATAAAGTTTGGAAAGGAAACAAACTTTAATCCTTCAAGATCAACATCCGGAAGAACTGATTGTACTAGCTCCGGAAGAAGACATATCCGGAGATAATGAGTCTGAAGACATCCAGAAGACCCATGCTTGAAGACAAATAGGAAAAGTTTCAAAGATAGCTTCCCTCCACCTTTTGGTCTTCAAAGTCAAAGATCCTTCCCCATGAACAAGACAAAAGTTGCAGCTTACACTTTTCAGAAAAATGACAAATGAACTGACACCAGTTAGCAACTTTTTTCACCTAGACCAATAAGGAGGTACGCGGAGTTCACACCTAAAGGTTACTTGTATAAAAGTTGGTATGTCACTAAAATATAAGGAAAACGATCACTGACATCTCTTCAGCCTCAATCCCAAGGATTCAAACAGGTCAAATTACTGTCTAATAGATTGATCAACGGCTCCGGAAGCGCCATATTCAACCTAATCAAGGGTGAAGATTAAAACTCAAACTCAACAACCCACAACGACTACATTTATGACAGAAGCCTATAAAAGGGAAGCTTCATACATTAAGAACGTTGGCTGGTTGATTTGACAAAGCTATTCACAAGAACATTTGCTCAAGCAATTAGTAATCACAATCCCTCCAAGAATCAAACAATTCCAAATCTGTTGCAAGGATTCCTAAGTGAGTTCTAAACTTAAGGAAATCCAAAACCAAAACCTTTGTGAAAACAAGAGTGTAAGGATCTCCAACTTAGGTGAGTTGTGAGATTGGGATACAACTTAAAGTTGGTGCTTTGAGTGGGGTCTCCCTGTAGGACTCGGCTTAGATTCGGGGTAAAAGTCTAAGTGGTATATCCTGCTAAAGACTAAAGGACTCAGGTAGGAGTTGGTGCTTCTAGTGGTATATCCTACATCCGGAAAGGGGTACCATCCTGAGATAAATTATAAGGCTTGATTCCTGCTAATTGAAAAGGAATCCACTAGTGGATAAGCTCGGAGGAAGGGAACTTCGGGGACTGGACGTAGGCGGTGCTGAACCAGTAGAAAATCACTATGTTTGATTTTCTTCTCTTTACTTATTGAATTATATTGTCAAACTTGCATTATCCGGATCCATCATCGGGGTCATAATCAAACACGCTACACTAAGACTTGTTAAAGTCTGTTTATTCCGCGAAAAAAGGGCCATTCACCCCTCTCTGCCCTTATAAAGACCCTCACAGGGATAAACAAGTGATATTGGAGCAAGTGCTCAACAATAGAGATCTAACAATCTCTAGCTAAAAGTCCAAAATTTTGATTCAAATATCAAAATGGGTTTCCAAAACTCACAACTCCTTCCTGAGGGTATGTCCATTACCCGTCCTCTACTCTTCACCGGTGAACACTACACATTCTGAAAAAATTGGATGAAGAACTTTATTCAAGCACAAAGCATGCAAGCATCGTTGGTCATCTAGGATGGCTCGTATGAGCCTACTTATGAAGTAGAGGGTATGATCACCCAAAAGCCATCACACTTATGGGATGAGAATGATTTTAAAAAGTTGCGTGAAAATGCAAATGCTATTAACATGCTTCATTGTGCTCTTAGTGCAACAGAATTCAACAGGATATCCGAATGTGAGACTGCAAAGGAAATCTGGGGGAAGTTAGAGATAACCTATGAAGGAACAAGTAAAGTGAAAGAAGCAAAGATTGATCTTCTCCAGCAAAAACTTGAATCCTTCAAGATGGAGCCAAAAGACTCCATCAGTAGCATGAACACTAGATATAACAATCTAGTAAATGAAATGAAGAGGTCTGGAAAGGAAGTTTTTGAAGTTGAAATGGTGAAAAGGAGCTCTGGAGTCTCACCAAGGAGTGGGATAACAAAAGACTGCCATTGAGGAAGCTCATGACTTAAATGTTTACAGTTATGATGAGCTCATTGGCAATCTCTTGACTCAAGAGCTATCCCTGGAGAGATATAACCAATAGGAGAAGAGGCCTGAAGAAAAGAAGAAAGCTATTGCACTAAAGGCATAATCCACGGGATCAACTTCATCTAGAGAAGAAGAGCAAATCACTGAATCACTGAGCACCAAAGAACAACTTGTGCTATTAACTAGAAAGCTCAACAGATTCAAAAAAAAGAAAGATAGAAGGAAATCAAGAAAGTATGAATCCCGGAAACTAATAGAAGGCACATCCAGAAGAGACAGGCCTAGAAAGAATCCGGAAAAAGAAGCTACCTACTTTGAATGTGGAGAGAAAGGTCATTTCAGAATAAAATGCCCCAAACTTAAGAAAATTAAGAAGTTCAAGAAGAAGGCAATAGTGACTACCTAGAGCAACAGTGAAGAAAGTAGCAGTTCATCTTCAACAGAAGAAGAAGAGACTGCCAACTATGCATTCATGGCACTGATTGATCCGGAAGTAGAGCAATCTGGGAAGAATGCCTCTAAGCAAGATACAGTACAAATCAAAGAATTAGAATCAGAAACAGCAAACACTGAGGTAAACTCTTATTCAAATCCTGCTTCTAACTTTGACCTTGCTAGAGCTTTATTTATTGTGATCAAGAGTGTGAAGAAGAATGCAAAAGGAATCAAGTCTTTAAGAAGACAAGTGTTAGAGATTGTTGAGGATAATGAAGCCTTGGCACAAGATGTCAACCTGATAAGAATAGCAAAGCATGTTGACGAAGTCGAGGAGAACTACTTGAAGAATCAAGTGCAAATGCTAAGTGCAAATCTGATTGGGCTGGATAGAGAAATAGCCCTAATAAAGGAGGCATTCGGATGGAAATTTAACTCTCTACGAAGAAGGAGAAATCCAGGGAAGACTATATTAAAAACTCCAAAACCCTCTAACCCAAAGGTGAAAGAAGTCAGCAGGCAACCACAAGCCTAAAGAGATACTGCTGCTCAAAAGGGAAAGGCTAAGGTGAATTATAGCCAACAACCTGCCAACCAGAAGAGGAATTATGCAGCAGAAATTGCACCTTTAACCAGCTTCCGGGGCATATTTCAAACCATCCATAAGTGTGCAAGAAGTTGGATATAAAGGAAACTATGGGAAGGAGGATCTGGAAAAGATCAAAAAGAAGCAAAAGCAGAACAGACCCATCTGAGGGTGCAGGTTTTGTGGGAAAAACAATCATATTACTTAATTATGTAGATTAAAAAATGGTTATTATGATGTTAATCCTTGGCCTGAGATGGTTATTAACCCGAGAGGACCCAAATCTGATTGGGTACCCAAACCTACTTGATCTATTTTGCAGGTATGCCTTAGATCTATAGTAGATCAACACACTTGGTACATTGATAGTGGATGCTCAAGGCACATGACAGGTGATGAGAAGGCCTTCATCACATTAACCTGGAAGAAGGGAGGCAAAGTAAGCTTTGAAAATAATAAAAAAGGACAGATCATTGGACATGGAACCACTGGATCTGAATTAAAAGTTGAAGATGTCTCACTGGTTGATGGACTGAAGTTTAACTTACTAAGTGTAGCCCAACTTTATGACAAAGGAAGAAGAGTCACATTTGATTCCGGATGCTGCTCAATCTATGATAGTAAGTCTAATCAACTTATTCTTTATGCACCTAGAGTAAACAATATCTTTTATGTTAACATTAAAAATGAGAAAAAGAATATATGCTTGGTGACTAAAGAAGAAGAATCATGGCTGTGGCACCAGAGGTTGGGACATGTTAGTATGAACCTCCTATCCAAACTAGCCAAAAAGGAATTAGTAGTTGGTTTGCCTAAGGTTGCTTTTGATAAGGATCATCTATGCACTGCATGCCAATTAGGTAAACAGTATAAGAAAAGTTTCCCTTCCATCTCCTACATTCCCTCTAAAAGAGTACTTGAGCTTTTACATATTGATCTATTTGGTCCAATCAAACTATTGAGTTTAGGTAGAAGAGAATAAACCATGGTCATTGTGGATGATTGTTCTCTATATACCTAGGTGCTCTTGCTAGCAAGAAAAGCTGAGGCCTTTGACCATTTATCAAAAACATTCATCCGGACAAAAGTAGAACAAGGCATAAGCATTGCACGCATCCGGAGTAATAATGGTGGAGAGTTCAAAAATAGGCAGTTTGCTGAATTTTTTGACTCCAAGGGCATTGAGCATAACTTCTCTGCCCCTCACACTCCTCAACAAAATGGAGTTGTTGAGAGAAAGAACAGGACCATAGTTGAAATGGCTAGAACAATGCTAAATGAGAATTGTTTGCCAAAATATTTTCGGGGAGAGGCTGTAAATACAACATGTTACATCTTGAATAGAGATCTCATTAGAAAGACCATAGAAAAGACCCCATATGAAATCTAGAAGGGAAGAAAGCCCAAAATTGGGTACTTTAAAGCATTTGGATGTAAATGCTACATCATAAATGATAGAGAGCAAGTAGGAAAATTTGATCCTAAATCTGATGAAGCAATTTTCCTTGGCTACTCAATATATAGTAAGGCTTATAGAGTCTTCAATAAATGAACCCAAACTGTGGTAGAGACTATACATGTAGATTTTGATGAGACTAACCATACAGGTAAAAGAAGTTCAACTCCGGAAGATCCAATTCTAGAAGCTGAAGAATCTAGAGAAAAGAAGGAGGCAAAAATTCCTGATTCGTTCCAAATCAAGAAGTATAAAGAAGAAGATGAAGGAATGTCCCTTGTTCTAGAAGTACAACAAGTTAATATCAGCCCTCAAGCGATCAACTTCAATGAAGGTCAAGAAGAAACAGCTGAGGCAGAAGTGGAACAAGTTCTAATCCAACATGAAGGATTACAAAGGGAAATTCGGACTCATAGAGATTATGCAATGGATAATACTCTGGATAATGTTCAGAACCCAGTAAGAACTAGAGGTTAACTCAATAGGATGATGAGTCATGCTGCCTTTGTCTCATTAATTAAGCCAAAGAAATTCCAGGGTGTAGAAGGTGATGAAATTTGGATGATGGCCATGCAAGAAGAATTGGATTAGTTCTTCAGAAATGATGTCTGGGATCTAGTACCACCTCCTAAAGGAAAATCAGTCATTTGCACTAAGTGGGTGTTTTGGAACAAGCTTGCTGAATCTGGAATTATGGTAAGAAACAAGGCAAGATTGGTTGCCCAAGGATACAACCAGCAAGAAGGAATTGATTTTGAAGAAACCATTGCACCGGTAGCAAGGTTGGAGGCAATTAGGATCCTATCCTCTTTGCTTCATTCATGGGGTTCACACTATACCAAATGGATGTCAAAAGTGCATTTCTAAATGGTGTTATCCAAGAAGAAGTCTATGTTAAGCAACCTCCCAGATTTGAAGACCAAAAATATCTAGATCATGTGTACAAACTAAAGAAGGCCCTCTATGGATTAAAACAGGCACCTAAAGCTTGGTATGAGAGATTAACCTCATTCCTTATATCTAAGGGATACATAAGAGGCAAGGCAGACACCACACTCTTCATCAAAAGGAAGAAGGATGATGTTATCCTAGTCCAAATTTATATGGATGATATCATTTTTGGAGCCACTGATGATAAGATGTGCAAGGATTTTAGCTCTCAAATGCAGAAGGAATTTGAGATGTCCATGATGGAAGAACTCAATTTCCTCCTTGTTTTATAAATCAAGCAAAGTCCAGATGAGATTTTCATTAACCAGTCAAAATATACCAAGGAAATCTTGAAGAAGTTTGAAATGGACAAAAGCAAGCCTATGTCCACTCCAATGGGATCAAATACAGTCCTATCCAAGGATTGTGAAGGAGAAGATGTTGATCAGAAACTCTATAGAGGAATGGTTGGTTCTCTCCTATACTTGATAGCTAGCAGACCTGACATACACTATGCAGTTTGCTACTATTCTAGGTATTAAACCAATCCTAAGGATTCTCATCTCAAGGCAGTAAAAAGGATTCTTATGTACCTCCTAGGAACCATTGAAGTTGGGTTATGGTATCCTAGTAATGGAGATTTCACACTTTAAGAATTCACTGATGCAGATTATGGAAGAGATACTTTTGAGAGAAAGAGTACATCCGGAGGTTGCCATTTCCGTGGAGATTTCTTAGTATCATGGTACAGCAAGAAGCAAACTTTCGTTGCTTTATCTACTACAGAAGTAGAATATATGGCAGCTAGAAGTTGTGTCCTTTGGATCAAGCAATAACTAGAAGATTATAGAGTTCAATCAAGATGTGTGGATGTTATGTGTGATGACAAAAGTGCTATTGATGTGTCAAAGAATCTAGTACTCCATAGCAGGATGAAGCATGTGAACATAAGGCATCATTTCATCAGGGATCATGTGATAAAGAAGGATGTTGCATTGGTGTACATCCCAACCAATGAGCAAAGAGTAGATATCTTTACTAAGCCACTGAGTAAAGATCAATTTAGGAAGCTAAGGGAGTCAATTAGAATGTCTAATCCAATTTGAAGTTAATCCGGAAGACAGTTCAAAATCAAATCGGATCCTTGGCAAGAAAATTAATCCGGAAGAGAAGAGGCATACAAGAAAAATCAATTCCGGAAGAAACATCGCCATGTCAGCAGACAGTAATGACATATAGTAGTAAAAGCGCTTAAAGGTAACTGTCATTTTTTGAATTTCAAACGTCTATTGGGGGTTACACGCGCGGTAAATTTGACAGTTTGTTTTTAAAATAAACCATTCTCATTCTCTAGTTAAACTGGATTTACCTCTCTCCTAAAAATCCAATTTCCATATCATCAATCCAGCCAAATTACGGGCGTCCGGATTACCAAAATACCCTCATTTTGAAAAATATATATAAACCCCCTAAAAAATCATTTTCTTCTTCACGCGAGCAACTAAGTACTGTTACTCTGCAATTTTCAAAACCCAAAACCCAAAACCCTAATTCCTTCAATCTTTCTCAAATGGATGCTATTATGACTAGTGAAGGACCTAAAATGCTTCCTAAACATCTTCTCAGAATTCGATCTGAAAGATAAAGATTTCACCCCTATAGACTGCAAACCCTCCGACTCTGTTATCCCCACAGATTTCCTAGGCGACAACTTTCTATTCGAAACTACCCCCTACTCAACACTCATAGAAAATTAGCACTTGTGTGATTTTCTCAAAATAAATTACCCAACCTATCCTAAACTGGTAAAAGAATTTTACGATAACCTCCGAGCCCACAAGTACTTTGATGCCCTGTGAACTAAAGTTCAAGGGAAAGAAATTACAATCACTCTTGCCTTCTTTGAGAAATACCTCAGGATTAAGAATTTCGGACTACTACTATGGACTGATGGAGATGAATTAGAAGTGGAATATGACTCAAAGTTATGGCTACACCCCAGATACTTTGGTGACAAGTTCTCAACTTACTTCCCAGAAACCCCAAGATTTCTCCAACATACAATGGCAAAGCTTATTCTAATTCGGAAGGGATTCTTAACTATAGTATCTGCCTTCCAATGCTTCATGCTGCAACATTGGATTAGATGCAAGGAAATCAACATGCCAGTCCTGATTATCAATTATCTCAAGAACCACGTAAACTCCCATGGAGCACTCATCACCCGGATCCTCATAGCACATAAAGTGAATCTTACTGGTTTTAAAGCAGTTCAAGGAAAAGAAATTCCAGAAAAGAATTTTAGAAGACTAAGTTTTAGGGGAAAATGGAATGAGGAGAAGGCCAAAAATCTTAGAGATGAGAAGAAGATCGGAGCAAGGGAAGCTATAAATTCAGATGCTATTGCCCCTGCTCCTAAGAAGCCAATAATAGCTTAGTCAAAGGTCCAACAACAATTGGTTGTGGTCCTAGTAGAGGAGGAAGATAATGAAGATGCTAAAACTCTAACCCAGCTCTTAGCCAAATCCATTGAAAAGCCTAAGTCGAGAGGCAGATTGATCAAATCTGCTGATAAACTGAAAAAGCTTGTATGCGATTCAGAAGTAAAAGAAACCATTGCAATGGATAATACTACAATTAGGAAAGGCTATCAGAAGGGGTAGAAGAGAAACATAACAGAGATGCTGACATAGGAGCATGGGTCTGATGAGGAAGAAACAGAGGATAAGGCCCCTATACCAAAGATGCAACTCACCCGGAAAGGGTGTACATTTGATGTGGCAGTACAAGCTCAAAAGCATCAGAATAAAAAGGCTAAAAAGCCTGCTGCCATTGTGATTGATGAGGAAGCAGCCACCAGAGTAGTAAGGCTAGGGTTGCAAAAGGCAAGAATGTGCCTGGATCCACTGAGGAAATACAACCGGATGATCCACAGTTTGAAGAGATAAGGTAAGCCATAAAGGAAAACGCTACAATCAATAAAAAGCTCACAATAGACGGACCCGGGGGCAATTCCGGCACTCAACCCTTCTGAATTGATTCAGTAAATCTGGAAGAAATCACCATGGATTCGGGAGCAGAGATTTTCCCCTTTCTACCAAGATTTGAACCTCTGCTAGAAAAATTGTTGTTTGTGGAGCCTTCAATCCAAACTGAAATAAGTCCCAGGGGAGGTATTCAAAGTCCTGTAAAGGCATATATAGAGGGTGTCGAGGACATTTCCAATACGCCTGGGGATGCTATCAAAAGTCCTGAAAAGGCAAATATAGGGGTGATAGAGGACATTTCCTATCATCCGGGGGTTGTGGTAGAAACTAATGAAGTAAGAAGAGAAGATGCAAACATCTTACTCCAAGTACAAATCAGTAGGGTAACTCCTACCAGAACTCTTCTTTATGTTAATGCTGACCCTGCTGTTGGTGATGACATAGCAGGTAAAATCAAGGACAACTTATGTAACACCCCATTTATAGGGAGTGCCACACTAACTATAATCATCCAATAAACAGCTCTACTCCACTATATAAAGTTCAATACTTATAGATTGAATATGTATAAATACAAATATAATGTTTCCAACTCCAAATTATTCTCCAAATATTTCTCAATGCGACTTTACATTTCTCACACTATCTAGTACATGCCATTATTCTATAAATCATAATATTATATTAAAATACAAATCCACCTCGAATCTTTCCTTATATGCTCTTCAAGCTGATCCACTTATACCAATGTGGTCCAAGCTATCTATAAATCTCCGCCTACGTGTAGAAAAACAACTACACGCTAAGTAATTTGCTAAGCAATTTGCTTAGTGGTGTACATAAAAGAAATACAATAATTTTTAACATTTTTAACACTTTAAAACAGAAATAAAGTATGTTCATAAGTCAAAAATAAATTAAATAACTTTATAAAACCAAAACACAAAACTTTTATTATAAACCTTTCAAAGTACAATCAAATTTATATCCAATTTTTTCAAACACATTAACCATATATTGCCCAAAGTAAACAAGTCAAGAATAATGGTAAAATGGATACGGGAGCGGACAAGCCCGAAGCTGAAGCTTCAATATCAATGTATCGGTCAAGCCCGAAGCCGAAGCTTTAATATCAATGTATCGGTCAAGCCCGAAGCCGAAGCTTCAAAATCAATATATCAGTCAAGCCCGAAGTCAAAGCTTCAATATCAATATATTTTTATCAGAATACCGGTCGAAGCCCGAAGGCAAAGCTTCAATTGTTTGTACAGTACTATACCCTCCCTTTATTGGCGTCAATCTACCCTGACCCGTATTCTACTCGTTTAATAAGGGCAATAAATCAAAGTAACATCTTAAAAATTCTAGAATAACCATCAAACATAATTCAACATAACTTCAATAATTAAGAAATTCAAATCCTAAATTTTAAAGCATCAAACTTCAATTAAAAACACAATAAAATCAACATCCATATTTTTCAGAATTTTTCCAGATTTATTGACCTGACTTCCCCCGCATTTTTCACTATTAAAATGTCATACAATCGAAGAAGTTTCCTCTAAACATAATTAGCCACATGTCTCAACTTTCCAAATCAACCAGAATCAAAGAAATCCAAACAGTATAACCAAAGTTATGATCAAAATACTAAACAGTGTACAAAGCTGAGATTTTCCGAAAACAGATTTCATGACTCAACTTCAAACGAAAATTTCACATTGAAAACAAACAAAATTCAACAAGGTTTCTTCTGAACATATATTACTTAGTTTCTGTAGATATGAATAGAATCAAGAATCATTCAAATTGGATTTAGATAACAAGAGAAAACATTAAAATAAAACAGGGATACAAATCTGGAAATTTTCCAAAAAACCGAGAAATTGAAATTAGAGACACAAACCTTTTTCTAAACTCGTTCTAGTTCTCTTCTACCTCTTTTGCATTTGATTTGCTTGCACTAGCTTCCTCTACAATAGCCATGTAATAATTCTATCAAGATATTGTATAAATAAACTTTCTAATACAATAAATATGCTTAATCTACCACGAATTCTACTAATTAAGCTTTAATTTCATCAAAAATCACTCACCTCAAATTCAATTTACTATTCATCCGAACCTTAAAAACTAAAATCCTCTTCTTCCAACCTTGATTCACTGAAATTGATGATGATAAAGGGTTTAAAGATCGATTTCTAATAAGAATTTGAAGTTAAATTGAAGAAATCAGAAACTTTTAGGTTAGGGAGAATTTTGATAAGGGATGAGATGAAGAAGTTGAAGATGAAGGGGAGAAAGAAGAGAGGATTATACGTATAGGATTAGGATTAGGATTATATATTTTTTTTTCAATTTCCAATAATGCCCTTGAACAAATCATCCCTCTAACTTAATTAACTCTTATTTCTTATCTAATGACATAAAAGGAAATTTTCATATTATTTCATACTTTTATATCTCAATAAAATATAGATTAAAAATTTTGGATCATTACGATTCTCCCTCTTATGAATTTTTGTCCCCAAAATTACATGAAAACAGTTGCGGATATTGAGTTTTCATTGTATCCTCTGGTTCCCAAGTTGCTTCTTCAACCTTATGATTCCTCCAAAGTACTTTTACCAATGGAATAGACCTGTTTCTCAATTATTTAACTTCTCCCGCCAAGATTCGTACCGATTCCTCATCATAAGTTAGGTCGGGTTCGATTGCTACGACATCAGGAGATAAGATATGTGATGGATCTGATCTGTATCTCCTTAACATCGACACATGGAACATATTATTAATTTTATCGAGTGTCAGGGGTAGTGCCAACCGATAAGCTACCGGTCCAACCTTCTCTATAACCTCATATGGGCCAATGAATCTCGGACTGAGCTTGCCTTTCTTGCCAAATCGCAGGACTTTCTTCCAAGGAGATACTTTGAGAAATACTTTATCCCCCACTTCATAATTAATGTCTTTTCTTTTTAAATCCGCAAAAGATTTTTGTCTATCCGATGCAGCCTTCAATCTTTCTTGAATAAGTTTTACCTTCTCCTTTGTCTCCTGAATCAAATCCACTCCCACAATCTTATTTTCACTAAGCTTGGTCCAATGTAATGGAGTCTGACATTTTCTTCCATACAATGCTTCATAAGGCACCATTTGTATGCTTGACTGATAGCTATTATTGTAGGCAAACTCCATGAGGGATAAATACTTATCCCAACTTCCCTCAAATTCAATAATACAACTTCTCATCATGTCTTCCAACACCTGAATTACTCTTTCAGATTGACCATCTGTTTGAGGATGAAATGAAGTACTAAAATGAAGTTTACTACCTAAGGCTTCTTGCAACTTCTTCCAAAATCTTGAAGTAAATCTTGGATCTCGGTCAGAAATGATTGAAACAGGCACTCCATATAGCCGCACTATCTCATCTACATATAACTAAGCCAACCTATCAAGTGAATAATCCATCCTAACTGGAAGAAAGTGGGCACACTTTATCAATCTATCTACAACAACCCACATTGCATCATGTTTCTTCTGTGTAAGTGGTAAAGACGTCACGAAGTCTATTATGATTCTTTCCCATTTTCATTCTGGAATAGTTATTGGTTGCAACAATCCAAAAGGAACTTGATATTTGGCTTTCACCTGTTGACAAGTTAGACATTGAGCAACATAGTTAGTAATGTCTTTCTTCATCCCAATCCACCAATAATGGCTCTTCAAATTTTGGTACATCTTGTTTGCTCCTGGATGCATAGCATAAGGACTACTATACGCCTCATGTAAAATATTCTTCTTTAATTCTTTATTGTTTGGCACACAGAGTCTATCTTTAAAATATAGACACCCATCTTCTCGAACCATATAGTTGTCTACAATACCCACTTGTGTCCTTGTTCAATTGGTCTTCAAGTCATCATCTTCATTTTGTGCTTGCTTAACCTGTTGTAGTAGTACGGGTTGAATTTTCAATTCTGCAATTAAGGTTCCACCACTAGTAAGAGCTAACCCTATATTCATAGCCTTAAGTGACATCATTAGCTTTCTACTGAGAGCATCTACCACTACATTAGCCTTTCCTGGATGGTAATCAATAAGACAATCATAATCTTTAGTGAATTCCATCCACCTTCTCTGCCTTAAATTCAACTCCTTCAGTGTTGGCAAATATTTCAAGCTTTTATGATCTGTATAAATATAACATTTTTCTCCATAAAGATAGTGTCCCCAAATTTTTAAGGGAAAGACTATTGTAGCCATTTCCAAATCATGAGTAGGATAAATCCTTTCATGATTCTTTAATTGCTAGGAAGCATAGGCAATTATTTTACCTTCTTGCATCAAAACACACCCAAGACCACTATGCAAAGCATCACTATAGATTACAAAGTCTTTTCTAGGCTCTGGTTGGGTAAGGATGGGTGCTTCTGTTAACATCGCCTTCAACTTCTTAAAACTTTCTTGGCACTTGTCATTTCACTCAAATTTTGCATTCTTTTGTAGTAGTTTCATCAACGGAGCAGCAATGACTGAAAATCCCTTCACAAATCTTCTATAATACCCTGCTAAGCCAAGGAAACTTCTGACTTCCGTAGGGTTCTTTGGTGGTTTCCATTCTACAACTGCTTCTAAATTTTTAGGATCCACTTTAATTCCTTCTGCAGAAACAACATGGCCTAAGAAAGAAACTTCTTCAAGCCAAAACTCACATTTGCTAAGTTTGGCATATAATTTGTTTTTCCTCAAAGTTTGGAAGACTATCCGCAAATGTTGATCATGCTCTTCCTGTGACTTAGAATACACCAAAATATCATCAATGAAGACTACTACAAACCTGTCTAAATATAAGTAAAAGACATGGTTCATAAGGTCCATAAATGCTGCTGGTGCATTAGTAAGACCAAATGGCATCACAAAAAATTCATAGTGCCCATATCTAGTTCGAAAAGTTATCTTTGCAATATCATCATCTTTCACTCTCATCTGATAGTAACCCCGATCTCAAATCAATCTTGGTGAAGTATTTGGCACCCTTGAGTTAATCAAATAAGTCTTCAATCCGTGGCAATGGATACTTGTTCTTCACTATCAATTTATTCAACTCCCGGTAATCAATACATAATCGGAGCGACCCATCTTTCTTCTTAACAAACAACACTAGTGCACCCCACAGGGATATACTCAGGCGTATGAATCCTTTATCTAACAATTCATGCAACTGGATCTTCAACTCTTTCAATTCAGCAGGCGCCATTCTGTATGGTGCTTTGGATACTAGTGCGGTACCCAGCAATACATTAATTACAAATTCTACCTCTCTTTTTGGTGGCAACCCCTGTAGTTCTTCTAGAAATAAATAGGGAAAATCACATACCGTAGGAATGTTCTACAATTCTAACTCGCCTTTCTTCAATTCTAGAGCAAAGATTAGGTAGGCCTGACATCCCTTCCTAACCAGCCTTTTTATAATATCCCATTTCATGCATTATATTTGCATTTGTCCACATCTGTTATATGTCATTATATTTAAATTTTACGTGATATATTTATTAAAATTGGTTAGTGAAAATAATAGTTATTTTAACCATACAAAATACGATAGTTAATATCTAGGTATCGAATTATATGGCTATAGAATTTTAAGGAATAAGTGGAGTATAGTTATGTTATAGATATAAAATGATTATTAGAACATATAAAGTTGAATAAAATTGTGATATATCATAAGGATTTAAGTATAAGAATTAGTATTAGAATTAGTATTAGTATGGTATAGATATATGTATATGTATTTAGTATAGTTAGTATTTGTAATAAATAAAGAATTTGAGGGCAAATTGGTCTTTTGCCCCTTAGATCTTTTTATGAACTGATAAGAATTAGATCAGTTCTTCATCTCCTAAAACACAAAGCAAAGAACAAAGAAAAAGGACGAAGAGAAGAAGAGATCTAGAAGGAAGGAATCAGGTATTTTAGTAACTTTATAGTACGATTTTCGTTACGTTAAACTTAGAATTAGTAGTTTTAGTAAGAAGATGAATTGTTCTTCTTTATGTCAAGGTTCATCCTGCAAAATTTGAGAATTTTTAGACGAGTAGATCAATAGTTATGATTTTTATAAGATGAAGTGTGTAGAATTGGATGATCAAAGAGATAGGGTGAGTTTCAAAATTGATCTGGGATTGTTATACTGCTTAGAAAATTCTAATTTTTTGATATTTTATTCCCTTATGTGTATAGTTTAAGTAGGAAAAAGAATCAGGTCGATTCATGTTGTGTAGAGAGAGTTATACCCGTTTTATTACGTTGCTGTCCAGGTAAAGCGGGACTGAAACAAGTTTTAATGGGAAATTCCCTATAAATCGTATAAGACTCTAAAATTTTTGAGGTTTTAGTATGCTATAGCCTTGTGTATTAGGGATAGAATAAAAAAAGAATCAGATCATTTGGAGAAGTGAATTGAAAGTTATGAATTTTTAAGTAGAGCAAGGTCATATGAACAAGTATACAAGTAACAATGGTTTAAGTCATGAAAACTTTATAAATAGAAAACAACACAAGGTGAAATGTATTGATGTGAATTTATGCTTATAGGAACATGAGGTCGTGAAAGTGTTCAAGAGGAGGAAACAAGTCGATTTCGTGGAAATTAGCATTCCATCTGTGAGTATAAACATGATATGAATGGGTGAAATGTTTTGATATGTGATATTTGAATGTTTGGTGAATTGTTGTGAATTGAATGATTATATGTTATTTGGAGAATTTGAATTATATGAACATATGTTTATTTGGTGAAACTTGAGATAATTGAATTATTCATTATATACGCAATTATACAGGAACAAATGAAATAAAGAGAGACGTTGTGACATAGCCAATCAAACATTGCAATACATGTTCTGTTATCTAGACCTATATGGTCAACCAATTGCAATATTTGATAAATGGACCGAAAGGTCAACCAATTGTTATCTGGACCGAAAGGTCAACCAATTGTTATATAGCTGGCCAGCAAATCAATTGTTATCTGTTACAAATGTTACATGTATCCCGGGGCAATAGTTTGGCCGGAAATGTCACAACAATTAAATAAATGAATCATCCAATAGTATATAAGAACGACTGTATGTTTAATTGGAAGGTGTAACTGTATGTGATTGTTAAATTCATTGATTGTTTATATTCACTGAGTGGCGACTCATATAAATCGCTATATTTTTCAGTTGTTGAAGTTGTAGATAAAGTATTGTACTAGAAGGTTCTTACCTGTAGCTGTCATGGAAGAAAGGTCTGTCGGCTGTGTCCATCTCGCTCTCTCTCCTCACATGACAAGCATATAGAATAGAAAGTGGTTGGGTTTTGATTTTTCAAATCAAACATAATTATGGTTTGTAATAAATGAACGATATTAGAGTTGATGTGAAATATTATGGTTGTGTTAATATATGAATATTTTTGAAAAATAAAAAATAAAAATTTCTATAGTATTTTTCTATAGTTATTATATGATAGGGGTGTTACACTTTTAGTCTTCATAAAAGAAATTATGTTACAGAGATAATCTAATCTTTCCCCTACAATAACTATTTCTTCTCCATCAGAAACTTGAAGAAACATTCTTTTATTTTTTGTAATCCACCACAGCTCGATGTTCCGATAACCAATCCATTCCCAAAATAACATCATAATCTCGGAAAGGTAACTCAATTAAATTTGCATGGAAAAGTTGATGTTGAATCATAATAGGGCAATTCATATACACTTTGTTTACTATCAAACTGTGTCCTAAAGGATTAGTCACTTCAATATTTTCTCCTAGTTCTTCTACATGTAACCCTTTCTCTTGTGCTAACGCAGTACATATATATGAATGACATGAACCGAGATCTATCAAAGTATAAACATCGTGATTAAATAATGAAAATTTACCGACAATAACTTTAGTAGATTCCCGAGTCTCAGGCCCTCGGATTGCATAACTTCGTGCCATTCCTCTCGGTTGACCACTCTGCGGTGCTTGTTGTAACGACCTGAAATTTCAAAATTTACTTATAATAAATTATTATGGTATTAAAATATCATAGAAATTATTTTTGTAGTCATTATTACTGTTATTGGATATAAGACATGAGGAAATAAGAGTTCATTAAGTTAGAGGGATGAATTGGGCATTTAATTATTTGTTCAAGGGCATTATTGGAAATTGAAAAAAAATAAAAAAATCCAATACGTATTATATCTAGCCTCTTCTCTTCTTCTCTATCATTTTTTCTTCTCCATTTCCTTTCCTTTATCCAAAAAAATTCCTTAACCTAAAAACTTTTGATTTCTTCGATTCAACTTCAAATTCTTGTTAGAAATCGATCCTTAAGCCCTCTATCATCATCAATTTCAGTTAATCAAGACTAGAAGACGAGGATTTTAGATTTTAAGATTTGCATGAATAGTAACCCGAATTTGAGGTGAGTGATTTTTGATGAAATTAAAGCTTAATTAGTAGAATTCATGGTAGATTAAGCATATTTATGGTATTAGGAAGTTTATTTATACAATATCTTGAAACAATTATATATGGCTATTGTACAAGAAGCTAGTGCAAGCAAATCAGTGGCAAAAGAGGTAGAAGAGAACTAGAAAGAGCTTAGAAAAAGGTTTGTGTCTCAAATTTCGATTTATCGGTTTTTCAGAAAATTTTCCAGATTTGTATCCTTGTTTTGTTTTAATGTTTTCTCTTTTTATATAAATCCAGTTTGAATGATTCTTGATTCTATTGATATCTACAGAAACTAAAGAATATATGTTCAGAAGAAACCTTGTTGAATTTCGTTCGTTTTCAATGTGAAATTTTGGTTTGAAGTTGAGTCATGAAATCTGTTTTCGGAAAATCTCAACTTTGTACACTGTTTAGTATTTTTATCATAACTTTGGTTATATAATTTGGATTTCTGTGATTCTGATGGCTTTGGAAAGCTGAGACATGTGGCTAATTATGTTTAGAAGAAAATTCTTCAATTAGGTAATTTTTTGATAGTGAAAAATGCAAGGGAAGTCAGGTCACAGAATCTGGAAATTTCTGGAAAATATGAATGTTGATTTTATTGTGTTTTAATTGAAGTTTGATGCTTTAAAATTTAAGTTGAATTATGATTGATGGTTTATACAGGAATTTTTAAGATGTTACTTTGATTTATTGCCCTTACTAAACGAGTAGAATACGGGTCAGGGTAGATTGGCGCCAATAAAGGGGGGTACAGTAATGTACAAACAATTGAAGCTTTGGCTTCGGGCTTTAGCCGATATTCTAATAAATATATATTGATATTGAAGCTTCGGCTTCGGGCTTGACCGATATATTGATTTTCAAGCTTTGGCTTTGGGCTTGACCGATATATTGATTTTGAAGCTTCGAATTCGGGCTTGACCGATGCATTGATATTAAAGGTTCGGCTTCGGGCTTGTCCGCTCCCCGTATCCATTTTACCTTTATTCAGGACTTGTTTACTTTGGGCAATATATGGTTAAAGTGTTTGGAAAAATTGGAATTAAATTTGATTGTACTTTAAAAGGTTTATAATATAAGTTTTTGTGTTTGGTTTTATAAAGTCGTTTAATTTGTTTTTTGAATTATAAACTGACTTTGTTTCTATGTTAAAAATGTTCAAAGTTATTTTATTTCTTTTATGTACACCACTAAGCAAATTGCTTAGCGTGTAGTTTATTTTCTACACGCAGATACTGAAGATTGTAGATAGCTTGGACTAAAGTGGTATAAGTGGATCAGCTTGAAGAGCAAATAATGAACGACTCGAGATGGATTTGTATTTTAATGTAATATTATGGTTTGTAGAATAATGGCATGTACTAGATAGTGTGAGAAATGTAAAGTGGCATTGAGAAATATTTGGAGAATAATTAGCACTGAGAAATATTTGGAGAATAATTTGGAGTTTGAAACGCTATATTTGTATTTGTACATATTAAATCTATAAGTATTGAACTCTATATAGTGGAGTAGAATTATTTATTGGGTGATTATAGTTACTGTGGCACTCTCAATAAAGGGGTGTTACATTTGTTGGTATCAGAGCTAAGATTTAGGCGATTCTAGGAATAGTATGTACATCCCATTTAGGATATAAGTATGTTATGTTAGTTGTTTGATCCACTTTGGTCCAATTTTCAGGAATAAGAATGGCTAGTAGTAGTCACAGTCAGAATGAGGAAGAGGATACTGAAAGTACAGTCCGTATTAGACAAGGGGATGAACAAAGTCGTGAACTTCCACCAGTTCATGGCTTTCCCGAATAACCTACCCCAGTACAAGCTGCTTTAGTTCAGCATATGACTACTGTAGTAATCACACAAGTGTTACGAAACATGCAAATCCCTCAAGTTCCTGTAGTACCTCATGTTGAAAGAAGAGAGGAGAGAACTCCTCTTGAAATAATTAAGAAGCTTTCGGC
The DNA here is from genome assembly GCA_947683365.1 of Euphorbia pulcherrima. Classification (NCBI taxonomy): domain Eukaryota; kingdom Viridiplantae; phylum Streptophyta; class Magnoliopsida; order Malpighiales; family Euphorbiaceae; genus Euphorbia; species Euphorbia pulcherrima. The sequence goes on from CANTUS010000003.1 coordinate 51,819,996, forward strand.
TGATGACTTCAAAGGGGACACAGTGAATCCTGCAGTTGTAGAAGATTGGCTTGATCATACTAAATGGTGTATGACTAGGCTTCATTTTACAGATGAAGAGAGACTAGATTGTGTGCAAGGTCTACTCAAAGAACAAGCAAGGAGGGGGTAGGATAACATTGTGAGAGAAAGGCGATCCTGAGAAATCACTTGGGGTCTTTTCTTGGAATAATTTGACAAGAAATACGTTAGTAAATGATTCAAAGATGAGCAGAGGAAAGTTTTCTTGTCTTTGAGATAAGGGCGAATGACTGTATCAGAATATGAAATTCAATTCCTCAAACTCGAGAGGTATGCTCGTGATATCGTTGACAGTGAAGTAAAGCGATGTAAGAGATTCGAGGATGGGCTGAATGATGAAATTAGAGTGCATTTACTTGCACAAAGGATTAGGGTGTTCAATGACTTAGTTGATGCTGCTACGGGTATTGAGAAGATCAATTCAGATAGGCAACAAAGAATGGCTAAAAGATCTGGATTTTAAAAGGGGTCGCAGGGTCCAGCTAGTTCAGAATCTCTAAGTAAGAAACAGAAGGGAACATTAGAACAAACACAATTTCATTTCAGAGGGTTTTCACCGAGATAAACTATAAGTACGGGGTCAGTGGCTAGTGCACCTTCAGGTAGAGGCAGAGGAAATATTCCACAATGTTCTAATTGTGGAAGGATGCATACAGGGGAATGTTGGGGAAAAGGCAGAGTCTGCTTTAAATGTGGCTCGAGGGAACATTTGATTTTAAATTATCCTCAAAGACAGATAAGTATATCTACACCTGCAGTAGTTCCTACTCCTACAATACAAGGTGGAAGAGGAAGGGGAAGAGGAAATGCTATTGAGGCAAGTGGACATAATGTGGCTCAACAAGCACCGCAGAGTGATAGACCTTGAGGAATGGCGCAAAGTTATGTAATCCGAGGGCCTGAGACTCGGGAATCTACTAAAGTTATTGTCGGTAAATTTTCATTCTTTAATCATGATGTTTATGGTTTGATAGATCCCAGTTCATCTCATTCATATATATGTACTGCATTAGCATAAGAGAAAGGGTTACATGTAGATGAAATAGGAGAAAATATTGAAGTTACTAATCCTTTAGGACACAGTATGATAGTAAACAAAGTGTATATGAATTGCCCTATTATGATTCAACATCAACTTTTCCATGCAAATTTAATTGAGTTACCTTTCCGAGATTATGATGTTATCTTGGGAATGGATTGGTTATCGGAACATCGAGTTGTAGTGGATTGAAAAAACAAAAGAATGTCACTTCAAGTTTCTGATGGAGAAGAAATAGTTATCGTGGGAGAAAGATCAGATTATCTCTGTAACATAATTTCTTTTATGAAGACTACAAGGATGGTTATGAAGGGATGTCAGGCCTACGTAATCTTCGCTCTAGAATCGAAGAAAGGTGAGTTAGAATTGCAAAATATTTATACCGTATGTGATTTTCCCGATGTATTTTTAGAAGAACTACCGGGGTTGCCACCAAAAAGAGAGGTAGAATTCACAATTGACGTATTGCCGGGTACCACACCAGTATCTAAAGCACCATACAGAATGGCACCTACTGAACTGAAAGAGTTAAAGATTCAGTTACAAGAATTGTTAGACAAAGGATTCATACGCCCGAGTATATCCCCGTGGGGTGCACCAGTGTTGTTTGTTAAGAAGAAAGATGGGTTGCTCTGATTATGTATTGATTACCGGGAGTTGAATAAATTGACAGTGAAGAACAAGTATCCATTGCCAAGGATTGAAGACTTATTTGATCAACTCAAGGGTGCCAAATACTTCTCTAAGATTGATTTGAGATCGGGCTACTATCAAATGAGAGTGAAAGATGATGATATTGCAAAGACGGTTTTTCGAGTCAGATATAGGCACTATGAATTTTTAGTGAGGCCAATTGGTCTAACTAATACACCAGCAGCATTTATGGACCTTATGAATTATGTCTTTTACTTATATTTAGACAGGTTTGTAGTGGTTTTCATTGATGACATTTTGGTGTATTCTAAGTCACAGGAAGAGCATGACCAACATTTACGAATAGTCTTCCAAACCTTGAGGGAAAATAAATTATATGCTAAACTTAGCAAATGTGAGTTTTGGCTTAAAGAAATTTCTTTCTTAGGCCATGTTGTTTCTGCAGAAGGAATTGAAGTGGATCCTAAAAGGATAGAAGCAGTTGTAGAATGAAAACCACCAAAGAACCCTACGGAAGTCAGAAGTTTCCTTGGCTTAGTAGGGTATTATAGAAGATTTGTGAAGGGATTTTCAGTCCTTGCTGCCCTGCTGACGAAACTACTATAAAAGAATGCAAAATTTGAGTAGAATGATAAGTGTCAAGAAAGTTTTGACAAGTTGAAGGCGATGTTGACAAAAGCACCCATCCTTACCCAACCAGAGCCTGGAAAAGACTTTGTAATCTATAGTGATGCTTTGCATAGTGGTCTTGGGTGTGTTTTGATGCAAGAAGGGAAAGTGGTTGCCTATGCTTCCAGGCAATTGAAGAATCATGAAAGGAATTATCCTACTCATGATTTGGAAATGGCTGCAATAGTCTTTGCCTTAAAAATTTGGCGACACTATCTTTATGGAGAAAAATGTTATATTTATACAGATCACAAAAGCTTGAAATATTTGCCAACACATAAGGAGTTGAATTTAAGGCAGAGAAGGTGGATGGAATTCACTAAAGAGTACGATTGTCTTATTGATTACCATCCAGGAAAGGCTAATATAGTGGCAAATGCTCTCAATAGAAAGATAATGATGGCACTAAGGGCTATGAATACGGGGTTATCTCTTACCAGTTATAGAGCCTTAATTGCAGAATTAAAGATTCAACTTGTACTACTACAACAGGTTAAGCAAGCACAAAATGAAGATGATGACTTGAAGGTCATTTAAGCAAGGACACAAGTGGGTATCGTAGACAACTATATGGTTCGAGAAGATGGGTGTCTATATTTTAAAGATAGACTATGTGTACCAAACAATGAAGAATTATAGAAGAATGTCCTACATGAGGTGCATAGTAGTCCTTATGCGATGCATCCAGGAGCAAACAAGATGTACCAAAATTTGAAGAACCATTATTGGTGGAATGGGATGAAGAAAGACATTATTAATTATGTTGCTCAATGTCTAACTTGTCAACAGGTGAAAGCCGAACATCAAGTCCCTTCTAGATTGTTGCAACCAATAACAATTCCCAAATGGAAATGGGAAAGAATCATAATGGACTTCGTGACGTCTTTACCACTTACACAGAAGAAACATGATGCAGTATGGGTTGTTGTTGATAGATTGACAAAGTCTGCACACTTTCTTCCAGTTAGAATGGATTATTCACTTGATAGGTTGGCTCAGTTATAAGTAGATGAGATAGTGCGGCTACACGGAGTGCCTATTTCAATCATTTCTGACCGAGATCCAAGATTTACTTCAAGATTTTAGAAGAAATTGCAAGAAGCCTTAGGTAGTAAACTTTATTTCAGTACTTCACTTCATCCTCAAACAGATGGTCAATCTGAAAGAGTAATTCAGGTGTTGGAAGACATGATGAGAAGTTGTATCATTGAATTTGAGGGAAGTTGGGATAAGTATTTGTCCCTCATAGAGTTTGCCTATAATAACAGCTATCAGTCAAGCATACAAATGGCGCCATATGAAGCATTCTATGGAAGAAAACGTCGAACTCTATTATATTGGACTGAGCTTAGTGAAAACAAGATTTTGAGAGTGGATTTGATTCAGGAGACAAGGAGAAGGTAAAAATTATTCAAGAAAGATTGAAGGCTGCATTGGATAGACAAAAGTCTTATGCTAATCTAAAAAGAAAAGATATTACTTATGAAGTGGGGGATAAAGTATTTCTCAAAGTATCTCCTTGGAAGAAAGTCCTGCGATTTGGCAAGAAAGGCAAGCTCAGTCCGAGATTCATTGGCCCATTTGAGGTTCTAGAGAAGGTTGGACCGATAGCTTATCGGTTGGCACTACCGCTGACACTCGACAAAATTTATAATGTGTTCCATATGTCAATCTTAAGGAGATACAGATCAGATCCATCGCATATCTTATCTCCTGATGTCGTAGAAATCGAACCCGACCTGACATATGAAGAGGAACCGGTACAAATCTTGGCGAGGGAAGTTAAACAATTGAGAAACAAGTCATTCCAATGGTAAACGTACTTTGGAGGAATCATAAGGTTGAAGAAGCAACTTGGGAATTGGAGGATACAATGAAAACTCAATATCCGCAACTGTTTTCAGGTAATTTTTTAGGACGAAAATTCATAAGAGAGGGAGAATTGTAACGACCTGAAATTTCAAAATTTACTTATAATAAATTATTATGATATTAAAATATCATGGAAATTGTTTTTGTAGTTATTATTACTGTTATTGGATATAAGACATTAGAAAATAAGAGTTAATTAAGCTAAAGGGATGAATTGGGTATTTAATTATTTTTTCAAGGGCATTATTAGAAATTAAAAAGAAAATCAAAAATCCAATACGTATTATATCTAGCCTCTGCTCTTCTTCTCCATCATTTTTCTTCATCTTCTTCTCCATTTCCTTTCCGTTATCAAAAAAAATTCCCTAACCTAAAAACTTCCGATTTCTTCGATTCAACTTCAAATTCTTGTTAGAAATCGATCGTTAAGCCCTCTATCATCATCAATTTTAGTGAATCAAGACTAGAAGAGGAGGATTTCAGATTTTAAGATTCAGATGAATAGTAATCCAAATTTGAGGTGAGTGATTTTTTATGAAATTAAAGCTTAATTAGTAGAATTCATGGTAGATTAAGCATATTTATGGTATTAGGAAGTTTATTTATACAATATCTTGATAGAATTATATATGGCTGTTGTAGAGGAAGCTAGTGCAAGCAAATCAATGGCAAAAGAGGTAGAAGTGAGCTAGAAAGAGCTTAGAAAAATGTTTGTGTCTCAAATTTCGATTTATCGGTTTTTCGGAAAATTTTCTAGATTTGTATCCCTATTTTGTTTTAATGTTTTCTCTTGTTATATAAATCCGGTTTGAATGATTCTTAATTCTATTGATATCTAAAAAAACTAAGGAATATATATTCAGAAGAAACCTTATTGAATTTCGTTCGTTTTTAATGTAAAATTTTCGTTTGAAGTTGAGTCATGAAATCTGTTTTCGGAAAATCTCAGCTTTGTACATTGTTTAGTATTTTGATCATAACTTTGGTTATAAAATTTGGATTTCTGTGATTCTGATGGCTTTGGAAATCTCAGACATGTGGCTAATTATGTTTAGAAGAAACTTGTTCGATTGGGTGATGTTTTGATAGTGAAAAATGCAAGGGAAGTCAGGTCACAGAATATGGAAATTTCTGGAAAATATGAATGTTGATTTTATTGTGTTTTAATTGAAGTTTGATGCTTTAAAATTTAGGATTTGAATTTCTTGATTACTGAAGTTATGTTGAATTATGATTGATGGTTTATACTGGAATTTTTAAGATGTTACTTTGATTTATTGCCCTTATTAAATGAGTAGAATACGGGTCAGGGTAGATTGGCGCCAATAAAGGGGGGTACAGTAATGTACAAATAATTGAAGCTTTGGCTTCGGGCTTTGGCCGATATTCTAATAAATATATATTGATATTAAAGCTTCGGCTTCGGACTTGACCGATATATTGATTTTGAAGCTTCGGCTTCGGCTTGACCGATATATTGATTTTGAAGCTTCGACTTCGGGCTTGACTGATACATTGATATTGAAGCTTCGGCTTCGGGCTTGTCCGCTCCCATATCCATTTTACCATTATTCAGGACTTTTTTACTTTGGTCAATATTTGGTTAAAGTGTTTGGAAAATTTGGAAATAAATTTGATTGTACTTTAAAATGTTTATAATATAAGTTTTTGTGTTTGGTTTTATAAAGTCATTTAATTTGTTTTTTGACTTATGAACTGACTTTGTTTCTATTTTTAAAGTGTTAAAAATGTTCAAAGTTATTTTATTTCTTTTATGTACACCACTAAGCAAATTGCTTAGCGTGTAGTTTATTTTCTACACGCAGATAATGAAGATTGTAGATAGCTTGGACTAAAGTGGTATAAGTAGATCAGCTTGAAGAGCAAATAAGGAACGACTCGAGGTGGATTTGTATTTTAATGTAATATTATGGTTTGTAGAATAATGGCATGTACTAGATAGTGTGAGAAACGTAAAGTGGCATTGAGAAATATTTGGAGAATAATTTAGAGTTTGAAACGCTATATTTACATATTAAATCTATAAGTATTGAACTCTATATAGTAGAGTAGAATTGTTTATTGGGTGATTATAGTTACTGTGGCACTCTCAATAAAGGGGGTGTTACACTTGTTGAGCCACATCATGTCCACTTGAACCACTAGCATTTCCTCTCCCCCTTCCTCTTCCAACTTGCATTGTATGAGTAGGAACTACTGCAGGTGTAGATGTACTTATCTGTCTTTGAGGATAATTTGTAATCAAATGTTCTTTTGAGCCACATTTAAAGCAGACTCTACCTTTTCCCCGACATTCCCCTTATACGCATCCTTCCACAATTAGAACATTGTGGAATATTTCCTCTACCTCAACCTGAAGGTACACTAGCCACTGATCCGTACTTATGGTTTGTCTCGGTGAAAACCCTCTGAAATGAGATTGTGTTTGTTCTGATGCTCCCTTCTATTTCTTACTTAGGGATTCTGAACTAGCTGGACCCTACGACCCCTTTTGAAATCCAGATCTTTTTACCATCCTTTGTTGCCTATCTGAATTGATCTTCTCAATGCTCATAGCAGCATCAACCAAGTCATTGAACACCCTAATCTTTTGTGCAAGTAAATGCACTCTAATTTCATCATTCAGCCCATCCTCGAATCTCTTACATCGCTTCACTTCACTGTCGACGATATCACAAGCATACCTCTCAAGTTTGAGGAATTGAATTTCATATTCTGATACAATCATTTATCCCTATCTCAAAGACAAGAACAATTTCTTCTACTCATCTTTGAATCGTTTGCTAACGTACTTCTTGTCAAATTGTTCTAAGAAAAGACCCCAAGTGATTTCTCCGGGGCGCCTTTCTCTCACAATATTATCCCACCACCTCCTTGCCTATTCTTTGAGTAAACCTTGTACACAGTCTAATCTCTCTTCATCTGTAAAATGAAGCCTAGTCAAACAATATTTAGTATGATCAAGCCAATCTTCTGCAAATGCAGGATTCGCTGTGTCCCCTTTAAAGTCATCAACCGAAAGCTTCTTGATTCTTTCAAGAGGAGTTCTCTCCTCTCTTCTTTCAACTTGAGGTACTACAGGAACTCAAGGGATTGCTATATTTTGAAGTACTTGTATGATTACTTCAGTGGTCATATGGTGAAGTAAAGCAGCTTGTGCTGGAGTAGGTTGTTCGGGAAAGCCATGAACTGGTGGAGGTGCATGTCTTTGTTCATCCCCATGCCCAACTATACTCTCAACATCCTTTTCCTCATTTTGGTTGTGACTACTACTACTAGCCATTACTTATTCCTGAAAATTGGACCAAAGTGGATCAAACAACTAGCATAACATATTTATATCCTAAATGGCATGTACATACTAGTCCTAGAATCGCCTAAACCTCGCTCTGATATCAACATGTGTAACACCCCCTTTATAGGGAGTGTCATAGTAACTATAATCACCCAATAAACAACTCTACTCCACTATATAAAGTTCAATACTTATAGATTTAATATGTACAAATATAAATATAATGTTTCCAACTCTAAATTATTCTCCAAATATTTCTCAATGACACTTTACATTTCTTACACTATCTAGTACATGCCATTATTCTACAAACCATAATGTTAAAATACAAATCCACTTCGAGTCTTTCCTTATATGCTCTTCAAGCTGATCCACTTATACTACTTTGGTCCAAGCTATCTACAAATCTCCACCTACATGTAGAAAAATAGCTACACGATAAGCAATTTGCTTAGTGGTGTACAAAAAAGAAATACAACAACTTTGAACATTATTAACACTTTAAACTAGAAACAATGTATGTTCATAAGTCAAAAATAAATTAAATAACTTTATAAAACCAAAACACAAAACTTATACTATAAACATTTCGAAGTACAATCAAATTTATATCCAATTTTTCCAAACACATTAACCATATATTGCCCAAAGTAAACAAGTAATGAATAACGGTAAAATGGATACAGGAGCGGACAAGCCCAAAGCCGAAGCTTTAATATCAATGTATTGGTCAAGCCCGAAGTCGAAGCTTCAAAATCAATAAATCGATCAAGCCCGAAGCCGAAGCTTCAATATCAACATATTTTTATCAGAATATCGGTTGAAGACCGAAGCCAAAGCTTCAATTGTTTGTACAGTACTGTACCCTCCCTTTATTGGCGCCAATCTACCCTGACCCGTATTCTACTAATTTAATAAGGGCAATAAATCAAAGTAACATCTTAAAAATTCTAGTATAACCATCAAACATAATTCAAAATAACTTCAATAATTAAGAAATTCAAATCCTAAATTTTAAAGCATCAAACTTCAATTAAAAACACAATAAAATCAACATTCATATTTTTCAGAATTTTCCCAGATTTATTGACCTGACTTCCCCTGCATTTTTCACTATTAAAACATCATCCAATAGAAGAAGTTTCTTATAAACATAATTAGCCACATGTCTCAACTTTCCAAATCCACCATAATCACAGGAATTCAAATTGTATAACCAAAGTTATGATCAAAATACTAAACAGTGTACAAAGCTGAGATTTTCCAAAAACAGATTTCATGACTCAACTTCAAACTAAAATTTCACATTGAAAACGAATGAAATTCAACAAGGTTTCTTCTGAACATATATTCCTTAGTTTCTGTAGATATCAATAGAATCAAGAATCATTCAAATCTGATTTAGATAACAAGAGAAAACATTAAAACAAAATAGGAATACAAATCTGGAAATTTTCCAAAAAACCAAGAAATTGAAATTAGAGACACAAACCTTTTTCTAAACTCGTTCTAGTTCTCTTCTACCTCTTTTGCATTTGATTTGCTTGCACTAGCTTCCTCTACAATAGCCATGTAATAATTCTATCAAGATATTTTATAAATAAACTTTCTAATACAATAAATATGCTTAATCTACCACGAATTCTACTAATTAAGCTATAATTTCATCAAAAATCACTCACCTCAAATTCAGGTTATTATTCATCCGAACCTTAAAAACTGAAATCCTCTTCTTCTAACCTTGATTCACTGAAATTGATGATGATAGAGGGTTTAAAGATCAATTTCTAACAAGAATTTGAAGTTAAATTGAAGAAATCAGAAACTTTTAGGTTATGGAGAATTTTGATAAGGGATGAGATGAAGAAGTTGAAGATGAAGATGAAGTGGAGAAAGAAGAGAGGATTATACGTATAGGATTAGGATTAGGATTATATTTTTTTTAATTTCCAATAATGCCCTTGAACAAATAATTAAATGTTTAAATTATCCCTCTAACTTAATTAACTCTTATTTCTTATCTAATAACATAAAAGGAAAATTCCATATTATTTTATACTTTTATATCTCAATAAAATTTAGTTTAAAAATGTTGGGTTGTTACAACTTAGATACTAAAAATCAAAATGTGTCTAAGGAACCAGTTACTAACCCGGATAACCTCATTCCGGAGCAGGGACAAAGTCTAGGTTTCGAAGGGAACAGTTCTGAAGTGGACCCTAACGGTGAGGCTAGTTCGGAGGAAAGGGTGGAAAAGAAGAAGAATGAGATGTCAGGTGAAAGGGAGGAAGAAGAATAAGAAAGCAGTGGTTCTTTCGGTTCATCCGGAGATGACTCTCTCAGGTCATTCAGAGATAAACCTCTTCAAGCTACTATCCCTATCAGAATACCAGGAGTCAATACCAATAAAGCTAAATTTGCAGCAGCACTTGAACTGTTAAAAGAAGCTACTCAAGAGGAGAATGAGGAAGGATATATAAAGCAGAGTCTCCGAAACATCTGCATCCATCTGAGAACTGTTGAAAAAGCAATGCCTGAACAAACTTATGGTCCGGATTTGAAGTAGGAGTTGGGATAAATAAAACAATCAGTGAAGAAGATAGAAGAAAAAGTTCAAGATTTCCCTTCTCCTTGAGCAATTGTTTAAGCCTTCTTATCCCAGATCAATCCAACATTCACTGAGCTTAAAGCTAGTATTGCAACAGCCAACTGCTGATCAAGCAAACACATTGGCCTCAAATAACTGTGGAACAATGCTGGACAAGATTACTTCTTCCTCCTCCGAGCTATCCGATGAAATCAAGGCATACCTGGATTCCAAGTTTGAAAACTTGTCAAAATTCATGGCCAAAAGGGATCTCAAACTGGGAATAACGGAACTAGGAATAGACCAACAAGTAGTCCAGGAAATGCTTGAGAACTTTCTAGATGAATCTCTCCTTAAAATCCAAGAGAAGATGATGGATGATATGGGAGATGAGATGGGAATCCGCTTGGTTGGATTGGAGAAAATAATAAATGACTGGAAAGCCTCAATCACAAAAAAAGTCAAGCTCCAAATGGAATCTATCCATAACATCCAGAGAGGTATCAGCGAAGAGATAACTCTCCTTCAAACCGGAATTAATAACTTATCATTATCCGGATCTTCCTTTGCACCGTCAATTCCGGAGAGCCAACTCCTTCTGGTCTTCGACAATCTTATCCAAGTCATCGGGGACTCCGGCTTCTTTGGACAAAAGGGAGTGATAACTCTACTAAAGGAACTTTTCCCTTACTTCGACAAGAAAGATCAAGAGTTTGTACTCCATATCCATCCTGCTATTAAACAGACATATACTCAACTGATGAAAGCCATCTGACCCTATTACCTCACTCCTGCAACCGTTTATCAAATCATTGAAGAGAAGTGCAAAGGAAATGTTGACTACTCCATTTACTCCAAAGCTTGACTAGAAGCCTGGGATAACAGAACCTACATGGTAATCGATCCCCAAGCTGAAAACAAAAAGGGGAAGAAAAGTCAGTAAGGGAAAGGAACTAGCAAAAGCAAGGAAAAGGAGGGAGGACCATCCGGAGGAAATTAGACTAGCTTATCATTCAATGAAAAATTTTTGTAATAGCTAGATTCACTCATATATTTCTGTATTTGTAATCTTACACTTCATTGATGTTAACTATTGTTAATAGCAGAAGTATATAGTGAATATCTAATTTCTAAAAAGATTGCTTCTAAAGTACAATCTGAAATTGTACTATAAAAATATTAGAAGCTAGAATTCAAAAACATTGGGGGAGTTAGGATGCTAGAATTATGGGGGAGTAAAACTTATAAATGACTAAGTATCAAGAATCATACTTAGCTCATATATACTCCATTCCCTTGTGCTTAGTTTTTGTTTCTATCAAATGGGGGAGATTGTTGGGATACAATGATCCGGATCGAAAATTAATCTAAATTATCCGGATCAAGTTTAAAAGAAACAAAAACTTAAACTCCTAAATCCAAATGGAAACATCCGGACAAGATCCAACCACAAGGTCATCCATTGAAGACATCAAGTACCTAAGCATATACTAGAACTATCAGGATAAAGTTTGAAAAGGACACAAACTTTAATCCTTCAAGATCAGCATCCAGAAGAACTGATTGCACTAGCTCTGGAAGATGACAGATCTGGAGATAATGAGTCTAAAGACATCCGAAAGACTCATGCTTGAACACAAATGGGAAAAGTTTCAAAGATAGCTTTTCCCTCCACCTTTTGGTCTTTAAAGTCAAAGATCCTTTCCCCATGAATAAGACAAAAGTGACAGCTTGCACTTTTCAGAAAAAGCACAAAAGGACTGACACCGGACAGAAAAAGCTAGCAACCTTTTTTACCTAGACCAATAAGGAGGCGCGTGGAGTTCACACCAAAAGGTTACTTGTATAAAAGTTGGTATGTCACTAAAATACAAGGAAAACGATCACTGACATCTTTTCAGCCTCAATCCCAAGGATTCAAACAGTTCAAATTACTGTTTAACGGATTGATCAAATGCTCCGGAAGCGCCACATTCAACCTGATCAAGGGTGAAGATTAAAACTCAAGCTCAACAACCCACAACGGCTACATTTATGACAGAAGCCTATAAAAGGGAAGCTTCACATATTGAGAAGGTTGGCTGGTTGATTTGAAAAAGCTATTCACAAGAACATTTGCTTAAGCAATCAGTAATCACAATCCCTCCAAGAATCAAACAATTCTAATTCTGTTGTAAGGATTCCTAAGTGAGTTATAAACTTAAGGAAATCCAAAACCAAAACCTTTGTGAAAACAAGAGTGTAAGGATCTCCAACTTGTGTAAGTTGTGAGATTGCGATACAACTTAAAGTTGGTGCTTTGAGTGGAATCTCCCTGTAGGACTCAGCTTAGATTCGGGGTAGAAGTCTAAGTGGTATATCCTGCTAAAAACTAAAGGACTCAGCTTGGAGTTAGTGCTTCTAGTGTTTTATCCTACATCCGGAAGGACGTACCATCCGGAGACAAATTGTAAGGCTTGATTTCTGCCAGTTGAAAAGGAATCTACTAATGAATAAGCTCGGAGGAAGGAAACTCCGGGGACTGGACGTAGGCGGGGCCAAACCAGTATAAAATCACTGCGTTTGATTTTCTTCTCTTTACTTATTGCATTATATTGTCATACTTGCATTATTCGGATCCATCATCCGGATCATAATCAAACACGCTATACTACGACTTGTTAAAGTCTATTTATTCAGCAAAAACTAGGGTCAATCACCTCCTCTATCCTTATAAGGACCCTCGTAGAAACCAGAAACGAATTATACCTACTATAAAATGGTCGTTTATCTCGTCTAAGGTGATCCAAAAGTAGGAAAAATTAACGTGAAAAACAGCAAAAATAAAGAAAGAAAAGTCAAATTTGAAACAAGCTTTAATAAATTAAGAGTGATAAAAAAAATTATATTGATCACCAAATTGAACATATATGTAAGTGTAATATCTAAAATCTATATATGCATGACAATGGCAGCTTCAGTATCTTATGATCTTCAATATTTCCTGCCCCATAAAATGGATATTTATACCACAATTCTTGCAATTTTCCTTCTAATTATACTTTTTTTTTAAACAACGGAAGAAATCACACAAATCAATAAAACTCCCTCCTGGTCCTAAAATGATTCCTATTTTGGGTACTTCCACCAACTCATCAGGATCTCCGTTGGAATGGATAATGGATATCACCGCCTAGATTTTATAGTTAGAAAGGGTTTAAAAATATTTTTTTTAAAAATTTAGTTATTATCATTTTAAAAGATAAATGTAAATATAATTTTATATAAGTAGAATTGATAAGGTGCTTCCTAAAGTTATGAGTTGGTAATAGACCTGGGCAGGGGCCTGCAAGACCCGCCCATGCGCGTCATCATGGAATGGGCTTGGACAAGCAAGTAATAATATAGGCCTGGCCCGACCCAAACCTTTAATAGCCCGATTGATATATGGGTTAGGTTTGATTTTCATATTAAAACTCAAGCCCGATCCGATATAAATTAATAAGGAATTAATAATATATATATATATATATATATATATATATATATATATATATATAATCAAATTAAATTAATAATATGTATTCTGAAATTAGGAACGAATGTATTTAGTAAGTAGTAATTACCAATGCAAAATCAATCCAATGCAGGTATAATGTATTTACTAATTAATAATTACCAATGCAAAATCTATCTAATTACTCACAAGAGCCTCGTAAATACAGTACATCAATCATCTCAATTACCAAGGTTATTTTTAACTTCTGATTTTGGAGTTTTTAATGTCAAATATAAATATTTTCTCCTAATTATGAATGTGTTCAACGGTTTGAACAATTAGAATTTTTTTTTTAAAATATCAATTCATGGGCTCTGTGGGCGGGTTTGGGTTTTGGTATTTTAATAAAAGTCCGGTCTGGCCTGAGCCTGGACGAAATAATTTATAAGTTAGGCGAGGCTTGGATTACTATTTTTTTAGTTAGATTCGATTAAGCCCGACTCAAATTCGATCCAGCCCGGCACATGTTCAGATCTAGTTGATAAGAGTTTAGTTCCTAATTTTCATAAAAGAATATATTTTATTTAATTATTTTTTTATTAAAGGCTCAAATCACTATTTTTAATATTAATTTACCTAAAATCTCTAAATTATCCGAGCCGGGCCTCCAACTCACAAACCCGGTTCACAAATCATTTCAAACTCAAGCCAAACAACACGGTCCTCCTATGTTTATGGAGTTAGGTTCGGTCTTATAATTTCCTCAGCAAATACTAACTAAGACCCGTACAGAAAATATTGGTCGCTTTAGTGTTTTATGTAATTTTACTGACTTTATTTATGTAACATATTAAATTGTTTCAGCAAAAAAACATATTAAATTGTTAGTTTTAATTAACTGATATTGACGGAATACCGTGCTAATTTTCAGCCCATAAATTTCTAGTTGTAATTTTATCGCACTAAGGCCCTGTTCTTTTCAATTGATAAGTAGGTGTACTGAATTGAATTGAATTGAATGATACTGAATTGAACTATACTAAAACTGAAAATACTGAAACTGAATTATAATTAATAATATAAATAATATTTGAAAATATAAAATACATAATAATTAATAACACTTTAAATAATACTATACATTTTAATAAAATTTATTAATTGTTACATATAATAATAATTAAATATACTATTATAAATTATTATTATTATTTATTGTAATTATTGTTTTAAATATTATCTTATTATTTTAATTATTATCAATATTTATAAAATATTATTACTTTTATTTATTTATTTATTTTATAAAATTATTTATGATAGAAATAATAATTAATAATTTTTAAAATATTATTATTGGTTTCTTTTTTTAGTTATTATTTATAATTATTGATATTAATTAATAATATTTATATAATGTATAAATAGAAATGAACTAAAATTGAAATTGAAATGATATTATCATTAATATTTATTATTTTTAATATTTATGAATAATAATATACATTAATAATATTGATATAATGCATAAATTGAAACTTAATATTGAATTCTGAATACTGAATGTTGAATGCTGGATACTGAATACTGAATACTGAAACTGAACTGAACTGAATGGTACTAAACTGAGCTGATTGGTACTAAACAGAACTGAACTGAACAGAAAATAAGTTGAAAAGAACAGGGCCTAAATATCATCATACAGAACCTCTGTTTTAAAAATTCCCGCCTAGTCCCTCTTAGGCTTTATTTTAGAGCTTGTCGTCCGACTTTACGTTCCCATGGGGCTGCCAGGCCCCTAATCGATTTATTGCCGCCTGGACACCCCCTAGTCTGATTTTTTCCACCTAGACGACGCCTGAATTCAATTTTTTAAGATATTGATATCTATAATAATTATAGTTTGATATTTTTAACGTACTAAAAATAGCTTAGTTGGTAAATGAAAGTACATAAAACTAATCTCATAATAAAAGTCTCATTTCCAATTTTAAAACATTCTCTAAATTATGTTTTTTTAATATTTTATAAATTATTTTTTAGTTAAAATTATATTTTTATATATAAATAATAAAAAATTAAAAAATACAAATCCGTCTAGGCCACCGCTTAGTCCCCGCTCAGGCCTCGCCTAGATCCTTTGAAGCCCTGGCCGCCCGACTAGCGCCTAGCGCTTTTTAAAACACTGTACAAAACCATATTGAGCCGTGTGTTAGAAATAGACATGTTCATCGAGCAGGCTGGGTTGGGTTCATGTAACACCCCCTTTATAGGGAGTTTCACGGTAACTATAATCACCCAATAAACAACTCTACTCCACTATATAGAGTTCAATACTTATAGATTATATATGTACAAATACAAATATAGCGTTTCAAACTCTAAATTATTCTCCAAATATTTCTCAATGCTAATTATTCTCTAAATATTTCTCAATATCACTTTACATTTCTCACACTATCTAGTACATGTCATTATTATAAAAACCATAATATTACATTAAAACACAAATCCACCTTGAGTCTTTCATCATTTGCTCTTCAAGCTGATCCATTTATAACACTTTGGTCCAAGCTATCTACAAGTTCTCCACCTACGTGTAGAAAAATAATTACACGCTAAGCAATTTGCTTAGTGGTGTCCATAAAAGAAATACAATAGCTTTGAACATTTTTTAACACTTTAAAAATAGAAACAAAGTATGTTCATAAGTCAAAACAAATTAAACAACTTTATAAAACTAAATCACAAAACTTATATAGTAATCCTTTCAAAGTACAATCAAATTTATATCCAATTTTTTCAAACACATTAACCATATATTGCCCAAAGTAAACAAGTCCTGAATAACGGTAAAATAGATACGGGAGCGGACAAGCCCGAAGCCGAAGCTTCAATATCAATGTATCGGTCAAGCCCGAAGCTGAAGCTTCAAAATCAATATATCGGTCAAGCCCCGAAGCCGAAGCTTCAAAATCAATATATCGATCAAGCCCGAATATATATATATATATATATATATATATATATATATATATATATATATCAGAATATCGGCCAAAGCCCGAAGCCAAAGCTTCAATTCTTTGTACAGTACTGTACCCCCCTTTATTGGCGCCAATCTACCCTGACCCTTATTCTACTCGTTTAATAAGGGCAATAATTCAAAGTAACATCTTAAAAATTCCAGTATAAACCATCAATCATTATTCAACACAACTTCAGTAATTAAAGAAATTCAAATCCTAAATTTTAAAGCATCAAACTTCAATTAAAACACAATAAAATCAATATTCATATTTTCCAGAAATTTCCAGATTCTTTGACCTGACTTCCCTTGCATTTTTCACTATAAAAACACCATCCAATCGAAGAAGTTTCTTCTAAACATAATTAGCCACATGTCTCAGCTTTCCAATGCCACCAGAATCACAGAAATCCAAATTTTATAACCAAAGTTATGATCAAAATACGAAACAGTGAACAAAGCTGAGATTTTTCGAAAACAGATTTCATGGCTCAACTTCAAACGAAAATTTCACATTGAAAATGAACGAAATTCAACAAGGTTTCTTCTGAACATATATTTCTTAGTTTCTGTAGATATCAATACAATCAAGAATCATTCAAATAGGATTTACATAACAAGAGAAAACATTAAAACAAAATAGGGATACAAATCTGGAAATTTTTCCGAAAAACCGATAAATCGAAATTTGAGACACAAACCTTTTTCTAAGCTCTTTCTAGCTCTCTTCTTCCTCTTTTGCCTTTGATTTGCTTGCACTAGCTTCCTCTATAACAACCATATACAATTCTATCAAGATATTGTATAAATAAACTTCCTAATACCATAAATATGCTTAATCTACCATGAATTCTACTAATTAAGCTTTAATTTCATCAAAAATCACTCACCTCAAATTCGGATTACTATTCATACGAATCTTAAAATCTGAAATCCTCCTCTTCTAGTCTTGATTCACTGAAATTGATGATGATAGAGGGCTTAACGATCGATTTCTAACAAGAATTTGAAGTTGAATCGAAGAAATCGGAAGTTTTTAGGTTAGGGAATTTTTGATAAAGGAAAGGAAGAAATGGAGAAGGATAAGGACATGAAGATGAAGGGGATGAAGGGATACGTATAGGATTTTTTTTTCTAATTTCCAATAATGCCCTTGAACAAATAATTAAATGCCCTATTCATCCCTCTTACTTAATTAACTCTTATTTCCTTATGTCTTATATCCAATAACTACAAAAATAATTTCCATGATATTTTAATACCATAGTAATTTATTATAAGTAAATTTTAAAATTTCAGGTCGTTACAATTCTCCCCCTCTTATGAATTTTCGTCCTTAAAAATTTCCTGAAAACAGTTGTGAATATTGAGTTTTCATTGTATCCTCCGGTTCCCAAGTTGCTTCTTCAACCTTATGATTCTTCCAAAGTACTTTTACGAAAGGAATAGACTTGTTTCTCAATTGTTTAACTTCTCTCGCCAAGATTTGTACCGGTTCCTCTTCATACATCAAGTCGAGTTCGATTTCTACGACATCAGGAGATAAGATATGTGATGGATCTGATCTGTATCTCCTTAACATTGACACATGGAACACATTATGAATTTTGTCGAGTGTAGGGGGTAGTGCCAACCGATAAGCTACCGGTCCAACCTTCTCTATAACCTCATATGGGCCAATGAATCTCAAACTGAGCTTGCTTTTCTTGCCAAATTGCAGGACTTTCTTCCAAGGAGATACTTTGAGAAATACTATATCCCCAACTTCATAAGTATTGTCTTTTCTTTTTAGATTAGCATAAGACTTTTGTCTATCCGATGCAGCCTTCAATCTCTCTTGAATAAGTTTTACATTCTCCTTTATCTCCTGAATCAAATCCACTCCCACAATCTTAATTTCACTAAGCTTGGTCCAATGTAATGGAGTCCGACATTTTCTTCCATACAATGCTTCATATGGCGCCATTTGTATGCTTGACTGATAGCTATTATTGTAGGCAAGCTCCATGAGGGATAAATACTTATCCCAACTTCCCTCAAATTCAATAATACAACTTCTCATCATGTCTTCCAACACCTGAATTACTCTTTCAGATTGACCATCTGTTTGAGGATGAAATAAAGTACTAAAATGAAGTTTACTACCTAAGGCTTCTTGCAACTTCTTCCAAAATCTCGAAGTAAATCTTAGATCTCGGTCAGAAATGATTGAAACAGGCACTCCGTGTAGCCACACTATCTCATCTACATATAACTGAGCCAACCTATCAAGTGAATAATCCATCCTAACTGGAAGAAAGTGGGCAGACTTTGTCAATCTATCTACAATAACCCACACTACATCATGTTTCTTCTGTGTAAGTGGTAAAGATGTCACGAAGTCCATTGTTATTCTTTCCCATTTCCATTCTAGAATTGTTATTGGTTGAAATAATCCAGAAGGAACTTGATGTTCGACTTTCACCTATTGACAAGTTAGACATTGAGCAACATAGTTAGTAATGTCTTTCTTCATCCTATTCCACCAATAATGGCTCTTCAAATTTTGGTACATCTTGTTTGCCCCTGGATGCATTGCATAAGGACTACTATATGCCTTATGTAGGATATTGTTCTTTAATTCTTCATTATTTGGCACACATAGTCTATCTTTAAAATATAGACATCCATCTTCTCGAACCATATAGTCGTCTACGATACCCACTTGTGTCCTTGCTCGAATAACCTTCAAGTCATCATCTTCATTTTGTGCTTGCTTCACCTGTTGTAGTAGTACAGGTTGAATCTCTAATTCTGCAATTAAGGTTCCATCACTAGTAAGAGCTAACCCTGTATTCATAGCCCTTAGTGCCATCATTATCTTTCTACTGAGAGCATCTGCCACTACATTACCCTTTCCTGGATGGTAATCAATAAGACAATCGTAATCTTTAATGAATTCCATCCACCTTCTCTGCCTTAAATTCAACTCCTTCTGTGTTGGCAAATATTTCAAGCTTTTATGATCTGTATAAATATAACATTTTTCTCCATAAAGATAGTGTCGCCAAATTTTCAAGGCAAAGACTATTGTAGCCATTTCCAAATCATGAGTAGGATAATTCCTTTCATGATTCTTCAATTGCCTGGAAGCATAGGCAATCACTTTCCCTTCTTGCATCAAAACACACCCAAGACCACCATGCGAAGCATCACTATAGATTACAAAAGGATGGATGCTTTTGTCAACATTGCCTTCAACTTCTCAAAACTTTCTTGGCACTTATCATTCCACTCAAATTTTGCATTCTTTTGAAGTAGTTTCATCAGCGGGGCAGCAATGACTGAAAATCCCTTCACAAATCTTCTATAATACCCTGCTAAGCTAAGGAAACTTCTGACTTCCATACTTTAGTGGTTTCCATTCTACAACTACTTCTATCTTTTTAGGATCCACTTTAATTCCTTCTGCAGAAACAACATGGCCTAAGAAAGAAACTTCTTCAAGCCAAAACTCACATCTGCTAAGTTTGTCATATAACTTATTTTCCCTCAAAGTTTAGAAGACTATCCGCAAATGTTGATCATGCTCTTCCCGTGACTTAGAATACACCAAAATATCATCAATGAAAACCACTACCAACCTGTCTAAATATAAGTAAAAGACACGGTTCACAAGGTCCATAAATGTTGCTGGTGCATTAGTTGGACCAAATGGCATCACCAAAAATTCGTAGTGCCCATATCTGGTTCGAAAAGTCGTCTTAGCAATATCATCATCTTTCACTCTTATCTAATAGTAACCCGGTCTTAAATCAATCTTGGAGAAGTATTTGGCACCCTTGAGTTGATCAAATAAGTCTTCAATCCTTGGCAATGGATACTTGTTCTTGTCTATCAATTTATTCAACTCCCGGTAATCAATACATAGTCGGAGTGACCCATCTTTCTTCTTAACAAACAACACTGGTGCACCCCACGAGGATATACTCAGGCGTATGAATCCTTTGTCTAACAATTCTTGCAACTGAATCTTTAACTCTTTCAGTTCAGCAGGCACCATTCTGTATGGTGCTTTTGATACTGGTGCGGGACCCGGCAATACATCAATTGCAAATTCTACCTCTCTTTTCGGTGGCAGCCCTTGTAGTTCTTCTGGAAATACATCAGGAAAATCACATACTGTAGGAATATTCTGCAATTCTAACTCACCTTTCTTCAATTCTAGAGCGAAGATTAGGTAAGCCTGACATCCCTTCCTAACCAGCCTTTTAGTCTTCATAAAAGAAATTATGTTACAAAGATAATCTGATCTTTCCCCCATAATAACTATTTCTTCTCCATCAGAAACTTGAAGTGACATTCTTTTATTTTTGCAATCCACCACAGCTCGATGTTCTGATAACCAATCCATTCCCAAGATAACATCGTAATCTCAGAAAGGTAACTCAATTAAATTTACATGGAAAAGTTGATGTTGAATCATAATAGGATAATTCATATACACTTTGCTTACTATCACACTGTGTCCTAAAGGATTAGTCACTTCGATATTTTCTCCTAATTCTTCTACATGTAACTCTTTCTCTTATGCTAATGTAGTATATATATATATATATATATATATATATATATATATATATATATATATATATATATATATATATATATATATATATATATATATATATGAATGAGATGAACCGGGGATCTATCAAAGCATAAACATTGTGATTAAAGAATGAAAATTTATCGACAATAACTTCAGTAGATTCCCGAGTCTCAGGCCCTCGGATTGCATAACTTCGTGCCATTCCTCCTGGTCTACCACTCTGGGAAGCTTATTGAGCCACATCATGTCCACTTAAACCACTAGCATTTCCTCTTCCCTTTCCTCTTCCTCCTTGCATTGTAGGAGTAGGAACTACTGCAGGTGCAGATGTACTTATCTGTCTTTGAGGACAATTTGCAATCAAATGTTCCCTCGAGCCACATTTAAAGCAGACTCTACCTTTTCCCCAACATTCTCCTGTATGTATTCTTCCACAATTAGAGCATTGTGGAATATTTCCTTTGCCTTGACCTGAAGGTACACTAGCCGCTGAGCCCGTACTTATGGTTTGTCTTGGTGAAAACCCTCTGAAAGAGATTGTGTTTGTTCTGATGCTCCCTTCTGTTTCTTACTTAAAGATTCTGAACTAGCTGGACCCTCCTTTTTGAAATCCAGATCTTTTAGCCATTCTTTGTTATCTATCTGAATTGATCTTCTTAATGCCCGTAGCAGCATCAACTAAGTCATTAAACACCCTAATCCTTTGTGCAAGTAAATGCACTCTAATTTCATCATTCAGCCCATCCTCGAATCTCTTACATCGCTTTACTTCACTATCAACGATATTACGAGCATACCTCTCGAGTTTGAGGAATTGAACTTCATATTCTGATACAGTCATTCCTCCCTGTCTTAAAGATAAGAACAATTTCCTCTGCTCATCCTTAAATTATTCGCTAACGTATTTCTTGTCAAATTGTTTCAAGAAAAGACCCCAAGTGATTTCTCTGGGGCGCCTTTCTCTCACAATATTATCCCACCACCTCCTAGCTTGTTCTTTGAGTAGACCTTGCACACAGTCTAATCTCTCTTCATATGTAAAATGAAGCCTAGTCATATACCATTTAGTATGATCAAGCCAATCTTCTACAAATGCTGGATTCACTGTGTCCCCTTTGAAGTCATCAGCTGGAAGCTTCTTGATTCTTTCAAGAGGAGTTCTCTCCTCTCTTCTTTCAATATGAGGTACTACAGGAACATGAGGGATTTGTATGTTTCGAGGTACTTGTGTGATTACTTCAGTAGTCATATGCTGAAGTAAAGCAGCTTGTGTTGGAGTAGGTTGTTCGGGAAAGTCATGAACTGGTGGTGGTTCATGTCTTTGTTCATCCCCTTGTCTAGTACGGACCGTACTCTCAGCATCCCCTTCCTCACTCTGGTTATGACTACTACTGGCCATAACTTATTCCTGAAAATTGGACCAAAGTGGATCAAACAACTAACATAACATATTTATATACTAAATGGCATGTACATACTAGTCCTAGAATCACCTAAACCTCAGCTCTGATACTAACAAATGTAACACCCCCTTTATAGGCAGTGTCATGGTAACTATAATCACCCAATAAACAACTCTACTCCACTATATAGAGTTCAATACTTATAGATTACATACATACAAATATAAATATAGCGTTTCAAACTCCAAATATTTCTCAATGCTAGTTATTCTCCAAATATTTCTCAATACCACTTTACATTTCTCACACTATCTAGCACATGCCATTACTCTACAAACCATAATATTACATTAAAATACAAAACCACCTTCAGTCTTTCCTTATTTGCTCTTCATGCTGGTCCACTTATATCACTTTGGTCCAAGCTATCTACAAGTTCTCCACCTACGTGTAGAAAAATAACTACACGCTAAGCAATTTGCTTAGTGGTGTCCATAAAAGAAATCCAATAACTTTGAACATTTTTTTAACACTTTAAAAATAGAAATAAAGTATGTTCATAAGTCAAAACAAATTAAACAACTTTATACAGCTAAATCACAAAACTTATATAGTAATCCTTTCAAAGTACAATCAAATTTTTATCCAATTTTTCCAAACACATTAACCATATATTGCCCAAAGTAAACAAGTCCTGAATAACGGTAAAATAGATACAGGAGCGGACAAGCCCGAAGCCGAAACTTCAATATCAATGTATCGGTCAAGCCCGAAGCTGAAGCTTCAAAATCAATATATCGGTCAAGCCCGAAGCCGAAGCTTCAAAATCAATATATCGGTCAAGCCCGAAGCCGAAGCTTCAATATCAATATATATATATATATATATATATATATATATATATATATATATATATATATATATATATATATATATATATATATCAGAATATCGGCCAAAGCCCGAAGCCAAAGCTTCAATTGTTTGTACAGTGTTATACCCCCCTTTATTGGCGCCAATCTACCCTGACCCTTATTCTACTCGTTTAATAAGGGCAATAATTCAAAGTAACATCTTAAAAATTCCAGTACAAACCATCAATCATTATTCAACACAACTTCAGTAATTAAAGAAATTCAAATCCTAAATTTTAAAGCATCAAACTTCAATTAAAACACAATAAAATCAATATTCATATTTTCCAGAAATTTCCAGATTCTATGACCTGACTTCCCTTTCATTTTTCACTATAACAACATCATCCAATCGAAGAAATTTCTTCTAAACATAATTAGCCACATGTCTCAGCTTTCCAAAGCCACCAGAATCACAGAAATCCAAATTTTATAACCAAAGTTATGATCAAAATACTAAACAGTGAACAAAGCTGAGATTTTTCGAAAACAGATTTCATGGCTCAACTTCAAACGAATATTTCACATTGAAAATGAACGAAATTCAACAAGGTTTCTTCTGAACATATATTTCTTAGTTTCTATAGTTATCAATAGAATCAAGAATCATTCAAATTGGATTTACATAAGAAGAGAAAACATTAAAACAAAACAGGGATACCAATCTGGAAATTTTTCCGAAAAACCGATAAATCGAAATTTGAGACACAAACCTTTTTCTAAGCTCTTTCTAGCTCTTTTCTACCTCTTTTGCCTTTGATTTGCTTGCACTAGCTTCCTCTACAACAACCATATATAATTCTATCAAGATATTGTATAAATAAACTTCCTAATACCATAAATATGCTTAATCTACCATGAATTCTACTAATTAAGCTTTAATTTCATCAAAAATCACTCACCTCAAATTTAGGTTACTATTCATCCGAATCTTAAAATCTGAAATCCTCCTCTTCTAGTCTTGATTCACTGAAATTGATGATGATAGAGAGCTTAAGGATCGATTTCTAACAAGAATTTGAAGTTGAATCGAAAAAATCGAAAGTTTTAGGCTATGAAATTTTTGATAAAGGAAAGGAAGAAATGGAGAAGGATAAGGAAATGAAGATGAATGGGATGAAGGGAATGAAGGGATACATATAGGATTTGATTTTCTTTTTTTTCAATTTCCAATAATGCCCTTGATCAAATAATTAAATGTCTAATTCATCCCTCTTACTTAATTAACTCTTATTTCCTCATGTCTTATATCCAATAACAATAATAATAACTACAAAAATAATTTCCATGATTTTAACGATCTGAAATTTTAAAATTTACCTATAATAAATTATTATGGTATTAAAATATCATGGAAATTATTTTTTGTAGTTATTATCATTATTATTGGATATAAGACATGAGGAAATAAGAGTTAATTAAGTAAGAGAGATGAAGTTGGCATTTAATTATATGTTCAAGGACATTATTAAAAATTAAAAAAAAAAACAAAATACATACCTTACCATCCAGCTTCTTCTAACCTTCACCTTCATCATTTCCTCATTTCTTCCTATCCCTTAACCAAATTTTTCCCTAATCTAAAAACTTTCGATTTCTTCGATTCAACTTCAAATTCTTGTTAGAAATCGATCATAAAGCCCTCTATCATCATAAATTTCAGTGAATCAAGACTAGAAGAAGAGGATTTTAGATTTTAAGATTCGGATGAATAGTAACCCGAATTTGAGGTGAGTGATTTTTGGTGAAATTAAAGCTTAATTAGTAGAATTCATGATAGATTAAGCATATATATGGTATTAGAAAGTTTATTTATACAATATCTTGATAGAATTGTATATGGCTATTGTAGAGGAAGCTAGTGCAAGCAAATCAAAGGCAAAAGAGGTAGAAGAGAGCTAGAAAGAGCTTAGAAAAAGGTTTGTGTCTCGAATTTCGATTTCTCGGTTTTTCGGAAAATTTTCTAGATTGTATACCTGTTTTATTTTAATGTTTTCTCTCATTATATAAATCCGATTTGAATGATTCTTGATTTTATTGATATCTACAGAAAGTAAGAAATATATGTTCAGAAGAAACCTTATTGAATTTCATTCGTTTTCAATTTGAAATTTTCGTTTGAAGTTGAGTCACGAAATCTGTTTTCGGAAAATCTCAGCTTGGTACACTGTTTAGTATTTTGATCATAACTTTAGTTATAAAATTTGGATTTCTGTGATTCTGGTGGCTTTAGAAATCTGAGACATGTGTCTATTTATGTTTAGGAGAAAGTTCTTCGATCGGATGATTGTGAAAAATGCAGGGGAAGTCAGGTTACGAAACCTGGAAAAATTTCAGAAAGTATGAATATTGATTTTATTGAGTTTTAATTGAAGTTTGATGCTTAAAAATTTGGGATTTGGATTTCTTAATTACTGAAGTTATGTTGAATTATGATTGATGGTTTATACTAGAATTTTTAAGATGTTACTTTGATTTATTGCCCTTATTAAACGAGTTGAATACGGGTCAGGGTAGATTGGAGCCAATAAAGGGGGGTACAGTACTGTACAAACAATTGAAGCTTTGACTTCAGGCTTTGGCTGATGTTATGATATATATAAATTGATATTGAAGCTTTGGCTTCGGGTTTGACCGATATATTGATTTTGAAGCTTCGGCTTCGAGCTTGACCGATATATTGATTTTAAAGCTTCAGCTTCGGGCTTGTCCGCTCCCGTATCCATTTTACCGTTATTCAGGACTTGTTTACTTTGGGCAACATGTGGTTAAAGTGCTTGGAAAAATTGGATACAAATTTGATTGTACTTTGAAAGGATTACTATATAAGTTTTGTGATTTGGTTCCATAAAGTTGGTTAATTTGTTTTTGACTTATAAATATACTTTGTTTCTATTTTAAAAATGTTCGAAGTTGTTATATTTCTTTTATGGACACCACTAAGCAAATTGCTTAGCGTGTAGTTTTTTTTCTACACGTAGATGGAGAACTTGTAGATAGCTTGGACCAAAGTGGTATAAGTGGATCAGCTTGAAGAGCACATAAGGAAAGATTCAAGGTGGATTTGTATTTTAATATAATATTATGGTTTGTAGAATAATGGCATGTACTAGATAATATGAGAAATGTAAATTGGTGCTGAGAAATATCTAGAGAATAATTAGCATTGAGAAATATTTGGAGTTTGAAACGCTATATTTGTATTTATACATATTAAATCTATAAGTATTGAACTTTATATAATAGAGTAGAGTTATTTATTGGGTGATTATAGTTACCGTGGCACTCCCTATAAAGGGGGTATTACACTTGTTGGTATCAGAGCTGAGGTTTAGGCGATTCTAAGACTAGTATGTACATGTCATTTAAGATATAAATATGTTATGTTAGTTGTTTGATCTACTTTGGTCCAATTTTCAGGAATAAGTAATGGCTAGTAGTAGTCACAACCAGAGTGGGGAAGAGGATGCTGAGAGTACAGTCCGTATTAAATAAGGGGATGAACGAAGACATGAACCACCACCAGTTCATAGCTTTCCCGAACAACCTACTCCAGAACAAGCGGCTTTACTTCAGCATATGACTAGGGAAGTAATCACACAAGTACTTCAAAACATACAAATCCCTCAAGTTCCTGTAGTACCTCACATTAAAAGAAGAGAGGACAGAACTCCTCTTGAAAGAATCAAGAAGCTTCCGGCTGATGACTTCAAAGGGGATACAATGAATCCTGCATTTACAGAAGATCGGTTTAATCATACTAAATGGTGTATGACTAGGCTTCATTTTACAGATGAAGAGAGATTAGACTGTGTGCAAGGTCTACTCAAAGAACAAGCTAGGAGGTGGTGGGATAATATTGTGAGAGAAAGGCGACCCGGAGAAATCACTTGGGGTCTTTTTTTAGAACAATTTGATAAAAAGTACGTTAGTGAACGATTCAAGGATGAGCAAAGGAAATTGTTCTTGTCTTTGAGATAGGAACGAATAACTGTATTAGAATATGAAATTCAATTCCTCAAACTCGAGACGTATGCTCGTGATATGGTTGACAGTGAAGTAAAGCGATGTAAGAGATTCGAGGATGGGCTGAATGATGAAATTAGAGTGCATTTACTTGCATAAAAGATTAGGGTGTTCAGTGACTTGGTTGATGCTGCTACGGGTATTGAGAAGATCAATTCTGATAGACAACAAAGAATAGCTAAAAGATCTGGATTTCAAAAGGGATCACAGGGTCCAGTTAGTTCAGAATCTCCAAGTAAGAAACAGAAAGGAACATCAGAACAAACACAATCTTATTTCAGAGGGTTTTCACTGAGACAAACCATAAGTATGGGGTCAGCTGCTAGTGTACCTTCAGGTAGAGGCAGAGGAAATATTCCACAATGTTCTAATTGTAGAAGGATACATACAGGGGAATGTTGGGGAAAAGGTAGAGTCTGCTTTAAATGTGGCTCGAGGGAACATTTAATTGCAAATTGTCCTCAAAGACAGATAAGTACATCTGCACCTACAGTAGTTCCTACTCCTACAATGCAAGGTGGAAGAGGAAGGGGAAGAGGAAATGCTAGTGAGGCAAGTGGACATAATGTGGCTCAACAAACACCGTAGAGTGGTAGACCGGGAGGAATGGCGTGAAGTTATGCAATCCGAGGGCTTGAGACTCGGGAATCTACTGAAGTTATTATCGGTAAATTTTCATTCTTTAATCACGATGTTTAAGCTTTGATAGATCCCGGTTCATCTCATTTATATATATGTACTGCATTAGCACAAGAGAAAGGGTTGCATGTAGAAGAATTAGGAGAAAATATTGAAGTGACTAATCCTTTAGGACACCGTGTGATAGTAAGCAAAGTGTATATGAATTGCCCTATTATAATTCAACATCAACTTTTCCTTGCAAATTTAATTGAGTTACCTTTCCGAGATTACGATGTTATCTTGGGAATGGATTGGTTATCGGAACATCGAGCTGTGGTGGATTGCAAAAACAAAAGAATGTCACTTCAAGTTTCTGATGGAGAAGAAATAGTTATCGTGGGGGAAAGATCAGATTATCTCTATAACATAATTTCTTTTATGAAGACTAAAATACTTGTTAGGAAGGGATGTCAGGCCTACCTAATCTTCGCTCTAGAATCGAAGAAAGGTGAGTTAGAATTGTAGAATATTCCTACGGTATGTGATTTTTCTGATGTATTTCCAAAAGAAATACCAGGGTTGCCACCAAAAAAGAGGTAGAATTCGAAATTGATGTATTGCCGGGTACCGCACCAGTATCCAAAGCACCATATAGAATGGCGCCTGTTGAGCTGAAAGAGTTCAAGATCCAGTTGCAAGAATTGTTAGACAATGGATTCATACGGCCGAGTATATGCTTGTAGGGTGCACAAGTGTTGTTTGTTAAGAATAAAGATGGGTCGATCCGATTACGTATTGATTACCAGGAGTTGAATAAATTGACAGTGAAGAACAAGTATCCATTGCCAAGGATTGAAGACTTATTTGATCAACTCAAGGGTGCCAAATACTTCTCTAAGATTGATTTGAGATCGGGTTACTATCAGATGAGAGTGAAAGATGATGATATTGCAAAGACGGCTTTCTGAACTAGATATGGGCACTATGAATTTTTGGTGATGCCATTTGGTCTAACTAATGCACTAGCAGCATTTATGGACCTTATGAACCATGTCTTTTATTTATATTTAGACAGGTTTGTAGTGGTTTTCATTGATGATATTTTAGTGTATTCTAAGTCACGGGAAGAGCATAATCAACATTTACGGATAGTTTTCCAAACTTTGAGGGAAAATAAATTGTATGCCAAACTTAGCAAATGTGAGTTTTTAGCTTGAAGAAGTTTCTTTCTTAGGCCATGTTGTTTCTGCAGAAGGAATTAAAGTGGATCCTAAGAAGATAGAAGCAGTTGTAGAATGGAAACCACCAAAGAACCCTACGAAAGTCAGAAGTTTCCTTGGTTTAGTGGGGTATTATAGAAGATTTGTGAAGGGATTTCATGTCATTGTTGCCCCTCTGACGAAACTACTTCAAAAGAATGCAAAATTTGAGTGGAATCATAAGTGCCAAGAAATTTTTGAGAAGTTGAAGGCAATGTTGACAAAAGCACCCATCCTTACCCAACCAAAACCTGGAAAAGACTTTGTAATCTATAGTGATGCTTCACTTAGTGGTCTTGGGTGTGTTTTGATGCAAGAAGGGAAAGTGATTGCCTATGCTTCCAGGCAATTGAAGAATCATGAAAGGAATTATCCTACTCATGATTTAGAAGTGGCTGCAATAGTCTTTGCCTTGAAAATTTGGTGACATTATCTTTATGGAGAAAAATGTTATATTTACACATATCACAAGAGCTTGAAATATTTACCAACACAGAAGGAGTTGAATTTACGGTAAAGAAGGTGGATGGAATTCATTAAAGATTACGATTGTCTTATTGATTACCATCCAGGAAAGGCTAATGTAGTGGTAGATGCTCTCAGCAGAAAGACAATGATGGCACTAAGGGCTATGAATACGGGGTTAGCTCTTACCAGTAGTGGAGCCTTAATTGCAGAATTGAAGATTCAACCTGTACTACTACAACAGGTTAAGCAAGCATAAAATGAAGATGATGACTTCAAGATCATTCGAGCAAGGACACAAGTGGGTATCGTAGACAACTATATGGTTCAAGAAGATGGGTGTCTATATTTTAAAGATAGACTATGCGTGCCAAACAATGAAGAATTATAGAAGAATATCTTACAAGATGCGTATAGTAGTCCTTATGTGATGCATCTAGGAGCAAACAAGATGTACCAAAATTTGAAGAGCCATTATTGGTGGAATGGAATGAAGAAAGACATTTTTAACTATGTTGCTCAATGTCTAACTTGTTAACAGGAAAAGCAGAACATCAAGTTCCTTCTATATTGTTGTAACCAATAACAATTCTAGAATGGAAATGGGAAAGAATCACAATGGACTTCGTGACGTCTTTACCACTTACACAGAAGAAACATGATGCAGTGTGGGTTGTTGTAGATAGATTGACAAAGTCTGCCCACTTTATTCCAGTTAGGATGGATTTTTCACTTGATAGGTTGGCTCAGTTATATGTAGATGAGATAGTACGGCTACACGGAGTGCCTATTTCAATCATTTCTGACCGAGATCCAAGATTTACTTCGAGATTTTGGAAGAAGTTGCAGAAGCCTTTGGTAGTAAACTTCATTTCAGTACTTCATTTCATCCGCAAATAGATGGTCAATCTGAAAGAGTAATTCAGGTGTTGGAAGACATGATGAGAAGTTGTATCATTGAATTTGAAGGAAGTTGGGATAAGTATTTGTTCCTTATGGAGTTTTCCTACAATAACAGCTATCAGTCAAGCATACAAATGGCGCCATATAAAGTATTGTATGGAAGAAAATGTCGAACTCCATTATATTGGACCGAACTTCGTGAAAACAAGATTGTGGGGGTGGATTTGATTCAGGAGACAAAGGAGAAGGTAAAACTTATTCAAGAGAGACTGAAGGCTGCATCGGATAGACAAAAGTCTTACGCTGATCTAAAAAGAAAAGACATTACTTATGAAGTTGGGGATAAAGTATTTCTCAAAGTATCTCCTTGGAAGAAAGTCCTACGATTTGGCAAGAAAGGCAAGCTCAGTCCGAGATTCATTGGCCCATATGAGGTTCTAGAGAAGGTTGGACCGGTAGCTTATCGGTTAGCACTACCCCCGACACTCGACAAAATTCATAATGTGTTCCATGTGTCAATGTTAAGGAGATACAGATCAGATCCATCGCATATCTTATCTCCTGATGTCGTAGAAATCGAACCCGACTTAACCTATGAAGAGGAACCGGTACAAATCTTGGCGAGGGAAGTTAAACAATTGAGAAACAAGTCTATTCCTTTGGTAAAAGTACTCTGAAGGAATCATAAGGTTGAAGAAGCAACTTGGGAACCGGAGGATACAATGAAAACTCAATATCCGCAACTGTTTTCAGGTAATTTTCGAGGATGAAAATTCATAAGAGGGGGAGAATTGTAACGATCTGAAATTTTAAAATTTACTTATAATAAATTACTATGGTATTAAAATATCATGGAAATTATTTTTTGTAGTTATTATTATTGTTATTGGATATAAGACATGAGGAAATAAGAGTTAATTAAGTAAGAGGGATGAATTGGGCATTTAATTTTTGTTCAATAGCATTATTGAAAATTAAAAAAAAAATACATACCTTACCATCCAGCTTCTTCTAACCTTCACCTTCATCATTTCCTCCATTTCTTCCTATTCCTTAACCAAATTTTTCCCTAATCTAAAAATTTCCGATTTCTTCAATTCAACTTCAAATTCTTCTTAGAAATCGATCATAAAGCCCTCTATAATCATAAATTTCAGTGAATCAAGACTAGAAGAAGAGGATTTTAGATTTTAAGATTCGGATGAATAGTAACCCGAATTTGAGGTGAGTGATTTTTGGTGAAATTAAAGCTTAATTAGTAGAATTCATGGTAGATTAAGCATATTTATGGTATTAGGAAGTTTATTTATACAATATCTTGATAGAATTATATATGGGTGTTGTAGAGGAAGCTAGTGCAAGCAAATCAAAGGCAAAAGAGGTAGAAGAGAGCTAGAAAGAGCTTAGAAAAAGGTTTGTGTCTCGAATTTCGATTTCTCGGTTTTTCGGAAAATTTTCCAGATTGTATACCTGTTTTATTTTAATGTTTTCTCTCGTTATATAAATCCGATTTGAATGATTCTTGATTCTATTGATATCTACAGAAAGTAAGGAATATATGTTCAGAAGAAAACTTATTGAATTTCATTCGTTTTCAATGTAAAATTTTCGTTTGAAGTTGAGTCACGAAATCTGTTTTCGGAAAATCTCAGTTTGGTACACTGTTTAGTATTTTGATCATAACTTTGGTTATAAAATTTGGATTTCTGTGATTCTGGTGGCTTTGAAAAGCTGAGACATGTGTCTAATTATGTTTAGAATAAAGTTCTTTGATTGGATGATGTTTTAATAGTGAAAAATGTAGGGGAAGTCAGGTTACGAAACCTGGAAAAATTTTGGAAAGTATGAATATTGATTTTATTGAGTTTTAATTGAAGTTTGATGCTTAAAAATTTGGGATTTGGATTTCTTAATTACTGAAGTTATGTTGAATTATGATTGATGGTTTATACTGGAATTTTTAATATGTTACTTTGATTTATTGCCCTTATTAAACGAGTAGAATACGGGTCAGGGTAGATTGGCACCAATAAAGGGGGGTACAGTACTGTACAAACAATTGAAGCTTTGACTTCGGGCTTTGGCCGATGTTATATATATATATATATATATATATATATATATATATATATATATATATTGATATTGAAGCTTCGGCTTCGGGCTTGACCGATATATTGATTTTGAAGCTTCGGCTTCGGGCTTATCCGCTCCCGTATCTATTTTACCGTTATTCAGGACTTGTTTACTTTGGGCAATATGTGGTTAAAGTGCTTGGAAAAATTGGATACAAATTTGATTGTACTTTGAAAGGATTACTATATAAGTTTTGTAATTTGGTTCCATAAAGTTGGTTAATTTGTTTTTGACTTATAAATATACTTTGTTTCTATTTTAAAAATGTTCAAAGTTGTTATATTTCTTTTATGGACACCACTAAGCAAATTGCTTAGCGTGTAGTTTTTTTTCTGCACGTAGGTGGAGAACTTGTAGATAGCTTGGACCAAAGTGGTATAAGTGGATCAGCTTGAAGAGCAAATAAGGAAAGACTCAAGGTGGATTTGTATTTTAATGTAATATTATGGTTTGTAGAATAATGGCATGTACTAGATAATATGAGAAATGTAAATTGGTGTTGAGAAATATCTAGAGAATAATTAGCATTGAGAAATATTTGGAATTTGAAACGCTATATTTGTATTTGTACATATTAAATCTATAAGTATTGAACTTCATATAATGGAGTAGAGTTATTTATTGGGTGATTATAGTTACCGTGGCACTCCCTATAAAGGGGGTGTTACAATGATATTTTAATACCATAGTAATTTATTATAAGTAAATTTGAAATTTCAAGTCGTTACAGTTCAGGTCGGGCTTAATTAGGCTTTTGACTAAAAATATCAATCCATGCCCAGTCCGACCCACACTTTAAAACTTCAGGCTCAGGCCGGGCTTCAAAGGTTATTCCCAAGCAAAGCCCAAAGCCCATAAATAGATTTTTTAAAATTTTTTTGGTATATTAAGAGTAAGAAAGACAAAATTTTGTATAAATATGTTCATATTTTACATATAATTACATTCTCTACTTGAATAATTTAATAAATAGATAACATTATATTAGAAATTCGATAGATTAAAATATAAAAATTTAAAATAATTATTAAGTATACTATATAAATATTTACCAAATATAATAATTATTCATCGGGCCGGGTTCGGATATTTACATAAAAATCAAGTTCGACCCATAAAATATCGGGCTTTAGCGGGTTCGGACTCGGGTCGGGCTTTGGAGATAAATGAGAGCCCAAGTCCGACCTATTTGAACGGGCTCGGGCCAGACCAGGCAGGTACCCAGCCCGTGAACAGGTCTAGTTAGAAATCACGGGGGTAAACACATCACTTCTAGAAGCATAGTTTTCAGTAAAATTGAGCAAATGGGCAATGCAAGTTGGGGTTCGTGAGCCAAACACTCGTTACCTTATCCAAATAAACAATCCAAGCTAATGCATAAGCAATCAAATTATCAATCGTCTCTACAAACAAGACTAAATAAACAAGTGCTAAAAAAAGTTTGCAAGCTCCTTTACAATTGGAAATAAGCCAGATAAAATAAGACAAATCATTAAAGTCAATTTTTTTAAAAAAAATTATACAATTGCACATACATTAAATGTAAAAAAAATCTCACCGTCCTCTGATGTAATTCGAAACTAAAATTTTTAAAAAACACAACTTCAATCTTAATCAATAGAGTAAGACGTGCCGCAAACCATTAAAGTAATTATCTAAAAGCATTCAATATTAAAACACTATTGTGGATCTCCATGCGACATTAGAATATCCAATTTCCTTTAGCCATGCGCAGTCTCACGAAATGTTTTATTTCACTTTCATGGATGCTATGATGATAAGGGTGGAATATGACCCGCTGAAAATGTTTTATTTCACTTTCATAAGTAACATAATCAACATGTGCTTTTCCAAAATCTGGAGTCTCTTTTCCTTGTATTCCTTGTCATGCATGAGGTACAACCAATTAGTTTTGGACGTGGTTTTTGGAACATCACACTAAAAATAATGTAGACTATATTCTCTTAAATTTATAATCACTAAACTAAACTTATATAAATCATAAACTAAATCGAAATTAACTAAATTTGCTGGAATTAATCTAAACTACACATCTTGAATTAAAATAAAATCAAATTTATTTAAAATTATTGACATATTAATGGAACTATAATAAGAATTAAAAATCTCTAGAGTTTGTGATTGATAAAGTTGTATTTGAATCCATCTCGATTTATTCGTTAAATTTTAATAATATAAATAGTGTAAGCTAAAACAAACTTTTTTCTTTGGAAAGAATAAAGGCAAAGTGTCATTTCACGTTAGCTTCTTTCCTGTTGGCGGATTTTTCTCAAACTCTCTATTAATAATTGCATGGATTTATCAAAAAAAAAATTAATTGCATGGATGCAAGTTGCAGCAATAATCAAGCGCCGCCACAATAATCAAATTCACATTCATGTCGGTAGGATGTCTACGAGATCTTTTTTCAATACTCCATTTATCTTTTGATTCTTGAATATTTGTGGAGCCGGGCAGCTCTTCATTATTGCAGGGGCTGTGAAGCACCAAAATTCCTAGATATTTCGTTTCTGTCTCAAAAATCTCAAAATCCTGTTAGTATTTTTTTTGCATTTTCAGTGTGTCTCTCTGATTTTCATAAATGGTTCCTTTTTCGTTTTCGTATTACATGCTCAGGGGGCGTACAAAGGTAAACGCTCACCCAATCACTTGAAAATTTCATGCTTTCCGGCAACTCTGCCCATTTAGAGGCTGCCATAGTTGTTGTTCCATGCTCAATCCCGTTTCTCCTTTTTTCACACTACCATCTTTAGTGGATAGTGTATTTCAATAATAGTTCTACTTAAAAATAGTTCTACATTAGCTCTTCTATTTTCTCCTTCTTATATGATGTGGCACAATAAATATTGGACATTGTCTATCTCATCTTCTACATGTAGGAGAAATTATACACAATGGATCGAGTCTCTTGGTCCATTCTCACTGCATAAATGACATGTGTTCCAGAAACTATTTATGTCATTACTTTCGATTATTTTATTCATTTATAAAACACGTCTTCCAATTTGAGAGATTATACCATGCTCCCAGAGCATTGCCCCCTACTCCCTGCATGAATGACAGATGTCATAGAAACTACTTTATGCTATTTCTTTTTTGTTATTTTATTCATGTCTGGGGCATTTATCATTCATACAAGCAGTAGAGAGCAATGCTCCAGGAACATGGTATAATCTCTATTCTAATTTGATATCTCCTTCTATGTCCTCCATTTATTTTTTTGATATGCATTAAATTTGTAGAAGAGATAAAATAAAAAATAGAAAAAATAAATTTAAAAAATAGTAAAATAATAATATTAATTACCAAATATTAAAAATGAATGAAGGAGAGACATGCCATTTTTTTCCCTTTTTCAACGTGAGAGTACATTTGAATTGTTGAGAACTTTTAATTGCAAAATATATGTGTAAGATTTCATATCTCTTTTAATTCTATTTAATTCCCTTTCCCACTATACCGTACATTAACTGCAAATAATCTCTTCCGCCACTTTTTTTTTATTGGGGTAAAATTGAGGATAAATTTTAAAAATATATTTTTTTTTTATTTTTTTAAAATAAATATTTTAATTATTTTTTAAATATTTTTTTATTTATTATTCTTAAGTATTTAGGTATTTTTTGGATTATTTTTTTAATTATACCCTCATTTATTTCATTATTATTAATTGTAATGGAGTGAAAAATTAAATATTAATTAGAGGGTAAAATAATATTTTTCTGCCTTAATTAATTGATTTCTTAAAAAGTGTGAAATATGTTAGAAGACAAGTAAAAAAAGATGGAGGGAGTATGTGATTTGATTATTTTGTGAAAAGGTTCTTGTGTAAACTTTTTATTTCAAATGTATGACTGTGGTTTCAAAAGTTAGCAAAAACATGATTCTTAAAATTTTGAAACCACATTTGGAAGGGTAATCTTATCCATTTTGAAGTAAAATTTTGCAGCTTTATTTATAAAAATACAATACACATTTAGTGATAAATTTTAAATTTTTTTTAGAAGTACAAATATTTATATTAATTAAAAATTGACGATAACTTTAAAAAATCATAACAAAATGGAAAAATTTCGAAACTTACTCAAATCTTGATAAATAATTCACAAATAATATAGTTAAAAATATAGGAATATTGAATTTATTGAAAAAACTGGTGTAGCATTAACAAAAAAACTAACTTTCAAAACGATACCATGTGGTTAGCATGTTTTTCTAACTTTTGAAACAACAAACACCCATTTGGAAGAAAAATTTTTACAAAGACCTTTATACAAAACATTCAAACCACAAAATATATTTTTGAAATTTACCCTAAAATTTATCTCGCCCTCGTCTCTTTGAATGAAAATTTCATTTTTTTCATGTAACAGTCGGTCATATCTCACAATTTCAATATTCCCGGTAATATTTTACATCCCTGCTTAGGGGAAAGCTAGAAATCTAAGAACTGAATCTAATCAAACCTAACTGGATCAGATCAAACTTATTATGTTCGGTTCTTGGTTCTAATATTTTGCTTATTTGGTATTCGTTCGGTTCTCGATTCTCATAAAAAAATTAAATAAATCGAGAACCGAACCTAATTAGGATAACATATAAATATATGAAAAAAAAATCAAGGGAATCTCTTACTAGAAAGCCGAACATT
The DNA here is from genome assembly GCA_947683365.1 of Euphorbia pulcherrima. Taxonomy (NCBI): domain Eukaryota; kingdom Viridiplantae; phylum Streptophyta; class Magnoliopsida; order Malpighiales; family Euphorbiaceae; genus Euphorbia; species Euphorbia pulcherrima. The sequence goes on from CANTUS010000003.1 coordinate 51,857,689, forward strand.
AGAATTTTTTATTTATGTTTTATCAAATATTAGTGCTATCAGTATTATACGAAAAAAAATATATAGAATTTCATATTAAAACTCAACTAGTGTGGAACATTGAAACATTTTTTATTAATTTAAGTGATTATATTATTTCTTATATTTTATAAGTTACAAATAAACTTGACCGAGTTTTGATTCGTTTAGTATTTTTTACTATATATTACTATCAATATACCAATTTTAATTTTAGCAAGTTATCAAAATTCATAGTAAGTAATTTAAATAATAATTACATTTTTAACATGAAATGCAAATTTTGGTTCTATATTAAACGGAATCGAACCGAACTTAAATATTTAGCTTTAGTCTGGACCGAAGCAAATTTAATTAGTTTTGGTATTAGATACCTAATTTTATTGTTATTCAGTTTTTGATTTATTTGGTAAGGTTCGGTTCGGTTCTTTTCTTGGACCGAACCAACTAATGGTCTCCCCTATCCCTGCTGAATTGTCCCCACTACAAAATGGTGGCTTATCTCGTTTAAAGTAGGGGTGTGCGAAGTCGATCGGAACTGAAATCTAAACCAAAATCAAATAAAAATAACTGAATTGAACTGAATCAGATTTATTTCTGATCGGTTTCAGTTTATAAAATTCTTAATAATTGGGCTTTGATTTTGGTTCTTGTAACAAAAATTGAGATAAAATCGAATCAAACCGAATAAATTAATATATATTATATTCGAATACATATCTATATTATATCTAAAATATATTTATGACATGTGGCATATTAATTAGTAAACAATAATAATCAATAGGAAAATTTAATTTAAATAATCCTTAATAATAAAGAATTATTTTCCTTTACAACCCGGGAATCGTAACATATGCATGTCATACCACTTGTATTAATATTTATATTTTTTGTAAATTTATATTTCAAAGTCTAATTACCATCAAATTTAACACACATAAAAATAATAGTACTTTAAATCTCTCTCACAATCTTAAAACAAAAAAATTACAAATTATTTTATAATTATAGAGTTTTAACAATTTAATTATAACCGAACCGAATCAAATCTGAATCAAATTATATTTGATTTAATTTACACCGAACCAAACTATTTTCAATTCAATTTGAAGTTTTATATTTTTACTATTTCAAATTTCGATCGAGTCAATTCGATCTTTCAACTGAACCGATATTTGCTCACTCATAATCTAAAGTGATTCAAAAGTAGGAAAAAACAAGGAAAGACAGCCAGAAGAGGAAAGAAATGTTCAATTAAAACACGCCTTCATTAACTAGTACTCCTAATTAAGAGTGACAGTAAACGATTTTTTTTGTTTTATAAGATATAATTAACAATTTTAACATATATAAGTCCATATTTGCATGTCAATGGCAGCTTCAGCATCTTATGATCTTCATAATTTCCTGCCCCAGGAAATGGATAATTATACCACAATTCTTGCAATTTCCATTCTAATTCTACTGTCCAATAAACAATGGAAGAAATCACACAAACCAATAAAACTCCCTCCTGGTCCTAAAAGGATTCCTATTTTAGGAAACTTACACCAACTCACAAACCCATTTCACAGATCACTTCAAACTCAAGCCAAACAACACGGTCCTCTTATGTTTATGCAGTTAGGTTCGGTCCCTACTGTAATAATCTCCTCAGCCGACGTTCTATCAGAAATCTTCAAATCCCACGATCTCCTTTTCTCCGGCCGACCAGTTTTATACTCAGCCAAAAAGTTGACTTACAACTGTTCCGACATAGTCTTCACTCCTTACGGCAATAAATGTTGGAAAATTCGCTCTTTAAAACTGGATCCGGAGTTGCTTTCGGACAGAGGCAACGCTTGTTCTTCAATACCTATTGCAGAAGCTCAAAACTGGGTCAGAGGCAACACTTCATTGTTCCAAATCCGTTGCAATAGATCCGGAGGCAACACTTCCGGATGAAAATTGATCCGGACTGATCCGGATTTTGATCCGGAGACAAACTGATCCGGATTGATCCAGAGGCAAACTGAATGAAAGGCGACCCATTTTAGAAAATGTTGCACTAGCTCTGAAATTGGACCAATTGCAACGCTTTGTTGTTCAGAATCTGTTGCATTAGATCTGAATTTAAATCTTAAGCAACTGTTTACTCAGGCGAGGCACCACTTTCTGCTCAAACCGAAAATAACCTTCAAAAGATGTAAATAATGATCTTAACCACTTGGAACGTCACTGAAACAACAAGACCAAACTTTTAAGTGTTAGGATGAGTTGAGCCACGTAGGAGACGTTGTCCTTAAAGGATAATTCGTAGTTCCTTTTAGGATTAAACAACTCCTTCAAACTTATTTTGAGCTTGAGTAAAGGAATCCGAAATGCTTATCATATCCATAAATTTTGGGAGATAGAAAGATATAAAATTTGGTTCCGTTCTCATCTCATATGGAAAAACCCAACAACCTTTTTATAGGTAATAAAACAGTTGTTATAAAACAATAAATAAAAGCTATTAAAACCGTAACCGACGACAGTTACAAAACATTAAACAAATGTAACCGTTGGAAAATTAAACTCACTTAAACTCGCTTTTATTGAGGAAATAAAAATTATAACTTCCACCATTAAAATTTTGACCACAAGATATTTTTCTCAACAAAAATATTACATAATATTCTTTTGAAAGTAACATAATATTCTCATTTTTCCAACAATCCCCCACAACTTTCAAAAGAAGTTTAAATAAAAAGATTTTTTTGGATATCTCGAGTTTGACATATAATGCATGGAACTGGTGTCTTGTGGACTATGAACCAGAACTTGATAGATGAAATTTAACTTACGGAATATTCGGTGAAACATATTGTTTCTATGAACCAAATAAGCGCTATTCTAAGATAGGGATTTTACCATATCACATTATACCAAGTACATTTCTGTTCATCGCAGTTTTGCGCAAATAGGCCGTGCGCGCCTGGTCTTTGATGAGTGCTCTAGAGATATTGCCAATATTATATCTCATATAAGCGGCCCCACTTCACACTCACATAGGTGATATCATCAAGTGTATATTGCACTTTATACACCACTCATAAGAGCTATGAAATCTCATTAAGAGTCTTTTTGACTCAACCTCTCAAGATATGCAACATAACACTTTTCTCACATCTAGGATTGGAGACAATATTTATAGTGCTAGCAGAACTAACAGAAGGCTTGTTAGTACCCATATGAACGTATTCCGTGGGATCTCCACTCATGTAGGTTGGGTTCCCACCATTCATTAATTTTAAATTAGCTTAAGTCCCATCCTCTCTGATGTATCAACGATAAAGTTCTTTTTCAAAATTTATTTCTCAAATGTTAGTCAGATGATTTGATCCGAATCACTCTAGCCTCAAATAGATAAAATTCCATCTCAATAATATGTCTCAAACGTATACGTATACTTTTGCCATTATAGGTCTTGTTTCTCAAAATATATGTTGCATCTTGGCATTCTCAATATATTTTGCAATCTCAATACATTGCATGTGTTATAACACTTACTAAGAAAGTTTTCCCAACCATTTAGTCTCATAGTATATTCCAACTCTCAAGGAACTAACTCTTAACATAGCTTGCTTATAATTGGTTTTCATGTTATTGTTCTACCACCAAATGTAAGAACATAACCACTAATGAAATTATTCCCATATGAATTAAAAATTCACTCGTCGTCATTGTTCCCCTTAAGAACAATGGGAAATTCACTAATGAATTTCTTCTCATATGAATCATTGATTCATTCAACATAATAGTTTCTCTCAAGAACAAATGGGAAATTCATTATATAGAATACCATATTTAATGGTTCCTCTCAAATATTTCTCAAGCCTCAATATGACTTCTCTATAATCAATTATTAGATTATGTGTATACTTGCTCACATAGCATATGCTATGTCTCAATGTGTGAAACTCATCAAGTACAAATGCATACTTGGATTTAGCCACGATTATCTTCCCTTCAGTATTGGAATCATAAGGGATACTCACATAATTTACATCATAAAATTCAAACTTCTTAAGAAGTTTCTCAACATAGTGTTCTTGTGTTAACAAGGCACTCTCATTCATCCTTATGATTCACATACCCAATATCATATTGGCTTCTTTTATGTCTTTCATGACAAATATTGATAATATGATTATCTTTATTCTATTGACAACATCAATACTCGGAATAAAGATATCCTCGTATAATCACACATATACCATTAATCATTTTAGTATAAACACATATATCTGCCTCAAATAATCAAACTTTTCAATTCATTATTTAGGTGCCTGTCACTAAACCATATAAAGACTTTCTCAACTTTCCATCCATGTCTAGGCTCTACGTACCCCTCAAGTTTGTACCATATATAAAAAAAACGTTATTTTCAAAGGCAATTTTAACACCTAAGTGGTGAACTTAATGTTGGTAAAGTATGCTGAATTCCGGAGATAATGGATCCGGAAGCAAAATTAATCCTGGTTGATCCGGATGAAAGAACTGATCTGGATGGAAGCAAGACAGATCCGGAAGAGAACTGGGTCCGAAAGCAAATCCGAATGAATTGATAAGGCAACGCTTTTATGAAACTTTATTTTTAAAGGCAATTTTAACACCCTAGTGGTGAACTCAATGTTGGTAAAGTATGTTGAATTCCGGAGATAATGGATCCGAAAGCAAAATTAATCCTAGTTGATCTAGATGAAAGAACTGATCTGAATGGAAGCAAGATAGATCCGGAAGAGAACTGGGTTCGGAAGCAAACTGAGTCCGGAAGCAAATCCGGATTAATTGATAAGACAACGCTTTTATAAAACTTTATTTTCAAAGTTCCCTTGCCTATCCTTAAAATATCATTTTCAAACTCAATTTAAAAAGTAGGTGCAACCGGGTCAACATCCGGAATAATACTTAAAAATTGAAACTCTCTAGCCTTTATTCAAAACATTCACAAGGAATTTGTGTTCTTTGTCTCAAAAATGTTATTTCTAAGCACATTACTATGTTCAACATAACTTAGCAACATACAACCATACAAACTTTATACCTATCTCTCTTTATATAGGTTCAAGAATAATAACCTTAATAAGACACCCCCACACTTTTGAATATTTCAAATTAGGATGATATTCCTCTTATTTCTCATATGGTGTCTTATCGGTTTCTCATGTGAAATTCTATTTGATAGAAAACTTAACAAATAGCTTCACCAACAAACATCTCAAGTATATGTTTTTCAAAAAAAACATCTCAAGTATATATCTAACATATTAAATATGAAACTCACATATATGCTTAATAATAACTCACAACATGTTCTCATGTGCCTCAAGTTTACTAGAAATTATAAACCATCAAATTTCAAGGTAAACGCACAAAAAATTATACTCATATAACCACACATGGTTACTAGCAATTTGCAAACCAGAAATCTGCTCGGTTCTAGATTTTGTGAGTCCACTTCAACTCAAATTTCAAACATGTAAACGAAGTTATTTGATAAAAATTTCTTCTACTCATAAAAAACATATATGTCTTAAGTTTTTAAGGCCACTGAAAACACTTAAAACCGATTTGTATAACTAAAGTTATGCCACAAACAATCAGCTGAGCTCAAAGCTGAAATTCCAGAAAACCGAGATTCTTATCTCAACTTCAAAAAATATTTCAACCCACTAAACGAAAGAATTTGAAAAACATTCCTTCTAAACATATCTTCATCTATGTCTCATAAAACGATAGAAATAGGAATCACTTAAAACGGAGTTATAAATTTCAAGAAAACTCATAAACAACCAAGGGTGTTCAAAGCTGAAACTTTCAGCAAATATAAAACTCAAGTTTTACCACAAAATGGATATCAACAAAGTCCAATAAACATGAAATCAAGATGTCTCAAAACAACTTATTCAAAATATATTGATCCACATAAAATATATCAAAACCTTATTTATTTCTCAACAAATAAATATATTGATTCAACACAAATAGGCAAAGAAGAGCAAACACATAAATTGATAATCCCAAAAACATCAAAGAAAATTCTATGGTTCATATAACTCATTCCGACAACACACTATCTTTAGTTATTAAAACCTTGTCAGGCTCAAAAGTTACCTTCACTCCATTTTTGCCTAAAAGGCTCATTAAAACCGATTCGGTTTAATCATTGGGAACAAGTAGCACCTCATTATGTGCTAAAGATGTGAGCTTCAGGAGAACCTTAATTCTCCACTTTCAACTTGGGTGTATATAACTATGGAGAATTTTTATTTACTCTCGCAATTGTGCCTCATCACTCTATAGTCAATAACTCACTCATCCACATCAATCACCACGTTTACTTTTGAAATGACTATAAAATAATATCATCTACTTAACTATAAGTTGAGTAGGTTTGTCACATTTCACAGCTCTTTTCCTCCATTTAGGAGCATGGTGATCACATGTATAAAATTTCCCCCTTTTATATTATTAAAGGTTTTATTACTTTTGTGCTTTATAAATTAACCATAGAGAAATCCGTACCTTATTCCTTAGTAAGGATTGTATTCCACAATGTTGGCCTTTGAGATTATCTCTTTCCCTTTGATTATTCCGATCTCCTTCCAATCAACATCTTCTAGCCCAATGACAAACTTTTACTTACGAACACTTTTATAATTGTATTTGAAAATCAAAGATTCTCAAATTTCATTAGCTTCAATTTCATTTTCTCGAAGGAATTGGATCCCGTAGGAGAAACGTAATTTTCCATTACGGAATATCCTTTAAGATTGTTGGAAAATTCGCTCTTTAAAACTAGTTCCGGAGTTACTTCCAGACAGAGGCAACGCTTTTCTTCAATAACTGTTGCAGAAGCTCAAAACTGGGTCAGAGGCAACACTTAATTGTTCCAAATCTGTTGCAATAGATCTGGAGGCAACACTTTCGGATGAAAAAGATCCGGACTGATCCGGATTTTGATCCGGAGGCAAGCTGAATGAAAGGCAACCTGTTTTAGAAACTGTCACAGTAGCTCTGAAACTGGACCAAAGGCAACGCTTTATGTTCAGAATCTGTTGCAGTAGATCAGAATTCACATCTTAGGCAACTGTTTACTTAGGTGAGGCGACACTTTCTGCTGAAACCGAAAATAACCTTCAAAAGATGTAAATAATGATCTTAACCACTTGAAACATTACTGAAACAACAAGAACAAACTTTTAAGTGTTAGGATGAGTTGAGTCACGTGGGAGATGTTGTCCTTAAAGGATACTTCGTTGTTCCTTCCAGGATTAAATAATTCATTCAAACTCGATTTGAGTTTGGGTACAGGAATCAGAAATGCTTATCATATCGAGAAATTTTAGGAGATAGAAAAGTATAAAATTTAGTTTCGTTCTCATCTCATATGAAAAAACCCACCAACCATTATATTCTCATTTTTCCAACAATAAATGGAGAGAACTAAGGAAAATCGCAATGGTGGAATTATTAAGTCCAAAGAAGGTTCAATCATTCCAACAAGTGAGGCAAGAGGAAGTCAACATAATGCTTGATACTATAGCTGATAGTTGTTCTAGTAATTTGGTTGATTTGAGCGAGTTGACCCTTGAGTTGGCGAACAACGTTGTGTGTCGTGTGGCATTTGGTCGAAGTTCGAAAAGGGGGGAAGTAAAATGGTGGAGTTGCTTCGAGAAGCACAGGAATTACTGGGGGGGATATTGTGTGGCGGATTATTTGCCGTGGATGGGTTGGATTTGGAAGATAAAGAAGGTAGGGTGGACGAGAATTTTAGGGAACTTGATAAGTTGTATGATGTAATAATTGAGGAACCTAAGGATTTTAATGGGAGGAAAAGTGAAAATGATGATCTTGAAAGCACAAAGTGATCCAATTCCAGAGCACGATTCCATTAAAGCCGGTAAGTAACCTAATCAACTCAAATCTAGAATTTATACTTTTTTTATATAGGATTAAAAGCTTTTATTTTATAATCTCGAATTTATTATACATAATTAAATTTTGATCTAATCTAAATTTAGACATGTGAATTTGTTTTAAAAAATTTATTGTTTTCCTAAACTTTTAAAATAATTCAGTAGCTCACTCAACTTTTAAAAAGTGCTTCATTTAGCTCCTTGAACGTCACGTGTCAGCTTTTAATAAATTTAACCTTTTTAAATATATTATTTAGATAGCTGAAGATGCATTAAGCCTTAAATTTTTATAGAATTTTTTTCACATATTTTGATTGGGATTTGGGATCCAATTGATTTTGGATTGCAGAGTGAAATTGCCTCAATCTCACCCCTTCAATTGCAAATGAATGGCTCGATTTAAAAAATTAACAACTTTAATCACTAGTTGGAAAGTCAACTTCATATTATCTCAACCTTTGCTGGCAGAGTTTGATTAGCTTGTACCGGTCATTTTCGAGTGTATGATTGATTTGAGGCACCAAAATCAGTACATTCACGGGGAGTTTGGATTGAGGGAATGAAAGCTTCTAATTCTTTTATTGTTGCTTGCTCATTAATTTCTTCATATTTCACTATTAATAATTCTTTATCTTATTACCTCAAATTCTTATAATAATTATTAAAGCTTCTATTAATTAGTAATAATAATTATTTAATTATAATTTTATCTATTATAATTATTTAATTAAAAAAATAATTAAATAATTATTTTTTTTACTTCAAACAATAACAAATGAAGCCAGAGCAAAATAAATAGGCCGATAAAAGAAAATTACATTTATTTTCTTCTTTGTTGATTCCCTTTCCTTTCAACAATAATTGTTGTTGATTGGTTTGGTATATAATGGGTTTTCGTAAGCTTCAAAAACATATGATATGTAGGGATGGCAATGAATTGGATATGGAGCCGATATCGATAAATCCATTCAAAATCCATTTTTAATGAACAAATCCATATCCACTCCATATCCAATGGATTTGAAATTTTTATATCCTTATCCATATCTTAGGATATGGATTATAAATGAATTTTAAATTTTTAGCCCAAATGATGCAAATGAGCTATGTTGCCCAAATAATTCCTGATTAATCCACGTTTAAATATTTCTATTGTATTTAATAATGAATTTCAGCCCACGTTTAAATATCTTTATTTAAACAAAATCAGTGCTGGTATACCCAAGTTCTATCCCAAATGTGAAAATACGTTCCGAGGCCCGGTTTAGTAAAAAATCAAAAAATCCCAAAAATTTATGGAAAATCCAGAAAATAAAGAAAATAAATGTGGTGTAAGAAATTTTCAGAAAACGTTTTTGGAGGGGACCGGAAATGTGAAAATACATTTCGGGGCCGGTTTCGTAAAAAATCAAAAACTCCTAAAAAATTATGGAAAATCCGGACAATAAAGAGAATAAATGTGATGCAAGAAATTTTCAGAAAATGTTTCTGGAATGGCTCGGAAATGTGAAAATACGTTTCAGGGATCGTTTCGTAAAAAATTGAAAAATTTCAAAAAATTATGGAAAATCCAGAAAATTAAAAAAATAAATGTGGTGCAAGAAATTTTCAGAAAATATTTCTGGAATGGCTCGAAAATGTGAAAATACATTTCAGGGACCGGTTTTCGTAAAAAATTGAAAAATCCAAAAACTTATTGAAAATCCGGAAAATAAAGAAAATAAATGTGATGCAAGAAATTTTCAAAAAATACTTTTGGAATGGCTCGGAAATGTGAAAATACATTTCAGGGACCGATTTCGTAAAAAATCGAAAAATCCCAAAAAAATTTAAGAAATCCGTAAAATAAAGAAAATAAATGTGTTGCAAGAAATTTTCAAAAAATATTTTTGAAATGGCTCGGAAATATGAAAATACGTTTCAGGGACCGGTTTCGTAAAAAATTGAAAAATCCCAAAAAAGTATGGAAAATCCGTAAAATACAGAAAATAAATGTGGTGCAAGAAATTTTCAGAAAATGTTTTTCGAGTGGCCCGAAAATGTGAAAATACGTTTCAGGGACATGTTTCGTAAAAAATTAAAAAATTCAAAAAAAATTATGGAAAATCCGGAAAATAGAGAAAATAAATGTGGTGCAAGAAATTTTCAAAAAATGTTTTGGAAGGACTCGAAAATGTGAAAATACATTTCAGGGACCAGTTTCGTAAAAAATCAAAAAAATCCCAAAACATTATGAAAAATCCGAAAAATAGAGAAAATAAATGTGGTGCAAGAAATTATCAAAAAAATTTTTTGGAAATGCTCGAAAATGTAAAAATACGTTTTAGGGACCAATTTTGAAAAAAATCAAAAACTCCTAAAAAATTATGGAAAATCTGGAAAGTAAAGAAAATAAATGTAGTGCAAGAAATTTTCAGAAAATATTCTTGGATGGGCTCAAAAATGTGAAAATACGTTTCAGGGACCGATTTCGTAAAAAATTGAAAAGTCCCAAAAAATTTTGAAAAAGAAAGAAAATAAATATGGTATAGATATACTAAAATAGATTACGCAAAGTAATTAGATTTTGTATAGATAAATCAAATCCAAGTCCAAGTGGATATCCAATAGATATCCTATCCAAATCCAAATTCATTTTTGTTGGATCCAAATCCAATCTAAATTCAATGGATTTAAAAACAAAAGGATTTGTATCCTATAAAATGGATTTGGATGAAAGGATATGGATGATGCAAAATTCATTGCCATTTCTAGTCATATGGTTTTGACTGCCTTGCAAAAAAGTTCTCATGGAATTTTTTTTTCAAAAGGTTGTATGTGATTTCAAAAGTCCTATGAAATTTCGTCATGAGAAAGGACAATCTTGTCTATTTTAAAGTAAAATTTTACAACGTAGTTAATAAAAATACAATACACCTTACTGATAAATTTTAAAATTTTTGAGAATTATAAATATTTTTTTAATTAAAATGTGATGATAACTTTTAAAAAATTATAATAAAATGAAAAAGTTAGGAAAATTTCTCAAATTTTGTTGTATGATTCTTAAAAAATGTGGTTAAATTATAAAAATATTGAATTGATTGAAATAAATTTTATAACATTATTATTTAAAAATAAAATTTTCTTTTTTTTAACTTTTAAAATTAAATGTACCCTTTTAAAAAATTCACGAATACTTTTTTTTTTTCTACAAAGGAGTCAAACCCCTAATTTATAAGTCCAGGTCTCAGTTTCAACAATTGTTAATGGAAAAAACAGTTGCTAATAAATCATTAAATCATCCAACAAATGTTACTCTAAGCGGTAAGGAATTGAATCCATCTTATTCACGAATAAGAGTTGGTCCAAGGTAAATTATTTGGTATCGATTAAGTAAAGTCTCGAATTTGAATCCTAGTGAATGCGAAAAATCCTTATTGAGAGACTCACCCACTACAGCCTGGTACGCGATCAAGGTCGGATCTGGATGTAGTCGGAGCAAAGCTCCGGTGAACAAGATAGAAAAAAAAAAAATTTAATCCATCTTCTTTATAGATTTCTGATTAAAATTGCCACTCCCGTAGAAACTAGTGTCTTTTAGTAAACATATGCAACAAATTTCACAATTAACCTTTCCTGGCCATGATTTTTCAGGGTCACTGGAATGGTATCTCTATCCTCATTTTGTCTAAAATAGATAAATTAAGCTAAATGGCAGATTTTCTCCAATTAATGATATACTGAAAGTTTATGTTGCCAATAATCAAATAATACTGATTGTGAAGGACATATTCATTGCGGGAACAGACACAGCATCAGCAGCACTAGTATGGACAATGACAGAGTTAATAAGAAACCCAACAATAATGGAAAGAACAAAGCAAGAAATCAGATCCACAATTACAGCCAAAGGCAAGAACATAGTAGAGGAAACTGATCTCCCCCAGCTATACTATCTAAAATCAGTAATAAAAGAATCACTAAGAGTACATCCACCAGCACCACTATCAGTCCCAAGAGCAACAACAAGAGACACCATAATCAAAGGGTACAAAATCCCAGCAAGAACAAGAGTAATTATTAATGCAGCATCAATTTTAATGGACCCTCAAGCATGGGATAATCCTGAGGAGTTTTGGCCTGAGAGGTTTATGGGTAGTGAAATTGAGTATGGAGGGCAGCATTATGAGTGTGTGCCGTTTGGAGTGGGGAGAAGGGTTTGCCCTGGCCTGAATTTTAGTACAGTGTTGATTGAACTTGCATTGGCTAATTTGTTGATGGGTTATGATTGGGATTTGCCTAATGGAATGGTTAAGGAGGATTTGGATATGGGGGAAGCTAGTGGGATTACTATGCACAAGAAAATCCATCTTTGCCTAGTTGCCAATCCAGTTTGAGATTTACTAGTTTGTACATAGCCTTACTTGAAGAAAGACGATGGATACTCTTAAATTTTATTTTTTTTTAATTTCGGATTGTAAACCTTTTATGGGTTGCTTTTAGTTTTTAATTTTACTCGTGCTTTAACTTTTTTTTTTTATCTCAGATGAAAATATCCTTAAAAAAAAGAAAAGGATAAAGAAAATAATCACGAAGGTGATTGAAAAATACTTTAAATTAAGTAGAATATTTATTAAAAGGCCAGCGATTATGTTTAGCTTATTCTCTACTGGTCATTGAGAATGAGGAGTTTTTATTTTTATGAATGACAAAGGGCTTCCAAGAGATAGGTCTTCCTCATTTGTCTTATGTCATGAGCTTTTATAAAATGAAAGTAAAAATTCTCATCTCTTAACAAAAGAAGGTGTAACCTGTAACTTTATTTTTTTTACTTGACCTCTTTTCGTATCGTTGAATATGCCTAAGAATCCAAGACGCCTGAGTAATCTGAATCTGAGTCTTGATCATCAGGTGAACAACTAATACTTGGACATTCAAAAGTGAATGAGACTCTTGTTCTGTTTTTATTGTAATGAGTTACGATGCTTTTAATCCCTTAATTTTATTCATGCTTTAAGTCAACTTATCATACCATGGCCTATGACTTTTGGTCCCTGATTACGATTTTTTTTGGTAAATAAAAATATGAAATACGATAGATACTTGATTGAATCCATTAGTATAATTTTTTATATGAAGATATAAAATAATTTATAAATGAGACAAATTTTGTTATTTTGATGTAAATACAAGTGAATTAACGACTTAACTATAAGTAAATTAAATAATTTTATTGATGATTAATTGGAATATTTTTTCCATCATCAAGTGAAAGAATAAAATAGGATTAATATTCCCATGGTTTTAAGATTCCACCACCACACAAAGGGCATCTAAAGGACAAACTTGAGCTGCTTCTCCGCCTTCCTCTCTCTTTCTATTATCTATCAGCTCACTCCCTTCGTTTTCAAGGGTATGCTCTCCTTCTTTATCCTCTTTAGTTTCATTACTCCCATTTTTTACTTTTTCTTTTCTCAAGTTCATTCTTATGTGCGTTGATTTCAATTTCAAGTCTTTTAGCTGCAAAAATTAGCTTATATATATGCTTGTTTGACTAAAACACCCTAATTCAGATTATTCGCATTCTCTATTACTAGTTTAAATGCTGCAACTAATTGATTTTTATCTTCGAGTAAGGTGAGACCTTATCGGCATTTGCATATGGGGAATCATAGAAATGAATGAAAGGAAATTAAGTCTTTTTTAACTCTTTCCTTCTATGACTTTACCTATTAACTTAAAAGCTCAGCTCACAGTAGCATTGTTATGTTCTACAGACGTTGTTCAGTAATGTTTTTCAAGTGTTGATTCTTTTTTATACTTATTTGATGTTAAATTGAACGATTCTTTGTTTAATTATTCTGGATTATGCTCATTTAACTGTCTTACAACTTCCATAACCCTATGGCTGCTGAAGATTGTCACTGCAAAGAGGAACCATTCCTTTCTGTTAGAGACTATAGCTGATACATTTGTACCCTATGGATTGCATTTGTGTATATTTACTCCTTGGTATAGCTTTTGAGTTGTGTTTTTGTTCTCTGGTTGTAACAGATAATCTTTATATTGCATAATTGATGGGTGGAATATTTTCTAAACAATCGAGTCCACGCCAAGCTTCCACTTCCTATTCATGGAACTATCCACCGCCACCTTATACTCAGCCAAGTCAAGAATTTATGCCGTACCAACAGTATGCACCACCACCTCAAAGCTATGGCCATCAAGCCCCAAATTCTGGAAGGAGCCTGGAGAGGAATTACTCAAAGATTGGTGACTATTACAATAGTCTCGAGCAGGTGATATATCGATGCTGCAATAACTAATGTATCAAATTTTGGTTTCTGTTTTCTCAATTTGAACACTCATATTGGGATTTAACCGGTTTAGATGTTATAGTTACAGATAGGCCACAGCTGTACTTCAGACAAACCGGTTAAAATTTGACATTTTTGAAAATCATTATGGAAACCTAGCTTTATGCAGAGATTTTTTTTTTGACATTTCTTATATGCGTAGTTATCAGAATCTTACTATTCGATCCGATTCAACCCCAAATCGATTCGAATCTATGGGGTGAATCTAAATTCACCCTGAATCTTACGATTCAATACCGATTCAGTGGTGAATCAGCCGAATCTTATGATTCTATCAATTCAGTCGATTTATGAACTATAGTAAGTTAAAGCATATTCGAAGCATAGTGTTTTGAAGATGATTAATTCAAAGATTTGGCTCAAGGTAGCTAAAGTCGATTGCTCCACCAATTAGTCATCGGATGGAGGAGGAATCCAACACCATGCTGCCAACAATGGACTTCGGGTGACGACTAACCGGTGGAGTAGTTGGGCACTGAAACAAATCGGGTCTATACTTTTCTTTAAAATTAGTCTCTAATTTAGAAAAAGTAGAAACAAGTCTCTTTGAATTCTAAACTTGCATATCTAGACTAAAATTTAATAATATCTTTATGTTAAACATTTTAATTGTTTTATTTTATTATTTTATGATCTCACACCCGAATCTTACAATTCGACTCACCATAGTGTCAAAAGCGCAGCAAAGCGCACCTTGTGCGCTACTGTTGAACACAGAGCACAGGGGTGCAAAAAGCGCAAAAAAGCACGCGCTTAGTACACGAAAGCGCACGCTTCACTATAAAAAAGCGCGCGACATCAGTTTAAATCCAATATTAACTTGTTGCTTGTTGGCTGGAAGATTGGCAGGATGAGTTCTTACTGTAAAGCTTCGTATGTGCGTTGAATGCCTCCAAAATATTGCTCCATCATATATTTCTAACCTAAATGCAAAGGCAATTATTGTGACATGTGATATTTTTAATATGTATCAGTTGTAAGTAGCTATATGATACAAATTTTCTGAACCTATAATAATTTGTGAAAATTTATAACAATGCGTTTTTTTTCCCCGAAGCGAGCGCTTTTTTTGCGCTTTGCGTTGAAGCAAGACCCTTGCGCTCCGAGTGTGCTTTGCGCTCTCGACAACTATGCGACTCACGATTCTCAATTCACAAAATTTGGATTTCGATTCTTGATTCAAATCCCGATTTGGCAACTATGCTTATATTCATTATAAAGGGAAGGGGCAACTCCATATGATGATAAAATCATCAGCATGTTAGTTATGCCAATCAGTTGACAGTTATTATTTTTCAAGTATTACATCAATATTACCTTACAGGTTACTGATGCCTTGGCGAGGTCAGGTTTAGAGTCCTCAAATCTCATTGTTGGCATTGATTTCACAAAGAGCAATGAGTGGACAGGTTTGTCCTTGTATCGTTACGCTCTATGATTTGTTTACTTTATTTATCGGCGAATCTTGCTTAACCTGCTTCAATATTAGGTGCAAGGTCATTTAACCGAAGAAGCTTGCATCATATTGGAGATGATCCAAATCCTTATGAACAAGCAATAGCTATCATTGGAAAAACATTGTCTTCTTTCGACGAAGATAACTTGATTCCCTGTTTTGGATTTGGAGATGGTACTTCTCTCTAAGAGGTGTTGCGTTGTCATTTTATATTTAATGTTTTCCTGTAACATATATAATCTTTGATCAAATTGACAGCGTCAACTCATGATCAAGAAGTTTTTTGTTTTAATCCGGATGAGAGTTTTTGTAATGGTTTTGAGGAAGTGTTAAGACAGTACAGAGAATTGGTTCCTAATCTACGACTAGCAGGTTACATAACTTACTCGCTCTATCTTCCTAGTTCACTTAAAGTCCTTGTACACTTCATTTTACTTGTATTTTTCTTTGCAGGGCCGACATCATTTGCGCCTGTCATTGAGATGGCCATTACTATTGTTGAGCAAAGTGGTGGGCAGTACCATGTTCTGGTTATAATAGCTGATGGACAGGTACTTTGTCAGTCTCTTATTCTTTTTTCTATTGTAATAAACCTAATTGTTTTGATGCACATGTAAGTAATACTTGCAACTGATAGACTGAATCCTTTCATACCCTAAATTATCTTTATTTTATAATATCTCATCCTTTTGATCCTATAGTTTAATTGCTCTTGTAAGGGCAAAATTTTGTTCCCCTGAATAATGAATGCCTGATTATCTCAAAATATTTAGTGGGCTCGTTTTCAATGTCGCTGCATTTTGGTATAGTTTGACTTGCAATATTTTGTTTTTGCCCATTGTATGATTTTGAAGCGGTTTTGGATTGTGATAGGTGACAAGAAGTGTTGATACTCAGCATGGCCAACTGAGCACACAGGAAAAGAGGACTGTTGAAGCAATTGTGAAAGCAAGGTAAACAAATTTTGCTTGGATATACATTTTGAGGAATAAATACCTTTTTAGGTCTTGTTAGTTATATAACTATAATGCTCTTTTGGTGTCTGATATATTGAAATTGCCTATTTGGTGCCTGACATATTCAATTTTTGCCTATTTTGTACATGACCTATCCAATTTCAGTACATTAAGTGTCCATCTAACAACATAAAAAACATAAAATGTCAATACCATCATTTAGAGCATGAACGTATCGTTGTACTAAAATTGGATAGATAGACACCAAACATACGAAAATTGAATAGGTAAAGTACCAAATAGGCAATGTCAATAGTTCAGACACCAAAAAAAACATTTGGTCATAGAACAAGACCCAAAAAGGAACGTTTTAAGTCCACATTTTGATATAATATCTTATATGAGCGTTTTATACAGCGAGTATCCGCTATCAATTATATTAGTCGGGGTTGGAGATGGACCTTGGGACATGATGAGGGAATTTGACGACAACATCCCAGCTCGTACATTTGACAATTTCCAGGCAACAAGATTTCGCCTTCCAGTTTTCTTACAAAATGTCATATTTACATTCTTTTTCCTGAAAATACTAAGTCAAGAATGTATAATTGTAGTTTGTGAATTTCACTGAAATAATGTCGAAGAATGTGGACCGGTCCAGAAAAGAAACAGATTTTGCCCTTGCAGCCCTAATGGAAATACCTTCTCAGTATAAAGCAACAATAGAGCTCAACATATTGGGGTAATGATGCGTATTTTTCCATTGGAAGCTAAAGACATTGCTAAGTTAATGGATGATTCTTCTTATTTCGCCAGGCGTAATAGAGGGAAAGCAATAGACAGAATACCCCTTCCACCCCCTCAGTACAGTGCGGCTTCATTTGGAAATTCAAAACCGTCTCACTCAAGCAGTCATAATTCAACTCGTAGATATGAACCAGCTGTCGTGGAGCCTCCTACAAGCTCTGCTTGTGATATTCATGTACTTGCTTTAGAACCTTTGGTTTCACTTGTTGTAATCTCGATCGAGTTGATTAGTTGTTAGAAGTTAGAAGATTAAACTATTGCGATTTCTGAACTGACCTTAGAACTTATCTGGGTATTTGTTGCAGCTATGTCCAATTTGCATCACCAATTCCAAGGATATGGCCTTTGGCTGTGGACATCAGGTAACACGGTCGAACCTTGAATCTCTTTTTACGGTGTTGTTTATTTGTTGCTGATGCTGTATGTCATCGAATTTCAGACATGCTGTGAATGTGGGCAAGATCTTCAGTTATGCCCCATTTGCAGGAGCACCATTAATACTCGGATAAAGCTCTACTAAAGACATCTACTTTTACCAATTGGACTTGGGACATCCACCAGGAGTGTATGGGGATGACCAAGACCAAACCTTGGCTCCTTCGAAAAATTTCCTCTCTATAAAAAAGACGTCTCTTTTTCGGAGCAAAAAAAAACGAGTGGGATCTTAGTGAATGCTGTTGCTGTCCCCGACTTCGCACCTATAGTGTTTCTTATAGAGACTTTTGTTGTATATAATTTAGATTAACATTGACTTATGTTATCTGTTGTGTAATGAGATTTCTCTAATTCAATGGAATTAATGTATTAATTCTGAGAAAGCATAGCCATCCATACATTCTTCTTTAATTAGCGGGATATGTGTTCCACTGTTACTATCATTGTCAAAGATGGGGAGTTTCAAATGCTTTGTGCCTCTTATTGATTAAACTGTATTCTTTTAATTTGACGTTTTCAATTGTCAAACAATTATTTCATATATACATTTTATTAATTTGACTGACTGACATGGTTTCTCTTCGTATTGAAATCTATTGCATATATTACTTGAACTTGTGATTTCTACCTTGAATCTTCAACAAAATTCTCACATCAGTTATAACTGCAGAAGTTAAACAACAGTGGAAGGAGGTTACACGAGACCGGGTATTTATTTAATTCTAGTTGGATGCCTGACGCATAAGCACTTATTATTATTATAATATATAAATTGCTCATATGTCAAGTATCCAACGGGAGAGGTATTAAATATCGGGTCCTATATAAAATTTGCCCACCATCTACACCCATTGATCGAGCCGCATTTAGCAAAACTTTTAAGTTTGGAAGTAGGCAAGTGTTAGGCAGAATTTTTAAAAAGTGCTTATGTATATGTAAATTTGTAAAATTGATCTTCTCATTTGTATTAAATTTATTGTATAAATTTATTACTTACTATATATTGTGAGGTGGATAGAGGAATGGGCCCTTGAGAGGCCCATTATCCATGAATACCTTATATGGACCATCCAGTAAAATATCCCTTTCATCCTTACCCTTGTTCTTCTCTTTCACTTGGTGCCTGCAGTCTCCTCTCTTCCCTCCTTATCCTCAATTCGCTTCTTCTTCTTCTTCCTCCAAATGTCTATCACTGCAACTTCCTCCTTCAAGCCTCTTCAAACGGCAGATTCATGCCTTAATTCACTCCCTTATCTCTTCCCTTCAAAATCCTCCATTTCAATCCCATCCAAACCAATTCACCTTCATCTCTCTCGCTCTCTTTCCTTCTCCTCCTTCAATCGCAAACCTAAATCCAATTTCTCCTCTCTTATCCCCCTAGTCGCTCAGACCTCTGACTGGGCGCAGCAGGAGGGAGATAACGACGCCACTGTTACCATTACCGATTCCGAACAAGATGATTATAATCAACCTAGTGAAGCTGAAGCTCAGCTTTCTGATTGGGATGCCGAGGGAGAGGAATCTGCTGCTGAAGCTGTGGATTCTGATGAAGGAGAAGGAGATGAGGGATTTGTAGAGCCGGACAATGAGGATGCTAAGATTTTTGTTGGGAATTTGCCTTATGATGTTGATAGCCAGAAGCTTGCTATGCTGTTTGAGGAGGCTGGAACTGTTGAAATGGCTGAGGTGAATATGTAGCTGTTTTGATTGTTCTTTGTGTATTGACTGGTAATTGGGGGTTTGATGCGTGTATTTATGTTGTATTGTGGATTTGTTTAGGTTATATACAACAGGGATACTGATACCAGTCGAGGATTTGGATTTGTGACTATGAGTACTGTCGAGGAAGTAGAGAAGGCTGTGGACAGGTTTCACCGTTATGTAAGTTGGCTTTTTTTTTCTTTTCCCTTTCATTGTTGTTGTTGAACTAGCGGTAATAGAAAGAAGAAATTGGATATGGGGGAATTTAATGTACTTATCATGAGTGAAGAATGCCAATAACTTTGAGGTAGCGTTTGGTTGGCGGAAACCCTATTCCGTGGAATAAAAATGAATGAAAATGTGTCAAATATAAAAGAGTATGTCTAAAATCTGTCATCGCACGGAAAAGCTTTTTGTAGTTTATATACGTCTCACGGAAAGGAAAAACTTTTTCATGCGTCGACGGACTCTAGATGAATAATATGTCATATTTGACATTTTTCCATACATTTATATTTCTATTCCACGGAATACAATTTCCGCTAACCAAAAGAGCCCTGGAGGTTCTTTTTCTGTTCAATATGGACTCCAGAGTCGAGAAGTTGAGTGTAATCATCATATTGGGAAAAATTACTCTGTATTTTAACTTCAAATTTGAAGTAAAAGATGTCTAAATGTGTGCACTATAACATCCTATTAATGCATAAAAGTCAGTGCATTGATCTAGACATCTAGTTATGTTGTTTATTTTCACTTATGGATAGAGCTTTTGTTAACCAATTAGCTGAAAACTATGGAGTGAGGTTTTCATCATCTCTCTAGAATGTGATGTAGTTTCTCCTAAATTATTTAGATTTTCCGTAAGATACAAGATTCTTGAAATCAAAGCAGACCTCTAAGAAAAAATGCGTCATATTTCTAATCAGTTTGTCTACACTGCAGTTTTGTGAATTTGTGCTAGCTTCAATGTTTTTTTTAAAAAAAATTGCAAACACAATGGAACTGCTGAGAATTTTTTCTCTTTTTATTTTGTTGAGATATGTTTCTTAATTATGGTAGTCAGAGGAAGTCAATGTGTTATTTGTAATATAAGTAGATAGAGAGTAGAATTTGCATGACATGACAAATCGTGAAGACTTATAGGTCTTTGTGTCTGGGTAGCTATTTGCATCTACTTGAAGATGCCAGTCTTTTATTCCAGCAACTGGCTCTGTTAAGCTGATATGTTGGATTGTGGTCTTCTTCAGCTTATAAGTGCTAAATGTTGCCATTCGGTTCCCTTCATTTAAATGACAAGGATTTGTAGTATGCTTATTGTTTTTTTTTTCATTTGATTGGCATAAGAAAGTACCATATTTTCCACCAAACTAAAACTGGGTTTTAATAATGAAAAGGTTGGGCTTGATCAATAATTTCGTAGCAGTTTATTTCCATTCTTCCATGCTTTGTTGTACTTTGTCTCTAATGTATTTGTTTTACCTTTACATAGATTGTGTTTTGCATTGGTTTTAATTAATCAGGACTTGGGCTATGTTTTTTCAGCTTATAATCCATTTAGTTCAGTACTTATAAGTACTGCATACATATAATTTACACTTAAATAAGTAAATTTCAGTTCAGTTCAATAACCTACTTATAAGTTGAAAAGAACAAAGCCTTAAATGGAAATAAACAGGACTTAAATTGGTTTTTTCCTTTACATTGATTGTGTTTATATTGGCTTTACATTGATTGTGTTTATATTGGCTTTACATTGATTTGTATTTAAACAGGACTTAAATGGAAGGCTGTTGACTGTGAACAAGGCCGCTCCCAGAGGATCAAGACCAGAACGTGCCCCTCGTGCCTTTGAACCTGCATTTAGAATTTATGTGGGTAACCTTCCCTGGGACATAGACAGTGCTCGGTTGGAGCAGGTATTCAGTGAACACGGTAAGGTGGTGGACACCCGGGTAGTGTACGACAGGGAAAGTGGCCGATCTCGCGGATTTGGTTTTGTGACTATGTCCACCGAAGCTGAGTTGAATGATGCTATTAATGCTCTCGATGGACGGGTAAGTGAGCATGTAGCTTTCATCTCCCAAAGCTATGGAAATATCATTTAAGTTCAAAACATGGATAGTTGAAAATTATGTTATTTATGCCAATTGAGTTTTGCTTAAAAGTGTGTTTGGTCTTGCAGACTCTGGATGGGAGGGCAATCAGAGTCAACGTTGCCGAGGAAAGACCAAGGCGCTCGTTTTGATTTGATGTGATACATTAGTTTTTCTTTTTTCAGTGCCTTTTTTTCCTATATTTTTGAAGTTTTGTTAGCTAGTTTATGAAATATTGCTTCTCATGCTCCTAAAATTTGAGGTAACTATTGTAATTTCCTTCAATACAATTGATGGTTTTGAGTTCTTACTTCAGCCGAAAACTTAACTGCTTTGAGCTTTTTAAATCTTATGTGTTGTGCGCTTAGTAATACTGAGTTGTTTTAAAGTTGATTCAACTGATGATCAGAATCAAATAAAACAGAAACAACAGGGTTGAGCTTCAAGGCCACTGCCCTTTATGACAATATAATCACTAATTTATGAAATGAAACTGAGATCAAGGCATTACTAGTCACAAGTTATTTCCTATACAAGATGTACACCGACTTTGAAGGCACACGTGAGACCAGACCAGTATAAACTGCTATTTCCCTCTTCTATTCTAAACAAGAATAGTGCATACATCAGGGTTTCTGAAATTATTCACCACGAAGTTGGGCATCCCGGCTAGTCAAAGGAACATAGCGAACAGATGTTTCACTAGAGATACTAATGGAACCATCTTCACTCTTGTCAACAACCTTCAGATCCTGGAATACGTTACCAACTGGAATCACCATTCTGCCCCCAGGCTTCAACTGCTCTATCAGTGCTGGCGGGATTTCTGGTGCTGCAGCTCCAACATGTATGGCGTCATAAGGTGCAAACTCCGCCCAGCCTTGTCTACCATCTATCACCATTACGAAAAATGTTAGTTAGGAATGTTGATTTCATGGTGAAAATAGATTGAAACTTGTTATAATAGGTCAATCATATAACCCAACACCATATAGAGGAAGCCTACCATCTACCACCACTAAAAGAAGGCCAATGCATCAAGATCCACTGTACTTGGCAAACTTTCACTAGATGTCACCCTCAATTTTCATTTGGTTCAGCTACCTCTTTAAACTTGGCAAAAATGAACTAGTTTACCCCCTCAAAGCCATGTGTCAGCTTCTAGTTGGAGAGAGATTAATGACATCTTTGAAAATACCGAGCAAAAGCTGACACGTGTCGTTCAAGTGGCAATCTGGTGCACTTTTAGCAAGTTGAAGGGGTTAATTGGAGCTTTTGACATGCCGCCAAGTTCAAGAGGTTTGGATGTATTTGGCTTTAAGAGAATGTTGGTTAAGAACTTGGACTCCTTAATAAAATGCGAGTGAAAATTGTTACTAAATTGAATCATATAGCCAAACACCACAAACAAGAGATATATATGAATGTGGAAGCGAGGAGATTAAGATCACATATAAACTACCAACTGAACAAGCCTTGTACTGATACACAAAGAACCTATGGGGTGGGAACTAAGCTTATGAGCCTATATTTTATAAGTTTTTGACTGTAATGAACTAGAGAAACCAGCAAAACGGGAGGCAGGGAAGCTATGAGTCAATCACAATTAGCAAGTGTCAAAAGCATACCCCCAAGATGCACTGAGAGGGAACCTTCTTTCAGTAATGGAGCTGCTTCGCTTTTTTCAATATTCTTGATTGACGAAGCAACCAGTTCCGGAATATGTTCCACTCCAACAGCACGGCCTTCACGCCCAACCATAATAGCAAAGCATGCTGTCAAATACCCAGTACCTACAAAACAAAACACATTTCTTAATGACCACAAGCATAATTGCAGTTACATAAAGTGTTAAAGAACACCAAAATAGCTATTATCCTTGGATAACCAAAAAAGATTATAATGAAAGAGAGTTTCAATCATCAGCCATAGCATGGAAATGTATTCTACTATGCTAACAGTAGCACAGATAAACAAGTATGATAAAAATGAAACATATAAGGTAAGGGAAACTGCTGATGAAAAGAAAAGCACCTGAACCAACATCTAAAGCATGCATGCCTGGTTTAAGATGCTTCTCCAACAACTGGAGACAAGTTGCATGCATGTGAGGTGCAGAAATTGTGGCATTGTAACCTATTGCCATTGGGC
The DNA here is from genome assembly GCA_947683365.1 of Euphorbia pulcherrima. Taxonomy (NCBI): domain Eukaryota; kingdom Viridiplantae; phylum Streptophyta; class Magnoliopsida; order Malpighiales; family Euphorbiaceae; genus Euphorbia; species Euphorbia pulcherrima. The sequence goes on from CANTUS010000003.1 coordinate 51,881,611, forward strand.
TATCAACATAAGCTGGAGTCCCTTCGGGTACAAATAGACCCCTATCAATAGTTTCCATTACTTCCGCCACCTTTTTGGAGCTTATCACTCCGTAACGCTGCAAATGCTCTACCATTGCTTTGTTCTTATTGATGCCATTTCCAGTCCAGAATCGCTGCAAAATGCCAAAAAAGGGGCCAATTCAATGTTAATTTATACTAACAAAGCTCCAATCTATGTATAAGAAAACAGAAAAACACAACATGATCCAACAGGAAGAACAATTGCCTATACTATAGGACAATGCATCACCATAACCACAATACTAAGAGCCCCAAGCACAAACAGCATAGCAATCTATCTGAAACATAACCTCTATATTATCGTTCACGGATTCTGCTGGAAGATGCAGGGCGTTGGAGATTGTGCAAACTTGGGTACCATCACTGAAGCAGCCTGCCCCACTAACAACGGCCACTAGGCAACAACAAATAACTTTAAACAAGTTCCCGTGAAAATTACACACATGACATAATCCAAATAGGCCAAACGATTCCAATCAAAACAAACAAACGCTCATCCAATTAAAAAGGTCCAATTCCAAACAGCCAACCCAAAATTACATTAGAGCCTAAAACAAATCAGATCATATCAAATACAGTACGGGTACACAAATTAAAACAAAATTCACATTAAACACAAGATCAGAGTGGAGAGTGAGATAGAGATAAGAGTAAGAATACCTCCATCCTGAATAAAAGAGAGTTTCCCGTGAGGAGAGAGCGGAGTTGGTAGGGGAAATGGGTAAAAGAGAGATTGACAGGGTGATGATGATGATGGGGAGAAGAGTAAAAGAAGCGCGTGAGAGGGGGAACACAATTGCGGCAACTATACGCTATGAGTGGAGGAGGAAGAGGCATCTTCAAGCTTCCAGCTTTTTTTCTGCTTTCTTCTCTCTCTGTCCTTCAGCCCATTCCACCATTTTCTCTTTTGGGCTTCTTTCTCGGCCTTTTTTAACCTTCTCCGAAGTCCCCAGAAAAAAGGAGATTTTCTGATAAGATAATTATAGTTTTATATATAATCAAGTTGGTGTTTTAATGGTAAATTTAATTTTTAACCCATAAAAATTTATTTTTTAAAAAATATTAGCTGTACTTTATTATATATAGTAAATATAGTAAAAAAAATTAATGTTGATAAATAAAAGTAGCTGCAAGATTTATAAAATATTTTTATATGTTTATGTACTTGAGATTAAAAAGCTATACGGAAAATTTAATAATAGGTTTAAAAGAACTTAAATTACTTAATAATTCATAAAAGTAATATTATTAAATTATATGAAATTACACTAAATATACTTGTTGGGAGAGAGCCTTAATCGTTATTATTCTCAAATAAGATTATCTCAATGAACGTTAATTGTTACTATTCTCAAATAAAATTATCTCAATGAAGATTGTTATAAATATTAAAAAAATTATGTGAAATTAACTATATTAACCAAAAATCACTTCTTTTTCTTTTTTTCTAAATTTGTATGTTTTATTGAATTCTTATAAATTATTCTTATATTTAACACTACATATGAGTTATGACCCATCAATCTTCAGATAAAGATAAGTGTAGATCCTTCTTATTGGCAGTAGCAAGACTTATTTTGTTTAAATTAAGCATTATCACTTTAAATCTACAAATCTGATTGATATTATGGCCTAAATATATGTTTTTTTTTATGAATATGACCCTTCAAAACTGTTAGTTGAAAATTAAAAAAATTATAAATTGTAAAGTTTATCTTTTCTTATTCATTATGCTTTCTTGTAGTAAATTTTTTTTTAGTTATTTCTCATTATAGAGAATTTGTGTTTTATGATATTGTGTTTTATTTGTTGTCTTTAAATTATAATTATTATTATCATGTGTTAGTTAAAATGCACTTTATTTCAATATTTATGAAAATTTTCATTCATTTATAAAATACTTATAGTATGTAGCTTCAAAGTTTAAAACATACTCATAAATCACAATGCAAATTATTAATAATAAAAATGAAAACTAGCAATAATTAGACAGCAGTAATTAAATAAAAAACTATTTGACTATTTTTTATTAAATACTAATTTAACAATAACCATTAAATAATAATTATTACGTGATCTCTCTTTCCCCTATCTCTTGGCTATATAACCGACCTCAAATCAAAATTTTGTGTATGCACTCCCTCTCTCTTGGCTTCTATCGGCCATCGCCTCTTTAATCTCTTTCCGTTCTGTCCAATTCAATATCAAAATCAGGTGCATTTTTTTTCTTATCCTCTGTTATTTATCGTCAATTTTGAATTCTGCTCTTTTTGGAATGTTCAGGAATTCAATTGTGAATCTTACGATGTTTCTGTTACCCATTCCAATAACAAGATGCTGAATGTAGGTGTCTTCAACGAAGGATCTCACCTCTATTTTTCGAAGTTACAAGTAATTGAAAATATTAATTTGATGGTAAACAAAACTAAAAGTTAGGGTTATTCCTCAAATACCAATTTGTTAGAACTTGGAAGCACAAAACAAGAGAAAATTTAGAGGAATTATGAGGTTCCGCAAATGACCTAAGTCCACGGGTGAAGGAGAATATAATTAATCCAGCAAAATCATATGAGAGTTTGACATATATATATACACACACACACACTTGTTGTGTATATATATGTATGTGAGGTTGGATGTGATTGCGTTAGGGGCTTTGAGTGTTATTTCTCCATTTTTTATACCACTTTCTGATCATTACTGGATTAATTATATTCTCATTCGCCCGTCATTTGTTTAGTTAATTTTCTCTTATTTTGTTATCACTATATTCAATCGCTAAAATAAATATTTTGTTCCTCTACGGGTTATTCCTAACACTAATTTTTTTTATTCCGAAATTACGGGATCCCAAGTCTTAGCTCATTTAAAGTTTTATTAGTGTAAACTTTAGGGCTGAAAGCTTGGCAGTTTTATTGCTAACTTTTCTTGATTATGCTCTTAGCTCACTTGCTGTTTTACCTGTGTAAACTTTAGAGCTAAAAGTTGTACACATCAGTTACTAAATTTTCTCATTTTGTTCAATTTTATAGCAATCAAAGGTTACAGTTTCTTTTATTTGTTTCCTCGGTATTAATTTCTGTTATCATTTTGCAGGGAAACAATAAAAATATGAGTTATAACGAGTCTGGTGGTGCTTCCGAGGATGGGCGGGACAAAGGTCAGTGGTTGCTTATGAGTTCTAATGATAGTATATATGAATATGATATAGCACAAGTCTGTTGTCTAAATTATCTGAAGTACATTGTGAAAACCTTCATTTTAATATATTTGGACGTGGTCAGCTATATTGGCACTTTGGCAGAGTACAAATAACTGTAAAAGTAACTTGCAAGAATGAATTCCAAATAAAGAGTCTCTAGCTTGTGCATATAATAGAATTATGCTTTGAAGAAACATTTTAGTATTCAATTCTTGAACTTGGGATTTCTCTTTTCGCAGTACTCAATATATGAATTTTTTTAAATTTACTCTTCTTTTTTTATTATGAGTGGTAGTAAAGTTTGAACTTGTTGAATACATTAGATACAGTGTCCCTTAGAAAATATACCATGTACCACATGACATTTTTTAGTCTCTGCAGTAGCAACTAGTCATTATTGTTGACAATTAACTACATGGAAAACCGTGACTAAATAAGTTCTTGTTAGGAACCTCAGGTGTATATTCTTCTGAAGCTTAACCCTTTCCTCTTACTTGTTGCAAGGATGACTAGAAGCTGGGATGTTTAATATGATAATATTCACCTTTTTACTGAACATGATCATTTCGATAGTTTACTCATTTTTTCAATCCTTGAGTTTTTGGAATTCCTTTTAGATCCAGGAAACAATTCTTCATATCCCTTTAAGCTTTATTATGAATATTTTAGTATTTAGGACGAAAGCATTTTAACCTGTTCGCAATGCGAAACAATAGTTTTATCCCTTTCCCTTTTTTCCTGTGTGTTCCATTCTAATGTTGTCTGTGATTATTTTGGCAGATGATGGTGAAGGTTATGAGGAAGCAGGTGGGGGTAACAGATTCATGGGATTTATGTTTGGGAATCTTGACAACACTGGTGATCTTGACATTGATTACCTTGATGAGGTAAAGTTCTACATTTCATTTGCATTTTGTGTATTCTGTTAGATAAAAGAAAAATGACCAATCCAATCATGTTCATGGATAAATAATGTGGATGCAAATAATGAAGACTCATGCTACACGTTAAGATTGGTATATGGTGGTATTGTTTAGTGAGTTGAAGATTGATGGGTTGTTAGAATAGGTGGATGGTAAAACCGTAAAAGAAGAAAAAAATGTTTAGACAGGTCCTTAATAGCATTCTACGTCATAAATTGAACAAGTATAGGATGGCTCTTATTGAAAGGTGCACCATGCTATTTGCTAATTTTGCCAATGAGATTCAACCCTGAACCCTTGATGTTGCATTATTGGGCTGTTGTGGTGATTTGCACTAAGTTGCTGAATAAATAGAATTAGTATCATGTTCTTTGAACATGAGCAATCCTATTTAATTACCTTTTCTCTGATGAAGTTCTGGTTTTGAGTTTCACATGAAGTAGTTTCATAATTGTAAGTTCAGTAAAACCATGCTATTCCAAAGTTGCTATGGCTAAGTGAATTAAAATTAGGAAGACGAGAGAACTGTGAAGGATTCTTAATTGTATGCTTCAAAATTGTTGAAAATGTTGTGCACTTTAACAAATCTGATTAAATAAGCATAAAGTAATTTGTAATTGTAGTGTGTCAAAACATGTAGCATAGAGAAATAAAGCAGATAATTTGGGTGTTGAGGGTGGATTAGATAGTTTGGGTGTTTAGGTAGATTAGATAGTATGGGTTGAAAAAATATTTCTAGTATATTAGGTGATACTCTATATGTCTATATATACATGTTGAGAATCAGTAATGAAAACCAAGTTTTTTGAGGCAAGATGTAGTCCTTAAACTTCAACATTGTAGAGCTTCAATTTTTGCTGAAAGTTTTATTCGCGTCTTGTGTCAATGCATGCTATACTGTTGATTATATTATATTTTACTGGTATATTTTTACAGAAATGATGCAACTTCTTTTTTTTTGTTTTTATGATGCTTCCATTTTGAGTTGGACATGAATTATTTATTTTTTTTCTAGGCAATGATTTCTAGCTGTTCTAACAGTGGTAAACTTTGGCCTCTTGCTTGCATTTGTCCATTTTGTAGTCTTTTTTATATTTTTATTGTTGCTTGAGGATATGATGTCTGTTTCGCTGTTTGATTATTCACTTTTTCATCGTATATGCATTTGCATTGTTTCAGGACACAAAGGAGCATCTTGCTGCCGTAGCTGATAAGTTGGGTACATCATTGGCAGATATTAATGTATGTAATGTATTAGCTTTCTGGTTCCCAATGGTATTTCTGGAGATGGCTTTGTATTAAAAACCACTAGCAGTTTTGCTGGACTGTCACTAAGTTTTCCTTTCATGCCTTGTATTGTTTTTTTCAGTTGTCAATGGAATCCTTGCAGACAGCAGTTGATGCTGCTGAACAAGGTGATGTTACCTGCCAGGAAAATTTAGCTCCTCACTTCACTTCTGCAGAAACTTTGTCTTTCTTTACCTTAGGTTTGAGCTAGAGATATTGTGGACATGTTTGATTGGGTTGCGTTATACTAGAGTTGTTTATCTTATAGTACTGGTATATTTCAGATCTTCCTTGTTTCAACTCGCGTTGCAGCTATTTTTTTCTTTTGATTATTTTCTGAGAAAGGCCTAATTGAAAGTTTTTTTGCAGCATAACTTGGATTTGCCTCATAGTTACGCAATGTTTCCATCTTTGGCTACCTAATCTGATTGTGTATTTAATGTGGATTTCTGCTGCTAGATTATGGTGCGGAGAATGAAGATGCAGTTGATTATGAAGATTTTGACGAACTGTATGAAGGACCAGAAGTTCAAGCTGCTGGTGAGGAGGATTATTTGTTGCCAAAGAAGGAATATTTTTCTTCTGAAATTTCTCTTGTAACATTGGTGCCCACAACTTCTGTTTTCGATGATGAGAACTATGATGAAGAAGAGGAAGAAAAAGTTGAAGATGGGAATAAACATGAAGGTATCTCCGTGGATGAAATACTTGATGTCCAAGGTACTTCGTTCATTTTTTTACAATACTCAGTTGAACTATTCAATGTCAACGTTTTCTCATTCTAAATGTACCTTTATGTTTTGTTAGATGATGTAAGTGAGCTGTTTGACTATGGCTGAGCTCATAATCTTAATATTCAAAAGCTTTGGGGATTGTATCTATTTGTATAAGAATATCAATTATCCTCTAGCTTTCCAGTGTTATATCTTATGTAGCTTAGCGTATCATTTTCAGGTCAGCAGAATGTTGCTGTTATTACAGGAGAAGAATCACTTCCACATGATGACATGAAACTTGACGCCCTGGAAAATGAAATTACGGAATCTGACTTGGAAGGTTCTGAGGAGGTTAGTTTGCAATCTTCTCTTCTTGTAGATCCAACTGTTCCATCTCTTGTATATGTGATTTTATTGGAATTCTTTGAGTTGTACCTTACAATCTAAGAATATCTGTTTTACAACTCTGTATCATACAACCTATCAATACTAGATATACAACCAGCAAATACCAGTCCATATAGTTGCCAAAATTTTTTTTTTTGGTAAAAATATAGTTGCCCAAATTTCTCAATTCTTTCCAGAGCATAAATCGTGTTACTATTCAAATCTTGCACTTTCTTTAATAACTAAAATTATAATAAGGCATATCCTTCGTGTGCATATCTACTTGCTATTTAAGCTCATTTGAGGATATTAACTCTCAGTCTAAGTATCCCAATGTTCCTGCCACGTTAGAAACAATATATTACTTCAGCATTGCTGGTCCTGGAACTGAATTCTTTAAACTTCATAAGAGTTTATTAAATGAATTGGTGGAAATGATGAATATAAAGAAAAGTGGATTAGTCATGCGATTTGAAGCCAAGTCTTGTTCTCACTCCTCCGACTTATCTAGGTACATAAATTGTTGAGTACACCAAAAAATGCCTACTATGTCTCTCACCAAACATCCTGGGCATGGGAAAATTAAGTAAAAAAAGGTGTAAATACTATTTTGAAGGATGTAAACTAGGTTGGATTGGAAGTGGATCAACTGATATAGGCTCAGTTTGCTTCTTCAATGCTAAGTGGATAATGATTAGCACACACTATGTTATGTTTTTATTGATGAAGAAATGGTACACTGCAACATGAACTATCGCTCACATAAGTGTTTGCGTTTAGATTCACTGCAAAAATTCAGCAACATGTACACGTTCAATATAGTTTGATTTTGTGTTTGAATAGGAGGAAGTGGGTGCTCTAGAGGAGCCCCCAAATGGCAAAGGTTCCACACCTTTGCCTGTCTTGTGTATAGAAGATGGTATGGCGATCTTACGGTTTTCTGAAATATTTGGTATTCAAGATTCCCTAAAGACAGCGGAAAGAAAAGACAAAAGTCATTCTATTTTTAGAGGTACATCTCGCGTATAGTGTCTTTTTCTATGTTTACTGTTTCCGAAATGTGAATATTAGCTAGCTTCTTAAAGAAATGCCGCATGATTGGAAGGGGTGAGTTTTGGGTGATATTGTTATTGGAAAGGGAGACTGATATCACTTTTGTTAACTATATATATGATTGTGTTTGGCTAGCCTCTATTTTATTTTTTGATATTTTTCTTCCTTTTCAGGGAAGTATAAATCTATGGATGTTTCTGATTTTGTTGAAGAAAATGAAGAAGCATTTATTAAGGGATTTGGCCAGATGTTTCAGTTGCAGTCACATGTAAATCAATATGACCTCTCTGTCTCTAATGGCGAAAACCCAAAATCTGGGAATTTTGGTGTTATGCGAGGATCTGTTCAAAATCAATGCAGAAACTCTTGTGTTAGTTCGGAACCAATGAACAAGGACTTATCTGTAAATCTCATCACAGAATGGCAGTCTCCTTTTTGTTCCAAATTCTATCCTCTTGATCAGCAAGATTGGGAAGATAGAATTCTCTGGGACATATCTCCTGCTACAAGTGTCAATTCAGTTGAAATGGATTCATTTATCAAAGAGACAGAACAAGGAAGCCAGCAAAATAAATCACATTCCGAACTCCCCCGGCTGTTTCAAGAGAGAGACCATAATTTTATCCTGTATAGCTCCCCTGTTTGTGTGGAGTCATTTGGATCTCAAGATGCTTCAGGATCTTCAGACATTCCATTATTGGAACCCAGATGCCATCCTCAACTTTTAAGGTTAGAATCTCAGTTAGAAGCGGCAAAGAATAATTATGTTGAAGATGGAAGAGATAGTAAAGAGATGTACACTTCCCAAAGTGATGCTTTCAGGCGTTTCATCAAGCTTTTGTTGCAAAACAGAGATATGATGGAAGGATCTTGGTTAAATGATATAATATGGGACACTGATGAAATCAATGTTAAACCTAAGCTACTTCTCGATCTTCAAGATGAGCAGATGGTTTTTGAAGTTTTGGATGACCAAGATAGTAAAAGTCCTCAGCTTCATGCAGGTGCAATGATTGTAACCCGATCATTAAATCCCAGGGTTTCATTAAATCTATCTGCTCATGGATATGAGTCTGGTTGGCAATTCAATATTTCCAACGACAAGTTCTACATGAACAGGAAAGTATCTCAGCAGTTGCAATCAAATTCTAGCAAACGAAGTGCTTATGGGGCCAAAGTGCATCATTCAGCACCTGCAATAAAGCTGAAGACAATGAAGTTGAAGCTGAGCAAGTATGACTCAGTACTCTATTTTTGTTGCAATGGTCTTAGATACTTTCCGTGTGCAATGTAGTTTCCTTCATTTATGCCTTTGGTGAAACAAATCTAAAAATGGTATTCGGATAATTTTGACTCGAACATTATTGCTAGAACTATAATCTTTGTTTTGTTCCCCCATAAAACTGTATTCTACTCTGTGAACCAAAAATTGCAATTTTTTCATCTACATGCCGTCAAATTATATATTTGGCTGATTCACTATTTTGTCATTAAAGAACTAGGCTTCACTATTTTGGCTGATTCACTATGCCGTCAATTTATGTATTTCGCTGATTCCCTATTTTGTCATTAAAGAACTAGGCTTCCTTCTGCTCAAGATTTGCTCATGGAACCTTAAATTATGTGGAAGTCTATAAGTCTGATGATATAAGCAATTTGAACCATGTCAAGTTTTAGTTATTTAATGCATACTTACCTCCTGGAAGTCACAAGTCAACTGTTAAGATACTGTACACCCCTGATAGCACCCCTATCGGATGTGGTTTCTGCAGTTAATAGAAGCAGTGCCTTTTATTTTACACTTTTGGTGTGTCATTTTATATTGTCAATATTAATTTTTTTATTATTAAAATAAATGATTTTTTTCAATTCTCACGCTTTGTTATTCGCTCTCTTCATTTGAATTCTGTTGTGTTTTATGTAATTTTTGATTGACGTGTTAATGGAGGAGTTGTATTGTTACTGAGATTAACTTTGATTCACAATTATGATCTATATTCTTATTGTCTGTTGGATTTTAATTGCAGTAAAGATTTGGCTAATTTTCATAGACCAAAGGCTTTATGGTATCCCCATGACAATGAAGTGGCTGTAAATGAACAAAAAAAACTGCCAATACGGGGTCGAATGAAAGTTATATTGAAGAGTTTGGGAGGGAAAGGAAGTAAACTACATGTTGATGCTGAGGAAACAATCTCTTCCATTAAAGCAAAGGCTTCAAAAAAGCTAGGTTGTAATCTCTCCTGAATGTGTTCTTCAATTCTTCATCTTTAGTCACTTCCTCAGTTTTGCTCCTATCACTGAAATTGCTTTGTTATTGAGGGAAATTGTTGTTAAACTTTACACCTTTGAAACCCTCAATGTAATTTGTACAACTTTGTTGATTTTGATTTTCTTAGTTTATATTTTTCTCTATATTTTTTCGGGAGGGGAGGATATGTATTTTTTATTATTTTATTCCAATTTTTTATCCACTTCTTGTAGTATTTTCCTTCTGTTGCTTTTTCTGGAGTTCCTTCAGTTTTTGTATCTGCCTCATCTGGTGTCCTTTTTTCTCATTGTCCTATCCTTAGTTTTCTACTATCGTCTGTATTTCTGGGATTGAAGTTTTGTAATTTGAATGCTATGTCTAAATATTGGATAAGGGCAAACGGCAAACTATAATGTACTTTTCTTCGTTTTGTAGATTTAAAGCCTGTGGAAACGGTGAAGATATTTTATCTGGGAAAAGAGCTCGATGATAATAAATCTCTTGCTGCCCAAAATGTTCAACCAAATTCCTTGCTCCATCTTGTTCGGACAAAAATCCATTTGTTGCCAAAGGCGCGAAAGATTCCGGGTGAGAACAAGTCTTTGCATCCTCCTGGGGCATTTAAGAAGAAATCGGACCTTTCTGTAAAAGATGGTCATATTTTTCTTATGGAGTAAGTTGCCTAAATTTACTCTCTGTTTTGATATCAGAAGAGAATATAATTATTAATTATCCATCTGTATGTTTCATATGTCTACTGAATCTTAATTGACTGTAATCTTTGAAACCTTTCATGCTTAATGACATATAATCGATTAGCTTTGATATGAAAGGAGCTATGCTTATATATATAAGTTGCAGGAAAATCAAATTCTGGAAAATATGTGTATATAGGAAAAATCAGGGTGTACCATAGAGGACAAGGATTTCTGCTATATTTATTACTTCATCTAACTTAGATAAAGCTATAGTAATATTCCACTAGGGTGTACTAGTTCTACCATGTGGCAGTTGCTGTTACTGACTTGCTGCGTTCCTCATGTTTGTTTGTATGTTTTACCTCTTTAATTGGGCATCAATCGTCATTCTTTGGTTTTTCTGTCTACTACTATCTTCTGTTGCCTATTTGTGTCTCTGTCACAGCTCTATTTTTATTTCCTAGATCTCATAAATTTCCATCAAAAAGGAAGGTGGAGTTATTTTCTGGGCCAAAACTGAACCTTTTCCTTATGTCCATTTGCTTCGTTCAGTCCAGCCAGCTCAGCTCAGTCCATGTGCTTGGCTTATGGATTTTGACATATAAGCTTTAATTTAGATGTTCTGTCACATCTAGATTGTGCATATTTAAATCTTGTATTGGATTACGAATATGTAATTTCTTTTTCACATGACTTTCGAAAGAGTTGATAATCTCTTTTTTTAGGTATTGTGAGGAAAGACCTTTATTATTGAGCAATAATGGCATGGGTGCATATATAAACACTTACTATCAGAAACCAACCACTGCTGATCAAGCTGGCATCTCATTACCCAGTGGAAACCGCAGTTTGGGGAATGCTGTAATGCTGGAGCCTACTGATAAATCCCCTTTTCTTGCTGATATAAAGTCTTGTTGCATCCAATCATCTCTTGAAACAAACATGTATAAAGCACCCATATTTTCCCACAAGGTAGCATCCACTGATTATTTGTTGATTCGCTCTGCAAATGGAAAGCTTTCAGTCAGACGCATTGACCGAATTGCTGTTGTTGGACAACAGGTTGGTTTGTCTTATTGATTTTCTCCGGTGGCAACTCTAGGTGGTTAGCTGCATTTAGACAAACTATCTAAAATCAACTGTATTCTTGATGCTGGTTATATTGTATATTGGATTATGCTCATGCTATAGGTTTGAGAGCCTCAGAAACATCCCTCAAAGTTTCATCATCTTGTTTTTGGTTCTCCTATCTGTATCTATCTTTTCCATCTCTGGATATTACACACATCCAAAGTAATCAATGGAGTGGTTAAGACTTCACATGATATGAGTCATATGACTTACTATCCTTGTGAATGGCTATGTGCTTTCTTGTCAAGCGAGTCTATTTGTTGATAAATTCTTCCACTTTTAAATGTCACTAGATGAAGTCCCCCTTTTACAAACGTACATTTAATAATTTAATCATAGGTTAAAGGAAAACTTTATTATAGCATTACCTTCATATAGTTAAAAATAACCGTAGTCACCATGAACTCTCTCAAATGACTTACATGGCCTTTTATGCCCTGGAGCTCTTAGAAACGTACTTTAGTCGATGTTAATATCACTTACTCTCATAGGATGCTTATGGATAGCTTCACTGAAACTCTGTAGTCTGTAGCATACTAGTTGACTATGATTCTTTCTTTTTCATGTATCATACTATAAACTAGTAAATTATTTTTCTGTACTAATTTTTTTTCTTCGTGGAAATTTTATAGAACTTTATAAGGGCAGAGGCTATACCAAACCCCTGTATATTAAAAATGTGAAGTTGATCTGATTCACAAATTCCTTGTAGGAACCACTTATGGAGGTATTTTCTCCATCATCTAAGAAACTTCAAGCATATATCACTAAAAGGTTACTGGTATACGTATATCGTGAGTTCCGAGCGGCTGCAAAGTGTGGTGCAATTCCTTGGATCCGTGCAGATGACCTGTCAGTTCAGTTTCCAAACCTTTCAGAAACAATCTTGCGCAAGAAACTGAAGGAATGTGCCATGTTGCAGGTATAGTTCAGAAAGTGTTTTTAAGTCAAATTTACTTTGAATATTTGCTTATGTTTTGTTTTACAATTACTTCTGTGGGTAACATACAGAAAGATGCAAATGGGCATCTCTTTTGGTCAAAGAAGCGAGATTTCATCATTCCGTCTGAAGAGTATTTGAAAAAGTTGGTGTTGCCAGAGAACGTAAGTTCAATTATTTGCAGTTTTTTTTCCTTTACTGCCCCACCATGATCCAATTATTGTCTTTTTATTTATTTATTCTTATCATGTATATATCAAAGTAAGTATGTTGTCATGTATTCCAGAAGGAGGAAAGGCAGTTAATAGTCTGTTAATTTGGTTATTTCTGTTAATTGTAGTTACTTCAGTTAGTGCAGTTGCTTTCAGTTAGATCTGTAATTGAGTAGAGCAATTATCCCCTGTAAGTCAGCATTCTTTACTTAGAATTAGTCACATTTCAAATAGGCTGAGATACTTATATCTAGAAGAGAATCTTAAGCAGTTTTGCTAATTTGTCCTTCTTTGTAATCGAATTCTAGTTTATTATTATTTTGTAAAGTAGCAGTCTATAAATAAGCACAGCTGTACAAAGAAAGGCATTAATAAATATAAAAGAAATTTCTCGATCTTTATCTCTTCTCTTCTCTCTCTTCTCGCCGTTTCTTCTTCTACAGACATATTATGGTAGAATAGAACAGATATGGTATGTGAGTTAATGTTATTGTGACACATCCTATAAAGTCCCTTTATTGTACACTGTAGTAGAAAGAGATACTTCAGGCTTCATATGAAGTATTTAGGGTTGTTTCTTAAACAGCTAGGAACTGACATGTTCCAATTGCACAATTTCACCTCTATTTGAAAAATCCTACCCTTTTTCAAGAGCTTCCTGTGAATGGAGTGATCCTCTAGTAATGAGTTGCAAGTCACAGGTTGCCCCAAAAGGATTTGGTTGAAGTTCGGTGTCCATTCCATTCTTACAACCAGGAGTGAAACTGTGACTATGATAATTTGGTAATCTGGTGATTTAAGCCTGTTTCAAATGAAATTTTCATATTAAGCTCATAGTGTTTCTAAACTCTGTAAGAATGTTACAAATGAATGAACTGTGAATAGTGCTACAGAATGACAACCAAAAGTTAAGGATTGTGGAATATATATTCCTAGGAAAGTGTGCGAGCCAAATAATTTGTTCTTGTTAGAGAATTATAGATTTTACAGTTCTTATTAAGAAAACTTCATTGTGTGTTGATGTTTCTATTAAATGTAAAAGACTGTACTATTACATGGCAGTGGCACTGTATTTTGAAAAGCACATAGTGTATTCCTTACCATGATTGGAACTGTATGCTCTATATTTTCTGCCAGTTAAATGAAGTTTTAGGCTGTCTTTGATGTCTTAAAATTCTGTATTCAAATAGCTGCTAATCAATGCCAATGGTGCTTTGCTTCACAATAAAAGCAGCTGTACGCTGTCAAATAGTTAGTATGTAAGTAGATGCGTCTTGTTTTCTCTTCTACAAAAACATAATTCTGAGCTTTAAAAGGATCTGCTTTCAATTTGAAAGTTGGAGGGGATGCCACGTGTTTTTTGCTTTACAATGGAGAACCCGCTGGTGCTTTGCATCTACAAGTACCTTTTTCTTTTTTTACATGACATTTGAATTCCCTGCTATTTGGACTAGGTGTGTGCCTATGAAAGTATGCTAGCTGGTTTGTATCGGCTTAAGCACTTGGGAATTACAAAACTAACACTGCCAACTAGTTTCTCAAGAGCAATGAGTCAGTTTCCTGATGAAGAAATAGCTTTTGCTGCCTGTTACATAGAAAGGGAATTGCAGATCACCCGGTGGAGCTTGAGTAGCAATTTTGTGACTTGTGTAAACCAGGTAATTCTTGCTGATTGATTTTTGTGATCTTGTGTTGTCTGCAGAATGCTTTTTTTGGGATTGTCAAAATACTTTCGTGAGCAGTTGGTCCAGTAAAATGCTAGTTTTTAGAATCTTAGCTGAAGAAATTCAATATTTATAATTATGGAATTGTCTGAAATTTGTATTTTTGTGTCTGCCAAAATTACATTTGCCTTTAGTTGTTTGGTTGTAGAGAGATTCTTAGGAACTTGTTACCCCAGTAATTGTGAAGGAAGCAATTTATGAAAAACGGCTTGTGATTTGAAGTTCCATTGTATAGAGCTCTTTCAGCTGAGGGAGACAAGCTTCTTCTATATTGTATTAATCTTTTGATCTAGATAATAGTTTGGATATGATCTTGAGATAATGTTGTTTGTTTTTTCTTGCATGTAAGGTTCAGAATCATTGATTTTTAATCGATGCCGGTTGTGATTCATGATCATATGATATATTTTCGGCTAATTGTACTTCACAGGGGGGATCTGTATATTTACTGGATGTTTCTGTGTAGATAACTAGTTGGATAATTTGTAATGCTATGGTAATTATTAGCTAAAGAAGTAAGATTCTGTTTTATCCTTTATTTGCATTTTCAGGATAGAGATAATATTGAGCGTCTAGAAATAACAGGAGTTGGTGATCCAACTGGTCGGGGACTGGGATTCAGTTATGTTCGCGTGGTTCCAAATGCAATCGTGAAAAAGAAAGTAGCTGCTAGTCGAGGAGGTTCCACTGTTACTGGGGCAGATGCTGACCTCCATGGACTAAGCATGGAAGCTGCAAGAGAGGTACGCAGGTTTTCTTGGAACAGAATTCTCGTTATATCATGTCTTCTTTTTTTTCTGGTATGGGCTTCAGTGAATGAGCTTATAGTGTAATCTGTATTGAATAAATGATATAGTTCTCTTCAAATTTTTGGAATACCTGAAATGGAAATTATTGTAGTGATGGAATAAAATGAGAGTTGTAACTGTGCTTCCCATTTAGAAACTCTTATTCTCTCTCTTCCCCCTGCATATTTTTTGTGTTCAAGCGTATAGTTTAACTATTATTCTTTGTTAGAAAGTCAAACATATTAGGTGGCTGAGAGGCAGCTTGTCTGTGGGCTGTTGGTGGCTTGTCTACCAACTTGTCTTTGACTCTAAGTTTATATATTTGTATATATATGTGTATGCATTCTGAGTTAAGTAAGTTAAGTGAAAATGTAGTCTCTTTAGTGTATAACATGGTATCAGAGTTGCCTTAGTGAGCAGTGAGTGTTCTTGGGATTTCTGTTTCGGTTTCTGCTTCCGAAATATTTTGTTTCTTCTCTACAAGTTTTCCTTTGTGAACAGAATTTTTCCAGCAATTATTTCTGTCCTTGTGAGCAGTATTCTGGGAGTTTTCAGTTTCTATTTCTTTTGGTTCATCCCATTGAAATTTCTTGTTTTTGTTCTTCCCTTACATGGGTTTTTCCAGTTTCAGCTTCCTCCTTTATCCTGCTTCATTTTTCGTTTCCTGGCGAAATCAGTTTTCCAGCCAAACTCTCTGCCCTTGAGAGCAGACCATTTTCTGGAGCCACCCTGTGACCACCGCCCAGTTCTCTGGCTCGTGACTGCGCTTTAACAAAGCTCGACGACCAGTTCTCTTCTCCTTCAGTCGTGTCTTCAATTCCGGTAAGATTGTTTGGCCGGTGATCGGAAATATGTTGCTGACTCTGACAGTGATGATGGTCTGTTTGTGTTGAGAGCAGATTACTTTCTAGTGGGCATCTAGTAGCAATGGGAAGTATGGGGTTTGCTTACTAAGTTTATCTTTTGGACTTGTTTTAGTTAGACTTCTTTGTGTTGGGTTTGTTATTTGGGTTTCATATGGGCTATTTAGGAAATATTTGAGGTTTAATGGTAGTGAGGTTGAGCTAATGTAATTCCGGTACTCCAAGAATCACCCTTATGTGCAGTGTTATTTGTTGGCAAATTTTGGTGGCTGCCTTGTATGCACAGTCTGGCCAAGTTTTGGACTTAACAATGAAGGGGACTGGTGCTCGTGTGTGCAGCATTGTTGGGATTTCAAGTTCCCGTTTGGATTGCCGTTTGAAGTCTGCCCAGGAGTGCAGCTTTTGGGGATCCCGGTTTTGGATCCAATTTCTGCAATAAGTTTGGTATTTTCTCGGATGGTTTGTTTGCTTCGGAATGCGTCACCTCCTTCGTTCTCCATGTTACCCATTTAAGTTAATGTCTTTCGTTTTGTTTTATTTGAATGTTGTAATGTGTTGTTGTACCAAGCTTGAGCATGTATGCTCTAGCTTGAGGGGGAGTGTTAGAAAGTCAAACATATTAGGTGGCTGAGAGGCAGCTTGTCTGTGGGCTGTTGGTGGCTTGTCTACCAACTTGTCTTTGACTCTAAGTTTATATATTTGTATATATATGTGTATGCATTCTGAGTTAAGTAAGTTAAGTGAAAATGTAGTCTCTTTAGTTTTATAACATTCTTAATAGTCTGATGGAATTGGTTAGGCATTTGAAAGAAAATGGTAATACTTGATTGGGGAAATAAAGAAAATCGGTGGGAGTCTGGGAGATTGACTAGTTTTTTAGTACTTAATTGGCTCTTGAGATTTGAAACACTTTCAGATAATAAGGTTACCAACCAACCGACCAACTAAGCCTTAAATCTCACGCTAGGTGGGGTCGGCTATATGGATCTTCTGATGCCATGAAGCTCTATGAAAAGCCACATTTTCATCCATACCTAGCAAACGCATATCCTTAGAAATAGTTTCTCTCCAAGTAATCTTAGGTCTACCTCTCACTCTACCGTTACTCTTTGTCCTTAAGTTCTCACATTTTCTTACTGGAGCATCCATTAGTCTACGTAGCACATGTCCATACCACCTTAGTCGTCCTTCTCTCAGTTTATCCTCATTCCTCAGTATGTGCCTCACCGGTCTTTTGGCTGATGCACTCATTTCAGATAATAAGGTTAAAATAACTAAATTTTCTGCTGGAGTAATCACTCTTTTTCCCTCTCAAGATAAATCGAAGTGGTTTTGAAGAGATATCTCTTCCATTGTCATTTCATCTACATCATTAAACCCCCTAGTTAGAAAAAACACTAATGCTTATATGCACCATGTCGTATACCTTATGTGGTTCCTTCTCAAGCTAAGTGTATGTGTCAATGAGAGGAATAGAGTTGTGTCCTGTGTAATTGTTGTCTCTATCTTGTATTCTGAATGCAGTCCATTAGACCACCAGCCTTGCGCCTAAATAATCGAGAATTTCCTCTTGATCTAAATCCCAACAGCCTATTAATTGTATATATTATTAAGTTTAGGTAATGGTTTCCATGTATCAAAAATTTATGCAATCTGTCTTGTGTCCAGGTTCTTCTCAAATTCAATGTTCCTGAAGAACAGATCACAAGACAAACCAGGAAGCATCGTATTGCAATGATCCGGAAGCTTTTAAGTGAACAAGCAGCATCAGGGGTGAAGGTTGACCCAACAACAATTAGTAAGTATGCACATGGCCAGCGAATGTCATATCTTCAGCTGCAGCAACAGACAAGAGAAAAGTGTCAAGAAATATGGGATCGTCAAGTTCAGTCACTCTCTGCAGTTGATGGTGTTGAAACCGAGAGTGATTCTGAAGCAAATAGTGATCTCGATTCCTTTGCTGGAGATCTTGAAAATTTGCTCGATGCAGAGGAATTTGAAGGGCATGAGAATAACTATGTCTCAAAGAGTGGGATAAAAATGAGAAGATGCCTATCACAAGGTCAAGCAGAAGAGGAAATTGAAGATGTAGCTGCCGAGACTGCAGAGCTCTACAGGTTGCTCATGGATGGTATGTGTTACTTGTTTACTGAGTGTTTCAATTGATCAATTCGAATTTTAGCTTTTTGCAATTAGTAGTGAGAGAAATTTTACATGTTTGACACGTTTTAATATGTAACTATGCTACCAGATGAGGCAGATCAGAAGAAGAAGAAGAAGAAGAGGGAAAAAACAAAAATTGCGGTACAGGAATCTGGATTCACACCTATCTCAAAATCAAACGGGACCAATGTTCCAGATGGAAACAGCTTTAGAGACGCTAAAGAGGTAAGCAAGTGTTATGTGAATAATATTTTGTTATGGTGTAATAGCTTCATTTTCTCTGTTTCCTTTTAACTCTCATTTTTCATGCGTTTGTCCCATCACGGTAATAAATTTTCTACCTGTAATCTTTTTCTTTCAGGTACAACTTCTGTCTGGTAAAAAGATGTCTGATAAGGTGAAAAATATTGAAAAGATTACCGCTCTGGATTTGGGCACTAATGAAAGTAAGGCAAAAGTCGAAATACTGGATGATGGATTCAAAGTAAGTAATATCATTCATCTCATCTGTAATTATTGAATTACAATTTTAATTTATTTTATTTTCATATTTTCAGTTGGTCGAGTTATTTTGAAATTCCTGAAAACATTTCATTAAAAAAATGCAACTCCGACCCAGTTAATTGTTTCCTGGATTTAATTGTTTTTGTAAATTAGATACAAAAATTACGTGTTAGAATAGATATCATTAAGAGAATAAGTGCAACCGCTGCCGTCTGAAAAGGTTTCAACTTTCTGTATTTCTCTATTCGATGCGAGCCTTTCTTGTAGCTTTTTGGCTGTCTCCAGCGTATTTTTTGTTCATTTTGCTGTGGGGTTATTTTTAGTACTAGTTCATGCGTACATCGTTATCAGAATCTTACGATTCAATTCGATTCAACCCCAAATCGATTCGAATCTATGGGGTGAATCTAAATTCACCTGAATCTTACGATTCAATACCGATTCACCAGTGAATCGGCCAAATCTTACAATTCCACCGATTCGGTCGATTCATGAATTATAATAAATTAAAGCATGATAAAATTAAAGATTCGACTTATTGACCCCCCAATTAGTCGTCGGAGTGAGGAGGAACCCAACACCACGCCACCAATAATGGACTTTGGGCGACGAGGTTGGCGACTAAGTGGTGGAGCGGTGATGCACTGAAGTGAGTCGCGTCTATGTTTTTCTTTGAAATTAGTCTCTAACTTGGAAAATGTAGAAAATAAGTCTCTTAGAATTCTAAACTTGCATATGAAGACTAAATTTTAGTAGTATCTTTAATTTAAAACAATTTATATGTTTTGTTTTTATAATTTAATCAACTCGAACCAAATCTTAGGATTCGATTCTATTCACGATTCTCGATTCACAAAATTTGGATTTCGATTCTCGATTTGACAACTATGCATGCGTATAAAGATATACGACAGAGGATAATTACTCCCATCTCTTGCACTTTATGTACTTGGCCCTAATAATGAAATTGTCATTGTATATTTTAAATGGTTATATAATTTGTTGGTGATAATCTTAAATGGTGACAATTTGATGAATTGATAAATTCCATCCTTTTACTTTGAGAATAAAAGCATTTCTTATACGACAATATTTGTCTTTTTCGCTTATGCCAGGTTTCTAAAGAGAAGAAATCAACAAGAGAGCGCTTTGTCTGCGGAGCATGTGGTCAGGTGAACAAGTTGCAAACTTGCTATAGGTTTTCTTTATTTCAAAAGAATCTCATTGTTAACCTTTTTTTATTTATCAGCTTGGACATATGAGGACCAATAAGAACTGTCCTAAATATGGAGAAGATCCTCAAACACAAATGGAATCTAATGTTTTGGAAAAGCTCTCTGGAAAATTCAATTCTCTAGAACCCTCAGCTAAGTCCCAGCACAAGTTGCCAAAGAAAAATTCCATGCCAAAAAGCTCAGCCAAACTGGAAGTTTCAGAACTCGAAAATTCTAATTTGATAGCAAAAGTTAAAGTTCTACCCGTTAAACTCAAATGTAGCTCCATCGAGAAATTATCTGATAAACCTGTGCATATCAGTTCTGATATCCGGCCTTAGAATTCTGATAGGATTTCTGAGAGTAAGCCTATTGCTAAGGTTAACAAGATAAAAATTTCCAACAAGGCAAAACTTGAAGATGTACAAGTTGAATCACACAAGCCCTCTATTGTAATACGCCCTCCAGTTCATGGGGAGGAATCCAGAAGTGCAGCAGAACGAGGACTCGTTAAGCTTAGAAGATATGAAGAAGCCATCAGAAGGGAGAGAGAGGAAGATGAACGGCATAAAGCCAAGAAGAAGAAAAAGAAGATGAAGCCCGAAACTAGTGATGGCTACTATGAAGACTACCGAGCAAGATGGAGAATGTCGGGAGGGGATCGAGGTACAAAAAGGCGTCCTCTTGTGGATATTGCAAGATTTAGTGAAGAAGAGGCCTCATCAGCAAAGCGTCGAAAAGGTGGAGAGGTACATGCTCTACTTCCCGTTTTACATTTTTTTTCTTCCCATGTGATTGTTTCTTCCATCTATTATTTCAATGGGGCCAAAGATTCACCATTCTTTGGCTTTAGATTATAATGGACTAAAGCAAAATGACTCATTAAACTGTCTAAGCTTCTTTTATTGTGAAGTCACATATAGCTGTTGCAACTCACTTCAGGGTCAATTGGAAACAGCCTCTCTGTAGTTAAGGGGTAAGGCCGGTACACCCGGCCCCCCCTTACCCCGCTTGTGCGGGAACCTTGTTAGGCATTGGGGTAATGTTGTTCTTGTATGTGATTTTGTGCATATGCTGGCTCTTTTACCCGTCTGCTATGGAATACTTGGTTATCTTTCGAGGGAAATACATGAATTTCTTGGATTTTGCGTAAATTTCATGTTTCTCGGAATCTTGCTTTGCACTTGATTTTTGACAGAAATTTATTGCTAAACAATAATTCAAAATATTCTTATCATTGAGTTTGTGGAAAGCATGTTGTTAAAGCCGCGAGTAGGAGAGAGTTTAGTAATTTGTGCAAACACTTTTCAGGTTGGTTTGGCAAACATCTTGGAGAACATTGTGGAAACTCTTAAAGAGAGAATAGAAGTGTCTTATCTTTTCATCAAACCAGTGTCTAAAAAGGAAGCTCCGGACTATTTGCAAATAGTCAAACGACCCATGGATCTTTCGACAATTAGAGATAAGGCAAGGAAGATGGAATACAAGAACCGAGAGGAATTTAGGCACGACATATGGCAAATAACGTTCAATGCCCACTTATACAATGATGGGCGGAACCCTGGTATTCCTCCCCTCGCAGATCGGCTATTAGAACTTTGTGACTTTCTGTTAAAGGAGCAATCATATAGCTTATCAGCAGCTGAATCCAGGATTGCATCTTAAATAACACTAGGATTGTTGCTTTGAAATGCGCTGATGTGGGGGAAGCAATTTTTTTTCGTTCCTCTATCAGGATCGAATCTTAAATAACATTAGGATAGTCGCTTTGTATATTCTGGTAAATTTGGCAGTAGGGGCCTTTAGTTGCTGTTAATATGTATGAATCAATTATTACACAAAATCTAACAAGAAATTAAGCAACCAGAATCTTGAAATGCATATCTGGCTCTGGTCAGAATGTTCAACATCATAGTTTATGAGTTCAATACAGTTATTGTTGCTATTTTAGGGTTCATATGTTATATGTAATCAGATGATATGAACCATCTCTTTACTTTACTGTTTTAGTTTATAATTGTTTTGACAGATGAGCTATTTTATTCAAGTCTTTCTTGAACTTTCTGCAAACCTACTGCTATCACGTGAACTTCCAAGTCGTATATTAGAAAAAGTGATTGCTTTTGTGGAGTTAATTACCAGAAAAATAAGAGGCAAATATAATGGCGTCAAGCATCAAACAGTTGTAATGGCAGCCAACATATAATATAGGTAGTTATCATAATCAGAAAATAGTTAAGTGCCATTAGTTAAGTGCACTTATTAACATCAAATTTATGTGATAGCAGTCTTGTATATTTTTATTATAAGAATAGCAGCCTAATATTTGTAGTACTAGAAAATTCATAATAATTGCAGAGAAATAGTGATATTAATATGTTGATCAACAAAAGCAACATATTACATTAAAAAAGTTCGCTTGAAAGAGGCAGATATGGAGAAGTATACAGAGCGCAGTTACCCGGCAGCAAATAGCAATGGTAAAACGATCCCAGTTAAAAAAGTTATACAGCCTCCAAGAGATAAAATTTGGCAAATTCAACCTGTGATCCAAACAATTGGTAGAATTCAACACCAAAACCTTGTTCCTCTTCTAGCTCATGTGTCTTGTTCTGATTGTCATTACCTTATTCATGTATTCATGAAGAATGGATGTCTACAAGACAATTAGATTAGCTAGCCAGGCATAAAATCGCAGTCAGTGCGGCATCAGAGCCCGAATATCTCCATGAGTCACATCATTCACTGCAATTTGAACCCTGCCAATGTCCTTGATACGAAATGGAAGCACAAATAGCCGATTTCAGGCTAGCAAAATGCTCATACACTAGCATGTAAAGAAAGTTTTTGTTTTATGAGTTTAGAAATCCACATTTTGTATTAGCAAAGGAATGTGTTGTAACTTGTAACAAATCTGTGAGAGATTATACCATGCTCAATTTGTTATTTTGAATTGTGTGCAAGTTTGCATAATTGGGAATCAAATTGATGAATTATTCATTTAAGAAGTGCATTTGAACTTGTCTAACAACTAACAAGTGGCGTTTTAATCTCATTTCTTACATCTGAAGGAACCAGGTTCAGAATCCCATTTTAGGGAGCAAACAACATTTCGTCCCAATCCCTCTCGCACGCAATATTGGCAAAATTTTCGCCGTTTCTGGATAAAAGCCATATAGTGCTCTAAAAATCCAAAAGTAACTGTGGGAGAATCCTCTCCAAGTGAGTTGCTTCAATCTTACCAAGTCCCTCTGCTTCAGCAATTGTAGCAGCTCGTTGTACTGCCTCTGTATTAGTACAAGTCTTTCATCAGAATTATATGCACATAAATTTTCGTCAGTTTTGTTATTCAAAAAAGACAGAGGTACTCTATTTCATATGATTTAACCTGAAACAAACACTCGAAGAAGTTCACAGCTCAACTTTAATGCATTTGAATTAGCTGCATAATAAAACAAGACAATACAATGAGAGTATTAGAAGGAGACATGAAAAGGTGAACAAATGAGCTTAAACTAAGGATCTAGAGACTGAAAGTATAAACAAATGATGCATTATACCAGAAGTAGACCGCGCCTTCTTGTTCACAACAATTCCAACCTGCAGCATTTTTTATATATGGCAAGATATAGAATCAAGATTCAAGAAAAAGAACATGTTATGATACATGTCTAACTTACAGGTTTAGAAAAAAATGCATATTATACCACATGCTCCAAAATCATTAATAGTGTAAGAGGCAGTGGTAAGAAATGACAAACTGACTCGCTTTTTTAATTTTTATTGTTTCATATCTTTTACACCGGGAAATATAAACATAAAATGAACCATGTATAGGACTATCTCTCATGGAAAAAAGAACCTGTAGTGAGAAAGGAGCCGAAAATAAGGAATGCTATGTAATCAACAGTACAGAATGATTGTAAAGCTGTGTAACTTAAAAAAATTTTATTTTTGATAAATATAAAATCGAACAACTAATACCATTCACATGCATGACAAAGATATGAGTTCCACATTTGCTCAAAGATATGATTCCTAGGCATGCCATCTATAGCAATGTAAGTACTGGGAAAATAAAGAAATAGCAGAAAAATAAAATGCAATGTAAGAACAAATATGTGCTCTACGGTTTGTCCAGGGAGAGGAAGAATGAGAGGAGAAAAAGGCACATCACATAGAACCAATGGTAGTTGCATTCCTAAAATAATATGGCAAAGGCTATATCAAAAAGGTTTCTGAACATGGAGTTCAGATCACTGAGAACAAGGACAACTATAGAAACTGTAACAAATCTTAACAAAATTCGGTGGCATTTTGCAAAGATGTGCAAGTAATTAAGCGCTATTGGAAATATTTTAAATGCCACAGATATTCGGATCACCAATGACAGCAATTGTAACAAATTTGCCAAAACAGAAGAAAAAAATTGCTGTGTGGAATTTTGAAGCTCAACATTAGATTCAGGAAAGTAACCTAATTGTTTGCCTGCATGGAATTTCGTTGGAATGGACATCAAAGCAGATAATCCAATATTAAACCGGAGTATACAAATACTATGAATGTTAGTCCAATCCTTCCTTTTCTGTCGAAAAATAATTATGCTCAGAAAAATACACGTCGGAAAACATGCAAATACTCACGAAAGCTTCCAGCAGGGGTTAATCAAATTAGATTATAACAGTTTCAGCTGAATGTTGAATTCAAATGAGAACCGAATTGAAAATTTCAGATATAGGAAAATCATGATTTTCGCACATCATAACAAAACTGAAATTTCAAAAGCACGAAATTAAGCAAGCATCAAAAGATACCTCGCGGTCCATAGCATCAGTTCCTTCATTTTTTTCGCGCTCTGCAACACAATAGCCAAAACTAAACATCGAAATCAAATAACAGATAATCCGCAACCAGTAAGGATGAAATTACAAACCGACGGCTCTTCTGCTCCATACGAGCTTGAAAATGGCATGAATCAAATCCTAACAAATAGAAACATAAATTTTCATCTCATACAATAATTCAAAAACCAAAAATCTATGTCAATTTCTTAGACAATTCGCGGAAATACACATACAGGATCAAAAGTGTTCTCCTCCATCGCAAATTCTCAATCTCTGGAATAAAGAATCCCTTTCGATTAAATAATTATCTAAATTATTTTATACTTATATTTATATGATTAGCCGGATCAAAGTTGCCCTTATAGCTCAGTGGTAGAGCGTCAGTCTTGTAAACTGAAGGTCCGTAGTTCGATCCTGCGTGAGGGCATTTTTTTTAAGTTTTCTTGCACACCTCCTAAAAGCATCGTTACACAAACCGTCAAAGGCGACCAAACGACACCGTTCATACTGTGAATTCGTCGGATTCTGAAATCTAAATAGCAAAAATCCCGTCTTTCCAGCTCTGATGGTAAACACAAAACCCTAATGGCCGGCCTAATCAGCAATCTAGCCAAGAAAGCTTCGCCTGCTCTGAGATTCATAGCCGCATCCAAATCTCCACAGGTCTTCAGTCCCTTGCCCCCAGTTATTCTTCACTTTGGCAAATCAGAATTGACAAATAACTTTAATCCTTTCTGGGATTCCAACCACCCTAGCGATCCGTGTCAGTTCATTTACCCCTCTTTTCCTTTTGGGCCTATTTTTAATCCGATCGCCGTTGCTGGGTCTGCTCGATTGAACGCTGTTAAGGCTGTTGTTAGTGAGGATTGCCCTGATGATGCGAGGACCATGTGGGCTGATAGTGTGAAGAAGAAGAGGAAGAAGAAGATGAATAAGCACAAGTACAAGAAGCTCAGGAAGCGTCTTCGAAGGAAGACATAATAGGCAGGTATCTTGGTAATAAGTTCTTTCATGACTTGGTGATGCATTCCCCAACGTCGCTTTTCTTAGGCTGTTGAATCTGATCAGCATTTGCTTTTGGTTTGAAAGTGAATTTTTGAAATTTAAATCATGATTTACTTGGTTTATTTAATTATCAGAACGAATTTCTGGAATTTTTCCTAAATGATTGTGGTGTCATTTAGTGGTTTTTGTGTGTTCTCATGAAGCTATGAACTTTTATATGCTTCTCATAATAATAGACGCACATTTGTAAATCTTGTATTCTGTTATGTCATATATTCAGGCGGCTGTATTCTGTAATCCACAGTTGCAGAGCTAGAAATTTTGTCTAAGAGAGGACTGGAAGCTGTAGCTTTTTCAATAGCATAGTATGTTGATGTGAATTGACTATAAGGGTTATTAACAAAATAGAATTCTTATTTCACAAGATGTAATTAGAACCATTGGAGAGAAACAGTCCTGGAAGTAATTGCTGTAAATACTTTATCAAATGTACACTCCATCTCTAGATTCTATTGTGCTTTTATGCTGAACATTTAAAGCAACTGGCTTGACTTTCTTATCCAGGACTAATGTCTATTTCATAAATGCTATCTCTCTTTGAAACATGTCGATAGCTGTAAATTACTGTCTGAGTTCCAAAAAGATTTCAGTTTTGTAGGAAATGAAGATAATATAACGATTGACATGGATTCTTCCAATCTATAGTCAAATGTTAAGTTACTTTGTAATTTGTTAGACGCGCAACTCTTTTAGCATAGTTGCTGTTGGAACTACTAACTACTTGGCACTAGACGGCAATTGGGTCAGCATCAAGTACTCAATCTAATAAATTGCTACTATCTTCTTAAATATAGGGTCTGTATTTATGCGTGTAAGAAATTTCTTCTGTCCTATGATGATGCATCCATATCCTTTGAATTTGTAAGAGGTAAACACTGAATGATATTGGATTGCTATTGTTTCATATTAGCAGCTGACTGATGATAACGATTCTACTTGAACATTCAAAGAAAAATTCTTGTGTTCATTTTCATGCATAGTTGTCAAGGCTCGAGGTGCCAGGGGGGCAGGCGCGCGCCTGAGGTACGCCAATCAAAAAATTTAAAAAAATTATTTGTTTGAAAAATGAAGTTAAATGCAATAAATTACCAGAAAAAGAACTAAGAGAATTTGTTACAGTTACATGTATATGTGAAATTTACATATTGCATTACGAATATCTAACCTTGAATTAATCTGGCCATAATAGGAGTTGAATTAGAAATATCTAGCCTTGAATTATTATTAAAACCCTTAAAAATAAAATGCTTTTTAAAGCAAGTTAAAACCTTGAAAGAAAAGTGTCCCCAAAGCACGCCTGAGGCGCGCGCCTGAGGTATGGCGAGGCGCATGACCATGTGCCCTGCGTGAGGCTCGCCTTTAACACTGTTGTCATGCGAAGAAGTTTTTGAAAATTTTCTGCAATGACAATAGGAGAGTTAAACATTGGAAGTTATTTTCTTTGTTATGACCGAGCCGCCTTTCACCTGATTTATTCTAACATTGGAAGCGATATGTGAATTGTGATAGACATGAAGAGTTGGGAGTCTGTTAAAACTTAAAACCATAAAACAAGGACTATGATGGTAGGTGTATTTGCAGAATTTAAATGAAAATATAGTGTGCAGCATTAGAGTTGCTTTAGATTCTTCTATAGAACTTTTCTTATCGTCCATTTGTGTTCAATGTGCTCTACTTTCTATCATTTCCTTAGAAAATGATATTTAGAAGGTTCTTTATGCACCCTGATAGTAGTTACTACTAGTTAGTTCTCACCTTAGTACTTAATTTATTTCCGATTAATTCGCTAGGGTGTGTTTGGAACCTCCATTTTTTAAGGATTTAAATTCAATTCATTTCATTTTATATAAAAAAAATTTACAACTTTCCATACGAAATGAATGAGTTCTTTCAAAAATGGAGGTTCCAAACAAGGGGCTAGTATAGTCTACTTGAGTATTACTATTTGGTAACTTTGTTTAACTTTTTATAGTTCAACATTTTTTTAGCAATTCTGTTTTGTAATTTTTTACGGCTAGTGTACCTCGGGTGTGCACTTCACCTTGCACCTATGGGCACGCCTTAGTGCACCTTGCGCCTTTAACAACTATGGGACAGAATCAATCCTAATTTAGATAAATTTAGTTTAGAAAGCAAACAATTAAGGAGAAAATCAATCCTAATTATATTGCCTAGTTTAGGTAAATCTAGCTTAGTAAGCAAACAAATTTAGGTAAACCTTGTTAATAAACAAACAAATATATATATATATACACACACACACACAGCTAACAGTTCAATGGGTCAGTTCTAGCTCTGTTATGACATATAACTTCGTATAAATTCGTATTCAGTAATTAAGACAATATATAACCTTTAGTATAGTCCTGTGTCAACATAACATAAAAGGTGCAATTGCTCCTCTTAAATATTTTGTAGTAAATCTGACAAAAAAAAATGTCACTTGTTAGATCCATATGTTGCTCTTCCAAGTTTCAACAAATATATTACTTGCTAGATCTTGTGTTTTCCATTAACATTTGATTGTTTAAGAGATTATAAACAACAAAAAAATTTAAGACATTATAAACAACAATTTTTTTCAAGCAATTCTACATTGCAATTTTTTTCACCTTGTGTACTTTGGCACCCTGAACATTAATTTCAGTTTAAGAAATTAGTGGCTAGGATGAATTTTTGGCCCTGCTCTTTTCAACTTATAAGTAGCAGTACTGAACTGGACTGGACTGGATTGAATATAAGTTGAAAAGAACAGGGCCTTAATCTGATTTTGGTTTAGTATGAGAATGAGCTCCTTGTCTGAAGATAGAAAGTGCCCACATTGCAATGCCTTGTCTTGTGAAGGTCAATGTGGTTAGATTCTTGTTGGTGTTCTTTGAAGGACCATAATTCTCTACAAAAAGAATCTCAATTTTTGTAGGGCTTCCTAAGAATGGTAAGCGATAATTTTAATGGATCAAGTTCCACAAGATAATGATAATGGACATAGATTCTTTGCTTTAGATTATATTTTTCTAATTTGCTAGCCATGCAATATTTTAGCATAGCTGCTGTTGAAAGTTGGAACTACTATCAACTTGGCAGTAGACGCCAATTGGGTCAGCATCAAATATTCAATCTAATAAAATGCTGGTATCTTCATAAATATAGGATCTGTTTTTATGCATGTATACAAGTTTTTCTATCGTATGGGTATGCATCCAGAGCCTAAGAATTTGTAAGAGGAAAAAACTAAATGGATATATGATTGCTACTATTTCAGATAAGTCGCTGAGTGATGATAAGTTGATAATGAATCTAGTTGGACATATGAAGAACAACACTAAACACGTATGCTGGTTGTCATGCAAAGCTGAATCTGCTAATTGTTTGCAATGGTACTAGTTTTGGCAGAAAATTAGACATTGAGCTTTGATTTCTTTGACCTAATTTTATTATTATGTAATATGAGTTATAAGTTGTTGGGATTTAATCACTTGATGCTTGCAGTAGCTGGTGGCCATTAGATAAACACCGGGTAGCGACTGAGATTGAAAAGGATTGTGATGTGTTAATTGTGATATATACATGAAGAGGTCAGAGTGTTAAAACCGGGGAATAAGGACTAGGATGATTTGCAGTAAATAATGTCTGCAGTGTCGACTATAGTTAGCTATAATGGTGTCCACTTATTTATAAGTATTCCCTGCATTCTTGTAGATTTCGTCTTCTAAACTATCATGAAGAACAAGTGTCTAAAGTGTGTATCCTTTTGGCAACTAATCTGGTTTTATACCTCTATACTACCATCACTTTTCCTCTTATTTTTATACACCCACTTGTATCCTATTGGTGTTTTACCTTATAGCAATGTGACAATATCCCTTTCATAAAAAAAAAAAAAAAGAAGTAATGTGACAATATCCCAAGGCTTATTTCTATTTCTCTATTCATAGCCTCTTTCCACGCTTTAGATTTAGATGCAATAGAGTAGCTTATTGGATCCCCATTTTTTTTATTTTTTTGCATATTTACAGTGCCTTTTAGTCAGGACCTAGTGACACTTAAGGTTCCCGACTTCTTTATACAAATGTTTTTTAGTTGGATTCGAACCTTCATCTCCTCTCACATCCCTAGCTTGTAATGTCGATTGAGTTACACTTTATAAGTAATGGTTTTTTTTATCACTAGTTAATAGTAATGAAAAAACCTTACATAGAGAACGTAGTTTACCTTTTACTAGATCAATAATTGTGCCCATACTGTATCAAAGAACAATGACAATCTAACAATATTTAAAGTTGTAAAAAGATCATATTGCCCTTGAGGTTTGTATACCAATGCATTTTTACACTTGTTTCTCAAATTACATGAGGATTGATGATTAATGTAAAGAAAGAAAAATTTGGGATTGGAATTAAAATTTAGAAAACAATTGCTAGGAGTGATTATAGACCTGTTCAATGGGCGGGCTTGGCCGGACCGATAAATTTTTTGACATGTCTATGCCCAAATCAGCCCGCATGTATTGTATACATGGGTTGGGATGGGCCTGTATTTAGAAGTCAACTCTCAAGTCCAGTCCGTCCATAAGTTAATAAATAATTTTTAGAAATATATTTATATTATTAAAGAATAAGTATTTATATAATTTTTATAATTTTTTTTAAATCATGAAAAGAAAATAAGGCTAAAAGGCAAAAAAAAAATCCTATTTGCAGACTTAGGCAAGTTGAAAATAATACATACAAAGATAACTATAATATTAATATTTTATAACTAATATATATATATATATATATATATTATTTTTATTCAAATTTATATATTTGAGTCGGGTTGGGTCAGGCTTGAGTTTTTATATAAAATTCAAGTCTAACCTAAGACATCCTTAGCCCCAAACGGGCCGGGCTTTTATCACAATACATTTGCCCATGCCTGGTCCACGGAGAGAGGGTCAAGGTAGGCTAAGTGGGTTGCGGGTGAGTTGAATAGGTCTAATGGTGAACAAGCTATTCTCCTCAACGAGGTTGAAGTCTTGATAATAATAGTAAAAAAATGACCACAATGGTATTGTCTAGTGGTATGGACTAGTTCATCTTTAAATATTCATTAAGGATTAAACTGTGAGATGTGTATGGAACAATCTTAAATCTTAGAGCCAATTATCATACCCTTCGAGGCACCTGTAAAATAGTAATCAAGGTTAAACTAAATGTGAATATAATTTAAAGATATCACTCATCATTAAAACTCATATAAGACCCCGTGATGAAAATAAAAAAAAGTTAGTAAAAAAACCGTCATATATGTCGGATGAGTATATAATAACACGCCTACAATGCCTATTAAAATGAGCTGGTTGTCATTTCAAATAAGTCAAGGAAGATAAGGTTTTTTAAGCATTGAAAAAGTTGTTTTCATGTAATTTATAGGCTATGGATTCGAGTCATGAAATTAATAACGGATATGTATATTAGGGTATAAGCGGCTTTTAGTTCAGAGCATGTTCAATCATATTTTTTATTTATATACCTCAAATTTTATTTTATAAACAGTATTTTTTATTATCTTCCTCATTTATCATTTCTCATATTAGATTTCTCCGAAATAATAATAATTTATTATTATTATATTAATTTCTTTATATCATCTCTACCAACCGAAATTAATAAAATAATTTTTAAAAAATAAGAAGATAATATTAAAATATTCATTTCTCATATTTGGGAATCCCCATTTTAGAGATATGTTATATATGGAATGGTTGAATTAACTCAATTCTCATATTCATTTCTCATTTTGGAGAATATTTCAAAATGGAGAATGGTTGGACTTACTCGTAGGTATTGTATTTCCCGTTATTGTATAACGTAAACAATTACTTCTTTTAAGATTTAAGAAGCTAATCCATGGATCCAAAATATGTAGTAGCAGCTTGGATATGTTTAACGGAACACCATAAAAATGTGAATAATCGTTTTGGAGCGAAACAAATAAACTAAACAATTGGGGCTATTTTAATTCGATTGTTAATCGAGGATATTGTCTTGACCATCATCAACATACTCCTCGTATTCCGTAAACATTTATTTTTCTCTCGTACATTCTAATTTACCGCTTCCTTTTTCCTTATAATATGAGTTTAATTTATTTTTCTTATTTTTCTTTTATATATGAGAAATTTTTTGTTCCCGCTTTCTAAGGGAAAAACTCTATCATATTACGATAAATTTATAGTACCTTTTAAACTACAATTTTCGAGATTTAAGTTCGAAAAAATAGAATATATATATATTATTAGTTTTGACGTGCTTGGTCAATAATCCACCCATTTTATTAAATAATTTGATAGAAAATTCAATTAATAATTATGATCATTACATATGTGGCTGAAATCCTATGATCTATTGATGAGACCACTTAAAATCCTATCATTGTCACGTGGAGGGAAATTTCCACGCCAAATCATAGTATGAATGTATCATCACATCATATACCTATCTATATGTGTATCTCTTCACATGTAAATGAAATTATAAAATGTAATGCAAATTTAATTTAATTTTATACTAGTCGCAATTAATAAGGTAGTTACAGAAGAATCTAATGTATCATTTATAAATCTTAGGAACTTTCATATGTCACACAGAAACAGTTTTGACAGTTAAAATAAACTATAACTGTCTATTCCATTATTTGATGAAGCTAATAAATAACTCCAATTTCTTTTATCTATCACTTTAGGATTTTTATTAAAATTAGTAAAATATTTATTGTATTATTAAAATAATTAATTTATTTTTTACATTCTTATATTAAAACTATCTTTCTTCTTAATTAACCACTTATAATTTTATTAATTTTTAATCTCTCTCCTAATTAATACAGGGATAAATTAAAAAAAATAATAAAAAATATATTAGTATATTATAAAATGACAATTATAAAAAAAATTAACTTAAAAAAGTTAAAAAGACAAATAAAAAAATTGAAGGGAGTGTTAAACTATGTATCCCATCAATGACGAATCCAAACCTTTTTTATTATGGGTCCAAGTATTAATGGACAAACAATTTTATTTTGACATATGTAGATAAATATCCATATTAATAGTATTTAGAAGAAAAAAAAACTTATTTAAAGCTTTTCTTTAGAAAGGTTAAACTCTAATAAAATTAATATAAGAAATGAAAAATTCTAGAAATTAGCTAAATAATACCAAGTTCAACCATTTTTCATATATTATTTTTTAAAATGAGGATTTTTTAAATATGGAGAATCTCCATTTTGGTGAATGATTATAATACTAATATTTTTTTGCTTTTTATGTTTTAAAATGTTTTGTTAGTTTTTATTGATAGAGAAAATGTAAGGAGATTAATATATTAATAATGAGTTATTATTATTATAGGGAAATCTAATATGAGGAATAAAAAATACAGAAGATGGTTGGAACAAAAATACCGTAAATCCTATAAAATGAAGTTTGAAAAATGAAAAATGGGGAATATAGTTGGAATTAAATAAGATAAGTCAGTAGAATTTGATTGCCATAATTTACCTACCCAACTTTTTTATAGGAATTTTAATCAATATACGGGGTCTAATCACGAATAAGGTGTAACCTAGTTGACAATATAAATTAAATAAGTTAGATAAAGTTTAAATTTCACTAAATATAATATTTTAGGTGAAAAGAAGAGCCTCAATTATAACTAAAATCTAAATAAAATTATTTTAATAAAAATATTTATAAATATTAAAAAAAATAAATGGGGTTCAATCGTATCTTTTTATGGTGTAGAAACATTTAACAATAGTATTTTTATTTGTAAAAAAGGTGGAGCTTGTGGACCACACTCTACTACAAAGTACAAATGGAGCAGTCCCACATTGGTTAGCTATACAGGTTGTACTCTCTTGTAAGCATTTGACGATTATTTTTTTTTAACAGAGACAAGATTTTAAAAGAGTTAAAGTTTGATTAATGACCATTTTTATTTATTCTTCTTAAATGTACTAATTGAACCAAGTATACGATGATTCTCTCTTTAAATATCTTTTGAAATGAAGAAGATTGCAAATATCGTACTTCAAGTTCATGAGAAATTTTATGCATAAATTATAAATCATCTATAAGTGTGTAAAAATCAGCACTTTTCTATATAACTTTTGAAGTATGTTAAACCAAATTTATTGTAAAATGAACATTCTCATATACTTATTAAAAAATATCGTACAACAAAAATTAGGAAATTTATACAATGCTTGAGGTTTTTTGTACCATTCTCTTATTCAATGATTGAGAATTGATGAGAGAGGATTTAATTAATATGAGAGAATATTTAATTAAATATTAATTAATTTTCAACCATTAGACGAGGAAATGGTATAAAAAGCGATGAACATTATATAAATTCCTAAAAAATTGATATTGTGACTCCAAATTTAGAATAAAGTTAACATGTATAGATAAAATTTTTTGTCCATGCTAAAAAAGCACTTGAAATTTGAACGAAAGGGATCCAAAGTCGATATTTGCAGTCACAGTTTTTCTTTTTCTCTTTTCACATTTATTCTATTGGTATGAAATGCAATTATAAATTCAAAAATTATTTGCTCACTCCTACTAATATAATAATTGAAAACATAGCATATAAAAATTGAACAACACGGGTCAACGATTTCGTCTATCTATTGCATTGCTTTATTATCCCAATAGGCAATACATAAAAAAAATTAAAACCAATTTAGGATCCACCAAAAAGACAAATTAAACAAAATAAGGAACCAAATGGGTTTGTTTCTTAGAAACCTATCAAATTTATTAAAAATGGGTCCCTGTGTGCTTTCAACCTTAACGTTGATCGGAAACACATTTCTTTTTCTATCAATGAAATTGTAGTTTATTATATTTAACTAATAATAAAAAAATAATTTCAATCTGCCTAATCTAAAATTTACATCAAATAAGTTAACTTCAATTCAAGTAATTTTTATCATTAAAAAAAGTTAAGTTCAAGTAATTGAAAATAATGAAGCTAAGAACGTGTTCGCTTTTCAAGATTGTTTTTTTAAAATGCTTAATTTTTAAGTTTTTTCAAGGTGTTATCTAAAAAATTATAAAAATTAATAATAAATCATTCATAATTTATTTATATTAAAAGTTAAAATTTTTCATTAAATATTATAATATATTATTCTATTAAAAATTTATAATTAAAATTTTTCATTACAGTTAGCATACTCAAACTGGACGGAAGTTCGAAAGGTTACAGCCAGTTTCAGATCACTCAGTAGTATCTCATTAAAGATACAGTTGTTTGATAAAATCGTACTATTATTAATTTTTGCATCTACTTCTGGTTTCAAGACAAATGTGTCTTAGTCAATTGAGACACGCCACGTGTAATTAAGGTGTACGCCCACAAATCTAGGCCACTAGTTACGTATTTCAAAATCATCGGATGGACGGCTGATTTTGATAAAGTCTATTTCTATAGTCATGATTTTCAGGTCTACTGAATCTGGGTTGTACTGGATTACTGCCGTTAAACAAGGAGGATTGACACGTGTAACACAATGGGACAACCTGTACTCCTGTTGCAATTTTGGAAAATTGCTCTTTTTTTTCTTCTCGAGCAATTAAACTTGCACGCTTTTTTGGAAAATAAATTATTCAAATTACTATAGTTGCTTCTTATTTTCGGTTCCGAAATAGCAGTAATGTATTTACTATATACTGTAACAAAAATTACTTACTGAACACAGTAGGGTGGAATTAATGCCTAGGTCGAATTTGTTGTTCACTGCAATCCAAATTAATAGTAAGTTAATAACTGCAATGGCATTTATTATGAAACTTTTATTAGCATTGAGGGATAACCTCTAAAATACACACGGCTTGGTTGAGATAGTTTTATTTAATCACACTATCAAATATAGAGTGGTATGAAAGTTTTGAACCTGAATGTGACGTGAGAATTTATCTATTTTTATGTTCTCGTAAAATTAAATTATTATCGTCACGCTCAATGCAACATCACCTCCACGATAAAGGGAAAGCTTACAAAATGATGAGATTGTTCATGTGCTTACGATTAGGAGCACCCACATACAAATGTTTGTTGGTCCAATGAAAAACTAATCAGTAATTAGGTAAATATGAGTTTGAGATTATTGCCTCCATTTTCTTGTGGAGATTATTTTGGGTTAAGGTCATTTTCTTCTAAACTTTTTGAGTTAAGTTTATTTTCTTATCAAATTTTAAAAATTAAATTAAATTAAATTGAAGTTAGATAAACTGAATTGAAATAGGCTGAATTCAACCGAACTTATTTTAATATAAATCTAAAACTATGTACAATTAAATAAAGTTATATTAAACTAAAATAAACTAATAGAATAAAATTGTATTCCAAAATAAACATCAGCAAATGTGAACAACATAGGAAAGGGCAGCAAAGAGAAAAGCGTAACACGTGAGAGAGTGTCATCAACATCCGCATGAGACAACCTGTAAGCAAGTCCACATCCCCAA
The DNA here is from genome assembly GCA_947683365.1 of Euphorbia pulcherrima. Taxonomy (NCBI): domain Eukaryota; kingdom Viridiplantae; phylum Streptophyta; class Magnoliopsida; order Malpighiales; family Euphorbiaceae; genus Euphorbia; species Euphorbia pulcherrima. The sequence continues at coordinate 51,918,160 of CANTUS010000003.1, forward strand.
ATTCTCCATTTCATCTTCTCTCTTCTCTCTCTCTCTCTTCACAAACTCAACCAGCCAATGTTCTTCATCTGCAACCTCTTCTTCTTTTTCTAATTTCCCAAATTGACTGACTCTTCACTTCGATTTATACAATGGGTGGGGTGACTTCTTCCATGGCTGCTAAATTCGCTTTTTTCCCACCCAATCCTCCTTCCTACAAGGTTACAACCGATCCCGCCACTGGTCTTTTGCTCCTTGACCCCTTCCCCCACCGTGAAAACGTCGATATCTTGCGCCTCCCAACTCGCAAGGGCAATGAGATCGTTGCTGTTTATATTAGGTATCCTATGGCTACCACTACTCTGCTTTACTCCCATGGAAACGCTGCTGATATTGGCCAGATGTATGAGCTCTTTGTCGAATTGAGCATCCATTTGCGCATCAATGTCATGGGGTATCCTCACTCTCACTTTTCCTAGTTCCCCAAATTTTTCTTCTTTCATTTTCAGTATTTAGGTTAAAAGTTAGACAATTACAAAACGAATCGTTTTCTTTTGCATAAAATTGAATTGTGATATAGTTTTGTCTCAGGTTTTGGATCCCGTATGTCAAATTGTATTGTTTATCGTTCAGCTAAAGTGGATTTAAGATCAAGTTGCTTATATGTGTCGGATTTAGTCGTTTTTGCTGCAGATTCCATAGATAGGGGAGGTTAAACTCTATTCAGTAGATCTCTTCTGTTCACATCATGAGCAGTACTGTACTTTTTGGTCCTTGGGTGCCTTTGATTCTATATTTTACCAAGCAATTGATTTTTCTGAAAACAATTTCATGGGGATTTGATCTGTGCTAGTATTATATCTGGGTAGTTTAATATAAAGTAACATTAGGGAAACAGAGGGAATTGAGCTGGTAATTTCCCCCATCTAGACTTTATTACTAGAGAAATTCTGCTATATTTTGATGTTTAATGTATTGTGTGCTTGATCTGTGGCTATTGTGTAGGGAGTTGTTTGTTGTAGAAGATTTCACAAGTAACTCTTACTCTTAGGTTTTAGAAATAAATTTCAAATTTTTTGTCGTTTTCTTAGACATTATACTGCATGAATCTGTATTGGTCCTGGAAGTACTTTAAGCATCTTGCTGCATCAATACCTAACACAAAATCTCCAAGATCTTATTGCATCTGTGGTTATTACATTGGGAGTTGTTTGTTGTAGAAGATTTTACGAATAACTTTTACTCTTAGGTTTTAGAAACAAAATTCGAATTTTTGTCGGTTTCTTACACATTATACTGCATGGATTTGTTTTGGTCCTGGACGTATTTTACGCATCTTGCTGCATCAATACCTAACACAAAATCTCCAAGATCTCATCACTACCCTAGAACCTAGTTTTACTAAATTTCACGTGGCAGTTTACTCGTCATCCACCACTACCGTTTAAGCAATGAAAATAGAAAAGCATTAACTCTTATTTTCCTCAATTTGTGCAGGTATGACTACTCTGGATATGGACAATCATCAGGAAAGGTAAGAATCACTTGTTTTATCCATTATTTGACTATAGCATTATGATTCTACACTCAATGGCTTCTCTAAAGTTATATACATGCCATTCTGCAGCCCAGCGAGCATAACACGTATGCTGATATCGAAGCTGCTTATAAATGTCTAGAAGAGAGCTATGGTAGTAAGCAAGAGAACATAATCCTTTATGGTCAATCTGTTGGTAGTGGGCCTACTTTGGATCTTGCAGCACGTTTACCTCGGCTAAAAGCTGTTGTGTTGCACAGTCCTATACTCTCCGGGCTTAGAGTCATGTATCCTGTAAAGCGCACTTACTGGTTTGATATTTACAAGGTTAGACATTTTTGTTAAACCATCTTGGTATAGTTCTGTATAACTGGAAGTGTATATACTTTTGTACCCTTTGACCTAATTGTCATTTTTTTATGTGGTTGTTCAGAATATAGACAAGATTCCACTGGTGAGGTGTCCTGTGCTGGTAATCCATGTAAGTAATTTATGCTTTTTTGCTTCTTTCTGCTTGTGATATTATTGTAATCTACTTTGACTTCAACAACAACCAAGCCTTAATCAGCACCCTCAACAGTATACACGACTTTGAATTTTTTTAGTAGTCCTCTTATGCATATAAACATATCAGTATTTTGTACTCTTGCATTATAGGGTGAGTTGTCATTGTCATTGTCAATGCCTTACGCCATGTATACAATTAAATGGAATAGTTAATGTCACTACGAAATTATTGGTTGACAGATAAAAGCTGTTAAGATGAAGATGTAGGAAAATCCAATATCTTCAGTTTGAAGCCGTTCCAAACTGATAAATTTTTTACTTAAAAGGCCAGTTTGAGATTGCATTCCCAAGCTGCTTTTCCGAAGAGCTCCAGTTTCAAGCTTTTCCAAGCTGCTGTCCCGAAAGGTTCTAGAAATCAATAGCAAACAGCTCCTAATTAATTAGTCTTAAGAGTCAATATCTTTTGCCCACTGTCAAAATATGTTGTATTATTAAAAGTTTGTAAGTGGAACTTTTCGTGACAAACAAGCCCTAAAAGTACTTAATGTTGACAAAGGTATGATGTTGTGGGATTGTTGGTCTGTCTGGTCTTTGTCTAGGGAACATTTTTTGACGTATTAACTGCTCATGTTGTGCTAACGTTTCTTACAGGGAACCTCGGATGAAGTAGTGGACTATTCACACGGGAAGCAGCTATGGGAATTATGCCAGGAGAAGTACGAACCCCTATGGCTTAAAGGAGGAAACCACTGTGACTTGGAGCTATTCCCAGAGTATCTGAGGCATTTAAAGAAGTTCATATTAACAGTTGAGAAATCACCTTCTAGAAGAAACACTTCAAGGCGAAGTACAGATGGATTCGAACAGCCTAGAAGGAGCACAGACTGCTTCGAGGGGCCAAGGAAGAGTACAGACCGAAGGGACAAACCAAGAAAAAGTACAGATAAACTCGAAAAACTCAAGTTTCATGAATACAAATTTGCCAACATGGACAAGCTAGAAAAGTTGAAGGTCTCCTTTGATCAAATGGAGAGGTCGAGAAGAAGTGTCGAATACCATGAAAAATCGAGAATTAGTATTGACTTACAGTTTGACAAGGGGCGGAAGAGTGTGGATTGGGTGGACAGAATTCGTATTGGTTGATGAGATACTAAATTGTCTGCAAAATTTTAGATTGGTTTTTAGGGGAAAGGGGGGAAAAGAAAAATGGGGAAATTATATTGGTATTTAAGGTGTGATTTGTAGAACGTGTGAATTGGAGATTAAAGTTGGATAATAACATTGTGTAATGGGATTGATATACTGGCATGGGTGGGAAGTGGGAACTGGACCTGGGAAGTGTTGTTCTTGATTGTTAATGAAGAAATTTTAATTCTAACTAGTCTCTTTGATTAGCCTATGTTTATTGCAATGCTGAAAGAATTGTAGGAACGTACTGCGTACGTGAAGGCTGCAATGTCCCCATTTTGTTTATTGCGATATTCTTTTCCTTCTCTTTAGATATTGTGAGTGTCAAAAACGGTTGATGTTTTTGTATCAAAGAAATCAGTGTCCAGAGTGACGGATGAATAGTATTTTCAAAAACTTTTTCAACTTTAAGAGAAATCTGTGTCTTGGTAAATTTGTTTTCACGATATGCTTTAGTACTAAATTACAAGTAAGAAAAAAAGAGTAGAGTTAGAGATAGACACAATGCAATTTTATATTGGTTCGGCTGACTTGAGATCACTTCACTATGTGTTTTCTTTGCGGGCAGAAAACAAGTCCGATAATACTTTTTGCGGACTCAAGATTCAAGCCTTACGGTTCTTTTTCATGCCACAACTTAGTAGCTTTTTAGATTCAACTATCAAAACCCGGGCTCAACAACAGAATCTAATCGTTGTATTGCGGACTCCACAATGAACCTTTATATTGTTGATATTTCGAGATTGACAATAAAAATTAGAATTCTGATTGAATGTTGATATGTGTCGCAGATATACTTGAAGAAGTTTTTTTCTCATATTTAGCACTTGAAGATTTGCAAGTAAGACAAATATATTTTAAACTTGTATTATATAATCTTTTACTTGTAATCTTCCAAGTTTCGACTGATTGCCCTTTTATATTGGTACAGGAAAAATAGCTCTTGGAAAATATGACCGTTACAAATGCACAAGTTGGAAAAGAAGATGGATGCTATTCTTTTTCTTGAAATCAAGATGCATGCTATCTTCTTTTTCTGGTAATGGCGGCATTTTGAATTTTTGTGATATAAGCTAGATTTGAATCTTTTCCGACTTCTACAATTTTTTCGGTTCAATTTGTATAACTGCTCATTTAGCTCAATAATGATTTTCATTCTTGCATTCTTCATTTTTGTAGCTTATTCTTTATTAAAATATATTGTGATATTTAAATAACACGTTACAATATTTGTATAACTATATCAAATATATTTTTGCCTTTTACGTGTACTTGTTGCAATCGTCGAAATTACATTCCCCAACATTCAATTGAAGAAAAATATTGCTAGAAAAAGTCAATAATTTAAATCAAAGAGTATTGTGTAAAATAAGTAAGAGAAATACAACTACATTGATAACATGAGATGACAATAGACTAGATCAAGCCAAGCCCAACGACGTTTGGAAACAAAAAGGTATGGGCCTAGACATAGAATGGCAAGCAATAATCAAAGTTACCATCCTCCGTCAATGACAAATCTTCTCCATGCCAAGATCATCCAATGTTTCTTGGTTTCTTGTATTCCTCACAAATCATAGTTTCTTCTTCTCGTACCGCCAACCCTAATTGAGGGCTCTTCAATCTCGCTTTAATAGAATGTGAGCTCATTCGATTCTTTTTCCTTTCTGTTAAAATTTGATCCGTAGGTTTTGATTTGGGCATTTTTTTCACCTCTTTCTTGTGCATCCGAACAATTTTGTGTACTGTCTAATAATTCCGATGAGCTTTGTTAGGCTTTAGTTGATTAATTAATTGTTTTTCTTACTATCAAGCTTTACCTCTGCTATTGTACTGTATTCGTGCCGCTGCTTAGCGTTATTTGATTTCGGTGTGTGAATGTTGCAGGTCTACCGAAGATATAGCCAGGGACGCCATAAAGCACGCTCTGAAGGCGCTGAGGAATCGGCATTTTCTTGAAGAAGGCGCTCATGCCCCTGCTTTTATTGCTCTTTCCAAGCCCATTATCTCTCAGGTTCATGTTCCCCAATTTTTCTCTATTTTACTGTTCGTTCTTCCAAATTATATTTGGTTTATTTGAGATTTTTTTGTACCAGCTCATTGTTTGAACATCAAGTTAATTATTTTGTGTAGTAAATTGTACTGTTTTCATTGAATGGTGAAGTCACGGATAGCTATTGCAAAATCACTTTAGGGTCATTTGGAAACAACCTCTATATAATTACAGAGGTAAGGTTGCGTACACCCGACCCCTCTTACCCTCAAGCGGGAGCCTTGTTAGGCATTGGGGTAATGTTGGTGTTGGTGTTGTTGTTGTTGTAGCAAATTGTACTGTTTTATTTTTTATTTGTTAGAATCATAATTATGCCGCTTCATTTTTTTTCACGGTGTAAACTTTGTGGTGCTTATGAAGGGGTCAGAATGGAAGGAGAAAGCAGAAAATCTGGAGTTGGAACTTCAGCAATGTTACAAGGCTCAATCAAGACTATCAGAGCAGCTTGTAGTGGAGGTAGCGGAGGCTAGAGCATCAAAATCTTTACTTCAAGAAAAAGAGTCAAATCTAAATGAGTTGCAAAAGGAGTTGACTCAAATAAGGTGGCTTCTTGTTCTATATAGTTGGCTAGAAAAATGGATGAGTGGTTTTATTATACAACATAATTTTGTGACATTAGTTTGTGTATTGCAGAGATGAATGCTCTCAATTAAAGCAAGATTTAGAAGAAAAGATCAAGGGTTTAGAATTGCTTGTGGGCGAGAATCATGAACTTCGTAAACAATTGGAAGAGATGACCATGATAGCTAAGAATGCAGAAGCTGAAAATAAGATGCTTATTGACCGCTGGATGCTGCAAAAGATGCAAGATGCTGAGCGTCTGAATGAGGTATCTTTTACCATTGTTATAGCTGCAACTGAAATATGGAATTACATTACATCTGTTCCTTAAGCCCTATGTCCTAAAATTTTCCTCATTTTCTATCAGCATTTTAGAAAAGAAATTTGACAGGTTCTTGAAGGGCCTTTTATCGATATCTTTTTCATACACCATTTGATACAAGATTTTGAATGCATATACTCCTATGTTGTTTGTGTGGAAGTGTTAGGTTTTGTATATCCTTTAGTCTGACATCTTGCTTGCAGTGCATTTCACAGTAGTTATATTCTTTATCCATTGTACATAGCTCGTCATATGCTGTAAAAAGTTTCAAATCACACGACACTCACCCACACACTAGCATCTGTAGCGCAAGTTTTATGTAATCTGTTGTTGTGGTTCAAACTTCAAAGAGTGCAGAGTGATGCTGCCTTGCTAACAACAACAACAACAACAACATTACCCCAATGCCTAACAAGGCTCCCGCACAAGTGGGTTATTCTCTTGTTAAAAATAAATAAAAAATTTTCATTTATAGAGCTTGGTATACTGTGGTTAAATGGTTCAAAAAGGTTGTTTCTTTATCTTGCTTTCAGTTTTAAGGGACTTGCTGAATTTGAATTCTCTGTGCTTTATGTTAAGTATACACATTGGGTGGTTAACTATGTCCTCAATTAAATAGGCTAATTTACTATATGAAGAAATGGTCGATCGTCTCAAGGCAAGTGGTTTGGAGAAACTTGCTCGGCTCCAAGTCGATGGAGTGGTTCGGCAAAGTGAGGAAGGTGCTGAATACTTTATGGAGTCCAGCTGTCCCTCTACTTGCAAACACAAAATAACAGCTCATGAAGGCGGCTGTGCTGCCATAATCTTCGAATACAACTCCAGCAAATTAATCAGCGGCGGACAAGATCGGTCCATCAAAATATGGGACACAAATACTGGTTCATTAAGCCGAACACTCTATGGCTGTCTTGGCTCAGTTCTCGATCTTTCCATAACCCATGACAACCGATCGGTTATTGCAGCTAGCAGCTCAAACAACTTGTACGTATGGGATTCCAACTCCGGTCGTGTTCGCCACACTCTAACAGGCCACCTGGATAAAGTATGTGCCGTAGATGTGAGCAAAGTCTCGAGCCGCCATGTCATCAGCGCTGCATATGACCGAACTATAAAAGTGTGGGACCTACAAAAAGGTTACTGCACAAACACTATAGTTTTTCCCAGTAACTGCAATGCTCTTTGCTTTAGCATGGATGGTCAAACCATTTGTTCGGGTCATGTCGATGGGAATCTTCGATTATGGGATATTCAGACAGGAAAGATACTAAGCGAAGTCGCTGCACATTCTTCAGCAGTCACGTCTCTTTCTCTATCTCGAAATGGTAACCTTATTTTGACAAGTGGGAGAGATAATTTGCATAATTTGTTCGATATGAGGTCCTTGGAAGTGTGTGGGACATTGAGAGCGAGCGGAAATAGAGTAGCGTCGAATTGGAGCCGGTCTTGTATTAGTCGGGATGATAACTATGTTGCTGCAGGATCGGTTGATGGGTCGGTGTATATTTGGTCAATATCTAAAGGTGATATAGTGACTACACTGAAGGAGCATAATTCATCGGTGCTATGTTGTTCGTGGAGTGGACTAGGGAAACCGTTAGCCACTGCTGATAAGAATGGCATTATCTATACTTGGACTTGATGGTTAGTAAGTAGACAGAACAGATTGGATCTTGTTATTGTTTTCTAGGTTTGCTTGGTTTTCACTTTTTTAGTTTTTACACAAACTTATGCAGTCAGTACAGTAGTGAGTCATCGTACATTGTAAATAAAGAAAAAATAGATTGATTGTTTGTAAGTATTTAAGTAACAGAACAAAATCACTTGTGGGAAATTCTTTTTTTTTTTTTTTTGGTCTAACTGCATCATTGTTTTAACGAGGCAACTACATCCATGCTCTTTTAGTTGTCAAGAAGCTCTCTCTTGGTTAAGCATAATGCATGTTTGGTTCTTTGAACTTGACATGTCTTGTAAGTTAGCTTGGCAAAAACACACCAGTTTGCCCTTGAAAGCACTGAGCTTCTGTTTGCATTGATTTTTTAGAAATGTCATTTTTCTAAGTTTTATCTCTTCAACCAAAAACAGAAATATTACATATAGAGGGCCAACTTGTACACTTACGGAATTTAGGGGTTAATAGTAAGAAGTTCAAGTTAAGGGCAACAACTGGTAAAAGTTGTCAAACGCGCATTAACTCATGCGAGTAATGTTCACTTTATTGCAAAATGGTCTAATACATCTAGGCCCTCCGGTAGTTGCTCCTAGATATCCCTCAGGTCCCTGAGCTTATAAAAGTACACAAAACTCCTGAACTTGTTAAAGTGGACTTTATAGCCCCCTCAACTTGTTAAGGTGAGTCTTATAGCCTCTTGAACTTGGTAAAAGTGAACCTCATAGCCCCTTGAAACTAACATGTCTTCCGGTAAATCAATCTTCTATTCAATCTTTGACGAAAAAATCTTTAGATTTAATCTCTAGAAAAAGTATTACTTGACATATTAGCATCAAGGGGCTATGATGTTCACTTTTAACAAGTTAAGGGGGCTATAAGGTTCACTTTAACAAGTTCAGGGGGTTATGTGAAAACTTTTATAAATTCAGGGAACTAAGAGGTTTATAGGTTCAACTATAAAGAAGTCCAGATGTATTAAACCTTCCAAAATTGAAGTGGTAAGTAAAGTGGAAGGTGTGAGGTTTTTCATTGAAGTTAACAAAACAGAGATTTTTTCAATTAGGAGTGATATTTTATATTTGAAATGACAATATAGTCTAACTAAGCTCATAAACTTGTAATTTTTGTATAAGTCCCTTGACTTGCAAATTTGTAATAGAAACTAACATGACAACATCCCTAAGACTCCAACATGAATGATGAACATACCGATGAACAAAAAATGGAAGACATTTGTTAGGTGAGGGCTAGATTATGAACAAAATAAACAAGAGAAGCCTAAAAAGAAAAATTAGACTAGCACATGGACCAAAATAGAATTTTGACAGCTGAAGCAAACAACTAGTATAGAAAATAGATAAAAACAGAAGGATAGAAGCTGAGCAATTGATTTGGCAAAATTCAAATGCCACAATATGGGATCCTCACGTGTACACTACACTTGCGCAACTCCAAATTATTGAGTTGGTTTGCTCACATCAACACTTGTCCTCTCTTCATAATGCTATTTATTCAAATTATTAATTCAGTTGAAAATATATTTTTAATCTTTTTTGTTTTCGGGAAGAGGTTTTTTAGATGGGTCTTAATTGTGGCGGCACCTTTAAATCGTGTCCACATCTAGACTAAATCTCCGATCGCCAATTTGAGGGTGCCTTAAAGGGTATGATGACTGACTCTAAAATTTAAGGTTGCTCTATACACATCTCAAGATTGGATCTTTGATGGATACTTAAGGATGGACTAATCCCTATGATAATAGTAGCATCTTATTTTCATAGAGTTGTACCGTGAGATTCATTTTTAGTCAAATGTAGTTCAATATTCCCTTTTAATATCTTAGCCACATTCCATCTTATCTATTATTTTTAATGAAATAATTTTATTTAGAGCTTAATCACCGTTACAATTTTTCACATATCTCTCTTACTTAAAAATATTGTCGCACAAATTTAATATGTGATACCAATTAAGTCACACATTCTAGATATAGTATACATTTAAAACACATATGCCGTGGTTACACATAATTTCTTCAAAAGAGGTTTAATAATGACTCAATGAGTATATAATAAGGGCCCTCTTGTTCCAAAGAACTTATGATTAGCTTTTTGAAAATATTAACTTTATATTTATGCAAAATAATTATTACGAAAGAATATTATAATCTATATATATATAAAAAGGAAGTCTTTTTTAATATAAATTAGAATAATAGGTAATAAAATAAAATAAATTTAAAAATAAAATTAAAATATGTCTTTTAAAAGGTATAGGGGTAAAAAAGTCTTTTAGGACTTCTTTGCTTTTTAGATATATATAGATAGATAACAAAATAAATATATCATTGATATATTAATTATAAATAACATATTCGTTCATCACATGGATACTACATTAGTTGATATAAAAAGAAACTCAATTTAATCCGAGTGTGTTATTAAATATTCGTAGGTTTGAAGAGGATATTCTATCGATTCGAAATAAATATTATTGCAAGATAACAAACTTATCTCACTAACCAACCTGAATATATGTTTTCTTAACCCAGTAATGACGAGTTTCCAACACATTACGTTACATAATTTCTACAAGCAATACCAACTATGCAATTCCAATTATTATGACCCATCTTTACATATTATTTTTTTTTAGTTTAGAGTTTACCACAACTAACTAAAATAATAGAATGAAGTGGCAAAAAAAAAGGCAAACGTTAACATTATCATAATATTTGTATACAAGCAAATAAAGTTAGGTATCATTCGAGAGATTATACAATGCTTCTGTAGCATTTCTCCCTACTATCTATATGAATGATAGATATTTTAAAAATATTTTTAAACTTTTCAGCCCAATTTATAGAAAGGTGAGCTGAGACATTTGCACATGACTTGTATGCATAAAACCGATTAATACTTGTTTATAACTTCTAAATCAGCTTAATTAAAGTTTTTTTACATTCATTTAAAACCTTACTCTTAACTTTTTTTTCAAGTGAAGATGAATGACGTCTAACGAATCGTTTTCAATAGGTTATATACTCATTATATATAATAAATATGGTTAGGTTTCTTTGAAGTTTTTTTTTTTAAATTATCTTATATGGACTTATAATAATAATAACGGAAAACTTTATCTCACTCCGTCTGAGTGTGGACACAAACATTTAACCTCTGGAATCACAGCTTCACGGCTCAACCACTAGACCAAGCCTTTGCCACATGTTTGTTTCAAGTCTTTTTCTTGAACTTTATTGTTTTATTTTTTCAGTAACATGAGTCATTTTTTTTTAATTTTGTTAATTGTGGAGTTTGAACTAACAAGCGTATACTTGTCGGTTATTTTCTAACAAGATATAATAATCATTTAAAAAATTATATAATTGTGCTTACATTCCAACCAACCAACTAAGCCTTAAATCTCACGTTAGGTGAGGTCGGCTATATGGATCTTCCGACTCCATGAAGCTCTATCAAAAGCCAAATTTTCGTCCATACCGAGCAAACGCATATCCTTAGAAATAGTTTTTCTCCAAATAATCTTAAGTCTACCTCTCCCTCTACCCTCACTCTCTGTCCATAAGTTCTCATATTTTCTAACTGGAGCATCTGTTGGTCTACGTAGCACATGTCCATACCACCTTAGTCATCCTTCTCTCAGTTTATCCTCAATATGTGTCACACAGGTCTTTCGGCAGATGCACTCATTTCTAATTTGATCCATCCTTGTATGGCCACTCATCCACCCAAGCATTCCCATTTCCACCACATTTATCCTTTGAATATATTGCGTCTTAATAGCCCAACATTTACTCCCATATGTCATGGTTGGCCTAACAACCTTTCTGTAAACATTACATTTCATTTTCAAAGGTATCTTTTTATCACATAAGACTCTAATAGCACTTCTTCATTTCGACCATCCTACATTAATTCTATGAGTTATATCATCATCAATCATCCCCTCCTAATAGAAGATGATTGTATTTACATTAAATATAAAAAAAATAAAACTCCATTTTTAAGTAGCATGAGCCATGAGTTTTCAATTATATGAAAATCTTTACCACTAGATTAAGACCATCATCATTAATATATTATACATAATCCTTTAATACGCTAAAACATTTATAAGCTATTAAGCGATGCAGATTAATTTATCAATTTAAAGAGATTTTATAATTGATTTAACTTAAATTTTGGTTTATTTTTATAAAAATTTAAGTACAATACTAATTGAAGTATTTTAAGACATAATTTTTTTAAAAGAAATTGTTTCATTATACATGTAATAATAATAAAGAAAAATTTTATTCCATTCCGTTCTTATGTGGACTCAAACCTGTGACCTTAACGATCATAGCTTTAAGAATCAACCACTAGATCAAGCTTTTGTGACTAAGACATAAAATTATTTTACATAATTATGATGAAAACTAACAAATAATGATAATCATTTATTTCTTACAACACTCAGTAACTCTTTTGCTAGGATCTAACTCACTATAGGATTAAAATAAATTGTATTTAATGCTTCGTTTCTTAGCCAAATTCACTCTATTAGTTGGAATCGTGAAGTTGACTCTCTACCCTTCTTTACATCATTTTTTTCCATGAAAATTGGTTCCAAATTAGTTTCCCTTCACAGCATAAGAATATTTTAGGCTACAAATTTCAGTTAAAGGTCACAAAAAAGGCAATTACAAAGGACTTTGATTTTGCACTTGCAAGAAAATCGTGGCTTCAATTTAGGAGTTTTTTACACGGGACCGAGTATTTAATAGCTTACCGTTGGATACTTGATACATAAATAATGGGAGGGGTATTACATACCCGGTCCCATATAAAATTTTCCTTTTAATTAAACAAGTACTTTTATACAGGTTCCAACATTCTAGCATGGAAAAGTGTCATTTCATACATCAATCGACACATGTCCCTGTTAAACATATTATCTAATAATCTCTTCAATCATCATCTCGAATATATTTTCTCCACTGTGACGCAACATCCTTGATTCTAATTCAATTATTATTAATAATATATCAATCCATTTATATCCAAAATTTCAATTTCAATCCCCACAAGTTTTCTTTGCCTAACAGCTCAGAACTGCTTCTATCCATTTCTATTTCACTAATTTGAAAATCTTTGCTTCCATACATTAAAATCCCATATCCAATTCAACTTCCTCTCCATTAATGCTTCTTCCCCCATTCTTCCATTTAATTGATGCCCATAAGTTTCCTCTACCTCCTTCCACTATATAAATACCTCATTTGGGTCCTTCACTTTCCATCAAAAGCTAAATACTTTAACAACATCAATCAAAATGGAGATCAACAAGTACTTCCTTTTGATTGTTCTTTCTCTAGGTTTAATTTTAGGGCTTTCTGAGAGTTTCGATTTCCACGAAAAGGAATTGGAAACCGAAGAGAGTTTGTGGGATTTGTACGAGAGATGGAGGAGTCATCACACTGTTTCAAGCGATCTTAAAGAGAAACACAAGAGGTTCAATGTGTTTAAACACAATGTGTTACATGTTCACAACACGAACAAATTGGACAAGCCGTACAAGTTGAAGTTAAACAAGTTTGCCGACATGACAAGCCATGAGTTTAGGTCGACTTATGCCGGTTCTAAGATCAAACATCATCGTATGTTTCGCCCACGTGGGAATTCTAGCTTCATGTATGCCTACGTGGACAGTGTTCCTCCTTCTGTTGACTGGCGAACAAAAGGCGCCGTTACCCTCGTTAAGGACCAAGGCCAATGTGGTAAGAGCGCGTTTTTTTCACTTAAAAAGTGTTTAAAAAAATTTGATTTACTCAAAAGACTAATGTTGTGGTTTTTGTATATTATGTATATAGGTAGTTGTTGGGCGTTTTCAACGGTGGTAGCAGTGGAGGGAATTAACAAGATTAAGATGAACAAGTTGGTGTCTTTGTCTGAACAAGAATTGGTTGACTGTGACACAGAACAGAACCAAGGATGTAACGGAGGATTAATGGATGTTGCTTTTGAGTTCGTTAAACAAAATGGAGGCTTAGCTACTGAATCTAGTTATCCTTATGAAGCCGAGGATGGTACTTGTGATGTCTCTAAGGTAACAAAAGTCGTATCCTTTTATGTAAAGGAGATGAAATTTGTCCTTATTTTTCGTCCCCAATAGAATTGAGGACAGAGGTGTTTGTAGAAATTCGTCCCTAAAGTATATATTACGCGTTTGCATACTAGTAAGGGCGATTCAAATCATCCGCAAGAGTTTAGATGACACTTTTCTTACTTTTAGGGACGGTTTAATTCGTCCCCAAGTTCCAATTTTTTTGTAGTGATGCCCATGTTTTTAATTACTTCAAAATTCAACTTTATTAATGAAATTGTGAAATATAAATTTTCAGGAGAATTCACCAGCAGTGTCCATTGATGGACATGAGAATGTGCCGGAAAACGACGAGAATGCGTTGCAAAAAGCAGTAGCAAACCAGCCAGTTTCCGTTGCAATTGACGCTGGAGGTTCAGATTTTCAGTTCTACTCCGAGGTAAATACAAAATTCATTTCGTAGGATTATCGATTCAAAAATTCGAAACAATCAAATTTAAAACGGGAATTGGAAATGCAGGGAGTGTTCAGTGGAAGCTGTGGAACCGAGCTAGACCATGGAGTGGCAGTTGTGGGTTACGGAGCAACCCTTGATGGAACAAAGTATTGGATCGTCAAGAACTCGTGGGGAGCTGAATGGGGTGAGAAAGGTTATATAAGGATGAAACGCGGCGTGTCTCAGAAAGAAGGGCAATGTGGGATAGCAATGGAAGCTTCTTATCCAATCAAGAGTTCATCAACTAATCCTACTGCACAGACCAAAGGTAGTTCAAAGGATGAACTCTAAACCGAAAAACGACAGCCGCTTTGCTTTGCTACTCAGAATTTTAGTTTCTGTTTCTTAATAAAGTAATAATCAATTCCATATATGTTGACTGATAAAAGTGATCATACAATACAAACGCGATGTAATATTGCAACACTTGTATTCTATTTCAAGATTGAATAAACTCTTCCTGAATTCCATCATTTTCAATATGAATTGTTGATTCTTAGCCCATAACATCTGATAGGACCATAGAAGCCCTAGCAAGCTGAACAGAAACGGACTCTAGAAAACCCCACTTCTTCTTTTTTTTTTTGATGAATAAAACCCCACTTCTTGAAGATATAAGTTCGTAAACGGTGTGTAAATAATAGAAATATATGAGTATTTTATATAAATAAAATTTATAAATACTTATACGATTTATTCTTTTAAAAAGTAGAAGAATAACACAGTAATTAAAAGAAACACGATTACAGTTTAAAAATCATGAAAAAGTTACAAATATTGATTGAGGGTAATAGTTTGTTATGGTCCCGGGATTGGGATTGAGTTATGGGATTTTTGTTAGTAGAGGTGGAGGGTGTTTGTGTCGGCGAAGAAGTGAATTTCTTCTTACGACCTATTTTGGAAGAACGTAAGGCTCGATTAGAAGGAACCTTAAGACCTCTGAGTTAAAGTATTCAAAACTATATTTGATTTTCAAGCTTAATTCTTCATTAATGTTTTTGAAATTTATACAGATTATGTAACCCCTACTCCTACATCAACTAAACCATGACTCAATAATGGAGACTTCTAATAACTAAATAACTGAAATTGAAAAGAAAGTGGACTCTAATTACGGGAACTGAAAATAATGCATAAAAGATAATTAAACCACCCACTAAGTTGGTTGAATTGCTCAACCCTCTATCCTGTTTCCCACGTTCTCATATCAATTCTTCCCGACCCCGAAGAAAGCTTGTCCTCAAGCTTGATTGTTGAGTATTATTGCATCTGTTTCCTCAACAAATCCTTCCCCTTCTTCCAAGTCAATCCAAAACAATTTCTTGCATTGATGGCCTCGCATAAATGGTTCATTACAATTGAAGCACAACCCTTGCTTCCTTCTTTCTTTCATTTCTTCTCGCGTGAGCCTTTTTACCGGACGATTGGTGTGCGAATCTGCAATTGGCAAGCTGCATTTGGCATCTCGATTGGCAGTTATCTTGGGAAATATTTTCCTTTCGTACAATCGAGACATGCTCATTGCGGTTACAAGGTCATGTGGTTGGTGGAGCTCAACTTCAACTGATATGGACTCTTGCAATCCACTTAGATACAACTGGATTTTCTGATTCTGAGTTAAATTTCCAGCCCTTGAAACTAACACTTCAAATTTGTTTTGATACTCCTCAACTGAACCGGTTTGCTTGAGCTTGACGAGTTCCCCCAATTTGTTGCTTCTAATGGAAGGACCAAAACGCAGATTGCATTGATTAACAAAATCTGTCCAATTGGGATCTGGAATATCTTATACCATTTGTAAAAACCATAATTAAGCAATTCCCTCTAAATGATAAGAGGCTAAGCTTACCTTTTCTTCCTCGGGTGTCGATTGGTGCCGAAAAAAGTGTTGACAACGGCTAATCCAACCCAAGGGGTCTTCTAGCCCATTGAAACGAGGAAAATCAAGTTTTGTGAATTTTGGTACAACTAAGTGTCCTCCAGAATTTTCAGATGTTTCTGCCCCATAAATTCCTTTGTCTTTCCTTATTTTTGTCTGACTTTCGGCACTTGAAGAAGCCAATCCCTTCTTTGTAGATTCCAAGTCAAGAGTCATGGCATCCAATTTGGCGTGAAGCTGCTCAACTTTCTCATTACGGATTTGATTGGCTTGCTGTTCGGATTTGAGTAAGTTGAAGAGTTTGTTAAGCTGTTCTTGAACCGATTCACCCATAATTGTTGGCTCTGGGACCAAGTTGTTATGGTCCCGGGATTGGGATCGAGTTATGGGCTTTTTGTTAGTAAAGGTGGAGGGTGTTTGTGTCGGTGAAGAAGTGAATTTCTTCTTACGACCTATTTTGAAAGAACGTAAGGCTCGATTAGAGGGAACCTTAAAACCTCTGAGTTAAAGTACTCAAAACTATATTTAATTGTCAAGCTTAATTCTTCATTAATGTTTTTGAAATTTATACAGATTATGTAACCCCTACTCCTACATCAACTAAACCATGACTCAATAATGGAGACTTCTAATAACTAAATAACTGAAATTGAAAAGAAAGTGGACTCTAATTACGGAAACTAAAAATAATGCATAAAAGATAATTAAACCACCCGCTAAGTTGGTTGAATTGGTCAACCCTTTATCCTATTTCCCACGTTCTCATATCATAGTTCAAAAAGAATTTTTTAATATATTTGTACTGTAAAATTTTTGAAGATCAATTTTCGAAATGATATTCTTAATTATATGATTACGGAGAGTTTGAAAGAAAACCCTAGTTATATCCCTTCTCTCTAAACTCTCAATCCTTCATAAAACTCTTCTATTTTTCGAGATTGAGGAGGAAGAAGGGAGAGTTATTAGGCTTCCTTCTCATCTTCTCCGTTTTTGTTATAGCTTTATTTATTTTCTCTTCCTTTTCTTTTCTTTTTTTTTTATGAATAATTTGCATCAAGTATTTCTTATCTTTCACTATGTTATCATTTTCTTCAAACATGGATCTGCTGCTACACATTTCAATCTTGATAATTTTATAACTGGGTTGGACTCCATCAGCTTTTAGACAAAGATACTTATGGATCTTTCACATTTGGTACCCAAATCTATCTCTCTTAAGCACCATCGCTCTAGATCTGAAAATCCGGTTGATGTTATGGCGTACGCAAGCACTTTCATGGTTGCGGACACTCGAGAATTGTAGTTGGTGGTTAAGAAATTATAGATTGCAGCGTTTATTTCTTATTTGGTTGTTTATAATGTTTGTCCTCTTGCTCATGTAGCAAGTTTTTTCTTATCTCCCATTATGGAAATTTTGTTTCTCGTAGATTATTTTGTTTAATGTATGTTCTTTTGCTCATGTATTAGTCAAAATGTACTCCATAGATCAGTTTTAATGAAATATATCCTATTTATTAAAAAAATATAGGATTACAAGTTATTTATAAAAACAGCTCGACAGATTTTCTAAACAGTTTCCAAAAATGAAACGAAATGTGAAAAAGTTAGCTTTTAGGATAGGAGTTTCCATGGTTACCTAGTTGGCATCCTTGGCCTCAATTTTGAAGAGGAACTCTTAATTTAATGGGCCCCCAATTTTTATTGGGCCTCGAGTTTCAAACCTATAGCTGCCTTAACCCAATTCCTTACCAGACCATCCAGTGTCCTATTCTCGTACTCACTAAATGAACGAATTTTATAATTTATCACTGTCTCCATCCCAAAAAAGCGTAACATTCTAATCTTCATATTTGAAAAACGTAGTTAAATATGTCTTACGATAATAAAAAGGTAAATTGTAAGGAAGGTAAAGGTTGGTTAAAATATTTATATTATTTTTTTTTATTTTTATAATTAATTATTTGGCCATTTGTTAAACTTTTACATTTCAACCTGTATATTCCTCTCCATTATGTGATTCCTTCCTTTTTTTTAATATTTTTTTTACTTTATTTTACGTTTATCTCGCAAATCGTTGATTTTTTCGATATGCCGCTCTAGAGTTTTTTTATTCGTGTTGTTTTATCTTTGAAAGTAGATCTATGATGATATACTTTTTTCGAGTTTTTATTTTTGAAGATACGTAATAGATGATACAAGCATTATACAAATATTATACCAGCATTTTACCAGGTGTGAAAAACCAAAACCATAAAAATCGATTTTATGAATGAAATCAAACAAAAACCACTTTATCCCATCATTATACCAGGTGTGAAAAACAAAACGGAACATATGCATATATTTTTATGAAAGAAATAATAAAAACCACATTTACACCAGCATTATACCAACAGTATACCGGGTGTGAAGAACTTAAACCATAAAAATCTATTTATTAAAGCAATCAAACAAAAACCACTTTATACCAGCATTATACCAGGTGTGAAAAATAAAAAAACATAACCATCTATTTTTATGAAATGAACCAAACCAAAACCGATTTTTTTACAAGCATTATACCATGTGTGAAGAACTAAAATCATAAAAATCTATTTTATGAAAGAACAAAAACCACTTTATACCAGCAATATACAAGGTGTGAAAAACAAAAAACATAAACATCTATTTTTATGAAAGAAAATAAACAAAAAACACATTTATACCAGCATTGTACCAGCTGTGAAGAACCAAAACCATAAAAATATATTTTATGAAAGAAATCAAACAAAAATCACTTTATACCAACATTATACCAGGTGTGAAAAAAAAAACATAAGCATATACTTTTATGAAAGAAATCAAACAAAAACCACATTTAGACCTCGTTTTACCATGTTTATACCATGTGTGATTAAACAAAATAATAATCAAACAAATAATTCATTTATACTAGCATTATACTTGGTTTATATTAGCAGAATAAACAAAAATTATATTTATACCAACATTATACCAGGTGCGACTAAACAAAATTTTAATCAAACAAAAAATACATTTATACCAATAGAACGTAAAAAAATCATTGAATGTGAAGGAACGTGCAAATGTTATGCTTTGTCCCTGTTTTGGACATAAAGGTTGAGGGCTAAAGTTTTTGTTGAAATTTTCTATAGACTTTAGTCCAGTTATGTACTCCCCCGTAATAAAAGGCAATGCTATTTAAATTGTACCCATTCTACTGATAAAATTGCATATTGTCATTGACTGCCTGGGTTAAAAATAGCGGTATGAAAGTAAATTAGAATTGTTTATTCAAATTGAAAAAACCAGCTAACTAACAATCTAAAATATTATATAAAATATTATTATTTTGGTCTATATGGTTAATTAAATAGTAAATATAAATGTAATTAATATTGTCTCATTGAAAAAAATTATAATGTATATTGATATAAAATGGAATATTCACATTTCAATTTCCATACTATAAATGAATATATATGTATTTATACGTTCAAATTTTTTATAATATAAATAATTTGGTAGAACAAGTAGTAAGATATGGTTGAATCCGTAGCACAGTCTAATATCCTAGTTATGATAACATTTATAGAAACACATGTAACAAATAAAGTTTATTTATATAGAAAATATAAGTGAATAAGAGTATTAAAATTTTGAAACATTTATATTAAAATGGGCAAAATATTTATATTTAATTTATCATTTTTAAAAATCATAAATAACTAAATAAATAGATGCACATCAATAACATTAAAAAACACTTGTCATGTTTTCCTCGTATATTAATAAACCAGTCTCAATCAAAAACATCGGACGCGGCAAAATGTCAATGAAATTGAGGTTGAGGGAATGAGTATCAAATACTCAACCTTTAAATTTATTGTAGTATTAGACTATTAGCTATGAAGTCATTAATTATCTTATATATTTCTTCTATTTTTAAAAATTAGTCCTTTTTAGAGATTTTATCTTAATTTTTTTATTTATTATTTTTAATAAATTAATAAAATTTTTATAATTTTTTTTAATTTATTATATATCAATTAAAAAAGATAATAGATATTGATTAAATTATAAAGTGATAACTAAAAAGAAGGAGAATTTTATCAAGGATACATTAATTATTTTAATAGAGTATTAAATTTGTATTGATTTTAATGAAAAATCTAAAAGTGACTAATTTTTTAAAACGGAAGGGAGTAATTACTTATTTAACTTGTATCAAATACTTGTCATAATTTATTTGTTAATGAAAATGACCCAACTGATCTATTTTTACAATTTAAAATTCTATTCTTTTTAAAACTATAATAAAATTAAGCTTTTATATATATATATATATGATTTGTGTGGCGTTACTGTTAGAGCTACTGTTATAAAAAAGCTTTACTTATAAACTTTTAATAAAATAATATAATTTGGCGTTGGAAAAAAGATTTCGACTCTTAATATTAATTAATTAGAGACTGTCTGTTATTGATTTATAAAACTTTTCGTGACAGCAGCTTGAAAAAGCTTGAAAATAAAGCTTTTCAAAAAAGTAGTACGATAAAGCAATGTCAAACTGATCCATGGTAATATATAATTATATTGTTGTAGCTGCTACGTGAATCGAAACCAAACTGAATAGCACTCAAAATAATATTCTAATGACAAGGCCTAAACAGACAATTTATGTTTTATTAATACAAATAAATATTCTTGAACACTGTGGACGGAGACCTTTAATGTTGTTTCTGGAACTCTCTGAAATGGGATTTGTGTAAGCACTTTGTGCTTAATTTTCTTATTACCGACTAATTACCGTCTATTCCATTAATTTATTCTTAAACTTTAATTATTATAAACCGGCATCTTAAAAATACAGTTGACATATCTTCATTGTTTTTTTTATCCCATTGTCTTCACGCTTTAATTTTATAGTACGAATACAATTTGTTTTGCCTTTCCTTCCTGACATACGTTTGTTTTCGTTAGGTCCAATAATAGATTATGAGAAAAAATAATAGTAACAGAATAAAAAGATATAAAGATTTTTATGTGGAAATCCTAAATAAATTAAGGAAAAACCACGTGATAAACTCCGAATAATTCTCCACTATAAAATAATAGTAGGTATACCAAGAGATTACAAAATAGTGGCATTCAAGTGTTTCCCAAAATCTCACTATTTATACTCTTACCCAACTCTTAGGAACTCATTTTCTAAGTTTATATGCACAGATTATATTTTTATATCTGTGTTTTTTTCTCAATCTGTCTCTCAAATGAGGCAGAATGCCTCTTTATTTATAGGAATTGAAGACGCGTGAAATGACTGTCTTTCAATTTCCTTAATTACACCACCAATCACCACCGAATTCAACCACCTTTTTTGTATTTTTCTTCTTTTTTCTTTTTTTTTTAATTATTTCAGTAGGTCCCACATTTAAAGGGATACCACTCAACAAATCTCCCCCTCCCATCTATATTGTGGGACTCTCCATCCCGGTTGCTTTGACACACTGATCAAACTTTTCTTTTGGAACAACCTTTGTCAGCATATCGGCAGCATTGTTGTTTGTATGAATCTTTTGCAACTTGAACTCTTTTTCTTCAATGGTAAGTCTGAGCTAATGATGCCTTACGTCAATATGTTTTGTCCGCGTATGATACATAGTATTCTTGCTCAAGTCTAGTACACTTTTACTATCACAATAAACTATGTAGTCTTCTTCTTGCTCACCCAATTCTTGAAAGAATCGCTTTAACCAAAGCACTTCCTTTCCTGCTTCTGTTGCTGCAACATACTCTGCTTCAGTTGGTGATAATGAAACACACTTTTGTAACCGTGACTGCCATGAAATAGCACCCCCTGAGAATGTAAATAAGTAACCTGATGTAGATTTTCTTTCATCAAGGTCATCAGCCATATCCGCATCTGTGTAACCAACAGGTGCAGGCTTTCCACCTTCAAAGGTTAAACATAACTTCGAAGTTCCTCCCATGTATCTAAAGATCCATTTAACTGCTTCCCAATGTGTCTTCTGGGGATTTGACAGCAACCTACTCATAACTCCAACTGTATGAGCGATGTCTGGTCTCGTACACACCATTCACACATTAAACTACCGACCGCTGAAGAGTATGGAACATTTGACATAGCTTCTTTATTTTTCTCTGTTGAAGGGAAGGATTTCTTACTCAACTTAAAATGAGCGGCAAGTGGAGTGTTAACTGGTTTAGCATTCTTCATATTGAACCTTTCTAATACCGGTTCAATATATTTTTCTTACGATAGCCACAGCCTACTGGGCCCTCGATCTCGGGTAATCTCCATTCCAAGAATTCGCCTTGCCGGTCTCAAATCCTTCATATCAAACGCCTTAGACAAATCACCCTTCAACTTTCTAATCATTTTGGCATCGGGCCCAACGATTAGCATATCATCAATATATAAAAGAAGAATGATAAATTTTCCATCAGAGAATTTCTGGACATGTACACATGGAGCAGCTTCTGTCCTCTTGTATCCTTGATTCACCATGAAGGAATCAAACTTTTCATACCATTGTCGCGGGGCTTGTTTTAACCCATACAAACTTTTCTTCAGGCGATAGACCATGTCCTCCTTTCCTTTGACCTTGAAACCTTCTGGTTGTTCTATATAAATTTCTTCTTCTAAATCCCCATGCAAGAATGCGGTCTTTACATCAAGCTGTTCTAACTCAAGGTTCAAGCTGGCTACAAGACCTAACACAACTCGAATGGAACTCATTTTCACAACTGGTGAAAAAATCTTCTCAAAGTCGATACCTTTCTTTTGAGTAAAGCCTTTGACAATCAATCGAGCTTTGAATCTCACTAGGTTTCCATCATCTTTCTTCAGCTTGTACACCCATTTGTTCTTGAGTGTTCTCTTCCCTTTTGGAAGTTTCACTAGCTCGTATGTGTCATTCTTCTTCAAAGAATTCATCTCCTCCTACATGGCCTTCATCCAACAATCTTTATCTTTACAAGATTACACATCTTGGAAGCTTTCAGGCTCCCCCTCTTCAGTGATTAAAATATAATCAGAACTGGAGCATTTTGTAGATGGTTGGCGTTCTTTGATTGACCTCCTTAATTGAGGTTCTTCTTCTGGTAGAATGGGGTTCTCTGGTTCCCCCTGCTCAATACCCTCTTCATTCATATCTTTATCTACAATCGTATCTTGATCCCTTACAACTAGCTCTTCTTGTCCATCTTGTTCTGATTGATGCATTCTTCTATCTGTGGCATCATCTGATAGAATGCTCTCTGGTGTAATATCGATAACACCGTCACTTATAGATCTTTCGCCGATGATATCATTCTCATGAAATACAACATCTCAACTCCTTATAATTTTTTTTCATCGGATCCCATAATCTGTAGCCGAACTCTTCATCTCCATAACCGACAAAAGTGCAAGGAATTGATTTATCATCAAGCTTTAGCCTTTGCTCTTTAGGAACATGCATAAATGCCTTGCAGCCTAATACCCTCAAGTGAGAGTATGAGATATTTCTACTTATCCAGACCCTCTCTAGAATATCAAAATCCAAAGGTGCTGAAGGTAGTCGATTGATAAGATAGACAGCAGTATTGACAGCTTCTCCCCAAAATGACTTAGGTAAGGTAGCCATTTTGAGCATGGATCTAACTCTTTCGACAATGGTACAATTCATTCGTTCAGCAATGCCATTGTGTTGAGGTGTACCAGGAACTATCTTTTCATGCCTGATACCATGTTGATTATAGTAATCCTTGAACTCCTTGGAGATATACTCACTACCATTATTTGTGCGCAAACACTTTAATGGCACTCCAGTCTCCCTTTCCACCATTGCATGGAATTGTTGAAAGTGCTTGAATACTTGATCCTTTATGTGCAGCAAATAAATCCATGTCTTCCTTGAGAAATCATCAATGAAGGTAAGAAAGTATCTTCTTCCTCCAATGGATTCTGTATCCATGGGACCACAAAGGTCATAGTGTACCAACTCTAACTTATTATTTCTCCTTCTAGAGCTTTTCTGAAATGAAACTCGATGTTGCTTTCCAAATAAATAGTGATCACACGGGTTAATTTTTCCTTTGGCTAATGGGATGAGGGACTTCTTAGCCAGTATATTCAACCCTTTCTCACTAACATGCGCCATTCGCCTATGCCACAAATTTGGTGAAGCATCATCTCCAACTATATTCAATTGACCCGCACATATTGTTGCGTGCGTTTTGTATAGCGAGCAACACAATCTTCCTTTTGCCACCACCAACGATCCTTTGGTGAGTTTCCAATTTCCATTGCCTGTATGATTGTGAGAACCTTCCTTGTCCAATACACTAACAGACAACAGGTTCAACCGAAGATCTGGAATGTGTCGCACATTTTTAAGTGTTAATGTGCATCCGACACTTGTCTTCACGCAAATATCACCGATTCCCACCATTTGCGAGACACTATTATTTCCTATTTTAATAGTACCATAATCGCCTGCTTTATATATTGAGAAGTATTCCCTTTTCGGAACACAGTGGTATGAGGCACCAGAATCTATAATTCACTCAGTATCTGCATCTCCAACATGATAACAATCTGCATCATGAGATACTAAAGCCACCTCTCCATCTTGTTTTGTGACTATAGCAGATGTATTTTTGTTATTATCTTGACTTCGGTTTGCATTTTCTTATTTAAAGAAATGACAGTTCCTTTTGAGATGACCCTGCTTTCCACAGTGGTAGCATGATCTCTTCTCCCGGGACTTGGATCTATCTTTTGATTTTCCATTCCCACGACCTCTACTCTTGCTTCGACCCCTATTTTCCGTGACAAGGGCTTGTGAACTGGTACTGGCAACGTCTCTTCTACGAAGTTCTTCATTAAGTAGGCTATTCTTTACCATAGACATTGTTACCACACCATTTGGAGCTGAGTTACTCAGCGATACAACAAGAGTATCCCAGCTATCTGGTAGAGTTCCCATCAAAAGACATGCTTGTATCTCATCATCCAAGGACATACCGGTGACTGCTAACTCACGTATGAATCCTTCAAAGTCGTTCAGGTGTTGTGTGATTGATCGTCCCTCTGTTAGTTTCAAGTTCATGACTTTGCGAATCATAAACACTTTTCCTTGAGCATTTTTAGCCTCGTACATATCCTCTAGCTTCTTCTAGAGAACTTTGGGATCTGTTTCGTTCCTCACGTGGTTGTACAGGCTAGCATCTATCCATTGGCGTACTGTACCCAATGTCTGCTTCTTCATTTTTATCCACTGCTGTTCTTTCATATCTTTTGGCTTTGCGTCGTCACCCTCAATTGGATCATACAAATCTTTGCAATTGAGGTAGTCCTCCATTCTGGATTTCCACATTGAATAATTTGTATCCATCAATTTGATCATTACACCGTCATTCG
This sequence comes from Euphorbia pulcherrima, assembly GCA_947683365.1. NCBI lineage: Eukaryota > Viridiplantae > Streptophyta > Magnoliopsida > Malpighiales > Euphorbiaceae > Euphorbia > Euphorbia pulcherrima. Next base: position 51,943,889 of record CANTUS010000003.1, read on the forward strand.
CCATGTCGAAAATTTAAAAATGGCAAAATTTTACTATTCACGAATTTTACTATTCACTTAAATAGTGACGGTATATGTGAATAGTACTGTATACCCAAATAATACTTGTATATTGGAATAGTAATAATATCGTATACTTAAATACTACTATTCATAAGATGATCAAATATGAATAATATTATATATGAATACTATTATTCAAGTTATTTTTTACTATTTACTCAAATTGCGTATCTGCGACAGTTTTTCGAATCGTCGTCGTGGTATATTTATTTTTGAAAAATATATCCATGGATTTTACTGATAAAACAACCTTCGGCTCTAGTACAATTTGTTAGGCCCAATAATAGACTACGAGAAAAAATAATAGCAGCAGAATAAAAAGACACAAAGATTTTTACATGGAAACCCCAAATAATTCAGGAAAAAACTACGGGATAAACTCCGAATAATTCTCCACTATAAAATAGTAGTAGGTACATCAAGAGATTACAAAATAGTGGCACTCAAGTGTTTCCCAAAACCTCACTATTTTCTCTCTTACCCAACTCTTAGGAACCCCTTCCTTAAGTTTATATGCACACATTATATTCTTATATATGTGTTTTTTTTTTCTCAATATGTCTCAAATGAGACAGAATACCTCTCTATTTATAGGAATTGAAGACGCGTGAAATGGCTGTCTTTCAATTCCTTTAATTACGCCACCAATTACTACCGAATTCGGCCGCCTCCTTTTTGTATTTTTCTTCTTTTTTTTTAATTATTTCAGTAAGTCTTATAGGTAAAGGGATACCACTCAACAGTTGTATCACACAAAATTTATTTTCTAAAATGTCTGTATGTTATAAGAAAAACTATTTAAACAACACCTAATGTTGTTGTAATTGATACGCATATAATAACAACCTCAAATACTATGACAAATGCTTAGTCTAGTAGTTGAGTCTTGAAATTGTAATCTTAAAAGTCATAGGTTCAAGTCTACTATTTGAGGTCATAGGATAGGAGGGGATGCGATTTTTCTTTATTATTATTAACCCCGATAAATCAATTTTTTTAAAATAACAACTTCAAATATAGGTCAAATAAACTTTTTTTGCAGTCAAATCTAACATTTTTTGAAATGTAATAAAAATTACATATGTATAATTACCAAAATAAATAAATAAATAGAAATTGCATATGTATGTAATTAATTATGTTAGTCTACTTAGAAATTAGGATAGAAACAACAATAGAAACCTTTATAATTAGTTTATAGTATAAAAATTGTTGAGCGAAAATTGAGTTGCCAGAAAATTATCTACTTATGCAATGCAACAACTTGTAGCTAGTCAACTAACATCAGAGTTTAATGAACTTGTTAAGTCCAAACGATAAACAATCTAAATAGGACACAAATAGCAAATGAAATAATGAGAAAATGAAATGACAGACAAAGTAGGCAAGGTGTATCTGGACATAAAAAGGAGTAATCAAATAACATAAGAGAAGAGAGGCTGTAATGTAATTAATTGAATTGAACCCACCACATGGACTCAGATATTTTCATGGAATATTTACTGCTGATATTTTCATTGTTGTTGTAACCAAATATCATCTGCCTAGAGGAACAAAACATTTTGCTATAATTATATTTTAAACTATATATATTTAACTATTTATAACTTGGTCATACCTTATTCTTAAGTAAACATATTCACGGATGGAGTACTCGCTTTACTAAGTCGAGTTTGGAAACCTAATTTTTACCAAGTCCAACGTATAAATGTGAATTATAACCCTAATATTCAGTTTCATTTTTTAGAAGTAAGCTCATTGTAAGAGTTTTCCTTATTTTTTCAATTATTAGAAAGTAGACATTTCGTCGGGCGCGCCGGACTCTCTTCCCACTATTGATTAAAAGCATTAATTTAAGTTTGGTCCGCACAATACTTTAGAACTCCGGACTTGGGTTGAGCTTGTAAGATCATTCTCAAGTCCGGTCCAAGGCTTGTAGATAATTTTTAATATTTTTTTCGTAATTTTTAAAAAAGTAAATTGATAAAATTATGTATAACTACATTGTTTATTTAAAATCCTTAATATATCATACAACTTATTGTATTTAAATTAAAAAATTCATTAGTATAAAATATAAAAATTAAAAATAATTATTTAATATAATATTTAATATATATAAAAAATAAATTATTATTCATCCGGCCGACTCGGGTATTTATACAAAAATTAAGTATGGCTCATAAAATTTCAGATTTTAACGAGTTCGAGCTAGGATCGATCTTAATAAAAAATAAGTGTCCAAATCTAATCCATATATTCAAGCTCAGCCCGACAACATGTCTCAAAAGTGAAAAGGAACGCTGACAATAATGCTAAGCTAGCACCATCTCGTGCTGATTCTGGTCCAAAGTTTTATTTTGCTTAATTATTGAATATTGTTACCTGGCTGGACTGCAAAATTCCTCAATCCAAGGCTATTAATATTAACTACTGTTAAGTATGCATCAAAGAAGGTTCTAAATATGAGAATTATCATGATTATGGATCTAATTAAATTAAGTAGGACATTGATGCAGCAGAAGAAAAAAAAATGAATGGTAACACTAATTTTATAGTAGTAATCCGATGAAATTACAGCTTCAATAAAAAAATCGATTCTTCAAAAACCTTTAGTAATCGTAACTATTAAAAAATTTAAGAAAATTTCAATAAGATGCGTCTTATTCAATAAAATTTCATAATATCAAAACTAATTAAAATTATTACATCAAAGCCTTTTTATAAGCTAATTATTCTAATTCTAATAAAACTCCTTAAAAGATAAATTCTTAATCTAATAAAAATAATAATGTAATAAAACTCTTAAATAACTAAAACTCCTAAATAGATAAATTCCTATCCCACCAAAAACATAGAATCCTTTGATGAAACTGGGCTTTTTAAATAAAATAAAATTAACAAAATAAATTATTAAATTTCGGAATTATCATAAATCTCGATTTTGAGACACTAAACAACCAAATTTGAAAAAAATAAGGTGGCACTCATGGTGTAACCATGAGATATGTTTAGTGGCTCGTTTCCACCCGAAAAAGACACCAAAATCTTCCGATTCCGACCATCTAACATGAACAACACATATGAACCCGACACAACTTCATTCCTTTACACGTTACTGCATCAGACATGCTAGAGATCATAGTGTTGCTTATATTGCTCTTATATACTCCGTAACTTTGCTTTTTTTCATTTATGATAGGTGTCAAGTGGAAAGTTTAGTGATGTGTGGCATCCAGACTGATTTAATTTGTTTTTGAATGCCCTAAAATAGTAAGAAGATAAAAAGAAATATGGCAATGACATTTATATGGTAAAACAAACAGTAAGACTCAAATAAATGTTGGTAATGACACTTGTCACAAATTGGGAGTTCCACGCTTGAGGGTTTGATATCACAAAGTAAAACCAATCAAATAGACAGAGAAGATATTTATGGAGAGTGGTTTACAGATTGGTCTGATATTTGTGGCGCTAACGTACAAAAATGGAGAGTAGTATAGTGAGATATTTTCTTGGGTGGGAAGATAAACCCAACCCAAATCTCAAACAAAACATCAAATTAAACCATAAAACAAAATAATATCCTTAGTCTCACGTACATTCATGCTTTCTTATCTCATAATTACTTTGGATGCAATATCATTCAATAATCATCATGGTTTTTGAATTACCTCAATCAATGATTGATTCTGATACTTGGGTTTTTTTATTTTTATACAATACTAAAGCTGTGGCTCTTCTTTGTCTCTACATTTGGTATCAAAAAAATTTAATTTTCACGTATTACTTTTTAAGTTGTTGTTAAAATAAATTACTCTTATAAATTTTAAATAAAATTAAAAATTTTAATTTTAAACAATACATTTGATCATTCATATTAATTAATTAAAAATTATTTAATTTATTTATTTAAATTAAATTTACTGTACTTGCCGGAAAAACTTGAAAATGGCATATTTAAATAAAAAATTGTCCCATGTGTTAGGTTTGTTTGAGTCTAAACTTATTAAACCTCAAAGTTCAATAGATTGGTTGGATTGGAAATTTGAGTAAATATTCAAAATAAATTTTTTATATTTTATTTTGTTTTATATAATTAATTTTCTAAATTATTATGAACTTTATTTTAGGAGATTATTAAGATGTAGCGGCAAGTTATGTAATTTTTTGTCACGTGCATTATTTTTTGGTATTTAAAATATGAACAATAAAAAGAATATGAATTTTAGACTTCAGTGGATGAGTTTGGATAACTTTCATCTGTTATTTAGCTCCATATACGTGTTACATCATGAACAAATTTAGGGAATTTATTTTTTTAAATTAATTATAAATTTATTAAAATATCTATAAAATTATTATATTTGTGAAATATATCTTATTTTTTTAAAATTTTATTCATATAACTATCATGTTACTTTTTTTTATTTTTTTTATTTATCTCTCAAACCGTTTATTTTTTCGATATGCCGCTTTAGAGTTTTTTGTTCGTCTTATTTTTATCTTTGAAATGACATTCACTGTGATTTTTCGTCATTTTTTTATCCAATAGATTTCCTATAGATCATCTATAGATATCCAATAGATCACTGGAAATTTCGTTGTATCCATCGTTATGTGGTTACTTTATAAACTGCTACCATTGAGACCATTGCTAATATTTCACAGGTATAATTTAGAGTCCTCTACCTTTTAAAATTGGATATTCATGTGTTATTTAAAGGTCTTCTAGTTTTATCAATTTCTATTGGACTTCTCTCATATATCTATTGGATATCTGACAGTTAAAAAAAACTCGATAAAAGTATATCATCATGTATCTACTTTCGAAGATAAAAAAGAGACGAACAAAAAATTCTAAAGCTGTTGAAAAAATAAACGGTTTGAAAGATATAACTAAAACAAATCAGAACAATTAAAAAATAAATGAATAGACGGTTATTCTTGCAGCCATAATATATTTATAATTATTTTACCCTTATTATGACACGTGGCTTAAATTATTTTATTTTTTTACTCGTTTATATAAAAGCCCCACAAATTTATGCTTATATAATATTTAATAATAAATATATTTTCGCTCAAATAATGTTATTTGTAATGTTACAAACTTCTTGAATGCTTGTTATCAAACTTTTACGCACTGAAACTTGAAACTTAATTAGGTGAAGGAAAATGTATAGTAGTACTATTTATTAGTTTAATTTGTACTTGTGAAGGAAAATTATACATAAAAACAAATTTAAAAAAACTAACATTTTTCGGTACCCAGAATTGTAAAGTTAATTGTATGCTAAATCGCATCTATCTACAGTTTGTTGATGAATATATTTTCTTCACAACTACATCAGCGAACATAAATTAATTTAAGAGATTAAGGGAATAAAATAGATTTCTAGGTTTTTTGGAAAGTCTAGAAGATAATTGTGAGAATATGAAATTTATTGAAATTATTAACACGTTTCAGATAGACACATTTAAAGGTAGAGTGACAACCACTTATTATTTTATTTATTCCATAAGCATAAATACCCTCAAGTCTCCTTAACTTATTAGTACTCAAAATTTTGTCCTAAATATTTCTTTTAATTAATTCCAGTTGACTAATTGGATCAAATCGTTTGATCTAAACAATCCCATAATAGGCGGATAAAGTCATTTCCAACGTAAATTAGCTATCAACATTGTGTTTTCTATCTTTTAAAATTTAATACTTCCTTCATTTATAAAATATTATTTATTTAATTGAATCATTAAAATTAATAAAAAATTTATTATATAATTAAAATAATTAATTTAACCTTTATTAAATTCTCTTTCTTTTTAATTACTCACTTATAATTTTAATAATATATAATCTCTCAAAATTATATAAAATATATTAATAATTTAAATTAATAATTAAAAAAATTAATAAAATAATTAAAAAAATAATAATTTACAGATAGAGAGATTAATTTTATAAAATATGTTTTAGAATTTATTAAATTTATATCATTTTTGAAAAGGCTTAAACATTTAATTTACACTTACTAGAAATGGGTTCCACAAAGCTTAGACTTCACTTGTGCTTGTCCTTTTACAGCTTGGCATGGGGCAGCAAACAGGGTCTTTATGGTCTTTTTCCGGTCAAATGTCAAAATGTTATGTTGCTGTATGTGTTTTTTCTATTTTACTTTTCTCTCTAATTTTCCAATTTCATTAGTGGAAAATGGCAGGACACATTTTACCGCGTGTTAAAATGAGAGGTTCCATTTGAAAAAAGTCAAAAACAAATGTAGAGAGCTGCAGAAAAAAATTAGAATGTATACAGAGAAATATATACTAATATACAAATAATATTTGCTCGTTGGAATGGAATTAGAACAAGAGATATTCAACAAAGGAGACTGAACTACAAGCCATTTACAATGAAAGCTCGCATTACGACAAGCACACACTTCCAACAGCTTTTTTCAGTTACATGTACAAATTACACATCACATTGCTCATTTGCTCTTTATCTAATTCTACTTCCCTCGCACATATTCACTACAAACACAATAATAGCGACTTTTGGGTTGTTTTGTTTCCCTGCTTTCCGCCTCCCAATAAAATACGTGAAAGCATGCTTTATGTGGAAAGCAGACGAAACCCCAATCTCGCCCTAAAAGGCGAGGATTTAACCAAAAAAGAAGCAGCTACCTATAGCAATAGCTACACACAGACTTAGCATGCATGTTTTGCTGGCTCAGTTAAAATCCATAGGCACTGATCCGATGATCTTGTATTGTCTCCTTTAGCTGTTCTTTCCTCATTTTGGGCAGCGACAGACTTGACATTACTCTCGCCGACATTACCTTTCTAACTAATGCCTTCCATAGCGGATCATCGTTCTTCTTCTCTTGTTGCATTTTTAATTTGAATTGCCTGTCATCCACCCAAATAATAAGCTTTAGTTCTACAATTCAACGTGTTTTCATTTTCACGCAATTAATTAAGCTGAAATATCTATTGGAAAAAGTTGATTTATTAGCCATTTGGATCAATTCAACCTAGTGGGTTGGTGACATATCATTTTCTGCCACTCATATGTTTATTAATACACATTTATTTAGTTTCTAAAGATTTCATTCATGATAAGCTGTTTTAAGATCCTAGATGGGTCCTATACAAGTATGAAAAAAATCCCACCTGTCTAAAACTAAAACAAACGTGACAGCTGCAAATTGAGCCTAATTAAGACAAGGCAACCACTAACTACTTCAAAAAGATTCAAAAACAGGAACACAAAATAATAAAAATCAACAAGAAAATACCTGCAGAGGGGAACTTTGCAGGATTCAGGCTGGTCACAAATACAAGAGTGAAGTCTAAGCAGCTGCCACATCCGCTTGCACCTGGCACACTTTCCATTGCCGCGATTCTTACACATGGCAAAGTGTTTGATCAAAAGCTGCAGACCCTGACACGTGGAGAATTTCTTACAAGGTCCTCTTTTCTTGGCCGGCTGTGCATCATATGGCCCAACATTAGTACACCCCTCTGTACATATATGCTCTAAACAATCCATTGCCACACTTAAATCCATGTATATGTTCCTCTCCTCCCTCTGCCTCCTTGTTCTCTTCTTTCTCTGTAAACAACCACCATTTCATAATTCTATGATTAGAACTTAACCAAATTAATTAATATTTAAGACCCTGCTGTTTTCCGCTTATAAGTAGCAGTACTGAACTGAACTGTACTAAATTTATATGTATGAAATACTGATACTGAACTGAATGGATTATAAGTTAAAAAGAACAAGGCCTAGTTACCATTTCATCTTCATCGATGAACTGGAGAATCTCGAGCTCCATCCAAGGGTCATGATTTTGCATGAATTTCCAGGCTTCGGTCTCCTCCACAGATTTGAAATGGCCGGAGATTAATTTCATACACTTGAGGTAAAGATCGGGAGCATCGCAGAGTCTTGCTAACTGTAGAACATCAACAACATTCTCAATAGTCAATCGTTGACCCACATCTTTAGCGCATCTCTGCTTTAGTTGGCGCACCAGATACACGTGTGATAATGCTAATAGATGGATCCCATATTTCTCCAGCTCCTCCTCTTTGACCCTGCTCCAGGGGTACTTTCGCCATTTAGAAATACTCTAATTTTTAATAACTAATTTGACTAATCCAAAGATTAAATAACTAATCAAATTTGTTCCCCTGAGTTTGGAGAATAATAATTAATAATAGAATTTTAGTTTACGTCTCCGACCAAAATTTATTCCTTCCAATTTTAATTTACAAGCACAAGTAAAGCATCTAATTGCTAAAAAGCCCTATGATGAGAGATCTAACCTTGAGGAATAGATGAATCGAAGGAACACTGAAACGGCGTCGCTTGGAACGCCGAGAATGGAAATGATTCTCCCGGAGCTGCGGTTTTTGAGTGGCCGCCGGTCGATTATGTTCCCCAGCACCGGCGATACCGAGGCCTATGATTACCGAAATCCAATCCCGAAATAAGTAATTCGTAATCGAAATCGGAATATAATTAAATGAATTGATATTTGAGAAAGAAAATAAGTACCAGGATGCTACTGTGTGCAGGAATCCGCAGGCCGTCGGAGGTTACAACCTGGACGTCGGAATCTGGCAATACGCGAGTAGTTTGATCGGCGATTTGATAATCGCCGTTGTTATCAGTAGCAATCGGAGATTGAGAAGTAATCATACACATTGTGATTCGTTTTTGTGTGAGATATGAAAATTTGGGCGATGAGAAATGGAGAGAGAGGACGGGCTCAACCTCCAGCTTTATAGCCAACCCACAGCGATTTTTTGATTTTTTTCACAATAAAATAAAATGACGCCAGCGAGGACGCCACGCGCTTTTTGTTGTTTTCTTAATTTCTTTACTGTAGTTGCTTTATTAGAGCAGTCAATTTGGAAACAAATTTATTTTGTTTGTTCAAGATTACCAAAAATTATTAATAATATTATGATTTACTTTTTTTACTTTAGAGTAAGGTGAAATCATAAAATTTTAATCTGTTCAAAAACGTCGTGATATCTTAATACTACAGGCTATACTTATCAATTTTTTAGTTTTTATGCGTTAAAATCTGTAACATCTTATAAGCAACTCGATTCTGTCTAGTATAGAAATTTGGTATTTGTAATATCTAACGAGTAACAATAAAACGATATTTTATTTAATGACTATTGGTGGATTTTGTGTATCATAAATCATTTGATGGATCTGACTATCGTACACATAAGACAAAATTAAAAAAAACTAATTGTAATTTGCAGATTGAAATATGTTAAAATATGGTTTATGACAATTACATATCGATTGAGAGTGTTTACATGTAAAAAAAAACTTATAAGAGCATTGAGTTATAAGATGTAGTTTTTTTTGACTGTATGCTTCTATATTGTTAATGTCATTTTTTTTCTGGTGATTTTAAGTATTATGCACGTCACAAGTTCACAACTCAAATGTCTTATGGACAGTTTGTGCTTTTTTAAACTACTTTCTGAAAAACTTTCAAACTACTTTCTGAAAAAATAAGTCACATAATTCTTAATTAAATAACATGAATGATCAAAATTTATTATTTAAAGTCGAAATATGTAGTTATATAAAAAATTTAGTGAAACAACTTATTAATTTAAAAGCTTAAAAATTTATACTAAACAAGCCCTTGGTATCAATGAGTTGCATTCTATGTTTAATTTATTTATTGCAAATGTTAATTTATCAACCCCGTCGTTATTATAGTAGTATTAAAGTTAATCAAATGATAACAATGCTCAAAATCATGGTTTTCTTGTTAATAATAAATAACTTATAAAAAGTTTATACAAAAAATTTAAAATTAATAATCATTGTGATTAATTTCTTTGTAGTGGCAATATAAAAAATCGATAAATATTTTAAAGGATATTGTTATTTTTTTATATTTAAGTGTTTAATATAGGTCTAACACCCATTTTAGATCATGTGCTATTATAAATTTATCTTTTATGTCTCTCTGCTATACACGTTACCCTTTCAGTCCTTGTGCTTTACGGTCCGTTACACATTTGATCCTTTCTTTAACGGAATACATGAAGCTTTGCCACGTCGGATCCACATGTGATTAATACCATTGTTAGGCCCAATAATAGATTATGAGAAAAGATAATAGCAGCAGAATATAAAAGACATAAAGATTTTTATATGGAAACCCCAAATAAATTAGGGAAAAACCACGAGATTCAATATATTTTTCTTGCGATAACCACAGCCTCCTGGACCTTCGATCTCGGGTAATCTCCATCCCAAGAATTCGCCTTGCCGGTCCCAAATCCTTCATTTCAACTTTCTAATCATTTTGGCATCTAGCCCAATGATTAGCATATCATCAACATATAAAAGAAGAATGATAAATTTTCCATCAGAGAATTTTTGGACATATACACATGGATCAACTTCTGTCCTCTTGTATCCTTGATTCACCATGAAGGAATCAAACTTTTCATACCATTGTCGCGGGGCTTGTTTTAACTCATACAAACTTTTCTTCGGGCGACAAACCATGTCCTCCTTTCCCTTGACCTTGAAACCTTCTGGTTGTTCTATATAAATTTCTTCTTCTAAATCCCCATGCAAGAACGCGGTCTTTACATCAAGCTGTTCTAACTCAAGGTTCAAGCTGGCTACAAGACCTAGCACAACTCGAATGGAACTCATTTCCACAACTGGTGAAAAAATCTCGTCAAAGTCGATACCTTTCTTTTGAGTAAAGCCTTTGACAACCAATCAAGCTTTAAATCTCACTAGGTTTCCATCATCTTTCTTCAACTTATACACCCGTTTGTTCTTGAGTATTCTCTTCCCTTTTGGAAGTTTCACTAGCTCGTACGTGTCATTCTTCTTCAAAGAATTCATCTCCTCCTGCATGGCCTTCATCCAACAATCTTTATCTTTATAAGATTGCACATCTTGAAAGCTTTCAGGCTCCCCTTCATTAGTGATTAAAATATAATCAGAACTGGAGTATTTTGTAGATGGCTGGCGTTCTCTGATTGACCTCCTTAATTGAGGTTCTTCTTCTAGTAGAATGGGGTTCTCTGGCTCCCCCTGCTCAATACGCCCTTCATTCGTATCTTCATCTACAATCGTATCTTGTTCCCTCACAACTGGCTCTTCTTCTCCATCTTGTTCTGATTGATGCATTCTTCTTTCTGTGGCATCATCTGATAGAATGCTCTCTGGTGTAATATCAATAACACCATCACTTATAGATCTTTCACCGGTGATATCATTCTCATGAAATACAACATCTCGACTCCTTACAATTTTCTTTTTTTCCGGATCCCATAATCTGTAGCCAAACTCTTCATCTCCATAACCGACAAAAGTGCAAGGAACTGATTCATCATCAAGCTTTAGCCTTTGCTCTTTAGGAACATTCATAAATGCCTTGCAGCCAAATACCCTCAAGTGAGAGTATGAGATATTTCTATCTGTCCAGACCCTCTCTGGAATATCAAAATTCAAAGGTGCTGAAGGTAGTCGGTTGATAAGATAGACAGCAGTATTGACAGCTTCTCCCCAAAATGACTTAGGTAAGGTAGCCATTTTGAGCATGGATCTAACTCTTTCGACAATGGTACAATTCATTCGTTCAGCAACGCCATTGTGTTGAGGTGTACCAGGAACTGTCTTTTCATGCCTGATACCGTATTGACTACAGTAATCCTTGAACTCCTTGGAGATATACTCACCACCATTATCTGTGCGCAAACACTTCAATTACACTCCAGTCTCCCTTTCCACCATTCCATGGAATTGTTAAAAGTGCTTGAATAGTTGATCCTTTGAGCGCAGCAAATATATCCATGTCTTCCTTGAGAAATCATCAATGAAGGTAAGAAAGTATCTTCTACCTCCAATGGATTATGTATCCATGGGACCACAAACGTCAGAGTGTACCAGCTCTAACTTATTATTTCTCCTTTTAGAGCTGTTCTGAAATGAAACTCGATGTTGCTTCCCAAATAAACAGTGATCACACGGGTTAATTTTTCCTTTGGCTAATGGGATGAGGGACTTCTTAGCCAGTATATTCAACCTTTTCTCACTAACATGCGCCAGTCGCCTATGCCACAAATTTGGTGAAGCATCATTTCCAACTGTATTCAGTTGACTCGCACATATTGTTGCGTGTGTTTTATATAGCGAGCAACACAATCTTCCTTTCGCCACCACCAACGATCCTTTGGTGAGTTTCCAATTTCCATTACCTGTATGATTGTGATAACCTTCCTTGTCCAATACACTAACAGACAACAGGTTCAACCGAAGATCTGGAATGTGTCGCACATTTTTAAGTGTTAATGTGCTTCCGACACTTGTCTTCACACAGATATCACCGATTCCCACCATTTATGAGACACTATTATTTCCCATTTTAATAGTACCATAATCGTCTGCTTTATATGTTAAGAAGTATTCCCTTTTTGGAACACAGTGGTATGAGGCACCAGAATCTACAATCCACTCGGTATCTGCATCTCCAACATGATAACAATCTGCATCATGAGATACTAAAGCCACCTCTCCATCTTCTTTTATGACTGTAGCAGATGTATTTTTGTCATTATCATGACTTTGGTTTGCATTCTCTTGTTTAAAGAAACGGCAGTTCCTTTTGAGATGGCCCTGCTTTCCACAATGGTAACATGACCTCTTCTCCCGAGACTTGGATCTATCTTTCGATTTTCCATTCCCACGACCTCTACTCTTGCTTCGACCCCTGTTTTTTGTGACAAGGGCTTGTGAACTGGTTACCCAATGTCTCTTCTACGAAGTGCTTCATTAATTAGGCTATTCTTTACCATAGACATTGTTACCACACCATTTGGAGCTAAGTTACTCAGTGATACAACAAGAGTATCCCAGCTATCTGGTAGAGTTCCCATCAAAAGACATACTTGCATATCATCATCCAAGGATATACCGGTGACCACTAACTCACTTATGAATCCTTCAAAGTCGTTCAGGTGTTGTGTGATTGATCGTCCCTCTGTCAATTTCAAGTTCATGACTTTGCGAATCATGAACACTTTTCCTTGAGCATTTTTAGCCTCGTACATATCCTCTAGCTTCTTCCAGAGAACTTTGAGATCTATTTCGTTCCTTACGTGGTTGTACAGGCTAGCATCTATCCATTGGCGTACTGTACCCAATGTCTGCTTCTTCAACTTTATCCACTGCTGATCTTTTATATCATTTGGGTTTGCGTCGTCACCCTCAATTGGATCATACAAATCTTTGCAATTGAGGTAGTCCTCCATTCTGGATTTCCACATTGAATAATTTATATCCGGCAATTTGATCATTACATCGTCATTCGCCATGTCGAAAATTTAAAAATGGCAAAATCTTACTATTCAGGGTTTTACTATTCACGTAAATAGTGACTATATATGTGAATAGTATCGTATACCCAAATAATACTTGTATATTGGAATAGTAACAATATGCCTCCCGTATATTTAAATAATACTATTCATAAGATGATCGAATATGAATAGTATTATATATGAATACTATTATTCAAGTTACTATTTTACTTTTACTCAAATTGCGTATCTGCAACGGTTTTTCGAACGGATTGTGCCACCGGATTTATCGTAATTTTCTCGTCGTCGTGGTATATTTATTTTTGAAAAATATATCCACGGATTTTACTAATAAACACAACCTTTGGCTCTGGTACTACTTGTTAGGCCCAATAATAGATTACGAGAAAAGATAATAGCAGTAAAATAAAAGACTCAAAGATTTTTACGTGGAAACCCCAAATGCATTGGGGAAAAACCACGGGACAAACTCCGAATAATTCTCCACTCTAAAATAATAGTAGGTACACCAAGAGATTATAAAATAGTGGCACACAAGTGTTTCCCAAAACCTCACTATTTTCTCTCTTATCCAACTCTTAGGAACCCCTTTCCTAAGTTTATATGCACAGATTATATTCTTATATCTGTGCTTTTTTTCTCAATCTATCTCTCAAATGAGACAGAATGCCTCTCTATTTATAAAAATTGAAGATGTGTAAAATGATTGTCTTTCAATTCCTTTAATCAGTGGGTCTCACATTAAAGGGACACCACTCAACAATCATGATGTGGAAAGAAATATGTAAAAGGAAAAAAATCTTACGCAGAATCAATTCCTTGCTCAGTCATTTTCTCATTATACAATTGCTCTCCCTTTATTGAAAAAAATCCAAATTAGATTTTCAATGAAATATTCCATTAAATTAAAAAAAAGTTCAAAACAACGTTGCAAACAATGCAAACTAATTTCATATTCCATCCTCAATTCTTGTTAATCCCATCATTAATCAATCCCAAATGTTCAATGTTTCGATCTTAAAACTGAGAAATGAACTTTTTATTTCATTAAAAAAAGGCTCAAAATTTTTAATAAAAATGTGGATCAGAGTTAAATCCATCACTTTTGCATCTAGCTTTTGCTTCAACTTGATGGGTAAGAACACGAAGGACATGAATTCTACCCATCCAAATTTTTCGATTCAATTCACATCTTGGGTTCAAGTCGGAGCCTGCTATTACCTCCGAGAAGAGTCCTAACAAATCCATTTTCGGCAAAATCAGGGTCCCATTAACGACGGCATAGGAGAATCGAACAAGGGGATTCATTGAACAGAAAATAAAGGTGGATAAAATCAGCAGAGGAGCTGAAACTCATTTTTGTAGTGAGAAAAACAACATTGTTGGGGAATATGAGTCCGACGAGGACAAATACGAATTCAACTAGGAAGAAAGAGCATAGGATCGCCGGAGTGTAATCCGAGATAAGAAGAAGAAGATGAGAGCAATTAGTTCTTTTTTAATTGGTACCCATTAAAATTATTTAATTTTTATTTTTATCAGATTTTTACACGTAGGCATAACAATAACATGTGGACTGACACAAATTTAAGAGATCCTTTAAAAAAAATCAAATAAATAACAAAAAATAAATCACATAAACTGAAAGAATAATATATATAAGAAAGACACATGAAAAATAAACTCACGATAGCATATGCAAATAAAAAAAAGTTGTTAGGGGTTTAACATATGTATATATTTTATTCACAATCACCCCATTATTATATGCGAAAGAATATATACGGTAACGCGTGGAGCAATTTCATAGTTATTGTTGACTGTATGGAATTATTTTTTCCCTATGTTCTTAATAAAATAATGGTGGCACATTATTATCATAGGATTTACTCTTAAACGGCGTCGATTAAGCAGAAGGTGTCTTGAAAATTGTATCTAACGAAAAAGGCAAATCAAGAAAAAGAAAAGGTATATTAAAAAAGCTAAATATATGGATAACCCTTTAAATTTGATATAAAAAATTTATTATTACTTTAACTTTTAAAAGATTCGCTTAGCTCCTAAAGT
Source organism: Euphorbia pulcherrima (assembly GCA_947683365.1). NCBI lineage: Eukaryota > Viridiplantae > Streptophyta > Magnoliopsida > Malpighiales > Euphorbiaceae > Euphorbia > Euphorbia pulcherrima. The sequence continues at coordinate 51,959,417 of CANTUS010000003.1, forward strand.
TAGTAAATATGTCCTTCTTGACCCCTTAACGCACCAAAAGTACTCTTACTTTGGAGAGTGTATCACGTTTGCACCACATGTCAAACTTTTGAAAAGTTAAATCAATAAAAATTTGACATGTGACAGAAGTTATAAAATTTTCAAAAAAGCGTTTCCAAAAATATCATTAAAGTCCCTTCAAACTATTTATTTTCAATAGTGTCATCTTCATCAACAAAATTCTTTAAAAATAAATATTTAATCAAACATGAAAAAATAATCTACTGCAAAATCTAAAACTCAATTTTTCACTAATTCAAACCTAAATTTTTATAAAACCGAACCTAAATTTCTTCAAATACAACCAATTCTTTATATCTATTTTTTTTGAAACAGAACAAAATAAGTGTAATCTCATTTTAAAATACTCCAATAACCCCAGAAATTAGTTGCAATTAGGCGCCAACCATTCATCATAAATGGACAACATTATGATTTATCTCAGCTAATTAAAAAAATTCAGAGAAGTTGATAAAGAGGGATGGAAAGACATGTGGACCAATGTGCAGAGGAAGCTAAACGAAACAAACATCCGATTCAACTCCAATATTGCAATTAATTGAATCTCTCAACGAAAAATACAAAAAAAGGATTAGAATTAAGCTAAGGAAGAATACATTGATTTTTCCCATTGGGGAGAGAGAATCAATCAAAATTTTAATAGAAAAGTGAATTGGGGGTTTCGAAGATAAAGAGACCTATAAAGTGCAGAACAAATTTCAATTTATTGTTCTTTTATTTTAGGCATTGTAAAAAAGAAAATGATAGGATAATTTTATTTTTATTTTGTCCACATATATTAATTTTTTTTAATTTGTACTACTAACTAATTGTCTAATACCAATTATATCTTTTCTATGCAATTCCACTCTTCCCATTTTTCTCTCAACTTGCCATGTCAGCATTGGGTGGTTAATACATGCATATTTACCAAGTTCAATGGGCTGCGAGAACCTTCTTACTAAATTTAGGGGGCTGAGAGAACCTTTTAAAAGTTGAAAGGACAGTAAACCTTTTATGCTAAATTTAAGGAGCTATCCATATATTTAGTCATTAAAAAAAGTTAATAAAACCATGGCTAATAATCCCACGTGGAATGGATAAACCAATCTCTTCAGAGGGTTAAGGCTGTTAAATTATATGATGTGACCCATGTCATTAAATTATTGATGTAGGGCCCACGTCCTTAATAATTTGATGTAATATGTTTTCTACTTTTCTACCTGTCATTATTATTTTCTGTAATATGTTTCTTACCTATTTACAATTCTTATCGTTGGATTTCTCTATAAATAGGAATTCAATTTCTTCATTTCATACATCTCAGAAATAAGAAATAAAAGTTTCTCTCAAATTCTCTCTCTGCCTTCTTATTATTGTTATAATATCCTTGCATATATAGTCAATTTCCAACACGTTATCAGCACGAGCTTGCTCTAACCAACTGAGGATATCACCAAATAAATACAAAGTAAGGCATAATTATTTTATTTTCTATAAATATATATTATACCTATAATTCTTAATATGTCTAATATCAAAAGTTTAGAATTTACTCATCTTAATGTATCGGGGAAAAATTATCTTACTTGGGTGCTGGATGCAGAAATGCATCTAGAATTAATGGGCCTTAATAATACTATTATTGAAAATAATAATCTTCCACCTCAGTATAAGGCAACAAATCTAGTTTTTCTCCGCCGGCATCTTGATGAATCACTTCAATCAGAATATTTGACTGTCAAAGATCCTGCAGATCTTTGGAAATAATTAAAGGAGAGGTTTTAACACCTAAAGAAAATATCCCTACCAAATGCACAGTATGAATGGATAAACTTAAGGCTATAAGATTTTGAATCTGTCAGTGCATACAATTCTAAACTTTTTCAAATTACATCCACATTAAGATTATGTGGAAAGGAAATAACTGATGAGGATTTACTGAAAAAGACATATTCTACTTTTCATTTGAATAATATGGTATTACAGGAACAATACCGAACAAAAGACTATAAGAAATATAGTGAACTAATTACTGCTCTTCTCCTAGCAGAACAGAGAAATCAACTCCTGTTAAAAAACCATGAACTACGACCTACCGGAACAAATCCATTCCCTGAAGCGAATGCGATAATTCATAATAATTTTAATGGACGCGGCCACAGAAATGGTCGTGGTCGTGGTCGAGGTAGAGGTAGTGAAAACGGGCGTGGTAGAGGATATAATAATAATAATTTCCACCAGAAGTGAAAATATGTAAATAATAATAATAGCAATAATTTTCACCCGAAGTGAAAAAATACAAATAACCACCAGAAGTGGAATAATCAAATTGAAAGATTTGATAAAAGAAAAAACAGTCAAGATGATGAAAATAAATGCCATAGATGCGGTATGACTGGTCATTGGTCAAGAACTTGTAGAACCGCTAAACATTTGGTAAACTTATACCAAGCATCTCTCAAGAAATATGCGGAACCAGAAACCAATTTTATATTGGATGATAATACCCCAAATAATGAGCCTATTGATGTCCCCAATATGGAGATGGATGATTTTCTGTTACCCAGCACCAGTGGCAAGGAAAAATTTGAATAATTAGTCCATATATTTTGCTTAATTAATATATTGTAATTTTTATGGTTTGCTTTTGTTATTGCTGTTTAATGTACTTTTTATGCAATGTTTATTTATAAATAATTAATAATGCATCTTTTATTTCTTCAATGAAGAAAATGAATTCTTTTCCGGTATTATATGACTTGAAGGAAAATGAAGGAAATTTATGTATTGTAGATAGTGCCACCACCCATACTATTCTCAAAGAGGCAAGATATTTTAATATTCTTAAAAAGGGTGAAACTGTTGTTACCATAATATCGGGACAAACAAAAATGATTAAAGGCTCCAGAAGAGCTAGTATTATATTATAAAGGGGAACAAAACTTATTATAAATAATGTATTATTTTCCCCAAATTCTCAAAGAAATTTATTAAGTTTTAAAGATATTCGCAGAAATGGATATCATATTGAAACTGTGAGTGAAGACAATAAAGAATATCTTTATGTTACAAAAATAATTTCAAGTAAGAAATGTATACTTGAAAAATTTTATACTCTTTCATGTGGCTTATACTACACATATATTAATATGATTGAGGCCAATTTGACTATAAACCAGAAGTTTATATATTCAGATACTTATAAAATTTGGCATGATCGACTGGGTCATCCTAGTTCGATAATAGTGAGAAAAATTATTGAAAATTCATATGGGCATCCATTGAAAGACCAGAAGTTTCTTCAAAATAATGAATTATTTTGTACTGCTTGTTCGCAAGGAAAATTAATAATAAAGCCTTCCAGAAGTAAGGTTGCAATAGAATCGCCAGCATTTTTAGAGCGCATACAATGTGATATTTATGGACCAATTCATCCACCATGTGGACCATTTAGATATTTTATGGTTCTAATTGACGCCTCAACTAGGTGGTCACATGTATGCTTATTATCTTCACGAAATATGGCATTTGCAAGGTTACTTGCTCAAATTATAAGATTACGGGCACAGTTTTTCAATTATCCTATTAAATCAATTCGTCTTGATAATGCTGGGGAATTCACATCCAAATCATTTAATGATTATTGTATGTCGATTGGAATAAAAGTTAAACATCCTGTAGCATATGTTCATACACAAAATGGTCTAGCAGAATCATTTATTAAACGTCTGCAATTAATTGCGAGACCGCTAATTTTATGAACAAATCTCCCTACTACAGTTTGGGGTTATGCAATATTGCATGCAACATTTCTTGTACTTTTAAGACCAGTAAGTTATCATGATTATTCTCCATTACAATTAGCTTCTGGTCATGAGCCTAGTATTTCTCATCTTAGAGTTTTTGGTTGCGCGGTATATGTGCCTATTGCTCCACCACAAAGGACTAAAATGGGTCCTCAAAGGAGATTAGGAATTTATGTTGGCTATGAATCCCCTTCAATAATTAAATACCTTGACCCATTAACTGGCGATATGTTTACTGCACGATTTGCAGATTGTCATTTTGATGAAAGCACTTTCCCAAAATTAGGGGGAGGGAATAAGAGCCCAATTTTGGAAAAGAAAATAATATGGAATGCTTCATCACTTTCTCATATGGATCCCAAATCAAATGATTCTGAACTAGAAGTTCAGAGAATAATCCATCTTCAACATTTAACAAATCGATTGCCTGATGCACTCACTAATCCTAAAAGAGTAACGAAATCGCATATACCAGCAGTAAATGCGCCAATTCGTATTGAGATTCCTGAAGAACAACCTACGGATAATACTCTAACACGCTTGAAGCGTGGATGGCCAATTGGTTCAAAGAATAAAAATTCTAAAAAGAGGAGAGTTATTGATAATGATGATATTCCCATTGAGGATATAAATATAAATACACTTCCGGAAGAAGTGCAAGCACCTGCAGTGTAAATACCTGAAGCTATTGAAAATGAAGAAATTCAAATAAATTATACCACTAACGAAAGAAGATGGAATCGCAATAAAATAGTTATAGATTATATTTTTTCATATAATGTTGCGATCAATATTGAAAATAAAAACGTGGATTATGAGCCAACATCTATTGTAGAATGCCAAAGTAGAAATGATTGGCAACAATGGAAAGAAGCAATTCAAGCAGAGCTGAATTCTCTTGAAAAACGCAAAGTATTCGGACCAGTAGTTCGAACACCACAGGACGTAAAATCTGTCGGTAATAAATGGGTTTTTATTAGAGAGAGAAATGAGAAAGATGAAATAATAAGATATAAAGCTAGATTAGTTGCACAAGATTTTTTTCAAAGACCCGGGATAGACTATGAGGAGACATATTCTCCGGTGGTGGATGCAATAACTTTTAGATATCTTATTAGTTTTGTAGTGCAAGAAAATTTACAGATGCACTTGATGGATGTTGTCACAGCTTACCTTTATGGTTCGCTTGATAATGATATTTATATGAAAATCCCTGAAGGATTAAAGCTGCCAGAAAAATATGGCAAACGAGAACTTTACTCGGTAAAGTTACAAAGATCCTTATATGGATTAAAACAATCTGGGCGCATGTGGTATAATCGTCTCAATGAATATTTATTGAAAGAAGGATATAAAAATGATCCAATTTGTCCATGTGTTTTTATAAGAAAATCAGGATCTAATTTTATTATCATCTCAATTTATGTTGATGATTTGAATATTATTGAAACTCCAGAAGAGATTTCAAAAGCAGTTGATTCTTTAAAGAAAGAATTTGAGATGAAAGATTTTGGAAAAATAAAATTGTGTCTTGGTTTGCAAATTGAGCACCTTGAAAAAGGAATTTTAGTGCATCAATCAAACTACACAGAAAAGATCCTGAAACGATTTAATATGGACAAAGCACATCTATTGCGCAACCCAATGATTGTACGATCACTCGATGTAAAAAAGGATGTTTTTCGTCCTAGAGAAAATAATGAAAAAGTTCTCGGTCCTGAAGTACCGTATCTAAGCGCAATAGGTGTTTTAATGTATCTTGCTAATAACACAAGACCGGATATAGCATTCTCTGTTAATTTATTATCAAGACACAACGCTGCACCTATAAGATGACATTGGAATGGAATTAAACATATAATGCGCTACCTTCGAGGAACTATTGATTTAGGCTTATTTTATTCACATGAATCTAAGCTTAAATTAGTTGGATATACGGATGCGGGTTATTTATCCGACCCACACAAAGCTCGATCTCAGACGGGCTATTTATTCACATATGGAGGAACAGCTATATCTTGGCGATCAACAAAACAAACAATTACAGCTACTTCCTCAAATCATGCGGAGTTAATAGCTATTCACGAGGCAAGTCGTGAATGTGTGTGGTTGAGATCATTAATCAAGCATATCCAAGAAGCATGTGAAAAAGTTACGGTCAAGGAAGGTCCGGCGACAATATATGAAGATAATGCTGCTAGTATTGCTCAATTGAAGGAAGGCTATATTAAAGGAGACAGAACAAAGCATATTTCACCAAAATTTTTCTTCACTCATGATCTTGAAAAGAATGGCGAAATCAATATTCAACAAATTCGCTCTTGTAATAATTTAGCAGATTTATTTACCAAGGCCTTCCTTCCTCAACTTTCAAGAAATTGACTTACAGCATTGGAATGCGTCGTCTTAAGGATCTCCAGTTAACTCGCAAATAGGGGGAGTAAACACTGTACTCTTTTTCCCTTGTCTAAGGTTTTTATCCCACAGGGTTTTTCCTTAGTAAGGTTTTTAATGAGGCAGTGCCCCATTCGCGGCAGATGATACATCAAAAGGGGGAGTGTTAAATTATTTGATGTAACCCATGTCATTAAATTATTGATATAGGGCTCACGTCCTTAATAATTTGATGTAATATGTTTTCTACTTTTCTACCTGTCATTATTATTTTCTGTAATATGTTTCTTACCTATTTACCATTCTTACCGTTGAATTTCTCTATAAATAGGAATTCAATTTCTTCATTTCATATATCTCAGAAATAAGAAATAAAAGTTTCTCTCAAATTCTCTCTCCACCTTCTTATTATTATTATAATATCCTTACATATATAATCGATTTCCAACAAAGGCCACAATTAGATTTAAACGGCTCTTAAATATCCCAAAAGTCCGACTACTGTAGTGGGATTGTAGGGTCCAAACAAATAATTGCATGGGCTTACCCTATTACTAATTTACTGTACGATATGCATTTTCATCGTTTAAGCTGGAAGGTACGGTGTAATATTAGTGAGTGTTGTAAAATCCGGATCGATCCCATCATCGAACTAAAAAAACTCGAACCATGTGACATGAACGGGTGATACTAAATTTCACTTTATTATGATCCTTTAAAAATTTATTGACTCAATTAATTGAATCATTGACCCAGTGACATATGCGAGATTAATCACTAATTTAAATTTTTTTAATGCATAAATAAAAACCTATTAAATTATAAATATTAAATTTTACGACTTAAAAGTTCTATAAATCTAATTTAATAAGTGTCATGCTTTTCCATCTAACTTTTTCAATTTCAAAAGTTTGTATCATTATTTAGAAATATTATTGTTGAGCTTATATATAATTTATAATTATATTTTTTATTGAAACTATTTATTATAGATTTATTTATGTTATTCTTTTCTATTCTTTTTAATAATTTTTACATTTTAATATTGTATAAATTAAATTAAATTTGTTTTAATATAAAATAATTAGTTGTAAATTTATGAATAATGAAACTTAATTTTTAATGTTAAAATATGATGTAAGTTTACACTTATTTTATATCTTAATTTTTAGTATCATGAAATACTTTAAAAATATTATTTTTAATGTATTTATTATGAATAATTTAATCCTAATGAATCCATTAATCCTTAATCATTTATTTTTATTAATTTGAGGGGCCGGTTTGAATCGGATTTGATAACCATGGTATTAAGAAGACAATTTCAAACTATATCATGGGTACAAACTACAAACCGAGCCTAATCTTATAATACAAAATCCTACATCTGTCTGACGTGTGACACGTACTCATCCATACCAGCTACCATGTCCTCCTTTGCTTTTACCACGTAACCTAGTACTGTCTGCGTGGCATCTTCTCCATGTCTTGTTGTCGTGTTAACTCTATCATGTTTGCACGTGTTATTATTGTTTGGCCACTTGTGCGTCAGGCTTACTCCGTTTTTTTGCTTTATTTGATCCTCGGGACAAAAAAGTTTGAGATTTTTTGTTGCTAATTTTGTTTTTTTATAAACTACTCGTACTTTGATATGTATAATTATTAAATTAGAGGCGCCGACAAATATATACAGCAAAATAATATTAACTTTCTGTCAAATAAAAAAAATCATCCTGAATTTGAATCAAGTAGCTTATTACTTTCTTCAAATTTTAAAAGGGTATATTATCTCCTTTAACTTATAATTATATTTTTATTAACCGTTCTAATTTTTAAAAGAATTTATTATTTTTTTTAATTATACTTATTAAATAGGAGTATATTTTTAAATTAAGAAAGTTAATAGGAGCATAATTATTAAGTTGGGGTGAGTAATTGGGACATAATTATTAAATTGAAGGAGATAATAAATCATTCTGAAAATTGAAAGAGTTAATAAACTATTTAAATTAAATTTAGAGATGATTTTAATGTATTTAACCATAATCTCCTCTAAAATAAAATCATTATAAAATAATATATTTATTTTATATAAAATTTTACACGTAATATACGTATGTTATGAGTTACATCTAAAAATTAAACCAGAGACTAAAAGGAACTATTGTGATAGAAATAACATATTTAATTCATATTTTGGCATGGTTTCTTTTTGAGGAGAGCAAGAAATTTAAAGAACCGAATTAAATTGAACCTAACTATATCAGACTTAACTTATTAGGTTTGGTATTTAATTTTAATATTTTTTATTGGTATTCGGTTCGGTTCTCAGTTTTGAAGAAAAAAAATAAAAAAAACTGAGAAATGAACCTAATTAGGATAATATATACATATATGCAAAAAAATGTAGGGAATTTCATACTAGAAGCCTAACTAATAGTAAACATAAGAATTCTTTATTTATATTTTTCCAAGTATTAATATTATAAGTATTATATGAAAAAAATATAGAGAATTTCATATTAAAATTCAACAAATGACGAACATTAAAATATTATTATTAATTTTAATTGATTTTTATTATTTATTATATTTTATAAGATACAAAGAAATCCATTAATGAAATCTTGATTGAATTAGTTTTTTTACTATATTTTACAATCAATATATCAATTTTAAGTTTAGCAAGTTATCAAATTTCATAATAAGTAATTCAAATATAATTACATCTTTAACATGAAAAGGCTATTTGGTTCCATACTAAACCGAACCGAACCTAAATTTAGGTTCGGTATTAGATTCCTAATTTCCTTGTTATTCGGAGTAAAAGAAAACCAGTGTTTTGCAACGGAATATGCAATGGAAATTCCGTTGCAGAAGTTGTTTTGCAACGTAATTGCGACGGTACCCAATCCGTTACAATATACCTTCTCGCAGATCGGTCTGCAACGGATTCTGTTCCCTTGTAAAACTGCAGCGGAAATTTACTTCGTTGCAAATTCTGTTGCAGTTATGCAAGTGAAATTCCCTTGCCACTTCCCTTGCAGATTTGCAACCACAACATCACTTGCAATTTTGGTTCTTGCAGATTTGCAATTAAAAATCCGTTGCAATATTCACTTGAGAATTACTAAGTAACTTTTAATTAAAAGCATAAATTGTAATTACATAAATGAATTATTTGGATTGAAGAAAGGTACTAAACTATATTCAACTCTCAAATTAATAAAAGTACCACATTAGATCATATCTAAACCTACAAATAATATCACCTCAAACAAGTTTTAAAATTATAAACTTAACCATTATCAACCAAAGAATATTCAAAACACAAAACTAAACCATTCTAACACTTCAAATTCAACAATGAGCAAATTTATTATCATATAACCCAACGAGAACACATTCGGGCAAATTTTGATCTTTTCAACGAAGAACACATTCTATATAGCTAACAGAGACTCATAAGCACTATACCAGCTAATGTTTTTTAGAATGATTCCATTAACTTTCAGAATTCACAAAAAGAATACATAAGACAATAAATGAAAAATAAACAAGTGTTGATAAAAGAATACCAACTAGAAGTTCACAAGCTGGATTGCCAACCTTAAAAGACTTCAAATAATGAGCCCATCATTAAAAATAGTTGGTTCTTGTCCCCTGTATGTTGATAGAAAGAAAATTTGTTAGGCCCAATAATAGATTACGACAGCAGAATAAAAAAGACACAAAGAGTTTTACGTGGAAACCTCAAATGAATTAGGGAAAAATCACGGGACAAACTCCGAATAATTCTCCACTATAAAATAATAGTAGGTACACCAAGAGATTACAAAATAGTGGCACACAAGTGTTTCCCAAAATCTCACTATTTTCTCTCTTTCAATCTGTCTGTCAAATGAGGCAGAATGCCTCTCCATTTATAGGAATTGAAGACGCGTGAAATGGTTGTCTTTCAATTCCTTTAATTATGCCACCAATCACCACAGATTCGGTTTTGTATTTTTCTTCTTTTTCTTTTTCTTTTTTTTTAATTATTTCAGTGAGTCCCATATTTAAAGGGACACCACTCAACAAATCTCCCCCTCCCGACTACATTGTGGGACTCTCCATCCCGGTTGCTTTGACACACTGATCAAACTTTTCTTTTGGAACGACCTTTGTCAGCATATCGGCAGCATTGTTGTTTGTATGAATCTTCTGCAACTTGAACTCTTTTTCTTCAATGGCAAGTCTGAGCCAATGATACCTTACGTCAATATGTTTTGTCCGCGCATGATACATAGTATTCTTGCTCAAATCTAGTGCACTTTGACTATCACAATAAACTATGTAGTCTTCTTCTTGCACACCCAATTCTTGAAAGAATCGCTTTAACCAAAGCATTTCCTTTCCTGCTTCTGTCGCTGCAACGTACTCTGCTTCAGTTGTTGATAATGAAACATGCTTTTGTAACCGTGACTGCCATGAAAAAGCTCCCCCTGAGAATGTAAATAAGTAACCTGATGTAGATTTTCTTTCATCAAGGTCACCAGCCATATCCGCATCTGTGTAACCAATAAGTGCTGGCTTTCCACCTCTAAAGGTTAAACATAACTTTGAAGTTCCTCTCAGGTATCTAAAGATCCATTTAACTGCTTCCCAATGTGTCTTCTGGGGATTTGACAGGTATCTACTCACAACTCCAACTGCATGAGCGATGTCTGGTCTCGTATACACCATTGCATACATTAAACTGCCGACCGCTGAAGAGTATGAAACATTTGACATATCTTCTTTATTTTTCTCTATTGAAGGGTAGGATTTCTTACTCAACTTGAAATGAACGGCAAGTGGAGTGCTAACTGGTTTAGCATTCTTCATATTGAACCTTTCTAGTACCCGTTCAATATATTTTTCTTGCGATAACCACAGCCTATAGGACCTCCGATCTCGGGTAATCTCCATTCCAAGAATTCACCTTGCCCATCCTAAATCCTTCATGTCAAACGCCTTAGACAAATCACACTTCAACTTACTAATCATTTTGGCATCTGGCCCAACGATTAGCATATCATCAACATATAAGAGAAGAATGATAAATTTTCCATCAGGAAATTTCTAGACATATACACATGGATCAGCTTCTGTCCTCTTGTATCCTTGATTCACCATGAAGGAATCAAACTTTTTATACCATTACCGCGGGGGTTGTTTTAACCCATACAAACTTTTCTTCAGGCGACACACCAGGTCCTCCTTTCCCTTGACCTTGAAACCTTTTAGTTGTTCCATATAAATTTCTTCTTCTAAATCCCCATGCAAGAACGCGGTCTTTACATCAAGCTGTTCTAACTCAAGGTTCAAGCTGTCTACAAGACCTAGCACAACTCGAATGGAACTCATTTTCACAACTGGTGAAAAAATCTCGTCAAAGTCGATACCTTTCTTTTGATTAAAGCCTTTGACAACCAATCGAGCTTTGAATCTCACTAGGTTTCCATCATCTTTCTTCAGCTTGTACACCCATTTATTATTGAGTGTTCTCTTCCCTTTTGGAAGTTTCACTAGCTCGTATGTGTCATTCTTCTTCAAAGAATTCATCTCCTCCTGCATGGCCTTTATCCAACAATCTTTATCTTTACAAGATTGCACATCTTGGAAGCTTTCAGGCTCCCCCTCATCAGTGATTAAAATATAATCAGAACTGGAGTATTTTGTAGATGGTTGGCGTTCTCTGATTGACCTCCTTAATTGAGGTTCTTCTTTTGGTAGAATGGGGTTCTCTGGCTCCCCCTGCTTAATACCCTCTTCATTCGTATCTTAATCTACAATCGTATCTTGATCCCTTACAACTGGCTCTTCTTCTCCATCCTGTTCTGATTGATGCATTCTTCTTTCTATAGCATCATCTAATAGAATGCTCTTCGGTGTTATATCGATAACACCGTCACTTGTAGATCTTTCACCGATGATATCATTCTCGTGAAATACAACATCTCGGCTCCATACAATTTTATTTTTCACTGGATCCCATAATCTGTAGCCAAACTCTTTATCTCCATAACCGACAAAAGTGCAAGGAACTGATTTATCATCAAGTTTTAGCCTTTGCTCTTTAGGAACATGCATAAAAGCCTTGCAGCCAAATACCCTCAAGTGAGAGTATGAGATATTTCTACCTGTCCAAACCCACACTGGAATATCAAAATCCAAAGGTGCTGAAGGTAGTCGGTGCATAAGATAGACATCAGTATTGACAGCTTCTCCCCAAAATGACGTAGGTAAGGTAGCCATTTTGAGCATGGATCTGACTCTTTCGACAATGGTACGATTCATTCGTTCAGCAACGCCATTGTGTTGAGGTGTACCAGGAACTGTCTTTTCATGCCTGATACCATGTTAACTACAGTAATCCTTGAACTCCTTGGAGATATACTTACTACCATTATCTGTGCGTAAACACTTCAATGGCACTCCAGTCTCCCTTTCCACCATTATATGGAACTGCTGAAAGTGCTTGAATACTTCATCCTTTGTGTGCAGCAAATAAATCCATGTCTTCCTTGAGAAATCATCAATGAAGGTAAGAAAGTATCTTCTTCCTCCAATGGATTCTGTATCCATGGGACCACAAACATCAGAGTGTACCAACTCTAACTTATTATTTCTCCTTCCAGAGCTTTTCTGAAATGAAACTCGATGTTGCTTCCCAAATAAACAGCGATCATACGGGCAAATTTTCCTTTGGCTAATGGGATGAGGGACTTCTTAGCCAGTATATTCAACCCTTTCTCACTAACATGCGTCAGTCGCCTATGCCACAAATTTGGTGAAGCATCATCTCTAACTGTATTCAGCTGACCCGCACATATTATTGCATGCGTTTTGAATAGCGAGCAACACAATCTTCCTTTCGCCACCACCAACGATCCTTTAGTGAGTTTTCAATTTGCATTGCCTGTATGATTATGATAACCTTCCTTGTCCAATACACTAACAGACAACAGGTTCAACCAAAGATCTGGAATGTGTCGCACATTTTTAAGTGTTAATGTGCATCCGACACTTGTCTTCACTCAGATATCACTAATTCCCACCATTTGTGAGACACTATTATTTCCCATTCTAATAGTACCAAAATCATCGGCTTTATATTTTGAGAAGTATTCCCTTTTTGGAACACAGTGGTATGAGGCACCAGAATTTACAATCCACTCAGAATCTACATCTCCAACATGACAACAATCTGCATCATGAGATACTAAAGCCATCTCTCCATCTTCTTTTGTGACTGTAGCAGACGTATTTTTATCATTATCCTGACTTCGGTTTGCATTCTCTTGTTTAAAGAAATGGCAGTTCCTTTTGAGATGACCCTGCTTTCCACAGTGGTAGCGTGACCTCTTCTCCCGGGACTTGGATCTATCTTTCGATTTTCCATTCCCATGACCTCTACTCTTGCTTCGACCCCTATTTTCCATGACAGGGGCTTGTGAACTGGTACTGACAACGACTCTTCTATGAAGTTCTTCATTAACTAGGCTATTCTTTACCACAGACATTGTTACCACACCATTTGGAGCTGAGTTACTTAGTGATACAACAAGAGTATCCCAGCTATCTGGTAGAGTTCCCATCAAAAGACATGCTTGCATCTCATCATCCAAGGACATACCGGCGACTGCTAACTCACTTATGAATCCTTCAAAGTCGTTCAGGTGTTGTATGATTGATCGTCCCTCTGTCAGTTTCAAGTTCATGACTTTGCGAATCATGAACACTTTTCCTTGAGCATTTTTAGCCTCGTACATATCCTCTAGCTTCTTCTAGAGAACTTTGGGATCTATTTCGTTCCTCACGTGGTTGTACAGGCTAGCATCTATCCATTGGCGTACTGTACCCAATGTCTGCTTCTTCAACTTTATCCACTGCTGATCTTTCATATCCTTCGGCTTTGCGTCGTCACCCTCAATTGGATCATACAAATTTTGTAATTGAGGTAGTCCTCCATTCTGGATTTCCACATTGAATAATTTGTATCCGTCAATTTGATCATTACACCGTCATTCGTCATGTCGAAAATTTAAGAATGGCAAAATTTTACTATTCACGAAATTTACTATTCACATAAATAGTGACTATATATGTGAATAGTACCGTATACCCAAATAATACTTGTATATTAGAATAGTAATAGTATACCTCCAGTATACTTAAATAATACTATTCATAAGATGGCCGAATATGAATAGTATTATATATGAATACTATTATTGAAGTTACTATTTTACTATTCACTCAAATTGCATATCTGCGACGGTTTTTTGAACGGATTACGCCACCAGATTTATCGTAATTTTCTCGTTGTCATGGTATATTTATTTTTGAAAAATATATCCACGGATTTTACTGATAAAACAACCTTCGGATCTGGTACCACTTGTTAGGCCTAATAATAGATTACGAGAAAAGATAATAGCAGCAGAATAAAAAAGACACAAAGATTTTTACGTGAAAATCCCAAATGAATTAGGGAAAAATCATGGGACAAACTCTGAATAATTCTCCACTATAAAATAATAGTAGGTACACCAAGAGATTACAAAATAGTGGCACACAAGTGTTTCCCAAAACCTCACTATTTTCTCTCTTTCCCAACTCTTAGGAACCCCTTTCTAAGTTTATATGCACAGATTATATTCTTATATCTGTGTTTTTTCAATCTGTCTGTCAAATGAGGCAGAATGCCTCTCTATTTATAGAAATTGAAGACGCGTGAAATGGTTGTCTTTCAATTCCTTTAATTACGCCACCAATCACCACAGATTCGGTTTTGTATTTTTCTTCTTTTTCTTTTTTTTTTAATTATTTCAGTGAATCCCACATTTAAAGGACACCATTCAACAAAATTAGCAAATGTACTAAGTTATTATAAGACACATGTTATCACCCCTGTTTTCCCACAGGCAATAAACAAGCAAATATTGAAAGCTCACTGGGAATAACAATACAAAGTCATATAAACTAGCTCATAAAAGAATAACAGTAAAAAGTCATATTATCTAAAGTATCAACCTCACAAGTTTCTTCAAAAACACGAACAATAGGCAATAAGTTAAGGTAGTTAACCTCAGTTCAAATGATTCATTGGTCAGAGCTATGGTAATGGACCATCAAAACACACTAATACATTAACCTAATGTATTGATTTAACATACCAAAAACCAATAATCACATTAACTTAAATAGCATACCAAATAATACCAAGAAATTAAGGTGATTATTGGCTCACTACTCATTTATCATTAAGACCTTCATTTTATGATTGAGAAAAGTGTATGCTATTGCGTTACATATAATTGGCAGTGATAGTATTGAAATATAAAAAATATGAAATATGGTGAAGAATCACCTGTCGATAATAAGGGTTTTCAAAGCCGCTCCTCTTCTAATTAGATGTGATCTGTAAATTTATTTGAACCTGAAAATTATGTAAAAATAAGAGTCAAATATAACCATAATAAAGATTAAACTAGTTATTGTCGTGAGTTGGGGATTGAGTGGGCGTGACCTCTTTAAACGCAAGGAGGCTTGCAATGGATAAGATCAACAATCATTTATCTAATAACAACTAAATCAAATAATGTCAATCGTAAGCATTGCAATGTGTAACTAAGTGGGTAGATGGTATCCATGTGGCCTCAGAAGGTATGATGAGTACAATAAGTAAATTTTTTTGATTGGAGTTAAGGGTTCACTAAAACAACTCAAGTAACACAATACAGTGGCACTTAGCAATTTTGTTGCACTTATATAATATATTATTGTATGAATTTATGAAATATACTTATATCACAACAGAACCATGCATGATGATAGAAATAGAAACATAAGAGCCAAACAGAAGAAATGAAGTGGAAATACAATAGATAAGCCAAACAGAAGCTCTAGAGTGGAAATACAGTAGATAACGACTTCGGCCCAGTTCTTTTCAACTTTTGAAAGCTGAACTGAACTGAGGTTGGCTGAACTGAAATGAAGTGAGCTGAGTTGAACTGAACTTATTTTGTTAGGCCCAATAATAGATTACGAGAAAAGATAATAGCAGCAGAATAAAAAGACACAAAGATTTTTACGTGGAAACCCCAAATGAATTAGGGAAAAACCACGGGACAAACTTCGAATAATTCTCCACTATAAAATAATAGTAGGTAGACCAAGAGATTACAAAATAGTGGCACTCAAGTGTTTCCCAAAACCTCACTATTTACTCTCTTGCCCAACTCGTAGGAACCCCTTTCCTAAGTTTATATGCACAGATTATATTCTTATATCTGTGTTTTATCAATCTCTGTGTTGAATTGAGGCAGAATGCCTCTCTATTTATAGGAATTGAAAGACGCGTGAAATGCTGTCTTTCAATTCCTTAAATTGCGTCAATCACCACCGAAATTCGGTTTGTATTTTTCTTCTTTTCCTTTTTTTTATTTGGTGGGTCCCACATGTGAAGGGACACCACTCAACAAATCTCCCCCTCCCGACTACATTGTGGGACTCTCCATCCCGGTTGCTTTGACACACTGATCAAACTTTTCTTTTGGAACGACCTTTGTCAGCATATCGGCAGCATTGTTGTTTGTATGAATCTTCTGCAACTTGAACTCTTTTCCTTCAATGGCAAGTCTAAGCCAATGATACCTTACGTCAATATGTTTTGTCCGCGCATGATACATAGTATTCTTGCTCAAGTCTAGTGCACTTTGACTATCACAATAAACTATGTAGTCTTCTTCTTGCACACCCAATTCTTGAAAGAATCGCTTTAACCAAAGCATTTCCTTTCCTGCTTCTGTTGCTGCAACGTACTCTGCTTCAGTTGTTGATAATGAAACACACTTTTGTAACCGTGACTGCCATGAAATAGCTCCTCCTGAGAATGTAAATAAGTAACCTGATGTAGATTGTCTTTCATCAAGGTCACCAGCCATATCTGCATCTGTGTAACCAACAAGTGCTGGCTTTCCACCTCCAAATGTTAAACATAACTTTGAAGTTCCTCTAAGGTATCTAAAGATCCATTTAACTGCTTCCCAATGTGTCTTCTGGGGATTTGACAGAAAACGACTCACAACACCAACTGCATGAGCGATGTCTGGTCTCGTACACACCATTACATACATCAAACTTCCGACCGCTGAAGAATATGGAACATTTAACATATCTTTTTTATTTTTCTCTGTTGAAGGGTAGGATTTCTTACTCAACTTGAAATGAGCGGCAAGTGGAGTGCTAACTGGTTTAGCATTCTTCATATTAAACCTTTCTATTACCCGTTCAATATATTTTTCTTGCGATAACCACAGCCTGCTGGACCTCCGATCTCAGATAATCTCCATTCCAAGAATTCGCCTTGCCGGTCCCAAATCCTTCATGTCAAATGCCTTAGATAAATCACACTTCAACTTACTAATCATTTTGGCATCTGGCCCAACGACTAGCATATCATCAACATATAGGAGAAGAATGATAAATTTTCCATTAGGGAATTTCTGGACATATACACATGGATCAGCTTCTGTCCTCTTGTATCCTTGATTCACCATGAAGGAATCAAACTTTTTATACCATTGTCGTGGGGCTTGTTTTAGCCCATACAAACTTTTCTTCAGGCGACACACCATGTCCTCCTTTCCCTTGCCTTAAAACCTTCTGGTTGTTCCATATAAATTTCTTCTTCTAAATCCCCATGCAAGAACGCGGTCTTTACATCAATCTGTTCTAACTTAAGATTCAAGCTGGCTACAAGACCTAGCACAACTCGAATAGAACTCATTTTCACAACTGGTGAAAAAATCTCGTCAAAGTCGATACCTTTCTTTTGAGTAAAGCCTTTGACAACCAATCGAGCTTTGAATCTCACTAGGTTTCCATCATCTTTCTTCAGCTTGTACACCCATTTGTTCTTGAGTGTTCTCTTCCCTTTTGGAAGTTTCACTAGCTCGTACGTGTCATTCTTCTTTAAAGAATTCATCTCCTCCTGCATTGCCTTCATCCAACAATCTTTATCTTTACAAGATTGCACGTCTTGGAAGCTTTCAGGCTCCCCCTCATCAGTGATTAAAATATAATCAGAACTGGAGTATTTTGTAGATGGTTGGCGTTCTCTGATTGACTTCCTTAATTGAGGTTCTTCTTTTGGTAGAATGGGGTTC
The DNA here is from genome assembly GCA_947683365.1 of Euphorbia pulcherrima. NCBI lineage: Eukaryota > Viridiplantae > Streptophyta > Magnoliopsida > Malpighiales > Euphorbiaceae > Euphorbia > Euphorbia pulcherrima. The sequence goes on from CANTUS010000003.1 coordinate 51,977,856, forward strand.
TCTGGCTCCCCCTGCTTAATACCCTCTTCATTCGTATCTTCATCTACAATCGTATCTTGATCCCTCACAACTGGCTCTTCTTCTCCATCTTGTTCTAATTGGTGCATTCTTTTTTCTATGGCATCATCTGATAGAATGTTGTTTGGTGTTATATCGATAACACCGTCACTTGTAGATCTTTCACCGATGATATCATTCTCGTGAAATACAACATCTCGGATCCGTACAATTTTCTTTTTCACTGGATCCCATAATCTGTAGCCGAACTCTTCATCTCCATAACCGACAAAAGTGCAAGGAACTGATTTATCATCAAGCTTTAGCCTTTGCTCTTTAGGAACATGCATAAATGCCTTGCAGCCAAATACCCTCAAGTGAGAGTATGAGATATTTTTACCTGTCTTGACCCTCTCTGGAATATCAAAATCCAAAGGTACTGAAGGTAGTCGGTTGATAAGATAGACAGCAGTATTAACAGCTTCTCCCCAAAATGACTTAGGTAAGGTAGCCATTTTGAGCATGGATCTAACTCTTTCGATAATGGTACGATTCATTCGTTCAGCAATGCCATTGTGTTGAGGTGTTCCAGGAACTATCTTTTCATGCCTGATACCATAATGACTATAGTAATCCTTGAACTCCTTGAAGATATACCCACCACCATTATCTGTCCGTAAACACTTCAATGGCACTCCAGTCTCCCTTTCCACCATTGCATGGAATTGCTGAAAGTGCTTGAATACTTCATCCTTTGTGCGCAGCAAATAAATCCATATCTTCCTTGAAAAATCATCAATGAAGTTAAGAAAGTATCTACTTCCTCCAATGGATTCTTTATCCATGGGACCACAAACGTTAGAGTGTACCAACTCTAACTTATTATTTCTCCTTCTAGAGCTTTTCTGAAATGAAACTCGATGTTGCTTCCCAAATAAACAGTGATCACACGGGTTAATTTTTCCTTTGGCTAATGGGATGAGGGACTTCTTAGCCAGTATATTCAACCCTTTCTCACTAACATGCGCCAGTCGCCTATGCCATAAATTTGGTGAAGCATCATCTCCAACTGTATTCAGTTGACTCGCACATATTGTTGCGTGCATTTTGTATAGCAAGCAACACAATCTTCCTTTCGCCACCACCAACGATCCTTTGGTGAGTTTCCAATTTCCATTACCTGTATGATTGTGATAACCTTCCTTGTCTAATGCACTAACAGACAATAGGTTCAATCGAAGATCTGGAATGTGTCGCACATTTTTAAGTGTTAATGTGCATCCGACACTTGTCTTCATGCAGATATCACCGATTCCTACCATTTGCGAGACAATATTATTTCCCATTTTAATAGTACCATAATCACCTGCTTTATATGTTGAGAAGTATTCCCTTTTTGGAACACAGTTGTATGAGGCGCCAGAATCTACAATCCACTCGGTATCTGCATCTTCAACATGATAACAATCTGCATCATGTGATACTAAAGCCACCTCTCCGTCTTCTTTTTTGACTGTAGCAGATGTATTTTTGTCATTATCATGACTTCGGTTTACATTCTCTTGTTTAAAGAAACGGCAGTTCCTTTTGAGATGGCCCTGCTTTCCACAGTGGTAGCATGACCTCTTCTCCCGGGACTTGGAACTATCTTTCGATTTTCCATTCCCCCGACCTCTACTCTTGCTTTGACCCCTGTTTTCCGTGACAAGGGCTTGTGAACTGGTACTGGCAACGTCTCTTCTACGAAGTTCTTCATTAAGTAGGCTATTCTTTACCATAGACATTGTTACCACACCATTTGGAGCTGAGTTACTCAGTGATACAACAAGAGTATCCCAGCTATCTGGTAGAGTTCCCATCAAAAGACATGCTTGCATCTCATCATCCAAGGACATACCGGTGACTGCTAACTCACTTATAAATCCTTCAAAGTCGTTCAGGTGTTGTGTGATTGATCGTCCCTCTGTCAGTTTCAAGTTCATGACTTTGCGAATCATGAACACTTTTCTTTGAGCATTTTTAGCCTCGTACATATCCTCTAGCTTCTTCCAGATAACTTTGGGATCTGTTTCGTTCCTCACATGGTTGTACAGGCCAGCATCTATCCATTGGCGTACTGTACCCAATGTCTGCTTCTTCAACTTTATCCACTGCTGATCTTTCATATCCTTCGGCTTTGCGTCGTCACCCTCAATTGGATCATACAAATCTTTGCAATTGAGGTAGTCCTCCATTCTGGATTTCCACATTGAATAATTTATATCCGTCAATTTTATCATTACACCGTCATTCGCCATGTCGAAAATTTAAGAATGGCAAAATTTTACTATTCATGAATTTCACTATTTATGTAAATAGTGACTGTATATGTGAATAGTATCGTATACCCAAATAATACTTGTATATTGGAATAGTAATAGTATGTCTCTGTATACTTAAATAATACTATTTATAAAAGATGCCGAACATAAATAGTATTATATATAAACATTATTCCTTAAGTTACTATTTTACTATTCACTCAAATTGCGTATCTATGACGGTTTTTCGAACGGATTGTGTCACCGGATTTATCGTAATTTTCTCGTCGTGGTATATTTATTTTTGAAAAATATATCCACGGATTTTACTGATAAAACAACCTTCGGCTCTGGTACCACTTGTTAGGCCCAATAATAGATTACGAGAAAAGATAATAGCAGCAGAATAAAAAGACACAAAGATTTTTACGTGGAAACCCCAAATGAATTAGGGAAAAACCACGGGACAAACTCCGAATAATTCTCCACTATAAAATAATAGTAGGTACACCAAGAGATTACAAAATAGTGGCACTCAAGTGTTTCCCAAAACCTCACTATTTACTCTCTTGCCCAACTCTTAGGAACCCCTTTCCTAAGTTTATATGCACAGATTATATTCTTATATCTGTGTTTTATCAATCTCTGTGTTGAATTGAGGCAGAATGCCTCTCTATTTATAGGAATTGAAAGACGCGTGAAATGTTGTCTTTCAATTCCTTAAATTGCGCCAATCACCACCGAAATTCGGTTTGTATTTTTCTTCTTTTCCTTTTTTTTATTTGGTGGGTCCCACATGTGAAGGGACCACTCAACATATTTCAGTGTAAATTTATAACTACGTATAGCTGAACTGAACTGAAATGAGCTGAACTGAACTGAAGTAGTCTGAACTGAATTGAACTACATTAAATTATAGTCCAAGAGAACATGGCCTTAATTAAAAAAAGATAATGATTTGAGCTTAAGACCGAATCTCTTAAGATGATAAACCTCCCTTTCTTCTCAATGAGCAAAACCCAACTCTCAAAAGAGCCACACAGACATATATTTCATCAATGATACCTTACTTCTCTCCCAGCTCTCTATATATACTAACATTATATTACCTTGTATGCTTTTATTTGCAAATTCTCTATCAGACAATGACCCAAATCGACATTTATCTTAGGTGCCAATTGTGAACATAAATTTTCTTGTTGCTTTATATTAGAAGAAAAATCTTATTCAACTTATAAGATATTTATTTATTCAATCCAAAGGATAAACTAATTGATCAATATAATGATCTTACAAATGCAGAAGCAGTTGACATAAGAAATTCTCATTTTCTGGTTGTTAAGGTACAGTGCTTCCTCATCCATAAAGTTTAAGAGATCGTGAATCATATCAATAATTGTACTATGGAACTATAAAATCTTTATGTTTTTAAATTTCGGATTTCGATTTATTTGGTTTGGTTCGATTCTTGGATCGAATCGACCAATGCTCTCCGCTAGTTTCTTCTATCTAATTAAAAATTGAAAAAATAAAAAAATCAGAGTGAAATCTATGATTTTTTACTTTGATCTAAAAGAATACTGAAATTTCTGTAAATTTATAACTGAGTCTGTGATTTCTAGAGTTCCTTCAATAAAGTATAAAAGTTAATTGTTGATAGACTATAACTAAGAGTTGCCCGATTTTACTGCGTATTTTCTGAAAAAAAAAAAGATAAAATTGATGTAAATAGCTAATTTTTTTGATATTGCCGGTCAATAAAACCGGCGATGTCGGACGAAATTTACGACTGCTCAATGGCGTGGCCAAATTGTGACCGGCCATGCAAAAGTATGGCCGATCACGATGCTGATCACAGTGAACCGATACGCCGCCACACTCCGTCTGTGCAATTTTCTTTGAATTAGGTTTTGAAATATTTTTACACGATATTGTAAAAATTTGTTTGGAATATATACCCTAATTAAAAAATTTGGTTAAAAAGTTTTCCTGGTTTTAATACGAATTAGTAACATTTTGTTGGAAAAACATAACCAAATCAATTAATTTGGTAAAAATGGAGATTTTATAGTTTAGGGAGTTAAAAAGAATTGTAAAAATAAATATTTTTAGGTAAATTTATCGAGCGTAACAATTTAGTTGTTGATAAGTGATAACATACCAAAAAAATGTGAACATCAGATCTTAAAGAGGCTCAGCCCCTTCAAAGCATAGCCCTCGGCCCCTCGCCGCTACAGATGTGCAAGGCCTAGGTGTTATAGACGCAACGATGTGTGAGCATTATTTGCAATCTAATCTAATGTTTATAAATTGATTATTATCCAATTTTAAATGTGACAAATTGTATAATTTATGTTATACAATTTATGTTTGCATTTTACAGCCAATTTTTAATGTAATTTGTATTGAAGCTTCACTTACGAGATTATAATTGAAATACTGACTTGGTTCATTGTATGAATGACTCAAAATCCTAATTTAATGAATACGGAATAAAGTCAAGAAAACTAAAGTTATTGTGGTTCAATTATATAGATCCTTTTCTTTTGTTTTTGTTGAAAGAAAGTAATCTTTTTTAAAAGCTAAAAAGTATTTTGATCGGTTCCACATTTTTTTATTTCATATTTTAACTTTTATTTTCCAACTTTATTCGGTTCTTACCAATGTTATTAATACCGTACTAGGCCATATATCGATGAGATTAATGATATGTGGTATAACCGGTATTATTGATATTATTAGTAGTTTTACCAGATTTTTATTTTTTTAAGAATATATATTATTTATGATTTTTAGTGGCTATTGCAAAGCTTTTTAGGTCTTTTACAACGCTTTTACGTGTCGTCATAGAAGTTTTGGAAAGAAATATATATTATTTAGGATTTTAAGTGGCTATTGCAACTCTTTTCTAGGTTTTTAGCACTTTTTTGTGTCTTTAGCAACGCTTTTCAGTCTTTAGCAACGCTTTCCTATTCCTTTAGCAACGCTTTTAAGTCTTTAGCAACACTTTTCTATATTTTTAGCAACACTTATATTTATTGTCAAAAGTATTTTGAGAAAACCGGTATGACGGTTTACCTGTTTTTTACCGGCTCAATCCAGTTTTCTCCGATTTTCTATTAAAACCGATTTCTATATATACCATACCGTAGCTGTAATCGGTTCGCAACAAAATCGATCGAACCGGTATGGTATTAATAACACAAGTTCTTACAATTAGATTTTATAAGAATGTACTCTGTCAATAATAAAAAGAAAGTCAATTTGCATTCATGACTTCTAAAAAGTACATTAATTTAATGAAGTTTGAAGAAAGTGTTTTTCTTGATGATATCCCTTAAATAATTTTAATGAATATATATTGGTCAATTCATAGACTGCTGTAAAGATCCTTCAAGTTATTTAATTACTTATATTGTGCCCATTTAGGTTTGTTGTTATTGTTTGGTGATTAGTTTTTAGTGTCATTGATAATTTTTTTCTAAAACTACTATAAATAATTATTTAAATGATACCACCAAACATATAAAACTATCGTAATATGTGAAAAAGGTTAGTTGTTAAAACAGTTTTTAATACACACTTAAAATTAGTGTTCGGTTGATATTGTGTGTTTAAGTTGTTGTTACGGTTGGGTTTATGTATTTTGGATAAAAAGTATTTAAGTTTGAAAGATTTATTTTTGACCTGTTGATATATTTTGAATAATATTGGAAGGCAAGCTGTATTTTTTGTGTTAATATATGGTAATATAAGCCCACTAATTTGGAATATGATTTGGATTTTGGATCTTACGTGGTAGATAGGACTTCCCAATGGTTTTTATTTTTGGTAAACATTATATAGAAAAATGAAAATTTTGAGATTTTTTTTTGAAAATTTTGAGATTAAATATACTTGAATAATGTATTAATTAGAACTGGCAGTCCTATCTAGTTTTGTTATATAAAAAGTGTTAATTATAAGAAAAAGATAAAATTAATTTTTCAAAAAAATGTGCATTTTTTACGTCAGTTAAGTAGCTGGTGGACACATTCTCACACTTCTTATATTTTTCTTTTCTTCGCGGAAGCGGTAACTACAAGGCCATTTCTTAGTGTTTACTTTTTATTGAAAATATTTTAAATGTTTCTTTTCTTATATTTATATTTGCATAATATGTATTACTTTTATTGAAAATATTTTAAATGTTTTTATTCATTATTTGTTTCATCAATTGTTAGAATGGATTTTATGCATTTTATTTATCTTATTTTATGTTTGATTTACTTACTGATTTGTAGAAATTGGTTAAGTTATTCATATTTTGTGATATTTGATAGGAACAAGTTAAAGTGTTGAGAAGAATGTAGATTTGGTGCAATTTTAGAAAAAATTGTGATGGATCTCATGACATGAAGAACTGATTTCATGAAAAAATATTGATTCCTTGTAATGTAGATAGAGTTATAAATTTGAGCAACAACTGATTGGATGGAGTGGCACAAGAGGTTCAAGCTTTCATCAACTAATCGGGTGACATGGAGTATTCCATACTCCACTACATCCGCAAGTGACGTGGACAACTAATTAGTTAATTAGTGGAGTGGAAAATATTCAATTATGGTTTTCAGAATTGGATCGGTATCGGATCGATGAAGGTAATAGTTCATGGATTTAAGGTTCAACTGGATTAAATTGATGGTCGAATCGGATTTTCTTAAAACATGTAAAAATATTAAATATTTTATATAATTTGATATTAAACATGTAATATAAGTTATACTCATATAAAAATTAATAATATTAAATAAAATATTCTATAATTTAAAATTATATTTCAAATAAAAATAAAACACAAGATAATAACTAATATAATCTACTGAAAGAATTCAAACCGAATTCTATATTGTATAGATTAGATAAAAAAAAGTTAATAAATTTGATTTATGATATATAAAAATTACGTATTAAAAGAATTAAAATTTATACACAACATGTAAAATAAAAAAATTATATATCCACTTAATATAAATTTAATCAAAAAACTTAACATTATTTAAAAAATTTATATGTTATTTCGTTATGAAAAATATTCAAAGCTGTTATTGAAAAAAATATTTTAAATTTAATAAAATGTGTAGTGTATGAAATAAAAAAAATCTTTATTATGATTTTTTATAATAAAATATTATTAAAACAATTTAAAAATAATAATATATAATATAGAAGTATATAGGGAGAAAATGTTACCACTTGTGTGTGGTAATTCAGTTGGTAGAGCATGTATTGAAATATATGTTGGAGGTTTTGTGTTCAATTCCCACCACCAACAATTTTTAAAAAAATATAATTTAAAAGAACAGAAAACCGGTCATTAATTAAACCGGCCGGTTTTCGATTAAACCGGCCGGTTCAACTGATCGTTGACTGATTCTTGACTATGTCAAAAATTCAATCAAATCGGACCGAACCAAACACCAATTCCGATCAAACCCGATCCGACTGACCGGTACAGTCCCATTTTCAAAACCATGCATTCAACACACCACAATTCACTCTTCAACGTGACGAACATTGGCTGTTAGTGAGATTTTAATTTGTTTTATTTTACATATTAGTTTTTATTTTTTTTAATTTAATTGAATCTCGATTCTTTTTATTTGTGAGGTTTAAATTATTTCAATTTTTTTTATTAATTTATTATTTATTTATTTCATTTTTTAAAGATTATTTTGGTTCTTTTAATTGTTTCAAAACAAGCGCATTATTTTAATTGAAGAATTTCTATGTTGGCATACAAATCAATTTGATCCATAATTGTTCTATTGGCTTGTATAATGTCAAATTAAGGTATCTCAGCCTTAAGAAATAAACAATCTTGCTTAAACGAGTCAAACGTTTTGACAAATTGGCTTGAATCGGGTTTTCCTAATTCATAATGCAATTACCAAGTTAAACTAAGGAAACATTTTCCGAAGTACTATGGTTTAGTGAGGATTAGTCATAGAGCGTCTCGTGGCTAGTTTAAAAATAAGGGAAAATTAGTTATTCAGAAGCGTCTTTGGCAACTATAACTGGTTTAGTAAAATTTGATTTAGAACTATTTTTGAACCGACGATCGAATGAAGGAACGAGATTTGATTATGTCTTTGATTGGATATATTTTTACTATTGTTTTTCTTTCATTAGTTTTCAATTTTGTATTTTTATCATTCCCACCTAAACCTTCAAACCCCCTAATTTGTTTCATTGCAGTTTCTATTTAGCAAAAGGTTTGTCAAAGTTTAACACTTTCTGTGGGATCGGTCTTATTTTCACTATTATAAATTTTTAGCAGGTTAATTAAATTTGGCGAATTCAACACTCACCAAACAAAATATTCATATTTATATGTTTTTAAAAAAAAGTATCCAACATGTTTCTAAGTTTTCTAATTCCTATTAAAGATGTTTAGTTCCGACCTTGAATATCTCAAGAGTTTTTTTAAAAAAATTTGATGGCGTTGGAAATTGATTATATATGCAAGGATATTATAACAATAATAAGAGAAGGTAGAGAGAGAATTTGAAAGAAACTGTTATTTCTTATTTCTAAGATATATGAAATGAAGAAATTAAATTCCTATTTATAGAGAAATGCAACGGTAAAAATAGTAAATAAGTAAGAAACATATTATATAAAGTAGAAAACATATCACATCAAATTATTAAGGGCGTGGGCCCTACATACATAAAAAATTCAACACTCCCCCTTTGATGTGTTATCTGCCGCGAATGAGACACTGCCTCGTTAAAAACCTTACTAAGGAAAAATCCTGTGGGATAAAAACCTTAGTTAAGGGAAAAAGAGTACAGTGTTTACTCCCCCTGTTCGCGAGTTAACTGGAAATCCTTAAGACGATGCATTCCAATGCTGTAAGTTAATTTCTTGAAAGTTGAGGAAGGTAAAGCCTTGGTAAACAAATCTGCTAAATTATTACAAGAGCGGATTTATTGAATATTGATTTCACCATTCTTTTCTAGATCATGAGTGAAGAAAAATTTTGGTGAAATATGCTTTGTTTCGTCTCCTTTAATATAGTCTTCCTTCAATTGAGCAATACAAGGAGCATTATCTTCATATATTGTTGTTGGACCTTCCTTGACCATAACTTTTTCACATGCTTCTTGGATATGTTTGATTAATAATCTCAACCACACACATTCACGACTTGCCTCGTGAATAGCTATTAACTCTGCATGATTTGAGGAAGTAGCTGTAATTATTTGTTTTGTCGATCGCCAAGATATAGTTGTCCCTCCATATGTGAATAAATAGCCCATCTGAGATCGAGCTTTGTGTGGGTCGGACAAATAACCCGTATTCGCATATCCAACTAATTTAAGCTTAGATTCATGTGAATAAAATAAGCCTAAATCAATAGTTCCTCAAAGGTAGCGCATTATATATTTAATTCCATTCCAATGTCGTCTTGTAGGTGCAGCGCTGTATCTTGATAATAAATTAACAGAGAATGCTATGTCCAGTCTTGTGTTATTTACAAGATACATCAAAGCACCTATTGCGCTTAGATACGGCACTTCAGGACCGAGAACTTTTTCATTATTTTCTCTAGGATGAAAAACATCCTTTTTCACATCAAGTGATCGTACAACCATTGGGTTACTCAATGGATGTGCTTTGTCCATATTAAATCGTTTCAGGATCTTTTCTGTGTAGTTTGATTGATGCATTAAAATTCCTTTTCCAAGGTGCTCAATTTGCAAACCAAGACACAATTTTGTTTTTCCAAGATCTTTCATCTCAAATTCTTTCTTTAAAGAATCAACTGCTTTTAGAATCTCTTTTGGAATTCCAATAATATTCAAATCATCAACATAAATTGAGATGATAATAAAATTAGATCCTGATTTTCTTATAAAAACACATGGACAAATTGGATCATTTTTATATCCTTCTTTCAATAAATATTCACTGAGACGATTATACCACATGCCCCCAGATTGTTTTAATCCATATAAGTATCTTTGTGACTTTACCGAGTAAAGTTCTCGTTTACCATGTTTTTCTGGCAGCTTTAATCCTTTAGGGATTTTCATATAAATATCATTTTCAAGCGAACCATAAAGGTAAGCTGTGACAACATCCATCAAGTGCATCTGTAAATTTTCTTGCACTGCAAAACTAATTAGATATCTAAAAGTTATTGCATCTACCACTGGAGAATATGTCTCCTCATAGTCTATCCCGGGTCTTTGGAAAAAACCTTGTGCAACTAATCTGGCTTTATATCTTATTATTTCATTTTTCTCATTTCTATTTCTAATAAAAACCCATTTATTACCGACAGGTTTTACGTCATGTGGTGTTCGAACTACTGTCAGAATACTTTGCGTTTTTCAAGAGAATTCAGCTTTGCTTGAATTGCTTCTTTCCATTGTTGCCAATCATTTCTACTTTGGCATTCTTCAATAGATGTTGGCTCATGATCCACATTTTCATTTCAATAATGATCGCAACATTGTATGAAAAAATATGATCTATAACTATTTTATTGCGATTCCATCTTCTTTCAGTATTGATATAATTTATTTGAATTTCTTCATTTTCAATAGCTTCAGGTATTTGCACTTCAGGTGCTTGCACTTCTTCCGGAAGTGTATTTATATTTATATCCTCAATGGGAATATCTTCATTATCAATAACTCTCCTCTTTTTAGAATTTTTATTTTTTGAACCAATAGGTCGTCCAAGCTTCAGGCGTGTCAGAGTATTATCCGTAGGTTGTTCTTCAGGAATCTCAATACGAATTGGCGCATTTACTGCTGGTATATGCGATTTCGTTACTCTTTTAGGATTAGCGAGTGTATCAGGCAATCAATTTGCTAAATGTTGAAGATAGATTATTCTCTGAACTTCTAGTTCAGAATCATTTGATTTAGGATCCATATGAGAAAGTGATGAAGCATTCCATATTATTTTCTTTTCCAAAATTGGGCTCTTATTCTCTCCCCCTAATTTTGGGAAAGTGCTTTCATCAAAATGACAATCTGCAAATCGTCCAGTAAACATATCGTCAGTTAATGGCTCAAGTTATTTAATTATTGAAGGGAATTCATAGCCAACATAAATTCCTAATCTCCTTTGAGGACCCATTTTAGTCCTTTGTAGTGGAGCAATAGGCACATATACCGCGCAACCAAAAACTCTAAGATGAGAAATACTAGGCTCATGGCCAGAAGCTAATTGTAATAGAGAATAATCATGATAACTTACTGGCCTCAAACGTATAAGAGATGCTACATGTAATATTGCACAACCCCAAACTGAAGTAGGGAGATTTATTCGCAAAATTAGCGGTCTCACAATTAATTGCAGACATTTAATAAATGATTATGCTAGACCATTTTGTGTATGAACATATGCTACATGATGTTCAACTTTTTTTCCAATCGACATACAATAATCATTAAATGATTTGGATGTGAATTCCCCAGCATTATCAAGACGAATTGATTTAATAGGATAATCGGGAAACTGTGCCCGTAATCTTATAATTTGAGCAAGTAACCTTGCAAATGCCATATTTCGTGAAGATAATAAGCATACATGTGACCACCTAGTTGAGGCGTCAATTAGAACTATAAAATATCTAAATGGTCCACATGGTGGATGAATTGGTCCATAAATATCACATTGTATGCGCTCTAAAAATGCTGGCGATTCTATTGCAACCTTACTTCTAGAAGGCTTTATTATTAATTTTCCTTGCGAACAAGCAGCATAAAATAATTCATTGTTTTAAAGAGACTTCTGGTCCTTAATGGATGCCCATATGAATTTTCAATAATTTTTCTCATCATTATCGAACTAGGATGACCCAGTCGATCATGCTAAATTTTATAAGTATCTGGATCTATAAACTTCTGATTTATAGTCAAATTGGCCTCAATCATATTAATATATGTGTAGTATAAGCCACATGAAAGAGTATAAAATTTTTCAAGTATACATTTCTTACTTGAAATTATTTTTATAACATAAAGACACTCTTTATTGTCTTCGCTCACAGTTTCAATATGATATCCATTTCTGCGAATATCTTTAAAACTTAATAAATTTCTGTGAGAATTCGGGGAAAATAATGCATTATTTATAATAAGTTTTATTCCCCTTTATAATATAATACTAGCTCTTCCGGAGCCTTCAACCATTTTTGTTTGTCCCGATATTATGGTTATAACAGTTTTACCCTTTTTAAGAATATTAAAATATCTTGCCTCTTTGAGAATAGTATGGGTGGTGGCACTATCTACAATACATAAATTTCCTTCATCTTCCTTCAAGTCATATAATACCGGGAAAGAATTCATTTTCTTCATTGAAGAAATGAAAGATGCATTATTATTTATTCATAAATAAACATTGCATAAAAAGTACATTAAACAGCAATGACAAAAGCAAACCAATAACATAAAATTTACAATATATTAATTAAGTAAAATATATGGACTAATTATTCAAATTTTTCTTTGCCACTGGTGCTGGGTAACAGAAAATCATCCATCTCCATATTGGGGATATCAATAGGTTCATTATTTGGGGTATTATCATCCAATATAAAATTAGTTTCTGATTCCGCACATTTCTTGAGAGATGTTTGGTATAAGTTTACCAAATGTTTAGCGGTTCTACAAGTTCTTGACCAATGACCAGTCATATCGCATCTATGGCATTTATTTTCATCATCTTGACTGTTTTTTCTTTTATCAAATCTTTCAATTTGATTATTCCACTTCTAGTGGTTATTTGTATTTTTTCACTTTGGGTCGAAATTATTGCTATTATTATTATTAATATATTTCCACTTCTAGTAGAAATTGTTATTATTATATCCTCTACCACGCCCATTTCCACGACCTCTATCTCGATCACGACCACGACCATTTCTGCGGCCGCGTCCATTAAAATTATTATGAATTATCGCATTCGCTTCAGGGAATGGATTTGTTCCGGTAGGTCGTAGTTCATGGTTTTTCAACAGGAGTTGATTTCTCTATTCTGCTAGGAGAAGAGCAGTAATTAGTTCACTATATTTCTTATAATCTTTGGCTCTATATTGTTCCTGTAATACCATATTATTCAAATGAAAAGTAGAATATGTCTTTTCCAGTAAATCCTCATCAGTTATTTCTTTTCCACATAATCTTAATGTGGATGTAATTTAAAAAAGTTTGGAATTGTATGCACTGACAGATTTAAAATCTTGTAGCCTTAACTTTATCCATTCATACTGGGCATTTGGTAGAGATATTTTCTTTAGGTGTTCAAACCTCTCCTTTAATTGTTTCCAAAGATCTGCAGGATCTTTGACAGTCAAATATTCTGATTGAAGTGATTCATTAAGATGACGGTGGAGAAAAACTAGAGTTGTTGCCTTATACTGAGGTGCAAGATTATTATTTTCAATAATAGTATTATTAAGACCCATTGATTCTAGATGCATTTCTGTATCCAGCACCCAAGTAAGATAATTTTTCCCCAATACATCAAGAGGAATAAATTCCAAACTTTTGATATTAGACATATTAAGAATTATAGGTATAATATATATTTATAGAAAATAAAATAATTATGCCTTACTTTAGATTTATTTGGTGATATCCTTGATCGATAGAGCAAGTTCGTGCTGATAACGTGTTGGAAATTGATTATATATACTAGGATATTATAACAATAATAAGAGAAGGCAGAGAGAGAATTTGAGAGAAACTTTTATTTCTTATTTCTGATATATATGAAATGAAGAAATTGAGTTCCTATTTATAGAGAAATCCAATGATAAAAATAATAAATAAGTAAAAAATATATTATATAAAATAAAATATATCACATCAAATTATTAAGAATATGAGCCCTACATTCATAAAAAAAAATTCAACAGATGGGAATTAGTTTGTAATAAAAAAAATAAGGCACAAGATACTGTAGTAAGTGTTGAAAATCAGATCAACTCATAAATTTAATTATATACTTCAAACTAATTAAAAGAATGATAAAATAAACCAATCAAGTTTTGCGTTTGCTGACCAGGTTCTTTTTTTTTATGAATGCTGACCAGGTTCTTATATATTTAAATAAGGACAAATTTTAAAAAATACCACGTGCTTTCACGGAGTTTGGAGAATTTGTTTTTATTAAATAAAAATATATGATTTCAAAAAACTTATAAAAGGGATTTATGATTTAAAAATAGTAGTATTATATTTAATATTTTAAATATTTTAATATTTTAATAATTTAGTCTTATTATTTTAAAATTATACGTTAAAATTTGAGTAATTTTTTGAAATTTTTTAAATATTTTATAATTTTTTTTAAAGTTTGTTATTATAATTTAATAAAAAAAATAATTTTACTATTTAAAAAATTTTAAAATTTTTTAAATAGTAATATATTGTATTTTTAATAACTATATATCCCACACAAATTCTGATAAAAATATGGTTTTCAGAATCAGACCGGCCATCGAACCGATGAATGCAGTGGTTCATGAATTTAAGGTTCAACCGGATTAAATCGATAGTCGAACCGAATTTTCTTAAAATATGTAAAAATACTAAATATTTTATATAATTTGATATTAAACATGTAATATAAGTTATACTCATATAAAAATTAATAATATTAAATAAAATATTCTATAATTTAAAATTATATTTCAAATAAAAATAAAACACCAGATAATAACTAATATAATCTAATGAAAGAATTCAAACCGAATTCTATATTGTATAGATTAGATAAAAAAAATTAATAAATTTGATTTATGATATATAAAAATTAGGTATTAAAAGAATTAAAATTTATACATAATATGTAAAATAAAAAAATTATATATCCACTTAATATAAATTTAATCAAAAAACTTAGAGTAACGTTATTTAAAAAATTTATATGTTATTTCGTTATGAAAAACATTCAAAGCTGTTATTGAAAGAAATATTTTAAATTTAATAAAATGTGTAGTATATGAAATAAAAAAATCTTTATTATAGTTTTTTATAATAAAATATTATTAAAATAATTTAAAAAGTAACAATATATAATATAAAAGTATATAGGGAGAAAATGTTACCACTTGTGTGTGCTAGTTCAGTTGGTAGAGCATTTATTGAAACATATGTTGGAGGTTTTGTGTTCAATTCCCACCACCAACAATTTTTAAAAAAACATGATTTAAGAGAACCGAAAACCGGTCATCAATTGAACCGGCCGGTTCCCGGTTGAACCGGCCGATTCAACCGATCGTTGACCGATTCTTGAAGAATCCAATCAAATCGAACCGGACCAAGCACCGGTTCCAGTCGAATCAGGTCCGACCGACCGATCCGGTCCGATTTTCAAAACCATGGATTAAAACGAACAAAATTACTCATTTTTAAGACATCATTTAATATTAAAGATCCTTTATTTATAATTTTTTTAAATCACATACCCTATTCTATAAAAAAAAATATTCCTCATACTTTATTTTATTTTATTTGCTCTATAAATAATGATATTAACGATTAACTGACAAAAATGAGCAATCCTGATTAGGACGTCTGAATTAATTTGTTTCCTCGGATGAACAAGTGGTTGATTTGGTTTTGAAGAACAAGTGGTAGATTTGTACCAATAAACGTTGTTAATTATATTTGATATTGTTATAAACAGCTCGAACGATACTGTCCGCTTTGACATATCCAGGGCCAACCTTACGGCTTTAAAATGCATCGTGCTGATAACGTGTTATAAACAGCTCGAACGATACTGTCCGCTTTGGCGCCTTCAGGGCCAACCTCACGGCTTTAAAACGCGTCGTTCGAGTTAAGGCCTTCAGGGCCATGTTTATATACAAGCTCAGTGGATACACGGAGAGCGATGTGGGATTTCAATCCTAACACACCCCCTCATCGCGATCGTGCTGATAACGTGTTATAAACAGCTCGAACGATACTGTCTGCTTTGGCACCTTCAGGGCCAACCTCACGGCTTTAAAACGCGTCGTTCGAGTTAAGGCCTTCAGGGCCCTATTTATATACAAGCTCAGTGGATACACGAAGAGCGATGTGAGATTTCAATCCTAACACACCCCCTCATCGCGATCGTGCTGATAACGTATTATGAACGGCTCGAACGATACTGTCCGCTTTGGCGCCTTCAGGGCCCTGTTTATATACAAGCTCGTGTTATAAATAGCTCGAACGATATTGTCCGCTTTAGCGCCTTTAGGGCCAACCTCACGGCTTTAAAATGCGTCGTTCGAGTTAAGGCCTTCAGGGCCCTGTTTATATACAAGCTCAGTGGATACACGGAGAGCGATGTGGGATTTCAATCCTAACACACCCCCTCATCGCGATCGTGCTGATAACGTGTTATAAATAGCTCGAACGATGCTGACCGCTTTGGCGCCTTAAGGGCCAACCTCACGGCTTTAAAACATGTCGTTCGAGTTAAGGCCTTCAGGGCCATGTTTATATACAAGATCAGTGGATACACGGAGAGCGATGTGAGATTTCAATCCTAACACACCCCCTCATCGCGATCGTGCTAGTAATGTGTTATAAACAGCTCGAACGATACTGTCCGCTTTGGCGCCTTCAGGGCCAAGCTCACGGCTTTAAAATGCGTCGTTCGAGTTAAGGCCTTCAGGGCCCTATTTATATACAAGCTTAGTGGATATACGGATAGCGATGTGGGATTTCAATCCTAACATGCTATATTAAAGCAAACAGTATCGTTCGAGCTGTTTATAACACGTTATCGGCACGATCGCGATGAGGGGGTGTGTTAGGATTGAAATCCCACATCGCTCTCCGTGTATCCACTGAGCTTGTATATAAACAGGGCCCTGAAGGCCTTAACTCGAACGACGCATTTTAAATCCGTGAGCTTGGCCCTGAAGGCGCCAAAGCGGACAGTATCGTTCGAGCTGTTTATAACACATTACTAGCACGATCGCGATGAGGGGGTGTGTTAGGATTGAAATCCCACATCGCTCTCCGTGTATCCACTGAGCTTGTATATAAACAGGGCCCTGAAGGCCTTAACTCGAACGACGCATTTTAAAGCCGTGAGGTTGACCCTGAAGGGGCCAAAGCAGACAGTATCATTTGAGCTGTTTATAACACGTTATCACCACGATCTCGATGAGGGGGTTTGTTAGGATTGAAATCCCACATCGCTCTCCGTGTATCCACTGAGCTTGTATATAAACAGGGCCCTAAGGGCCTTAACTCGAATGACGCATTTTAAAGCCGTGAGGTTGGCCCTGAAGGCGCCAAAGCGGACAGTATCGTTCGAGCTGTATAACACGTTGGTTATACCACATGCGCCCAGATTGTTTTAATCCATATAAGGATCTTTGTAACTTTACTGAGTAAAGTTCTCGTTTACCATATTTTTCTGGCAGCTTTAATCCTTCAGGGATTTTCATATAAACATCATTATCAAGCGAACCATAAAGGTAAGCTGTGACAACATCCATCAAGTGCATCTATAAATTTTCTTGCACTGTAAAAATAATAAGATATCTAAAAGTTATTGCATCCACCACCGGAGAATATGTCTCCTCATAGTCTATCCCAGGTCTTTGAGAAAAACCTTGTGCAACTAATCTGGCTTTATATATTATTATTTCATTTTTCTCATTTCTATTTTTAATAAAAACCCATTTATTATCGACAGATTTTATGTCCTGTGGTGTTCGAACTACTGGTCCGAGTACTTTGCGTTTTTCAAGAGAATTCAGCTCTGCTTGAATTGCCTCTTTCCATTGTTGCCAATCATTTCTACTTTGACATTCTTTAATAGATGTTGGCTCATGATCCACATTTTCATTTTTAATATTGACCGCAACATTATATGAAAAGATATGATCTATAACTATTTTATTGGGATTCCATCTTCTTTCAGTATTGATATAATTTATTTGAATTTCTTCATTTTTAATAGCTTCAGGTATTTGCACTGCAGGTGCTTGCACTTCTTCCGGAAGTGTATTTATATTTATATCCTCAATGGGAATATCTTTATTATCAATAACTCTCCTCTTTTTAGAATTTTTATTCTTTGAACCAATAGGTCGTCCATGCTTTAGGCGTGTTAGAGTATTATTCGTAAGTTGTTCTTCAGGAATCTCAATACGAATTGGCGCATTTACTGCTGGTATATGCGATTTCATTACTCTTTTAGGATTAGCGAGTGCATCGGGCAATCGATTTGCTAAATGTTGAAGATGGATTATCTTGGAAAGACAAAATTGTGTCTTGGTTTGCAAATTGAGCACCTTGAAAATGGAATTTTAGTGCATCAATCAAACTACACAGAAAAGATCCTGAAACTATTTAATATGGACAAAACACATCCATTGAGTAACCCAATGGTTGTACGATCACTCGATGTGAAAAAGGATGTTTTTCGTCCTAGAGAAAATAATGAAAAAATTCTCGGCCCTGAAGTACCGTATCTAAGCGCAATAGGTGCTTTGATGTATCTTGCTAATAACACAAGACCAGATATTGCATTCTCTGTCAATTTATTATCAAGATATATTCACCTACAAGACGACATTGAAATGGAATTAAATATATAATGTGTTACCTTCGAGGAACTACTGATTTAGGCTTATTTTATTCATATGAATCTAAGGTTAAATTAGTTGGATATACGGATGCGGGTTATTTATCCAACCCACATAAAGCTCGATCTCATACGGGCTATTTATTCACATATGGAAGAACAGGTATATCTTAGCGATCGACAAAACAAACAATTACAGCTACTTCATCAAATCATGCGGAGTTTATAGCCTTTCAAAGGTGCACTTCACATGCATCCCTCTTGCTAACATGGCAGCAAATATCGCAGTTTTTGAAAAGTGAGGAGAGTTAACACATTTTTTAAGAATAAAAAATTAGAAAAAAGTGAAAGAAAAAATTAAAAACTCTCCCAACTCAACTCAACTAAACTCAGCTCAACTCACCAACCCTCTCTTCTTCTTCTTCTTCTTCTTCTTCTTCTTCTTCTTCTTCTTCTTCTTCTCCTTTTAGCCTTGTTCAGTCCATTTTCACTTCAATTTAGTGATCAAAATGGACAAATCCCATAGAGAAACTTACGTCATCAACGTTGAATCCTTCTCCCAAATCCCATTCATTCGCCTCGGGCATTCAAAGACAACATCTCTTCGGCATTCAATTCGGCGGCAATGACTCCAACGAATCCGACGAAGACCTGTCTTCTTGATTGAGATTAATGGAATTACACTGGTTTGAACACAAATGTACTAACGCTAAGAACAGTAACACAAATTGTAATTAATGGATGTCACAGGCTCAATAGCACAAACCCATTTCAACCCTATCAATGAGTTTTAAACAAGAAATTGCCAATTGAAAAAAAACTAAAAGACAGATTGAACTTGGAGAGATTGATATTATAGAAGCAAAATGCATAAAAGCACACTATGATAATAAAACCCCAAAACCCAATTTTTTCGAGTGAAAGAAAAACTTGGTAAGAAGTAAGATTATTGTGTACTATGAACTAATGACACGGATTAAGATTAGGTAGAGAATTATAAACCTATTTCCTTAACTTTAAACAAAGCTAATTTAAACTGTGGAGGATGAAGAAAACAGAATCAAAATCAGATAGAGTTTAAACGAGAAATAATTGAAAGTAAAAGAAATTGGGCAAACTCACTAAAATGGGAGCAGAGATGCTGATACTGAGGTGAGTTAGAAGAATATAATGCAAGACATTCTTATTCCTCCACGCATAATTCGCTATTAATGCTCTCGAATAAGAATTGATGAGCTTTCAAATTAAAATAAAAAAAGTGAAAATTAATGTAGAAACTACCGCTGTAGAAACTTCCCTACTACTTAGGCCATCAAAACGCACTACTCTAGGTATTACGGCGGCGGCCATGGCTCTTTGTCTCATCAGCAGCCGATTAAAGGAAATTCTTTGGGTTTGTGGCAGATTCCGCCGGCAACACTTCACCGAGAGAGTTCTCTGCATCAATCGTCTTTGTTTTTCGGAGGCAATTTCAAGTCGGCGGTGGTTGTGTTTTCCAGAGTCAAGGCTGATTTTATTAGTAAATCAATTAAGAGAACGGTGAGTTGGATTTTTAAGATACTCATATGTGGGAAGACTGTGTTACACTCTCCATAATGAGAGTGGGCGAGTGAGTTCTGAGGGGTCAGGGATGCGGTTTAGATAAGTTTAAGGGGGCGAGAGGAAACTTCAAAAGTTCAGGGGGGCGATGGGCTATTAGAGATAAGTTTAGAGGGTCTGGATACATTAGGCCTTATGAGAAACACTTAACTCAAATACTTTGAAGCTAAAAACAACTTAAAAATTGATTTGACCAACTTATAAAATATGAAAAACACCCATTAAACATTAGCTTTATATGTTTTTAGTATAACAATTGGTTTACAATTGCTTTTAACTATTAAATAGACATATTTTTATGATAGATATTTGGACAAACATATAAGTCTGATTAAGCCGAATCCATAAAAATCTGCTTGAATTTCATTTAAAAATGCAAACACGGTCTGTCCACTTATTATACATAATTATATATAATATATTATGCAATATTATTCATATTATTAATATTTTAGATTTAATAGATGTCGTTTATAATTATGTACTGCGGCTACCTTTATTTAAAAGTATAATTTTTCTTTTTTTTTAGATTTTGATGTGAAAATCAGATATTTTATCTATCATCAATTATAGTTAAATAATAATCTAATTTTCATTTTAAAAAAAATTATACTTAACAAATCTAAAAGTTTACATTTACTTAATGGGTGGATCGAGCCTAACTAGAATATGAAATTTCATACCCTAATTCGTCCATTGAACGGGTATGCTTGGGAGACAAAAAGAAATACTAATAAAAGCCCAAAAAAAGAACTCTGGATTTCTTATGAGGTGGATTTCTAAATTTTAGCTAATTACATTAGAATTGGGTTTCTTATAAGTTGGACCAAAACCCTATAACTAATCCAACTTTTATGAAGCCCATTTCTATTATATACTCTCTGAATTTTGTTATTTTGTTTGTGTAAATATAAATCGAGAATCGAATCAATCAATTTAATTCGGTTGGTTATTCGGTTTTCTCCCTTCTTCATAATATATAAATGTTATTGAATTAATTTCGCTTAATCTCTTTTTTTACTGAAGAGTGTAGTTTATTATATCAAACCAGAGACAATAACGACTCTAATCAAAGTGGATAAATCCCCCTATATTTCGAAGAATCAACTACTCTAGCTAACAATTGTGTAGCGTGATTCGCGACCGATTAACGTAGATAATTCAAAACTACTTTAACCACAAAACCGGAGTTATAACACCGGACAGACACAACCAAACAAACATATTAAACTTGCTTTTACACTATACAGACAAGCCATATGGCAAGACTAACTAAAAAAACAAAACGAGCGTTGCAACCTGTGTTTTTCAATTTCAACTAACGTTTTCAATCCACAGCTATAAAAGCTCATGCGTGCGCCATAACATCAATCATTACTGCAGATCTAGAACAATCTTGCATAAAGGAGATAAATCTGTGAGCTTACTATGAAAGATCATGCATGTATCTTGTCTAAAGGCCGATTAAGTCCGACCCTGTGATAAACTATCAAGATTGAGATGTGCAGTATCATATCCATGATTGAAGAAGTCGATCCCGTTGTTGAAACTAAAAACAATAGCAACGAATTATTCAACACAATAGAAAAATATTAGCAACCCATAAGAGGAGGAGGAAGAACTTCTTTTCGTAATCTCTTTTATTATCATCCCATGAAGAGGAGGAGGAAGAGGAAAGTCGAAGTCCTGAGCCCAGTGCTAAAGCTGACGAGCATGAGGAGGATAAGACAGGCGCCTCCTCTTCCAGCAGTAGATTTGATGTGCTAAGGGAGGAGGATTGTCCAGCAGATATTAACCTAAGCAAGCCTAGGGAGACAAATCATGTTGAACCGAAAGATTTAAAGTCCATGATTATGAATGGTGTTATGAGTAAAGTGGCTGATCCTATTTCTTTAAGGCCTCAAATACCCCCACAAGAGCCCCATTAAAAACACAATTATGAGTGATGCTGCTTCTTTTGGGCTAAAAGCCCGGAGCCTTCCTATGGATCAAAATGGTCCTATCTCATATGCATCATCACTAATTGCCACAAAATCGACCTCTAAAGTACATCACAAAACGTCTTCCCGAGATTCCTATGAGTGCCAACCCTCATCAAATTATAATTTTGAAACCCAAAGGCAATTCAACGAGACCAATTGTAGCAGATATGGCTAAATAGCAACCCAATCAGGTGGTTCAGAATTATGCCGCTCTTGAAGACCCAGTACCCAAAAACATTCCCCCACCCATCCCTCCTAATGCAGTGATGGGTAAAGTCCCAAAAAATATGAAATTGAAGGATAAGGCGAGAACTATTGCCTATGATGGAAAAAAGGAGCTGTTGTCTTGGTAAGCTCTCTTATTTATGGCCGTTTGAGCATCTCTTCTAATAATTATTGTCTTTATGAATTGCTTGTTCTGGAATATTCGAGGTTGTGTCCGTCACAAAAGTTTTATCCATGTCAAGGATTTAATCCGTACCCATAGAGTGAATCTTTTTGGATTGCTAGAAACAAAGGTAGAAGACTCCAGAGCCAAAGAATTTGGGGCCAAACTCAAAGGTTGGAATTACTATTGTGTTGACTCAAGGGGTCTTTCAGGAGCCATCTAGCTATTTTGGAGAGCAGATAGTATGATAATAAATATTATCCATGAGAATAGATTTTTCCTACACTTTCAGATTAATAGGAAAGGTTGCCCACCCTGTGTAATGACTTTGGTTTATGTTAGTACCATTGCCTTACTTAAATAAAATAAATATTATTATATATATATTTTTAATGAGAACAAGAATTAGTTGAAATTTTTTAAGAGTAGAAGAATTAAGAAAGTGTGTAGGGAAAGGCTAGAAGAGTAGGGTATTTATAGGGTAGATGACATTAACACGGATTAAATTGGCTTAAAGAGCGTTAACCCTTGTAACCAATAATTTATGGTCATTAAGCCTTATAACCACAAATTTATAGTCATTAACCATGAAGGTTATGAGGAATTATATTGATTAAGGGATTAAAACCCATTAAAATCAAATAAAATCTGGTGAAAAAAAATATGACATGTCAATATTTTTTCAGTACCGAATCACCGATTTAACGCGTTTAAATTTGACCGATGTTCAAACTTTAAACTACAATTTCTCATTCACCGTTAATCCGTTTTAGGCGTATAATATATCGTTGGAAAACTCTCAAAGCGTAGAATACAATGATATATTTCATGTTATTCAAATCATAGCTTTTCCATATTGTAATTTAACCTAAAGTAGATAATGCACAACATTATCTTATAAGTCATATTTTCAACAAATCTATATGGGAGGAGATTGTTAACCTTCAACCTAACCCTGAGGTGACTTGGTTTGTAACGGGAGATTTTAACGACATTGCACAATTGTCTTATCAGAAGGGAGGCTCTCAGAATTATGTTACAAGAAGTGTGCAACACCAACAACAAATCAACTCAGTAGACCTCATAGACATGGGTGCTACAGGGTACATATTTACTTGGCGCAGGAAGCATCTTCATATTCGCCTGGATAGATGTTATACTGATATGACGGGTAGAGTTGCCTTCCCCCAAGCAATGGTGACTAATCTTTCGTTCAGACACTCTGACCACTGCCCAATTCTCCTAGAGACAACAAGACCTAAATATGATTGAGCTGAAAGGCCATTCCGCAAAGAAATTTCCTGGGAAACTCATATCGGGTTCACCGATTTGGTGAAGGAACATTGATGTCCACATACCAATTTTTATATGGCCGCTAACAACTTCAAGAAGGAAGTAGTTATCTAGAATCGTGACTTTTTCGGGTACATAAAACAAAAAAAGCAGCTACTAGCACTGTGAGCACGGGACTTTGCAGTCCCTCTCGCGAGACGATGATGACGTGTACCCGATTTCAATACCTCAAAATAAAAGTTCGCTTCAGAATTTTTATTACCAAAATAATATTCCTTGTGAATTTTATAATTGGTAGAATCCAGTTCGGCGTGGCCGATAACGCGTTCGGTAGGAGCTTGAACCGATGATTTACACCCAAATTAAATAATGTCCATTAAAATATTGTTAAGGGCCATAAAGATGCTTTTTTCCACTATTAAGCCACTTTTTCCCGGTTTTTTGGCTTCTTTTGACCCACTAACTGAAGGCATGTTGAAGGCTGATGCCGCCCAGAGCATCATCCATGTCGCCGGCGATATGACCATACCGCCAGCGACATGGATCATACCGCCGGCGACATTACGATGCCGCCGGCGATATGACTCGAAGCGGGTCCTCTTACAGACAGCCTTTTCGACCACTTTCGGTGGAATTATTAAAAAAGGCCCCAAAAAGCACCCTATTTCACCTATAAAAGGGCACCTTGGGCTGCACTTGAGAGAGGGGAGGAAAAAAAAAAGAAAAGGAGAAAAGGGATTTTTAAGGTAGAAATAGATAACAGTGAGATAAGAATTAGATAAAATAGAAAAAACGGGATTCCGACCCATTTTTCTTGGTTTTTCTTCTTTGAACTCTCTGATTGTGAGTTGAAATCGACAATTCTTTAAGTCAAAATCATCTTGGTAGAACTTAGAAACCAAAAGACACTAAAAATCATTATTAAATCATCGTAACAAGCTCCCCGGAGGTGTTTTATTCGGATCACGAAGAGGTGGATTCACAACCCCGAGGTAAAAATCCTGAGTCTCATAGCTCTTTGGCATTGTTATTAGTGATTTATAAGAATTTTCGTTCATTTACGATCTTTTGAGTTTTCGGTCACTTTGACTACAAACCACTGCTATAGCAAGGAATTGGAGTCACCGGAGACATGTAATGTTGCCGGCTGTATCACCCATGTCGCGAGAGGCATCGTTGGTACCGCCGCTAGCGTCACATTCCCCGGAGACCTCGCTTTCCCGCAAAACCCTTTCTTTACGGTATTCAGAAAACCCTATGCCCATCTGCATGCTGATGTCGCCCGTGACATAGTTGATGTCGCCGGCGGCATCATCCATGCCGCCAGCGACATCAATTATTTCGCCGGCGGCATCAGATGCAATCGGCGGCTTGGCTTTCTGGACAGCAGTATCGTTTTCGTTTGTTTCCAAACTAATTTATTTTCTGAAGCTAGGATCTATAGTGTAACGATGGAGATTCGAAATCTCCTGAAAACAGACCCGCCCCATAACAAGTGGTATGTTCATTTGTAATCCGATTAAAGCTACAACCGAATCTGAAATTTGGACAAAAATGGAATTTCCCCTCAAACGCCATTCGAACCTCATTTTAGCCATTCAATCGGGCTTTATGATATTATAAATAGATATGCCACATTCGTGTCAACTATCATCTGCAGGTGGGTATATATCGGACATTCGGGTATTTTATTTGTTACGTAGAAAAAGTACAGGACTTGAAAATCTTGTAATAATTATACTTTCCGCACTTACTTTTCTTTTGCAATTGTAAATATTTTATTTATCGCTTCAATTGCTTGATAAACGCGAAAACCACAAAATAACTGAAAATACAGTAAATAGGGTGGATTAAACCGATTAAGAAAGAATGAAGTATCCTAACTTGGCCTAATGAAAAGTACATAACATCATCCGAACTCGGAATCTCTACTTAAGGTATGGTCCAACCACCCGGTGGGAAAATCGTACTGAAAATTTCTCGGTTGAGCTGAACCGGGTGGCAACTCTATTCTAAGTACGGGGTTTCGATCTCGTATCTTTTAAGCATTACAATACACAAAATCATTTTCTTTTCAACCATATCACACTCGTCTCCCCGACGCACAAAAAGAGGGCCCGCCCGACAGGGCCCGGCCCCGCGCCGCAGCCGCTCGAACCGTCGTCCGCTCACAGTGGCGACTCTGCTGGGGAATTTTCTTTAAACTTGAATCTTCCTTCATAGTTTAAAAGATTTTGATGATGTATTGAAATCATTGGCCAAATTAAAACTTCACTCTTTTCTTATGACATCTTGTCCACACGCGTGTAGATAGTTCGGTAATTTTAGGAACCCTATTTTAGCCGAGAAGCTCACAAAGTATCACTCATGCCCTGTTGGAATTGAGGATGCCTAGTGGGTGGATCACTCGTTTCAACCAACACGTAAACTCCTATAACCACGCCCATTCGGGTAGTGATTGAGTAAACGTGGAATCAAGGTAAACGGGAACCTTCTACATCAACAACCCTATACCAAAGCCGCGTTAGAAAAAAGCCTTAGCACATCATTCCCCTTAGGATTACCCAAAATGAATAAAATAATTGGGACGCGCTACTTTCGCCATTACCGGTGAAGCAGCCAAACTCCATCCTACCAAAGAGGCGTTACGCGGGAGTCAAAAGGTTGGAACAGGGCCGATTCGCATGCTAAGTGCTCTATGATCATGCACCCCCATACATCGGCTTTAAGGGCCGAAAATGAATCAACTTGCCCTTACCACTTCCACCCGTGGAAGAGGTTTAGCAACATGTGTAGGACTTCTCTTGTACCTCCGTTGCGTCACCACATATCGCTATGTATGACGCGAAGTACACACGTCTCATATATGTTGGAGGGTTAAGCCATCACATCATCCTTAACCACATCTACGTGCAGCCATGCGCACTACATGTCACTCCCAGGGCACGAAAAGCATGCATACCATGTATATCATTCACCCATCCACGTATAGCCTGATCCGCTGCCTACCATTTCAGCTAGGAGGAGGCGCACTGACCGTTGCACCCCGACCTGGAGAAGGATAGAACATCGCCTGATACATCATCCTCCGACCCCGGTTGCCACCACGGAAGTTGAAGGAATCCCCCATACCGATTCCAGCGAGGAATCAGATTCAGAGCAAGTGCAGTTAAGCCAAAGTTTCCTTCGACCGACCATGTCTTTCCCGAGAAACGAAGGGACCCCCCCTCCAGAAGAGCCCCTTGGTCCCACTTCCAGCTCGGGAACAGGATCCCAACCGCCTCCTGGCTTTGACTTGACCAATGCTATGTTGCAGTTCTTAAACTCGGATGCTTTCCAAACCTCAATCCAAACTACGGTTGATGCAGCGGTTAAGCGAGCTCTGGAAAACAGGAATTCCGATAGAGTATCGGCATCCGACATCCATGCCCCGGACGGTATAACTCGGATACTGACCAGTTTGGTAGAGGCAGGACCTGTCGCACCTGTACTTCAATCAATCCAACCCCTGACGAGTCCATTCCAGTTTGGACAGGCTTCGGCTCTCTTGTCGACTTCAACCACTCCACCAGCTGTACCTTTCAACCCAAGACCTTTCACCCAAACCTCAACTCCTCTGACATTCAATCACCAAAGCCCATCGTCTCGACCTCTACCCTCATTCACACCTCCACAGTTTGTCGTAACTCCTAAAGGCACCACTTACCCCCAGAATCCATTTGCCAGCCATCTGACTGTCCGTCCTACGCTGCCTTCAACATTCAACGACCAGGTCACATAACCTCCGGGTGTGACACCTGAGGTAGCCGCTTTCGTTCGACAAATGATAGCTTCTCAGACCGTCAGCGACCAGGTCGTGCATTCTCCGGGCGCGACACCCCAAGCCCCAGCCATCTCTCGCGGACCGATCAGCGACCAGGTCACGCAACCTCCGGGCGTGACACCAGAAATCCAAGCTTACATCAACCGCCTCATCATTAATAAAAAACCTGAAAGGGACGAGGATTGGGTCCCTGACAATTTTACTATGCCAAACATGGCTCATTATGATGGCTCGGGAGCACCCGCCTCTCACATCATTATATACGAAAGGGTGATGCGGGTAAAGAAGCTAAGTGACAAAGTGCTGGCTGAGATGTTTCCTTGTTCTCTTCGGGGACCGGCACTCGAGTGGTACCACACTTTGCCACAGCATATTGTCACCGACTGGACGCTCTTATCTGAGGCTTTGAAAGTACACTATGGGTTCAATACTATGATGGAGACGACCCTCCAACATCTTGAGAGGATCCGTCAAATGCCCAACGAAACCTTTAAGCAGTACTTCAATAGGTGGATGTCAACCCAGGTCTTGATGAAGTCTAAGCTTAGCCTTGAGGAAATGATTGTCAAACTCCTCGAAGGATCTCTCCCCTTGTTCCGCAAGGAAATGGCTACGGATTCTTTCCTTTCTTACAAAGCTGTGTTTGAGAAAGCAGAAAAGATTGAGCGTGAAGCAGAACGCGAGAAGGCCGAGAGGGCAGGAAAACCGTGGTTCAGGAAAAATGAAGCGCAACCCTCGACCCTAGCGCCGGTTAAGCCAAAAACACTAGCTGCTATCCAAACCATTTCCCATACCCCTGCTACGCCACCATCAACGATTGCCTCGGTTCAGACTCCTCGGCCCCCTTTTGTTTTGACCAACCCCTATAAATTGCCCCTCCGGGTCATCTTCCAACGGTTGAGGGAAGCGGGTTTTATACAGTCCCTTCAAGAATACAAGCCACCCAAACCTGAAGATAAGAATAACTTCTGTAATTATCACGTTCAGGTGGGGCACCAAACCAACAACTGCAAGGCCCTACTCTCAGCTATTCAGCGATTGGTTAGCGAGGCAAAGATTGCTGAACCAGAAAAAGCCCCGAGCACTATGAATAACCCTTTACCAAGCTTCGAAAGTAAGGTCGGAATGGTCCAATCTGGTTTACTTGAAGCCACGGTCTTCGACCTCCTTGCCCGGGGGCCGGTCAGTAGTAATTTCGTCCTGGTCATCGGTTCAGGACTTCCATCTTGCTCAGTTTTTGAACTTATCAATCAGGCTAACCCAGGAGTTAACTCCATTCAAGGAATGGAAAGGGATCCAAGCCAACCAAAACAAAAGGGTCGTAGGACTAAACCATTTGTGGCAAAGAGAAGGAAAGCTGAGGGAAAGGCACTATTCAGTGTAGATTCCTTTGTTTCAAAGGAGAACTATTCTGATGAGGAGGGGGAAATGGCTCGGGAATCCAAGGCCGTAAGTACCAACTTGTTCAAGGTCGACCACCATGACCTTTTTAGTGTGGATAAATATGAGCTACGAGACCCAGATTCGGACTCTGAAGAGCAGCAGTACCTATTTGAGACGCGAGCCACCAAGAGCGTCTTACTCGATAATGTCCTCAATATCACCCGGAGTGGTCGTGTATATCAGCCGGAAGATCGGTATCTCCGTCTAAACAAAGACCCGATTCCTGGCAGGGTTGGAACTACAGCGAGGCCCCCTTCTCCACCTCCACATGTCCCTACTAGTCTTGAGGTTGACCCCCTCATTACCCAGTTGAAAAACACCCAAGCCCGATATAGCATCTGGCAACTAGTAATTGACTCAGAAAGGCATCGTAAGGGTTTGATCAAACGGCTCCTTGACCTGGAGGCTAGTCCGACCACCTCAGTCGTTGAGATGTGCGCCACGATAGGAGAAGGCATTCCCCCAAGAAAAGGGCCTCAGATCGTGTTTGATAGTTTTGATCTTACACTTGAAGGAAGGGATCACAATAGGGCCTTGTTCATCCGGGTTCAAATTCTTGATAAGGTCATCCCATGCGTCATGGTAGATGATGGCTCCGCCCTAAACCTATGCCCTTTAAAGATCCTTCCTCATCTGGGACTGTCAGAGGACATGCTCGAAAGGTCCAACACTGTTATTAGAGCTTATGACGATTCAAAGCGCAATGTAATTGGGGTCTTTGAGGCAGGGGTTACTGTCGAAGGTATCACGAACAATGTACGTTTCACCGTCATTGACATTCTTGTTACCTATTCTCTGCTGCTTGGCCGGCCATGGCTCCATGCATTGGGTGCAGTACCTTCCACATTACACCAAAAGATCAAGCTAATCCATGGTGATAGAATGATAACTATAGAGGCCGATCCTGCTTCTGTCATGGCCGTTATGGAAGCCGAAGCAAACCTAGAAAAGAGCCTCCAGATTGCCGTGATTAGTAAGGCTGAAAGATCCCTTCCCCTTTGGCACAGCTACCTCCACGCGGGTATGGGCAAGCTAATGAAGAAGTCTGGTTACAGGCCTGGCAAGGGTGGAGGAATACATGAACAGGGGATTATTGAGGCATTGGAACCAAAGATCCTCATTCGTGGAGCTGGACTGGGGTATAAGCCTAGAAAAGCCTATCGTCGCGTCCCTTACTGTTATTGCCGCATGGTCACTACTTGTGAAATCCAGGGAAAGAGGCTTTATAAAGGGGAGACCGAACCAATCGAGCATGACGGGAGAATGTGGCCCGGCTTTGAAATCTTTAAAGATGTCTACGACTTTGAGGCCGGTCACATGATAACTTCAGCTGAACCTGAACCTGCAGAGTCTGATGTGCCTGTCAACGTGATTTCTGAAAAAGATAAGGGGAAATATAAGATGTATCCCGAAGGTGAGTCTGTCGATCCAGAAATTGAGGATGCCGTGGCAACCGTGACGAGAGCTATGGCACTACTGATGAAGAAAGGCTGGAAAGGTAATGGGAAAGAAGATGCCACGATGGCTATAGTGGAAGAGCTCGCCAGGGCTATAACCGAAAAGGCTGACCTGTCTGAGGGGCCGTCGCTCACCACTACCCAAAAGACCACTTGGGAACGCAACCTAAACACCACCCCGACAAATGATATAGGGAACACCTCTCCCATCGATGCGGCCGCAGAAGCCCCTCCGCATGTGGAGGAAGACATGGATGATGTAATTTTTAATATTTCTAATGTTTTTGATACAAACAATGCCGCTTATGAGGCTTTTTACGCAATAAATAACTCCCGTTCAGCTTACTTGTTTGATGTCTTTCCGGATGGATCCACGCATTCACGTGACAATACGCATAACGTTTTCGGCATTAGTGAAACTCTATTAAGTGAAATAAACCTAAGTACGGATGACAATCCAAAAATGGTAACCATTTCCAAAGACTTAACTCCCGAGGAAAAAAGTGAGATCATAAAAGTGCTTAAGAATCATGTTAATGCTTTCGCCTGGTCATACGAAGACATGCCTGGGGTTGATCGACGAATCGCCGAACACAGGATCCCAACTGATCCTAAATTCTGACCTGTCAAACAGAAGCTCCGTCGGTTGAGACCTGAATGGGCAGAACAAGTCAAGGTAGAGGTTTCAAGGTTGATCGAAGCTCGATTCATAGAAGTAGTAGAATACCCGACTTGGTTGTCCAACATCGTCCCGGTACCAAAGAAGGATGGTAGAGTTCGAGTCTGCGTAGACTTTCGAGATCTCAATAAAGCCTCACCAAAGGATGACTTCCCTCTCCCGCACATCGATGTCCTAATTGACAGTGCCGCCAGGGCAGCTATGTATTCGTTCATGGATGGGTTCTCAGGATACAATCAAATCCTGGTCAATATCGCCGATAAAGTCAAAACAGCATTCATTACTGAGTGGGGGGTTTATTGCTACAAAGTAATGCCATTCGGGTTGAAAAATGCCAGAGCCACTTATCAACAAGCTGTAACTGCCCTACTACACGACATGATCCATAAAGAATTGGAAGTGTACGTGGACGATATGATTGTGAAATCCGCCACTCGAGAGGAACACCCTGCTGTTCTTAACAAGTTCATGGCTCGCATTGAAAAATACAATCTTCGTCTAAATCCAAAGAAGTGCGTGTTTGGAGTTACCTCTGGCAAGCTGTTAGGACACGTGGTTAGCCAAAAAGGAATTGAAATGGACCCAGATAAAGCCAAAGCCATCAGGGATATGCCTTCCCCTAAGACGGAGAAAGAAGTCCGATCGTTTTTAGGGTCCTTACAGTATGTTAGCCGATTCATTGCCCGCCTCACTACTGTCTGCGAACCCATCTTTAAGTTGTTGAAGAAACAGCAACCCGTGGTATGGAACAATCACTGCCAGGTAGCATTCGACAGAATCAAGGCATACCTTGTCAATCCACCGGTCTTGACGCCTCCCATCCCAGGGAAACCACTCATCCTTTATCTGGCCATTGAAGAAACGTCCGTCGGAGCCATGCTTGTCCAAGAACATGATGATAAGCGCGAGCATGCCATCTACTACCTAAGTAAAAAACTGTTGGATTACGAAACCCGATATTCAATTGTAGAGAAGACTTGTGCTACCATGGTTTGGCTCACTAAGAAGTTGCGACATTACTTCCAATCCTATCGAGTCCAGGCCGTAGCCAAAATTGATCCAATGAAGTTTCTTTGTCAATCCCCTACTCTAGCCGGCAAATTGTCATGATGGCTACTTCTCTTATCTGAGTTTGACATTGAATATGTAACCCGAAAGGTCATTAAAGGGAGGGTTGTAGCCGAATTCTTGGCTAATCAACCCCTCAGCTCCGATTATAAGGAAAATTTAGAGTTCCCTGACGAACAGCTAGCCTCTGCTACAACCCTTGTTGACGGTTGGACAATGTACTTTGACGGCGCTGTGAACCGCCGGGGAGCAGGTCTCGGAGTCATCATCGTCACACCAGATAATGAGATAATCCCGTTATCCAAACGTTTAGAATTCACTGTCACCAACAACGGCGCTGAATACGAAGCTTGCTTGTTTGGCCTCGAGGCTCTTCTTCAGGTTCAAGCACACCATGTATCCGTCATCGGAGATTCGGCTCTAGTAGTTCGTCAGGTTGTTGGAGATTGGGAAGTTAAAGAAGAATCCCTTCGCCCTTATGTTAAGGCCGTTCGCGAATTGTCTGAGAAATTTACCTCATGCTTGTACCGCCATGTCCCTCGAGATGAGAACCAAATGGCAGATGCTCTCGCCACTCTCGCGTCCTTATGGGAAGGACCCCAACAGCAACCTATCCGCCCGTTGGTTTTGCTATCCACCAAGACCCCATATCGTGTTCAAACAACTCCTCTAGTTCTCGCCATTTCATCCGAACCTTGTTTGTATTCTGACATAGTCTTATTTCTTCAGACCGGCCAATACCCCACAAATTCTTCCGACTCGGACCGTACCACCCTACGGCGGCTTGCTACCCAATTTCGTATTATAGATAATGATCTATTCAAGCGCACTAGTGACGGCCTACTCCTCCGTTGCCTCACTGATACCGAGGCTCAGAACGTAATGATCCAGGTCCATGCCGGCGACTGTGGCCCTCACATGAATGGTCTGGCACTTGCAAAGAAGATCCAGCGACTAGGGTATTTTTGGCTCACTCTCACAGCCGATTGTATCGCCCAAGTCAAACGATGCCACCAATGCCAGATTTACGGGGACATGCGACATTTGCCACCGACCGAGCTCCATCACTTGTCCACCCCTTGGCCATTCTCGGCATGGGGTATAGATATAATTGGTGAAATCCGTCCTTCCTCAACGAATGGCCACAAATTCATTGTGGTAGCAGTAGATTACTTTTCAAAATGGGTTGAAGCCGAATCCTTCACCAATGTCACTGCCAGACAGATGGCCAAATTCATAGAAAAGCATATCTTTGCGCGGTATGGGCTCCCACATCATATAGTCTCAGATAACGGGGTACAGTTTCAAGGAGCAACCGCTTCATTAATCGAGAAGTATGGGATCGAACACCACAGGTCTTCTCCATATAGACCACAAGCCAATGGAGCTGTTGAGGCAGCCAATAAATCGGTAAAGAAGATTCTTTCTAAGATGATAGCCGGTTATAGAGATTGGGCGGATAAGTTGCACTTCGCTATTTGGGGATACCGCACCAGCATACGCACTCCGACAGGCCAAACTCCATTTTCTTTGGTCTACGGGATGGAAGCAGTCTTGCCAGTTGAAACTCAGGTAACCTCATTAAGAGTTGCCCTGGAAGCTAAG
This sequence comes from Euphorbia pulcherrima, assembly GCA_947683365.1. Lineage (NCBI taxonomy): Eukaryota > Viridiplantae > Streptophyta > Magnoliopsida > Malpighiales > Euphorbiaceae > Euphorbia > Euphorbia pulcherrima. The sequence continues at coordinate 52,012,098 of CANTUS010000003.1, forward strand.
TTAGAAGAATCCGAATGGACTCGGACAAGGTTTGAACAGTTGAACATGATGGATGAACAAAGGTTGAAAGCCCTTGACAACCTCCAGATGTACCAACAACGTGTGGCTCGGGCATATAACAGTCGGGTAAAACATCAAAGTTCCCCCTAAAGGTCGGTGATCTGGTCCTCAAGCAGTTGAAACACTCTACCACTGATGTGAGGGGAAAATTCAGGCCGAACTGGGAAGGACCATATGTGATAAAGAAGCTGCTTAGCAAAGGGGCAGCTAAACTTATGGACATGGATGGGAACGAGTTCGTAAATCCAGTAAACCAAGACAGGCTTAAGCGTTATCATGTTTAAAAGAATCAAATCAGAAAAGCAGCACACGAAAAAACACATACATAATAATCTCCCGCCTTTCAGTCTTTCACTGATCGGGCAAAAATTAGGGTGATACCCGACGATTGGTATTCTGCGAACCAACCGTGTAAAAGTTAGGGGATAAGACAAACCTGCTAGATCGAAAACCCGAACAGGGCGATCTAGGCAAAAGTTAGGGTATGTGAGCACAGAGCGAGTGCCTTCTGGAAAACCGAACTCGGCTAGTCGGCACCGGGAGTTAAGTCGATGGAAATGGCGACCAAACATCATGTACTTTATTTTATCTCGATTAATAAAAAGTTTTCTTTTGTTAAAATCTAGATGCTTATGCTTACGTGAATCATGTATTCATAAATTCAAGACAACTTCGACAAGCTTTGAACAGGGTTCATTTTGTTCCATAAAAAAATAAAAAAAAAATAAAAAAAAAAAATCATGATTCCGACAATGACAAGACTTAAAACGAACTTCCCGCATCATCATCCTGGTACCTAGAGATCCGCCTTGGTGTGCTAGTAGAGAGAGAATCTTCCCCTCGCTCTGCACATTCCCCCTCCAAACGGGCCCATGACCGCTTTCGACGGGTCGGCAAACCTCTTATCTCGGCAAGCCATCCTCTATAGTATGTGTCAGTTTCAGTGGTTTCTAGTTGATCATAATCTAGAATCTCGAACACGGCCTCCCTGGACCACTTCTCCTGAATATGGTTGACCCACCTAGCTTTGTAAAGTCCGATCTGGTTGTGGGGCAATTTGATCGGGACTCTCTGCCTTTTACCATACTGACGACATTGCCGGTATGGGGTATAAAATGAAGATTTCTCCAAGCCTATCAATTGAACACAGGCTCCCCAAGATTCTACGACCACATCCTGAATTCTCCACCACGGACTAACCCACTGAACCTGCGTGTCAGTATACCCCCTCAGGATAGTCACCCAATCGTCATATGTCAGCTCATCGAAATCGGCCCGCATAAGCCCTCTCTCCCTCAGATGGACCGGAAGATACTTTTTTGGATTCCCTCGGGGTGCCTCCCTCAGCTTTAGCTTCTCCATCAACCAGACCTATAAATGCAGAACTCGGGTAAGGATAGGAGAAAGAAATGCTGGGATCAAAAAGAACAAGAGATACCTGTAATAATGTGAATTGATCCCCAATGAGTGACGAGTCAACAGAAGCAGCATCCACGTTTAACAAAACATCGGCCAATCCCACGGCCACGGGGGAAGCCCCTGTCGACATGGGACCAATGAGGGAAATTAACCTCAGCGGAGCAACCAGGCTCACTCCACACATAAACTCCGCCATAAGTAATAAGGCCATCATAAATGGCCAAGCAGGATGGGATCGGGACACTCCACGACACCACCCCAAGACTGCTTCGAGATGAAAACCAGGTCTGTCAGGCAACTGAGATAGAAATGGGTCGATAGAATCTAAATTCCATAGCCCTCGTGGGATTCCATTTATGCCAAATTGAAGATCCGGTAACGCCAGCGAAACGCGCTTAGGACACGGAGTCCCTAAAATAGCATGGAATTCTTCGAGCAAGGGGCAAAGCTCGAACGATGAAAAGCAGAAAACATGGTCCATTGGATCCCAAAAGGACAATACCGCTTAAAGGAATTCGCGGCTAACAGGCCACGCCGCGACATATCGAAAACCCCAAAGCCTGAATTTTTCGAGCCTCTTCCAATCGACTTTCCCCAAACTCTGCAGAAAACCCCGTAGTTTTTGATTATGGGTTGCCATGACAAGTAGTGGACAGAATGGTTGAAATCAGACTGCTGGAAAGTTGATGCCGCCGGCGAAGTGGTTTATGCCGCCGGCGATTTGGTTGATGCCGCCGGCGGTATGGAGCCAACTAGGGCGATATCAGACGATGCCGCCGGCGATATGGACTTCAGACAGCCCTGTATATATTATTTTAGCTCGAACCATTTGGGCGATATGGGTCATGCCGCCGGCGGCATGGAGTGAATTTTCCGGCGACATCAGAAACATTTCTGCCATTTCAGACCTATGCAAAACCTGTAAACAATCATATTCATCTTTATATTCAAAATAGAAGCCCAGGGGCACAAATTGCGAAAAATTGTATCGAATCCTCTGGCCCATAACAAAAATATCAAAACCCCAATGTGTCGGAGGTACAAACAAGAACAAGGCAAAACAAAAAGGAAAAGCAAAACTAAGCATATCCGCCACTACCGGCTGGACGTGATGAAACGTCATCGGGACTTGCGAACCAATCGTCAACATCGTCTGCCTCTCTTCCCTCCGTCATGGGAACACTACTAGACTCCTCAGCCGCGATAAACGCACGTCAGCCGGCAGACTTCTTGACCCCCCTACGACTGGTACCCCCAGGGTGTGCGCGGTCCAGATTCTGTTTACTTCTCTGTTCTTGAGCGGTGGCCGCCAGCTGTCCCTCGAGATCGCTCACGCGGCGCTGTAAAGCTGCAGTCTCCTCCTCATACCGCCGCCGGGCTGCGTCAGCATCAGACATAGAAAGGGCTAAAAAATCCTGCAAACCGGAGAAAATATCAGCCTTGCATATCATGCATAACATCCATACATATATCCCATCTTAACATGTGCATAAAATACCTGAACAAGAAGCGATTGCCCAATGAGGGTATCCCGGAGAACAAAATTGTTCTCCGCCAGCTGCTCCACATGACTCCGCGCCACCTAGAAAATCCAAAAAGCATACCCTTAGACACCCACTTCTAAGACTTAATAAGAAAATAATTATTAGGACTTACGTAGGTTGTATTTTCGGGCATAAAAATCGGGGCTTGCCGGCTCGAGCCAACATTCCTATGAGAGAATTCGCCTCGGGAGTTCATCAATAGGAAAGTGGTTTCCAACGGATTGACCAATCTCCCCTCCACGAAGGTCATGCCCTCCGGCGCGCCATAATGTCGGGTCCCACTCTGGTTATCCTGACCCCTCTTTCTCGCAGGTTCCTGCAAAACATGAAAGTCACACGTCAACAACATCCCTAAACGACTTCAAAATCATACACACAAGCACAATTATACCTCGAAAGAACGATGTTCCCCCTGGGACGTCGGCACACTCCCGCCAGCTACACCCGCACCTACCTCATCCTCCCCCTCAGGGTCGACCGCAACATCCCCTTCCAACGCTTCATCCTCATCATCATCCTCCTCCTCAACGTCCACAACGCTTCCGAGGCGCCTCTTTTCATCCTCCAATCGTTGCTCGTTATGATACTCAATTATATCGTTGCCATGGATACGAGGACACACGGGGAGTAGACGCTGAAAAAGCCGCTCATAGAGGCCAGGAACGCTAGGGATCACTCGGCCGTTCCCTTCAATATAATCGGCTTTGTCGGCCTCGGCATAAATCACCAAATGAGGCCACCACAAGCCCCGCGGAGGATCGGCAGGCACCGGTCTAGCTGCAACCGGAAGGGACCTCCAGCCCCGGACGCGATTGCCCAGATACCACTGCTGGGATAGGGGGCACTCAATCACAAATCGGCGGTCATCCACCTCCCTCCGAACCCGTGCAACCTCAGCGAAGTTCTCCACCCCATCGAACGGGTCCAAGACGAGCTACATCAAAACAACCAACATAAGTCCATAGACCAAATAAATAAATAAATTAAAAAAAAAAAAAAATTTACCGAACTCAGTCGCACGCTCCTTAGGACCTCCCTATATAGCGTAGGGTACTTTGCCATCCCACCGATGCACCCGCACCAGCGGGCAAGGAAATGGGAGTCCGGTGGCACAACCGTCTTAAACTCCATCGGCGGAAGGATCTGATGCTCGAATGCCCAAGCCTGCACAAATAACGACCGATCAATTCAAAGGACGTCATAAGAACACATGTTATCAAAAAAAAAAAAAATCTATACCTGGAGTAGCAGATGGCAAAGGCGAAGGGCTTTTTCATTCTTCCGAGCTCCCACGTCCAGCCCGTGGTACAATTGGGCCAAGATGGCCCTCGGCCAATTCTTCCTCCTGATTCCCGGCACATCTTCCACCGCGGTTATAAGTATGTAGTTGATCTTACTCCCCGAGATTGGGAAGAACAGCACGGTGAGTAGTGAGATCACAAAGGAACGGACACATGCCTCCCTTTCCTCCTCAGGAACCACATCCACCTGGGTCCAATAACGGTACAACTCACCATAAGACAGCCGCCCAGAAACGGGCTTCAGTCCGAACAACTCCTTTACCCGCCTCACCACGGGCCTCTCAACATGGTACTTGTCCATGTAGACGTCAAAATGGATAACCTCATCCGTCCAAGGAAGGCCGGTCATGGCTACCACATCAGAAGGGGTAATTGTAACTTCCCCAAAGGGGAGATGGAAGGTATGGGTAGTCTCGGACCACCTTTCAGTCAAGGCCGTTACAGAAGAATGAGGTAGCTTAGGCATCAACATAGGCATGATTCGAGCCAAATCCCCAAACCCCGTCTCGTTAATCGCGAGCGCAAGCTCGGGATCATTCTCTGAAATATGATGCCACCACTCACCAATGGTGCCAATCCCTCCTGTGTAAGTCAATTCGTATGGCTGCAAAATCGAAAGCAAAAAGGATCAATTCTGTGCATTTCTGTCAAAAAGGCTGCTGATGTCGCCTCTGTTAAGAGCGATATCGCCGGCGGCATCAGCCCATACCGCCAGCGGCATGGCTCATGTCGCCGGCGACATCAGCTTCAACAGAAGCGACATCAGATTCCCATAAAGCCTTTGCCAAAGGCTGATGTCGCCAGCAACAACATTGATGTCGCCAGCGGCATCACTCATGCCGCCAGCGGCATCACTCTACGCGGGCAGAACCTGTTTTCTCCCTAAATCGCAACCATCGTGCCAAAAATCACAATCAATCAAATAACAAGGCAAAAACCGATCCTAAAGCATGCAATATGACTGAGATTTTCCACATTTTAAACCCCTACAATAGCATGTTTTCAAATCTAAAGCAAAATCAAATCGAATTCAAAAAGAAGTAATTCAGGTTTTTGTGGGATTACCTGGATATAACAGAGATGTTTCTCCTTCTCCGGAGTCAGATTGGTGATAGGAGAGTTAATGCCGTAGCCATACATTTTGGCCGTCTCCTTGAGGCCGTATGCAGTGGGAACAGAAAGGATTTTCAAACCCTCGACGGAAGAATCGGGCAGGCTCTCCCTAGCCTTGGATTTGCCCCTGAAAGCATTACTAATCCTCTTCATGATTTGAAAAAGCAAAGATAAAAATCAAAGTGCTTTGGGAGAGAAGAGAAGGGATGCGGTTTTGAGAGAGAATGGGGAAGAAAAGAGTTCCAATCTCTTTTTAAACTGCCGTGCGGAATTCGAGGAGTTTTAATTTATCTGAAACTGTCCCTCCATGCCGCAGGCGACATCAGTCCATGCCGCCGGCGATATCACTTAGGCCGCCGGCGACATCGCCTCATTTAGTTCAAATTTTGAAATTATCTGACCAGTCAAAGCTGACACGTGGCATCCATGTCGCCGGCGACATCAGCCCATGCCGCCGGCGACATCACTCAAACCGCCAGAAACATAAACTCATGCCGCCGGCGATGTAAGTCATGCCGCCAGCGATGTTCCCCCTCCAAACTAGATTTTCAAAACGAGCCCAACCGAAGGGCGATATCTTTTAAACGAAAGCCCAACCGAAGGGCGATATCTGCAAAACGTAAGTCCGACCAAGGGACAAACAATCTGCAAAGCGCGAGTCCGACCAAGGGGCAATCTGCAAAACGCGAGTCCAACCAAGGGACCGACGATCTGCAAAACGCGAGCCCGACCAAGGGACAAACAACTGCAAAGTGCGAGTCCGACCAAGGGACAAACAACTGCAAAGTGCGAGTCCGACCAAGGGACGAACCGCCAACAAAGCATAAGTCCGACCAAGGGACGAACCGTCAACGAAGCGTAAGTCCGACCAAGGGACGAACCGCCAACAAAGCGAGTCCGACCAAGGGACGAACCGCCAACAAAGCATAAGTCCGACCAAGGGACGAACCATCAACAAAGCGTGAGTCCGACCAAGGGACAAACCGTCAACAAAACATAAGTCCGACCAAGGGACGAACCGTCAACGAAGCGTAAGTCCGACCAAGGGACGAACCGTCAACGAAGCGTAAGTCCGACCAAGGGACGAACCGTCAACAAAGCGTAAGTCCGACCAAGGAACGAACCATCGACAGAGCATAAGTCCGACCAAGGGACGAACCAGTCATCCTTCAGGTATCATTCCTATCCCTTGCTCTTTCGGGTGATCATACTGACCTATGGCAGCAGTGATCCCCCGAGGGGCAGCCTGTGAGCACGGGATTTTGCAGTCCCTCTCGCGAGACGATGATGACGTGTACCCGATTTCAATACCTCAAAATAAAAGTTCGCTTCAGAATTTTTATTACCAAAATAATATTCCTTGTGAATTTTATAATTGGTAGAATCCAGTTCGGCATGGCCGATAACGCGTTCGGTAGGAGCTTGAACCGATGATTTACACCCAAATTAAATAATGTCCATTAAAATATTGTTAAGGGCCATAAAGATGCTTTTTTCCACTATTAAGCCACTTTTTCCCGGTTTTTTGGCTTCTTTTGACCCACTAACTGAAGGTATGTTGAAGGCTGATGCCGCCCAGAGCATCATCCATGTCGCCGGCGATATGACCATACCGCCGGCGACATGGATCATACCGCCGGCGACATTACGATGCCGCCGGCGATATGACTCGAAGCGGGTCCTCTTACAGACAGCCTTTTCGACCACTTTCGGTGGAATTATTAAAAAAGGCCCCAAAAAGCACCCCATTTCACCTATAAAAGGGCACCTTGGGCTGCACTTGAGAGAGGGGAGGAAAAAAAAAAAGAAAAGGAGAAAAGGGATTTTTAAGGTAGAAATAGATAACAGTGAGATAAGAATTAGATAAAACAGAAAAAACGGGATTCCGACCCATTTTTCCTGGTTTTTCTTCTTTGAACTCTCTGATTGTGAGTTGAAATCGACAATTCTTTAAGTCAAAATCATCTTGGTAGAACTTAGAAACCAAAAGACACTAAAAATCATTATTAAATCATCGTAACAAGCTCCCCGGAGGTGTTTTATTCGGATCACGAAGAGGTGGATTCACAACCCCGAGGTAAAAATCCTGAGTCTCATAGCTCTTTGGCATTGTTATTAGTGATTTATAAGAATTTTCGTTCATTTACGATCTTTTGAGTTTTCGGTCACTTTGACTACAAACCACTGCTATAGCAAGGAATTGGAGTCACCGGAGACATGTAATGTTGCCGGCTGTATCACCCATGTCGCGAGAGGCATCGTTGGTACCGCCGCTAGCGTCACATTCCCCGGAGACCTCGCTTTCTCGCGAAATCCTTTCTTTACGGTATTCAGAAAACCCTATGCCCATCTGCATGCTGATGTCGCCCGTGACATAGTTGATGTCGCCGGCGGCATCATCCATGCCGCCAGCGACATCAATTATTTCGCCGGCGGCATCAGATGCAATCGGCGGCTTGGCTTTCTGGACAGCAGTATCGTTTTCGTTTGTTTCCAAACTAATTTATTTTCTGAAGCTAGGATCTATAGTGTAACGATGGAGATTCGAAATCTCCTGAAAACAGACCCGCCCCATAACAAGTGGTATGTTCATTTGTAATCCGATTAAAGCTACAACCGAATCTGAAATTTGGACAAAAATGGAATTTCCCCTCAAACGCCATTCGAACCTCATTTTAGCCATTCAATCGGGCTTTATGATATTATAAATAGATATGCCACATTCGTGTCAACTATCATCTGCAGGTGGGTATATATCGGACATTCGGGTATTTTATTTGTTACGTAGAAAAAGTACAGGACTTGAAAATTTTGTAATAATTATACTTTCCGCACTTACTTTTCTTTTGCAATTGTAAATATTTTATTTATCGCTTCAATTGCTTGATAAACGCGAAAACCACAAAATAACTGAAAATACGAATAAATAGGGTGGATTAAACCGATTAAGAAAGAATGAAGTATCCTAACTTGGCCTAATGAAAAGTACATAACATCATCCGAACTCGGAATCTCTACTTAAGGTATGGTCCAACCACCCGGTGGGAAAATCGGACTGAAAATTTCCCGGTTGAGCTGAACCGGGTAGCGACTCTATTCTAAGTACGGGGTTTCGATCTCGTATCTTTTAAGCATTACAATACACAAAATCATTTTCTTTTCAACCATATCACACTCGTCTCCCCGACGCACAAAAAGAGGGCCCGCCCGACAGGGCCCGGCCCCGCGCCGCAGCCGCTCGAACCGTCGTCCGCTCACAAGCACGGCTGGCCGGAATCAGTAGAGAGCTCGAGAGAGGGGGATCTCACTCCTTGTCTTTATTAGAAGCAAGTTTACAGGCTGATTTACTTGATGTCCTCAAACAAGAGGAATTGCTTTGGTTCCAAAAATCCTGACAAAAGTGGATAACTGATAGGGATAGAAATACTCGCTACTTCCATATCTCTATGCTAACATGGAGAAAGCGCAATCGCATTGAAAAGTTGAAGTATAATGAGGGAGTTTTGATTGATAATCAAGAGCAGTTGAAGAAGCACATTGTCCAATTCTTCCAAGATTTGTTCTCAGCTGATACTCACTCTGAAGAAATTAACCAATATAAAGCTGCGATCTTCCCTTTGGTTGACCTTGATTTAATCAATGATGCATTTAGACCTGTTTCCAATATTGAGGTGGAAAACGCCATCTTCGACACGGGGGCAATGAAAGCATTGGGTCCACTCTGAAGAAATTAACCAATATGAAGCTGCGAGCTTCCCTTTGGTTGATCTTAATTTAATCAATTATGCTTTTAGACTTGTTTCCAATATTGAGGTGGAAAACGCCATCTTCGACATGGGGGCAATGAAAGCACCGGGTATTGATGGGTTACCCGCAAGCATTTTCCATAAGCATTGGAGCACTGTGAAAGCGAGAGTGATTGAATTTGTTATGGCAACTTTTGCTAGCAAAATTGACTTGTCAGGCGTCAATGAGACTTTACTTGTCCTTATTCTCAAAGTTGTGCAACCAGAGAGTATCACCCTATTAAGGCCTATAAGCCTATGCTCGATCATTTACAAAACTATCACCAAGATTATCTCAAAGCGAATAAAATCTATTTTGTCTACTCTTGTTGGCCCAAACCAAAGCAGCTTCGTTCCGGGAAGGAATATAAATGATAACATTATTATTGCTCAAGAACTAATCCACTTTATGAGAATCAAGAAAGGGAAGAAGGGATTTGGGGCTATCAAAATAGACCTTGAACGCCTAAGATGGGACTTCATTACTGATATGCTGAAGAGTACAGGTATGCCTAATCAGTGGGTAGATCTAGTCTCAAAGTGTATTTCAACTTCATCTATGCAGATTGAGTTCAATGGAAGCATGACAGAGAAATTTTTCCCTTCCTGAGGAATAAGATAAGAGGACCCAATATCCCCTTATCTGTTTGTGCTTTGTATGGAATGCCTGAATCACATTATCCAATCAAAAGTTGACGCAGGCAGATGGAAGGGGATCAAAGTGTCGAGAAATAGCCCAACCATCTCTCACCTATTTTTTTGCGGATGACCTACTTCTCTTTGGTGAAGCCTCGATGGAACAAATGGCCATAATGGAAGAGTTTATGCATTCTTTTTATGATATATCTGGTCAACACATTAGCTTATCAAAATCAAGAATGTGTGTATCTCAGAATGTCAACTCTGCGATTGCTCGAGCTATTAGCAAGAAATGTGGAAGTCCCCTTACCGCTTGCTTAGGAAAATATTTAGGAGTTCCGTTGTTGGAGTCACGGGTTGGCAAGTCCACCTTCTCCAAAGTTGTTGATAAAGTACAATCAAAATTGTCAGGCTGGAAAGCAGCCACACTCTCCGTGGCTGGTAGATCTAATCTCAATAAATCTATCACAAGCGCCATCCCAAATCATGTCATGCAAACCAACTTGCTTCCAGCATCTACTCTTGAGCGGTTGGACAAAGCAAATAGAGGTTTTCTTTGGGGGAAGAAGACGGGAAACAGAAAGATCAATCTGGTAGCTTGGGAGAATGTCTGTCTGCCTTGAAACAATGGGGGTCTCGGAATTCGGAGATGCAAACCGCACAACCAAGCGTTGCTAATGAAACTTTTGTGGCGTATGTATAAAGAGCCGAACACCCTTTGGGTTAAGCTTTTGAAAGGAATATACATGAGGAACAAAGATATTTTTGATCTTGAGGAAATCAAGACTAGAAAGTCTCACTTATGAAGAAGCATCTTATCAGTAATGGCAGAATTTAAAAAGGGAATCAGATAGGCACCCAGGAACGGAGAGTCAGTCCTATTTCGGAAAGATACATGCCTTCCTGACAAGCAGTTGGAAAAGATTGCTATTTCAATTCCCCGAGAACAACTCTTCTATAAAATTTCAGATTATATATCCACATCTGGCGATTGGAATTGGAGTACCTTGGAGCCGTTCCTTCCACATGACATTCTACTACAATTGGCGGCTGTCAAAATTCATGAAGACCCAAATGAAAAAGATCAGCTTGTATGGAGCATGTCCTCGTCAGGAATGTTCTCGACAAAATCAGCCTTTGCTATGCTTTCCCCGATAGTGGCTTCTCCCAATGAGCCTATGTTTAAACTCATTTGGAAATTGCGGTTGCCACATCGAATTCAGTTCTTGATCTAGTTAGCTTTTCAAGACAAGCTGCTTGTTGGGGGATTCCGATAGAATGAAGCCTTGAATATCTGTAAAAAACGTCTCTCAATCCTTGTTGAAGAAATCTGATAAAATGATGCATGGATACTTCTGAAGTCGTGACGAACACTTTCAGATTGAATCTTATTTGGCGGTTCTACCAAATAGATCAATCGGATAAAATCAAAAACGACAAGAACTTAGAATGAACTTTTGTTGTGAAGAAAAGCGAACCAAAAATTGCAGAAATCGTTGCAAAAAACTCTTTCTGTAAGTGTTGCCAATGCCATGTTTTATAGACCTGATACGAACAGTCGCAACTCTTCAGAACAGAAGTGTTGCGAACAGACATGTCCATTCGAGCAGCTGCAACAGTTCATAACAGAAGTGTTGCGAGAGGTAGCTCTCGGACCCTCGTAAGCTAAGTATCGTAATTGAACTCGAACAAGCGTGCACTCCGCACTCTCCTAACTTGTTCGATGAAATATTACGACTGCATTGGTCAACCAGTTGATCCAATTACACTAAAATACCAACACTGCTGACTAACGAGGAACGCTGCAGGCGACACCTTATTAACTACACTAACTGTGCCTGCTGCCCCTATATCTGCTGAAACTATCCTACATACGTTAAGGGACTGCAGCCAAAACCGACATATTTGGGGCAAGCTTGAAGTGCACAAATTTTTGCCAGACTTTTTCTCCTACCCGAATGAGGCTTGGTGGTGCAAGAACCTGAGATGTGTGGACAAGGGTAATGGGAATATCCCATGGAACCTGATTTTCTGCTATACAGCCTGGTTCATTTGGAAATGGCGTAACTTGAGGGTCTTTCAAAATGGCAATGGAATTCCAATTGAAAAGCATGCTACCATTATGGTCTTTCAAAATCAAGAATCTCACTATAAATATAGTTAAATATATTAATTAAGCAACGATTTATATATATTTTTATGAGTTTTATTGTTTAATTGGTGAGTTGGGTTATGTTTCAATTAAAATAGAATTGACCAAATCAACCAAAAATACATGAAGTAAAGAATCGGAATTGAACTGTTGAAATTAAAAAATCAAAATTTATCAGTTCAATTAATTATATTGGTTAAGTTTAGTTTTTTAACGCCCCTAATTTTATCCATGTTATATCATGCTTTGAACATCAAATTTAATTGAAACAAAATTCTTCATATATTAAATCACTTCATTCTTCATGCATATTTACGAGTTTCGATTCCAATGACTCACCAAACAATTTATATTATTATAATATAATAAATCTTATTGTTATATTAGAATTCAAAATTATAACTATAAGAGTATTTATAGTATATGTTCAATACCAAATTTCTAATACATTTTACTGACACATTAATAAAAATAGACATAAAATTAAAAAATAAATTTCAGTAAATTTTTAAACTCTCTTTCTAATATAATGTCTCAAAATATATTTCTTTCAAATTTAAAGACTATTTGAATTATATTCGACAAATAAACATCAATTAGAAAGTTAAGTTATTATTTTTATAATATTTTAACCATTTAGTAAATATTTAGTCTTTCTTGTTATTATTCAAATATAAAAAACTAGATTTTTATGATGTTTTGTATATTTATAAGACTATAAAATTATTATCATATACCATTTTCATTCTACGTACAACATAATTATTGAAAACATAAACTAATGGATATACTCAAAATGAAAGTATTAGTAATTAGAAATTCATGAGAATCTAATGTAAAAAAGAAAACAAACCACGGTTTTGAAAATCGGACCGGATCGGCCAGTTGAATTCGATCGGAACCGATGACTGGTTCGGTCGAATTTCATCCGATTCTTGACAAAGTTAAGAACCGGTCAACGCCAGATTGAACTGACCGGTTAAATTTGAAACCAACGAGTTCAACCAGTCCTGATTTACAGGGTCACAAATTTAAAAATATTTTTTGTTGTTTATAGGGATTGAACTCAAGTTATTTTTCAAATATGAAAAACTAGCTTTTTATGATGTTTTGTATATTTATAAGACTATAAAATTATTATCATATGTCATTTTCATTCTACATACCACATAATCATTAAAAACACAAATTAATGGAGATACTCAAAATGAAATTATTAGTACTTAGAAATTCATGAGAATCTAATGTAAAAAAGAAAACAAACCACGGTTTTGAAAATCGGATCGGATCGGCCAGTCGAATTCGATCGGAACCGATGACTGGTCCGGTCGGATTTCATCCGATTCTTGACAAAGTTAAGAATTGGTCAACGCCAGATTGAACTGGCCGGTTAAATCTGAAACCAACAGGTTCAACCAGTCCTGGTTTACAGGATCACAAATTTTAAAAATAATTTTTGTTATTTGTAGGGATTGAACTCAAGTTATTTTTCAAATATGAAAAACTAGCTTTTTATGATGTTTTGTATATTTATAAGACTATAAAATTATTATCATATGCCATTTTTATTCTACATACAACATAATCATTGAAAACACAGAGATACTCAAAATGAAAGTATTAGTAATTAGAAATTCATAAGAATCTAATGTAAAAAAGAAAACAAACCACGGTTTTAAAAATCGGACCGGACCGGCCGGTTGAATTCGACCGAAATCAGTGACTGATCCGGTCGGATTTCATCCAATTCTTGACAAAGTTAAGAACCGGTCAACGCCCGGTTGAACTGGTTGGTTAAATCTGAAACCGGTCGGTTCAACCAGTCCCGGTTTATAGGGTCACAAATTATAAAAATATTTCTTATTGTTTGTAGGGATTGAACTCAAGACCTCTAATTTTTAGACCTTATGCTCAATCACTGAACCACTACAATTAATTAATAGGTAATTCTCACTTTATAAGTTTATATCATAAATCATTTAACTTTAAAATTATTTTAAATGAAACTAATTTATTATTCTTAAAAAAACTAAAAAAAATACAAAAAAAATACATTTTAATTTTTGTTTAATATATCATTTGAATTTGATTGAATATATTATATTTTAAATTTATTTCATTCAATTATAAATTATTTTTTAATTTTTTAATACAATTAATGACATTTAAATTTTTAAACAATTTTTTAAATCAATTTGTAAACTTAATATTTTTTATTTAATATATTATATTCAAAGTTATACGTTTTATATATTAATTCTTTAAGTGAATAATTTTTATATAATATAAATAAATTTAATGTTTATAATCCATTGTTTTCATTACATTATGTTGTATTTAATTTTTTATTTAAAGTATTAATATGAATTATATAAAGTAATAATATAAAATATTATCAATTGTTGGTAAGATATAACTTATATTTACATATTTAATATTAAATTATTAAAAATTAACATTTTAATTTATTTTAAAAAAATTTGGTTTGACCATCAATTTAATTCGGTTGAACATTAAATTTTATGACTCCCTCCCTTCACCGGTTCGATTGTCGATCTGGGTCTAAAAACCAAGAAATAAACTGAAAAGGGTTAACTTCAAAAACCTCCCATGTGGTTTCACTCAATTTTAAAAAGGCCCTTGTGTTATTTTTTTTCAAAAGGGCCCTTGTGATATCAAATGTTAGCAATTAAGGATTTTTTCATAATAAAGTTAGTTTTGTTGAGTTTGTAAGACAAATTATAATATGTTTTTGCTTTAAATTTTGAAAAATTTGGGATTTGAAGCAACTATCCTTTACTAATTCAACACAACTAACTTTATTGAGAGAAAATCTATTTTTTTATTAATTTTTAATATCACAATTGGCCTTTTAAAAAAACTAATACAAGAAATTTTTTAAAAATAAGTGAAATAACTCAAGTCAAAAAAAAAAAAGATAAGCATGAGCACACACTTGGGAAAGAAAACAGTGTAAAAATGGAAGACTCCCACTTTAGCTAGCTATCCTAAGAAAGCCCATTTATTTTAGATGGCCCAGCCCATTTAGTTAAGCATTTACTATTATTTGCAAGCTTTACAAGAAAATTTCAGTCAACAAATAATAATCAGTGAGGGGGATGTTTGTTTGGAGAAATTATACTAAGCACCCTGTATTATGTACCTTTCACACTCATTGATTTGATTAATACGTAACAATTTTTATATTATAATAATAAAAAATGACTAAGTATCATCAGAAAGTAGAATTATGCACCTTTCACACACGTAATAATTTTTGTATTATAATAATAAAAAATGGCTCGTATAAAGGTAGTCCGTACAAAACCTTGTTTGTTCGGCTATTTTGTAAGACGATTTAGCATTTTGGCTCCACTTTAGCTAACTATCCCAAGAAAGCCCATTTAGTTTAGGTGGCCCAGTCCATCTTGCTACAGACTACGTAGCATTTATTTACTAGTATTTGCAAGCTAACAAGAAAATTTCAGTTCATTCAAAAAAAAAAAAAAATTTCAGTCAACAAATAATAATCCGGGGTGCTTTTCCGAGATTTTATATAGAGCACCTGTATTTTGTATCATTCGCATTAACCGAATGATACGTAATAACTTTTTAAAGTATAATAATAAAAAATAACTATATGTCTATTCGGGAGTAGAAATGGTATTGAATATCCGGTACTCTGTACAAAATCCCGTTTGTTAGGCCATTTTGTAAGAGGATTTAGCATTTTGGCTCGATAATGCTCTTCTAAGGTGCTTAGTAAACATTTTACTAACGGGATTGACAAATAATATGTATTTTGCCAGAAACCTCAAATTAAACCTTTTAGTGATGCTCTTTTATAAGATAAAAATTAACAAATATATTATTGTATACATTTAAGAAGAATGATTTTTTTTGCTCATCTGATTCATCGGAGCTTTGCTTCAACTACGTCCAGATCTAATTCGGGTCGCGCACTTAGCTATGGTGGGTAAGTCTCCCACAAAGGATTTAACAAGAACTATTTATGAATTAAACAAATGTCAAACACTAATTATGACTTTTCAAACAACTACCTATAACCGTTATTGAGTATTGCGTAACAGTTTAATAAGGTTGCTGCAGCAGTGTGGCACCTGTGATTTTACTTTATTTTGAAACAATTGAATTAAAAAATTGTTGATTGTTGGAACTCTTACTCTAGTCCAAGATGCTTGGACTTCAATTAAATAATAGAATACATAAAAAATGATATAAATAGGCAATCTGTAATCAGAAGAAGGATGGAATGATTCTATGCAATATTTCTATGGCTTTGTTGATTCATTAATATTTAAAGAGTGGAACGAAGACTAGAAATATTCAAAATATTATTCATAATAAGAGAGTCTCTGCCCTGATATTCTCTAACTCAAATCTCTGTCAGAAAGAATCGTCTATCCCGGATATGATATTTTTTGGTCATACGCAAATTAATATATGAAGTAAATAAATTATGTTCTTTTAATAAAAAATATTCTATAAATAATTTTAGCTCATGTGTGATTAAGGTTTTTTTTTAAATATCGACTTTCAACCTTTGAGATTCAAGTAGCCATTTTATTACTAAGATCAAACACTCTTAAAATCTAATTATAAAATAAAATATATAATCGAATGATTAATAAAAATAAATTTGTTAGAAATATAATAATAATATAATGAAAGAAAGAAAGTTGAGAAATATGATATATCTATTATCTCTTGGTGTGTTTACATGGAGTGATGAAAACAATCAATATTTATAGGAGAAATAAGGGAGGTTAATAGTTCTTACATAAATGAAGATTAAATGAAATTTAAATAAATTATAAATGAACATCAATAATATCCAAAAACGTTATTTTTTAACGCTCCCCTTTAATGTTCATTATTGCGAATGGCTGCCTCGTTAAAAACCTTACCAAAGAAAAACTCTATGTGACAAAAACTTTGGTTAAGGGAAAAAGAATACAGTGTTTACTCCCCGTGTTTGTAAGAATGTTGAAGATCCTTGAGACGACGCATTCCAATGTTGTAAGCTAACTTCTTGAAAGTTACAGTAGGTAATGCATAGGTGAACAAGTTTGCTAAATTGTTGTAGGAGCGAATTTGTTAAATACTGATTTTACCATTAATGTAACATTCCTTCAGTTGAGTGATACAAGCTGCAATGTCTTCATATATCGTCATCAGATATTCTTTAGCCGTTGATTTTCCACATGCATCTCGAATATGCTATATTAATGATCTTAACCACACGCATTCACAACTAGCCACATGAATTGCTATTAATTCAACATGATTTGAGGAAGTAGTGGTGATATTTAGCTTCACTGATCGCCAAGATATAGTCGAACTTTCATATGTGAATAAATAACTCAATTGAGACCGAGCTTTTTGTGGGTCGGATAAATAACTCGCATCTGCATATTCGACCAATTCACTCTTATTTTCATATGAATAAAACAAACTCAAATCAATGGTTCCTCGAAAATAACACATTAGGTGTTTAATTCCATTCTAATATCTTCGAATTTGTGCAGAACTATATCTTCACAATAATTAATACCAAATATAATACCATGTCTTGTATTGTTAGCTAGATGTATTAATGCATCTATTGCACTGCAATATGGTACTTCAGGGCGAAGAATTTTTCATTATCTTCTCGATGATGAAACTAGTCATTTTTCACATCAATTGATCGTACAACCATTGAATTGCTCAATGGATGTACTTTGTGTAACGCCCCCCTATAAGGAGCGCCACGGTAACAATAAACACCCAATAAACAACTATACTCCACTGTATAGAATTCAATACTTATAGATTTAATACGTACAAATACCAATATAATGTTTTAAACTCCAAATTGTACTCCAAATATTTCTCAATGCCACTTTACATTTCTCTCTCTAGTACATGTCATTATTCTACAAACCATAATATTACATTAAAATACATATCCACCTCGAGTCCTTCCTTATTTGCTCTTTAAGTTGATCCACCTGTACCACTTTGGTCCAAGCTATCTACAAGTTCTCCACCTACGCGTAGAAAATCAACTACACGCTAAGCAATTTGCTTAGTGGTGTCCAAAAAAAATAACTTTGAATATTTTTAAAATAGAAACAAAGTATATTTATAAGTCAAAAACAAATTAACCAACTTTATGAAAACAACTCACAAAACTTATATAATAATCCTTTTAAGGTATGATCAAATTTATATCCAATCTTTTCCAAACACTTTAACCACATATTGCCCAAAGTAAACAAGTCCTGAATAACGGTAAAATGGATACGGGAGCGGACAAGCCCGAAGCCAAAGCTTCAAAATCAATATATCGGTCAAGCCCGAAGCCGAAGCTTAAAAAATCAATATATCGGTCAAGCCCGAAGCCGAAGCTTCAAAAATCAATATATCGGTCAAGCCCGAAGCCGAAGCTTCAATATCAATATATATATATCTCATAATATCGGCCAAAGCCCGAAGCCAAAGCTTCAATTGTTTGTACAGTACTGTACCCCCCTTTATTGGCGCCAATCTACCCTGACCCGTATTCTACTCGTTTAATAAGGGCAATAAATCAAAGCAACATCTTAAAAATTCCAGTATAAACCATCAATCATAATTCAACATAACTTCAGTAATTAAGAAATCCAAATCTCAAATTTTTAAGCATCAAACTTCAATTAAAACTCAATAAAATCAATATCATACTTTCCAGAATTTTTCCAGGTTTCATAACCTGACTTCGCCTGCATTTTTCACTATCAAAACATCATCCAATCGAAGAACTTTCTTCTAAACACAATTAGCCACATGTCTCAGCTTTCCAAAACCACCAGAATCACAGAAATCCAAATTTTATAACCAAAGTTATGATCAAAATACTAAACAGTGTACTAAGCTGAGATTTTCCGAAAACAGATTTCATGACTCAACTTCAAACGAAAATTTCACATTGAAAACGAACGAAATTCAACAAGGTTTCTTCAGAACATATGTTCCTTACTTTCTGTAGATATTAATAGAATCAAGAATCGTTCAAATCGGATTTATATAACAAGAGAAAACATTAAAACAAAACAGGTATATAATCTGGAAAATTTCCCGAAAAATCGAGAAATCGAAATTCGAGACACAAACCTTTTTTTATGCTCTTTCTAGCTCTCTTCTACCCCTTTTGCCATTGATTTACTTGCAATAGCTTCCTCTACAACAGCCATATATATTTCTATCAAGATATTGCATAAATAAACTTCCTAATACCATAAATATGCTTAATCTATCATGAATTCTACTAATTAAGCTTTAATTTCACTAAAAATCACTCACCTCAAACTCGGGTTACTATTCATCCGAATCTTAATTTCTGAAATCCTCCTCTTCTAGTCTTGATTGACTGAAATTGATGATGATAGAGGGCTTAAGGATCGATTTCTAGCAAGAATTCGAAGTTGAATCGAAGAAATCGGAAGTTTTTGGATTATGAAAATTTTTGATTAAAGAGAGGAAGGATGGAGAAGAAATAGAAGAAATGAGATAAGGAAATGAAGATGCAGCAATGTATTTGTGTTTTTTCTTTTTTTTTTTTTTTTTTCAATTTCCAATATTACCCTTGGACAAATAATTAAATGTCCAATTCATCCTTCTTACTATAATTAGCTCTTATTTCCTCATGCCTTATATCCAATAACAACAATAACAATAAAAATAATTTCGATGATATTTTTAATACCATAGTAATTTATTATAAGCAAATTTTGGAAATTTCGGTTCGTTACAATTTAACTGTAACACCCCGAGTTCGACCGACTGCCCCCACAAACCAACACAAGTCTTTCCAGTGAGCTTTGTCCTCACTTCCTGGAAATTACTTCCCAGGAGGTCACCCATCCTAAGATTGCTCCAAGTCAAGCACGCTCAACTTTGGAGTTCTCTCGGATAGGCGCCCGAAAAGAAGGTGCACCTTGTTGGTATAGGTAGTACCAATTAAATCTCTTAAGTCTCTCTCAATTGTAATGTCCCATACCATTACAACCTTGAAATCCTTAACCGTTCTCAATTCTGCTGTCCTATACCAGCACAATCTCGAAACTCTCTCTTTCGGGTGTGGATTCGGTTCATTCCTGTCCCCAACGACATCCTTCATGGCCGCTCTTTGCTCAGGTCTTCTACCCCGGCGCCACCCCTCTTAGGACCGGGTCGTTACAGGCCCACCAGCTTCCACCTGGTTCGTCCCCGAACCACACCGTACTGGGAGAGAGCTGGCTCTGATACCAAACTGTAACACCCCGAGTTCGACCGACTGCCCCCACAAACCAACACAAGTCTTTCCAGTGAGCTTTGTCCTCACTCGCTCACTTCCTGGAAATTACTTCCCAGGAGGTCACCCATCCTAAGATTGCTCCAAGTCAAGCACGCTCAACTTTGGAGTTCTCCCGGATAGGCTCCCGAAAAGAAGGTGCACCTTGTTGGTATAGGTAGTACCAATTAAATCTCTTAAGTCTCTCTCAATTGTAATGTCCCATACCATTACAACCTTGAAATCCTTAACCGTTCTCAATTCTGCTGTCCTATACCAGCACAATCTCGAAACTCTCTCTTTCGGGTGTGGATTCGGTTCATTCCTGTCCCCAACGACATCCTTCATGGCCGCTCTTTGCTCAGGTCTTCTACCCCGGCGCCACCCCTCTTAGGACCGGGTCGTTACACTTTGTCCATATTAAATCATTTCAACACCTTTTATGTATAATTCGATTGATGCACTAAAATTCCTCTATTTAGATGTTCAATTTGTAAATCAAGACAAAACTTTGTTTTTTCAAGACCTTTCATCCCAAATTCTATTTTCTAGGAATCCAGCTTTTGGAATCTCTTTAGGAGTTCCGATGATATTTAAATCACAAACATTGAGATGATGGTAAATTCAGATCATGCTTTCTTTATGAAAATACATGGACAAATATGATCATTTTTATAACCATCTTTCAATAAATATTCACTGAGATGATTATACAACATGCGTCTACACTATTATAATCTATATAGAGATCTTTGCATATGCATTAAATAAAGTTTTCATATTCCATATTTTTTAGCAGTTTTGATCCTTCAGGGACTTTCATGTCAATGTCAAATGCATATTTAAATTTTCTTGCACTGTCTAACTTAAAATAACTTGTGCGTTAAATCTCACTTTATATCTCAATACTATATTTTCTCACTAAAAAAATTTGTACGCGAAAGTTTTACCCATTGTTATGAACAACAGATCCATACACTTCTATTTTTTTTAAGAGAATTCAACTCTACTTGAAAAATAACTTTCCATTTTTGCTAACCACATCTAGTTTAAATTCTTGAACAAACTGCAGTTCATGAATCATATTCTCATTCTCAATATTCAGTGCCACATGACAGGCAATTTATGGTCTAAAACCAATTTATTCTCTATCACATTATTTTTCGGTACTAATATAATTTAGGGTTAACTTCAAAAATCCTCCGAGTGGTTTCACTCATTTTCAAAAAGGCTCTTGTGTTATTTTTTTAAAAGGGCCCTTGTAGTATCAAATGTTAGCGATTAAAGGTTTTTTTTCATAATAAAGTTAGTTATGTTGAGTTCGCAAGACGAATTATCATATTTTTTTCTTTAAAATTTGAAAAATTTGGGATTTGATGAAAATATCCTTTGCTAACTCAGCACAACTAACTTTGTTGAGAGAAAATCCGTTTTTTTGCTAACTTTTGATACCACAAGGGCCCTTTTAAAAAAAATAACACAATGGCCTTTTTGAAAATGAGTGAAACTACAGGTGGGGTTTTTTAAGTTAACCCTATAATTTATATTTCTTCGTTTTCAATAACTTCATGTGTTTGTACTTCAAGTGTTAGTACTTCTACAAAAAGTGCATTTATATTAGTACACTTATTTATGATAAATTATAAATAAAATATGAATATGAAGCAAGAACATAAATAATAATAATAATAATAATATATACTGAAATGAAAAATAATTAAATATATCTTTATCTTTAATATTAATATTTTTTTTGTCGACAATTTCCTTTTTGAGAATTTTTATCCTTTAATCAATTGGTCATTCATGCTTCAGGCATGACAAAGCGCTTTTTTTAATTGATTTTTCATAAAACTCAATATGAATTAATGTATTTACTAATATATGAAAGCTCAATACTCATTTTGGATCTATATGAGAAAGTGATGGAGCATTCCATATTATTTTCCTTTCCAAAATTATATTTCTATTCTCCCTCCTAATTTTGGGAAAGTGCTATCAAAATAATAATCTGCAAATCATGCAGTAATTATATTATCAATTAATGACTCAGTTATAATTAATTATTGAAGGAGAGATTTATAGCCAATAAATATTTTTAATCACCTTTGTGGACTTATTTTAGTCCTTTATGATGTAGCAATAAACACATATATTGCACAACTAAAATCTTTAAGATGAGAAATATTGGACTAATGACTAAAAGTTAATTGTAATGGAGAAAAATCTTGGTAACTTGTTGGTCTTAAATATATAAGATTTGTTGCATGCAATATTGCATAACCCCAAATTGTAGTTGAGATATTTGTTCGCATAATTAACATTCATGTAGTTAATTGCAGACGTTTAATATATAATTCTGCCAGATTATTTTGAGCTTGAACATATGCTATTGGAATTTCAACTTTTATCCCAATTTATAAACAAATCATTAAAAGTATGGAATGTAATTCTCCAGCATACATGTGACGTCTCATTGAACATGTGTTTCCACTTCTTCAGGAAGTGTACTTAATAACTAAAAATTCACATTGTGGATTGGCTAGTCCACATATATCACATTGTAAGAATGGAGATCAATTCCAACCTTACTTTTGGAAGGTTTTATTATCAATTTTCAATGCGAACAAGCAACACATAATAATCTATTTCTTTGAAGAAACTTCTGGTTCTTCAATTAATGCCAAGTGCATTTTTCAAAATTTATCTCATCATTTTCAAATCAGAATGATCTAATTTTACACGTGTAAATCCATATATTTTGATCAAAAACTCTGGTTTTAAGACATTCTTTTAATGTCTTCTTTCACAACTAATTTTACAAATAAAATTTTATGAGAATTCAGGGAAAGAATGCATTTTCTATTATAATTATTGTTCCCCTTCATAATAAAATATCAACTCTTATGGAGCCTTGTATTATACTTGTAACATCAGATATAATAGTAACTTTTGTATTACTCATATTTGATGTAGAAAAATATTCACCTTCTTCTTGAGCTTTTAACAATTTTTATCCCCTTGATACATGAATACTGGCTCTTCAGGAGTGTTCAACAATTTTGTGTTACCAATATCATGATAATATTCATTTTACTCATATCCGGACTATAACATTTGCTTTATTAGCACTGATATCAATTAATACCAGGAAATATTCATTTCCTTTTATCAAACATTTCAATTTGATATTCCATTTCTAGTAGTCATTATTATCATTAATTTGATATTCCACTATAAGTGAAAATTGCTAGCACACTCGTTTAAAATAAAATGATACCATATATTAATATAATTTAACATAGATCTACAAGATCTTTAATAGTCGACCGTCTTACTATAATATATTTTATAACTTGAATAAAATTAAGTAAATAATAATAAAATAAAATAAAAACTAAAATTAAATGTTAATAAAAGTAAAAATATAAATGTTAGATTAGTGAATAAATAACATAATATTCTATCATTATAGTCATATTGTCACAAGTATTGGGTATATTATATGCCCAAATTTCATTTTTCATTTCAGGTGGTTATATAATTATATTAATGACTACAAGTTTACCATTAAAATTTCTATAATAATGTAATATTCACTTCAGGGAGTATATCACAATTACTTCAAAGAATATATTTGATCTAACAAAACATGTCATTTGCTTTTTTAACAAAAGCTTTATTCATTATTTTTTCACTATTCATGAAATTCAATATTCAGGTGAATAGTAATCGTATACATAAATAGTATCATATCCATGAATAGTAATCATATACGTATGTATGAATAGTATCAGTATAAAACAGTAAATGCATACTCAAACAGTAAATGATGGCAAAATTAAATTTTGGAAATGAATTGTGGATTATAATTTTACTATTCATCAAAATTCTCAATTTTCGGTAGTAATTAGAATGGACAGCACCACCGATTTCGTTTTAATTTTCTCATCGTTGTGATATATTTATTTCGAAAAATTATATCCGTGTGGAAATCATTAATTATTCATGGCTTAACGCATCCATTGCCCCTCAAATTTGGCACGTTTTGTCACATGCCACCCCGAACTTTCAAGTAAATCACTTTACTCCCTAAAGTTGGCAAAACTAATACAGTTTGCCCCCTCAGTGCCACGTGTCAACTTCTGGTTGGTGAGAGAAAAATCTAAAAATGACATCTTTGAAAAGTCAAGCCAACCAGAAATTGACACGTGGCACTGAGGGGGCAAACTGTATTAGTTTTTCCAACTTTAGGGGATAAAGTGATTCACTTGAAAGTTGGGGGTGGCATGGACAAAACGTGCCAAGTTTGAGGGGCAACACATGTGTTTGGTCATTATTTATCTTAGTGCTGCTTTAGGATCACGTACTGCACATATAAGTTTATATCATATATTTACATCCACATAAAATGAGTCTTTTGATGGATATATTAGTTTCATATGCTCGTAATTTTTCGAATATCTTCAAGATCTTTTATAGTAAAATAAACATGATATCATTATTCAAAGATATTCTAGGATCTTGATATAAATATATATTTTTCAATATCCATTGAATAAAATATAAAGATTAATTTCTCGGTAATATCAGTAGCTAATAATTACAAAATTTAACATATATAATAATAAGTAAAAGAATACCAAAAATAGTCTTACCACTTCTGCCTTACACGAAACTACTTTTGAGAAATTTTCTCAACGATCCAACGGTGAAAAATAAAGAAACCGGTGTGAGGAACTTCTGACCAAATTTCACAATGATCCGACGGTTAGAACTTTGGTAATGATGGAAAACGTCCGGCTGGGCAGATTCATTGAAAACCGAAAAAAAACATAATTCTATTACTATTCGAATAGAGCAATCTCGTGCTCATAACGTGTTAGAAATATAATAATATAATGAAAGAAAGAAAGTGGAGAAATATGATATACCTATTATCTCTTGGAGTGTTAAAGGAGGCTAATAGTTCATTACATAAATGAAGATTAAATGAAATAAATGAATTATAAATGGACATCGATTATATCCAAAAACGTTACTTTTTAACAGAATTTTTATTATATCCAATTATTTTGAGGAAAATATAACTGAAAAACTAAATAAGTAAAACCACTTACAATTTTGTTTTGTGTTATTGTATTATGTTAAACCTCTCGATTTTAGATAGCAAAAACTAAATTACAAAAAGTAATCAAAGAGTTTATTCATCTCGACTTAAGTTTACATATGTGAAGTTCATCTATTTATACATCGAGCTATTAAGCTTTGTAGCTAACTCTTAACTACTAAACAACTATCTAACAAACTAAAAACTACAGCTGATATATAGGCATAAATAGATAATTAACTTTAAAATAACTCTACATTAAATCTTCTATTTACTCTTTCTAATGTGGCATGGCACAATAAATATTGCACAATGTCTATTTAATCTTCTACACGTAGACAATCAAAGAGAAGTTTGCATAATTAATTTTATATTATTTTATTAATGAAAGAGACTATTTAGTAACTTATTTAATTTTTTTGTTATCATTTTGTTTTGAAAAATTGCAATAGAAGATCAAATAGACAATCTACTATAGTTATTTTTCAAAATGTCTTGTCTATTTTACCACATCATCAATACAATTTTCTTTCTACATACCACATAATACTAGAACTCACAATCTATTAAAGATGCTCTAAACGGGACTTCTCCGTATGGGTAATACATTCTCCCACTTACCTAAATACAAAAGTTTGGGCGCTCAATTTTGTAATTACCCGTAACCCACCCAACATTTTTAAATCAAAGATAAAAACTTCAATTCTCTTAATTTCATACCTTTTTATTAATTACAACATTCCTAAATTTTAAATTTTACTTTTACTTCAATATAAGAATCATCGTTATAGCAATTAAATCTCTCCCAATTAATTTAATTTTCATAACTTAAAATATTATATTTTATAAAATATTAATTTTTTCGACATGAGCCTTTATAATATTTTGTTCGTTTTATTTTTATCTTTAAAATGAAATCCATATTGAATAGTTTTTTAGCAAAAAAAAATTATCGCAGTCTTATACCAGTTTTACGACTTTTCATGAATTCTTATACTTGGTATAAGAGTGGTACAATGTCTTTATAACACCGGTTTTCATTTATTTCAAGGTAAATAATATAAAACGTGAGCAACATTATTCTTTTTAAAGTAAAAAAATCGTATACCTTATATAAAGGTAATAAAAAACTAGTATAAAACTGCGATAATTTTTTTTACTCAAAAATTATCCACAATGAATGTCGTTTTAAAGATAAAAATAAGACGACCAAAATATTCTAAAGGCTTATGTCGAAAAAATTAACGGTTTGTGAAATATAATCATTTTAAGTTGTAAAAATTAAATTAAATATAAAAGGAAAGATTGTTACGAGAGGAATAGAGAAGTATGTTAATGAGAAAAATAAAAATCTAAAAAGCAATAAAAAAATTTAAGAAAAGAAAGTTAGGTAAATAGAAAAAAAATCATTGTGTTTCCGCATATTCCCTATCTTTATTTTTATTCCTAAGGTCCCAGCTAGACTACCTGTCATGCCTAGGCCTAGGCCCAGCCTATGGCTGTTCCTATTAGTTGAGTTTGGACAATTATTTTATTATTAAGCCTAATTCAAGTCTCCTAAAGCCCGTTAGACTTATTTTTTATATAAATATCTAAATTCGGTCTGATGAATAATAATTTTTTTATTATATTATTATATACTATATTTAATAATTATTTTAAACTTTTATATTTATACTAATGAAATACAGTGAATTATATTATATCTTAAGGAATTCACGTAAATAACGTGATTTAGATATATATAATATTTAGATAGATTTGCATAAATTTTGTCGTTTTGTTTACATTTAGTCCATGAAAAAATGTAGAAGAAAATTATTTTAAGGTCATGTGTTAAGGTTAAAAATGAGCTCATAAGCTCAATCAAAGCGTAAAGTCGGGCTTGATCGGACTTTGATTAATATTTTCAGTTAAAAATCTGACGATGCTCAATCAACTAGCCGATAAACATGTCTATTCCCTATTAAGGTTCTGTGGGGAAAATTCTTTGTTTATCTCAATACCTGCTAAATTATCCAAGAAAATGTTTTCCTCATTCCACTTTAAAAGTAAAAATTACGCAAGTTTTGTTGAAGTATCGTACAACTAAAATAAATTCATGCGATATTTCCAAAAACAAAACGTCAGTATTAGGGTGAGTAAATGTCGATTCAGTCTAAAAATTGAATCGAACCGAATCGAAATCTGAATTAATAAAAATATAAGAACCGAACCCGAACCAAATATAGTTCTGTTCGGTGTAAATCGAACCGAATATATTTCGATTCGGATTCAATTCGGTTCGGTTATAACTAAATTGCTCAAACTCTATAATTTATAAAATAATTTATAATTTATTTTTCCACTTTAGGGTTATATGAGAGAGTCTTAAAGTAATTTCATTATGTGTTAAATTTGATAGTATTTAGATTTTAAAATATTTACAACAATAAATATAAATATTGATACATAAAAAATATTAATTCAAGTAGTATGACATGTATATAATGAATTATTGAATGAGTCATATTTCTAAAGTTGTAAAGTAAAACAATTGTTTCCAAATTAGGATTATTAAGTTAAAATCTCATATTTGATATTATTGCTTACTAATTAGTGTGTTGTATATCGTCAATATTGATTAGGATATTAGAAATAATATAAATATATATTAAAATATAGTATTTATTAATTTATTCGGTTCGATTTGGTTTTATTTTGGTTTGGTGGTGAAAACCAAAACCGAATTGAAACCCGAATTTTAAGAATTTTAAAAACCGAAACCGAACTGAAATAAATTTGGTTCAGTTCAGTTCTGTTATTTTTATTCGGTTTCGGTTCGGTTCTCACACCCTTAGTCAGTATAATATATAAAATTTGTGAAAATAGCTAAATAAATAAATAACAACAACAATTTTTAATTAATATGAGTAAATTTAAATTCAAACCTCACTTAAAAATTAATAGAATGATAAATAATGTTGAACATCAATTTTGAAGTAACTAAAAAATCAAGAACTATACTCTTGTATTCTTACATTTTGTAAAATTTTTGTTTATTTAATAATTTTTGTAAAGTTAGATGTTTGTGGTAATTGTAAGACAAAAATTTTGATGCTTATCAAATACGAAGACTTCTCGAATTAAAATTGATTATTATCGTCCTTCATCAGTAAAGATATGGAAAATAAAAAAACTTAAATCCCCATCCGCGTGATCTTTATCGGGACTCTCAATTTTCATCGGATTTGAAGAATATTTGTCAATTCGATAACCCTTAGGCTTGGAGTTAATGCATGTGGTTTTATTTATTGGAAAAGAAAGGAGCTTGTAGTGATGGAATTTGAACAAATATTTAAGTTAATAGTGTTGAAATGGATGAGTGATGATGTAATGTAAACATGGCATGCATTAGTTTGCATATGATCACATGAAATGTTTAGTGGGGAAAGAATTATGTGTGGATAGTGTATATTTGTGGCCGTTCAAATATCAGCGAAACATGGTGTTAGTCATGTCCCTCAGAGCCTGGGGGACAGTTCTAGCCTTTATTAATGGGTTGGGTTTGCTTTGGATTATCAAATTGTATAGCGTGGAAAAGCCATGGCCACTTGAATCAGAGGTAATAATTGAGTGGACCCGCACCGGTACATGCTCTCAGTTACCAATAAATCTCTTGAAAAGTTTTGGTATATGCCTCCGTAACTACTAGAGATGTGATGAAATTTTTTTTGGTGAAATTTTAATTTTGTTGTGGACTAGTCTTACTAGCGGAACTAGAACTATATGTCTCGGAATTTTAAAAGTTTTAATTATATCATGAATATCAGCTTGTCAATGAATATTACGCTTCAGTTTTTAGTTACTTTGACTTTTCAAATGTCATTTTTCTTGTTTTTCTCTCTCCAATCAGAAGCTAACATGTGATATATTGAGAGGAAAAGCTCAGAGCTTTTATAATTTCAGAAGGTATTAAAATTTTACAGTTTAGAGTGATATTAAGTGTTTAAGAATAACTTTAAAGATCTTCAATTCACTAAGTGTGAGTACAAATCATGGACCCGAATTAAAGGCCAGCCTCATCCATTCGTATTGTCTATCACCTAACAAAGTTTTAGATATTCATCCATTCAATCTTCTAGCTTCTTTCTTGTTCCTTCTATATGATAAATAGAATATTATATATACGTATGATTAATATTTCCTTAACTTAACTATATATCAAATGGATAAGGAATCTAGGGTCAATTTCACTCCAAATCAACATTGTATCATTCTTGAGTTATCAATTTAGTAAATGGAGCACTTGCTCTATTGGTTGTTTGCTCTCGAGCTCGTCCTTCTCTAGGGGCAAAAAATATAAAAGGAATTGATTCCATCCCAAAAGAAATTATTATATTAACTTGTTGCTTTCAAATTTGAATATAATTGTTTCAACATTTTTTTCATTTTGCATCAATTTAATGTAACATTGTAAATGATAAAAGATAACAAAGGTCAATCATCCTTTCATAAATTTTTTCTCCCTCTAGTTTTTTTACTAGTCATTTTAGGCTTTTGATCTTGATTTTTTTTACTTGTCATTTTAAATTATCAATGTAACTTTGATCAATTTTTTCCTAAATTACCCTTATATTAATTAAGAAAGAGATAGAGTATTGATGAAATTATAAGTGGGTAATTACGAAGAAAGAGAATTTATTCAAAAAGTATGAAGGATAAATTAGTCATTTGAATGCTATAATAAATGTTTTATTGGTTTTGATGAAAACTCTAACACAGAGAGTAGTGTTAGAGATATTTTAGTACTTATATTCTCTTAATTAATGTTTTCTTAGTTTTGAAAAACTTATTTAAAGCTACTGTAAAAAAAAAGAAGGGAGTAACATACAAATGACATATATTCACAGGGGCTCACGTAGATTTAGTGAATAGTTGGAAAATGAAATAAATGTATGCAAGTTATAGTAACAAGAAGCAAATAGCAGTCATTATAGCAGACTATTTTTGAGCATGTGAGGTGCCAGAATTTGCGCAAAATTTAACCATAAAGAAATACGAAATGAAAATGATTTGAGATGCAACTTTAATTGTCAAAGATGCGGTTCCATTCAGGTTCATAATTAACTAAACTCTAACATCAGACCCTATCTATGAAAAGGA
Organism: Euphorbia pulcherrima; assembly: GCA_947683365.1. Classification (NCBI taxonomy): domain Eukaryota; kingdom Viridiplantae; phylum Streptophyta; class Magnoliopsida; order Malpighiales; family Euphorbiaceae; genus Euphorbia; species Euphorbia pulcherrima. Next base: position 52,042,683 of record CANTUS010000003.1, read on the forward strand.
AGTTTTATCAGTCTGCCTTCCCATGTGCCTTTACCCCTTTTTTCTCCTCCCTCCATTTCTGACCTTACTTTTAAACAAGATTTAAATATATTAATTCAACAAAAAAACAATATAGCCTAAATGCTTTAGTAACATGGTCAAATGTGAAGAGAACCATTTTTACTATAAAACAAAAGTGGGTTTTGATGTTCGAGTCACCACATTCTATTTTATTGGTTATTTATAGGGTTTGTTTTCTCCTAATTAAACATGATTTTTCATTGATCATCACCCATAAAGGACCATTATTATAACATTTGGTTCTTGTCCTCACTTCAAATTGGTTAGCCTCTCATTTTAGTATGGATGATAAATAGCAAACAGAGATATAAAGACAAATCGAGGGACAAATATATGTAAAAAAGATAAATACATAATTCCATATTACTGATTTAATAAATATAAAAATATATTATATATCAACACTTCTACACTTGTTTTCTCCCTTAAAAAACCCATTAAGATTCTCAACAGAATCTCTTATATGGTTCTGAGAGTAACAAGCCGAGGTTGTTACAATGTTACCATCCAAAATAAATTAATAAAAGTGCAAATATGGTTAAAAATATACCATGGGGAATAGACTAATTAAAATCCTAACTCGAAGGTGCGGTTTTCTAACTAATCATGGTCCATTGCATGAATTAAAGCAATAAGCTATTAGCAACGGTTGCCTTTTTTACAACTAAGAGCACCTGAGCCACCGGTTATAGTACCCACAAGAGTAGATGGCCTAGCACTTAAACTCGAAGCTTTAGCATAGCTCGAAGAAGCTCCAGCCCCTGACGGAGTGAAAAACGCACCATTCATGTATAGGTCGCCTTCAGATCTCCAGTTCCAATTCTTCCATTCACTCTGCGGTGCATCCTCGTGCTTTGTTACCTATACCATCATCATACGTAACGTTTTTTTAAATGTGCTCCATACTTTAAGGAGGGTAGTTAATTCAGTTAATAAATGTGAAAAAAAAAATTATGGGTTTTGTAATTCCGTTACCTCTTTGCTGAACCTAATGTCAGGTGCAACAAATCTATTGCCTTGGCTATTGATAGTTGGGTTTGCACTACCTCCAATGGCATACATTTCCCAATGAGTATAGTCATTGTTGACCACATGAAAATATCCATGCCTACACCTGAAAATTTGTAAATTTACGAAAAAACCGGTTAAGCCGAATTTGGCTTAGACTTAGTCATCTGTATAAAATTCCGAGTTTAATTACCTTGGCATTCGTTGGACGAGGCCTTCACCGAAGTGATTAAACGCAATGGTGACTTGCATGTTCTTGTCCTTGACATAAGAATCACTATGACCCAAGAGCATAACTTTATCATGGTGAGTCATGTAATTGTTAGAAATTGTAATAGCGGTGGACCCATAAATAGCATCAATCAAACCATCCATACAATTCGACAACGAATTATGATCAACCCACACATGGCTACCCCCAAATATGCTCACACCATCACCGTCCGATATAGTCCTCCACCCGTAGTGCCTCGGGGAGTCCCGCACATAAGCGTTCCCGCCTTGCTTACAATCATGTATATGCAACCCATGGATAATAATATTAGTCACAAATTGAATTGTAATACATGGCCCCCCCGCAATATGAACACTAGCCCCCCTGCCATCAATTGTTTTAAACGAATTCATAATTAACTCTTCCTTTAATTTAATCGTCATGTCACGGTTAAATATAATCCACAACGGTTCGTCTTGGATAACAGCGTGCCGTAAAGTTCCGGGCTTTGGGTTAACCGCGTCGTCATCGCTAGAATCTGTGACGACATAGATTTTCCCGTCGCGGCCGCCTATTGCATTTTTGCCGAACCCAATTGCACAGTCGGCTAACCGCTGCCGGTTGTTCTCCCAATTCGGGTCGCACCGCCAGCAGTCGTCAATCGGGTTGCCGGTTCCGCATGATAGATAGCCTAAATTCCTCCGGGAAGTTGAAGCATTAATTGCCCTGCACAAATCAAAATAATGTTACTCACATTACGTTATTACCATCCTAATGTGCTCTCTGAAATTTTACAGGGAGCTGGGTAAGTAAATGACAACTGTCTTACTGACGGTAATATGAGACAAATGTCATGTTTTGGGAGCGGGTATTCCCGGCTCCCTGTAAAAAAACCTGCAAACTCGATCGAAATGGAAATGGGGTAAGTTGTTACCTATGAACTTCTTGGGTGACGTGTTCCGGGTTTTGAACGGGGGAGGAATAGACGAGGGAAAGGGAGAGAAGAGAGAAGAGGAAAAGGGGAATAAGAGAATGGATTGTAGGCATTGTTGAGAAATGAACGGAGAAATTTTGAGTGTGGAAGGAAGGTGGGAGAGGTATATAAAGGGAAATGGAAGGAAATGGAAGGAAATATAGTTGATAAAAATGAAAGAGTGGGGACGTAAAAGGAAAGAGAGGTTCGTGATTTCAGGAATTAGATTAGGATTCCAACTCTAAAGAAAATTTATAATTTGGACCATTCAATTTAAAATGAATGGCATAAAATTTTTTAAGAAATTTATAATTAATTTTATATAAAATAATCTGGACCATCCATTTTAAATTGAATGGCTCAGATTTCATAACTTTTGTTTGCAGAGGATCTGATTAGGGGATGCTTTTTGTGCTGGGGGTAGTTTTGGCCGTTGGGGTAGAAATTTAAAAAATATACAGTAAGTTGGTCAATAAAGTAACAGCTCAAATATCTAAACTAAAAATTCTCTTGTCTGCTTTCTTTTGTTCATTTACATTTTACAATTAATGCACTAACCAAAGTTCCATCATCTGTCAGGTATCAGTCTACAGGGTTATTTTCGTAATTTACTCTTTCAGAATACTTTCATTTTTTTCTTTTTGAAATCATACTGAGAAGAACAGACTAATAAATCTTGAATTTCGGTGACAAAACTGATAAGTGAAAGGAAATTTGAATTTTAACTTCATCTAAACACTTGATTGTCTTATTTGATAGAATAAAGGATTAGTATTCTTTTAAAGCTTTAAGCAGGGCTTTAAATGAATACAACTAGTCATGAATAACTCGATATTCGGCTTAGTTAAAGTTCGTTCGAGCTCGACCGGTTAATGAACGAGCTTGATCGTGAATAAAAATTTAGGTTCATTTTAGTAAACGAACAGAGCTTGGACAATGGGGTACTTAGCTTGAAAGCTCGCGAACATGCTCGATCATACCGACATACTCATGGACTACTCGCCAATAAGCTCGTTAACAGGCTCGTGAATATGTCCAAAAATAAAAATGTTATATTTATCATATATATCATGAAAAATAAATATACATATGTAGGTGTGTAGTCTAAAATCTAAGTATTTATAAGCGATTAAATGAATTTAGATAATAAAATTTTGATTAATGAAATAAAAGCATAATTTTAAGTTTGAAATTCAATTTTAAGCATGTAAAAAATTTAATTAATGTGTTCGGCTAAAGCTCGATTGAACAAAGCTCGGCTAAACTCGATTTACACAAAAGCTCGAGATAAGTTCGGGCTCGGGCTCGGTTTGACCAAGCTCAAGTTTGGGTTGAATTCATTAAATGTTGACGAACATAATTTAAAACAGTTGGTGTTCGAGTTCGACTCAATTCATTTACGGAACTAATTGTAAGTAAAAATCTCACCAGTCTATCTTCAATTGATTTTTCAAATCCTTTTAATTTTTTTGATGGATGGGAGATGATCCCTTAAGCTATTCTAGTAACGCCAGCTCATTTACATTATACAACCTATTTTATAGTTTAAATGCCTAAATTAATTTGTATCTTGTTAAATTATTTAATGTGATTCATATCATTAAATTATTGATGTAGGATTCATCTCCTTAATAATTTAATGTAATATATTTTCTACTTTTTCTATCTGTCATTATTATTTTCTGTAAAATATTTCTTACCTATTTACCATTCTTACCGTTGGATTTCTCTATAAATAGGAATTCAATTTCTTCATTTTCATATATCTCAGAAATAAGAAATAAAAGTTTCTCTCAAATTCTCTCTCTGCTTTCTCTCTTTATTGTTATAATATCCTTGCATATATAGTCGATTTCTAACACGTTATCAGCACGAGCTTGCTCTAATCAACTGAGGATATCACCAAATAAATCCAAAAAAATGAATTCTTTCCCGGTATTATATGACTTGAAGCAAAATAAAGGAAATTTATGTATTGTAGATAGTGCCACCACCCATACTATTCTCAAATAGGCAAGATATTTTAATATTCTTAAAAATGGTGAAACTGTTGTTACCACAATATCGGGACAAACAAAAATAGTTGAAGGCTCCGGAAGAGCTAGTATTATATTACAAAGGGGAACAAAACTTATTATAAATAATGCATTATTTTCCCCGAATTCTCACAGAAATTTATTAAGTTTTAAAGATATTCGCAGAAATGGATATCATATTGAAACTGTGAGCGAAGACAATAAAGAATGTCTTTATGTTACAAAAATAATTTCAAGTAAGAAATGTATACTTGAAAAATTTTATACTCTTTCATGTGGCTTATACTATACATATATTAATATGATTGAGGCCAATTTGACTATAAACCAGAAGTTTATAGATTCAGATACTTATAAAATTTGGCATGATCGACTGGGTCATCCTAGTTCGATAATGATGAAAAAAATTATTGAAAATTCATATGAGCATCCATTGAAGGACCAGAAGTTTCTTCAAAATAATGAATTATTTTGTGCTGCTTGTTCGCAAAGAAAATTAATAATAAAGCCTTCCAGAAGTAAGGTTGCAATCGAATCGCCAGTATTTTTAGAGCGCATACAATGTGATATTTGTGGACCAATTCATCCACCATGTGGACCATTTAGATATTTTATGGTTCTAATTGACGCCTCAACTAGGTGGTCACATGTATGCTTATTATCTTCACGAAATATGGCATTTGCAAGGTTAATTGCACAAATTATAAGGTTACGGGCACAGTTTCCCGATTATCCTATTAAATCAATCCGTCTTGATAATGCTGGGGAATTCACATCCAAATCATTTAATGATTATTGTATGTGGATTGGAATAAAAGTTGAACATCCTGTAGCATATGTTCATACACAAAATGGTCTAGCAGAATCATTTATTAAACGTCTGCAATTAATTGCGAGACCGCTAATTTTGCGAACGAATCTCCCTACTACAGTTTGGAGTTATGCAATATTGCATGCAACATCTCTTATACGTTTAAGGCCAGTAAGTTATCATGATTATTCTCCATTACAATTAACTTCTGGCCATGAGCCTAGTATTTCTCATCTTAGAGTTTTTGGTTGCTCAGTATATGTGCCTATTGCTCCACCACAAAGGACTAAAATAGGTCCTCAAAGGAGATTAGGAATTTATGTTGGCTATGAATCCCCTTCAATAATTAAATATCTTGAGCCATTAACTGGCGATATGTTTACTGCACGATTTGCAGATTGTCATTTTGATGAAAGCACTTTCCCAAAATTAGGGAGAGAGAATAAGAACCCAATTTTGGAAAAGAAAATAATATGGAATGCTTCATCACTTTCTCATATGGATCCTAAATCAAATGATTCTGAACTAGAAGTTCAGAGAATAATCCATCTTCAACATTTAGCAAATTGATTGCCTGATGCACTCGCTAATCCTAAAAGAGTAACGAAATCGCATATACCAGCAGTAAATGCGCCAATTCGTATTGAGATTCCTGAAGAACAACCTACGGATAATACTCTAACACGCCTGAAGCGTGGACGACCAATTGGTTCAAAGAATAAAAATTCTAAAAAGAGGAGAATTATTGATAGTGAAGATATTCCCATTGAGGATATAAATATAAATACACTTCCGGAAGAAGTGCAAGCACCTGAAGTGCAAATACCTGAAGCTATTGAAAATGAAGAAATTCAAATAAATTATATCACTAACGAAAGAAGATGGAATCGCAATAAAATAGTTATAGATCATATTTTCTCATATAATGTTGCGATCAATATTGAAAATGAAAACGTGGATTATGAGCCAACATCTATTGTAGAATGCCAAAGTAGAAATGATTGGCAACAATGGAAAGAAGCAATTCAAGCAGAGCTGAATTCTCTTGAAAAACGCAAAGTATTCGGACCAGTAGTTCGAACACCACAGGACGTAAAACCTGTTGGTAATAAATGGGTTTTTATTAGAAAGAGAAATGAGAAAAATGAAATAATAAGATATAAAGCCAGATTAGTTGCACAAGGTTTTTCTCAAAGACCCGGGATAGACTATGAGGAGACATATTCTCCGGTGGTAGATGCAATAACTTTTAGATATCTTATTAGTTTAGCAGTGCAAGAAAATTTACAGATGCACTTGATGGATGTTGTCACAGCTTACCTTTATGGTTCGCTTGATAATGATATTTATATGAAAATCCCTGAAGGATTAAAGCTGCCAGAAAAATATGGCAAACGAGAACTTTACTCGGTAAAGTTACAAAGATCCTTATATGGATTAAAACAATCTGGGCGCATGTGGTATAATCGTCTCAGTGAATATTTATTGAAAGAAGGATATAAAAATGATCCAATTTGTCCATGTGTTTTTATAAGAAAATCAGGATCTAATTTTATTATCATCTCAATTTATGTTGATGATTTGAATATTATTGGAACTCCAGAAGAGATTCCAAAAGCAGTTGATTCTTTAAAGAAAGAATTTGAGATGAAAGATCTTGGAAAAATAAAATTGTGTCTTGGTTTACAAATTGAGCACCTTGAAAAAGGAATTTTAGTGCATCAATCAAACTATATAGAAAAGATCCTGAAACGATTTAATATGGACAAAGCACATCCATTGAGTAACCCAATGGTTGTATGATCACTCGATGTGAAAAAGGATGTTTTTCGTCCTAGAGAAAATAATGAAAAAGTTCTCGGTCCTGAAGTACCGTATCTAAGTGCAATGGGTGCTTTAATGTATCTTGCTAATAACACAAGACCAGATATAGCATTCTCTGTTAATTTATTATCAAGATACAACGCTGCACCTACAAGACGACATTGAAATGGAATTAAACATATAATGCGCTATCTTCGAGGAACTATTGATTTAGGCTTATTTTATTCACATGAATCTAAGCTTAAATTAGTTGGATATGCGGATGCGGGTTATTTATCCGACCCACACAAAGCTCGATCTCAGACGGGCTATTTATTCACATATGGAGGAACAGCTATATCTTGGAGATCGACAAAACAAACAATTACAGCTACTTCCTCAAATCATGCGGAGTTAATAGCTATTCACGAGGCAAGTCGTGAATGTGTGTGGTTGAGATCATTAATCAAACATATCCAAGAAGCATGTGAAAAAGTTACGGTCAAGGAAGGTCCGATGACAATATATGAAGATAATGCTGCTTGTATTGCTCAATTGAAGGAATGTTATATTAAAGGAGACAGAACAAAGCATATTTCACCAAAAAAAATTTTCACTCATGATCTAGAAAAGAATGGTGAAATCAATATTCAACAAATCCGCTCTTGTAATAATTTAGCAGATCTGTTTACCAAGGCTTTACCTTCCTCAACTTTCAAGAAATTAACTTACAGCATTGGAATGCGTCGTCTTAAGGATCTCCAGTCAACTCGCGAACAGGGGGAGTAAACACTGTACTCTTTTTCCCTTAGCTAAGATTTTTATCCCACGGGGTTTTTCCTTACTAAGGTTTTTAACGAGGCAGTGTCTCATTCGCGGCAGATGACACATCAAAAGGGGAGTGTAAAATTATTTGATGTGACCCATGTCATTAAATTATTGATGTAGGGTCCATCTCCTTAATAATTTAATGTAATATGTTTTCTACTTTTTCTACCTGTCATTATTATTTTCTGTAAAATATTTCTTACCTATTTACCATTCTTACCGTTGGATTTCTCTATAAATAGGAATTCAATTTCTTCATTTTCATATATTTCAGAAATAAGAAATAAAAGTTTCTCTCAAATTCTCTCTCTGCTTTTTCTCTTTATTGTTATAATATCCTTGCATATATAGTCGATTTCTAACATATTTAACCTATAACAACGAAATAATTGCCATAAAAAAACAAATCACCGACATTGAATTGAAACAACATAGATGTTGAATTGCTTAATTTCACTTGTTTTAATTGGTTTGGTTGCTTTAATCATCAGAAAGGTGCAATGATGTGATGAAAAACATTGAAATTTCATTAAATGATATACCAAAAAGTTCAAAATAAGCCTCGTATGGTTATTAATTGTTTTATAATTGATTAAAAATACAAACATACATTTTGAGTACTATGATTTTGATTCTATACATTAACTTAATTCTTATTAATAGAGGTAGTGAGGAAAAAATATTTTAAAAAATGTACACTAAATCTAATCATCTGAAGTTAAATTGTGAGAAGATTTACCGAATGAATATTTTTTCAAATTAAAGATTCCAAATCATGAATATTATAATGCATTTTGTAAACACATTTTCTAGAAATTTTTTAAAATTTATAAATTTGATGGGGTTAGAGTTTGAATTCGAATATCCAGACAAATTTTTCATACTCTCTTTGTCCATTTATTAAAATTTGTTAAGTATGATATTTCGGTACTTATTAAATATTAAATATTATTGCATATGGCCGGACACTATAGATCAAGTGAGTCTCCAAGTTTTCAAAATTTTAATCATAAGGCCCTTCGTCAATTATTTATTTGGGGTACTTACAAAAATTTTAAAAAAATTAAAATAATTTATTGATATCATAAATAATTTATAAATTTATAAAATATAGATAAATAATTATAAAAATACGGTCTGGTAATTATTTAATAATCGTCTATTAGTTATCTAGTAAATCATAACTTCAAATAAATTTCTAAACCTCTAAAATATACATGACATATTATATCTAGTATTTATCTAGTCTTAATTTTGACAGTTTTTTATGAATCTAATGAAACCTAACATATATATATATATATATATATATATATATATATATATTAGATGTGCATATGATAATTTCATAACAATATTTACTAGATAACTATCAGACAATTACTCGACGAATATTAGATATTTACTAGATAAATACCAGACCGTATTCGTGTAATTATTTTCTCTTATTTTTATTAATTTGTAAATTATTTATGATTGGACAGTAGATATGTAATTAATTTAACTTAATAGTCAATTTTATAAATATTTTAGTGGTACATGTATGACATTTCCCTTATTTATTTTACCATATTGAAAAGATGAAATTTCTATTCATACATTAGGATGATGATAAAAAAAATTATATTAACATGTCACTCAACAGTAGTTCAATGGTGCTTATACAATACATTTCGTGAAAGATTCGTTACCGTAAATTGGTTTGGTAATTTTTTTTACCAATATGAGTTTTAAAAAAATTGAATATAGAACGCATGACATTTCACCTTCATGTTAAAAGGTGTATTAATTGAATTATATTTAGATTAATATTTTAGTAATCATTTATTTATTTGACACAAAAAGTAAGTTATCAAATTAATTTATCAAAATTTGATAAAACCAGTCATAATTATCAAGTCTTGTTAGTTGTTTCATGGTATATAATTTTCCATTAGAATATTATTGTATGAAAATTATTTTAAAACATATAAAGGTGACTTGAGCTTGTTAATTATACAGTGAGAATTGAAGTATAGGAGAAAAATTCATAAGTCACTTCATGTGTTTTGCTCTGCGCTCTTTACTCTATGATTTATTCTTTTTAATTTTTTAAAGTTGAATTAAACTGAATTAAATTGAAGTGAGTTGAATTGAATTGAACTTATTTCAATGTAAATTTAAAACTACACATAACTGAACTGAACTGAAGTGAATTAAATTGAATTGAACTAAAATGGTATGAACTAAATTAAATTTTAGTAGAAGAGAATATGGCTTAGTATAAAAAAAATGATGAACATATGCGCCCCAACTACTTCATTAAAAATTTGAAAATAAAATACAATTTCAATGTCAAACTTTTCACTAATTGGTGAACCTAAAATTATAAGTAGTAATTGAGAATTTTATTGTTAAAATGAAAGCGTAAAATTCACCCAATCCCATGAGCAAAATAATGAGCCGGAATTAACTGGGCAGGGTGGAAAAGGAAGAGCGCTAATATAGCTGCCTATCAAATCATTTAACTTAATTTTGAAAAAATTAGTTGCCATTAATCAGTATCAGAATAAGCTTTTGGATTTTATGGGTCCCTTTGCTTTTACTTCTCTTCAGTCTTATTTTAATTAATTCATTTTTTACATTTTATCTTGTTGTTTTATCAATTATAATTTATGTAAATAGAATCTGACTGGATTTGTAGGGGACCAAGTTTAATTTTTAATGTATTAATTTGTCTAAAAACAATTGTATTGATACCCTGAAAGCTCGAATAAAATATAATTGGTATTCAATATAAAATTTAATGTAAATAAAAAGTGAAATTGATTGGAATTTAACATAAGTTAAAAAATAGTTGCATTTGTGGAAAAATATTAGAGATGTGTAGAAAATATCTCGGTAAAAGTAATCAAGGGTAAAAAATAAATAATAGTATAAAAGTGGAGCAGATTAGACTTTCACACAAACTAATTGGTATTAGATTTCATAAGTTGAGTGAGCATATAATTTAGGTTGAGCTCATCGAATACAAAATCAATTGACTTATGTTAAGCCTCAATCTACTTCACTTATATATTAGCCTTTACTTTTTTTTTTACTTTCAATGTGGGTTGCCCACACATTCACTCCCTTTTCTTTGGTTATTTCCTTGAGACCCAAGATCATCAATAAATTTAGTCTTTTCCATTAGCTCAAACTCTACTAAAACTTTACGAACTCATGATCTTTTTGGACATTAGGCTTTTTTTGCTATGATATCATGTAGAGAATTCGCGAGTCTCAAGAAGTGTTGGGTTTAATAGGATGTGTGAGCACATAAGTGGAGCAGAACCCACCTAACACAAACTAATTAGCTTGTGTTAAACCCTAATCTACACCACTTATATATAAGTCAGTATTCTTGTTTATTTCTAATGTGGGTTTACCAACATGTCCGACACTCCCCTCAAGTGCAATTGAGACCTGGACCAGCTGTCATTTGCCATTTGCCGTTTGCCATTTGCCAAACATATATTGGTTTATCCCATGTGAGGCTCATGATCATCAATGGGTTTAGTCTTCTCTGCTAGTCCAACTCCATTAGTATTTTAATACGAACCCACGATTTCTGGTTGTCAGACATTTTTCTTCTATGATACCATGCAAAAAATCTTCGGACCTTGAGAGTGTTGGACTTGATAGCATGAGTGAGCATACAAGTAGGATTAAGGTCATCTAACACAAAATTAATTGGCTTATACTAAGGCTCAATTTATTACATTTATATATCATTCTTTACTCTTGTTTATAATCAATGTAAGATTATCTATACATCTCCAACACAAATAAAACACTTCATTCCGAAAAGTCACATTAGTAAGATTATCTATACATCTCCAACACAAATAAAGCACTTCATTCCGAAAAGTCACATTAGTTGTTCCTTTTTCACAGGTGAGCATTCGGTTAAACTAAACAAAACAAGTCATACTGAATTTCCTTAAAAATATCAATCGAATCAAATTACTCTTAAAAATCGAATTATCCGAACCAAAAATATTTCGGTTAAAAGTCGATTTTTCCTAACTAAATCGATTCAATAATTTTTTTGTTTTAAAAATCCAGAGTCATTTGACGTTTGAAATTCCTTCTATCATAAACAATGAAGTTAGCAATCTACACATAAGTATTGAAGTTACTAAACATACGTACAATAAACTAAAGAATTAATGTATTAAACATATGATAATCAATTCAAAAACATATAACTGTCATATTTATCGGTTCGATTTTAACATTTTTGTACTTTTATAAGAAAAATAAAATTTTCAATTAATAATAAACCGACTACCGAACCAAATTGCATAATCCGATTAAATATTAACTTGACAGCGTTCATTTTTTATTACCTCAACTTTTTAACAAAGATTTTTAATTATTACATTCTTTATTTTCATAGTTACCGTTACTGCAAAATAACAATTATTTAATAGTAACTATTAAAATGCTGAATATTTTAAAATTTGTGTAATTGAGCTTATATTATTAAATGTAAGGAAATATTTTGATTCATTGAAATGTGACTCTAATATAAAATTTTTAGAGGTGAAATATCCAATCTTAATTAAATATTTAATATAATTAAAATAATAATTACTTTATAAAAAATGTACCATAATAAATTTATTATCATTTTCATTATTTTAACCCTAAAAAATTACCCTTTCTTATTATTAAAGTCCCAGATCCTTAATATAAAAAGGCATCTATCACCGGCAAGGTATAAATCAGTTGGTTAAGTAGGATGAGCAAGTTAGAGGAGAATAAAATTTAAATTTTATTAAATATACTTATTAAAAGAAATAAGGAACCTTAATTAAATCCTAAATAAATTTATCTCAATAAAAATAATCGTAAATATTTAAGAAAAAAAGTCTTATATCCTTTTATCTCATGTTTTATATATTTGAAGTACTTTACAGAGTATTATTGGTCTAATCAGATGAGAATTCCAACTTTTATTTAATAATAAGACACTTGCTTTTAGGATATATTTTAAGTACACATACCACATTTTCATAATATAAATAACAACTTATATTTACTTGTACAACTAAGATTTTTCAATAGTTTACTTACCAAAACACAAAAACTGAACTATATATATAACTGAGTTATGCTAGAATTTAATTGAACTACTTTAAGACTTTGAAAGTAAACACTTGTTTAATATGAACGTTACACACATACTTTTATTTCTGAAAAAAAATCAAATGACACCTTATACCCTTTTACTTTAAATTAAACCTCTTTATTTGGGAGTGTGGTTTGGTGCCATGGTCTATTCTTTTGGAATGGCTAGAATGTTTTACTTATGATAAGTTCGATGAATTTCCGAGTTTCTCATATCTATAGAGGAGGCAATGTGGTAGTTGATGCTTTAGTGAATCACAGAAAAAATAGTTCGGCTTTTATCTGGTAGGACACTATCCCGCCTTTAGTCTAGATAATTATTTTTATGATTAAGTGGCTATAACCAGGGCCGAATATAGGTAGGAGTGAGTGGAGCGATCGTTCAGGACCGTAAAATTGAGGCCTCGAATGTTCAAAAATTATATAAGTATCGGAAGAAAAATATATGGATAAAAACAATAAAGCTTTATGTTGTTGTATAAATGGTTAAATGTGGAGGTGGCTAAGGCGTGCCTTGTGCATGGTATAAAGGCCCAAGATCAAGACCTCAGGTAGACATTTATTATTGTGCTCCGTAAGAAAAGTAGTAAGTTTTATTTTTACTCAAAATAAAAAAATACTTCGATCATTATTTTTAACTATCGCTTTAGAGTTAAATAAATTTTTTTAATAATTGTCACTTTAAAATTTTAATGTAATTGTTTAATTATCTTTCACATTTTATCTTTATTTAATGTACATTGTAAATGATAAAAGATAAAAAGAATCAATCATCGTTTCAAACAATTATTAGTATTAAGGGCATTTTAATACTTTTATTTTTTTAATTAATATTTTCTTAGTATGTACAAATTTATCAAAAGTGACGGTTAAAAAAAAGAAGAGAATAATTAATAATAACTTTAATTAATTATTAATTTACTAATAGTAATCAGTAATAATTAAATATCAACTTTTTAATTGAATTTTGTTTGTAAATTGCTATTAATTTCAGCTTAGTATTTTTGTTACCAAAAAATATTGATTGACATTTATTCAAAATTTTCAAAATAAAAATTAATTAATAATAATTTTAATTAATTATTAATTTACTAATAATAATCGGTAACAATTAAATATTAACTTTTTAAGGGTGTGTTTAAAAATAATTTCACGAAAAAATGGAAAAGAATTAAATTCTTTATTTAGAAACATCATTCATATTAGAGAATTCAATTGATTGATAATATATTTATTTAATATTTTATTTTCAAAATTGTTTCAACAAGTGATTCCACTTACTAAAATAAAAAGCATGTGAGAGATAATATAATAAAAATAATATCTAAAAGCTTAATTTAAATAAATTCCTTTAAAATAATACAACTTTTGGCAATATTTCTATTCCTCACATTCACAAGAATTCAAATCTTGCATGATTTGAATTTTATCAATATTATTTGATTCTAAACAAGGAAATTTGACAAAATAAATTCAATTGAATTGAATTCCCTCAAAAGTGAACTTTTCAAACATATCCTAAATAAATTTTGTCTGCAAATTGATATTAATTTCAGCTTCATATTTTTCTTATATATTCGTAGTTGATGCTACATTATTAAATACCAAAAAATTCACCACACTCTAGAAGACTCAAATCCAAAACCACATATATCACAAACTCATTATTAATCACTAAGTCAAAATATTCGCCACCTAATATAAGATTAGATTAAATTATAATCACACTTTCAATATTTTTAATTTAATTTTTATTACATTCTTGTAATTAAAATTTCCAACACAAAAAATTAACGGATATTTAAAAAATAATAGCAAGTTACTTTATGAACATATAAAATAAAAGGAACAAATAAATTAGTAAGCATGATACTTTATTAGTTATAAAAATAAAAAAATTTATCATACAATTCGATTGAGACTTAAAATCATTACACCAAATATTTAAAAATGCTAAAATATTTTTTTTAGAATTGCCTAGGTGCCGCTTATATTATTTTAAATTTTTTCAATTAAATTAATTAAGAAAGCACACCAACTGACTCGTTATAGTTTCAAATATTCGTATATCCAAAATTTCTAAAATTTACTTTTATCAATAAAACATTTTATTGGTAATTTGACATTATTTAATCGATAATTTATTATTAATCATTAAAATTCATCATATAATACCAACCAACCAACTAAGACTTAAATCCTACGCTAGATGAAGTCGGCTATATGGATCTTTCGACGCCATGAAGCTCTATCAAAAGCCAAATTTTCGTCCATACCGAGTAAACGCATATCTTTAGAAATAGTTTCCCTCCAAGTAATCTTAGGTCTACCTCTCCCTCTAACTTTACTCTCTGTCCATAAGTTCTCACATTTTATAACTGGAGCATCTATTGGTCTACGTACCACATGTCTATACCACCTTAGTCGTCATTCTCTCAGTTTATCCTCAATATGTGCCACACCGGTCTATTGACGGATGCACTCATTTCTAATTCGATCTATCCTTGTATGCCCACCTAAGCATCCTCATTTCCGCCACATTCATTCTTTCAATATGTTGCGTCTTAATAGCCCAACATTCACTCCAATATGTCATGGCTGGCCTAACCACCGTTCTGTAGAATTTATCTTTCACTTTCAAAGGTATCTTTTTGCCACATAAGACTCAGGTAACACTTCTCCATTTCATCAATCCTACATTAATTCTACGAGTTACATCATCATCAATCATCCCCTCCTCATGGAATATAGAACTCAAATACCTAAATCGTTTGCATTTTGACACGATTATAATATTTTAAAAAAATTTATAACAATAATCTTTAAGTAAATTCGGTCGATAATCAATATTTATAAATTTTTATATTTTGAATCAAATATACGCATTTTTACTCTCTTAGAGCCCATTTTTATATATCCGCTACAAGACGGCCCTGACTATAGCATGTGTCGATTCACATGATTTCTTTTCTTCCTCTTCTTTGTTCGTTAAACTTTCTATTTTTAATAATAGGAGCTATCAATTAGCATATAAAATTTAGTGAAGGTACCAACATAATTGAGATGATTGCTCTAATTGATCATCAACTTCCATTAAAAAAAAGTTTATTTTATTATAATTATATATTCATACACCAAACCTGATATATTAATAGTCTTTAGACGAAAAACGAAAAATAATGTTTTCAGCAAAAATCAATGAAGTGACATAAATATAAAGGAAGTTGCTGCATTAAATTTGAAATGCACCAAAAAATTCAATGTTAGTACATGCTACCAATTTATTGTACATGTGGTACTGTAGCATATCATAAGGGAATATCAGAAGCATTTAATTTTAACATTCAATTTATATTATAAAAAATTAAACCAATGAATCCACATGCTGCATGCCTAACCATTACAATAACAATGGATTAATTGTGTGGAACATGTCTTAATATATTACTTCTGTCATTTTTTTTACTAGTCATTCTAGGATTTTCAACGAAATCAATAAAATATTTATTATATTATTCAAATGGCTAATTTATTCTTCATACTTTATAAATAAATTCTCTTTCTTTATAATTACTCACTTATAATTTCATCAATATTTTATCTCTTTCCTAATTAATACAAGGGCAAATTAGTCAAAGTTACACTGATAATCTAAAATGACAAGTAAAAAAAATCAAGATCCAAATCCTAGAATGACTAGTAAAAAAATCGGAGGGAGTAGTATTATATCCGTAGACCCATTTTATAACTTTTTGTAAAAAAATTTATCTCGGATTTACAATAATAACAAATAAAAACCTCATATCTAAATTTACATATTAAGGTAAATGTTATGATTACTTTATTTTTGTAAAATAAAAATTATTTTACCCTTAATTATCATTAGATTAATAAAGTAAAATTTAATTTAATTGTGATATAGCTAAAGTAAAAAAAAATCAAAGTCATCCTTAAAAAAAAGCTTAAAATCAATGCCTTAAATTTGGGAAAAATAATTGCAACTTAATAGAAACATTACATATGTATATATTGTAATAATAAAAATTTTATTATTCCCTCCGTCTAGAAATTATTGTCCATTTAGTCATTTTATTAGTTTTCTTTTTAATTGTTAATTTAAATTATTAATGCATTTTATATAATTTTTTCTGTAATTTTCTCTTGTGTTAATTAGGAGAGAAGTTATGCATTATTAAAAGTATAAGTGAGTAATTAAAAAGAATGAAAAATTAACATAAAGAGAGGATAAATTAATCATTTTAACTGTATAATAATTTTTTCATCAATTTAATAATTTGATTAAATGGATAATATTTTATAGATAGAAAGAGTAGTTACTATACTTTTCATATTATGAGTTCAAAAGCCTATATATTCACCCTCATTGAGTCATTGTTATAATAGAAATAGGCCAATATCTTCCAAGGTGGAAAATATAAGTAACGAATTCAATATAGAGGTTATCTTAAATTATTGATGTATCAGGGTCCACATCATTAATATTTGATATGATATATTTTTTATTTTTTTATTTATCATTATTATTTGATGTAATATGTTTCTTACTTATTTATTATTTTTACCGTTGAATTTCTCTATAAATAGGAATTCAATTTCTTCATTTTATATATATCAGAAATAAGAAATAAAAGTTTCTCTCAAATTCTCTCTCTGCCTTCTCTTATTATTGTTATAAGTTTCTTGCATATATAGTCAATTTCCAACACGTTATCAACATGAGCTTGCTCTATCGATCAAGGATATCACCAAATAAATCCAAAAAATAAATTCTTTTCCGGTATTATATGACTTCAAGGAAAATGAAACAAATTTATATATTGTAGATAGTGCCACCACCCATACTATTCTCAAAGAGGCAAGATATTTTAATACTCTTAAAAGAGGTGAAACTGTTGTTACCACAATATCGGGACAAACAAAAATGATTGAAGGCTCCGGAAGAGCTAGTATTATATTACAAAAGGGAACAAAACTTATTATAAATAATGCATTATTTTCCCAGAATTCTCACAGAAATTTATTAAGTTTTAAAGATATTCGCAGAAATGGATATTATATTGAAATTGTAAGCAAAGACAATAAAAAATGTCTTTGTGTTACAAAAATAATTTCTAGTAAGAAATGTATATTTGAAAATTTTTATACTCTTTCATGTGGCTTATACTACACATATATTAATATGATTGAAGCCAATTTAACTATAAACCAGAAGTTTATAGATTCAGATAATTTGGCATGATCGACTGGGTCATCCCGATTCGATAATGATGAGAAAAATTATTGAAAATTCAAATGGGCATCCATTGAAGAACCAGAAGTTTCTTCAAAATAATGAATTATTTTGTGCTGCTTGTTCGCAAGGAAAATTAATAATAAAGCCTTTCAGAATCAAGGTTGGAATAGAATCGCCAGCATTTTTAGAGCGCATACAATGTGATATTTGTGGACCAATTCATCCACCATGTGGACCATTTAGTTATTTTATGGTTCTAATTGATGCCTCAACTAGGTGGTCACATGTATGCTTATTATCTTCACGAAATATGGCATTTGCAAGGTTACTTGCTCAAATTATAAGATTACGGACACAGTTTCCCTATTATCCTGTTAAATCAATTCGTCTTGATAATGTTGGGGAATTCACATCCAAAATATTTAATGATTATTGTATGTCGATTGGAATAAAAGTTGAACATCCTGTAGCATATGTTCATACCCAAAATGGTCTAGCAGAATCATTTATTAAACGTCTGCAATTAATTGCACGACCACTAATTTTGCGAACAAATCTCCCTACTACAGTTTGGGGTTATGCAATATTACATGCAACATCTCTTATACGTTTAAGAACGGTAAGTTATCATGATTATTCTCCATTATAATTAGCTTCTGGCCATGAGCCTAGTATTTCTCATCTTAGAGTTTTTTGTTGCGCGATATATGTGCCTATTGCTCCACCCAAAGCACTAAAATGGGTCCTCAAAGGAGATTAGGAATTTATGTTGGCTATGAATCCCCTTTAATAATTAAATATCTTGAGCCATTAACTGGCGATATGTTTACTGCATTATTTGCCGAATGACTGATGCACTCGCTAATCCTAAAAGAGTAACGAAATCGCATATACCAGCAGTAAATGCGCCAATTCATATTGAGATTCCTGAAGATCAACCTACGGATAATACTCTAACACGCCTGAAGCGTGGACGACCTATTGGTTCAAAGAATAAAAATTCTAAAAGGAGGAGAGTTATTGATAATGAAGATATTCCCATTGAGGATATAAATATAAATACACTTCCGGAAGAAGTTCAAGCATCTGCAGTGTAAATACCTGAAGGTATTGAAAATGAAGAAATTCAAAAAATTATATCAATACTGAAAGAAGATGGAATCGCAATAAAATAGTTATAGATCATATTTTTTCATATAATCTTGCGATCAATATTGAAAATGATAATGTCGATCATGAGCCAACATCTATTAAAGAATGCCAAAGTAGAAATGATTGAAAACAATGGAAAGAAGCAATTCAAGCAGAGTTGAACTCTCTTGAAAAACTCAAAGTATTCGGACCAGTAGTTCGAACATCACAGGACTTAAAACCTGTCGGTAATAAATGAGTTTTTATTAGAAAGAGAAATAAGAAAAATGAAATAATAAGATATAAAGCCATATTAGTTGCACAAGGTTTTTTCCAAAGACCTGTAATAGACTATAAGGAGACATATTCTCCGGTGGTGGATGCAATAACTTTTAGATATCTTATTAGTTTTGCAGTGCAAGAAAATTTACAAATGCACTTGATGGATGTTGTCACAGCTTACCTTTATGGTTCGCTTGATAACGATATTTATATGAAAATCCCTAAAGGATTAAAGGTGCCAGAAAAATATGGCAAACGAGAACTTTACTCGATAAAGTTATAAAGATCCTTATATGGATTAAAACAATCTGGGTGCATGTGGTATAACTGTCTCAATGAATATTTATTGAAAGAAGGATATAAAAATGATCCAATTTGTCCATGTGTTTTTATAAGAAAATCAGGATATAATTTTATTATCATCTCAATTTATGTTGATGATTTGAATATTATTGGAACTCCAGAAGAGATTCCAAAAGCTGTTGATTCTTTAAAGAAATAATTTGAGATGAAAGATCTTGGAAAGACAAAATTGTGTGTTTGTAAGTTAAGCACCTTGAAAAAGGAATTTTAGTGCATCAATCAAACTACACAGAAAATATCCTGAAATGATTTAATATGGACAAAGCACATCCATTGAGTAACCCAATGGTTGTACGATCACTGTGAAAAATGATGCTTTTCATCCTAGAGGAAATAATGAAAAAGTTATCGGTCCTGAAGTACCATATCTAAGCTCAACAGGTGCTTTGATGTATCTTGCTAATAACACAAGACCGGACATTGCATTTTCTATTAATTTATTATCAAGATACATCACTGCACCTACAAGACGACATTGGAATGGAATTAAACATATAATGCGCCATCTTCGAGGAACTACTGATTTAGGCTTATTTTATTCACATGAATCTAAGCTTAAATTAGTTAGATATGCGGATGCGGGTTATTTATCCGACCCACACAAAGCTCGATCTCAGACGGGCTATTTATTCACATATGGAGGAACAGGTATATCTTGGCGATCGACAAAACAAACAATTACAGATACATCCTCAAATCATGTGGAGTCAATAGTGATTCACGAGGCAAGTCGTGAATGTGTGTGGTTGAGATCATTAATCAAACATATCCAAGAAGCATGTGGAAAAGTTACGGTCAAGGAAGGTCCGATGACAATATATGAAGATAATGCTGCTTGTATTGCTCAATTGAAGGAATGTTATATTAAAGGAGGCAGAACAAAGCATATTTCACCAAAATTTTTCTTCACTCATGATCTGGAAAAGAATGGTGAAATCAGTATTCAACAAATCCGCTCTTGTAATAATTTAGCAGATTTGTTTACCAAGGCTTTACCTTCCTCAACTTTCAAGAAATTGATTTACAGCATTGGAATGCGTCGTCTTAAGGATCTCCAGTTAACTCGCGAATAAGGGGAGTAAACACTGTACTCTTTTTCCCTTAACTGAGGTTTTTATCCCACAAGATTTTTTCTTAGTAAGGTTTTTAGCGAGGCAGTATCCCATTCGCGGCAGATAATATATCAAAGTGGAGTGTTAAATTATTGATGTATCACGGCCCACGTCATTAATATTTTAGATGATATGTTTTCTACTTTTCTACCTCTCATTATTATCTGATATAATATATTTCTTACTTATTTACCATTTTTACCGTTGGATTTATCTATAAATAGGAATTCAATTTCTTCATTTTATATATCTCAGAAATAAGAAAAAAAAGTTTCTCTTAAATTCCCTCTCTACCTTCTCTTATTATTGTTATAATTTCCAACCTATCCCACATTTTCAAATTTCATATTTAAAAGGTAGACTAGTTTCATTCATAAGAGTCGTGCGATTCATTTTAAATTATCGTCTGAATTCTGAATCCACTTTTACAAACCTAAGCATTTAAAGACAAATCTGCTTCTAACTTATAAAATCTGATTAAAATTTAACTCGACCGATTCAGCCTCGTGATATTATTTTTTCTCAATCTTTTTCTCTTACCCTTAATTTATGTGGCCGCAAACTCCGGCGGGATTTCACATTACATTACACAACGAAGAACAAAGACATTGCCCTATGTATGCTGACTTGGCAAAACCGTGGCCTCTTGTGATGCCAGGTGGTATAATATAATAGAAGACACATGGACCCAGAGAGATGCCGCAGCATCCGTTTATTTGCTGACTTGGGGGCTTTGCTTCTGTTGCTAAAAGCGACGTCGTCACATGGGGAAATTTTGATCCCCCTTTCTTTAACGATTCTCTTGTCGTGTGGGCCGTTGATTATGGATTTGGAGAGCAGATTTGGCCGTTGATATTGATGGTGGATGATTAACAATTTTTATATATAACAATGATCAACGTCTTTGATTTTCAGGGTCTTTTTTTATTTATTTTTATTTTCCTCTTTTTTTTTTTTTTTAATATTGGTAGATTGATGAGTGAGTGAAAGGTGCTTGGCCATTCATCTCCTCCACTCACACGTGGTACCCTTCATAATGTGACAGTTGGAACTTTATAATTTCCCTATCAACCAATAGATTTTCTCCTTTGCACATGTACTACTTTGTTATTTCACATCAAAATTTTAAAAAAAAACAATATAGACATTTAAATTTCTATATTTATGGTCTATACAAATACATAAATAGAATCTATAGAAAATCACTGGCTTAATACCCCATATAATGATATACTATATTATATCAATCCATATATCAATTATGTATGCCTACAAAAGCATATAGGTCTTGAACCTGTTTCACTAATAATCTTCGATAAACATTGCATAAACATATGCCACCGACTTAAACTTGGCTACAAATTAGACTTAATAAATCTATAGTAATAATCATCTATACATCACTAATACATCATCAAATGTTTTTGACTATATAGTGGCATGTAGCCTATGTGGGTCTATTGTAAAAGCTAGTAGAGTATCTTATTGAATATTGTTTTTTTGAGTTTACTTGTTACAATGCATAGGAAATTCTTCTGTTAAACTTGTTACATTTAGAAAAATAAGGTATATGACAAGGCATTGAAGGCTTATCATGTTTAGGCTGTAATTGCATATTGTTACTGATATGATATTATATATGTGAACCATACGAGCTAACTACTATTATATTAGTTGAGTAAATAATTAGTTTTATAACTAATGTAAAATATAAAAAAGAAGAGCTAATTAAATTACATCAAGTGCCATGTATAAACAACATATAAATTGTGGTACTAAATCAGGGTTTGTATAAATTATCACTTGTGTTTTATTACAGATTCACTAGTTAAAAATGTATTTTAATGACGATATGATGACGTGCAGAAGCGAAAAAGAATACGTTTCTGTTCTAATATTGTGTGAAACGAAATTAGAAAAGAAAATTGATGAATTTGAAATAGATGAATATTTTTAGATCACATACAAAATCCATTGAGTATTTTTGGAAACAATCAAAACCCTTTAGTTTTTTAAAACTAATAAAACCCAATTAGTTTTTGGAAACTAACAAAACTCAAATGTGTTATAACACAAATATTTTCACTCAAATGATAATTTGATATATTACGTCCTCTTTCTTTCTTTAAATAAGGCAAAAAGAAGAGTTACAAATTACTTAAACTTAAAAGGGAGTTACAAGTAATGATACTTAAAATTTAATAAAACTCTCTACATTTACCCTATACTAAATAGATTTTAAAAGCAACATAATTATGAAAATTAAACCACAATAACCACAACATTATTGATATTAAAGAATGGAAAATAGTTGCGTAAGTTCTCCAAATTCTCCATATGCATTTGCTGAAACATCACCTTAAATGAAAATTTAAGAATATTATTAACTCTTTCAAATGGGCTTTAGGTATGACACTTCCGTAAAGGTTTGAAATGGACCAATCAACTTTGAATTTACATTGAATTTTCCATAAATCTTCATCTGAAATCATAAACATATTTCTTCGATTTACCAACTTATTTTGCCACCAAAAAATAAAGAGTACGGTATTTTTCCCTCCATCATTCTCCTCTTCTTTAAAAGAGATTCGTCCTCGAATCTTGTAATGTTAGAGCACATAGACGATTAATTTTTCCTAAACTACTTAAAAGGAATTCCCCAACATTAAAATATTTAATATTCGAATCTTGAAAATAAACACATGGATGTTTTTGTACTTCAAAATCACTACAGACAAATTTTCTCTCAAGAACAAGTTCCTTCTCAGTATCCACATGCTTTACCTCTTTTTCAATTTGAAAACCATACTCCGTTCCATGTCCAAAAATAATATCATTCTCAAGAATTTTAAGCTCTTGAATGGTCACAATTTTATTATTAGGAACAGATTGAAAATCTTTGTTTCTTTGATATGTCAAGCCTTTGACAACTTGTTTTTCTGATACACTTTCAATGGAATCAACATATGAGATATTTTCAAATGCATTTTTATTGATTAAAGTGCCTGAAATGAACATTGATGGGTGGTGAAGGCTGGTTTATTTTTGTAAGATTTGGACAAATCTGTAGGCACAATGTGATATGAAAGAGAAGAAAAATTTTCAACTAGGTGGATAGATTGAGAATTTTCTAAAGCATTTAAAATGGACTTTTGTGGTGGTGTGAAGGCTGATATACTTGATGGTTAACCATGATTTGGAATAGAAGAAAATTTTTTAGGCAAACACTTGAATAGATAACTTACTCCAAATTTTTTTCTTACACGTAATTTCAATGCTTCATTCTTGGCCTTGTCCTCCTCAAATTCCAATCTTAGCTTCTGAAATGCAGCATAAAGATCTTGATCAACAAACATATTTTTTATTTTTGTTCTTCAAGAGTGTAAAAAATGAAAGAAAAAAATAAGGACATATAATCCTTGGCTATAATACTAATTGATAGAGGGCGGAAGCGAAAAAGAATACGTCTCTATTCTAATATTGTGAGAAATGAAATTGGAAAAGAAAATTGATGAATTTGAGATAGATGAATATTTTTGAAAATAATTAAAACCCTTTAGTTTTTGAAAACTAATAAAACCCAATTAATTTTTGGAAACTAACAAACCCAAAAGATGAATTACAAATGCAAATTCTCTCAATTCCTTTTCATATAATCTGATAATCTGATATATTATGTCCTCTTTCTTCCTTTAAATAAGGCAAAAAGAAGAGTTACAAATTACTTAAACTTAAAAGGGAGTTATAAGCAATGACACTTAAAACTCAATAAAACTCCCTACATTAACAGATTTTAAAAGCAAGCAACATAATTATGAAAATTAAACCACAATAACCACAACATTATTGATACTAAAGAATGGAAGATAGTTGCCGAAGTTCTTCAAATTCCCGATATGCATTTGCTGAAACATCACCGTAAATGAAAATTTAAGAATATTATTAACTCTTTCAAATGGGCTTCAGGTATGCCACTCCCGTAAAGGCTTGGAATGAACCAATCAACTTTGAATTTACATTGAATTTTTCATAAATCTTCATCTGAAACCATAAACATATTTCTTCGATTTACCAACTTATTTTGCCACTAAAAAATAAAGAGCACGGTGTTTTTCCCTTCATCAAAATAAAGAGCACGGAATCAACCATATCAGTGAAAAAAATACTATTGACGGAAGTGACAAAGCCACATACTCCCATATGGGGTCCTTGGACCCCATATTTTGTTACTGTAGTGTAAATTTATTGATATATTATATTTGGATCCCATTAAAAATTATAATTGGACCTCATATTAGTATTAAAAGTACTCATTTGTTCTAGAAAAAATAGAATTTTTTACTAAATGCCTATATATATCTATAAAAATTCATCTACTATTTTTTCATTTACAATTTATTGTTCCTCAATTCAAAATTCAATAGTATTTTTTGATTATTTACAATATATACACATATGAATACATGTGGACACCACATTAAAATATTTTTAGATTTGCCACTGATTGAGGAAACTATAGTATATAAATTGAACTCCAATGAACTGATTTTAAGTCCTACAAAAACATGGCCTAACTCGTCTATGTATTTCTCCATTATATTTCATAGCCAAAGTTGTGCATTAAAATTTTGATGCTATCTTAAGACGCGATGAAACATACTTACTGTTATGCATATTATTATAATCAATATGGTAGGAAATCAATAAGACTTCATTTACTACTAGATTCGGAAGATTAAACTAAAATTAGTTAGTTAAAAAACCTAAAAATCTTGTCTATCGGAGTTGAAGAGTGAAGATATCGAAGATTCATCTTAAATAAAGTATAAATTGTCTTTCAGAGAATAATTCATCTTTTTTTTTGGAAGTGTAGGGTTTGGTCACCTTTCCAACAATCTCTTTGTTAGGTAGGATTTTATTGGCCCAAATGCTTATTTATTGAGGCGAAAGTGATCCAATTCGGAGTTGTTGATGTTTATACTGATCAATCATATAAGAAAAATTCTAATTCATTCCGATTAAGCTTCCTTCATATTACTCTGGAAGAGCGAACCTCACAATTGTAAATACTAATTTATTAAGAATTATTCGGATTCGAGCTATAGCGTCATCGTTCGTTGGAATCGAAATATCTACTAGATCCGAGTCAATGTTTATATCAATTGTACAAATGGTTGAAATTCCTAAAGTGATATAGGTATTTTAAACTTATTATTTATAAAAAAATATTAGTAGAAAAGTGTTATGTAAAAAAATCTTAGATAATGTTTACCATTTGTTGCTTCAATTTAAGAAATCACATAATCACATATTGTGTATGTTAAGGAAACTGGAAATATCTTGGTATCTAAGTATGAATAATATCCTCATTAATATAAAATTTTTTGGGTTTAAAGTTCAAAAATAAATTCACAAGGCATTAGACACAAAATGGACAATTTCATACTAATGTGGGATATGTGGTATTTAAGTACTTTCACTGTTCCACGTACCGCTTAACGCATATGTTAACGAGAATTTATAGTCGAAAAGCATGTCCCAATCAACATAATTTTATACATTCTATATTAGCGTTAAAATAGTAATTCGTTAGAATATTAATT
The DNA here is from genome assembly GCA_947683365.1 of Euphorbia pulcherrima. Taxonomy (NCBI): domain Eukaryota; kingdom Viridiplantae; phylum Streptophyta; class Magnoliopsida; order Malpighiales; family Euphorbiaceae; genus Euphorbia; species Euphorbia pulcherrima. Next base: position 52,069,315 of record CANTUS010000003.1, read on the forward strand.
GCGATAGGAGCATAAAAGTTTGTCTTCCTATATCTTAAACATGAAATGCAAGTGCTTCTAATTTTTTTTATAAGAAATAACAACATTTAATTTTTTAAGAATTTGGGGCTCGAACCCACAACCCATAATTTCTTTATTCATTTTGAGAGAAAGCTGTAACCACTAATGCTTCTATTTTAATGTGGTTTTAAATCTATTTAATTAGTTTAATGTTTTATGCACAAACATTGAAACGATCATTGTTACTTTAGTTTCTTACAAATCAATTATCACATTGAAATTTCCCATTGCTTGATTAATGTGTATAAAACAAAACAACCATAGAATAATCCTTGAAATGCAGCAGCCAGAAAAACATTCTTTTAATTAGATTAACTCCAAGTCATACAAATTTCTCTGGTCACGTATACCACCAAAAATTATTACTTAAAAATCTGAAATAACATATGACTAGCTACGACCATCACATTAAATTAGAGTATGGTGTATAGAGCGTGTAGAAAAGCACATATTACTAGTTTTGGGCTACACAATTGATTTCTTCCAGTATATTGCCTGTGCCGCTTTATACTGGCTTTGTGCTATATAGCTTTAGGACATACCATGTGTTTGTAGTAGAAAAAGCACCTCAGTGGTAGTAAATGTAAATATACTTGTAAAAAAACAGCATGCGTGAGATGAGGGATTACTTTGGTAAATTTGAAATCAATTAATACCAAAAAAAAAATAAGAGTAAAGAAAGGATTGAAAAGAGTGAAAATTAACATGTTAAAAGTAATAATGAAGTTTCATGTGCAGGTGTTGTAATTTTCAAACAATGTCTATGTACCTTTTTCCTAATTCAAATTATGTCTATAGACCAAATGATTCCGAATTAGAAACCAATCCCACTTTCCCATTACCCCTAATCTCTAGGGGATTAATAGTAATAATAGTGTTGTTTAATTAAGCTAAATGAGTCTCAAGGTTGATGTCAAACCTGCATTATAATTACATCAAATCCTATTTCACTTTTGTCTCAAGATTCACCATTATCCTACCCCCACACAATTATGTGGCAAATCATTGATGTCTTACATGTTAAGGGATAGTTTGACACTGTTTATAGAGCCTCAAAGGTTGTTGCGATCGAGATTTGTTCTCATTTAAGGGATAAACGTTGTGAATAAATGTTTGTCGTTACTGCTAACTTTTTTTATCTTTGAAATAGTTAAAAGTAGTTGTAATCAATCAATTAGGATAGTTCTCTTTAGATCCATGTGCTGGAAAGGTTTATCTTTAGTTTGTGTAGATTTTTTTTATTTGCTTTGTTAGTTTTTGGTTTTGAAGATTCCGGTTTAGTGTTTATGCTTTGTTGTTTTTGGTTTTATCATGTTGTGTTAGTAGTCATTTTATTCCCCTTTAGTGGAATTGTTCATCATTTTATATGATGTATCGAGTTGGCCTAGTCTATAACTTATCTCTCAATGTATTTTCGATGATTCTAGTCTAATGAAATGCTTATTATTATAAAAAAAAAATCTCAAACTCGTGGGGATAGTGAAATTAATTATGAACTGACCCCAAATCCAACAATATATGTTATGTGGGCTAGCCTTATAGATGTAAAGGTTATCGTTGGGCCTACAAAGTCCAATACTTTCCGAATCTAAGAAGACGTTAGTGGGCCTTTAAAGTCCAATTGTTTCCTTTGATATTGGTTTGATTGAATGGACATTTTTTGCGTATTGGGCTCTTTGGTATAATATCGAAGTGAGTAAGGAAAGGATAGTGTTATATATGCCACTGTGTCGCTGCTAATGATTTAAAAAGTTTCTCGGGTGGCTGAAGCTTCAAAACGCTTGTGGGGATTGGACGGGGTCTAGACGAATTTATATTTTTTATTTTAAAAATTTATTATATATATAAAAATATAAATTCAATTAAAAAGTAAATTATAATGATATAAAATATCAAAAAATATAATTTAGATTATGTTTTAAAAATTATTAAGTGCTAATTGAATTGTAGAGACCTCTTTATTAGTGGCATAGAATATATTGTTTCTTGGTTTATCATGAGAACACTTTAATGTACTTTAGTTTTACCAACTAAATTAATTTTTATTGGTAAGCTGTGCTTATTATAAATAATGGTATCATAACAAATTAAAATTAGGCGCCGTCTAAGCGGAAAGAATTGGACTAGGTGGTGCCTAGGCGGCAATAAATTAACCCAACGCCTGATAGTGCCATAGGAATGAAAAGTCGGGCTGCAGGCCCTAAAATAACGCCCTAGGCGGTGGATTTTTAAAACAGTTTTTCTTTTTTCTTGTATGACATTGTTCTTCGCTCATTCTGTTCTGAGATTGGATTTGGATATTGGTAATTTGGGATTGGGAGCATGGAGCTTTTGTATAAATACCTGCAAAATGGAGTATGCCTTGCTTAATTTCCATTAGATGAAAAACAACTTGAACAATTTCTCTGGTTTGTATATATCCAATGTGCCTGAAACACTGCATTCAACTCGCTCCCAATGCCATTATATACAATCTACACATTTGTACTGACTCAACTATGTTACCTAGACACGGGTACCAGTATCGGCAGATGCATAACCTAGTGTCTGGTATGATATTTTCAAAATTTTGGCGTACGAGGACACTCATAAGCAGAATTGTTTATTAGGAGAGCCCCATTAAATAAGCCCAATTTTCACAATATGTAATGGCGGCAAAACTATTAAAAGCCCAACAACCCAAGCCCAAAAATAATATGGGTTCTTATAAAAATAAAAAAAATTTAAAATAATTTGATGATACCATAAATAATTTATAAGTTTATAAAAATACGGATAAATAATTATAAAAATACAGTCTGATTTTTATCTGGTAAATATCTGGTAATCGCCTGATATTTATCTGATAAATATTTAGTAATCGTCTGGTCAGACCGTATTCATGTAATTATTTTCTCTTGTTTTTATTAATTTGTAAATTGTTTATGGTTGACAGTAGATATATAAATAGTTTAACTTAATGGTCAATTTTGTAAATATTTTAGTGGGACGCGCATATTTTTAGGGTTGAAAGTGGGGCGGGGATTCCCCGAACCCGATGGGGACGGGGAATCCCCGATAAGAATTCCCACAGGGTGGGGATGGGGATTTTTTAATCTCCGAATCTTTAATGGGGATGGGGATGGAGACTATGTCACCGAACCCGATAAATCCCCGAACCCGATAAAAAACTAATTTTTTAATTTTTTATAAATACTATCAATAATTTTGTAAAAGTTCTTGATTGAGCTTAAAAGTATATTATAAAATATAAAATATAATATTTATAATTATTAATTTCTATATATTGATATTAAAAAATGATAATATACTTAAAAATTAATATTGAATACCATTTCATTAATCATATAATTAATTCTGCAATCGAATTAATATCAATTATATTATATTATTATTAATTTTATTTAATTATTTTCACTAATTATATAACTTGTATTAATTTTTTTAATATATTAATATAAAATAATTTTAATTTATATTATTTTAATAAAAAAATTAACATATTCTTTTTTATTAATAAAAAATTGGAAAATCTTCAATTTAAAAATAGAAAAATTAATTTTCCCAAAAACTCTAATAAAAATGAAAATAGAGAATACATTCCCATCCCGCCCTAATAAATCCCTTTTTCAACCCCACATAATTTTTAGAATTTCCCAAATAATAACCATAGCCCCGTTAAAATAAGCCTTCTCCTCCACTCACTGCCGCTCAACCCCTCTTTTTTTTTTCAGTAAATCTGTTTCTTCTGTCTTTCTTCTATTATGGGGAAATTATTTCTCCGGTGATGAATCCGGCGTGCCCATGTGAAAGCCGGCGGCATACCGGGCAATGTTTCGTCGGTACCAGACACCGGTGGGCCGGCCAAAGTGACGAGTCCGTGGTATGCCATCTTCATCCCGTTCCTTGCTAAATGGTCTTTCTATAAGTGAAATTCAAAAGTTCATACCTAAAAAATGGAAACAAATTAGGAAAGAGGTTGATCTTCATAGTAATCCTCCTTGCCCTAATAGTAGTGAACTGATGATAGACCAGCTAATAAATTCTCTCAAGGACTTTGCAGGCCGAGGCATTTTATCAAAAGCATTTGAAGCCTTTTCCCTTATCCAACGCAATGGTACAGACTCTAATACCATGGTACAGTCTATCTCGTTTCTTCTCTTATCCTGTATCAACAGTAGAGCCCTAGCTCAGGGTAAACAACTCCATCCCCTAATTATCTTTATGGGTTTTGAGCAACACCCTGTTTTGGTACCAAAGTTGATCACTTTTTATTCGAAATTTAATATGCTAGTTGATGCTCGTGCTGTAACTGAGAATTCAGACATCCTAGATCCTCTGCCTTGGAATATTCTCATCTCTTCATATGTTAGGAGTGGATTCCCTAGAGAGGCTATTTCTGCTTATAAACAGATGAAAAGTAGAGGTATTAGACCTGATAATTTTACATTTCCATCTGTTCTTAAGGCCTGTGGTGAAACATTGGATCTAGCCTTTGGAAAAGAGGTTCACAAGTCTATTGTAGGTAGCAGTCAAATGTGGAGCTTGTTTGTCCATAATTCCTTGGTTTCCATGTATGCAAAAACTGGTGAATTGGATGCTGCTCGTCGCTTGTTTGACAGTATGCTGGAAAGAGATGATGTCTCTTGGAATGCAATGATATCCGGGTATGCCTCCAAGGGAATGTGGACCGAAGCATTTGATTTGTTTGGAAAAATGCGCCTTGAAGGTGTTGAATTCAATATTATAACTTGGAACACCATAGCTGGCGGGTGGTTGCAGTTGGGAAAATTTAAAGGGGCACTTTATTTGATTGCTCAGATGAGAAGCTGTGGTGTTTATTTGGATTCAGTGGCGATGATTATTGGTTTGAGTGCTTGCTCCCATATGGGGGAAATTGCCATTAAATTAGGTAAAGAGATTCATGGCTTAGCAATCTGCAGCTTTCTTGATAATGTTGATAATGTTAGAAATGCACTGATCACTATGTATTCTAGATGCAAAGATCTTGAGCATGCCTATGCTATGTTTCAATCAATTGAAACTAAGAATATAATAACTTGGAATTCTATGCTCTCTGGTTTTGCCCGTTTGGACCAATCTGAGCAAGTTTCCTTATTGTTTAGGAAGATGTTGCTTGTTGGCATTCAGCCAAACTACGTGACTATAGCGAGTATTCTTCCCCTTTGCGCTCGAGTAGCTAACTTACAACACGGGAAGGAGTTTCATTGTTTCATTTTGAGGCGTTCCGAGTTGAAGGACTATACACTTCTCTGGAATTCACTTGTTGACATGTATGCAAGATCAGGAAAGGTTCTAGAAGCCAAAAAGTTGTTTTATTGGCTGAGGGTTAAGGATGAAGTGACATATACGTCCTTGATTGCTGGATATGGGACACAAGGAGAAGGACGAGCAGCATTGCAATTATTCGATGAAATGAACAGAAATCAAATTAAACCAGATCATGTAACAATGGTGGCAGTTCTATCAGCTTGTAGCCATTCAGGTTTAGTAACTGAAGGAATTAGGTTATTTGAAAGGATGCCTGCTGTGTATGAGATAATTCCACAGGTGGAACATTATGCCTGTATGGTGGATCTCTATGGGAGGGCTGGGCTGTTATACAGAGCAAAAGAGGTTATCACAAGGATGCCATGTGCGCCGAGTTGTGCCATGTGGGCTACACTTTTAGGAGCATGCCTTGTACATAGGAATACCAAAATTGGGGAATGGGCTGCAGAGAAATTGTTGGAAATGAGGCCTGAAAAACCGGGTCACTATGTGTTGATTGCTAACATGTATGCTGTTGCTGGGTGCTGGAGCAAGCTAGCCGAGGTTAGGACTTATATGAGGGATTTGGGTGTGAAGAAGGATCCTGGATGTGCCTGGGTTGATGTCGGCTCGGGGTTTTTGCCTTTTATGGTGGCCGACACATCGAAATCATGTCAAAATGGTCTTTACCCATTGTTGGACAGCTTATCTGAATTGATGAAAAATGACATAAATGTTGACACGGGAAATGTGGATTTGGTTGATGATGTACTAGAGGCAATGGGTTGAAGCACTTCCACCTCCAGGTAAATTGCTAAAACGTAGTACATTTGTGTTATATTGAATTTCTCTTATTTTGATTTGTTGCTTTGCGAATTTAAATGCTATACTGTGTAATACAGTATGCAAATCTCAGTGAACATATTTGAGTTTATTTGACTTGTCAACGATGATTGATTGACTTCCTGAAGCTGTATTTCCTTTTTCTGGTAGCTGTTTAGCAATTGGTCCTTTCATTATTCTTGGGTTTATAAGTTTTCCTATAAAATTGTAAGGCTTAATGCATACTTAGCCCCCTCAACTTGGCAACTTTTATCACTTGGCGCCTCCAACTTATAGATGTCTTTACCAACCCCCTGAACTTGGCAAAAGTGTTCACTGCAGCCCCTACGTGTCACCTTGTGATTGGTTCGACTTTTCAAAGATGTCAAATTATTTTCCTCTCTCCAATCAGAAGGTGACACATGCATTGAGAGGGTTGCAGTGAACACTTTTGCCAAGTTCAGGGGGGTTGGTAAAGACATCTATAAGTTGGAAGCGCCAAGTGATAAAAGTTGCCAAGTTATGAGGGGGCTAAGCATGTACTAAGCCAAGTTGTAACTTTTGCTTTTCACAACGACTCATTCATTCAAAGCATTGCTTTTTCATAAACAAGTGTTGCAGAAGAACGGTAACTTTTGTTTGATATCTGAAAATGATGGTAATTTCAGGCATTATCTGATTTCCATTGTTTGTCCTCTCGTTGCAGCTGCTTGTTTTGCTGGTCACATTACTGCAGAAATGAGTTTATTGTACATGTTTAGACTTCTTTCCAATGAATTTGATGCAGGTAATAATGCCTAAAGATTATAATTTTTCTTCTTTACATTTTGACTACCCCTATTAGTATTATCTCCTATTGATCTTTGCTTGTATATTTGTTTTCTTTTTTCTTTCTCTTCTTTGCTTCTCTATTTGTTTTCTTTTTCTTTTTCTTCTGTTGGTCGCACTGAATTGATATGCATATAATTTTTTAATATTTTCAGGGTGCATTGATTTTTTCTACCTTTTATGAAGGAAAAGCCCAGTAATCTGTCAATTATTTTCTCCGTTCCTAATGTGCATTCAATGCACTCGCAATGCCATCGTACACAATCTATACCTTCATAGTGTATTTTATTCAATATATGCTCTCTACTTTTTCCTTTAGTATATGCAGGCATGTATTTTTCCTTTAGATAGCAACATGGAATTTTGTCCATTATTTTGATGGGGCCAAAGGTTCACCATTCTTTGGCTTTAGATTATAATGGACTAAAGCAAAATGACTCATTAAACTATCTGAGCTTCTTTTATTGTGAAGTCACGGATAGCTGCTGCAACTCCACTTTAGGGTCAATTGGAAACAACCTCTTTGTAATTACAGAGGTAAGGTTGCATACACCCGACCCCCCCTTACCCCACTTGTGCGGGAGCCTTGTAAGGCATTGGGGTAATGTTGTTGTTGTTGTATGCATGTTGCTGATGGTAAATTTCGCAGCACATCATCCACTGCCACAGGGGAGAGCTTGAAGGCTGAAGCTTCTTTCGTCTTGTTCTTGTAAAGATCACAAGTTGCATACATGAGGGATGCAGAGATAATATAAATCAACATTGGAATTTATATGAAAGAAAGCTGTTAAATTGTGCCATCCAAATTCACTGAGGAAACAAGGGAGACTGTCTTCTCTTTCTGTCAATCAAGGTACAAGCATCTGTCATTAAAATATGTATCATGTGAATGGTTCTCTCTTTATCATGTCAATTTGAAATTATTTTGATTTGTAGCGATTACAATTAATTGAGCTCTAATGAAATTTGAGATTTGGCTCTAGCTTAATTGGAATCTTACCATTCCGACCATGTTGCTAAGTCCGAGAATTGGAAGATATTTTGGGTAGAAATGTAGAAATCTGAATTCATCTGGTAGTCCGTGCTCTAGTGTCGAAGTATTCAAAATTGAGGATCGTGCAGAATGCAGCACAAATCTCAGCTGCCTTTGGAATGTGGAAGCTACTGCAGCTGTTATGATCATATCTCTGATAAGCCAATGATAACAGAGAAAGCTATTTTAAGTTGTGGTTGTGGATCAAAACTGCCACATAACTTCTATCCTGGGGTTGAAGCTATTTAGCACGGAAACGGGAAAGGAAACGTTTCCGGAATTCGGGTTCCCGAGATGGAAACGGAAACGGGAAATGCTAGTGTATAGGAGTTTCCGTGCTTCATAGGGTTGAAGTGAAGGCTTTGCGAGATCATGATGGGAATGTACTGAGCATTGGCACCTCTTCACGCAAATCATTGCAAGACGATAAATTAAGAAACCCTGCATATGGAATTGATTCTTCAATGGACGAGGCATGTAATGAACAAGAAACCAAGCTAAGCTGTCGAGACGGGCAATAATAGCAAGGATTTTTATGTGTTTTAACAGCACTAATTACACCAACTCTGAAAGTGAAGATGGGTAAGAGCTTCTTAAGCATCATCTCATACAAAGTGCTACTCTGTTTTACCTTTGTATGCATGTAGTGTAGTAATTGTACTAAGCACATGCATTTTCCTGCCACAGTAAAGCCATCAAAGAAAAATTATTGAAATAACACTTTCCATTTTGGTGCATTTGACTTTTAACATTCCTTAAGGACATAGGTTATAGTTGTGTCTAAAAACCTTTTAGCCCCTAGGCTTACAAAAATTTCATCTGACTCCCTGAACTTGTTAAAGTGGGCCTTCCAGCCCCCTTAATCTCATGGCTCCTTGATGTTGATATGCCGAGTATTATTTTTCTAGAGATTGAATGTAAGATTATTTCGTCAACGATTGAATCGAAGATTGATTTATCGGAGCAAAACTAGGCATGTCACCATCAATGGGCCACGAGGTTCACTTTTACCAAGTTCAAGGTACTATAAGGTCTACCTTAAAAAGTTCAGGGGGTTATGTGGAACTTCTATAAGTTCAGGGAGCTGAGGGTTTTAGGGACAACTATAGGGGGTCTAGATGTATTAGGCGAATCTTTTATGTCCCCTCACATTTACTCTTTTATATTCCATCTTCCTTTTCTAGTTATCTTTACATTTACCAGTCCAAAATATAAATCCAATACTATTGATTTTCAAATGTTACAAAATCTGTAATACTTAATGCATGACAATAGTCCAAAATATAAATACAATACTATTGATTTTCAAATGTTATAAAATTTGTAAAACTTAATGAATGACAATAATTAGGATATATTCAAGCATTTCCGCATCTAACTCTTTGTCCAAACTGTTATCAACAGAATGCTCGAGTAGTATCACACTGAGCCAATTGATGACAAATAGTATGAAATTAGCAGCCAATACTAACAGAGTTCTTAAGCCACTTTTCTGTTGAGCTTAATCATTATGTCAATCCTCGGTTCATACCAAATCAAATTAAGAAGGTACAAAATGCAATACAACACAATAACTGCCTCTTAAATACAAACACATACTGATATAAGCCCGACACAGCTCAAGTTTGCTAGAGCTTGAACATATAACAGGTTGGGCTTGATTTTCATATATAAATTTAAGCCCGGCCCGAATATAAATTATTAATAAAAAATATATACTTATATATTATAAATTATTAAAAAATATATATTTGACTTTTTGCTCGCCACTGCTTGTAAATAAAGGTTGAGTTTTTTTTTTGGCTATAATATGATCCTTTCCATCAAATAAAAATTATTAAAAATATATAATTATTAATGAGCGGATCGTGCTGGACTTGAGAGTATACTTTTAAATCAAGGCCCGACCTGCATATGGTATTCATGCGCACTGAGTTGGGCTTGGGTAGAGCAATATTAATGTTGATCAGATTAAACCCGACTCAACCCGCCCATTAAATATGCCTAGTTATAAGACCAATAAAATGGAAATAAACCATATTCAACCCAATAATAAAAAGGGAAATGTTAAATTAAGAAAGAGTAGGGACTACCACTGAGAACCTGAAAAAGAAAGAGAACTAACGATCTTGGAGGGGTGAGATGTCCTGGAATTATATGTACTTTTTTACAAAATTATCTTTTTTTTCAAATGATTACAAGTATCTTCATTAAATAATCTTGTTCGGGACTTAATAACAGTTAAGACTCACCCCTTCCAATAAGTGTATTTAGTAAGATTCGAATCTAAAATAAAGAACTAGTGTAGTACCCGTGCGATGCACGGATAGATCATTTATAATAAGTATATCAATGATAAGTTTATTTTATAATATATAAATATATATAATAAAAATATTTATTATTTAAATATGATTGAAATCTAGTGATATCCCTAAAGTATATGCTAATAAAAACTGATCTAAATAACAAGTATGCTAGCTCAAGTGAGATTCATAATCCATTTTTAAAACCATACTGCATTGAAAAAGCTAAGCCAACTCATATCTTTATCTCAACAAGAGCATACTTCTAAAAGCTATGTTAATAGAGATCACAACATACCAACTTTTTACAACGGCTGTGGCCTGTGGGGATCACAAGAATCCATCATATCAAACTTTAAAAAAAACACAAGGAATCAACATCCCAAATCTATTTCTATCTACCTTTGAAGCACATAGACATTACATAAACAAAGCAAGAAGCTAACATTTGACAACAGACATGGGACGGACTGAACAGGAACACGATCTTCTCAAGTAGCTACAGCCAGCGATGGAGATGATAAGAGCCAACCCTTGTTCTGGGCATACTCCACATAGTAACTGAACTTCTCCTTGGCGTTAGGGATATCGAGAGCCAAATCATCGAGTCCTTCCTTAATGCGGCTGATTCCTTTCGTCATCTGGTTACTAGTAATCAGGCCTTCATTATAACACACTTGCAGTAAGTCGAGCATCCTATCATTCTTTTTCTCCATTGCCATGACCAACGCTTTCTTCACAACTTCATGATTGAAGAACGGCATTCCTAGATCGCGTATACACTGGCAAGCCTCGCCTATGACACCACCACTTTCAAACTCCTCTAAGAGCTTCACTATCTTGTCCTTAGCATCCTCCACGGCCCACCCAGTCCCACCTCCCCAACACCTGAGAATCCTCTCACCTGCGTGGCGAGCCGCAATAAGGGATCGAGCCACATGCACTGTTTCACTTCCACTGCAATTGGGTGGCAGTTTGCTGCCTATCTCCTCGAGATTCAGTGGTGCCAAGACATCATCAATCACAGCTCTAGCTAGAAACAGAGCAAGTTCATTTGAAGCATCCAGGATGTCCAGTGCTGTATCCTCTGCAGATTCCAGGAGCAGGATAAAGCCGTTCACAATATCTTCAGTTGAAAAAATCTCTATGTGAAGAGAAGAAAGGAGAACAGATGCCATTTCTTTCTCCCTATTCTTCCTGTCCATAGCAAGTGTGATGAGCTTTTTCAGGAAAATTGGGTTAAACTCAGGTTTCCCCAGATCTTCAAGGCTCCGAATCAATTCAGGAATGTCGTCAGAGAGAAAATACTCGTGAATGATTGTGACAACTTCCTCCTTGTATTTTCTTAAAATTTTGTCTTCCGCTTGTACCTGTCCATCTACACTAGAGGATTTCAGGAATGAAGCATCCAGCCATCCCTCAGATATAGCCTTTGGGACAAGGGATTCGAACAAAGATTTTGCAGTTGGAATGTCGAGAGTAAGATCATCGAGGCTCTCTGCTAGCCGACCAAAACCCTTGACCATTTGGCTGGAACTTATCAAACCTTCTTCGGAAGCTTCCTTCAGTAGCTTTAATATGAGTGGTTCAGCAGTTCGATTTTCCAGTGCAAGAGTTAAAGCCCTCTTGACAACCTCATGATGAAAGAAAGGAACCCCCAATTCTCTAATACACCTGCATGCCTCAAAAGCATCGCCGTTCTCAACATATTCCCTCAACAAATCAGCAATCTTTTTCTTCACCTCTTCCACAGTGATGTGAGTACTACCACCCCACCTCCTCTCCACAAGCTCGGCATGGTGTGGGGCTGAGAGATAGCTCTTCTCAGCAGTCTGGAGGACTTGAAATCCCTTTGACAACTCTGGCAGTGTCTTCTTTGCCCTAGTGAGGAAAGCTGGAGGAAGGATATCATCTACCACTGCACGTGCTGTAAACAAGGCAAGAATATCAATTGCATCCGGTATATCTACTGCAAGATCATCAGCAGACTCAAGAAGTATGACAAGCCCATCTCTAATTTGAGATGGGCTAATGACATCGGCATAAAGCGCAGATAGCAAGACAGAAGCCATTTCCTTCTCCTTATCATGCCTGTCCATGGACATAGAGATGAGCCTTTTGATGAAATAAGGAAGATACTGGCTTGAGCCAAGTTCCTTGAGGTCCGATGCAGCCACTCCAACGTCACCGGTACTGAAGTACTCCTCTATAATGGAAGCAACAGCCTTCTTATAATCATCTAAAGGGTCAGATATCGTAGCCTCCACAAGCTGATAAGGCTCCTATTCATGTAAAAGAGAAAGAGAACATAATTCTCGTTTAAATGTAGCAAAATTTGCAAAGGCATGGAAGGAAAGGAAGAAACATATAAAGCAAGTCAGGAGTCATCCATAGCCTGAGACACAAAATAACAAGTCAGAATGTAAAACAAGTTACTTACCTCTCCACTATCATAATTGGGATCATTACGATCTATATGAGAGTCACCATCAACATCAAGCAGTTTGCCCCACGTGCCCTTACCACCACCACCCTCTGTTCCCATTAATTGAGCAGAACTAATCAGCACATAATAAAACAGAAAGTAATTTTGCCACAACCATGCTCAAAGAATAGCAAAGAATAGCACAATACCAAGTTTATGAAGGGAACAAGCATACAATTCACGATGATAAGTGGAATTCAACTATAAATTTCTGAGACCCATACAACACCTGGATACATAAATGTAATGAAAATATATGATATAACATAATAAGTTCAGTAACTTTACACAGAAAGAACGAACTCCCAGCATTATTACAAAAGGATGCAGTATTCGGTTCCAATTTACTCTCTTGGCAATAACCCTTTTTTCATCATTAAACCAATAAATACCTAGATTACACATTCAATATGATCTAATGAAATAAATAATATCCTAGACATATTTGGCCAACTATAGAAAAAAATCTTGAAAGCAAAAAAAAATTGAAAAGATGAAGTTTCAACCTAATGCACTAGCACAGCTAAAACATACCCATGAAATATTCTCCACAAATATAAACGCCTTTGAAACAGCAATATAATTGATTAAGCTGATTATGCATTCTCACATGTTTGAGACAAAGTAGAAAAGAAATTTTCTCACGCACAATTATTGTCATTACCTCTAAAACCACAATAGAGTTGATTTCACCGAAAAAGGTGAAGACTCGCATATCTGAGGCACAGATACATAGATAAAAAATATTCCCACACAAGATTACTGCATGGTGTAGGAGACATGCATGCATATGCACACACACACACACACATATCCACTGATCATCAGGACTTTTAGCAGTTTCATCCATTAAATAATATTTAAGCACTTGGACTGTCTATTTTCAGTTTTTAGGGATCCTTCAACCACCATGGTAAGGTCTTGAATCATTACTGAAAATTCTGCAAAATGCTCAATTTCCAAACATAAGTTCATTACCTAATTCAAGAAAAAAAAGATCTCAAATATATGGAAATTATTTTGCCCAGATTATTTGTAATTTTGTATAATTCCATCCACTATGACCATGATTCGAACTTGTGAGTGCATCACTTGCTCTATGAATCAAAACATCAATTATAGAGTCTATAGACTACAAGTTCAGAACACATTGATCGACCCATAAAAAGAGGACTTTGAAGTTGCCGAGTAACAAAAAGGAGATTTATATTTCTTGTGAAAGAAGAAAAATGTACATATAACAATTAGCTATTATCATCCACCCTAAAAATGTAAAAGCATTCTGATAACCAAGAAAACAAGGTTGTCTTCTGAAATGCACAAGGAAAAAGCTACACAATGAACATACAAATATGAATATCCACATCTTAGACAGCATACACGAGGAACAAAATTAGTCAAGTCAACACCTTACTTGTTGATAGAACATTCGAATCATGTGTGCCTTCAAACAAAAAATCATGAAAAGAGGAATAAAATTAGTCGAGTTAATGCCTTGTGGATGAATTATGCATGCCTTTGAATAAAAACAAACAAACTATGTGATTAGAATAACGTAGAGCATTACCAAAAGCAAGGAGGAATACACACAAAACATTAGTTCAAATTAAACATCTATGGCATCAAGGAAGGAGAACTTCCTAACCTAAAAACACTAGTCCATGTCCATTTTTACTAGAACTTAGCTAGTAAAAATGGCTATGTAAGATTGCCAATCAAACCAAAGACAATAATTCGGCACGAAAAGAATATCCATTTGAGTTATATAGCTGCAACATAAAATGCTCAAAGACGACACAAATCATCAATATGACCTTTGGGGTAATAAAACAACCATTAATAAATCAAAGAAACATGAACATAAACAGACTGGAATCCCGGCACAAAGCTCCAAATTCCTGATAATTAACTAACTAATGCTATCCTTTATTCATGACAGATACTTACCCTTCTTCACACGCACCAACTTCCCTGAGTGTGATCTTCTAACGTGCCTAACTGCAATCCCAGCAGTTGGAGGTTTTCCAGCAGCGCAAACTTTTAATTGAGGCTCAGGATGCAATGCAGATGGAGATTTTGGTGATGATGACAAATTCTTCGGGGAGGACAACAAGATCTCCACGCTCTGACTCGCTATTTTCATCGCTTCCCTTTGCTCTTCCGTCAGAAATCCCTCACTGGACGCCATTTTATGCTTTAAACAATTCCACAGCCACCAGTTCTATACTGCAACAAGAAAAGAATAATAACAACTACAAGACTTATGTTGTAACAGGACCTCTTAATTCATAGTTAATTCGGAAAACTGTAGAACAGCAGGAAAAACAAGTACAACTCCACTCCAACTTACAAGAAAAGCGTGATAAGTCAAATCAAACATAACGACGAATACAAGAAAGAATAATGAATTGTTTGACTGTAAATGACCGAAGTAGTAGTGGAGTGTAAAAGTTAACTGACTGCAGATTAGCAGTATGTTACCTTCAGCAACAGTCTCGTCGGCAAATCACAAACATTAAACAAACTATCAAACAACAAGATTCAAACCAGAAGTCGCCAAACATTTCCCTCCTATTTCTCAGGAACCAAACAAACAGTGACTACAAAAAAACGCAATCCATAAGCAAGAAAACAAAAGAGAGAAAGAGGAAACTACTAACCAGGAAGCGAAGAAGATACAAGCCGCAAGAAAAACTCGAATCCGACACTTCAGTGCTCAGCCCGGATCTCGAGCCAAGGCAAAATAAGCAATCGGATCTCCCAAAACAGGAAGACCGATTGGAAATCGAGAAGAAAATCTTCGATAATAAGAGAAAAAGATAGATCAAGAGGAAGATAGAAGCCTAGATCCCGGATTGAATCACAACTGGTCGAGAGGGAGAAGAAGAAGAGGAGAGAGAAATGGAAGGGAAGGGGAAAATAGAGAAGAAAGAGTATTTATAGGGAGGCTGAGGCTACGGTTACACGTCAAAGAGTGAATGATATGGGTAGCCACGTGGCGTGGGCGGTAATGGCTGCTCCCTGTTTTTAGCCTTCCACCCGGCACAGTTGCATCTGGTTTTAGGGTTTTTTCACATTTTCCAAAATTACCAATTTCTCCATTACACTCACTTTCATAGTCTCATATTGTATTTTTTGTTTCGTTGTGTGATTTATTAGAGCTTTGCTTCGATTATATTTATATTTAATTTGAGTCGTACATCTAATTATAATAGGTGAGTTTTTCAATAAAAATTTTTTGCGTTCACTAAAACTCGAACTCAAGACCTTGCTTAAGTGATATCAAATCACTTATCAGGATTAATCAATGAGCAATGGCTCCTTCCAACATCACTCGCCTATTTTCCATTGGGCTTCTTTTTTGCGTGGCAACAAAGTATTTCTTTGCATTTTTGGCATTTCTAATTCAAAATCAATCAAATCCTTTCATTTTGTTTTATATTTACTATTCATGTATCGTCTATTCAATTTTTTAAGATGTTGTTACTTAATCCGAAAAATAAAATATCTTGAGCTTTTGGTAATCTATGTGTACTACTATATTTGTTAGTTATTTATATGGAAAGTAAGTATGATAATAGTTGAAGGGCTTCATCACTTTTTTGGGTCATGTGCTATATTAGGTTTATCTTTTTAATCCCTTTATTATACCCGTTACCCTTTTAATCCTTGTGATATTAATTCGTTATCCAAGTGATCCTTATTTAGCGGAGCTTCAACTTCCACACCACGTAGGATCACGTGGCAAAAAAACCATTAATTACCTGTCAATTTATAAAAAAAATAAATTAATTTATAATAATAGAAAAATTAGATTTACGCCTCTTCTTCCTTACAAAGTCCCGATCACATTCCAAACAATACCCTAAAAGTCTCAAAACTGTAAAATTTATAGAACCCATTACCACAATTAAAGAAAGAGAATAGTTGTTTCTTTTCCACTGAACTCGAAAATATTCAAGCTCCTTTGTCTTCAAAACATGAGATCTAATTCCTACTATGCCTTGCATTGCATCAATGACTAAAGGATCCATTAAACTCATGAAATTAGTCATCTCATCGGTTGGAATTGCATCAATGACTAAAGAATCCATTGAATTTATGAAATTAGTCATCTCTCGAGGTTGATGGAGAGATTGCAATCTTGTTTGGAATATGAGTGTTTATTTTTTACAAAGATTCCATCCAGTAAGGAACGATGCCTATTCAATATTCATTTGTCAATGTATATGGGAACTGTTGCTCTCAATCCAAAAGCATGAATTATTGCTGCTATGACATCTGCTTGTGTTTTGAGATTATAAGGGAGAAGAGTGGTAAATATGATATATTTCTTTATTTTCTTATTTCATACGAATATAATTAAAAAATAATTTATATAAATTAATTTATATAACATATATATATATATATATATATATATATATATATATATATATATATATAAATTATAAATTAACACGTAATCAATTATTTTGTCACATGAATTCTATGTGGTATGTAAGTTAAAGTTCCGTTAAAAGAGAGATTAATTAGGTAACGGATTAATACCACAAGGATTAAAAGGGCAACGGTATAGCAGAGGGACCAAAAGGATAAACTAAATATAGCACAGGATCTAAAAAGGTGGTTAAGCCTTAGTTGAAGATTAGAAGTTAAATCGCACTTCTTGACTTCATTTTTTCTTAAATTAGCGATGGTAGGATATAAAGAGATGTTAAAGTAGGGATTTGATGATAAAGAGATCGCATTTCTTAACTTTATTTTTTTTCTTAAATAAGCGGTTGTATATAAAGAGAGATTAAAGTATGAAGCTATATTTCATAAAGAAATCGCACTTCTTAACTTTTTTTTTTTCTTAAATTGGCAATTGTGAGAGTAAAGAGATATTAAAGCACCAACATGATAAGTTAATAAAGAGATGACATACTAAATAACTCTACATAGAAATTATGAGAATAAATAAAACAACTTTAAGATTAAACATTTAAAGTTAATAAATCGTAATAATTTATATAGTTTAGGTATACGTGTAAAGAATTTGAATTTTTTTGTGATTGTAATTAGTAGTCGTGGATGGTAATTTTCTTTCATTTTTTTTTGTGTTTGACATTATTTCTAATGTTATATACTAAAGTTTTTTGAGAAAATAATAGCAATAAATCCAATAATAAGTAGTAGTACAATTTATATTTTTTTTATTAAACCAAGACGGACCAATGACTGGTCTCCTCATTAACTTATAGGCATCTCATGGACGGAACAACTGATCCAAGAATAGTACAATTTAGAGTTAACAGACACTTCATTGTAATAAACTCTGAATATAATATACAATAATTAATATGTCAACCATATCAACTGGAACTTTTAATTTATTACTATGAACTTGGCGGTATCACTCTAAAATTTCTTCTATTTTAATTTGTGATTTGACTAGATACGATTCAAAAACATGAGAAAAAGAAAAAAAAATGCCAGTCTTTCTATTTAAATTTTGCAAGTATATAAATATTATTTGTTATATTTTTTTAAGTAACATAGGCCATTTTTTATTTACGGTGGAATTTGAAACCACTCGCATACATTTTAAATTTTTTAAAAGGTGATGGCCACTGGATCAAAACCAAGTGGTTTGTTATATTCTTTTAAGAGCGACTACATGTATAATCATTAGTAAGTCACTATTCTTTTTAACTTCATAAAGTTAAACTGAAGCTGGCTGAACTAGGCTGAATTGAGTTAAACTGAATTTAGCTGAATTGAAGTGGACGGAACAGAATTGAAGTGGTCTGAACTAAACTTAGCTGAACTAAAGTTGTCTTAATTGAACTAAATTGTAGGAAAAGAACATGGCCTAATTTGTCATTTACTACAAAGGCATACAAACTTTCCATCAGGACTCATTATCAAGTTCAACTCTTTCTCTACGTATTCTAAGGGGCTTTTTCCTGTTCTTCCAAAATTCATCTTTCTTTCCTTTCTTCTTACCAACCATCATACCCATTTTGCTATTAACTATACCAAGCAAGGCACTCTTGTCCCTCCTGTTTTTTATTTTAGCTTTTATATCTAATATCCTCCTAAGCTTTTCGTACGACTTGGCATCCGGCACTTGCCCAGTTTTCACCATTCTTTTGTGAAAGAAAAATGCTCTCCTGAAATCCCGAACACGAATATATGCATATATCATGGTCAAGTAAGTAATAGAGTCCGGCTCTAATTTCCGAACCTCCATTTCCTTTAGCAGTTGCGGCAACTTCGAGTGTTGTCCACCTCGTGCATATGCGTTCATCAGCATATTATATGTCATCACGGTCGGTTGCAAACTAAGCTTCCCAAATTCAGATATCACATCCCTTGCTTCTGCATATTGACCTTGTTTAGCAAACCCGTCTAGAAGAATGTTAAATGTCACTCTCGTCCCTTCGACTTTTTCGCGTATCATCAATTTCCAGATCTTAATAAGGGTTTGAGTGTCTCCAGCGCGCCTAAATGCATCTAGCAGCGCGGTATAGGTTTCTACCGAGGGTTTAATGCCTTCATTTCGCATATTCTCGAATGCAAAATAAGCCTTTTCATGCCAACCACTGACCGAATAAGCGTGGATCAGGGCTGTATAAGAATGAGAAGTCGGTTTTATACCGGCTTTTTTCAATCTCCAGAATGCATTTGCAGCCATGTCGCTCATTTTCTTTTGCCTCCCATATGCACTAATTAGGCAAGTATAAGATTTGGCATCAGGTTTTAAGCCTACTTCCTGCATTTCTAGCAGCAATTTCTCGACTATCTCAGGCTGCATTCGCCTACTGTATGCATCCATTAGAATGTTGAAGGTGGCAGTGGTAGGCTTAATGCCTTTTACTTTCATCTCGGTGAAAAGACCTTCGACTTCTTCGATTTGGTTGGATTTATTGTAAGCATCCATTAATGTATTGTACACGATAGCATTAGGAAAGACGCCTTTCTTTGCCATTTCTACTTGGATAATTAAGGCTTCGTTGGTTAGTCCCTCGTCGCAGAATGCTTTTAGCAAAGCACCTAGGATTTCCGGACTCCATTTTACTCCTTTCCTATTCATTCGCTCGAAGAACTCCCAAGTGTCTTTTGCAGAAGAGCCCTTTTTCCTCATGATTGTAATCATTATAGAGCATGTGACATGATCTGGAGCAACATTGTTTATTTCCATGGCCTCATACACCTTATAAGCCTCGTCATACCTGATACATACAAATGTCCTTATTAGAACTTTCCACAAGGAAAAGAAAACTCTAAAAAGAGAAGGATCACAATATCTATTGATGCAAATGGCAGTCATTTTCGTTATTATTATGTATTTAACAAATTTAACAAGACTTTATATGCAATCACACAACATCAAATCAGGATCAACTTCAGCGTGAAGTTGATATGATGGATCAAATTGATCCTGAATCAAGTTTAGCTATCAAATTGACCCTTCAATCTGGAATTAGGAATCAAATTAGTCCAAAAACATATAAGCATGGAAAATGTGATTTGATCATAAATGTCTGAACTAAAGAGCAAGGCTGCTACCTAAGTCCTAAACTATATCAGACCAAATTGATTCTAAATGTCAAATTCATACAAAGTCCAGTTTAGAGCTATCAATTTATGACAGGATAACACAAATGACTGGATTATGCTCATCGTTGCATATACTGTATGCAAATTGCTAATCAAATTTGCTCTCAGCTTATACTCTGCAACAGTAAAATGGTACTGAATCTCATACCTCTTACAATGGAGAAGACCAGAAATGGTAGAATTGTAAACATGAACATCTCTGAACTCTTTATTCTGAGGCAAGTTTCTGAACAAAATCATCAATTGATCACCCATACCAGCCTTCCCCAACAATGGAAACAAAACAGTACAAGCACGAGCAGTGACAAGAGATGGTTCCTGCAACCTCATCCACTCGAAGAAATACAAGCAACAACTCATCATACCTTTTACCCCCATCAACCCCAAGATCTCCACACACTCCTCTGCACTAATTTTCCCTACATAGGGATCCAATTGCTCTCCCAGTGTAATGTTCTCGGGTAAATCCCTAGCGATTCGCAATATTTCCCCAACAATTCCCTCAGGCAATGGAGTTAAATTCGAATCAATGTGTCGATTTTCCCTTACGATGGGGATATCTTCGATATCAGGTTCCGCATCGGAATCGAAGACAGGGGCAAGGCGCCAGGAAGAGCGGCGGTCGGTCTGGAGAGAGATTTTACCTGGGAGTGGTGGGTCTTTGGTTGAAGTCTGGGACTTGAAGAATCTGAGAATTGGATCGGAAAGGTGTTCTTCCTCTTCCTCCTCCTTTTCCTCTTCTGCTAGGGTTTCTTGTGCAGTGAATTCTTCTTCTTCTTCTTCTTCTTCTTCTGGTTCGAGAAATGGGAGGAAAATTGGGGGTGAAGAGTAGCAGGGAAGACGGGAATGAGAAGCAAAGAGAAGAAGACAGGGCTGAAAGAGCTTAGAGTAGGAAAAGAGGGGGTTTTTCGAGGGATTTGGGATACGATATAGAAAGCGGGGAAGAGTTACAGGATGAGATTGGTTTGTTGATAGTGCAGCCATGAACTCTCTTGTGTTGCCTGCTGCTTTCACCCTCCATTAAAGAGTTTCCTGCTTGCATTCTTGCCGCTGTTAACATCATTGAAACGATGTCGTTTCTAAGCTTGAGTTTTTTTAAAAAATAAATTACACAAATGCACTTACATTAAATACAAAGATAAACCCACTACCACAAAAGAAGGGTAACTTAGGGGAGTGCCCCTATAAAAGATAGTAATTTAAAGAATAGAAATAGCTAATTAATAGAAAACACTTTCAGGGAAAAGTATTTATAAAATACCCTGATTATATTAGATTAGGAATCTGTTTCACATCCCTATTTTGTAGCTATCCTTTCCAATTTGAAATCCCAAAAACGCAAACACCACGATACTGAAACTGGAATAATTGATGCAACCCACCACCACCCACGATTCCGACAAGAGAAAACCGGCGAAATCGGCGCCATGTGCTTCGACCACCGATGTTAATTTCTAAACCGTTGCCGTGTGCTCTGACCACCGATGTTTAAACTAGTAACCGCCCTTGCAAAACTCAAAACCCCTCCTTCCGGTATTTCAAATCTGTCAATTTCACGCTCAAATCCTACCGATATTTCTCCATCCATTAATGTCACCATTCAAAACCCGCAAAACGGCAAAACAAGAGTTTTCCAGAAGTTCTTCTATGAGAACTGTGAGCGGACGACATTTCGGACGGACTACGAAGCCGGGCTGAAAGACTGACCTCTTAAAGCATGATGTGATGGTAGAAAATGATTTTGCATATTTTAATGCTAAAAAAATGCTCAAAAGACACGAGATCGAAATCCCGTACTTAAAATATAATCACCACCCGGTTCAACTCAATCTGGAAATTTAGGTACGATTTTCCCACCTGGTGGTAGACCATACCTTAAGTTGAGATTTCGAGTTCGGATGATGTTATCTAATTTACATTGGCCAAGTTAAAAGTTTCATTTTTTCTTAATCGGTTTAATCCACCATATTTATGTTATTTTTGATTATGTTATGTTAGCGCGTTATTTAGCAAGCATTCAAAGCGGTAAATAAATTATTATAGTCATCCAAAATAAATAAAAAGAATAATTACATGAATTTTCAAATCCTATACATTTGTCTAGATAATAAATAAAATACCCGAATGCCTAACATACATCTATCCTAAATCTACCTGCACAAAAGGGTTAGCACAGATACAACACATTGTACGAGTTATATCACGTAACATGCATAATTAGTGAACCAAACAAGACCCGAGTTAGCGTGAGCATGGCATATTTATTGTACAATATATGGAGCTTGGTTGAATGGCTAAAAATGGTGTTTAAACGGCGTTTGTGAGAAAATCTTGTTTTATTTACATTTTATACAGGATTTATTATTTTAACCGAATTGTTAGTGAAAATGCCACATGTTATAGGACGAGGACTGTTTTCGGGGAGTTCTGGACTCCCGTCGTTGCACTGTATATCCTAGCTTCGAAAATTAAACTAGGTCAAAAATAAAACAAAAATAAATCTATTATTCAGAATGTCGTACCGCCGGCGGTGTGAGTGAAGCCATACCGCTGGCGATTTCACTTACACAGGCTGACATAATAACATTTTGGGTACCATAAAGAAAGGGTCCTATAAGAAAATAAAGTCGTTGGTGACAAAGGAAGCCTTTGGCGGTATCACTATATCACTGGCGACATGAGTGATACCGCCGGTGGCTTCAGTTTCTTGCAGCAGCAGCAGTTAACGGTCGAAAACTAAGCATAAAACAACAAATAATCACAATAAACAACCAAAGTAAATGCCAAAGAGCTATGAGACTCTGAATTTTAACCTTGGGGCCGTGAATCCACCTCTTCATGATCCAAATGACACCCTTAGGGAGCTCAAAATGATGATTTAGGTAGTGTATAAGGGATTTAAGTCTCTAAAACCTATTAAATTGATTTTAAACCTAAAGTCTACTGATTTTAAGTTAAATATCAGAGAGTTCAATAAAGAAAAATCAAGAAAAGATGGAGTAATTCCTCTTTTCTTATCTTTTCTTCACCTTATCCTACTAGAACTACTATATCCCACTAAAATTCCTCTTAAATTCCAAGTTTTGAATTGCCAACCACTTTAAATGACTAGAAAGAGGCCTTATATAGGCTAAAATTAGGGTAGAGCTGACTTTCCTCGATTATCCGGTGGGAATCGAGCAAGCATGACAAAAAGCTATCTGCCTGCAGAAGTGAGGCAACCGGCGGCATGGATGATACCACCGGCAGTATCCTTGAAGCCTCAGGCGGCTTCAGCCTCCGCTAGGTCTAAAAAGCAAGGCATGGCCTAGCCTAAAAAGGTGAAAAGGTGGTCAATCTATCTAAAAAGGTGTTTTAGTGGAATTTTTGATATAGTTAGGGTTATTTTTGAATTCTTAAGGGTATTTAGGACTAAATTAATTTTTGGGTGCAAATCATTGGTTCGAGCTCCCGTCGGATGCGTTATCGAACATGCCGAACTGAATTTTTTTGAAAATAAAATTCATAAAGAATTTTTTATCGATAATAAAAATTTGAAAAGAATTTTTATATTGAAGATTAAAATCAAATATATGTCATCATTGTCTCGCTAGAGAGACCACAAAGTCCCGTGCTTACAGGCTGCCCCTCCGGGATCACAGTTGCCATAGGTCAGTATGATCTCACAAAAAGAGCAAGGGTTTAGAAACTGTACCTGATGGATGGTGGGCTTGACCCGAAGGATGACAAGACTATGATTCTGCCAGTACCTCAATTTGACGTGTGGTGGGCAGGACCTGAAGGATGACAGGATTCTAATTCTGTCAGTACCTCAATTTGATATGTTGTGGGCAAGACCTAGAGGATGACAGGATTCTGATTTCGTCAGTACCTTGATTTGATATACTGTGGGCAAGACCCGAAGGATGACAAGATTCTAATTTCGTCAGTACCTTGATTTGACATATTGTGGGCAGGACCTGAAGGATGACAAGATTCTAATTCTGTCAGTACCTCAATTTGATATGTTATGGGCAAAACCCAAAGATGAAATGATTCTGATTCCGTCAGTACCTTGATTTTATATGTTGTGGGTAGGATCCAAAGGATGACATGATTCTGATTCTGTCAGTACCTCCATTTGACGTGTGGTGGGTAAGACCCAAAGGATGACAGGATTTCAATTTTATCAGTACCTCAATTTGATGTGTGATGGGTAGGACCTAAAGGACGACATGATTCTGATTCCGTCAATACCTTGATTTGATATGTGATGGGCAAGACTCAAAGGATGATAGGATTTTGATTCCTTCAGTACCTTAATTTGATATGCAGTGGGCAGGATTCGAAGGATGACAGGATTCCGATTCTATCAATACCTCAATTTGATATATGGTTGGTAAGATCCGAAGGATGACATGATTCTAATTCTGTCAGTACCTAGATTTGATATGTGGTGGGCAGGACCTGCAGGATGATAGGATTCTGATTCCTTTAGTACCTTGATTTAATATGGTGGGCAGGACCCAAAGGATGACAGGATTCTAATTCCGTTAGTACCTCAATTTGATATGTTGTGGGCATTTTGTTTGCCCCTTGCGGTTATACCTGCAACGAGTGATAAATAAAATGAGGTTAGTTTGATTTTTAAATGAAATTTTTACTACTTGATCGATTTTATGAAACAAAAATATTTTTACCCCTTCGATCAACTGGTAAAAACATGATAATTAAAAATACAAGGGTCTTAAAAGTCGTGGAATGTCGAGGGCTTGTGCTAGGATCCCGTCGAATTGCTGAAAAGGTTTTTAAAGCAGCCCTAGAGGATTTGATGCCGCCAACAGCTTGGTTGATACCGCCGGTAGTATGGAGTGCCACGTGGCATCTTTGACTGGTCAAAGAAATTCAAAATTGCCCCTGGTGAAGGTGAATCCAAAGGCGGCTTGGATGATATCGCTGGCGACATGAGTTGATATCGCCGGTGGCATGGAGCCGTAATTTTAGATTTAATTAAACTCCTCGATTTCCATGCGAGTGTTTAATACGAATAAAAACACCTCTTTTCTCCTTTTGAAATGGCAGAAGCAAAAATCACTCCCCCACTCTTCAAACTTTTCTATATCTTCTTTCTTTCCTTGACTCATCATGTTGAGAAAAGTTTTTAGATGCAAATCTGCTACTATGAGGCCTGAAGATTTACCCGCTTCCTCCATTGAAGGGCTGAAAGTTTGCCCAGTTCATGTAGCTTACGGGTTGAAGAGTTCCGAGAGGATGTACGGGTATGGGATTGTTGGATATGATGTATGCCCTTAAGGCAATTAGGGTGATATATCTTAATTATGTAATAGTATGAATAATTTGTTTAATCAATAAAGACATTTAATCTTTTGTTTATATCAATGTGTTTGTATATATATATTAAAGCTGGTTAAATATATTAATTAATGTATGTATGCAAAAGTCCTTGACGTACATAGTATGAAGTCAGAGAAATTATAGTTGGACTATAATTAGTGGAACCTTCTTCATGTGCAATTACAATTATGTCTAAACTATCCCTAGTCATAGTTTCATCAAGAAAGGATATTGATGAAGCGGAAAGACTAGCATGTGGTCAACTTTCTTGGAAAGAGTCCAAGCAGTTAATCTCCTAAGGACTGAAGGTGGTGCCTTAAGTTTGACACATGGATATATATGGGAGATATATTAGAGACCACAACAAGATAAACACTTAGAATATATATCAATGTGTTAGTGTTTATCTTTATGCAATAAGCTTTACGAATGTCCTCATACTTGAGATACTAGTTACCTTGTGTGGTACTATTGCTATACTTTAGGTCATTGCTATGCACTCATTAATTTATGGTGATTACAGGTATAATGATGACATCACGTTGGTAAGCTAAGTAGTCGGAAAGAATCCATCGCTCCGGATATAATAAGGAGTTGTACCTGGCCCCTTGTTGAAGTGATGATTACCATAAACCTCTGATCAGAGTATGTGTTTGATAGAAATGGTTTCTAGTCAAACACACTATGGTAAAAGGCAATATACTTCGGTAATAAGTAAACTACTAGGATAGCTTGGAGCAACCTCGCTATTGGTGGGTTAACACTTTAACCGAACCCTACAAACCAGATGGTACTAATATTAAAGAATGAGAGGAATTTATTGCACTGGATAACTATTGCATTAACCGGGATTAAGTCATAAGCATAAATGACATTCTGAGTAATGGGGGATGGTAGACCCTTGCTAGAGACGTACTACAGTCGGTTAAGGTAATCGGGTTCTATTTATGGTCTAGAACCTCGAGCCAATGATTCTATTAGAACAAGGGTTGGTTAAGCCTTAACAGCTCAATACTTTGGGATCCCATAAGGTCACACACATTGGACCTTCATCGGACTAAGTAAAGAACTAATAGATTTATTCTATTACGAAAATATAATATATAAATAATAATTGGATTATTATTTAATTGGTTAGAAATAATTACATCATTTGGTTGGACCAAGGATTTATTTTTGACAGGTAACTAATTAATTAGGGTCACAAATAAATTAGCTAAGTTGATTAGATCATTTTTATAAGCCACGGAATTTATCTTTGACTAGTAACTAATTTATTAGGGTCGAAAAATAAATATTTAATTGAAAAGGGGACCAAAAGGAAATTTTCCAATCAAAATCATAGGGTGGGACTCTACGGAAATAGGGCCCAATTTTGGGGGCCCCAAAAGGTGGCTAAAGGGCTATGGGCTTGGCACTTGGCCAAGCCCACACGCTGGGACACACCAGCACTGCTAGGCAGCGCTGGGTGTGCCTAGTATGGCCCAACCCATAAGCTGGGCTTGTGGGGAAAAAGCCCACAAGCCCGGCTTGTGGGTGCAAGGCAGGCCATAACGGCCTTCCTTACAAGGCTGCCAGCGTGCTGTATGCTGCACGCGGGCTAACCCGCTGACCCATGGGGGTCCGTGTGTTGACCCATTTAGGGATGGCATTTTTTCCCAATCCCACATTGGAAGTGGGGAAGCACTTTTGCTTCCCCAAGCCTATAAATAGGCACCCTAGTCCACCCTTTTCTTGTGCACCAAGCTCAAAGTATAAATCCTAAGCGAGATTCGCAAAGATAAATCTCTCGGGTATTGAGCACAGTTCTTTTTGAAGAGCCTGAATTTATTCGGGCACCTCTAGTTTATTTTTCGGGTGAGGCTTCTGGAGTGGTCTAGCAACTACTCGAGGCTTCTTAGTTCTTACTCCCGGGGAGGTTTTGGTTGGCGGGGTTCGTGTGGATACTCATAGAGGCTATCCTAAGCTTAGAGGCTTGCGCAAGAGGGTTCTGCTAAAGCACGTTGGTAAGTCTTCTTTCTGTCTCTTTTATTATTAGGTCTTTTTCTTTAAGCGTTTTTAGACTTAATAATATGCTTAGGTTATTTTGCATGCTTAGTTTATTTTATGGTTAGGTTATAGCTTAGAGTTATAACATGCTTAGGTTATACCTTAGAGTTATAACATGCTTAGTATAAAATAAATGTGCTAGGATATAATTTAGAATCATGGTATGCCTAGCCCTTTTGCATGCTAATCTAGGTAGAGAATTATTTAGTTAAGGCTTTATTTAATTTATATGCAACTTATAGGAGTTCCTAGGGATAGGGACAAAATTTTGAATTTCTGCCATGTCTGTTATGCATGTTCAATCTGACTGTCAGTTCCCAACAGAGGTATCAGAGCTTGCCTATTTAGTGCATAATTAAGTTAGAAGCAAACTGAATATTATTTTCTATATGAAATGATTTGTTTATTTAATTATTTGGAACAATATATATGAACTTGTGCCTTTCATTTCAAGGTTAGAAAATGGTTATGAATAATTTTGTTTAAGCCTGCTTAACTTACTCAAATTATACTGGTGTCAATAATTTATTTAAATTACATGGGTTATGGATGCTTCCAATTTACATGAATTGGAAGAACGGAATTTATTAGTTCAAGAGAATCCATTGGTCTTCAAATTTGTGCCCGTACTTGTTCTAGCTAAGGATTAGACTTGGTGTCTACTCACTTCAAGGGCACCTCTCCTACCTGGGACCTATATCGGTGCAACTTGAATTGACCAACCGAGGGATTAATATGGACTAATTTATTTCTAGTATATAAGATGGTGCTTATATATGTTTCTATAATAAAGTAAAAATTAAATTTATTGAATAAAAGCTTAAAGGAAATGTAATATAATTTTAATAAATAAAAATATTAATTATTTTGCATATAATCTAGGTTGATGGAATAATTATAATAAAGACCTTGAACCCCCCTAAGGTTGGACCTATTAAATTAATTCTAAAATACCCTTTATTAATATAAGTTATTATAAATATGTCCACCTGATAAAATCTAGATTGGGTGAGACATTTAACACCAATAAAATCCCAAAGTAAATATATTAAGGCAAGTTATAGTCTTCCTTACTCAAATTTATAATACGGTCTCTTTGGGCTATTAAATTGCTACGCAAAGTGTTCCTTCTAGCCTACATTGATTAGTTGTAAAGTTTGGGATATGGTCTGCCATAACGAAACTGGGGTAGTCTACCATAAAATTGGGGGCTGAGCCCAAATCTGAGACATATTCAAGGAGATGCTAATATAAGAGCACATGTCCCTTAGGATTAGGGAACTTGAATGTTTTGGCAATTGCATGCGATGCAAATGGAATGAGATTCTAGCTATAACTTACAAATATAACTTGACTCATAAAATTGGGGGTTGTAATAGACTAGTTATAGATGCTACCTATTAGAAATTTAGCTAAGCTAAAATTCCCGAATTCAATCGAATGGGCTATTGTAAATTTCAAACAAAATAGTAGGACAAATGTGTTTAATTAAAAGACCTTATATTAAATGCATGTACTTAAACTAATATCTAAACTTTTTCTTTTCTTATATCTTAGGTTGAATATGAACTCCATTTTGAAAATCCGTCTTAAATACATCCAAGCTTTAACAGCAATTAACTACCATGAATGGATCAAGGATGTACAGGACATTATTGAGGATTATGAGTTGGTATATGTTCTTAATAATCCATTCATGAAAATTCCTAGCACTAATGCACCGACTATTTTTAAGGATGCTTGGTTGAAATATCTTAAGGATTCGGTTTATGAGTCACACTTGCTGTTGGATACTATGAATCCCGTGATACATTCACAGTGCAGTCACATGAGTTTAGAAGCCATGCTGATCCATCTAAAGGGTTTGCCTGAAAAGGCAAGGTATGAAAGGTTTAAATTGACTAATGAACTTTCAAACTCTAAGATGAAGGAAGGGACATATGTTGTAGCACACATCAACAAGATTAGAGATTTCATGGTGAAATTGGAATCACTGGGATTTACGGTCAGTAAATCCTTAGGAGTGGACATTCTATTGGATTCTTTACCCATTAACTATGCTGATTTTATAAAGGAACATTGGTTTAAAGTTCATGACTGTACTTTCCCAGAATTGGTTGATGCGCTGAGAAAATTCGATGCCAAAAGCAAAGAAATATCAAGAAAGTCTACAAACAAATATTCTCCGTAAAATGGCCTAGAGAATACTGTCACTAAAGGAGTAGTTAAAGGGTTTAAAAAGAAAAAAGAAGGGATCTAAGAATGTCTGCTTCCAATGTGGGAAACCGGGACATTAGAAGAGGGATTGCAAAGCTTCTGCTTTTGAGCATTTGAAGAAGAAGCCTGAAGAGGCATCTACTTCAGGTATGTTTGTAATTGAAAATTTTGCTACTTTTCCGCGTGAATCCACTTGGGTATTAGATACTGGTTGCGGTTCTTATATCTATACTTTTGTGCAGGGACTAAGGAATAGCAGAAGACTTGCAAAAGGGGAGATGGACCTATGTGTGGGAAATGGAGCCAGAGTTGCTGCATTAGCTGTAGGAAGCTTTAATCTTATTTTGCCAAGTGAACTTGTTTTTGTTTTGAATAATTATTACTACATTCCAAGTATTACTAAGAATATTGTATCTATTACGTGTTTAGCAGCAGAAGGATTTGAGATTTTATTTTCGAATAATAATTGTCAGATTTGTTTGAATAATGTTCTTTATGGTTATGGAATGTTGAAAGGTGGCATTTATGTTCTTGATACTAAAACAGAAGTTTTCAATATAAACAATGTGAGGAAAGTTAAATTAGATAATGATAATTCCTTCTACTTATGGTATTGTCGTTTAGGCCATATAAATAAAGATCGCTTAACCAAGTTGCATAAGCGTGGAGACTTGGGCCCAATAGACTTGGAGTCTTATGGTGATTGCGAACCTTGTTTAAAAGGAAAAATGACAAAGTTACCCTTTCAAGGAAAAGGTGGAAGGGCCACGAGTACATTGGAACTTATACATACTGATGTGTATGGTCCAATGAGTGTTCAGGCACTAGGAGGATACTCTTACTTCATAACCTTTATTGATGATTACTCATGATATGGTTATTTGTACTTAATGACGTAGAAGTCTGAAAGTTTTGAAAAGTTTAAACTATTCAGAGCTTAAGTAGAGAAACAGCTTGAGAAAAGTATTAAAACACTTCAATTAGATCGAGGAGGAGAATACTTAAGTCAGGAGTTTCAGGATTATCTAAAGGAAAATGGGATAGTTCCCCAGTGGACCCCTCCTTATATGCCCTAACACAATGGAGTATCAGAAAGGAGGAATTGGACTTTATTAGATATGGTCCAGTCTATGATGAGATATGCAGATCTCAGGAAATCCTTTTGGGGATATGCACTAGAGAGCGTAGTTTATGTATTAAATAGAGTGCCCTCTAAATCAGTTGATTTTACACCTTATAAAAGATGGTGTAATAAGAAACCATCTCTAAGTCACTTAAG
The DNA here is from genome assembly GCA_947683365.1 of Euphorbia pulcherrima. NCBI lineage: Eukaryota > Viridiplantae > Streptophyta > Magnoliopsida > Malpighiales > Euphorbiaceae > Euphorbia > Euphorbia pulcherrima. The sequence goes on from CANTUS010000003.1 coordinate 52,100,607, forward strand.
AGTATGGGGCTGTCCTGCTATGGTAAAGAGGATAGTGTCAGATAAGCTAAATGCCAAATCTAACAAGTGTCTATTCATTGGATATCCAAAGGAAACTATTGGATATCTATTTTACTAACCCGAAGCATAAAAGGTATTTGTGTCTCAGAATGCTCACTTTTTGGAAAAGGAACACTTACTTGCAAAAGTCAGTGGGAGCAATATTGAACTGGAGGTTCAAGAGGAAAAAATAGATAATCAACTGATTGGCCCTATTCTAGATACATAAGAAAGTGTGATCCAAGAACAACCTGTCAAAACATAATCATTATGAAGATCGGGTCGTGTTCATAAGGGTCCCGATAGATATAGGTTTATCATCACTGATGATAAGGAACTATATCTCATGGAGGATGATGAACCAAGGATATATGATGAGGCAGTGAAAGCTCAGGTTTTGATAAATGGCTAAAAGCCATGAAATCAGAAATGGATTCCATGTATGAGAACCAAGTTTGGAATTTGGTTGATGCACCGCAAGAGGTTAGACCAATTGGGTGCAAATGGGTCTTCAAGAAGAAGACTGACATGGACGGTAATGTAATTACCTATAAATCAAGGTTGGTTATGAAAGGTTATAGTCAACATAAAGGTATTGACTATGATGGAACTTTCTCACCGGTAGCCATGCTTAAATCCATAAGGATACTCCTCGCCATTGCTGCTCCTTACGATTATGAGATCTAGCAGAAGGATGTAAAAACAACATTCCTGAATGGGGATTTAGACTGGGATATGTGTATGACACAACCTGAGGATTTTACATCTCAGAATGGCTCGAAGGTATGCAAGCTACAAAGATCCATTTATAGACTTAATCAGGCATCTAGGGGTTGGAATATAAGGTTTGATCAGACAATCCATGAATTAGATTTCTATCCAAACGTTAATGAGCCTTGTGTTTACAAAAAGGTTAGTGGGAGTTCAATTGTTTTCTTGGTATTGTATATCGATGACATTTTACTAATAGGAAACGATATTTATTTTCTTCAAAATGTTAAAGTATGGTTGTCAAGGGAATTCTCCATAAAAGACCTTGGTGAAGCAGCATTTAAATTAGGTATAAAGACCTGTAGGGATAGATCAAAGAAGCTATTAAGTCTTTCTCAAAGTACATATATGGACAAGGTAATGAATAGGTTCAAACTTGAGCATTCTAAGAAAGGTTATCTCCTAATGACAAAGGGGATTACCCTATCTAAGGCTGAGTGTCCGAAGACAGCTCAGGATAGAATGTGCATGAAGGATATACCCTATAAATTAGTGATAGGATCCATCATGTATGCTATAATATGTACTAGGCCAGATGTCTCTCAAGCTTTGAGCTTTACGAGTAGATATCAGTTGGATCTAGGTGAAAAGCATTGGATGGCCGTTAAGGCAATTCTTAAGTACTTGAGAAGGACTAAGGATGAGTTCTTAAGTACTTGAGAAGGATTAAGGATGAGTTCTTGATTTATGGAGAAGGTGACCTCACAATCAGAGGTTACACTGATACAAGTTTTCAATATGATAAGGATGACTTTAAGTCTTAGTCAGGTTTTGTGTATGTGTTAAATGGAGAGACGGTATGCTGGAATAGTTCCAAGCAAGAAACTACTGCTTATTCAACCACGGAATCTGAATACATTGCTGCATGCAAAGCGGTAAAAGAAGCTGTCTGGTTAAAGGGATTTATTTGTGATCTCGGTGTGGTGCCTAAGACTGTTGATCTAATTACTTTGTATTGTGATAACAATGGTGCCATAGCTCAGGAAAAGGAACCATGGTCTCATTAGAAAAACAGACATGTATCCAGAAAGTATCATATAATCAGGGAGATTATTGTGTACCCACTGATCAGAACCTCGCGGATGTTCTGACAAAGCCATTGACTCAAGTCAAGCATGACCAGCATGTTAAAGCATGTGGATTAAGATATATGGCTAATTGGCCTTAGTGCAAGTGGGAGTTTATTAGATATGATGTATGCCCTTAAGGCAATTAAGCTGATATATCTTAATTATGTAATAGTATGAATAATTTATTTAATCAATAAAGGCATTTAATCTTTTTTTTATATCAATGTGTTTGTATATATATATATATATAAACTGGTTAAATTCATTTATTGATGTATGTATGCGAAAGTCCTTGACGTATCATAGCATGAAGTCAGAGAAATTATAGTTGGACTATATTTAGTGGAACCTGCTTCATGTGCAATTATAATTATGTCTAAACTATCCCTAGTCATAGTTTCATCAAGAAAGGATATTGATGAAGTGAAAAGACTAGCATGTGGTCAACTTTTGTTGAAAGGGTCCAAGCAGTTAATCTCCTAAGGACTGAAGGTGGTGCCTTAAGTTTGATACATGGATATATCCGGGAGATATATTGGAGACCGCAGTAAGATAAACACTTGGTATATATATCAATGTGTTAGTGTTTATCTTCATGCAATAAGCTTTGCGAATGTCCTCATACTTGAGATACTAGTTACCTTGTGTGGTAATATTGCTATACTTTGGGTCATTGCTACGCACTCATTAATTTAGGGTGATTATGGGTGATTACGGGTATAGTGATGATAGTACATTGGTAAGCTGAGTAGTCAAAAAGAATCCATCACTACGGATATATTAAGGAGTTGAACCTGGCCACTTGTTGAAGTGATGATTGCCATAAACCTCTGATCAGAGTATGTGTTTGATAGAAATGGTTTCTAGTCAAACACACTATAGTAAAAGGCAATATACTTCGGTAACAAGTAAACTACTGGGATAGCTTTGAGCAACCTCGCTATTAGTGGGTTAACACTTTAACCGAACCCTACAAACCAGATGGTACTAATATTAAAGAATGGAAGGAATTTATCGCACTGGATAACTATTGCATTAACCGAGATTAAGTCATAAGCATAAATGACATTCCGAGTAATGGGGAATGGTAGACCCTTACTAGAGGCGTACTACAGTCGTTTAAGGTAATCGGGTTCTATTTATGGTCTAGAACCTCGAGCCAATGGTTTCATTAGAACAAGGGTTGATTAAGCCTTAACAGCTCAATACTTCGGGATCCTATAAGGTCACACACATTGGACCTTCATCGGACTATGTAAAGAACTAATAGATTTATTCTATTATGAAAGTATAATATATAAATAATAATTGGATTATTATTTGATTAGTTAGAAATGATTAGATCATTTAACTGGACCAAGTATTTGTTTTTGACAAGTATTAGGGTCATAAATAAATTGGCTATGTAACACCCCCTTTATAGGGAGTGCCACAGTAACTATAATCACCCAATAAACAACTCTACAAACTTAACTTAAACCTTAATATATATAAATTCAATATAATATCTACAAACTCCAAAGTATATACTCAAAATTTCCTGTAATACATTTCACTTTTCCTATACTAATATGTACATGCCATTATATACTAACCCACAAAAATATATCAAAGCTTCAACCACCTCAAAATGCTCTCTTAACTTGGAATTCTTTATGCAACGCCTTCACTTCGGTCCAAGCTATCTACAGAGCTCTATAAACCTACGCGTAGAAAAATAACTACACACTAAGCAATTTGCTAAACAATTTGCTTAGTGGTGTACATAAAATAAATAAAACAATTTTGATTATTTATAACACTTTAAAATAGAAACAAAGTATGTTCATAAACCAAAAATAAATTAAACAAGTTTATAAAACCAAAACACAAAACTTATACTATAAACCATTTAAAGAACAATCAAATTTATATTCAATTTTCCAAACACATTAACCATATGTTGCCCAAAGTAAACAAGTCATGAATAACGGTAAAATGGATACGGGAGCGGACAAGCCCAAAGCCGAAGCTTCAATATCGTTATATTTTCATTTATTGGTCAAGCCCGAAGCTGAAGCTCCAATATCAGATCACAGAATACCGGCCGAAGCCCTTTGTAAAGTACTGTACCCCCCTTTATTGGCGCCAATTTACCTTGACCCATATTCTACTCATTTACTAAGGGCAATAAACCATATAAAATATTCTTAAAAATCATTAAAACATCAGAAAATATTTCCCACATTTTTAATAAAATCAATACAAACATCAAACACCAAAACAAACTCATATGAACACATTAAAAATCACTTTCCAGAAAAATCAGTTTCGTCACTCAACTTGATAGCTATGAACGAACCAAAAAACAGAGGAATTTCATTAATCTTTTCTCTAAATATAATTAGATATATGTCTCAGCTTTCCAAATCCACAAGAATAACAGAAATCCAAATTATATAACCAAAGTTATGATCAAAATACTAAACAGTGTACAAAGCTGAGATTTTCCGAAAACAGATTTCATGGCTCAACTTCAAACGAAACTTTGACATTGAAAACGAATGAAATTCAATAAGATTTCTTCTCAACATATATTTCTTAGTTTTTGTATATATCAATAGAATCAAGAATCATTCAAATCAGATTTATATACTAAGAGAAAACATCAAAACAAAATAAGGATACAAATCTGGAAATTTTCAGAAAAATCGAGAAATCGAAATTAGAGACACAGACCTTTTTCTAAGCTCTTTCTAGTTCTGTTCTACTTCTTTTCCCTGTCTTTGCTTATACTAGCTTCCTCTACAATAGCCATATTTGATTCAACACAAATATTAAATAAATATGCTTTCTAACACCTTAAATATGCTTAACCTACCATAAATTCTACTAATTAAGCCTTAATTTCATCCAAAATCACTTACCTCAAATTCGGGTTACTATTCATCTAAACCCTAGAAACTGAAATCCTCTTCTTCTAGCCTTGATTCACTGAAATTGATAATGATAGAGGGTTTAAAGATCGATTTCTAATAAGAATTCGAAGTTGAATCAAAGAAATCGGAAGCTTTTAGGTTAGGGAGATTTTGATAAGGGATGAGATGAATGAGCAGGAGAAGAAGATGATGAAGAAGGAGAAGCTAGATATATGATATACGATGGGAAGATAAGTAATACGTATAGGATCAGAATTGTACGATATATTATTTCATTCCAAAAATGCCCTTAAACAAATAATTAAATACCTAAATCATCCATTCTTAATTAAATTACTTCTTTTTATCTTATCTCCAATAATAATAATAAATAATAATAATAATTTTCATGATATTTTAATACCATAATAATTTATTATAAGTAAATTTTGAAATTTCAGGTCTTTACAGGCTAAGTTGATTAGATCCTTTTTATAAGTCAAGGAATTTATCTTTGACCGATAACTAATTTATTAGGGTCAAAAAATAAATATTTAATTGAAAAGGGGACCAAAAGGAAATTTTTCAATTGAAATTGTAGGGTGGGACTCTATGGAAATGGGGCCCAATTTTGGGGGCCTCAAAAGGTGGCTAAAGGGCTGTAGGCTTGGCACTTGGCCAAGCCCACACACTGGGACACACTAGTGCTGCTGGGCAGCACTGGATGTGCCTATCGTGGCCCAACCCACAAGCTGGGCTTGTGGGGAAAAAGCCCATAAGCCCGGCTTATAGGTACAAGGCAGGCCCTGCCAGCATGTAGCGTGCTTTGCACACTACACGCGGGTCAACCCGCGGATCCCCCATGTAGGGATTGGGCATTTTTGCCCAATCCCACATTGGAAGTGGGGAAGCACTTTTGCTTCCCCAAGCCTATAAATAGGCACCCTAGTCCACCCTTTTCTAGTGCACCAAGATCAAAGAATAAATCCTAAGCGAGATTTGCAAAGATAAATCTCTTGGGTATTGAGCACAAATCTTTTTGAGGAGCCTAAATTTATTCGGGCACCTCTAGTTTATTTTTTAGGTGAGGCTTCTGGAGTGGTCTAGCAACTACTTGAGGCTTCTTAGTTCTTCCTCCCGGGGAGGTTTTGGTTGGCGGGGTTCGTGTGGATACTTATAGAGGCTATCCTACGCTCAAAGGCTTGTGCAAGAGGGTTCTACTAAAGCACGCTTCAACTGGTAAGTTTTCTTTCTTTCTCTTTATTATTAGGTCTTTTTCTTTAAGCGTTTGTAGACTTAATAATATGCTTAGGTTGTTTTGCATGCTTAGTTTATTTTGTACTTAGGTTATAGCTTAGAGTTATAACATGCTTAGGTTATAGCTTAGAGTTATAACATGCTTAGTGTAAAATAAATGTGTGAGGATATAATTTAGAATTATGGTATGCCTATCCCTTTTCCATGCTAATCTAGGTAGAGAATTATTTAGTTAAGGCTTTATTTAATTTATATGCAACTTATAGAAGTTCCTGGGGACAGGGACAAAATTTTGAATTTCCGCCATGCTTGTTATGCATGTTCAATCTGACTGTCAGTTCCTAATAGGGATTGCTTCTCCTATAGACAATTTGACTCATGAGAAGAAGAAGCATATCTGCTACATCCAGGTAAACCTACAAAACTCTAACCTTTCATTTTGTTTACTTTGATTTCGGCCTTAGACTCAAAATATGCCATTATAGGGTTTAAGAATATGAAATTAAAGGTTCATATACTGAAATTGCATGCTATAGGGGTGATTTTGCCTGATTTTATGTTTTGGAATTGATTAATTGCGTTTTGTCGACTTTTGGTGCCACTTTGGGCAAATTTGTGATTCTGCCCGCAGAATTGATGTCACATGTGGCTTGACTCATGCTGCCAGCAGCTTTGAGCCTTCCAAAAAGGCCTAAAACTCGCCATGTTACTGATGTTTACAGCAATGTTGTCTGCGATATTTATGCTTCAGCAGCTATATCAGCCAGTTCCAGCAATAAAGAATATGAATAAAAAATTGGTTACTTATCTATTTTCTGCTTGATTCTATTTTTACAGTAGCACGATCTTACATGCACCGGGTGCATGAGGACTGTTAGTGAGTGGTGAACTCATATTAATGAGAAGGATCTTGCCCTTTGAGGGGCTATACATGCTACGGGTTTCGGGGACCTAGCTAGGATTCAACCCAAGAGGATGCCCAAACTCTCCGATTGGGCATTGATTGCATTGACCAAGAAGTGGTCGGAGACCACTCACACTTTCCACCTTATGATCAGTGAGGTGACCATCACTCTTTTTGATGTGGTGGCAATGACTGGGCTATCCTGGATCGAGCATGTCATCAATTTTGATGTTTATATGGAGAAATATTATCTTTAAAAGCCCGTGATCAAGAGAGTGATCGAGCTCTTTGGTTAGAAGCCTACCTCAGGGTGGTTATCTTATGGAGAGCTGTAAGCACACTAGATTGTAGTTGGAGTGGTTCCTGAGACCCAGCGGGACACCTGTGTTCGCTCCTTTGTCATCTCGCTGCTATCAGTTCTATTCTTTCCCATCTCTAGCAGCAAGATTAATTATGGGCTGATTTCTGCCATTGAGGATGTGAAGAAGATTAAAGGAAAGAATTGGCCTAGGGCCATTCTCGCACTGAGATATCGCAGACTGGATGCAAGGGCGAGGAAGAAAGGCAAGGTCCTTCGGTTGAGCCACTTACTCATACAGGTATGCCTTTTCAAGAGTATTTAATCATTCTCCTTTATGCTTTTACTTATCCTTGCCCATTTCCTCTTTTGGATGCTTTTGATTGACTAACTATTGATTGTGTAGGCTTGGGCCTTTGAGCATCAGATTCTTTCGCCGATGAAGTTCAAGACCAAGGTGCCGGCAGGTTCAAATTTTCTCACTCGGTGGTGCGGAAGTGTTGGAGGATTCAGTAAATACCCCACCAGCTATAAGGAGACACTAAGGAGCTTACAAATCAGCTTGGTATGTGATTTCTCTTATCCCTGTTTCACACTAAACAAACCATTAGTCCATAAAATACATTTATGAATTTACATTGTACTTACTTGGTTGTTTGTCTGGTTATTTGGTCAGGTTATTTGGGACCTATTTGATGAGGTGTCCAATCATATTGAGTTTCTTATAGTCCGGGAGGATGTGGATGGCCAAAGATTTATGCTGGAGTGCCCCTGACTTTTGAGTGGTATTTAGGGGAGCGGGTGTGCAGCTGGAGAGATGTTGTCCCTTTTGTTAGACCAGTGCCTCCAGCACCTTCCACGAGCCTCTGGTGGCCTTACTTGACCAATACTGCTGAGACTAACAAAGTCGATTATCTGGATAGGAATGGCCGTGTTCCAATAAGTGTCCCTTGCTCTTATGATGGCCACATGCCGCGCTTGCTCCCCATGTGCCCGCGTATCCATAATGGCGACGTGATCGAGTACCATTCCAAGAAGAGGAAGGAGGAGCTAAAATAGATAGCTGATGGCTATGTAAGCTATGACGGGGAGGAGGAAGAAGAGGGTGCAGGTGAGGGTGACCCCGAGGAGGGCGAGGAGGTACCAATGGCCCCCGAGGAGCATTATCACTCGGATGTAAGACCAAGTTTATTCCACATTTTATCGTATTTGATCCAAAATAGTCTACTTACATTTGCCTTTGTGTTGTGCATTTATGTGTTTCAGGTGCCTCTTAGGAAGGGGAACAAGCCCGAGAGCAGTAGAGTGCAGGGTCGGGGTAGGCTCGAGGATATTGGCATAGTAGAGGGGCACCTCTCTACTACTTTGGAGGAGTCCTTCCTAATTTTGGTCCCGAAGGGCGAATTTAGTATAAGGAACATAACTCCTAGCGCTCACTCCATGGATTTCATGCCTCCAGATACAACACATGTAAGCCTTGTGAAAATTCAAATATGCTCCTTTTATGCATGCAATCTCTTTTTGATTCGCCCTTATTATTTTTTTTTAATTTTTTAGGTTACTCGCAAGGAGGCGCAGTGGCTGGCCGGGAATGCTTTTGCTCTCAGGGAAACCCTTGTCTTAGACCTTATTTTCCAAGGTACCTATGTATGTTCAAATGATTATATAGTTTAAAATAATGCATGTATGAATGCTATGAATGATATGGACTGTTATTACTTCTTTTGTAGGAATTTATAACACTATCGCTTTCTAATGCCGACTAGGCTCGAGCTATATACCAGGAGGAGGTAGCTGCAAACTAAGAGCTTAGACACCGGGTTGGTGAGCTGGAGAGCAATTGGATGCCACAGTGCAAGAGAGGAGGAGCAAGCACTACCTGGACCGCATACCTCCAACTGGGACCAATCGTAAAGGGAAGAAGGTGGCAGCTGGTAGGCATTCTACTATTGAGTTTATCGAGTCTAGTAGTGTCCTAATGACTAAGGGGAGAGAGGAGTAGGAGGACATCAGCCATTACTTTATGGATGAGTCGGATTTCACATCCCATCCGACCGATGGTGTCGGGCTGCCTTAGATTTTATTTTCATTTTCTGCTTGCTTGCTTGATTTGTACCTCTATTACATTGGGGTTTGGATAATTTGGGTGTGTTTGGATTTGTTTGGATGATTTTGGATTTTCTTTTTGATTTGCTTAGGCTTAGGATTGGATATTCGATACATTTTTGCCTTCGGGGCTTTTGCTTTAAAATAAAATGGATTTTTCATGCTTGATATGTGTTTGAAAGCAGATTATCGAATGTTTATAGGTTATGTACAGGTCTAAACTAGCCAAAATAGATTTGAACTAGCCAAAATAGTCCTAAAATTTGTAGAAAATAATGTCATGCCACCGATGGCTTCACTGATACTGCTGTCTATATGAAAAATCAGATTTGCTAACTAATATTGACAAATTGCGTGCGACTCATACCGCCGACAGCTTCACAATCCATACCGCCAACGTCTTCACCATCAGAAATATAGATTTCTACCATTTATAGATTTTAGCCATGGAGAGCCATAACCAGTAACTAAGGAGCTTCTAGGAAACCTTGGGAAACGTAGACTGGAAGAAGCCGTAGAACTTTGGGCTATGGGGTTTTTAATATGTTGCCTTACGATGGGTCACTCTGACATTTATTTAAGGAGTGCTTACTTTTTGGGATCGAATGGACCATATATTTCGCTTTTCCTCATTCGAGCCGTGTCCTTTATTTGAGGAGTTCCATGCCATTCTGGGGATCCTATGCCCCAAACGCGTTCCCCTGGTGATCCTAGAGCTTATATTCTGTGCAGAGGAAAAATTGACATGCCGCTTTTCCTCATTCGAGTTGTGTCCCTTATTTGAGGAGTTCCATGCCATTCTAGGGATCCCATGCCCTAAATGCATTCCCCTGGCCATCTTGGAGCTTATATTCGATGCAGAGGATCAGTTGATAGGCCTGTGGAGCTTGGCTTTAGCGGATGGCTTTCTTTCTCAAACACCTAGTCAGTTGGGGTTTCAACTTAGCGCGGTACTATATTGGTGCAGGGGTACCCCCAAGACTCATATTTACTAGCCATATATGGTCGCTTTGCTGATCATATCTGAGTTTGTGTGTGGAGTGGGCCTAGTTGCTCTATTTCGACTAGTTTTGCTTGTCGGACCCTGCTGAATACGGACGCCGCTTCTGTTGAACCGACTCTTATCGATGATCACCTTACACTACTATAGGTATCCTTTCTTGTCAACTTCTATAATCCACTTCTTCTCGCTCTTATTTGAAACTAACTTACAGGTGTGGCTTATGGGGAAATTCAAGCTAAATTTAGCACCACGAGTCAGCCTAAAGAAGTACTTACCCGTGCACCTTAGCGAGAGAGGTCCAACTCGAGGAGACTTTTACTAACTGACAGGATGTCCATTCTCAAAGGGTATGACGACTTGCAGATACAGTGGGTTAGTCTATGGTGGAGGATCCGGGACGTAGTCATCGAGTCTTGGGGATCTTATGTCCAGCTGTTAGGCCTATGGTGGATCACTTTCTATACCCCATACCGAATTCGCCGTTAGTACAGTCGAGGATAGAGGGTTCCATACAAGCTTCTAGGGGAACATAATGGCTTCTTCAATGCTGAATGGGTGACTCATATTCATGAGAAGTGGGCCAGGGAGGCTATCTTTAAGACTCTGGATTATGATCATGTGGAGACCACTGAAACTGATGAACACTACAGAGGATGGCTTGCTAAGACCAGACGCCTGTCTACTCAATCCAAGCGATCATGGGCTCGCTTAGAGGGGGAGCGAGCTGTGTAAGGATTCGAGCCTTTTCATACGACCACCTTGCGGAGGATCTCGAGATATTATGATGATGATGTAGGGAGTTTGGCCTGAGATGCGCTTTTATTAGTTCTATCTTTTACATAGGCTAGTCATGGTGAAGGACCTATCAGACTTTATTTTTATTATTTTTATTTGGTTCTAACTTTTGTATAAATTGCCCCTAGGGGTTTTCAATCCATCAAACCTTGTCTTAACTTTTGCTTGGATCGCCCTTTTCGGGTTTTCAATCCAGTGGACTTATTCTAACTTTTGCATAAACCTTGCTCTTTTGAGTCTATCAAAATTATTTGTCTTTTATTTATTGTTTATTTTCTTTTTATTGTTCATTGATTTAGAGTAATATAGACTCTGGATTCTATTTAGTTGAGCTATTTTGACCGTATGGATACAAACATTCGCATAAACATAAGCATACAGAATTCAGTAAAAAGATACTTTTATTAGATGAAGTAAAACAAAGTGCATAATGTTTGGTAACCATTCCAATTGATTTAACTTTCGGTGCCAACTAGCCTAGATTGGTTTTCTAGAAAGCACACTCTCTTTTCTTACTTACCCTGATTTTTGCCTAGATAGCCCTTTTTGGGTTTTTGATCTAGCGGGTTGTCATATCCCCTAATTTTTACAGGGCTAGTATGCAGAATATCGACCGTCGGGTGTCACCCTAATTTTTGCTCGATCAGTAAAGGACCAAAAGGCAGGTGATTTTTTTAATATTTTTTTCTTGTTGTGCTGCTTTCTTGATTTATTTCTTTTCATTACATGTGATAACGCTTAAGCCTGTCTTGATTCATGGGGTTTACAAACTTGTTCCCGTCCATATCCATAAGCTTGATTGCCCCTTTACTTAGCATCATGTATGGTCCCTCCCAATTAGGCCTGAATTTTCCCCTTGCATTGGTGGTAGAAGGTTTCAACTACTTAATGACTAGATCTCCAGCTTTCAGTGGGAATGTCTGGTGCCTAACCCTACTATTTTAGGCTCGAGCCATATGCTGCTGATACATTTGGAGATTATCTAAAGCCCTTAGACTCTGTTCATCCATCATGTTCAGCTGTTCAAATCTCGCCTGAGTCCATTTAGAATCTTTCAGTTTAGCTTCTAATGCGACCCTCAATGAACTTACTTGAGTTTTAACTGGTAAAACCACCTCCATTCCATAAACTAGGGTGAATGGAGTTTGACCGATTCGGGTGCAGACACTCATGTGATATCCCTAAATGGCGAAAGGTAGCTTGTTAGCCCAATCTCTATAGCCAGCTATCGTCTTGGAGAGGATCTTCTTCACTGATTTATTGGCTGCTTCAACAACACCATTGGCTTATGGTCTATATGGAGAAGATATGTGGTGTTCGATCCCATATTTTTCAATTAGCTCGGCGGTTACCCCCTTGAATTGTGCCCTATTACGTGAAACTATGTGGTGCGGAAGTCTATACCGAGTGAATGTGTTTTTCTATGAACTTAGCCATCTTCTTGGTAGTGACATTGGTGTAGGATTCGGCCTCTACCCACTTAGAAAAATAGTCCACAACCACCACAATAAACTTGTGTCCGTTTGTAATTGAAGGACGAATCTCACAAATTATGTCTATCCCCCACACCGAGAATGGCTAAGGAATAGATAAGCGATGGAGTTCGGTGGGTGATAGATGTTGCATATCCCCGTAAATCTTGCATTGGTGGCACCGCTTGACTTAGGCGATGCAATTGATTGTTAAAGTGAGCTAAAACTATCCCAATCGCTGAATCTTCTCTGTGAGAGCGAGACCATTCATATGAGGGCCACAATCACAGGCATGGACTTGATCAATCACCGTCTAAGCATCTATTTTGGTTAAATAATGAAGCAGTAAAACATTACTGGTGCACTTGAATAGATCATTATCAATAATCTGGAATTGGACATCGAGCCATTGTAGAGTGGCATGATCCGAGTTAGAGGAATCTGGAGGATATTCTCCAATTTAGAGAAATAAGATGATGTCAGAGTACCAACAGGTCCAGTTGAAATGGCGAGGACCTACTGAACTTACTGAGCATGGTAGGTATCTTGGTGGATAATAGAACCAACGGATGGATAGGTTATTGTTGGGTCCTTCCCATAAGGAAGCCAGGGTGGCAAGAGAGTCAGCCATTTGATTCTCATCCTAGGGTACATGTCAATACAAATAAGAGATAAACTTCTTAGATAGGCCTTGGACGACGTCGACATAAGGGCAAAGAGAGTCTTCCTTGATTTCCTAATCCCCGATAACCTAATGGATTACAAGAGCCAAATCCTCCATTTGGGCCCTAACTTATAGCAGAGCTTCAAGATCGAACAACATGTACTCATATTCAGCACTATTATTGGTAACAACAAACTCTAAGCATTTGGAAAACGGGATGATTTCATTATCGAGTGTGACTATGATGACTCCAAGGCCTGCTCCCCTTCTGTTCATAGCACCATCAAAGTACATAGTCCACACACACTTGAGGATGGTAACGGTTGTGAGCTATTCATCGGGAAATTCCAAGTTCTCAATATAATCAGAGTCAAGAGCTTGATTAGCCAAGAATTCTGCCACGGCCCACGTCACATACTCAATGTTGAACTCAGAGAGAAGTAACAACCATTGGGACAATTTATCAGCTAGAGTGGGGGATTGACAAAGATACTTCATGGGGTCAATTGGCTTAGACTCGGTAGGACTGAAAGTAATGGCGGAGCTTCTTAGTGAGCCAAACCATGGTGGTGCAAGTTTTCTCCATAATCGAGTACCGGGTTTCATAATCCAACAACTTCTTACTCAAGTAGTAGATTGCATGCTCCCATTTATCATCATATTCCTGGACAAGCATTGCTCTTATAGAAGACTCTTTGATAACCAAGTACAGGATCAAAGGTTTCCCTAGGATGGGCGGTTTTAGAATGGGTGGGTTGACAAGATAAGGTTTGATTCTATCAAATGCCACTTGGCACTGGTCTTTCCATTCAACTGGTTGCTGCTTCCTTAATAGCTTAAAGATGAGCTCGCACACGGTAGTGAGAAGGGCAATAAACTGACTGACATACCGTAATGAGCCTAGAAATGATCAGACCTCTTTCTCTATTTTTGGTGGAGGCGTTTCCTTGATAGCTTTGTCCTTATCAGGATCCATTTTAATTCCTTTCTGGCTGACTATGTATCCGAGTAACTTGCCTGAATTAACCCCAAACACATACTTCTTCGAATTTAGGTAGAGATTATACTTCTCAATATGAGTTATGAATCTGTCGAGAATAGCGGGGTGCTCTTCTTGGGTGGTAGACTTCACGATCATATCATCCATATATACCTCCACTTCCTTATGGATCATATTATGTAAGAGAGCGATTACGGTGCACTATTAAGTAGCCCCAGCATTCTTCAACCCAAACGATATTACTTTATAGTAATAAACCCCCCATTCGGTGATGAAGGCTATTTTGACCTTATTAATGATGTCCACCAGAATCTGATTATAACCTGAGAACCTATCCATAATCGAGTACATAGTCGCCCTGGCAACACTGTTTATTAGGACATCGATGTGAGGAAGCGGGAAGTTATACTTAAGTGAAGTGTTATCAAGATCTTGGAAGTCAACATAAACTCGGACCTTGCCATCCTTTTTTGGAAGCAGAACAATATTGGACATCCATGTTAGGTACTCCATAACTTTGATGAAATGATCATCGATTAACCTCAAAACCTCTGCCTTAACATGTTCTGCCCATTCTGGTCTTAACCAATGGTGCTTCTGCTCGACAGGTCTGAACTTAGGATCAGTTAAAATTCTATGCTCAGCAATGTGATGATTGACCCCAGGCATGTCTTTGTATGACCAGGCAAAAGCGTTAACATATCTTTTAAGCACTTTTATTATCTCACTTTTTTCTTCAGGAGTTAAGTCGTTGGAAATGGTTACTGTGAGGTGTCGATGATGTGTGGGTCTCCTTTGGCACTTGGGTGAGAGGTGGGGCCCACCGGGGGTTAGTTGGATTTAGGCGTGATGAAACCTTTTTGTTTTCATCATTTAGGGAATTATCACAGAACATCTATTTTTCTACACTCTTTCATGCATTCAACAGTTTATGATAAAGCACAAGCAATATATGGGGGAATAAAAATTACAACCAGAGGAAAATGGGGGAATTGCAAGAGAACCTATACATTTGTTCTAAGTTATAAAACAAAATAAAAATAAATTCCCCTACATCCATAAAGATTAGCACAGTTTATAGTACATCATAAGTCAGCATTTTATTAAGGAAAAATGTGATTATATTAGTGTGGCGGTTTTGCGATCGATAGTGCCCAGACGACTTCTAGGATCGGAGAGAAATAATGAATCTTTAATGTATTTTGTTATTGAAAACACATTTTAACTTTTTTGGGTTGATTTATCGGATTATTAGTAAAAATTATTGTATGGAAAATGGTGAGTTGATTGATTTTACTGATTAAAAATGGGAGTTGTGGATTCTGCTTGGAGGCCAGTACCCATACGGGTGGGTAGGACCCATACGACTATTAGGGAGGACCGGTACGGGTACAGGGACCTGTACGGGTCCTGTTTGGTCTTGGGTAGAAACTCAATTTAATTTAATAAGCAGATTTATGAAGGAATGACGAAATAAAAATGGGATTTCCTTCCGTAAGAGTATGGCGCACCAATTTAATATCCCTAAGGGTGCCAAAGAGGCTCATATGGGTTAGGACTAGACCCAAAGCAGCAATAAATAAATGATTGAGATGTGAGTCTCTTTGAAACTCAGGAGCATTACCTTTACGCTGTGAATCCACTTTAGAGCGATTACAATGCTGAATGGAAACTTTATCTAAGTAGATGGTGAAATAATGGATTTAGGACTTTTTAGGTGAGTGTTTTTGTGGACAGAACCTCCCTCAATCCTAAATTTCCTTCCGTATGAGTATGGCGCACCCGTTTAATATCCCTAAGGACATAAGGTGCCAACAAGGCCCATATGGGTTAGGACCAAACCCAAAGCAGGAATAAAAGAATAGTTTTAATTGAATAGATAGAGAGTAATAAATACATAATTAAGATAAGAGTCTCTTTGAAACTCAGGAGCATTACCTTTATGCTGTAAATCCACTTTAGAGCGATTCCAATGCTGAATGGAAACTTTGTCAAAGTAGATGGTGAAATTATGGATTTAGGATTGTTTAGGTGAGTGTTTGTGTGGACATGGCCTCCCCCAATCCTAAATATGAAGTTAGAAAGAAATAAAATGTGGGCAAAACCAATGTGAAATGGTTTTCCCCCTATTTTATAACTTCTATACCTCTTCTATACCATTTTTATAACCTTAAGAACTTGCTAGAACTGATTTTCCTATATGATATTTTCTCTTCAATTGTTCTCCTTTTGAAATGAGGAAAACGACCTCTATTTATAGGGGGGAAAATAGGGCTGAACGCATTAAATGGTTGATTTTATGCGTTTATAGCAGATTATATTCTTTTATGCCAAATTATATTCTTTTATGGCAAATTATTTTTATTTATGGTAGATTATATTCTTTTATGTCAAATTATATGGCAGATTATATTCATTTATGGCAGATCTGAGGCATTAAAACTGACTGTTTGGGCATCTGGGGGACCAATACAGGTGGCCTGGACCCGTACGGGTCCTATTAGTACTAAATTAGGCAATTTTAGAACTTTTTAGACTGATTGGTTGGACCCATACAGGTCTGATCGATCGACCCGTATGGATCCGTACAGAATGGCACTGATCGGTCCGACTGGTTTTGCCTGAAATTTCCCGAAATCAATTGGTTTTGACTCGTTTTGACCATCTTAGACCATTTAGGGCTTAGGCACTAGTTTTTTAGGTTTAGGTTTGACAAAACTTGACCAAACTGCATTGAAACCACTCTAAATAGATAATATATGTAGAAGGATGCATTATATAGCTCTCATCATCGTTTCGTGAGAAGGATCATTAAAATCTAGTGCTCACAGACTACACCTAGTTAGATCATTGCAGATATGAATCTGTGTAATCTCATGACATGAGTGAGGGTTTAGAAATTATACCTGAGGTGATGACATGGGCGAGTTCCTTTCTTGAGGCGAACTTCTTTCTCGGGGGTCCCTTTCTTAAGGTGAACGACTTTCCTTTACTGATGCGTATCCCTTTCTTAAGGCGGATGACTTCCCTTTGCTGATATATATCCCTTTCTTGAGGCAGATGACTTTCCTTTACTGATGCGTATTCCTTTCTTAAGGCGGATAACTTTCCTTTGCTGATGCGTACCCCTTTCTTAAGGCGGATGACTTTCCTTTGCCAATGCGTATCCCTTTCTTGATGCAGATGACCTTCCTTTACTATTATGCATCCCTAGTGACTTTACTAGGGAAGGTGTGTGTATCCTTTTCTTAAGGTGGATCAACTTTCTTAGCTGATGTATTCCTTTCCTAAGGCGGATGACTCTATTGACTGATGGTGTATCCCTTTCCTAAGGCAGATTGAATTTCCTGACTGATGTATCCCTTTCCTAAGGTGGATCGACTTTCCTGGCTGATGTATCCCTTTCTTAAGGTGGATCGACTTTCCTACTACTAGTGATTTTGAATGATCTGTAAAAAGACAACAATCAAACATCGAGTTAGTCATTATCTAAGCAGACACTTCTTTATTCTTGATTGACTTTGTGATGAACAAAAATTTTTGCCCCTTTCAATTAAGAATAAAGATGTGTGGATAGGGGGTTAGCCCTTGAATAAACTGTAAACTAAGTGCAAGAAATGTCAGGTTTGGCCGAATCATTCTAGAATGGAATGCCCCTTGGAAGGATGCCTCTCAAAGAATGCCCCTTGGAGGACTCGATAATGGGGGGATGCCCCTGGATGGGCTGATTTTGCTGCTGGGGAATAGGGGGATGCCCCTAGATTAGTGGGGGGATGCCACTTATATGACTCCGCTGTTGGAGCGTAGAGTAATGTTCTTTGGTGAACTCTTTTCTGTTGGGGAATTATTTCCTTGTAAGACTCACTTATTGGGGAAAATTTTCCATATTTTGGTAGACCTGTACACAAAAATTATCCTTGTTAGTGATTAATTCAAAAAATGGCTTACCTTGATTCTTGGTGAAAATAAAAATTTTTGCCCCTTTAATCAAGGAACAAGGTGAGCTGGGGTTTTGCCCCTAATTTAACTATAATGATTGAGTGAAGAGATGTTGGGTTGGTCCCAACTTGACTTGGTGTGCCCCTATCGTGCCCCTTCTACTGGCTGGCACTCCCTCTCGGTAAGAAACCTAGCTTGAAAATGGAAGAGAATGCCCGTACACTTATTGGGGATGGGCTTGAGTTGAGCCTGAGTCTAACTAGTTTGCCCCTGAAAGGTCTTTACAATGTTGTGATATGGGTTTGTTCCTTTTTTGAGGCGAACTCCTTTCCTTGGTGCTCTTTTCTTAAGGCGAACATCTCTCCTTTACTGTGTATATCCCTTTCTTAAGGCGGATCACTCTCCTTTAACTAATGCTGGTGCATCCCTTTCCTGAGGTGGATGACTTCTCCTCATATCCCTTTCTTAAGATGGATCAACTTTCCTGGTTGATATTGCATCCCTTTCCTAAGGCGGATGATTCTCCTGCTGAAGGTGTATCCCTTTCCGAAGGCGGATGACTCTCGTGCTACCTGCTAAAAAGACAATAAAAAATGTTGCATTAGTTACTGTCGATAATGATACATCTTAATTCTTGATTGACCTTGTGAAAAACAAAAATTTTTCCCCTTTAATCAAGAATGAAGATGTATGGACGGGGGTTAGCCCCTGAATAAATTGTAAAATATGTTTAGAAATGTTGGGTTTGGCCTAAACCAAATCGGGGGCCCCTGGGGAGCTGACTGCTGAGGAGATGGCTTTTGAATGGCTAGTCCATGTGGACTGTTGGGGGAAAACTGCTCAAGGGAAATTTCAATTGTTTGGAGGAAGGTATTGCTTGGGCATCCTAGCTACTGGGGAGTATCCTTGGAAACCATCTCAAGAAAGCTTGACTAGTTGGGGGGGTTCACCTAGAAATTTGCCCTTGGGAGGCTTGTTGATGCCCCTCAGGTATTCTAGGAGAATGGTTTCTCTAACCGCCTAGCCGTCAGGGGCAGGGATTGATTCTTCATGGGGATATAGGGAATGCCCCTTAAATGTTTTATTTGTTGAGAAACAAACTATTCTGATGTGGTTACTCTGCTGGAGAAAAAGTGACACTTTGGTTGGCATTCAGGTTTCGTCTGGTCTGACCTGTAGGGGAAAAATAAGTTTTATCAGAATATGACCTGAAATGGTACATCTTAATTCTTGATTGGCTTTATGAATAACAAAAATTTTTTTCCCCTTCAATCAAGTATTAAGACGGACCAGGGTTCTGCCCCTAATTAACTGTAAAGATGGAGTGAAGAGATGTTGGGTTGGTCCCAATCTTATTTTGGTATGCTCCTAGAGTGACCTGACTACTGTTGGAAAATAGCCTATGAGTGACTCAACTGCTTAGGAGTAAGGCTCCTAGACGACTTGGATTGCTAGAGGGTGCCCCTAGGAAAGAGAAACTTAGCTGTGGGGGGGGGGGGGGGAGGGGGGGGTGCCCCTGGAAATTACGTTAGGTGGCTTGACCAGTTAGGGGGATACCCTTCGAATGGTTTGCTTATTGGGGAAATGATCCCTCTAATGGTCTGCTTGCTGGGAATGCTTCTTGAGAAGATGCCCCTCGGCTGGTGCCCTTCGGATGGAACCTTTGTTAGGTATTTCCTTTGAATGATGCCCCATAGGTGGCAGTGTGGCTGGGGGAATTCCTTCTTTTCCTATGGACACCTCTCCTTAGGTTCATGCATATGATAAAGAAACTGGTTAGTAAAGCTTTGAGATACGCTGGTCAGGACTTGCCCTAATCAAAAGAAAAGACTAAGTTTAGTGATGTTGGGTTAGTCCCAACTTGAATAGGGGTGCCCCTAGTATGCCCCTTCTATTGGCTAGCATTGTTGGGGAGTGCCCCTAGGGTGTTTGATGATGGGGGATACCCCTCGATTGTGTGACTTTAGGGAGTGCCTCAAGGGTGGGTGCCCAAGGGTGTTAGATGATGGGGGGATGCCCCTTGATGGTATCCACTGCTGGGGAATGGAGGGATGCTCCCCAATTAACTTCTTTGTTAGGGAGGTGTCTTCCTAGATGATTTATTTGTTGGGGATTTCTCCTAGGATAACATTTCCTTGGTTTGGGCAAGAATCTCTTGTCTTTTTGGGATCGTTGCCCCTTAATGTTTTGACAGCTTGGGGATCCTCCCCTTGAATGAACCTGCACATGAAAAGGTATTCACGTTAGCAATTGCTTTGACATGGCTTACCTTGATTCTTGATTGACTTTGAGTAGATAAAATTTTTTTGCCCTTTTAATCAAGGATCAAGGTGAGCTAGGGGTTTAGCCCCTAATTAGCTGAAAGAAAGGTGTTTGAGAAGTGGGGTTTGCCCTAATTTAGACCTGATGTGTCCCTGCTATTGAGGAGTTCTAGTTATGCTTGGAAAACTATTCTACCCCAGAGTTAAGACTCGTATGATAGAGGATCCACTGGAGAGGACCTGTACGGGTGTAAATATGATGGGAAGGGACCTGTACGCCTGATGTTGATCCATGAGGAAGCTATTGGATGGGATGCATATGCCTGCTGGGGACCGGTGTGGCTAAGGATGGGTTTAAGTAAAACATGAGTTTGACCAACGTGCCCCCATAATGGCATTTGTAACTTTGTTATGCTTCATCCTTGTGAGAACTTTATCTTGAATCTAAAAAGAGGATGTGTACGCCTTTCATGTACTCATACAAGTTCGAACGGACAGTGTATGCCTAAATGAGGCTTTATACTTCTTCCTGGTGTTAGATCTATTGTAGGTTCAGGATACCCTCGTGGTAAGTTCAAACCTGTAAAACTCAAAGCTAAACTATGCATGATGCATGATGTATGAACATTTACATAGGTGTACTGATCCTCTGGTTTTCATTGCAGACTCTGTTGGCTATAGAGGGTGGTAAGTCCACTCAGGATTTGGATGCCTCTGAGGAGTGAGCTAGGTTCTTGGAGGAGCAGTTGCTAGTAGCCACTGCTGAGGCCGACCGGGTTAGGCCACTAGAGGAGGAGTTAGAAAGGGCTAGAGCGGAGACTTCTCGAGTGAGGGCCGAGTCGAGGTGTTATGGGGCCAGCTTGCCCGGATGGTCAAGGGTAAGCAGATCCTGAGCCATAAGATTCTGCATTGGAGGAGGATAGTTCAGCTTGTTGGGAGGCACCAGTGGCCACTCAGGTGGCGAGAGCTGAGCTGAAGGTAGAGTAATGAGTAGAGGAGACCAGTATTACTGCTGGGAGTATAGCAGGAGCTTCAGAGACTAGGGTTCCTAATCTGCCTATTATGGATGCTGGTGGGGCAGAGGATCATGTGATGATAGATAGGGATAACCTGCTGGTAGATGTATAGGACCAGACCTAGGATGAGCACCATGGACATGACCCCCAGTAGCTTAGATTAGGCTATGCTTTTCTGACTTGTCTAGATCCTTGATTGATCCTTTTCCTAGAGGATATTGTTGTCTTATCCTTCTTTGATAAACGCTTATATTATTGGTGAGTTGATGTGTAACCAAACTTTTGAAGCCCTAGATTACTGAAAGACTGGTCTGACTAAGATTGATGAGTACTACCAAGATTTAGATGAGATTCGTATGCCTGTTAGGGATCCGTTTGGCTAGGGCTAGGCTTAAGTTGAACCTGAGTCTGACTGGATTGCCCCTGTAAAGGCATTTATATTGTTGTTGTGCTTCTCTCTAGTGAGAACCTTATCTTGAATCTGAAAAGCGGATCCGTATGCCTTTTGTAGACTTGTATAGGTTTATATGGATGCCTATACTTCTTTGTACAAGCGATTTGATTGGATGAGATTCACTGTTTGCACATTAGGGGAATGTGTCTTTGAGGTGTCCAAACCGTAACATGGTGCAAGCTGGATGATGCTAGTAGAAGCACTTGGCACTTTTAATTTGAGTTCTAACTTTTGCATAGGTCACTTGATGTAATGCGATCTATCAAACTAATTTTGTATTTTTCTTTCTTTATTGTCTTAACTTTTGCACGGACCGCCATTTCAGGTTTTCAATCTAGCAGACTTTTCTTTCTTTTTCTTTGCCTTAATTTTTGCTTGGACCGCCCTTTCGGGTTTTCAATCCAACATGCTTTTCTTTCTTGTCTTAACTTTCGCCTGAATTGTCCTTAGCAACTCAATTCAGTAGACTTTTCTTTCTTGTCTTAACTTTTTCCTGAAATATCCTTAGCAGCTCAATTCAACAGAATTCTTTTCTTTTCACGTCTTAGTGGTGTCCACACTATAGCATGGTGCAAGTTGGATGATGCGAATGGAAGCACTTGGCACTTTGGATGATGTATGCTTTCGTGTAGCTTCACAGTGGGAAAACTAAACTTGAGGGATCCCGACTATGAAACATTGCTATCACAAATGATGCTTGAAGAACAAAAGCAAGTGCAAAATACTGGCGTTTTTAGAATTGAGTTTTAACTTTTGCATATACCGCTTGATGTGATGTGATCTATTGAACTGATTTTGTATTTTTCTATCTCTTTTTTTTGTCTTAACTTTTGCCTGAACTGTCCTTGGCAGCTCAGTTCAACAGACTTTTTCCGACTTTTGCATAAGCCTTATTTCTTTTGTAGCTTATCGGTATTTTGTCTTTTATTGAATGATACCCGCAGTACAGATAATAACGAAGAGCACAAAATGTAGAAAAGAAACTGATGTTCACATACTTGTGATTATTTCACCTAAAGACATGCATGCATTCATAAGACCAGGATTCTTAGACAATTATAACATGTTCATCGATGAAATTAAATTTGAGTGCATAGGTAATGGTAATAGTTTCCAATAGTTAACCCTTACCTACTTTTAGGTCCTTTTATAGATTTTCTAGAAAGCAACAGACTTTTCTTTCGATGCCCTTACTTTTACCTAAGTCGCCCTTTCGAGTTTTCAAATTAGCGGGCTTTATTTTTGTGTTGGGGGACCCTAACTTTTGCCTGACCGATTTATGGAATACCGATCAGCAGGTTGCACCCTAATTTTTGCCCGAGCAGTAGAAGACTACTCGCTAGGTGATTTATTTATTTTTTCATTTTTATTTCCATTTTTTTATGTGTCGCTTTTTGTGATTTATTTCTTTTAACCTATACATGATAGCGCTTAAGCCTGTCTTGATTCACTGGATTCACAAACTCATTTCCATCCATATCCCCGAGCTTAATTCCTCCCTTACCCAGAATTTTCTCAACAACAAACGACCCTTCCCAATTAGGCCTAAACTTGCCCCTAGCGTCAATGTTAACTTAGCGTAGCTGTTTGAGAATTAGATCACCTGTCTTGAGGGGCTGCTTTGGGTAACTGACTCTATTTTTATAAGCTTGGGCCATTTAGTGTTGGAATGGACATGTTTTTCTCTTTTGTGAAAGTAAGAGTTCATGTCATTGTGGGGAAGGTTTAGGATCATTATGTAGGGTGAGGGGTCTTTTTTTTCTTTTGAACAAATGGAGAAAGTATTTGTGGAGGGATATTTCGATGGGAGCATATGTCCGAGGGAGGTACCTACATTGATAAGAAATGGCCATTTATTGGATGTGATGATTTACCCTTTTGAAGGTTTTAGAAGAGCATTGGATTTAAGCTTACATTGATTTTGTATTTGTGTTGTAAGATCTTTTCCTTGAATGGTGCTTTTGATGTGGAGTACGTCTTCCTTTTCTTTCTTTTTTTTTTGGGCTCTTGGTTTTTCTTCCTTAGTATCTATATCTTCCTCCCCCCTTATGGAAAAAAAGGTGAGCTAAGACATAAAAGTGAGCACGGGCTTTTCGGTGACCCGCGAAATGATGTTGACTTTTTACTCTGACCTGTTACGACCCTTTTTTTCCTTTTCTTGTGGTTCATATCACCTTTGGAGAGTACCTTTTGACAATTTTTGGACCTTCATTGCCCCCTAAAATTTGATTCTAAATAGGTAGAGTTCACCGTTGCCTAGGTCTGATCCCCCGACCTTCTTTTTTAGGTTTTCATTGCCTTTCGAACCCCGCCGGCACCACCGCACCGGCGGCCGGCCCCGGCACCGGAGTCCGGGCCATGTGGTCCACATGGCAGGCCTCGTGATCCACTCGGTGGGCTGCGTGGATCACGTGGCCTGGCGTGGTCTCCCAAGCCTAGGAGACCATGCTGGCCTGGTCTAGGCCACTTCACTAGATCTGACCACATCACATGACGCGGCCTGGGCTAGGCCACATCGCTTGACGCAACCTACTGCGTTAGGTGACACGGTCTAGGCCCTACCGCGTTAGCGACGCGGCCTTGGCTCAGGCAAACCAATCCTTCTACGATTTTTGGGTTTTCTTGCTCTCCAAGTTGGATTTTTGTGATTTTCTGTCAAATTAACACATTTGAAGGATTAATTATAAAATTTGTGCTTTCTAGAGTCTATTTAAACCCCAAAGATCTCCTGATTTAGGGCTTTTTGCCCATTTTGAAAAAGAAAAATCAGATTTTAGAATTCATAGTATCTTAGAGAGAGAGTTTAATAAAGCCATGGAAATCCAAGTAATCCAAGATTCCTAAGCTTTATTGGGTTTAATCTTTTAGTCTAAATACTGAAATCAAATAGAAATCTTAAGTTAAAATCAATTTAAATAGGATTTAGGGACTTTTTCTCACAAATCACTAAATCCCTTGCTAAATTCATCACTGTTCGTCGGTATTTCGTCACAAAATCATCAAAAAAGCTCGCCAAAGGTTGATTCGAGTCTCGAGAGTGGATTCACGGCCTTTAGGTAATTTTCAGAGTTCAAATCTATTTCTTTAAGTTATTTCTTGCTAATTGTTGTGCTTTTGCTTGGTTTCTCGAGCATTTAGCCCTTATTTTTGGCATTTTTGTGATTTTCCAGCGGCATTCCGACTGACCAATATGGCCACTGGCAGGTCGCATGAGTGATATGGCTGGCCAACTCAGTGAGTCGGCCTACCTCGTCGCTCAATCGGCCTATGTGTTGCTCAAGTGGCCAGTCACCTTTTCATCGATTTTTTTAGGATCCTTCCCCCGAGTCAAAAAAATCAAAGTTATTTTGACGTTTTAAGTGCAAATCTACTGGAATAATCTTGGAAACGACTTGAAACGTCAATAATCTTGAGTTTTCGGGCACAAAAATGTCGATCCTCGCCTATTTAGAAATTTTTTCTAGTTGACCACTTTAGTGGGCAGAAGGCTGACTGAGTGACACCTAGGCTGACTACCATGTCATTCAAGCGACCTACACCCTCATTGAGTCGGCCTACTGGCAAAAAATGCCCAAACGGTCCTTACCTGTTTTATTTTGTATTTTTAGCCCTGTTTTATCGTTTTCCTGCATTATGACCCCGATTTTCACCCAAAAAATTTCTAAAAAACCACATAATCTGAAATATCATAACATAATTTTTAATCTGTTTTTCATAATTTATTTATTATTTAATTAGTTAAATCTTCATTTTAATGGCTTAAAAATGAGTTTTTAACTAAATAAATTTTTAATAAATCTTTTTACCACAATATAAAATTCTAAAAAATATTCTGATATTTTCACTTATTATTTTAGGTTGTTTAGCTTAAATAATATTTTAGGTTGTTTAGATATTTAATAAATGCCTGAAAATTGTGTTTTTAGTCCCGAAAAATCCAAAAATATGTTTTACCCCTTTGTTTGATCTATTTTTCTGCCCTTTCATTGTTTATGTATTGTTTATGATTATTCATGTTGGATTTATCGCTCTTTGGAGCTGAGTTTGTGCTGGTAAGCTCGGCTAGGACCCGATTTCGCCCCTTTATTTATTTATTCGCTTTATTTACTTTCCCGCATTAGAAAAATGTATAGGTATTCGTAAAACCATGTAATAATTTATTTTCTTGCTTTATTTACTGCTTTTGTGTGATGTATGGCTATACAAACCGAAAACTCCAAACATTAACCGGATTTAAATCGCATAAGAACTGAAGTCGCGCTTATTAAAAGGTAAACGTTTTTTTTATTTAATAAATGAAAAGTAAGCAACATCATCCGAACTTGGAATCTCTGTTTTAAGGTACGGTCCAACTATCCGGTGGGAATATCCTACCCAAATTCCCTGTAGAGGTAAACCGGGTGGCGACTCTATCTTGAAATACGGGATTTCAAGTCTGGTATCTTTTAACATCTAAAATTGGACTAAACTTCAAATTCAACATCACATTTATCAGTCTATCTTTTCATCATGCTAAAGTGAGGATCAATCCTCTGCCTCGCTTCACCGCGCTTGTTATATTCTCCCTCCCCGCCTCTCACGCGGGTCGGGGAAAAAAAAGGTCGTCCGCTCATACTAAGGCTACCATGTTTGCTAAGCACTTTTCATCTCTCTTTTTTTGTTGCAAGTTTTAACCATTGGAACCTTATGCCATTACGATGTACTCAAATTCAATTTCTTTAATAAGCATGATGAAATTTTTAAGAATGTTGATTTTATGAGTGCATGATATCTTTTAGAATAAAATACTCAAACATGTTGTGCATGCATAAATTTATTCGCGATATGCTTTATGAGTGGCATTGTGTTGCATCAAAACACTAGCAACATTAAAAGGTTACCTCATCCTCGAAATCGTCCTCCTAATGTGGAGGGTCTTCATCTTCAATCTTGGTAGGATCATCGGTGAATCGGTAGTCTCCCATATTTGAGCTTCTACTTGTATTGGCACTAGCCCTCTTTCTGCTTCATCAATGTACTCCAATTCCTCAAATATGTCCCACTTTTTAGCCTTTTTGAGGATCCAATCATCACACTAAAATGAGGATCAATCCTCCAGCTCGCTTCGCCGCGCTTATTATTTTCTTCCTCCCCACATCTCAGGTGGGTTGGGGCAGAAAAGGTCATCCACTTATAGTGGCGACTCTGCTGGGGATTTCCTTTTAAACTTAAAATTTGAAAAATCGCTTTTACTTTCAAAAATTGGTTAAAGGACTTTGATGATGTGCCAAAATTGTTTTGAAATCAAAGCTTTATTTCTTATGCCTTTTGAATCCATCGCTTTAGTTAGATACTAAGTTTAAGGTGCTATTATTTCACCCTTGTGAAGCTCACTTTTATACCTCATGCCCGCCAGGAATTTGGGATATTTATGGATGGATCACTCATTTCAACCAACATGTAATTCCCGCGATAGCACTCATTTGAGGAGTGGTCGAGTTACACAGAATCAACATAAACGAGACCCTTCTACAGTATCGTTCCATGATACAAATAGTTTGAGACTTTGAACCGCGATAAATCTAGCCATAGCAACTTCCCTTTAGGTTCACCAAAATAATTTAGATTTAGGTCGCATACTCTCTTACCGTTTGTTGGAGCTAGAGTTACCCCCAGATCTTTTGAATGATGTTGAGCGGGAGTTATAAGGTTGGAAGAGGTTTATTCGCTTTTAGTGTGCTACTTTTATTGTGCTCATGCATATACACCTCATGCATAGGCCGCCTAT
Organism: Euphorbia pulcherrima; assembly: GCA_947683365.1. Taxonomy (NCBI): domain Eukaryota; kingdom Viridiplantae; phylum Streptophyta; class Magnoliopsida; order Malpighiales; family Euphorbiaceae; genus Euphorbia; species Euphorbia pulcherrima. The sequence continues at coordinate 52,128,320 of CANTUS010000003.1, forward strand.
GGTCGACTATTATTTTTCTTTCGCTTACCCTTACTCTTTCCTCACTTGAAGGGGGAATTTTAAAAAATGCGTGAGATTGTTCGAGTCTAGGGGAACCATATCTAGCTCGCTAGGCATGGTGAGGGGTGTGTGCGACTCACGCATTTTAGGGTTAAGCTTCGCATCATAAGCCTTTTCTGCTCTCTACCTCTCTAAACCACCCTCGTATATATAGCATTCATCACTCGAATTATTATATAATCATCCATTTCATTCATGGTTTGATTCGGGATGATCATATTTCGGTTTCTTTAGTTAGGTTGAGACGCCCTCGCCGCTGCAGTCCTCTTTAGCTCCGACTTGATCGTCATTTGGTTCGCCGGTCAATGATTTCTGCTTCAGAATCTGCTCTCTCTACCATGTCTGATATTCTGCCAATTAGTAGGGTTCCGTCTAAGGGTACTCCTCCTCCTCTTCCTCCTCCTCTAACTGATCAGAATCAGTCACAGTTGGGTTCTAAGTTAGCTAATGCTATGGCCATGTTTTTGCAATCTGATATATTTCAGGTTACCATCCAAGAGCAAGTATGTTGGGGTCTAAGGGAAGAGAGAGATGCTCAGAGGCCATCAGGGCCTGTGTTTCAAGCTCAGGGGCAGATAGAGATCGATCAAAATATGTCTAGTTAGTCCCCACTTATTTAGCCTTAGTTTTAAGCTCCACGGCTCTCACCTATTCGTCTTATCTAATACAGCCAATTTCAGTTTCATTAGAGTTCCTCGGTTCAACCATCCTCGTCTTTTACCACATCGATATTCATTTTCCCTCCTCCTATCCCCTCGACCCTTCCCTTCAAGCTCCCATATTCCCCTCTTTCTCAGGGGGTTTTACTCCACAAATGGCCATTCCCTCTAGTGGTATTGTAATCTATCCAACACCACCGACCGCTTTTGCACCATCACCTCCTATTTTTTTGGTCACTCCATGCAGAACTACTTACCCTCAAAACCCCTTTGCTCGCCCTCAAATTGAGATTCCAGCTCCCCCTCTGCCGTTTCAGTTTGGAGCCTCTTCAGTTTGTAATGACCAAGTCACACAGCCTACGGGTGTGACACCAATCGACCAGGTAACGTAACATCCGAGCGTGACACCCGAAATGGCAGCATTTTTCACGCAGCTTCTAACCAAGAATGAAGAGAACATGGAAGAAGTGAGGGACAAAGACTGGGTCCCCAAGAACTTTTTGATGCCTCGAATGGAAGCCTACTCGGGTGAGGGACCTCCCAAATCCCACATTGTGATGTATGAGCGGAGTATGCGGGTTTAAAAAATTAGGGATAAAGTTCTCGCTAAGTTGTTTCTATGTACTCTATCAGGGCTAGCTCTCGAATGGTACAATACTCTCCCCGAGTCGATAATCCTATATTGGAAGCTCCTTTCAGAAGCCTTGATTGGTCACTATGGTTTCAATTCAACCATGGAAATGACTATCCAACATCTCGAGGCCATTAAGCAAAAACAAGGCGAATCTTTCAAGTCCTACTTCAATAGGTGGATGGTCACTCAAGTTCTGTTAAAGTAAAAGCTCAGTTTAAAAGAGATAATCCTGAAGCTTCTCGACGTGGCTCTCCCAGTTCTTCGAAAAGAAACGAAAACTGATTCTTTTGAATCTTACACAAAGGTCTTTGAGAAGGCCGAGAAAATAGAGCATCGTGAGGAGAAGTAGAAAGCTAACAAGTCAAGCGGCGACAACCCTGGTTTAACAAGAACAAAAATTCTCAACTTTTTGAAGTTACTCTAGTTCCGACCGAGGAGAAGACAGCTGTAGTTCATGTCATCACTTAGGATAATGTTTCCGCAGTTAGTGCCACACCCGCTCAGACACCTGGTCAGAAAGCGTTTATATCTCCATAGAAACTCCCTCTTAGTGTTCTATCTTCCAAGTTGCTAGAGAAGGCATGCTTAAGTCTCTTCGTGAATATCGTGCTCCTACATCCAAAGAAAGAGGAAACTTTTTTTGCTATCATGTCCAGGTAGGGCACACAACAGATCAGTGCAAACCTCTAGGCAGGGCCATTTGGCGCTTAGTGAAAGAAGGGAAAATGGGTCAACCGGCTAGAAAGACCGGTAAGGAGGAGAAACCATCACCAAGCTCTGATAGTAAGGTAGGTGTGATCAATTCTGGTCTCCCTGAAGAATTTGTGTTGGCTTCGGTCTTCTCCAATTTAGTTGACATCGCTATTAAAGCCAACTCTATCACTAAAGCTAACAAGAATCTTGCGAGGTCTTTAGCGAGTGAAGGAGATAAGTCATCAGTCGAACAAGTGAAAGTTTTAGATCTCGTCCTGGACGACATGCCGATGGAAACTACTGAGGATGACTAATCTACTAGCACCATAATTCATGGCCCTCCACCTATGGAGGATGACTATCTATCTATTTATGTAATTTTATTTTTCTAGTATTTACATGTGAACAATTATGCCTTTAAGGCACTTTAATTCAATCAAAGACTTTGCTTTTGCTTATTTGTTTGATGTTTTGCCTAATGGGTCCATGCATTCATTTTATCACAAGCACAATGTGTTCAGTATTGCATGATGTTTCTTTAACTGAAATAAATTTAAGTACATATGATCTAAAATGGTAACCATTTTCTAATGACCTAACCTCTGAAAGAAACTGAGAGATAAAAAGTGCTTAAAGACCATGATAACGCTTTCAGCTGGTCATACCTAGACATACTTAGGGTTCTTCGCAAGAAAATGAAGCATCACATTCTGACACCCAGAATAAAAAGAAGCTCAATCCTTTTTTAGAAAGAACCAATATGTCAATTGGTTCATCGTCGGCCTCACGACTATGCACAAACCTATTTTCAAACTACCGAAGAAGCGTCAGCTGATTGTGGAAAAGGAGCATTGCCAGATTACCACTGACAAAATCAAGGCTTACCATTTCTTTGCCCACCCATTCTCAAATTTCCCACCCCTAATACACCATTGATTCTTACTCATATCTTATACCTTCCAATTCCCAACCTTCCCCACTCCTCTCCTCATTGACCATTCTCGGCGAGGAGGACACATATGATCGACGAGATTCGACCCTCATCAACAAATGAACACTACTTAATCATTGTAGTGGCAGGTTACTTCTCAAATTAGGGGGAAGCCAAGTGTTTCGCCAACATCACCGCTGAGAAGATGACCAAGTTCATCGAGAAGCCCGTCTTTGCTTGGCATAGCCTACCTCATCATATCATCTCGGTTAATGGGGTTTTAGTCAAAAGGGACAACCCCTAATTAATTAGAAAATATGGGTTTAGACATCGCAAATCCACTCCATGCAAACCATAAGCTAATAGGATAACTGAAGCCACAGACTAGCTTATCAAGAAATTTCTCTTCAAGGCTACCGCATAATACAAAGATTGGACCGATAAGCCACCATTTGCTCTCTGTGGGTATCGAACAAGTGTCAGAATTCCCATAAATCCAATGCCGTTATCCTCAATCTATAGAATGAAAGTAGTACTCCTAGTTGAAATCGAGATGGAATCCTCAAGTGTCATACCAGAATCCAAGTCAAAGGGGCCCCTATGGACTCAGACACAGTTGGAACAGCTTGAACAATCTTCTGATGTACTAGTACAGCATAGCAAGAGTGTACAACAACCGAGTCAAGCATCAGAGCAACCCGTCAAAGGCTAATGATCTGATTCCAAAGCAAGTCTAATATACTAATACCGATCCAAGGGGAAAGTCTAGACTGAATTGAGATAGACCGTCATGATCAAAAGGTACTCAGTATAAGGGGCATGATTATCGACGATAATGAGTTCATAAACCCTATCAATCAGAATTGATTGAAGCATTATCATATCTAACCTAAAAGAATCGAATCCAGAAAAGTGGCACATAAAAAAACATATATAGATAAATCACCCGATGAGTTGTCTTCTACTGCTCGGGCAAAAATTAGGGTGTATCCCGCTATTTGGTATTCTATAAACCATTCAGGAAAAAGTCAGGGTGAAAAATAGCCCGCTAGACTGAAAACTCGAGAAGGGCGGTCTAGGCAAAAATTAGGGTAAAGTGAGCTAAGAGAGCGTGTTAGCTAGAAAACCTTTATAGGCTAGTTAACACCAGAGTTTAGGTCAATAGAAATGGTTATCATCATCATGTACTCAAAATTAATTCATTTAATGGAAATGTCATTTTACTGAATCCTTTTTGTTTATGCTTGAATGAATATATTGGGCCTAAAAGGCGAAATGTTGCAAGTAAGTCGAACGCGCGGTTCTGTGCAGTCAATCCAATACCTCAAAAGAAAAGAAAAGCAAAGATAAAAGGTAAAAAATTTGATAGACTAAAAATAGCAAGGTCTATGCAAAAGCTAGGAAAAGTCCATTGGATTGAAAACCTGAAAAGGACGGTCCAGGCAAAAATTAGTACACAAAAGCAAAATAAACAAATCTGATGGGCCGAACACAATGTTTGGGTCTATGTAAAAATTAAGACAATCAAAGCAAAGATAAATGACTGCCATCGATCACCCCCTTATCTTCAACATGGTCGATCCAGCAATCAAGCAAGATATCGGGTCACCTGGATATGGAGGATGATTAGTCCAAACATCTCACGCATTCATGCATAATATTGATAAATATCTTATCTATCATTCTATGTTGAATTCTATAGGAAACAAAGCAAAGAAAAATATCCTCGAGTTATGTGCTCGACCTCCAAGCTAGCACTCGTATTGAGGAGTATCTCAGCATGGCTCTCAAATCTGCGTTCAAGGGATATATCGGCTAGGCCCGATGGACAGCTCAATAGTTTCTCCAGACCCCCCGAAAATTTTAAACTCAATTTATATCTCATACTTTCGTTTTCATTGCTTAATCGAAGGGGAAAATTTTTTTGTTTCAATAAAATCAATTAAGCAATAAAAACGCAACCCATATCACTTACTAGTATCTTGAAATTTCCTTGACAGGTTCACCACACAGCGATCCCGATGGATGACCAATCCAAAAATTCTAAGTTCAAAACTCAGAGCTTTCTGCCAGGGGCACCTGGATATAATTATCAGGGGCATCCTAATATATATTCTATGCTGCATTTAAGGGGCATATCGGCTAGGCCCGATAGACACCTTAGCAACTTCTCCAGACTCTCAGAAATCTTATCTTAATTTGCAAAGTCCCCAAGTCCGATGGTCTCCTAAAGTAGTCTCGGCAGATGCCCCAGTCTGATGGTCCCCCAAAGTAGTCTCGGCAAATCCCCCAATATGATTGTCTCCCTAAGCAATCTTGATAAATCCCCCAGTCTGATGGTCTACTTAAGCGGTCTTGGTAAGTCCCCTAGTCCAATGGACTCCCTAAGTAGTCTCAGTAAATCTTTCAGTCCAATGGTCTTCCCAGTCTGATGGTCTTGTTAGATGTTCTCGGCATCTTTTAGTGACGCTCTTGGTATGCGTTCCATTCTAGGGATCCCGTTATCCATCCTTGGCATACGTTTTAATCCAAGCAGGTATTCCCAGTCCAATGATCTTGTTAGATGTTCTTAGCATCTTTCAGTGACGTTCTTGGAATGCGTTCTAGTCGAGGGATCTCGTTAGTCATCCTCGGCATGCGTTTTAATCCAAGAAGGTCTCCCTAGTTCGATGGTCTCGTTAGACATTCTCGGCATATGTTTCAGTCCAAGCATAAAAATTTTAGTCCAAGGGTCTCTTTGGACTCTCTCGTCAATCGTCTTAGTAGTCAAAAGGTCTCTTCGGATGCTATCGGTAATGCCCAAAGTCCAAAGGACTCTTTTAGCACTCTTGGCAAATCCAACCGCAAGGCAACCAGTAGTTCATATCAAAATTTCCAAGTCAGAATATTCTACATCAGATAGGTCCGTTGATGATGCGTCCCATGACCGTCCATAGACAACCAACTCGAGGTTCCTTTGTCTCAGGAATAACCTCCTATCCCTCGCTCTTTCGTGAAATTACATTTGACCCATCAAATGATAATCTCATGAGGGGCAACCTGTGAGCACGAGCTTTTTGGTGACCCGCAGAATAATGATGACTTTTTGCTCTAACTTGTTATGACCCATTTTATTCTTTTTCTTCTGGTTCAAATCGCGTTTGGAGTGTGCCTTTTGACTATTTTTGGTCCTTCGTTGCCCCTAAAATTTGATTCTAAATTGGTATAGTTCACTGTTTCCTCAGTCTGATCCCCTGGCCTCTTTTTTAGGTTTTCGTTGCCTTTCGGGCCCCGCCGGTGCCCTTGCTCCAGCACCATTACCTGAGTCCGGGTCGCGTGGTCCACGCATCCTGGTGTGGTCTCCCTAGTTTGGGAGACCAAACTGGCCTGGTCTAGGCTGCATCATGTGACATGGCCTAGCCAGGCCTCGTCGCCTAACGTGGCCTAGGCCCTGCAGCGTCAGCGACGCGACCTTGGCCCAGGCAGGCCAATCCTTGTGTGATTTTTTGGGTTTTCTTGCTATCCAAGTCGGATTTTTTTATTTTTCCGTCAAATTAAGGCATTTGAATGATTAATTATGAAATTTGTACTTTCTAGAGTCTATTTAAACCCCAAAAATCTCTTGATTTAGGACTTTTTACCTATTTTGAAAAAGAAAACTCATATTTTAGAATTCATAGGATCTTAGAGAGAGAGCTTAATAAAGCCATGGAAATCCAAGTAATCCAAGATTCCTAAGCTTTATTAGGTTTAATCTTTTAGTCTATGTACTAAAATCAAATAGAAATCTTAAGTTAAAATCAATTTAAATAGGATTTAGGGACTTTTTATCACAAAATCACAAAATCCCTTGCTAAATTCGTCACTATTTGTCGATATTTTGTCATGAAATTGGCAAAAAAGCTCACCAAAGGTTGATTCGAGTCTCGAGAGTGGATTCATGGCCTTTAGATAATTTTTAGAGTTCCAATCTATTTCTTTAAGTTATTTCTTGCTCATTGATGTGCTTTTGCTTGGTTTCCCGGGCATTTAGCCCTTATTTTTAGCGTTTTTGTGATTTTATAGCGGCATTACGACTGACCACTCTGGCGACCAGCAGGCCGACTGAGTGACGTGGCTGGCCGACTCAGTGAGTCGGCCTTCCCCGTCGCTTAGTCGGCCTACTTGTCGCTCAAGTGGCCAGTCACCTTTTCACCAATTTTTTTTGGGTTCCTCCCCCCTGAGTCAGAGAATCAAAGTTATTTTGATGTTTTAAGTCCAAATGTCCTGGAATAATCTTGGAAACGACTTGAAACGTCAATAATCTTGAGTTTTCGGGCATAAAAATGTCGATTCTCGCCTGTTTAGACATTTTTCTAGTTGACCGCTTCAATGGGCAGAAGGCCGACTGAGTGACACCTAGAGTCGGCCTACCGTATCATTCAAGTGGCCTACCACCTCACTGAGTTGGCCTACTAGCAAAAAATGCCCAAACGGTCCTTGTCTGTTTTATCTTGTGTTTTTAGCCATATTTTATCGTTTTCTTGCGTTTTGACCCCGATTTTCACCCAAAATATTTTTTGAAAAATCACATATAATCTGAAATATCATAATATAATTTTTAACATGTTTTTCATAATTTATTTATTATTTAATTGGTTAAATCTTCATTTTAATGGCTTAAAAAATGGGTTTTTAACTAAATAAATTCTTAATAAATCTTTTTACCATAATATAAAATTCTAAAAAATATTCTGATATTTTCACTTATTATTTTAGGTTTTTTTAGCTTACTTAAATAATATTTTATGTTGTTTAGATATTTAATAAATGCCCAAAAATTGTGTTTTTAGTCCCGAAAAATCAAAAAATATGTTTTTCCCCTTTGTTTGATCTATTTTTCTGCCCTTTTATTGTTTATGTATTGTTTGTTATTATTCATGTGTGATTTATCGCTCTTTGGAGCTGGGTTCATGTTGCTAAGCTCGGTTAGGACCTCGATTTCGCCCCTTTATTTATTTATTTGCTTTATTTACTTTCCCGCATTAGAAAAATGTATAGGTATTCGTAAAGCCATGTAATAATTTATTTTCTTGCTTTATTTACTGCTTTTGTGTGATGTATGGCTATATAAATGGGATTTAAATCGCATAAGAACTGAAGTCGCGCTTATTAAAAGGTAAACATTTTTTCTATTTAATAAATGAAAAGTAAGCAACATCATCCGAACTTGGAATCTCTGTTTTAAGGTACGGTCCAACCACCCGATGGGAATATCGTACCCAAATTCTCGGTAGAGCTAAACCGGATGGCGACTCTATCTTGAAATCTGGGATTTTGAGTCTCGTATCTTTTACCATCTAAAATTAGACTAAACTTTAACTTCAACATCACTTTTATCAGTCTATCTTTTCATCACGCTAAAATGAGGATCAGTCATCCGGCTTGCTTCGTCGGGCTTGTTATTTTCTCCCTCCCTGCCTCTCACGAGGGTCAGGGCTAAAAAAGGTCATCCGCTCACACTGAGGCTATTATGTTTGCTAAGCACTTTTCATCTCTCTTTTTTTATGGTAAGTTTTAACCATTGGAACCTTATGCCATTGCGATATACTCAAATTCAATTTCTTTAATAAATATGATGAAATTTTTAAGAATGTTGATTTTATGAGTGCATGATATCTTTTAGAATAAAATACTCAAATATGTTGTGAATGCATCAATTTATTTACGATATGCTTTATGAGTGGCATTGTGTTGCATCAAAACACTAGCAACATTAAAAGGTTACCTCATCCTCAAAATCATCCTCCTGATGTGGAGGGTCTTCATCTTCAATCTTAGTAGAATCCATCGGGGAATTATTAGTCTCACAATTCTGAGCTTCAACTTGTATTGGCACTAGTCCTCTTTTTGCTTCATCAATATACTCCAATTCCTCAAATATGTCCCACTTTTTAGCCTTTTCGGGGATCCAATCTTCCCCTCTCGTGGCTTGGATCGGAGGTAAAGGTTGTTGAGCATTCATAGTCACACCAAAGGGTAGACCTATTGGATGATGGAAGGTTGTCCCCTTAAGCATGGCTACGCATTTGAGACCTTGGCTAGATCCCCCAAACTGAAACACTAGTGGTACAAATCCTTGGCTAGGCTGAATAGATAGACTAACAGCTAGCAAAACTATTATACCTCCTGACTGAAAAGGATTGCTAAACTGACCATACGGACCAATTGAACCCCAACTGCTCGAACTGACTGGACGATGGACTACTAAGATGCGGAGGCGGAGATTCATCACTTAACTGAACTAAATTTGGTTGAGTAGAAACTCGAATGTGGACCAAATGAACTTGAGATGGTTGCCAAGCTTTCATTCTTTACTCAGGTGAGAACCGAATGATCAATATATGCATGGGTTAGATTATGCATGAGGCATGTATAACGATGCATGGTTAGGTTGATATACAAAGATAGAGTGCATCTAAGATAGAGTGTAATAATTTTTCCAAATGATGAAAAAGAAAGTGGGTTGAATTAAGTAAATAATTTTCATTGCTCATCTTAATCTTTTAAGCTTTTAAAAAACAAACTAAAATTTTACAAGTTAAAATATTATAATCCCTAGCAGAGTCGCCACTATAAGGTGTTGATGACATGTGGGTCTCCCTTGGTGCTTGGGTGAGAGATGGGGCCCATTGAGGGTTGGTTGGATTTAGCTGTGATGAAACCTTTTTAGTTCAAATTTGCACATTTCACCCAATTTTATGAATAAAAGAATCGAGACCTAAATCTGGATACAAATGATAAAGTCGCCACCTAAGTTGTCTACTTGGGAAAGAGTTTTGGTACGGTTCCCACTGGGTGGGAGACTCATAACCTTTTAGATCAGAGATTTGGGTATTGAATGAGTCACTTATTTCTCCTTTAGTTAATTCAAAATTACATTCGCCAAGTAAAATCGTTTTATTTTCATCATTTAGGGAATTATCATTGAAAGTCTATTTTTCTACACTCTTTCATGCATTCAACAGTTTATAATAAAGCACAAGCAATAAATGGGGGAATAAAAATTACAACCGGGGGAAAATGGAGGAATTGCAAGAGAACCTATACAATTGTTATAAGTTATAAAATAAAATAAAAATAAATTCTCCTGCATCTATAAAGATTAGCACAGTTTATAGCATATCATAAGTCAGCTTTTATTAAGGAAAAATGTGATTATGTTAGCATGTCGATTTTACGATCAATAGTGCCCGGATAACTTCTAGGATCGAAGAGAAATAATGAGTCTTCAACGTATTTTGTTATTAAAAACACATTTTAACTTTTATGGGTTGATTTATGGGATTATTAGTGAAAATGATTGCATGGCAAATGGCTAGTTGATTGATTTTACTGATTAAAAAGGGGAACCGTGGGGTTTACCTGGGGGCCAGTACCCGTACGGGTTGGTGGGACCCATACAGCTACTGAGGAGGATCGATACCAGTACAGGGGATCCGTACATGTCCTGTCTGGTCCCGGGCAGAAACTCAGTTTAATTTAACAAGCAGATTTATGGAGGAATGATGAAAAAAAGGGATTTTCTTCCGTATGAGTATGGCACACCAGTTTAATATCCCTAAAGACATAAGGTGCCAACAAGGCTCATATGGGTCAGGGCCAGACCCAAAGCAGGAATAAAAGAACAGATAGAATTGACAGGCGTAACAGGTTTAGTAGAAATGACCATGTAGCCAGCTTCAAAATTATAGACATCCTTGAAGATCTCAAAATCGAGCAATATCTTCCCATTATGCTTGATAGGCTCAGGTTCCCCTTTGTAAGGCCTCTTATCTTGAATTTCACATATAGTCATCATGCGACAATGGCAAGAGAGAACATGATGGTAGATCTTCTTAGGCTTATACCCTAATCCTGCGAGTTGGACAAGTACCTTTAGTTCCAAGGCCTCAATGATCCCTTGCTCATACATTCTGCAACCCTTACCAGGCTTGCACCTAGCTTACTTCATCAGTTTTCCCACTCCGGGGTGGAGATAAGTATGCTAAATGGGAGCCAATTTGTCGGCCTTGCAAATCACAGCGATATGGAGACCTTCATCCAACTTAGCCTCGGCTTTGATAACAGCCACAATATAAGCGGCATCAACCTCGATAGTCACAAGCCTATTCTCATGTAGGAACTTAACTTTTTAATGTAGAGTTGAGGGAAATGAACCCAAGGAGTGGAGCCAACCTCGACTAAGCAATAAAGAGTAGGTGAATGGAATGTCAAGAGCGGTGAACTACACTTTGCTTGTAACCCCTATGACAATAACTTTTGCTTTAAATAACCCAATTATACTATACTTGAAGTCATTATAAGCACGGATTACAATGTTGGATTTCTCAAGCATTTCCTCTAACAGACCTAAGTAAGGAAGGACTTTTAGGGGGCAGAGATTCAAGGTGGAGCAGTCATCCACCATGACACATGGTATGATCTTATCAAGAATCTGTATATGGATAAATAGAGCCTTGTTGTGGTCCTTCCCTTTGACTAAAAGATCAAAATCATCAAACATAATCTACAGTACCTTCCTCGGAGGGATAGCCTTCTCGATCCTGGTACATATTTTAATAACAAAGGTAGTTGGAGTAGCCTTAAGATCGATCAATCGCTTAATTAGACCCCTGTGATGCCCATTTGAATTAATGATCGGCTACCAGATGCTACAATTGGCTTGGGTGTTCTTGAGTTGAGTGATAAGAGGATAAACCTTGAGGCTTGTCGGAATAGGTAGAGGTAGAGAATGAGGCCTTACAGAGGTGCCTACACTCTTAGGGATCAGATCCTGATTCAAGAAGAGATAACGGTCCTCAGGCTAGTACATGCGGCCAGTCCTAGTGATGTTGAGGACATTATCGAGCAATATGCTATGAGTGGCTCATATCTCAAAAAGGTAGGGAGGTTCATAGAAATCTGAGGCTGGATCCTACAACACATACTTGTCTACACTGAAAGGCTCATCCCGGTCAACATTGAATAGCTCAGCCAGCTTCTTGGCCATAGGATCATCCACCTTAAATGGCTCAATGCTCACTACCTTAGCATCCTCGAGCATTCTTTCCTCCTCATCGGAATAATCGCCCTTTGGAACAAAGGCGTCGATGCTGAAGAGGGGTTCCTTTGCTGTTTTCATTCTCTTAACCATAATAGGTTAGGCTCTGCGATTCTCCTTTTTAGGCAGAGATGAGTCCACTTCCATTTCCTGAACCAAGTTTACCCCTAGATTAGCTTGGCTGATCAGATCATAAACTGATTTAGATGGGATGCTAGAACCTATGACTAGGACTGAATCACCTCTTCCTTACCCCGGGTGATTAGCTCAAAGATTGCGGATTCGGATAAGCCAGAATTGATTTTGCCTACCTTACTCTCAAAATTCAGCAAGGGATTAGTTATGGTGCTAGGAGCCTTTTCTAGTTTGGTGATCTTCCCTTCGCTTACCAAACATTGGATAGCTGAAAGCAGGGTTTTACAGTTATTGGTTTGATGGCCTACTTGGATATGGTAATTGTAGAAATTATTCTTATCCTCGGGTTTAGGTGGTTTATACTCATGGAGTGATTGGATATACCCAGCTTCCCTTAAGCATTGAAAGATAACCCTGGTAACTTGTATAGGTTGGTCAAGATTAAGGGAGGACGAGAAGGTTGGACCGCGATAACTACCGGAGGAGTTTCAATGAGTATAGGAGGGGCTGCAGTAGGGGCTTGAGTGACTGCCTAAACTACAGTCGGGACTTTCGATTTAGCATACAATGGAGCTATAGGCTAGGTGTCATTATCTTTCTGTACCAGGGTTTCCTGCCTATCCTGCTAGCTCGCTCTCAATTTCGCATTCGATCTTCTTGGCTTTTTCATAAATAGCCTTGTATGATAGGAAGGAGTCGGTTGCCATCTCCTTTCGGAGCATAGAAAGTGCTCCTTCTAAGAGCTTAACAATCATCTCCTTAAGACTAAGCTTAGACTTCATCAGAACTTGAGTTAGCGGTTGAAGCCATGTAAAATGTATAGAAAAATGTATTTATTCGCCCCTTTATTTATTTATTTATTCACTTTATTTACTTTTTCGCATTAGAAAAATGTATAGGTATTCGTAAAGCCATGTAATAATTTATTTTCTTACTTTATTTACTGCTTTTGTGTGATGTATGGCTATATAAACCAAAAACTCCAAACATTAACCTGATTTAAATCGCATAATAACCGAAGTCGCGCTTATTAAAAGGTAAACGTTTTTTATTTAATAAATGAAAAGTAAGCAATATCATCCGAACTTGGAATCTCTGTTTTAAGGTACGGTCCAACCACCTGGTGGGAATATCATACCCAAATTCCTGATAGAGCTAAATCGGGTGGCAACTCTATCTTGAAATACGGGATTTCAAGTCTCGTATCTTTTAAAATCTAAAATTGGACTGAACTTCAACTTCAGCATCACTTTTATTAATCTGTCTTTTCATCACGCTAAAATAAGGATCAATCCTCCACCTCACTTCGCCACGCTTGTTATTTTCTCCCTCCCCACCTCTCATGCGGGTCGGGGTGAAAAAAGGTCGTCCGCTTACTATTGGATATGATGTATGCCCTTAAGGTAATTAGGGTGATATATCTTAATTATGTAATAGTATGAATAATTTATTTAATCAATAAAGGCATTTGTTCTTTTGTTTATATCAATGTGTTTGTATGTATATATATTATAGCTAGTTAAATATATTCATTGATGTATGTATACAAAAGTCCTTGACATATCATAGCATAAAGTCAGAGAAATTATAGTTGGACTATATCTGTTGGAACCTCCTTCATGTGCAATTATGATTATGTCTAAACTATCCCTAGTCATAGTTTCATCAAGAAAGGATATTGATGAAGCGGAAAGACTAGCATGTGGTCAACTTTTTTAGAAAGGGACCAAACAGTCAATCTCCTAAGGACTGAAGGTGGTGCCTTAAGTTTGACACATGGATATATCTGGGCGATATATTGGAGATCGCAGTAAGATAAACACTTGGTATATATATCAATGTGTTAGTGTTTATCTTCATGTAATAAGCTTTGCGAATGTCCTCGTACTTAAGATGCTAGTTACCTTGTGTAGTACTATTGCAATACTTTGGGTCATTACTATACACTCATTAATTTAGAGTGCTACAGGTGATTACGGGTATAGTGATGACATCATATTAGTAAGCTGAGTAGTCGGAAAGAATCCATCACTCTGGATATATTAAGGAGTTATACCTGGCCACTTGTTGAAGTGATGATTGCCATAAACCTCTGATCAGAGTATGTGTTTGATAGAAATGGTTTCTAGTCAAACACACTATGGTAAGAGGCAACATACTTCGATAACAAGTAAACTACTGGGATAGCTTAGAGCAACCTCGCTATTAGTGGGTTAACACTTTAACTGAACCCTATAAACCAGATGGTAGTAATATTAAAGAATGGAAGGAATTTATTGAACTGGATAACTATTGCATTAATTGGGATTAAGTCATAAGCATAAATGATTTTCCGAGTAATGGGGGATGGTAGACCCTTGCTAGAGGCGTACTACAGTCATATAGGTAATCGAGTTCTATTCACGGTCTAGAGCATCGAGCCAATGGTTCCATTAGAACAAGGGTTGGTTAAGCCTTAACAGCTCAATACTTTGGGATCCTATAAGGTTACACACATTGGACCTTCATCGGACTAAGTAAAGAACTAATAGATTTATTCTATTATGAAAATATAAGTTAAATAATAATTGAATTATTATTTGATTGGTTAAAATTAATTAGATCAATTTTGGATAAACCAAAGTATTTATTTTGACCGGTAACTAATTAATTAGAGTCATAAATAAATTATAATTGATTAGATCAATTTTGGTTAGACCAAGAAATTTATTTTGACTGGTGACTAATTTATTAGGGTTAGAAAATAAATATTTGAAAAGGATTAAAAAGGAATTTCGCAATAGCGAGTTAAAACCGAAAAGTATGAAATATTTTGTACAAAGTTCGATTACGCGGAGTACACCGAAAGATGCTAGGCAGTGTTCATGGCAGCCCATATTCATGGGCTGCACAAAGGCATCCCATGAAAGGGCACCGGGAGCTGGGCTTGCTGCATGTGAGCGGGTCACACGCGGATCCTTTGGATCCGCGTGTGCAACCCTCGGAGGATGGGAGTAAAGGGAGCAAAATTTTGCTCTCCAAGCCTATAAATAGGCTGTCCCCTCCCCTTTTCAAAGTGCACCATAGCTCAGAATATAAATCCTAAGCGAGATATTTTTTCTCTTGGGTAATTGAGCAAGTTATTTTGAGGAGCCTAAATTTATTCGGGCACCTCTAGTTTATATTTTTGGGTGAGGCTTCTGGAGTGGTCTAGCAACTACTCGAGGCTTCTTAGTTCTTCCTCCTGGGAAGGTTTTGGTTGGTGGGGTTTGTGTGGATACTCATAGAGGCTATTCTACGCTTAGAGGCTTGTGCAAGAAGGTTCTGCAAAAGCACACTTCAACTGGTAAGTTCTTTTTCTTTCTCTTTTAATTTTTAGGTCTTTTTCTTTGGGCGTTTTTAGACTTAATAATTATGCTTAGGTTATTTTGCATGCTTAGTTTATTTGATGCTTAGGTTATAGCTTAGAGTTATAACATGCTTAGTATAAAATAAATATGCTAGGATATAATTTGGAATTATGGTATGCCTAGTCCTTTTGCATGCTAATCTAGGTAGAGAGTTATTTAGTTAAGGCTTTATTTACTTTTTATGCAACTAATAGGAGTTCCTTGGGACATGGACAAAATTTTGAATTTCAGCCATGCCTGTTATGCATGTTCAATCTGACTGTCAGTTCCTAATAGTAGTATCAGAGCCTGCCTATTTAGTGCATAATTAAGTTAGAAGCGAGCTAAATATTATTTTCTATATGAAATAATTTGTTTATTTAATTGTTTAGAACAATTTATATAAACCTGTGCCTTTCATTTCAAGGTTAGAAAATGGTTATGAATAATTTTGAATAAGCCGGATCAACTTACTCAAATTGTACAAGTGTCAATAATTTATTTAAATTATATGGGTTATGGATGCTTCCAATTTACACGAATTGGAAGAACGAAATTTATTAGTTCGAGAGAATCCATTGGTCTTCAAGTTTATGCCCGTATTTATTCTGGCTAAGGATTGGACTTGGTGTCTACTCCTCATTGGGCACCTCTCCTACCTGGGAACCTATATCGGTGAAATTTGAATTGGCCAACGGGGATTAATATGAACAAATTTATTTCTGGTATATAAGATGGTGCTTATATATGTTTCCATAACAAAGTAAAAACTTAAATTTGTTGAATAAAAGCTTAAAGGAAATGCAATATAAATGTAACAAATAAAAGTGTTAATTATTTTGCATATAATCTAGGTTGATGGAATAATTATAATAAAGAGCTGAACCCACCTAAGGTTAGACCTTATAAATTAATTCTAAAAATCCCTGAATTAATACAAGTTATTATAATTTTGTTAATCTGATAAAATCCTAGATTGGGTGAGATGTTTAACACCAATAAAATCCCAAATTAAAGATATTAAGGCAAGTTGTAGTCTTCCTTACTCAAATTTATAATACGGTCTCTTTTGATTATTAAAGTGCTACGCAAACTATTCCTTCTAGTCCACATTGATTGGTTATAAAGTTTGGGATAGGGTCTACCTTAACAGAGCTGGGGTAGTCCACCATAAAATTGGGGGCTAGGCCTAGATCTGAGACATATTCAAGGAGATGCTAATGTAAGAGCACATGTCCCTTGGGATTAGGGAACTTGAATGAATTAGCAATTGCATGCGATGCAAATGGAATGGGATTCCGACTATAACTTACTATTGTGACTTGGCTCATAAAATTGAGAGTTATGATAGACTAGTTATAGATGTTACCTACTAGGAAATTTAGCTGGGCTAAAATTCCCGAATTCAATAGAATGGGCTATTGTAAATTTAGAAGAAAATAGTAGGAAAATGTATTTAATTAAAAGTCCTTATATTAAATACATGTACTTAAACTAATATCTAAACTCTTTTCTTTTCTTATATCTGAGGTTGAATATGAACTCCATTTTAAAAATCCGTTTTAAATACCTCCAAACTTTAACAACAATTAACTACCATGAATGGATCAAAGACGTAAGGGATATCCTTAAGGATTATGAATTAGCATACGTTCTTGAGAATCCATTTGCAGGATTTCCTAGCACTGATGCACCAGCTATTATTAGGGATGCATGGTTTAAATATATTAAGGATTCAGTTTATGTCTTATACTTGCTGTTAGATACTATGAATCCTGAGATACGTTCACAGTGCAATCACATGAGTCTGCAAACCATATTGATCCATCTAAAGAGTTTGCCTAAAAAGGCAAGGTATAAAAGGTTCAAATTAACCAGTGACCTTTCAAACTCTAAGATGAAGGAAGGGACAAGTGTTGTAGCACACATCAACAAGATTAGAGACTTCTTGGAGAAATTGGAATCATTGGGATCTTCAGTCGGTCAATCCTTAGGATTGGATATCCTGTTGGATTCTTTACCCATCAACTACGCTAATTTTGTAAAGGAACAATGCTTCAAAGTTCACGACTGTACTTTCCCGGAAATTGTTGATGCATTAAGAAAATTCAATGCCAAAAGCAAAGAAGTTTCAAGAAAGTCTACAAACAAACATTCTCCAAAAAATGGCCCAGAGGATTCTATCACCAAAGGAGTAGTTAAAGGGTTTAAGAGGAAGAAGAGGACATGTAAGTATGTCTATGACCAATGTAACGTATCATTGGAACAAGAATTACAAAGCTCCTACTTCTGAGCCTTTGAAGAAGAAGCCTACAGAGGCATCTACTTCAGGTATGTTTGTAATTGAAAACTTTGCTACTTTTCCGCGTGAATCCACTTGGGTATTAGATACTAGTTATGGTTCTCATATCTGTACTTCTGTACAGGGACTAAGGAACTCTAGAAAACTTACAAAAGGAGTGATGGACCTACGTGTGGGGAATGGAGCCAGAGTTGCTGCATTAGCTGTAGGAAGTTTTAATCTTATTTTGCCAAGTGGACTTGTTTTAGTTTTGAATAATTGTTACTACATTCCAAGTGTTACTTCGAATATTGTATCTGTTGCTTGTTTAGCAGCAGATGGATTTGAAATTTTATTTTTGAATAATAATTGTCAGATTCGTTTGAATAATATTCTTTATCGTTATGGAATGTTAAAAGGTGGCATTTATATTCTTGATACTAAAATAGAAGTTTTCAATATAAATAATATGAAGAAAGTTAAATTAGATAATGAGAATACCTTCTACTTATGGCATTGTCGTTTATGCCACATAAACAAAGATTGCTTAACTAAGTTGCATAAGCGTGGAGACTTGGGCCTAATAGACTTAGAGTCTTATGGTGATTGCAAACCTTATTTAAAAGGAAAAATGACAAAGTTACCCTTTCAAGGAAAGGGTGAGTAGGCCACGAGTACATTGGAACTTATATATACTAATGTGTGTGGTCCAATGAGTGTTCAGGCACTAGGAGGATACTCCTACTTCATAACCTTTATTGATGATTACTCACAATACGGTTATTTATACTTGATGAAGCAGAAGTCTGAAAATTTTTAAAAGTTTAAACTATTCAGAGCAGAAGTAGAGAAACAGCTTGAGAAAAGTATTAAAACACTTCAATCAGATTGAGGTGGAGAATACTTAAATCAGGAGTTTTAGAATTATCTAAAGGAAAATGGGATAGTTCCCCAATGGACAACACAATGGAGTGTCAGAAAGGAGGAATCAAACTTTATTAGATATGGTCAGGTCCATGATGAGCCATGCAGATCTTAGTAAATCCTTTTGGGGATGTGCACTGGAGAGCACAGTTTATGTCTTAAACGGAGTGCCCTCTAAATTAGTTGATTTTACACCTTATGAAAGATGGTATAACAAGAAGCCATCTCTTAGTCACTTATGAGTATGGGGCTGTCCTGCTATGGTAAAGAGGATAGCGTCAAATAAGCTTAATGTCAAGGCTAATAAATGTCTGTTCATTGGATATCTAAAGGAAACAATTGGATGTCTGTTTTACTAACCCGAAGCACAAAAAGTATTTATGTCTCGGAATGCTCACTTTTTATAAAAGGAACACTTACTTGCAAAAGTCAGTGGGAGTAATATTGAACTGGAAGTTTAAGAGGAGGAAACAGACAATCAACTGATTGACCCCATTCTAGATACACAAGAGAGTGTGATCCAAGAACAACCTATCAAAACACAATCATTGTGAAGATCAGGTCGTGTTCATAAGGGTCTAGATAGATATGGGTTTATCATCACTAATGATAAGGAACTATATATTATGGAGGATGATGAACCAAGGATATATGATGAGGCAATAAAAAGCTCAGATTTTGATAAATGACTAAAAGCCATAAAATCAGAGAAGGATTCCATCTAAGAGAACAAGTTTGGAATTTGGTTGATGCACCGCAAGAGGTTAGTCCAATTGGGTGCAAGTGGGTCTTCAAGAAGAAGACAGATATGGACGGTAATATAATTACCTATAAAGTAAGGTTGGATACGGAAGGTTATAATCAATGGAAAGGTATTGACTATGATGAAACCTTCTTATCGGTAGCCATGCTTAAATCTATAAGGATACTTTTTGCCATTGCTGCTCATTATGATTATGAGATCTGGCAGATGCATGTAAAAACAGCATTCCTAAATGGGGATTTAGACCAGGATGTGTATATGACACAACCTGAGGGTTTTACATCTCAGAATGGCTCGAAGGTATGCAAGCTACAAAGATCCATTTATGGACTTAAGCAGGCATATAGGAGTTGGAATATAAGGTTTGATCAGACAATCCGAGAACTGGATTTTTGTCCAAATGCAAATGAGCCTTGTGTTTACAAGAAGGTTAGTGGAAGTGCAGTCATTTTTTCTAGTATTGCATGTTGATGACATTCTGCTAATAGGAAACATCATTTCTCTTCTTCAAAACGTTAAAGTATGGTTTTCAAGAAAGTTCTCCATGAAAGACCTTGGTGAATCAGCATTTATACTAGGTATAAAGATCTATAGGGATAGATCTAAGAGGCTATTAGGTCTTTCTCAAAGTAAATATATAGATAAGGTATTGAATAGGTTCAACCTTGAGCAATCTAAGAAAGGTTATCTCCCGATGACAAACGAGATAAACCTATCTAAGGCTGAGTCTACGAAGACAGCTTAGGAGAGAATGCACATGAAGGATATACCCTATCCATCCGCGATAGGATTTATCATGTAAGCTATGATATGTACTAGGCCGGATGTCTCTCAGGCTTTGAGCTTTACGAGCAGATATCAGCCAAATCTAGGTGAAAAGCACTGGATGGCAGTCAAGGCAATCCTTAAGTACTTGAGAAGGACTAAGGATGAGTTCTTGATTTATGGAGAAGGTGACCTCACAAATAGAGGTTACACTGATGCGAGTTTTCAATCTGACAAGGATGACTTTAAGTCTCAGTCAGGTTTTATGTATGTGTTAAATGGAGGGGTGGTATGTTGGAAGAGTTTCAAGCAAGAAACTACTGCTGATTCAACCACGAAATCTGAATACATTGCTGCATGCAAAGCAGCAAAAGAAGCTGTCTGGTTAAAGGGATTCATTGATGATCTCGGTGTTGTACCTGAGGCTGTTGATCCAATTACCTTGTAGTGTGATAACAATGGGGCCATAGCTTTGGCAAAGGAACCATGGTCTCATCAGAAAAACAGACATGTATCCAAAAAGTATCATATAATTAGGGAGATTATTGATGCTAAGATAATAAGATTAGAATATATACCCACTGATCAGAACCTCGCGAATGGTTTGACAAAGCCATTGACTTAAGTCAAACATGACCAGTATCTTAAAGCGTATGGATTAAGACATATGGCTAATTGGCCTTAGCGCAAGTGGGAGTTTATTGGATATGATGTATGCCCTTAAGGCAATTAGGGCGATATATCTTACTTACGTAATAGTACGAATAATTTATTTAATCAATAAAGGCATTTGTTCTTTTGTTTATATCAATGTGTTTCTACGTATATATAATATAGCTGGTTAAATATATTCATTGATGTATGTATACAAAAGTCCTTGATATATCATAGCATGAAGTCAGAGAAATTATACTTAGACTATATCTGTTGGAACCTGCTTCATGTACAATTATTACTATATATAAACTATCCCCAGTCATAGTTTCATCAAGAAAGGATATTGATGAAGCGGAAAGACTAGCATGTGGTCAACTTTCTTGGAAAGGGTCCAAGCAGTCAATCTCCTAAGGACTGAAGGTGGTCCCTTAAGTTTGACACATGGATATATCTGGGAGATATATTGGAGACCGTAGTAAGATAAACACTTGGTATATATATCAATGTGTTAGTGTTTATCTTCATGCAATAAGCCTTGCGAATGTCCTCGTACTTGAGATGCTAGTTACCTTGTGTGGTACTATTGCTATACTTTGGATCATTACTATACACTCATTAATTTATGGTGCTTCAGGTGATTACAGGTATAGTGATGACAACACGTTGGTAAGCTGAGTAGTAGGAAAGAATCCATCACTCCAGATATATTAAGGAGTTGTACCTGGCCACTTGTTGAAGTGATGATTGCCATAAACCTCTGAGCAGAGTATATGTTTGATAGAAATGGTTTCTAGTCAAACACACTATGGTAAGAGGCAATATACTTCGATAACAAGTAAACTACTAGGATAGCTTGGAGCAACCTTGCTATTAGTGGGTTAACACTTTAATGGAACCCTATAAACCAGATGGTACTAATATTAAAGAATGGAAGGAATTTATCGCACTAGATAACTATGGCATTAACCGAGATTACGTCATAAGCATAAATGACGTTCCGAGTAATGGGGGATAGTAGACCCTTGCTAGAGGCGTACTACAGTCGTTTAAGGTAATCAAGTTCTGTTCGCTATCTAGAGCATCGAGCCAATGGTTCCATTAGAACAAGGGTTGGTTAAGCCTTAACAGCTCAATACTTCGGGATCCAATAAGGTCACACACATTGGACCTTCATCGGACTAAGTAAAGAACTAATAGATTTATTCTATTATGAAAATATAACTTAAATAATAATTGGATTATTATTTGATTGGTTTTGGATAAACCAAAGTATTTATTTTGACCGGTAACTAATTAATTAGATTCATAAATAAATTATAATTGATTAGATCAATTTTAGTTAGACCAAGAAATTTATTTTAATTGGTGACTAATTTATTAGGGTCAGAAAATAAATATTTGAAAAGGATTAAAAGGGAATTGTGCATTGGCAAGTTAAAATCGAAAAGTATGAAATATTTTGTACAAAGTTCGGTTATGCGGAGTACACCGAAAGGTGCGCGGACACTGGACCTGCTAGGTAGTGTTCGTGGCAGCCCATATTCATGGGCTGCACAAAGGCAACCCATACAGCGAGGCCCAGCTCGCGTGCATAGCACACTGCATGTGAGCGGGTCACACGCGGATCCTTTGGATCCGCATGTGCAACCCGCGTGGAATGGGAAACTCGCATCCCACATTGCTAATGGGGAGCAAAATTTTACTCCCCAAGCCTATAAATAGGCTGTCCCCTCCCCTTTTCAAAGCGCACCATAGCTCAGAACATGAATCCTAAGTGAGATTTTTTTTCTCTCGGGTAATTGAGCAAGTTATTTTGAGGAGCCTTAATTTATTTGGGCACCTCTAGTTTATATTTTTGGGTAAGGCTTCTGGAGTGGTCTAGCAACTACTCAAGGCTTCTTAGTTCTTCCTCCCGAGGAGGTTTTGGTTGGTGGGGTTCGTGTGGATACTCATAGAGGCTATCCTACGCTTGGAGGCTTGTGCAAGAAGGTTCTGCAAAAGCACGCTTCAACTGGTAAGTTCTTTTTCTTTCTCTTTTAATTATTAGGTCTTTTCCTTTGAGTGTTTTTAGACTTAATAATTATGCTTAGATTGTTTTGCATGCTTAGTTTATTTTATGCTTAGGTTATAGCTTAGAGTTATAACATGCTTAGTATAAAATAAATATGCTAGGATATAATTTGGAATTGTGGTATGCCTAGTCCTTTTACATGCTAACCTAGGTAGAGAATTATTTAGTTACGGATTTATTTCATTTATATGCAACTAATAGGAGTTCCTGGGGATAGGGACAAAATTTTGAATTTCCGCCATGCCTGTGATGCATGTTCAATCTGACTGTCAGTTCCCAACACTCACACTGAGGCTATCATGTTTGCTAAGAACTTTTCATCTCTCTTTTTTTGTGCTAAGTTTTAACCATTGGAACCTTATGCCATTACGGTGTACTCAAATTCAATTTGTTGATTTTATGAGTGCATGATATCTTTTAGAATAAAATACTCAAACATGTTGTGCATGCATCAAAACACTAGCAACGTTAAAAGGTTACCTCATCCTCAAAATCGTCCTTCTGATGTGGAGGGTCTTCATCTTCAAGGTGAATCGGTAGTCTCCCCAATTTGAGCTTCTACTTGTATTGGCACTAGGCCTCTTTTTGCTTCATCAATGTACTCCAATTCCTAAAATATTTCCCACTTTTTAGCCTTTTTGGGGATCTAATCATCACGCTAAAATTAGGATCAATCCTCTGGCTGGCATAGCCACCCTTATTATTTTCTCCCTCCCCGCATCTCATGCGGGATTAGGGCAGAAAAGGTCATCCGCTCACAGTGGCGACTCTGCTGGGGATTTCTTTTTTAACTTAAAATTTGGAAAATCGCTTTCACTTTCAAAAATTGGTTAAAGGATTTTGATGATGTTCCTAAATCATTTTTAAATCAAAGTTTTATTTCTTATGCCTTTTGAATCCATCACTTTAGTTAGATACTAAGTTTAAGGTGCCATTATTTCACCCCCGTGAAGCTCACTTTTATACCTCATGCCCGCCAGGAATTCAAGATATTTGTGGGTGGATCACTCATTTCAACCAACGTGTAATCCTGCGATAGCACTCATTTAAGGAGTGGTTGAGTTACACAGAATCAAGGTAAACAAGACCCTTCTATAGTATCGTTCTGTGATACCAATAGTTTGAGACTTTGAACGCGATAAATCTAGCCATAGCAACTTCCCCTTAGGTTCACCAAAACAATTTAGATTTAGGTCGTATACTCTCTTGCCGTTTGTTGGCGCTAGAGTTACCCCCAGATCTTTTGAATGGCATTGCACGGGAGTTATAAGGTTGGAAGAGGTTTTTTTCGCTTTTTGTGTGCTACTTTTATTGTGCTCATACATATACACCTCATGCATAGGCCGCCTGTGACCGACTATTATTTTTCTTTCCCTTACCCCTACTCTCCCCTCTCTTGAAGGGGGAATTTAACAAAATGCCTGAGATCATTTGAGTCTAGGGGAACCGTATCTAGCTCGCTAGGCATGGCGAGGGGTGCGTGCGTATCATATATTTTGGGGTTAAGCTTCGCATCATAGGCCTTTTTTGCTCTCTACCTCTCTAAACCGCCCTCGTATATATAGCATTCATCACTCAAATTATCATGTAATCATCTATTTCATTCATGGTTTGATTCAGCCTGATCATCTTCCAGTTTCTTTAGTTAGGTCGAGATGCCCTCACCGCCGCAGTCCTCTTTAGCTCCCACTCAATCGTCATTTGTTTCACCGGTCAGTGATTTCTGTTTCAAAATCTGCTCTGTCTGCCATGTCTGACATTCCGCCAGTCAATGGGGTTCTGTTTGAGGGTACTCTTGCTCCTCTTCCTCCTTCTCCGACCGATCAAAATCAGCCGCAATTGGGTTCTAAGTTAGCCAATGCTATGGCCATGTCTTTGTAATCTAATATGTTTCAGGTTACCATCAAAGAGCAAGTCCAATTGGCTCTAAGGGAAGAGAGAGATGCTCAGAGGTCATTAGGGCCTGTGTTTTAAGCTCAGGGGCAGATAGAGATCGCTCAAAATGTGTCTAGTCAGTCTCTGCTTATTCATCCTCAGTTTTTAGTTCCACCGCTCTCACTGTTTATCCTATCCAATAAAGCCAATTTTAGTTTGATTAGAGTTCCTCGGTTCAGCCACCCCCCATCTTTTGCCCCACTGGTATTTCCTTTCCCTCCTTCTATCCCCTTGACCCTTCCCTTCGGGCTCCCATATTCCCTGCTTTCTTAGGGGATTTTACTCCACAAATGGCCATTCCCTCTAGTGGTTTTATCATTTCTCCAACACCACCGACACCTTTTGCACCATCACCTCCTAATTTTGTGGTCACTCCATGTAGAACTACTTACCCTCAAAACCCCTTTGCTTGCCCTCAGATTGAGATTCCAGCTCCCCCTCCGCCGTTTCAATTTGGAGCCTCTTCAGTGCACAACGACCAAGTCACACAGCCTCTGGGTGTGACACCAATCAACTAGGACACACAACCTCTGAGAGTGACACCCAAAATGGCAGCATTTTTCAAGCAGCTTCTAACCAAGAATGAAGAGAAAGAGAAAGAAGTGAGCGATAAAGATTGGGTCCCCAAGAACTTTTTGATGCCTCGAATAGAAGCGTACTCGGATGAGGGACCTCCCAAATCCCACATTGTGATGTACGAATGGGTTATGCGTGTTCAAAAAATTGGGGATAAAGTTCCCACTAAGTTGTTTCCATGTACTCTATCAGGGCCAGCTCTCAAATAGTATAATACTCTCCCCGAGTCGACAATCCTAGATTGGAAGCTCCTTTCAGAAGCCTTGATTGGTCACTACGGTTTCAATTGACCATGGAAATGACTATCCAACATCTCGAGGCCATTAAGAAAAAACAAGGCGAATCTTTCAAGTCCTACTTCAATAAGTGGATGGCCACTCAAGTTCTGTTAAAGCAAAAGCTCAGTTTAAAAGAGATGATCCCGAAGCTTCTCGACGTGGCTCTCCCGGTTCTCTGAAAAGAAATGGAACTGATTCTTTTAAATCTTACTTAAAGCTCTTCAAGAAGGCTGAGAAAATAGAGCGCCATAAGGAGAAAGAGAATGCTAACAAGTCAAGCGGTGGCAAACCCTAGTTTAACAAGAACAACAATTCTCAACCTTTCAAAGTTACTCTAGTTCCGACCGAGGGGAAGACAGTTGCAGTTCAAGTCATCGCTTAGGAGAATGTTTCCACAGTTCAAGCCACTACCGCTCGGACACCTAGTCAGAAAGCGTTTATATCTCCACGGAAACTCCCTCTTAGTGTTCTATGTTCCAAGTTGCTAGAGAAAGGCATGCTTAACTCTCTTCGTGAATATAGTGCTCCTACACCCAAAGAAAGAGGAAGCTTTTTTCGCTATCATGTCCAGGTAGGGCACACAATAGAATAGTGTAAACCTCTAGGCATGGCCATTTGGCGCTTAGTAAGAGAAGGGAAAATGGGTGAACCGGCTAGGAAGACCAATATTGAGGAGAAACCATCACCAACCTCTGATAGTGAGGTAGGTGCTATCAATTCCACCCCAAAGAATTTATGTTGGCTTCGGTCTTCTATAGTTTAGTTGACATCGCTATTAAAGCCAACTCTATCACCAAAGCTAATAAGAATCTCGTGAGGTCTCTAGCGAGGGAAGGAGACAAGTCATCAGCCGAATAAGTGAAAGTTCTGGATCTTGTCGTGGACGATATGCCGAAGGAAACTACCGTGGATGCCTAATCTACCAGCACCGCAACTCAAGACCCTCCACCTATGGAGGATGACTATCTATCTATTTATGTAATTTTCTTTTTCTAGTATTTAGATGTGAACAATTATGCCTTTAAGGCACTTTAATTCAATCAAAGACTTCTCTTTTGCTTATTTATTTGATGTTTCACCTGATGGGTCCATGCATTCATTTTATCACAAGCATAATGTGTTCAGTATTGCATGATGTTTCTTTAATTGAAATAAATTTGAGTATAGATGATCTAAAATGGTAACCATTTTCTAATGACCTAACCTCTGAAAGCAACTGAGAGATAAAAAGTGCTTAAAGATCATGATAACACTTTCAACTGGCCATACCTAGACATACCTAGGGTTCTTCACAAGAAAATAGAGCATCACATTCCGACACCCAGAATAAAATGAAGCTCAATCCTTCCTTGGAAAGATCCAATTTGTCAATTAGTTCATCGTTGACCTCACGACTATGCACAAACCTATTTTCAAACTACTGAAGAAGCGTCAGCTGACTATGGAAAAGTAGCATTTCCAGATTACCACTGATAAAATCAAGGCTTACCTTTTCTTCGCCCACCCATTCTCAAATTTCCCACCCCTAATACACTATTAATTCTTATTCATATCCTGTACCTTCCAATTCCCAACCTTCCCCACTCCTCTCCTCATTGACCATTCTCGGTGAGGGGGACAAATATGATCGGCGAGATTCGACCCTCATTAATAAATGAACACTACTTAATCATTGTAGTGGTAGGTTGCTTCTCAAAATAGGGGGAAGCCGAGTCTTTTGTTAATATCACCACCGAGAAGATGGCCAAGTTCATCGAGAAGCGCGTCTTTACTTAGCATAGCCTACCTCATCGTATCATCTCGGTTAATGGGGTTTCAGTCCTAAGGGACAACCCCTGATTGATTAGAAAATATGGGTTTGGACATCGTAGATCCTCCCCGTGTAAACCACAAGCTAATGGGATAACTAAAGCCACAGACCAGCTTATCAAGAAATTTCTCTTCAAGGCTACCGCATAATACAAAGATTGGTCCGACAAGCCACCATTTGCTCTCTGTGGGTATTGAATAAGTGTCAGAATTCCCACATATCGAATGCCTTTATCCTCGATCTATAGAATAAAAGTAGTACTCCCAGTTGAAACCAAGATGGAATCCTCAAGTGTCACGCCGGAATCTAAGTCAAAGGGACCCCCATGGGCTCAGACACAGTTAGAACAGCTTGAACAATCTTCTGATGTACTAGTAGTGCATAGCAAGAGCTTATAACAACTGAGTCAAGCATCAGAGGAACCCGTCAAAGGCCAATGGTCTGATTCCAAAGCAAGTCAAATCTACTAATATCGATCCAAGGGGAAAGTCCAGACTGGATTGAGATGGACCTTCGTGATCAAAAGGTACTCAGTATAAGGGGCATCATTATCAACGGTAATGAGTTTGTAAACCCTATCAATCAGAATCAATTGAAGCTTTATCATATCTAACCTAAAAGAATTGAATCTAGAAAAGCGGCACATAAAAAAGATATATAGATAAATCACCCAACAAGTTGTCTTCTACTGCTTGGGCAAAAATTAGGGTGAATCCCGTTGTTTGGTATTCTATAAACCATTCAAGCAAAAGTTAGGGTGAAAAATAGCCCGCTGGACTAAAAACCCAAAAAGGGCGGTCTAGGTAAAATTTAGGGTAAAGTGAGCTAAGAGAGCGTGTTAGCTAGAAAACCTTCATAGGCTAGTTAACACCAGAGTTTAGGTCAATAGAAATGGTTATCATCATCATGTAC
Organism: Euphorbia pulcherrima; assembly: GCA_947683365.1. Classification (NCBI taxonomy): domain Eukaryota; kingdom Viridiplantae; phylum Streptophyta; class Magnoliopsida; order Malpighiales; family Euphorbiaceae; genus Euphorbia; species Euphorbia pulcherrima. The sequence goes on from CANTUS010000003.1 coordinate 52,156,833, forward strand.
TCAAAATTAATTCATTTAATGGAAATGTCATTTTACTGAATCTTTTATGTTTATGCTTGAATGAATATAGTGGGCTTAAAAGGCAAAATGTTGTAAGTAAGTCGAGTGCGGGGTTCTGTACAGTCAATCCAATACCTCAAAAGAAAAGAAAAGCAAAGATAATAGTCAAAAACCTGATAGACTAAAAATAGCAAAGTCTATGCAAAAGCCAGGAAAAGTCAATTGGATTGAAAACCCGAAAAGGGCGGTCCAGGCAAAAATTAGGACATAAAAGCAAAATAAACAAATCTGATGGGCCTAACACAATGTTCCGGTCTATGCAAAAATTAAGACAATCAAAACAAAGATAAATGACTACCATCGATCACCCCCATGTCTTCGACATGCTCGATCTAATAATCAATTTATAGTTGGCTCGCCACTGTAAATAGCTCATGAGGAGCCCTCTGTCACTTATCATTCTAGCGATATAGAGTTCACATGTCCTTTCTCAGCCATGGTATCCAAACACACGAGCCTCGCGTGTACAACACATTATCCTTAGTCCTCCGCCAGGGGCATGCTCGCCTTGTTTTTGCCGCTATGCAATCCCTTATATTCTATCTCCTAGTAAGAAACTGAATTAAGCAAGTTCATCAAGCAAGATATCGGGTCACCCGCATATGGAGGATGATCAGTCCAAACATCTCATGCATTCATGCATTCATGCATAATATTGATAAATATCTTATCTATTATTCTATGTTGAATTCTATAGGAAACAAAGTAAAGAAAAATATCCTCGAGTTATATGCTCGACCTCCAAGCTAGCACCCATACCGAGGAGCATCTCAACATGGCTGTTAAATCTATGTTTAAGGGATATATCGGCTAGGCCCAATGGATAACTCAACAGTTTCACCGGACCCCCGAAAATCTCAAACTCAATTTATATCTCATTATTTCGTTTTCATTGCTTAATTGAAGGGCCAAAAATTTTTGTTCCAACAAAATCAATTAAGCAATAAAAATGCAACCCATGTCACTTACTAATATCTTGAAATTTCCTTGATAGGTTCACCATACGGCAATCCCGATGGATGACCAATCCAAAAATTCTAAGTTTAAAACTTAGAGCTTTCTCCCAGGGGCACCTCGATATAATCATCAGGGGCATCCTAATATATATTCTATGCTGCCTTCTAGGGGCATATCGGCTAGGCCCGACAGACACCTTATCAACTTCTCCGGACTCCCAAAAATCTTATCTAAATTTGCAAAATCCCCAAGTCCGATGGTCTTCTAAAGTAGTCTCGGTAGATGCCCCAGTCCGATAGTCCCCTAAAGCAATCTCGGTAAATCCCCTAGTTTGATTATCTCCCAAAGCAATATTAGTAAATCCCCTAGTCTGATGGTCTCCCCAAGCATTCTTGGTAAATCCCCCAGTCCGATGGACTCCCTAAGTAGTCTCGGTAAATCTTCCAGTCTAATGATCTTCCCAGTCCAATGGTCTCGTTAGAAGTTCTCAGCATCTTTTAGTCGCTCTTGGTATGCGTTCTAGTCTAGGGATCCCATTACCATCCTCGGTATGCATTTCAATCCAAGCAGGTATTCCCAGTTCGATGATCTCGCTAGACATTCTTAACATCTTTCAGTGACATCCTTGGTCTGAGTTCTAGTCGAGGGATCTCGTTAGTCATCCTCAGCATGCGTTTTAATCTAAGGTCTTCCTAGTCCGATGGTCTCATTAGACATTCTCGGCATATGTTTCAGTCCAAGCATAATTTTAGTCTAAGGGTCTCTTCAAACTCTCTCGGCAATCGTCTTAGTAGTCCAAAGGTCTCTTCGGATGCTATCAGCAATGCTCAGAGTCCGAGGGACTCTTTTGGTACTCTTGGCAAATCCAACCGCAAGGCAACCAACGGTTCATATCAAAATTTCCAAGTCAGAATTTTCTACCTCAGATAGGTTCGTTGATGATGCATCCCATGACCGTCCGTAGACAACCAACTCGAGGTTCCTTTGTCTTAGGTATAACCTCCTATCCCTCACTCTCTCATGAAATTAAATTTGACCCGTCAAATGATAATCTCACGAGGGGCAACCTGTCAGCATGGGCTTTTTTGTGACCCGCGGAATAATGATGACTTTTTGCTCTGACTTGTTATAACCTATTTTATTCCTTTTCTTCTAGTTCCAATCGCATTTGGAGAGTGCCCTTTGACGATTTTTGAACCTTCATTGCCCCCTAAAATTTGATTTTAAATCAATATAGTTCACTGTTTCCTAGGTCTGATCCTTTGGCCTTCTTGTTTAGGTGTTTGTTGCCTTTCGGGCCCCGTCGGTGTCCCTACTTCAGCGATGAATGCCAGCGCCGTCTCTTGTGTCTGGGTTGCGTGTGGTCTCCCTAGCCTGGGAGGCCACACTGGCCTGGTCTAGGCCGCGCCATGTGACACGGCCTAGATCTAGCCACGTAACATGACGCGCCCTAGGCCAGGCCACTTCGCTTGATGTGGCCTAGGCCCTGTAGTGTAAGCGATGCGGCCTTGGCACAGGCAGACCAGCCACTCTATGATTTTTTTGAGTTTTCTTGCTCTCCAAGTCAGATTTTTTTTATTTTTCCGTCAAATTATGGCATTTGAATGATTAATTATGAAATTTGTGTTTTCTAGAGTCTATTTAAACCCAAAAAATCTCCTGATTCAGGACTTTTTGACCATTTTGAAAAAGAAAACTCAGATTTTAGAATTCATATGATCTTAGAGAGAGAGAGCTTAATAAAGCCATGGAAATCCAAGTAATCCAAGATTCCTAAGCTTTATTAGGTTTAATCTTTTAGTCTAAATACTAAAATCAAATAGAAATCTTAAGTTAAAATCAATTTAAATAGGATTTAGGGACTTTTTCTCATAAAATCACTAAATCCCTTGCTAAATTCGTGACTTTTCGTCGATATTTTGTCACGAAATTGGCAAAAATGCTTGCCAAAGGTTGATTTGAGTCTCGAGAGTGGATTCACGACCTTTAGGAAATTTTCAGAATTCCAATCTATTTCTTTAAGTTATTTCTTGCTCATTGATGTGCTTTTGCTTGGTTTCCAGGGCATTTAGCCCTTATTTTTGGCCTACCACCTCACTGAGTTGGCCTATTGGCAAAAAAATGCCCAAACGGTCCTTGTCTGTTTTATTTTACGCTTTTAGCCCTATTTTATCGTTTTCTTGCGTTTTGACCTCGATTTTCACCCACAATTTTTTTTTTGAAAAATCACATATAATCTAAAATATCATAATATAATTTTTAACATATTTTTCATAATTTATTTATTATTTAATTAGTTAAATCTTCATTTTAATGGCTTAAAAATAGGTTTTTAATTAAATAAATTCTTAATAAATCTTTTTACCATAATATAAAATTCTAAAAAATATTCTGATATTTTCACTTATTATTTTAGGTTTTTTAGCTTACTTAAATAATATTTTAGGTCGTTTAGATATTTAATAAATGCCCGAAAATTATGTTTTTAGTCCCGAAAAATCCAAAAATATGTTTTCCCCCTTTGTTTGATCTATTTTTTTGCCCTTTTATTGTTTATGTATTGTTTGTGATTATTCGTGTGTGATTTATCGCTCTTTGGAGCTGGGTTCGTGTTGGTAAGCTCGGTTAGGACCCGATTTTGCCCCTTTATTTATTTATTCATTCGCTTTATTTACTTTCCCGCATTAGAAAAATATATAGGTATTCGTAAAGCCATGTAATACTTTATTTTCTTGCTTTATTTACTGCTTTTGTGTGATGTATGGCTATATAAATAAAAAATTCCAAACATTAACAGGATTTAAATCGCATAAGAACTGAAGTCGCGCTTATTATAAGGTAAACATTTTTTAATTTAATAAATGAAAAGTAAGCAACATCATCCGAACTTAGAATCTCTGTTTTAAGGTACGGTCCAACCACCCGGTGGGAATATCGTACCCAAATTCTCGGTAGAGTAAACCGGGTGGCGACTATCTTGAAATATGAGATTTCAAGTCTCGTATCTTTTAACATCTAAAATTAGAATAAACTTCAACATCAACATCACTTTTATTAGTCTGTCTTTTCATCACGCTAAAATGAGGATCAATCTTCTGGCTCGCGTGGTCATGCTTATTATTTTCTCCCTCCCCGCCTCTCAAGCGGGTCAGGGCGAAAAAAGGTCGTCCGCTCACACTGAGGCTATTATGTTTGCTAACGACTTTTCATCTCTCTTTTTTTGTGGTAAGTTTTAACCATTGGAACCTTATGCCATTGCGATGTACTCAAATTTAATTTCTTTAATAAACATGATGAAATTTTTAAGAATGTTGATTTTATGAGTGCATGATATCTTCTAGAATAAAATACTCAAACATGTTGTGAATGCATCAATTTATTCGCGATATGCTTTATGAGTGGCATTGTGTTGCATCAAAACACTAGCAACATTAAAAGGTTACCTCATCCTCGAAATCAAACTCCTGATGTGGAGAGTCTTCATCTTCAATCTCAGTAGGATCCATCGGTGAATCGGTAGTCTCACAAATCTAAACTTTTACTTGTATTAGCACTAGTCCTCTTTCTGCTTCATCAATGTACTCCAATTCCTTAAATATTTCCCACTTTTTAGCCTTTTTAGGGATCTAATCTTCCCCTCTTATGGCTTAAACTAGAGGTGAAGGTTGTTGAGCATTCATAGTCACACCAAAGGGTAGACTTATTTGATGATGGAAGGTTGTCCAGCGTGGCTACGCATTTGAGACATTGGCTTGATCTCCCAAACTGAAACACTAGTGGCACAAATCCTTGGCTAGGCTGAATAGATAGACTGACGGCTAGCGAAACTATAGTACCTCCTGACTGAAAAAAATTGCTAAATTGACCATACGAACCAGTTGAACCCCAACTGATCGACTGGATGATGGACTAATAAGAGGCGGAGGCGGAGGCAGAGATTCATCCCTTAACTGAACTGAATTTGGTTGAGTAGAAACTCGAATGCGAGCCAAATGAACTTGAGATGGTTGCCAAGCTTTGATTCTTTACTTAAGAGGGAACTAAACGATCAATACATGCATGGATTAGATTATACATGAGGAATGTATAATGATGCATGGTTAGGTTAATATACAAAGATAGAGTGCATCTAAGATAGAGTGTAATAATTTTCCCAAATGATGAAAAAGAAGCGGGTTGAATTAAGTAAATGATTTTGGTGCTCATCTTAATCTTTTAAACTTTTAAAAAACAAACCAAAATTTTGCAAGTTAAAAGATTATAATCCCCAGTAGAGTTGCCACTGTAAGGTGTCGATGACGTGTGGGTCTCCCTTGGCGCCTGGGTGAGAGGCGGGGCCCATTGAGGGTTTGTTGGATTTAGGCGTGATGAAACCTTTTTAGTTTAAATTTGCACATTTCACCCAATTTTATGAATAAAAGAATCGAGACCCAAATCTTGATACAAATGATAGAGTCGCCACCCATGATTCCCACTGGGTGAGAGACTCATAACCTTTTGGATCAGAGATTCGGGTATCGGATGAGTCACTTATTTCTCATTTAGTTAATTCAAAATTACATTTATCGCTTAAAACCATTTTGTTTTCATCATTTGGGGAATTATCATAGAAAGTCTATTTTTGTACACTCTTTCATGCATTCAACAGTTTATAATAAAGTACAAGCAATAAATGGGGGAATAAAAATTACAACCGGGGGAAAATAGAGGAATTGCAAGAGAACTTATACAATAGTTCTAAGTTATAAAACAAAATAAAAATAAATTCTCCAGCATCCACAAAGATTAGCACACTTTATAGCATATCATAAGTCAGCATTTTATTGAGGAAAAATGTGATTATGTTAGCGTGCCGGTTTTACGATCAATAGTGCCCGGACGGCTTCTAGGATCAGAGAGAAATAATGAGTCGTCAACGTATTTTGTTATTAAAAACACATTTTAACTTTTATGGGTTGATTTATGGGATCATTAGCGAAAATGATTGCATGGCAAAAGGCTGGTTGATTGATTTTACTAATCAAAAAGGTGAACCGTGGGTTCTTCCTAGGGTCAGTACCCGTATGGGTGGGTGGGACCTATACGACTACTAGGGAGGACCGATACGGGTACAAGGGACCCGTACGGTTCATGTCTGGTCCCGAGCAGAAACTCAGTTTAATTTAACAAGTAGATTTATGGAGGAATGGCGATAAAAAGGGATTTTCTTCCGTATGAGTATGGCGCACCAGTTTAATGTCAATAAGGACAGAAGGTTCCAATAAGGCTCATATGGGTTAGGACCAGACCCAAATCAGGAATAAAAGAATAGATAGAATTGTCAAGCATAACAGGTTCAGTGGGTTCAGGTTTAGCAGAAACGACCTTATAGCCAGCTTCAAAATTATAGACATCCTTGAAGATCTCAAAATCGAGCAACATCTTCCCATTATGCTCGACAGGCTCAGGTTTCCCTTTGTAATGCCTCTTGCCTTGAATTTCGTATACAGTCATCATGCAACAATAGCCAGAGAGAACATGATCGTAGATCTTCTTAGGCTTATACCCTAATCCTGTGAGTTGGACAAGTACCTTTGGTTCCAAGGCCTCAATAATCCCTTGCTCATACATTCCACAACCCTTTCTAGGATTGAACATAGCTTGCTTCATCAAATTTCCCGCTCTAGGGTAGAGATAACTATACTAAATGGGAGCTAATTTCTCTGCCTTATGAATCAAAGCGACATGAAGACCTTCATCCAACTTAGCCTCGGCTTTGATGACAGCCATAATATAAGCGGCATCAACCTCGATAGTCATAAGCCTTTTCTCGTGTAAGAACTTAACTTTCTGATAGAGAGTTGAGGGAAATCCACCCAAGGAGTGGAGCCAAGGTCGACCAAGCAATAAGGAGTAGGTTGTTGGAAATAATGATCCAGAACAATAATATCCGGATCAAGTTTGAAGTAAACAAAACCTATGTATAAGACTTATCCAGATAATCCAAAGCAGCAGGACCCAAAACACCAAAGAACTGAAGCTATATCATCCAAAAAACTAAGACATTACCAAGCCCTAAATAAGGCACTCAAGTCAAGACAAGTACCTAAGCATAAAAGGAATTATCTAGTTAAAGTTTGGAAAGGAAACAAACTATTAACTGTCGAGACTAGCATCCAGAAGAACTGATTAAAACTGCACTAGAAGAAGGTAGATCCGGAGATATAGAGTCTGAAGATATCCGGAAGACTCCTATATCAAACAAAGGGAGAAGTTTCAAATATAACTTTCCCTCCACCATTTGGTCTATAAAGTCAAAGATCCTTTCCCTAAGATAGAGACAAAATGACAGCTTGCATTTTTTAGAGAAAGGGCAAAAGGACTGACACCGGACAGAAAAATTTGAAAACCTTTTTCATCTAGACCAATAAGGAGGTGCGCGGAGCTCGCACCAAAAAGCAATTGGTATGAAAGTTGGTGCATCATAAAATGCCAAGGAAAACGATCATTGATAACTTTTCAGCCTCAATCCTAAGATTTCAAACGTGTCAAATTACAGTCTAATGGATTGATCAATGGCTCCGAAAGTGCCACCTATAACCTGATCAAGGGTGAGGATTTATTTCAAGTTCAATAACCCATAATGGCTACATTTATGATCGAAGCGTATAAAAGGAGCTCTTCACCATTTGAGAAGGGGGACTGGTTGATTTACAAAAGTAAGTAATAAAGCATACTCATTTAATCAGTTAATATAATCCCTCCAAGAACCAGTTAACTCAAAATTTGTTTTAAGGATTCCTAATTAAGCTATAAACTTACGGAACTCCAAACTAAACCTTTGATAGAAACCAAAGTGTAAGATCTCCAACTTGGGTGAGTTATGAGATTGGGATACAACTTAAAGGCGGTGCTTTAAGCGGGAACACCCTATAGGACTTAGCTTAGATTCGTGTAGAAGGCTAAGTGGTATATCCTACTAAAAGCTCAAAGGACTCAGCTAGGAGTTGGTGCTTCTAGTGGTATATCCTACATTCGAAAGGGGGTACCATCTGGAGACAAGTTGTAAGGCTTGATTCCTGCTAGTTAGAAAGGAATCCACTAGTGGAAAAGCTTGGAGGAAGGAAACTCTGGGGGCTGGATGTAGGCGAGGTAGAACCAGTATAGAATACTTGTGTTTTATTTTCTTTCCTTTATCTTATTGCATTATATTATTGTAAATGCATCATCCATATCCATTATCCGGTTCATAATCAAACACGGTACATCCAGATCAAACATCCGGATTAAAAGTAAACATGCTACACTAAGACATTTTAAAGTTTTTTAATTCCGTGAAAAAGAGTCATTTACCCCCTCTAACCTTTTAAAGATCCTAACAGGGACCAACAAGTGGTATCAGAGCAAGTGCTCAAACCAGAGATCTAACAATCTCGGGCTAAAGATCCACTGATTTTGATTTAAATATCAAAATGAGTTTCTAAAACTCACAACTCCTTCCCGAGGGTATGTCCATTACTCGTCCTCCACTCTTCATCGGTGAATACTACATGTTCTGAAAAAATTGGATGAAGAATTTCATTTAGGTTCAAAGCATACAAGCATGGTTACTTATTAAAGATGGCCCATGTGAGCCTACTTATGAAGTAGGAGGTGTAACCACCTGTAAGCCATCAAGCATGTGGGATGAAAATGATTTTAAGAAATTGTGTGAAAATGCAAATACTATTAACATGCTTCATTGTGCTCTTAGTGTAGTTGAGTTTAACAGAATATCCGAATGTGAAACTATAAAAGAAATTTAGGAGAAGCTGGAGGTGACCTATGAAGGAACCACTAAAGTAAGGGAAGCCAAACTCGATTTGCTTCAGTAAAAGTTTGAATCCTTCAAGATAGAGCCTAAAGAATCAATTAATAGCATGAACACTAGATACACCAATCTAGTGAATGAGATGAAAAGGCTGGGAAAAGAAATCTCTGAGGTAGAGATGGTCAAGGAAGTACTCCGGAGTCTCACCAAGGAATGGTACAATAAAAAGACTGCCATTAAGGAAGCTCATAACTTAAACTGTCATAGTTATGATGAACTCATCTATAATCTTCTAACCCAAGAATTGTCCTTGGAGAGATATAGCTAACAGGAAAAGAAGCCTGTGGAGAAGAAGAAGGCTATTGCACTTAAGACAGAATCCACCGGATCAGCTTTATTCGGAGGAGAAGAGCAAATCAACGAATCAATAAGCACCAAAGATTAACTTGCTCTACTAACCAGAAGGCTCAATAGATTCATACAAAAGAAAGATAGAAGGAAATAAAAAAGGTATGAATCCCAGAAACTAAGAGAAAGCACTTCCAGAAGAGACAAGCCTAGAAGGAACCTAGAAGAAAAGAAGGATTCAGAGAAAGAGGCTGTATGTTTTGAATATGGTGAGAAAGGCCACTTCAGAACCAAGTGCCCCAAGCTCAAAAGAACCAAGAAATTCAAAAAGAAGGCAATGGTGGCCACCTAGAGCAATAGTGAAGAAAGTAGCAACTCATCTTCAACAAAAGAAGAAGAGACTGTAAATTATGCGTTCATAGCTCTGACTGATCCGGAAGCAAAAAAATCTAGAAGGAATGCCTCCAAGCAAGTAATAGTGCAAATCAAAGAATCATAATCAGATACAGTAAATACTGAGGTAAATTCTTATTCTAATTCTATTTCTAACCTTGACCTTGCAAAAGCTTTATCTATTGTTATCAAGGGTGTAAAGAAGAAAGCAAAAGCAATCAAATTCCTTAAAAGAGTAGTACTAGAGTTGGCAGAAGATGCTGAAGTAATGGCTAAAGACATCATTTTGGTTAGAGCAACCAAGCATATTGATGTGATAGAGGAAAACTTCCTGAGGAATCAAGTCCAGATCCTAAATGCAAATGTAATAGGACTGGATAGAGAAATCAATCTATTAAAGGAAGCATCTAGGAAGAGGCCAGAGATAAAGGCTCCAAGAAGAGATAATCCTCCTCCTGCTCAAAACAGATTTCAAAGGATCCTTAATCAAAAGATGAAGGAAGTTAGCAGGCAACCACAGGGTCAAAGATATACCACTACTCAAAAGGGAAAGGCTAAGGTAGCTTACAACCAACAACCTATCAAATAAAGAAGAAACCATGGAGCAAAAGTTACATCTCCAACTAGCTTTTGAATTAACACTGGACCATTCACCAGGGTACAAAAAGCTGGGTATAAAGGCAACTATAGGAAAAAGGATCTAGAGAAGATCAGTGAGAAGCAAAAGTAAAATATACCTATTTTAGGGTTCAGATTTTGTGGGAAAAATAATCATATTACTAAATCATATAGATTAAAAAATGGTTATTATGATGTTTATCATTAGCCTGAGATGTTATTAACCCAAGAGGACCAAAATCTGAGTGGCAACCCAAACCCAATTGATCTGTTTTATAGGTATGCCTTAGATCCACAGTAGATCAACACACATGGTACATTAATAGTGGATGCTCAAGGCACATGACAGGTGATGAGAAGGCCTTCATCACATTAACCCGAAAGAAGGGAGGCAAAGTAAGCTTTAGAGAAAATAAAAAAGGATAGATCATTGGTCATGGAACCATTGGATCCAAGGTAAAAATAGAAGATGTCTCATTTGTTGATGGAATGACATTCAACTTGCTAAGCGTGGCCCAACTCTGTGACAACGGAAGAAAAGTCACATTTAATTCTGGAGGATGCTCAATTTGTGATAGTAAGTCAAATCAACTCATTCTTTATGCACCTAAAGTGAATAATGTCTATTCTATAAACATTAAAAATAAAAAGAATATATGGTTGGTGTCTAAAGAAGAAGAATCGTGGCTATGGCACCGGAGGTTAGGACATGCCAGTATGAACCTCCTGTCCAAACTAGCCAAAAAGGAATTAGTAGTGGGTTTGCCTAAGGTTGCTTTTGATAAGGATCATCTATGCACTGCATGTCAATTAGGTAAACAACATAAGAAAAGTTTCCCTTCCATCTCATGCATTCCTTCCAATAGAGTACTTGAGCTTCTGCATATTGATCTCTCTGGTCCAATCAAACCATTGAGTTTAGGTAGAAGAGAATACACCATGGTCGTTATGGGTGATTATTCTCGATATACCTGGGTTCTCCTGCTAGCAAGCAATGATGAAGCCTAGAACTAATTTTTAAAAATATTCATCCGGATAAAAGTAGAATAGGGCATAAGCATTGCACGCATATGGAGTGATAATGGTGGAGAATTTAAAAATAAGCATTTTGCCGATTTTTGTGACTCCAAGGGCATTGAACATAACTTCTCTGCCCCTCACACTCCTCAACACAATGGAGTTATTGAGAGAAAGAATAGGACTATAATTGAGATGGCTAGAACAATGCTTAGTGAAAATTGTTTGCCAAAATATTTTTGAGTGAGGCAGTAAATACAACATGCTATATATTGAATAGAGCTCTCATTAGAAAGACCATAGAAAAGACCCCAGATGAAATCTGGAAGGGAAGAAAACCCAAAATTGGGTATTTCAAAGCATTCGGATGTAAATGCTACATCCTGAATGATAGAGAGCAACTAGGAAAATTTAATCCTAAATCTGATGAAGCAATTTTTCTTGGGTACTCAACACATAGTAAGGCTTACAGAGTCTTCAATAAATAAACTCAAACTATGGTAGAGTCTATACATGTAGATTTTGATGAGACTAACACTGTAGGAATGAAAAGCTACACTCCGAAAGATCTAGTTCTGAAAGCTGAAAAATCTGGAGAAAAGAAGGAAGCAGGAATTCTTGATTCATTTCAAATCAACAAGTACAAAGAGGAAGATGAAGGAATATCCTTTGATCTAGAAGAACAATAAGTTAATCTCAACCCACAAAAGATTAACTTTAATGAAGACCAGGAAGGGGTAGTTGAAGCTGAAGTGGAGCAAGTCCCAGTTTAACATGAAGGCCAACAGAGAGATCCGGACCCATGGAGATTATTCTATTAAAAATATTCTGGATGATGTTCAGAATCTAGTTAGAACCAGAGGTTAGCTCAACAAGATGATGAGCCATGCTGCTTTTGTCTCTCTCATAGAGCCTAAGAAATTTCAAGATGCGAAAGGCGATGAAAGCTGGATGATGACGATGCAGGGAGAGCTAGATCAATTCACCAGGAATGATGTATGGGATCTAGTGCCCTCTCCTAAAGGGAAATCAATCATTGGCACTAAATGGGTGTTCCAGAACAAGCTTGATGAATCCGAAGTAGTGGTGAGAAATATAGCAAGATTGGTTGCCCAAGGCTACAACCAGCAAGAAGGAATTGATTTTAAAGAAACCTTTGCTCCTGTAGCAAGGCTGGAAGTAATCCAAATCCTATATGCTTTTGCATCATTCATGGGGTTCACACTATACCAAATGGATTTCAAAAGTGCATTTCTAAATGGTGTTATTCAAGAAGAAGTCTATATTAAGCAACCACCCGGATTTAAGGATCCAAAGCATCCGAATCATATCTACAAGCTGAAGAAGGCTATCTATGGATTAAAGAAAGCACCAAGAGCCTGGTATGAGAGATTGACCTCATTCCTTATATCTAAGGGTTATATCAGAGGCAGAGTAGATACTACCTTATTCATCAAAAAGAAGAAAAATGATATCATTCTAGTTCAAATTTATATGGATGATATTATATTTAGAGCCACTGATGAAAGATGTATAAAGAATTTAGCTCTCAAATGCAGAAGGAATTTGAGATGTCTATGATGGGAGAACTTAACTTCTTCCTTGGTCTACAGATCAAGAAAAGTCTGGATGAGATTTTCATTAACAATCAAAGTACACCAAGGAGATCTTGAAGAAATTTGAAATGGACAAGAGCAAGCCTATGTCCACTCTAATGGGGTAAGATACATTCCTATCCAAGGATTGTGAAGGAGAAGATGTTGATCAAAACCTCTATAGAGGGATGATTGGCTCACTCCTATACTTGACAGCTAGTAGATATGACATACACTATACAGTTTACTATTGTGCAAGGTATCAAGCCAGTCCTAAGGATTCTCATCTCAAGGTAGTTAAAAGGATCCTTAGATACCTCCTAGGAACCACTGAAGTTGGGTTATGGTATCCTAGTAATGGAGATTTCACACTTCAAGGGTTCACTGATGCAGATTATGGCAGGGATACTCTTGAGAGAAAGAGTACATCCGGAGGCTGCCATTTCCTTAGAGATTGCTTAGTACTATGGTATAGCAAGAAGCAAACTTTAGTTGCCTTATCCACTATAGAAGCAGAGTATTTGGCCACTGGAATTTGTGTTGCTCAACTTCTATGGTTCAAGCAATAACTTGAAGATTATAGAGTTCAATCCGGATGTGTGGATGTGATACATGACAATAACAGTGCTATTGATGTGTCAAAAAATCTAGTACTCCATAGCAGGATGAAGCATGTCAACATAAGGCACCATTTCATCAGGGATCATATAATGAAGAAGGATGTTGCATTGGTCTATATTCCAACTAATGAGCAAAGAGCTTATATCTTTACTAAGCCTTTAAGTAAAGATCAATTTGGGAAGTTGAGGGAGTCAATTGGGATATCAAATCCAATTTAGGGAGAATCCGGAAGATAGCTTTAAATTAAGCTGGATCCTAAGCCGAAAACTCATTCCGGAAGACAAGGAGTATTGGGAGAAGGTCTATTCCGGAAGATTGTCACGTTTGCTGACAAGAATGATATATGGCAGTAAAAATGCCTAAAGGTAATAGTTACTTTTTGAATTTTAAAAGTCCATTGGCTGTTACACGCACGATAAATGCGATAGTTATTTCAAAAATAAATTGTTCCCATTCTTCGATTAAACTGAATTAACCTCTCTCCTAAAAATCTGATTGCTATGTCATCAATCCAGCCAAAATAACCGGCATCCGGATTACTAAAATACCCTCACTTTGAAAACTCTATAAAAACCCCCAAAGTTCATCCTCTTCCTCGCGCGAGCAACATACTCTTACTGTTACTCTAGAAATTTGAAAACTCAGAACCCTAATTCCTCTAAATCCTTCCAAATGGCAGTAATGAACATCTCACAAACACCTAAAATCCTTCCTAGCAAGAATATCTTTTAAGAGTCTGATCTAAAAGATTTTGATTTTACTCCCTTAAACCTAAAAACTACTGAATCAGTGATTTCCATTGATTATCTGGGTGATGAATACATCTTTAAAACTACCCCCTACTCATCTCTAATTGAGGATCAAAATCTGGGTGATTTCTTAAAAACAAACTGCCCAACCTACCCTGATCTCGTCCAAGAATTCTATGAGAATCTCTGTGCACATAATCACTATTATGCCCTGTGAACAAAAGTCCAGGGGAAGGACATTACCATCACACCAAAATTTTTTGAAAAGCGCTTTAACATGAAGAACTCTGAGTCTTGATGAGGAAAGATGGAGATGAAAAGGGTGTTGACTATACCCCAAAACTCTGGCTTCATAAGAACTACTTTGGAGATAAGTTCTCCACCTGTTTCCCAAAAACCCTAAGGTACTTGCAACATGCCATGGCAAAACTATACTAATTCAGAAGGGATCCCTAGCTATAGTATCTTCTTTCCAATATTGCATCCTATAGCACTGGGTTGGGTGCATAAAAACTAATTGGTCGGTACTCATCATCTGCTACTCCAAGAGCCACGCAAACTCTCATGGTGCTCTTATCACCCGGATTCTCCAAGCTGCTGGAGTTGATTTCATCGGATTTAATGGTCTATCTGAAAAGGCCATTCTCAAGAAGAACTTTAAGAATCTACAGTATGATGAGGTCTAGAATGAGGAAAAGGCCAAGCAAAAGAGGGATGAGAAGAAGACAAAGGCTCGTAAAACTGTGGATTCGGACATGGAAGCCCCTGCTCCTAAGAAACCCAAAACCACTAAGGCCAAGGCTTAAAAGTAAACAGACATGGTTCTGGAAGAGGTTGATAAGGACTCTCTACCCCTCACTCAAATTCTAAAAGCCAGTCCTGAGAAGCCTAAGGCAAGGGGGAGATTGATTAAAGCAGCAACAAAGGAGGGAAGAAATGTTATTAATGTAATTGCTGCTAAATCCATTGAGGCAGGAAGAAAGAAAGCCAAGAGAAGCCTGGCAGAAATAGAAGATGATGATAAGGAGACTGAGGATGAAAGACTAGCGCCCAAGATACAGTTGATCTGAAAAGGCCTAACATTTGATAAGACAGCGGCTGTTAAGGCACAGCAAGCAACGAAAGGAAGAAAATTGGCTGGAATTGTACTAAATGAAGAAGCCAAGTAGTATAGAGAAAAAGCTACCTTGGAAAAAGCCAAACAATCTAAAGGGAAGAATGTGCCAGGGGCCACTGAAATTATCGGCCCAGATGATGAGCAATTTAACATCATTCGACAGGTCATCAAGGAAAATGCTCAAATCAATCAGGAAAAAATAGAAGGCCCTGGTGCCTCATCTAGAGTCACTCCAGCTATAGTACCTCCCATTTTGGTGGACTCAAATGATATGGATACTCTGTCCAAGATCCTGGAAGTGGATGCATTCATTTTTGCATCCAGATAAAAGCATCTTTCGAAGAACCTACTGAATGAGAAGGCAGTAGTCATAAATATTGAAAGTCCTATAAAGGCATTTGGAGAGGATGTTGAGGAACATGCCAACAGTCCTAAAGAAGTGGTTATAAGTCCAGTAAAGGTAAGTGAAGGGGTGTCTGAGGACAGTTCCAGCCATGCGGGGGTTAAGGGGGAAGAAGTGGAAAGAGAAAAAGAATTAAATCAGACTCAGACCCAACAAACCAACGAGGTAAATCTGGCCTTAGTTCAATTTGATTCTAATATTGAGAATATTACTATTGAAGACAAGGACAACTTAGCTACAGAATCTCAAACTGTAGTTAAGGATCTAGTACCTATCCCAGATGAAAAGACTCCAGAGAAGGGATTGGGTCTGGGATCTAAAGGGCACACTTCTGAAGTGGACCCTAAGGGCGAGGCCAATCTGAAGGAAAGGTTAGAAGAAGAAGAAGAAGAGCAGGAGGATGAAGATATGGAAGGTGAGGATGACAAGGAAGAAAGTTCATCTGGATCATCCGGAGATAACTCATCCGATCCATCGGAAGACAACTTTCCCCCATCCACTACTCTAGTCACCCTACCTGGACATAATTCAAAAGACTCTAAGGTCACTGTAGCACTCAATCTCCTACAAGAGGCCACTCTTGAACAGTATGAAGAAGGGTTTGTAAAGAAAAGCCTCCTGACCATATGCACGCATCTAAAGGCAGTGGAGAAAGAACTTATGAAGCTGTCAGGGTACAAAATTAAAAAAGAACTGGGTGAAATAAAGGGGAGTCTAAAAAGGGTTGAAGAAAAAGTGATGGACTTTCCTACTCCAGGGGCCATAGTAGAAGCCTCTCTCTCCCAGATTAATCCAACCCTAAATGAGCTTAAAGAAAATGTCTCCACAGCAAACAGAACAGCGGATCAAGCGAACACTTTAGCCTCCAACAAGTGTTGTACAATACTTGATAAAATCACTTCCTCCTCTAAGTAAATAGAAGAAATAAAGGCTTATCTGGACTCTAAGTTTAAGAACTTATCAAAATTCATATCTCAAAAAGAAGAAAAAGCCGCTATCCCACGCCTAACAGAGCAACAACAAGAAATTTTAGACAAGTTGACAAATTTTTTTGAAGAAGATTTACCCAAAAAGCTAACAGCTCATGCCGCAAACATTGCTTAAGATGTATGTGGGCAGTTAAATGGACAAGATTCAGTGATTGAGCTAGCCAAAGATGAATTATGCAAAGAAATTGCCACTGTAAACACTAGCATTCACAACATCTGAAAGGGAATTAGCGCAGAAATCACTCTCTTATAAACCAGATTCAATAATCTCTCCATCTCTGGATCCTTATCATCTGGACCATCTATCCCGGAGAGTCAACTTCTTCCTGTCTTCCACAACCTTATCCAAGTCATTGGGGACTATAGGTTCTTTGGGCAGAAAGGAGTAACCACTCTTCTCAAAGTTCTTTTTCTATACTTTAACCTAAAAGATCAAGAGCTTGTCCTGCACCTCCATCCTATTATCAAGTAGTCTTATGATCAACTCAAGAGAACAATTCGCCCTAACTACCTGACTCCATCAACAGTCAATCAGATTATTGATGAAAGGACCAAGGGACATCCTGACTACTCCATTTACTCAAGCGCATGGCAGCAAGCCTGGGATAATCATACCTATATGGTAATTGATCCCCAAGGTGCAAATAAAAAGGGGGAGGAAAGTCAGAGTCAACATATAGAGGAAGGAAGTGGAAAAGACAAGACACTAAAAGTAAAGAAGAGCGTACCATCCAAATAGATAGTTAAGATAGCTATATGATATCAAATGTAAAATCTTGTAATAGCTAGATTCACTCTTATATGTATTTCTGTATCTGTAATCTCGAACTTCATGAGTTAACTATTGTTAACAATAGAAGTATATATAAAGTGAACTCTTAACTATCAAAAATTGCTTCGAAAGTACAATCTGTTATTGTACTAAAACAAACTTAGAAGCTAGAATTGGAAAATGTTGGGGGAGTTAGAATGCTAGAATTATGGGGGAGTATTGTAAATGACTAATTATCAAGAATCATACTTAGATCATAAAACCCTCTCTTTCTTATGCTTAGTTGACTTAGGTTTTTATTTCTATCAAATGGGGGAGAATATTGGAAACAACGATCTGGAACACTAATATCTGGATCAGGTTTGAAGTAAACAAAATCTATGTATAAGACTTATCCGGATAACCCAAAGCAATAGGACCCAAAATATAAAAGAACTGAAGCTATATCATCCGGAAAACTAAGACATTACCAGGTTCTAACAAGGGACTCAAGTCAAGACAAGTACCTAAGCATAAAAGGAATTATCCAATTAAAGTTTGGAAAGGAAACAAACTATTAACTGTCAAGACTAGCATTAGGAAGAACTGATTGAAGCTGCACTAGAGGAAGGCAGATCCGGAGATATAGAGCCTGGAGATATCCTGAAGACTCCTATATCAGACAAAGGAAAAAGTTTCAAATATAACTTTCCCTCCACCGTTTGGTCTATGAAGTCAAAGATCCTTTCTCTAAGACAAAGATAAAACGACAGCTTGCATTTTTTAGAGAAAGGATAAAAGGACTGACACCTGACTGAAAAACCTAAAAACCTTTTTCACCTAGACTAATAAGGAGGCGAGTGGAGCTCACACCAAAAAGTAATGGGTATAAAAGTTGGTGCATCATAAAATGCCAACGAAAATGATCACTGATAACTTTTCAGCCTCAATCCTAAGGTTTTAAATGGGTTAAATTACAGTCTAACGAATTGATCAACGACTCCGAAAGCACCACCTATAACCTGATCAAGGGTGAAGATTTATTTTAAGTTCAACAACCCACAACGGCTATATTTATGATCGAAGCCTATAAAAGGAGCTCTTCACCATTTGAGAAGGGGGACTGGTTGATTTATAAAAGGAAGTAACAAAGCATACTCATTCCATCAGTTAATATAATCCCTCTAAGAACCAGTTAACTCAAAATCTTTTGTAAGGATTCCAAAGTAAACTATAAACTTATAAAACTCTAAACCAAGCCTTTGATAGAAACCAAAGTGTAAGATCTCCAACTTGGGTGAGTTGTGAGATTGGGATACAACTTAAAGGCGGTGCTTTAACTGGGAACTCCCTGTAGGACTCAACTTAGATTCAGGGTAGAAGGCTAAGTGGTATATCCTACAAAAGACTTAAAGGACTCAGCTAGGAGTTGGTGCTTCTAGTGGTATATCCTACATCCGTAAGGGGGTACCATTCGGAGATAAGTTGTAAGGCATGATTCCTACTAGTTGGAAGGGAATCCACTAGTGGAAAAGGTCAGAGAAAGGAAAATCCGGGGACTAGACATAGGCGAGGCCGAACCAGTATAAAATACTTGTGTTTGATTTTCTTTCCTTTATCTTATTGCATTATATTGTCATAAATTCATCACCCGGATCAATCATCCAGTTTATAATGAAACACGCTACATCCGGATCCAACATACTAATTAAAAGCAAACAAACTACACTAAGACATTTTAAAGTCTTTTAATTCCGTAAAAAAAGGGTCATTCACCCCCCTCTAACCTTATAAAGACCCTAATAGGGACCAACATAGGTGACTGGAATGTCAAGAGTGGTGAACTATACTTTGCTTGTAACCCCTACGATAGCAACTTTTGCTTCAAATAAACCACTTACACTGCGCTTTGAGTCATTATAAGCATGGATTATAGTGTTGGATTTCTCAAGCGTTTCCTCTGACAGTGTAAGCGGATGACCTTTTTCCCGCCCACGAGGACCCCCTGAGATGCGTCGCAAGGGGGGAAATATAACTGGCGCTGTGAAGCGTGCCAAGGGATTGATCCTTACTTTAGGCGTGATGACAGCACTGATGTTGAAGTTGGATTTAAGTCCAATTTAGGTGTTAAAGGATACGAGATCAAAATCCCATACTTAAAATAGAGTCACCACCCGGTTCAGCTCAATCGGGAAATTTTGGTACGATTTTCCCATTAGGTGGTAGACCGTACCTTAAGTAGAGATTCCGAGTTCGGATGATGTTATCTACTTTTCATTAGGCCAAGTTAAGATATTTCATTCTTTCTTAATTGGTTTAATCCATCCTATTTATTTATGTTTTCGGTTATTATATTGTTATCGCATTTATCAAGCAAACAAAGCAATAAATAAATTATTACAGTCATCTAAAAATAAATGCGGAAATTAAAATTATTACAAGGCTTCCAAATCCTATACATTTTTCTATGCGACAAATGAAATACCTGAAGGCCTAGACATGCATCTAACCTAAATCTACCTGCACAAAACAGTTAGCACAAAAACGACACGTTGTATGAGATATATCACGAATCATGTATAGTTAGCAAACCATATAAGACCGAGTTAGCGTGAACATGGCATATTTCATTTACAATTTCATGAAGCTCAATTGGATGGCTAAAATGAGATTTGAATGGCGTTAGTGGGAAAATTCCATTTTTAACTATATTTTAGACTCGATTGTTATTTTAACCGGATTATTAGTGAAAATGCCGCATGGTATGGGGTGGGGTCTATTTTCAGAAGACTCTGAACCTCCATCATTGCACTCTATATCCTAGCTACGAAAAATAAACTAGGTCAGAAATGAATGAAACAAAACAGCTATCTAAAACGTCATGCCACCGGCGACATGGCTAATGCCGCAGGCGACATCAATGATGTCGCTAAAGGCATCAGTTTGTAGGCAGGTTACATGGCTTTTTGAGTACCATAAAAAGGGTCCTACAAGAAAGTGAGGCCTCTGGGGAATATGATGTCACTAGCGGTATTAGAGATGTTGCTGGTGACATGAGTGATACCGATGGTGATACCACATGTCTCCAATGACTTCACTTTCTTATAGCAGCAGTAGGTAACGATAAAAAAATGACCAAACCCTTAAAACAAATGTAAATCAATAAGAATTAGCACAAACAAGCAATATTAATGCTAAAGAGCTTTGAGACTCAAGATTTTTACATCGGGGCAGTGAATACACCTCTTTGTGAACCAAAGAACACCTCCAGGGAGCTTGTAATGATGATTTGGTAGAAAATTAGGTACTTAAGTCTCTAAGTTCCTATTTAGATTGATTCTAACTTAATGCCTACTAATTTTAAGCTCACAATTAGAGAGTTCAAAGAAGGAAAACCAGGAAAAACAGATTGAGATCCTTTTTTCCTACCTTTTCTAATTCTTATCTCACTAGAAGTACTTTCTCTCTCTAAAATTTCCGAAATTCAAGTTGCAGGTTGTCCTTGTGTTTCCCCCTTTTTAGAAACCTTAAGGTGTGTTTTTATAGGTAAATTAGGGTGGTCTTTGAGACCTTTCTGCCATTTTCACTAAAATGGCAAAAAAAGACTCTCCCATAGAAGAAGATGAAAGCTGTCTGCAGAGCCTGATTTGGCCATACTATCGACGACATGGATGATACCGCCGGTGGCATAGGGTGATACCACTGGCGGCATCAGCTTTCAAAACGCTGACTGCCAGCGGGCCCATAAGCTTGAAAAGCTTCCAAATATGGGTCAAAGGGGTTAAAGCATGATTTTTTGAATTTTAAAGGGCAATTTGATGGATATTTAGAGATTTATTTAATTTGGGTGTAAATCATCGTCTAACGAGAGGGACTACAATATCCCGTACTCACAGGCTGCCCCCTCGGGGGATCACTGCTGCCACATGTCAGTATGATCGTACAAAAGAGCAAGGGATAGGAATGATACCTGATGGATGACTGGTTTGCCCCTTGGTCGGACTTGTGCTTTGTGGAAAGGATTCCCCTTGGTCGGACTTGTGCTTTATAGATTGGTTGCCCCTTGGTCAGACTTGAGCCTCGTGGAGAGATTGCCCGTCAGATAAATACTTTGTAGATTGGTTGCCCCTTGGTCGGACTTGAGCTTTATATGGAGATTGCCCTATGGTCGGACTTATGCTTTATGGATTGGTTGCCCCTTGGATGGACTTATGCTTTGTAGATTGGTTGCCCCTTGCTCGAACTTATGCTTTATAGATTGGTTGCCCCTTGGTCGGACTTATGCTTTGTGGATTGGTGGAGTGTAGTTTCCATAATAAGCGACGAGTAAAAAGATTAGACTGATCTTTAAATGACATTTTTATTACTTGATCAATTTTATGAAATAAAAAATTTTTTGTCCCTTTGATCAACAGTAAAAAGGTAATAATAAAAAGTATGAGGATTTCATAAGTCTTGGATGATAGGACGACGGTTGAAATCGAAAGTAGCATGTACGGGGTCACACTACGATCTCGGAGGGCTGAACCCAAAGGCGACATGCACAGGGTCATGCGGGACCTTCAGTTGGTATTCCAAGGGTGAACTTGAAGATCAGAATGTACAAGGTCATTCCGTAATCACCCATGATGTTCCAGGGGACAAATCTGGAGATTGGTATGTACAGGGTCATTCTATAATCTCCAATGATGTTCCAGGGGATGAATTCGAAGATCGGTATATACAGGGTCATGCCGTAATCTCTGGTTAGCAAACAGGGGTGAACTCAAAGGGTGATATTCACAGAGACTGTATCAGGGACCTTTAGCTGACGTTCTAGGGGTAAACTTGAAGATCAAAATGTACAGGGACATTTTGTAATCTCTAATGATGTTCCAGGGGATGAATTCAAAGATCAGTATGTACAGAGTCATGCCATAATCTCCGGGTAGCGTAAAGAGGGTGAACTTGAAGATCAGAATGTACGGGTCATTCCATGATCTCTAATTATGTTCCAAGGGATGAACTCAAAGATCAAAACATACAGGGTCATTCCGTAATCTCCAATGATGTTCTAGGAGATGAATTCGAAGATTGGTATGTACAGGGTCATATCGTAATCTCCGGGTAGCGTACAAAATGAGCATATTGGTTTTACGGTTGTGGTTGTAACTACAAGGAGTAGAATGAGAACAAGATTTGATAGATTTTTAGATGACATTTTTACTACTTGATTGATTTTATGAAACAAAAATATTTTGCCCCTTCGATCAATAGTAAAAACGTAAAGAAATAAAAGAGTTTCAGAAATCCTAGGTGCCGAGGCCGGAGCTGGGATTTGATCGATTTGTAAAAGGAGGCGGAGGAATGCTTTGATGTTGCCGATGACCTGAGATGATATTGCAGGCAGTATAAAGCGTTCTCGTCGGTGACCTTAGTGCCACGTGGCATTTTTGACCGGTCAAAAGATTCAAAATTCAAACTTCAGGAGATCATATTACTAGCGGCATGGCTGGCGTCGCTAGTGGTATAGGTTGATGTCGCCGATGGCATCAAGTGATAGTTTCAGATAAATTGAAACTCCTCGAATTTCACACGGTAGTTTTAAGAGAGTAAAACTCTCCTTTTTATTCCTTTACAAAAACATCTATCTGTTTCATTCTTCCCATTTTCTTCTTCTTTTCTCAAATTCCTTCCATAGTTTTACTTTCAATTTTGATCATGAAGAGAATCGCAGAAGCTATCAAGGGAAAGGCGGCAAATGTGAGGGAAAGCTTGCCTGATTCAACCGTGGATGGGTTAAAGCTTCTTCCGGTTCCCGCAGCTTATGGCTTGAAGAAGACAGATAAGATGTATGGCTACACGATCAACTATCCCATCTCCAATCTGACCCCGGCGAAGATGAAACATCTTTCCTACATCTAGGCAACCCTACAAAACCCGAAATCCTTTGTTTGGATTAACTTTTGATTTTGGCCCTAGGCTCAAAATTATGCCATGATAGGAGTTATAAATGCAAAATTGATTGATTACAAACTGATATTGCATTCTTGTGTTCGGATTTTTGTTATCTCTAGGCCTATTGATTTTGATTTTGGTGGTTTTGGCATAATAGGTGCGATTTTTAGGGAAAAACTTGGTTCTGCCCGCAGATATCGATGTCGCCGGCAGTATAAGTAATATCGCCAGCAGCATCAGGCCTTGCAATAGGCCAAAGCAAGCGTGATGCCATTTTTGCTTGTGATGATGTCACCAGCAGCATAATCCATACCGCCAGTAGTATGGATGATGTTGCCGGCAACATCACTTCCAACAGCAGCGATATCAACAACTTTATAGCAGGAAATAAGAGCTAGAAAATGACCTGAGACTTATCTATTTGTATTTGATTTTTGCAGCTGCACGGGTTGACTTACACCGAAGGTATGGGAACCATCGATGAGTGGTGGCACCACATTTTAAAAAAGTACCCTGAACTCACACTTGCCATCAACAACACGGGTTTTAGCGATTTAGCTCGGATTATGCCCATGCTGATGCCTAAGCTATCCCACTCGGCTGTAACTACTTTAATAGAGAAGTGGTCTGAAACAACACATACTTTTCACTTCCTATTTGGGGAGGCAACCATCACTTCTTTGGATGTGGTGGCAATGACCAGATTGCCATGGACCAATGAGGTTATCCATTTTGACGTTTACATGGACAAGTACCACACGTAGAGGCCTATGGTGCAATGCATAAAGGCGCTATTTAGTCTGAAGCCCACTTCAGGGCGGCTATATTATGGCGATCTATATGAGCACTGGACTAAGAAGGATGTGGTGTTTGAAGATGATAGGGATGCATGTGTCTACTCGTTTGTAATCTCCCTGCTCACCGTGTTATTCTTCCCGATCTCGGGGTCTAAGATTAACTACGGGCTGATTTTCACCATAGAGGATGTGGCGAGCATCAAGAAGAAGAATTGGCCAAGGGCTCTCTTAGCAGAGATGTATGATGGGCTAGATACAGGAGCCCAAAAAAAGGTAAAGGCTCTCCAAGTCAGCCATTTGCTATTACAGGTATACCTCCCTTGAATGCACTTTGATTGACTTTCCCTATTTAGTGTGAACACTTTATTTATTGTGGCTATTTTGGACTGATTGGTTGTTTACTTGTGTAGGCTTGGACGTTCAAGCATCAGATCCTCCCGTCAATCAGGTTCTTAACTACCGTGCCCTAAAGTTCCTATTTTCTCGCCCGATGGTATGGTGGCATTGGTGGAAAGGCCAAGTGCTACACTAGCTATCGAGAGTCATTGAGGTTTGTGTGGTTTAGCTTGGTATGTGATGCTTTGGCTTAGACTCCTGTTTCACACTTAAAGAAAAACATTAGTAAACAAAATGCATTTATGTATTTACATTATACTTACATCGGTTGTTTGGTTGATTGTTAGTACAGCTTATCCTGGACCCATTTGATAGGGTGGAGAATCTACTAGAAGTTGCAAGGGTTAGGAAAGAGGTGGATGATCATCGATTTTGTGATTGAGTGCCCTTTGTCGTAGTAGTGGTATGTGGGGGAGCGGGTTAGGGATTGGAGATTTATCCCTATCACCGCTAGGCCGGTGCACGCTAATCCTCCTAAGGGTTTATAGTGGCCCTATTTAGTGATTACATCCGAGCCTGATAAAGCCGACTATATCGAGGGGAATGGTCGAGTGATCCCTAGCATCCCTGGTCTCTAGGAGCAGCACCAGCAGCGCCTCTTGCCCCTTCACCCTCAAATTAAGGATAATGATACGATCGAGTTCCATAATAAGAAGAAGATGGAGGAGGAGAAGAGGAAGCTCAAAAGGATAGTTGATGTTGAGGAGGAGGAAGAAGAAGAGGAAAAAGAGGCTAAGATGGAGGTTAAGGAAAACATTGAGATCGAGCTCGAGGGACAGGATAAGATAGGTGCGGATGTTGTTAGCAGGAGTGTGCCGATGTCCCTGAGGGGGCACTGCTTTTTTGAGGTATGATTGCATTTATGTGCATGATTTTTAATTGTTTGGGTTAGGAATGTTGCTTATGTGTGTCGTGCTTTTCAGGAACCTGCGAGGAAAAGAGGTCGGGATAACCAGAGCAAAACTCATTACTATGGTGTACCGAAGGGTATAAATTTTGTGGAAGAGTGCCTGGTCAACCCGATAAAGACCCAGTTCTTACTGATGAATTCCCGAGGCAAATTCCATCCTAGGAACATAGGCCCGAGCCGACATGCTCCGATCTTCGTGCTAGAGAGCACTACTTATATAAGGCTTAAGAATATAAAAATTGCTTTCTTGCTTACCCTTGGATGCAGTTGCTTATTTATTTGCTTTTTAGGTTTTTCAGGTTACACGGAGCCACATAGAGCAATTGGTAGAGAACAATTTTGCTCTTCGGGACACACTTATTGGGCAATCGCTGCTTGTTCAGGTACATTTCCTATTACGACATATTTATAAGAAGTGAAATGCATGCTATGAATGAAATGAATGATATGGGATGTTCTTGCTTCTTCTATCTGCAGGACTTCTTAGCCCTTTCCTTGGCAGATACTGGTGCGGCTCAACGGAGGTATAAGGAGGAGACGGCAGCACTCTGGCATCGAGTGGGCGAGCTTAAGGGTCAATTGGAGGATACTATCCAGGAGAGGAGGAGCAAGCAAAATTTAGACCTCGGATACTGTGGGAGCATTAGCCGTAGAGGAGTGAAGATGTCGGCCGGTCGGCGCCTGTCTATTATGCCTAAGGAGTCTAGCAGCATCCCGGTGACTGAGGGGAGAGAGGAGGATAAGGTTGATGATTGGCTAGTAACCCCTAAGGACGTTTCATCTTGCCCGGGCTACAGTGGCGGGCATGCCTAGATTCATACTTTCTTTTTTGCTTTTCATTTTAGATTTTGGTTTGTACCCTTAATACATTAGGGTTTGATTGGTTTTGGGATTTTGGATGCTGGATAATTTTAGTTGCATTTAGGTTTATCGATTGGATATTTGAATGCTTTGTGCCTCCAGGCTTTTTACTTTGAATAAAATGGATTGCAGTTGGATGGGTATTGGAATTATGTTATAGGGTTGTTTACAGATTTTTGCTTATATCTGAAATGACAAACATGCTTCTGATGCTGCCGAGAATTAATTCCATGCCACTGGCGGCATCATTCATATCGTCGCGTGTATCACCTCAAAACTGCCCACACCCGTATCACTAGCGGCATCAACTGTTATTGGCCAAATCAACCCATGTCGCCGGTGGCATCACCCATATCACCGGCAACATCAGCTGCCCGAAAACCCATATTTTGCCATTTCTTCAAATTCTGCTGCGGCAAGCCACACTCAACAGCTACGGGGCTTCCTGCAAAGCTTGGGAAATACGGACTGGAAGAAATTGGAGACTTTGGACTTATCTTTTTGCTAACTTTTGCATAGACTGCCCCAAGGGGTTTTCAATCTATCTAATCTTGTCTTAATTTTTGCTTGGACCACCCTTTTTAGGTTTTCAATCTAGCAGGCTTATTCTAACTTTTGCATAGACCTAGATATTTTTAGTCTATCAGGAGTTTTGTTAAAGAAAAACTAATGAGCTCAGAGCATCTCCAATTAAGCTTACTTGTGATGTTTCCTTCCCTTGGTCGCCAGGCATTTATACAATCACAAGCATAGAGATTTCAGTACGAGAGACACATTTGTCGAATGAATTTAATTTGAGTACAAGATGTTGGCAATCATCTCCATTAATCCAACTCTTGGTGTTAACTAGCCTTCAAAGATATTTAAGTTAACATCTCACTGTTTTTCTCTCGTGCCCTAACTTTTATCTGAACTGCCCTTTTTGGGTTTTCAGTTCAGCGGGTGATATTGACTCATCCCCTAATTTTTGCATGGCCGATTTACAAGATACCGAACGTCGGGTGTCACCCTAATTTTTTCCCGATCAGTAAAAGACCGAAAGGCGGGTGATTATCATATTTATTTTTTGGTGCGCCACTTTTCTGATTTATTTTGTTTATTTAGACCTGACAACGCATAAGCCTGTCCTAGTTGACTAGTTCGATGAACTCGCTCTTGTCCGTGCTCATGACTTTGATAGCCCTACTCATTTAGTATCATCTTTGTCCATACGACAGCCTTCTTAATTTGATTCAAACTTTTTATTAACATTGGTGTCGTAAGGTTCCAGACGCTTTCATGTCAGGTCTATGACTCTTAGCGGGGGTATTAGGATCTAACTTGTTGTTGTATGCTCAGTTGTGCCTTTGCAGACTCTCCAAGGTTGTTCGTGTCTGTTTGATTTTTGCTTGGATCACCCAATTCATTCTGACCTTTAAAGTTACATCGAGAAACATTGCTTTGATTTTGATTGGCCACATCATAAGGATTTTAGCTTATAGGAGTTTTGATGCTTACGCATAGCCTTCTTAGTCGGTTCGATCGCCGTTCTGATTGCTATTCTGATTGCTCCTTCAGTTTATGGTTTGTACAACCCTTCCTGGCTAGGCCAGAATTTCCCCTTGTACCAGTGGTGGAGGGTTTTGACCAAGTGACATTTGGTTCGGGGATGTTTTACTTGGTGCCTTTGAAAGGTGAAATGGTAGCTTGTTTTGCTGGTTTACTTGGCAAGATAATCGCGACTTTAGTTGTGTGCTTATCTTTGTGGCCTATGGGGTAAAGGTGCTTGCTCTCATACTTTATGCTCTTGGCGATGGTTTCCCCCTTGGGACTAATCTTTATTGCCCGAGGGGTTTGATGCGGGTTAATTTGTGTTAGGTGAAGATGTGTTTTTCTGCGAGTTTGGTCATTTCCTCGGCGGTGACATCGGTGCAAGATTTGGCTACAGTGTTTATTTGATAGATGTTGGGTTTTATTAATCATTTATGCCCCCACGCCAAGGATGGCCAAGGAGCAGAGAAGTGTTGGAGAAGGTTTGAAAAAGGGAAAGGGATGGGTGGGTGAAAATGTCGTGATTTTCCATTTCAGTGAACCAGTTGATACTTCTTTGGTAGCTTGAAGGTGTACCATTGTGGGGTTGCTGAGTTAATTCTAGAAGAGACCCGTGGTGTTTAACAATCTGGCTATTGATTGGGGACCAAGTAAAAGCATTATCGCGGTCTTTAAGCACTTTATTATCTCACATGTGTTTGACAGGAGTTAAATTATTGGAGTTGATTACCACATAAGAGCCTTCATTTGTACTCAAATTAATTTTATGCAGTAAAATATCCTGAATATTGGAAGCATCTTGCGTATGCTTATATGAATGCATGGATCAAATGGTGGAAATATGATATAAGCAAGAAAAATAGAACTTGCTCATGGAACTCAAAGTTTGGTACATGAAATGTTCAAACTAAAAGAAATCTAAAGATTACAAATCAAGGCTTTTCATCCTCCACGGGCGGAGGGTCTTTATTGTTGATGTCGGTGGCGAGCTGAGTCTCATTCTGCTTGGTACTGGGTGAGGTGTCTCTCACTTGACTTGACTCCCCGGTGAGGACCTTAGTGGACTGCCTTATGGCCTTGATCATCGGTTTTTTTACTATACTTTGACCATGTTTCTTTGTTAAAACTATCATGGCTTTGATCATGGTGGCCATAACCTCCCTGGCCTCTTCATCAATTGACTCCTTATCCTTATCACCGAAGCATGAATTTTCTTTTCCTTTAGAACGGATGAGTTCCTATGGCCCATTCCCTCGTTTTGGTAACCCAAGATTAATCACCCCAGTTTGGATGTCAAACTTTGGCAGGGGAGAATTCGCGTTGCCAGGTGCCCTTTTGGGGTTCCGCGAACTTCTTATCCCTTATCAAACATTGTATGGCACTGAGTAGGGCCTTACATTCATTAGTGTGGTGACCTGGCAAGGCATGATATTCAAAAAAGTTTTTCCTTTTGTCTCTCATGGGGGGTTTATACTCATGAATAGATACAAGAAGCCCATCGTTTCTTAGCCTGGAAAATATTACATTGAAAGGTAAAATCCATGGATTTATGCTACCTGCAGGACTGTTATTCGGTGGGGTAGCGAAGGTAGGTTGGCTTTTGAGAGGTCTTCTTGCCCATCCTGACCCGGGAGAAACATGCTCTTGCTCTATCACCGCCAGTCAATGAGTGCATGTCAGAGCTCTTGGGAACCTGCTCTTTCTTATCATAGTTAGCCACTATTAACTGATGTAAGAGGGCTTTGACTTCGGGTGTCATGCTTGGAGACTACATGACTTAGTTGTACTGACGAGGTGTCAAGGTTACGGAGAGTATAAATTATGATAGAGTGACCAATGTCGGAGGCAAGATGCTAGAGAATGATGTAAGAATTGGACTCTGGGATCCTTCCCTTTGTCCGAGGTAAGCGATTGATGGTGATTACCAGAGTGTTTCACTATCGGGTGTCATGCCCGGTGATTGCATGACCTAGTCAAAGTTCTGGCTTTCTAGGGCTTTCTTGAAGGACTTCTATACAGCTGTCTGAACCAGTTCCCAAATGATGTTTTGGAACTGATTCGAGTTCAGAAACTGGATGATAGTGGTGGTAATTTCTAACCCAAGAGACAGAGGGTGAGCAGCTATTTCTGAGGTGGGGGGAGGACCAGTGTGTTCTCTGGGCGAGGCAAAGTTGTCATTGCGAGGAAGAGACATGGCTGGTTGTGAAGGTCTAGATTTAGGAGGAAGACTATTTAGGATCATGAACCATGGGTCAGACCATGAATGGGTTGTAAATGGTATGGATGGTATGCATGCTTTTTATTTTTGGAAAGTGATGTAAACATGTATGGCTGCACGTAGATGTGGTTGGAGATAATGCAACAGCTTATCCCTCCAACATACATGGGGCGTTCGTATCTCACGCCACACACAGTGATATATGGTGACATAATGGAGGTACAAAAGAAGTCCTACGTATATTACTAAACTTCTTCCACGAGTGGAAGTAGTAGGTTAAGTTGATTCATTTTTGGCTCTTAAAGCCGATGCATGGGGGCGCATGATCACGGAGTATATAGCATGCAAATCGTCCCTCTTCCAACCTTATGACTCCCGCGTAATGCCTTTTCAGAAGGATGGAGTTTGGCTTCTTCACCGGTAATGGCGAAAGAAGTGCGTCCTAATTAATTTATTTGTTCTGGTAGCCCTAAAGGAATCAAGTGCTAAGGCTTTTTCTAGTGCGGCTTTGGTATAGGGTTGTTGATGTAGAAGGTTCTCGTTTACCTTGATTCCACATTACTCAACCACTCCCCAAATAGGTGCAATCGCTGGAGTTTACATGTTGGTTAAAATGAGTGATCCACCTGCTAGGTATCCTTGATTCCAACAGGGCATGAGTGATACTTTTGTGAGCTTTTTGGGTAAAATGGGGCACCTAAAAATTACCAAACTATCTACACATGTGTTTTAGGATAAAACATTATGAAAAGGAATCAAGTTTTAATTTGGCCAATGATTTCAATACATCATCAAAAATCCTTTAAACTTTATCAAAAGATAAGTTCAATTAAAAGGAGTGATCCCCAGCAGAGTCACCACTGTGAGCGGACAAACTTTTTCCCGCTCGCGAGGACTGCATGAGATGCGTCGCACCAGGGGAAATATAACTGGCACTGCGAAGCATGCCGAGGGATTGATCCTTATTTTAGGCGTGATGAAAGCACTGATGTTGAAGTTGGATTTAAGTCCAATTTAGGTGTTAAAGGATAAGAGATTGAAATCCCATACTTAAAATAGAGTCGCCACCCGGTTCAGCTCAACCTGGAAATTTTGGTATGATTTTCCCACCAGGTGGTAGACCGTACCTTAAGTAAAGATTCCGAGTTTGGATGATGTTATCTATTTTTCATTGGGCCAAGTTAAGATATTTCATTCTTTCTTAATCGGTTTAATCCATCCTATTTATTTGTGTTTTTAGTTATTATATTGTTATCGTGTTTATCAAGTAAAAAAAGCAATAAATAAATTATTACAGTCATCCAAATAAATGTGGAAATTAAAATTATTACAAGGATTCCAAATCCTATACATTTTTCTATGCGATAAATGAAATACCCGAAGGCCTAGACATGCATCTAAACTAAATCTACCTGCACAAAATGGTTAGCATGACATATTGTACGAGATATATCATGAATCATGTATAGTTAGCAAACCAAACATGACCCGAGTTAGCATGAATATGACATATTTCATTTGCAATGTCATGAAGCCTGATTAGATGGCTAAAATGAGATTTGAATGGCGTTAGCGGGAAAATTCCATTTTTGACTAAATTTTAGACTTGATTGTTGTTTTAACCGGATTATTAGTGAAAATACCGCATGGTATGGGGTAGGGTCTATTTTTAGAAGACTCTAGACCTCCATCGTTGCATTATGTATCCTAGCTTTGAAAAAAAACTAGGTCAAAAATGAATGAAATAAAACAGCTATCCCGAAGGTCATGCCACCAGTAACATGGCTAATGCCGCTGGCATCATCAATAATGTTGCTTTGAGACTCAGGATTTTTACCTCTGGCCGTGAATCCACCTCTTCATGAACCAAGGAACACCTTCGGGGAGCTTGTAATGATGATTTGATAGTAAATTGGGTACTTAAGTCTCTAAGTTCCAATTTAGATTGATTTTAACTTAATGTCTACTGATTTTAAGCTTACAATCAGAGAGTTCAAAGAAGGAAAACCACGAAAAATGGATTAAGATCCTTTTTTCCTACCTTTTCTAGTTCTTATATCACTAGAACTAATTTCTCTCTCTAAAATTTCCTAAATTTAAGTTACAGGTTGTTCTTGTATTTCCCCCTCTTTAAAAACCCTAAGCTGTGTTTTTATAGGCAAATTGGGGCGGTCTTCGAGACCTTTTAGCCATTTTCACCGAAATGGCAAAAAAAGACATTTTCCCAAGGAAGAAGATGAAAGCTGTCTGCAGGGCCCGATTTGGCCATGCCACCAGTGACATGGATGATACTGCCGACGGCATGGGGTGATACCACTGGCGGCATCAGCTTTCAAAAAGCTGACTGCCAGTGGGCCTACAAGCCTGAAAAGCTGCCAAACACGGGTCAAAGGGGTCAAAGCGGGATTTTTTGAATTTTAAAGGGTATTTTAATGGGTATTTAGAGATTTATTTAATTTGGGTGTAAATCATCGGTTCAAGCTCCTAATGGATGCGTTATCGGCCACACTGAATTGGATTCTACCAAGAATAAAGTTCGCAAGGAACATTATATTGTAATAAAAATTCTAAAGAGAACTTTTATTATAAGGCATTAAAATTGGGTACACATCATCATTATCTCGCGAGAAGGACTGCAAAATCCCATGCTTACAGGCTGCCCCTCGGGAGATCACTGCTGCCATATGTTAGTATGATCGCATAAAAGAGCAAGGGATAGGAACGATACCTGATGGATGATTGGTTTGCCCCTTGGTCGGACTTATGCTTTGTGGAAAGGATGCCTCTAGGTCGGACTTGTGCTTTGTAGAATTATTGCCCCTTAGTCAGACTTGAGCTTCGCAGAGAGATTGCCCCTTGGTCGGACTTGAGCTTTGTAGAGAGATTACCCCTTAGTTGGACTTATGCTTTATAGATTGGTTACCCCTTGGTCTGACTTATGCTTTGTGGATGGTCGGAATTATGCTTTGTAGATTGGTTGCCCCTTGGTCAGACTTATGCTTTGTAGATTGGTTGCCCTTTGGTTGGACTTATGCTTTATGGATTGGTGGAGTGTAGTTTCTGCAACAAGCGACAAGTAAAAAGATTAGAGTGATCTTTAAATGATGTTTTTATTACTTGATCAATTTTGTGAAATAAAATTTTTTTTGCCCCTTTGATCAATAGTAAAAACATAATAATAAAATGTAGGAGGATTTCAGAAGTCTTGGATGATAGGACGATGGTTGAATCCAAAAGCTGCATGTACGGGGTCACGCTGCAATCTCGGAGGGGTGAACCTGAAGGCGACATGTATAGGGTCATGCAGGACCTTCAGTTGGCTTTCAAGGGGTGAAATTGAAGATCAGAATGTATAAGGTCATTTTGTAATCTCCCGTGATGTTTTAGGGGATGAATCCAGAGATCGGTATGTACAGGGTTATACCGTAATCTTCGATTAGCGAACAGGGATAAACTTAAAGATCAGAACATACAAGGTCATTCCATAATCTCTAATGATGTTCCAGGGGATGAATTTGAAGATCGGTATGTATAGGGCCATGCTGTAATCTTTGGTTAGCGAATAGGGGTGAACTCAAAGGGTGATATGTATAGAGACTATATTAGGGACCTTCAGTTGGCGTTCTGGGGTGAACTTGAAGATCAGAACATATAGGGTCATTTTGTAATCTCCAATGATGTTCTAGGGCATGAATTCAAAGATCGATATGCACAGGGTCATGCCGTAATCTCCAAGTAGCGTACAGAGGGTGAACTTGAAGATCAGAATGTACAGGGTGATTCTATAATCTCCAATGATGTTCCAAGGGATGAACTTGAAGATCAAAATGTACAGGGTCATTTCGTAATCTCCAATGATGTTCCAGGGGATAAATTTGAAAATCAGGATGTATAGGGTCATGCTGTAATCTCCAGGTAGCGTACAGAATGAGCATATTGGGTTTACAGTTATGGTTGTACCTATAAGGAATAGAATGAGAACAAGGTTAGACAGATTTTTAGATGACGCTTTTACTGCTTGATCGATTTTATGAAATACAAATATTTTTGCCCCTTCTATCAAAAGTAAAAATGTAAAGAAATAAAAGAGTTTTAGAAATCCTGGGTGCCGAGGCTGGAGCTGGGATTTGATCGATTCACAAAAGGAGGCGGAGAAATGCTTTGATGTCGCCGGCGACCTGAGATGATATCACAGGCGGTATAAAGTGATGTCATTGGTGGCTTTAGAGCCATGTGGCATCTTTGACCGATTAAAAGATTCAAAATTCAAACTAGAGGAGATGATATCACCGGCGGCATGGCTGGCATCACTGGCGGTATGGGTCGATGCCGGCGGCGGCATTGAGTGATAGTTTTAGATAAATTGACACTCCTCGAATTCTGTACAGTAGTTTTAAGAGAGTAAAACTCTCCTCTTTATACCTTTATAGAAACATCCATCTATTCCATTCTTCCTATTTTCTTCTTCTTTTCTCAAATTCCTTCTATAGTTTTTCTTTTAATTTCGATCATGAAGAGAATTGCAAAAGCTATCAAGGGATAGGCGCAAAGGCGAGGGAAAGCTTACCCGATACAACTGTAGATGGGTTAAAGCTTCTTCCGATTCCTGAGTCTTATGGCTTGAAGAAGATGGATGAGATGTATGGCTACACGATCAACTCTGCCATCTCCAATCTGACCCCGAAGAAGAAGAAACATCTTTCCTACATCCAGGCAACCCTACAAAACCTGAAATCTTTCATTTAGTTTAACTTTTGATTTTGGCCCTAGGCTCAAAATTATGCCATGATAGAAGTTATAAATGCAAAATTGATTGATTATAAACTGATATTGCATTCTTAGGTTCGAATTTTTATTGTCTCAAGGCCTAGAATTTGATTAATTTTGATTTTGGTGGTTTTGGAGTGCAGGGTGCGATTTTTAGGGCAAAACTAGGTTCTGCCCGCAGATATCGAGGTCACCGGCGGTATGAGCGAGGTCGCTAGCTACATCAGGCCTTGCAATAGGCCAAAGCAAGTGTGATGCCATTTTTGATCACGATGACATTGCTAGCGGCATAATCCACATCACCAGCGGTATGGATGATATCACCGGCAACATCACTTCCAGCAGAAGCGACATCTCTAACTTTGCAGCAGGAAATAGGAGCTAGAAAATGACCGGAGACTTATCTGTTTGTATCTAATTTTTACAAGAGGTATGGGCACCATCAGTGAGTGGTGGCACCATATTTTGGTGAAGGTCCCTGAACTCGCACTTGCCAATAACAACACGGGTTTTGGCGATGTGGCTCAGATTATGCCCATACTGATGCCAAAGCTATCCCTCTCGGCTATAACTACTTTGATAAAGAAGTGGTCTGAAACCATATATACTTTCGACTTCCTATTTAGGGAGGCAACCATCACTCCTTCGGATGTGGTGGCAGTGACCAAATTGTTGTGGATTAAAGAGGTTATCCATTTTGACGTTTACATGAAGAAGTACCATATACAGAGGCCGGTGGTGCAATGTGTGAAGGCATTGTTTGGTCTGAAGCCCACTTCGGCTATCTTATAGCGATCCACATGAGCGTTGGGCTAAGGAGGATGTGGTGTTTGAAGATGATAGGGATGCATGTGTCCGCTCCTTTGTAATCTCCCTGCTCACCGTGTTATTCTTCTGAATCACGGGGTCTAAGATCAACTACGGGTTGATTTTTGCCATGGAAGATGTGGCAAGCATCAAGAAGAAGAATTTTCCAATGGCTATCTTAGCGCAGATGTATCATGGGCTGGATGTGGGAGCCTGAAAGAAGGTGAGGGCTCTCTAAGTTAGCCATTTACTATTGCAGGTATACCTTCCTTGAAAGCACTTTGATTGACGTTCCCTATTTGGTGTGAACACTTTATTTGCCGTGGCTATTTTGGACTGATTTGTTGTTTACTTGTTTAGGCTTGGGCATTCGGGTATCAGATCCTCCCGCCAAGTGGGTTCTTAACTACCGTGCCTCCAGGTTCCCATTTTCTCGCTCGATGGTGCAGTGGTATTAGTGGGAAGGCCAAGTACTAGAAAAGCTACCAGGAGTCATTGAGGTTTGTGCGGTTTAGCTCGGAAAGTGATGCTTTAGCTTAGACTCCTGTTTTACACTTAAAGCAAAACATTAGTAAACAAAATACATTTATATATTTACATTATACTTACATTAGTTATTCAGTTGATTGTTGGTATAGCTTATCCTAGACCCGTTAGATGATCTGGACAACCTACTAGAAGTTGCAAGGGTCAGGAAGGAGGTGGATGATTGTCGGTTTGTGATTGAGTGCCCTCTATCATAGCAGTGGTATATAGGGGAGCAAGTTAGGGATTGGAGATTTGTCCCTATCGCCGCCAGGCTGGTGCCCGCTGATCCTTCCAAGGGTTTATGACGGCCCCATTTGGTGATTATATCCGAGGCTAATAAAGCTGACATTATCAAGGGGAATGGCCGAGTGATCCCTGGCGTCCCTGGTCTCTATAAGCAGCACCAGTAGTGCCTCTTGCCCCTTTGCCCTCAAATCAAGGATAATGATATGATCGAGTTCCAAAATAAGAAAAAGATAGAGGAGGAGAAGAGAAAGCTCAAAGGGATAGTTGATGTTGAGGAGGAGGACGAAGAAGAGGAAGAAGAGGCTGAGATGGAGGTTGATAAAAACATTGAGATTAAGCCCGAGGGAGAGGATAAGATAGGAGCAGATGTGGCTGGCAGGAGTGTGCCGATGTCCCGGGGGGCACCGTTCTTTTAAGGTATGATTACATTTATGTGCATGATTTGTAATTATTTGGGTTAGGAATGTTGCTTATGTGTGTTTTTCATGCTTTTCAAGAACCTATGAGGAAAATAGGTCGGGACAACCAGAGCGAAATGCAATACTATGGTGTACTAGAGGGGATAAATTTTGTGGAAGGGTGCCTGGTCAACCCGATTGAGGCCCAGTTCCTACTGATGAATTCCCAAGACGAGTTCCGTCCCAGGAACATAGGCCCGACCCGGCATGCTCCGATCTTCATGCCAGAGAGCACTACTTATGTAAAGCTTGAGAACATGATAATTGCTTTCTTGCTTACCCTTGGATGCGGTTGCTTATTGATTTGCTTTTTAGGTATTTCAGGTTGCAAGCCCAATAAGTGTGTCTCGAAGAGCAAAATTGTTCTCTGCCAATTGCTTATTGATTTGCTTTTTAGGTTTTTTAGGTTGTACGGAGCCACGTAGAGCAATTGGTAGAGAATAATTTTGCTCTTTGGGACGCACTTATTGGGCAATCGCTGCTTATTTAGGTACATTTCCTATTATGACATATTTATAAGAAGTGAAAGGCATGCTCTGAATGAAATGAATGATATGGGTTGTTCTTGCTTCTTCTGTCTACATGACTTCTTAGCCCTTTCCTTGGTAGATGCTGGTGTGGCTCAACGGAGGTATGAGGAGGAGACGGCAGCACTCCAGCATCGAGTGGGTGAGTTTGAGGGTCAATTGGAGGCTACTATCCAGGAGAGGAGGACCAAGCAAAATTTAGATAGCGGATACCCTGGGAGCACTAGCCGTAGAGGAGTGAAGATATTGGCTGGCCAGCGCCCACCTACTATGCTTGAGGAGTCTAATAGCATCCCAGTGACTGAGGGGAGAGAAGACGATAAGGTTGATGATTAGCTAGTAAGCCCGGTTGGCAGTGGCAAGCATGCCTAGATTCATACTTTCTTTTTGGCTTTTCATTTCGGATTTTAGTTTGTACCCTTGATACATTGGGGTTTGATTGGTTCTAAGATTTTGGATTCTGGATAATTTTAGTTGCATTTAGGTTTAGCGATGGGATATTTGAATGCTTTGTATCTCTGGGCTTTTTACTTTGAATAAAATGGATTGCAGTTAGACAGGTATTGGAATTATGTTATAGGGTTGTTTACAGATTTTTGCTTAGGTCTGAAATGATAAACATGCTTCTGATGCCACCGGGAATCAATTTCATGCCACTGGCAGCATCATTCATATCGCCGGGTGTATCACCTCAAAACCGCCCACACCCGCACCGCTAGTGGCATCAACTATTGTTGCCCAAATCAACCCATGTCGCCGGCAGCATCACCCATATCGCCGGTGACATCAACTGCCCGGAAACCCATATTCCGCCATTTCTTCAAATTCTGCTACGATAAGCCACACTCAACAGCTATGGGGCTTCCTAAAAGCCCTAGAAATATAGACTAAAGAAATTGGAGACTTCTGGTTTATCTTTTTGCCATCTTTACTCCTTTTTATTATGTTTTATTATCTTTTTCTTGTCTTTTTTTTGCTCTAACTTTTGCATAGACTGCCCCAAGGGGTTTTCAATCTATTGAGTCTTGCCTTAATTTTTACCTGGACCGCCCTTTTTGGGTTTTCAATCTAGCAGACTTATTTTGACTTTAGTATAGACCTAGATGCTTTCAGTCTATCCGAATTTTTTTTAAAGAAAGACGAATGAGCTCGGAGCATCCCAATTAAGCTTACTTATGGTGTTTCCTTCCCTTCGTCGCCAGGGATTCATACAATCACAAGTATAGAGATTTTAGTACAAAAGACACTTTTATCAAATGAATTTAATTTGAGTACAAGATATTGGCAATCATCCCCATTAATCGAACTCTTGGTGTTAACTAGCCTTCACAGATTTTCAAGTTAACATCTCACCGTTTTTCTCTCATGCCCTAATTTTTGTCTGAACCTCCCTTTTCCGGTTTTCAGTTTAGTGGGCGATATTGACTCATCCCCTAATTTTTGCATGCCCGATTTATGGGATACTAACCGTCGGGTGTCACCCTAATTTTTGCCTAATCAGTAAAAGACCAAAAGGCGGGTGATTATCATATTTATTTTTTGGTGTGCTGCTTTTCTGATTTATTTCATTTGTTTAGACCTGACAATGCTTAAGCCTATCCTGGTTGACTAGGTTAATGAACTCGCTCTTGTTCGTGCTCATGACTTTGATAGCCCTACGCATTTGGTATCATCTTTGGCCACACGATAACCTTCTCAATTTGATTCAAACTTTTTATTAACTTAGGTGTCAAAAGGTTCCAGACACTTCAATGCTGAGTCTATGAATCTTAGCAAGGGTATTAGGATCTAACTTGCTATTGTGTGCTCGATGAAATGGTAGCTTGTTTTGCTAGTTTACTTGGCAAGCTGATCGCGACTTCAGTTGTGCGCTTATCTTTATAGCTTATGGGGTAAAGGTGCTTGCTCTCATACTTTATGATCTTGGCGGTGGTTACCCTATTGGGACTAATCTTTGTTGCCCGAGGGGTTTGATGTGAGTTAATTTGTGTTAGGTGAAGATGTGTTTTTCTGCGAGTTTGGTCATTTCCATGGCGGTGACATCGGTGCAAGATTCGGCTACGGTGCTTATTTGATGGAGGTTAGGTTTCCTCAATCATTTATGCCCCCATGCCTAAAATGGCCAAGGAGCGAAGAAGTGTTGGAGAAGGTTTGAAAAAGGGAAAGGGGAATGTTCAAACTGAAAGAAATCTAAAGATTACAAATCAAGGCTTTTCATCCTCCATAGGTAGAGGGTCTTTGGTGTTGATGTCGGTGGCGAGCTGAGTCTCATTCTGCTTGGTACTAGGTGAGGTGTCTCTCACTTGACTTGACTCCCCGGTGAGGACCTCGGTGAACTGCTTCATGGCCTTGATCATCGAGTTCTTTGCTTTGATTTGACCATGTTTCTTTGTTAGAACTGTCATGGCTTTGATTATGGTGGCCATAACCTCCCTGGCCTCTTCATCGATTGACTCCTGTTCCTCATCACCGGAGCATGATTTTTCTTTTCCTTTGGAATAGATGGCCTTGATTAGTTCCTATAGCCTATTCCCTCATTTTGGTAACCCAGGATTAATCACACCAGTTTGGTCATCAAACTTTGGCAGGGGAGAATTCGCGTTGCTATGTGACCTTTTGGGTTCCACAAACTTCTTATCCCTTATCAAACATTGTATGGCATTGAGTAGGGCCTTACATTCATTAGTACAGTGACCTGGCAAGACATGATATTCACAAAAGTTTTTCCTTTCATCTCTCGTGGGGGGTTTCTACTCACGGACAGATTCGAGAAGCCCATCCTTTCTTAGGCCAAAAAATATGGCATTGAGAGGTAAAATCCATAGGTTTATGGTACCTGCAGGACTGCTATTCGGTGGGGTAGCAGAGGTTAAGGTTGGCTTTTGAGAGGTCTTCTTGCCCATCCCAACTTGGGGGAGAAGGATGCACTTGCTCTATCACCGCCAGTCAATGAGCGCATGTTAGAGCTCTTAGGAACTTGCCCTTTCTGA
Source organism: Euphorbia pulcherrima (assembly GCA_947683365.1). Classification (NCBI taxonomy): domain Eukaryota; kingdom Viridiplantae; phylum Streptophyta; class Magnoliopsida; order Malpighiales; family Euphorbiaceae; genus Euphorbia; species Euphorbia pulcherrima. The sequence continues at coordinate 52,197,212 of CANTUS010000003.1, forward strand.
TCATAATTAGCCACTATCAACTAATGTAAGAGAACTTCAAATTCGGGTGTCATGCTCGGAGACTGCACGATCAGGTCGTACTGAGGAGGTGTTGAGGTTACGGGGAGTATAAATTATGATGGCGTGACCAATGTCGGAGGTAAGATGCCAGAGAATGACGAAAGAATTGGACTTTGGGCTACTTCCCTTTGTCCGGGGTAAGTGGTTGGTGGTGATTACTAGAGTGCTTCACTATCGGGTGTCATGCCCGGAGATTGCATGACCTGGTCAAAGTTTTGGCTTTCTAGGGCTTTCTTGATGGACTTCTGTACAGCTTTCTAAACCAATTCCCGAATGATGTTTCGTAACTAATCCGAGTTTAGAAATTGGATGATAGCGATGTCGATTTCTAACCCAAGAGACGGAGGGTAAGTTGTTGTTTCTAAGGTGGAGGGAGGACCATTCTATTCTGTGGGCGAGGCAGAGTTATCATTGCGAGGAAAAAACATGGCTGGTTATGAAGGTCCAGATTTGGGAGGAAGACTGTTTGGGATTATGAACCGTAGGTCAGACCATGAATGGGTTGTAAATGGTATGGATGGTATGCATGCTGTTTGTTTTTAAAAAGCGATGTATGACATGTATGGCTCCACGTAGATGTGGTTAGAGATGATGTAGTGGGTTATCCCTCCAACATATATGGGATGTTTGTATCTCGCGCCACATATGGTGATATGTGGTGATGTAACGGAGGTACAAAAGAATTCCTACATTTGTTGCTAAACTTCTTCCACGAGTGGAAGTAGTAAGGGTGGGTTGATTCATTTTTGGCTCTTGAAGCAGATGCATGGGGGGAGCATAATCATGGAGTACATAGCACGCAAATCGTCCCTCTTCCAACCTTATGACTCCCTCGTAATGCCTTTTTAGAAGGCTTGAGTTTGGCTTCTTCACCGGTAATGGCGAAAAGAAGTGCGTCCCAATTATTTTATTTATTCTAGTAGCCCTAAAGGAATGAAGTGCTAAGGCTTTTTCTGGCGTGGCTTTGGTATAGGGTTGTTGATGTAGAAGGTTCTCGTTTACCTTGATTCCACGTTACTCAACCACTCCCCCAAATAGGTGTGATCGCAGGAGTTTACATGTTGGTTAAAATTAGTGATCCACCCACTAGGTGTCCTCAATTCCAACAGGGCATGAGTGATACTTTTGTGAGCTTCTCGGGTAAAATGGGGCACCTAAAAATTAGCGAACTATCTACACGCATGTTTTAGGATAAAGCGTTATAAAAAGGAATGAAGTTTGAATTTGGCCAATGATTTCAATACACATCAAAAATCCTTTAAACTTTATGAAAATACAAGTTCAAGTTTAAAAGGAGTGATCCCCAGCAAAGTTGCCACTGTAAGCGGGGGGGAATATAACTGGCGTTGTGAAGCGTGCCGAGGGATTGATCCTTATTTTAGGCGTGATATAAGCACTGATGATGAAGTTAGATTTAAGTCTAATTTAGGTGTTAAATGATATGAGATCGAAATCCCATACTTAAAATAGAGTTGCCACCCGGTTCAGCTCAACCTAGAAATTTTGGTACAATTTTCCCACCAGGTGGTAGACCGTACCTTAAGTAAAGATTCTGAGTTCGGATGATGTTATCTATTCTTCATTGGGCCAAGTTAAGATATTTCATTCTTTTTTAATCGGTTTAATCCATCCTATTTATTTATATTTTTGGTTATTATGTTGTTATCGCGTTTATCAAGGAAACAAAGCAATAAATAAATTATTACAGTCATTCAAAAATAAATGGGGAAATTAAAATTATTACAAGGCTTCCAAATCCTATATATTTTTCTATGCGATATATGAAATACCCGAAGGCCTAGACATGCATCTAACCTAAATCTACCTGCACAAAATGGTTAGCACAAATATGGCACATTGTACGAGATATATCATAAATCATGCATAGTTAGCAAACCAAATAAGACCCGAGTTAGCGTGAACATGACATATTTCATTTGCAAAGTTATGAAGCCCGATTGGATGGCTAAAATGAGATTTGAACTGCGTTTGCGGGAAAATTCCATTTTTAACTAAGACTCGATTGTTGTTTTAACTGGATTACTGGTGAAAATGTCACATAGTATAGGGTAGGGTCTATTTTCAGAAGACTCTGGACCTCCATCGTTGCATTGTGTATCCTAACTTCAAAAAATATACTAGGTTAGAAATGAACAAAATAAAATAGCTGTCTAGAAGGTCATGCCACCGACAACATGGCTGATGCCGCCTGCAACATCAATGATGTCGCTAGAGGCATCAGTCTGTAGGCAGGTTACATGGCTTTCTGCGTACCATAAAGAAAGGTTCCTACAAGAAAGTAAGGCCTCTAGGGAATGTGATGTCGCTAGCGATATTAGCGATGTTGCTGGCGACATGAGTGATACCATCGGTGACACCACTTGTCTCTAGCAACTTCAATTTCTTGCAGCAGTAGCAGGTAACGATCAAAAAATTACTGAAAACCCAAAAACGAATGCAAATCAATAAGAATCAGCACAAATAAGTAATATTAATGCCAAAGAGTTTTAAGACTTAGGATTTTTACCTCGGGGCCGTGAATCCACCTCTTTGTGAACCAAGGAACACCTCCGGGGAGCTTGTAATGATGATTTGGTAGTAAATTGGGTACTTAAGTCTCTAAGTTCCTATTTAGATTGATTTTAAATTAATTTCTACTGATTTTAAGCTCATAATTAGAGAGTTCAAAGAAGAAAAATGAGAAAAATTGGATTGAGATCCTATTTTCCTACCTTTTCTAATTCTTATCTCACAAGAAGTACTTTCTCTCTCTAAAATTTCCCAAATTCAAGTTGCAGGTTATTCTTATGTTTCCCCTCTTTAAAAACCCTAAGGTGTGTTTTCATAGATAAATTGGGGTGGTCTTCGAGTCCTTTCAGCCATTTTCACCGAAATGGCAAAAAAAGAGACTGTGCCAAGGAAGAAGATGAAAGTTATCTATAGAGCCCGATTTGGCCATGCCGCCGACGACATGGATGATACCACTGGCGACATGGGGTGATACACTGGCAGCATCAGCTTTCAAAAAGTTGACTGCCATCGAGCCAACAAGCCTGAAAAGTTGCCAAACACGGGTCAAAGGGGTCAAAGCAGGATTTTTTGAATTTTAAAGGGCATTTAGAGATTTATTTAATTTAGGTGTAAATCATCGGTTCAAGCTCCTACTGGATGCGTTATCAGCCACACCGAACAGAATTCTACCAAGAATAAAGTTCATAAGGAACATTATATTGGTAATAAAAATTCTAAAGAGAACTTTTTATTATGAGGCATTAAAATTGGGTATATGTCACCATCGTCTCACGAGAGGGACTGCAAAATCCCGTGCTTACAGACAGACCTAAGTAAGGAAGGACTTTCATGGGGCAGAGATTTAAGGCAGAGCCGTCATCCACTATGATACGTGGTATGGTCTTATTGAGAATCTCTATACGGATAAACAGAGCCCTTTTGTGGTCCTTCCTTTTGACTGGAAGATCAAAATCATCAAACACAATTTCCAGTACCTTCCTCGGAGGGATAGCCTCCCCGACCCTGGCTTATATTTCAACAACAGAGGTAGTTAGAGTAGCCTTAAGATCGAGCAACCGCTTAATTAGACCCATGTGATGCCCATTTAAATCAATGACCAGTTGTTAGATACTATAGCGAGCTTGGGTGTTCTTGAGTTGAGTGATAAGAGGATCAACCTCGAGGCTTGTCGGAACAGGCGGAAGCAAAGAAGGAGGCCTTGATGAGGTGCCTACCCTCTTAGGGATAGAATCCTGATTCAAGCGAAGATAACAGTCCTCAGCCTAGTACACATAGCCACTCCTAGTGATGTTGAGGACACTATCAAGCAAGATGCTATAAGTGGCTTGTGTCTCAAAAAGGTAGGGAGGTTCATAGAAATCTGAGGTTGGGTCTTGTAGCACGTACTTGCCTACACTGAAAGGGTCATCCCGGTCAACCTTGAATAGCTCTGCCAGCTTCTTGGCCATTGGATCATCCACCTTAAATAGCTCAACGCTCACTACCTTGCCCTCCTCGACCATTCCTTCCTCCTCACTAAAATAATCACCCTTTAGAACAAAGGCATCGACACTGAAGAGAAGTTCCTTTACGATTTTCATTCTCTTAACCACAATAGGTTGGGATCTGTAATTCTCCTTTTTAGGCGGAGATGAGTCCACTTGCATTTCCTGAACCAAGTTTACCCCTAGATTAGCTTGACTGATCAGATCAAAAACTAAGTTGGATGGGATGCCGGAACCTATTACTAGGACTAAATTATCTCTTCCTTGTCCCGGGGTGATTAGCTCAAAGATTGTGGCTTTGAATAAGCCAGAATTGATTATGCCCACCTTACTCCCGAAATTCGGCAAGGGATTGGTTATGGTGCTAGGAGCCTTTTCTAGTTCGATGATCTTCTCTTCACTTACTAAACATTGGATAGCTGAAAGTAGGGTTGTATAATTGTTGGTTTGATGGCCTGCTTGGACGTGGTAATTGCAGAAATTGTTCTTATCATTGAGTTTACATGGTTTATACTCATTGAGTGATTGGATATACCTAAATTCCCTTAAGCGTTGAAAGATAACCCAAAGTGGTAACTTGTATAGGTTGGCTTAGATAAAGGGAGGATGAGGAGGTTAGACTGTGATAAATATCGGCGAAGTTTGAGTGACTACAAGAGGGGCTATAGTGGGGGTTTGAGTGACTACCTGAACTATAGCCGGGACTTTGGGTTTAGCATGCGATGGAGGTGCAGGCTGGGTGTCATTATCTTTCTGTACCAGGGCTTTCCTGCCTATCCTGCTCACTCGTGCTCAATTTTGCATTCGATCTTCTTGGCTTTCTCATAAATAGCCTTGTAAGATAGGAAGGAGTCGGTTGCCATCTCCTTTTGGAGCACAAGAAGCGCTCCTTCTAAGAGCTTAACAATCATCTCCTTAAGACTAAGCTAAGACTTCATCAGAACTTGAGTTAGTGGTCGAAATACTGCTTGAAGGTTTCATTAGGGAAGTGACGGACTCCTTCAATGTGTTAGAGGGTTATCTCCATCATGGTATTGAAGCCATAATGCTTAGTCAGCACTTTTGAGAGAAGTTTCCAATTGGTGATAGTGTGATAGGGCAAGGTGTGATACCATTCAAGAGCAGGACCCCGAAGAGAGCAAGGAAACATTTCAGCTAGAATTTTATCACTCAACTTCTTTACTTACATTATATGTTCATACATAATAATATAGGAGGCAGGAGCTCCTGACCAATTATAATGTGCTATATTGGGCATAGTAAAGTTGTCGAAGACCTAATCTTTGCCCCGCTCAGGCTCCTTTCCTTGGCTTGAGTTGGCAGTCAGTACTTGATGGATATAGGCTTAAATCTTGGGTGTCATGCCCAGTGGCTGTGTGACATGGTCATTGATCGACTAGTGAGTGAGGGCTTCAGCCTTGGGTTACAAGTCCAGAGAATGCGTGACCTGGTCGTTGGTCTCAGAGGCTATCATCTGATGCATAAAGGTAGCTACTTTGGGTGTCACGCCTAGAGGTTGCATGACCTGGTTGCAGTTTGAGACAGGTGGAGATGGTGGAGGTATATCCAAGCAAGGATGGGTGACCAGCTGGCTACTGAAACGATTTTGGGGATAAGTTGTTCCCTTGAGAGTTATAACAGTTTTAGGAGGGGTGAAAGACGGCAGAGACTGGATCAGTTCGCTGGTAGAAGTTGGATACTAGTGGGTAAACACAGGTAGAACCAAGCTCTAAGTTAGGGGCCTCAGATTTTGAGAAACAAAATCGACGATTGACGGGGTCGTCGAGGTTTATAGAAAAGTAGAAGCTTACCTAAATTGGAATGGGCTTGCCATAGGTTGAGTTGATGCTGTTGGGTGAAAAGCGGGTGGAATTGATCTTGCCCTTATCGGGCCAGACAGATTTTGACCTGAACAGTTCTGTGTCTGAGCTTGTATGTCCGATTTAGAAACTCGATCAGAGTTCTTATCTTCTAGGGCCTGCCTGACGGCTGCCTGAATAGTAGCTTGCATGGAGGCCTGAAGCCTATCTTGGAATGCATCTGAGTTTACGACTAGTAAAGTCAAAATCGAGAGGTGGCTAAGATCCTACTCCTGAGGTGGGAGTGGGGCCTAACTGATCCTCAAGCAGAGGGATATTCTCTTTATTGTTCGGGAAAGACATGGCTGGCTGAGAGGAATTCTAACCTAACTAAATCTGCTCTGAATTTGGCTAACACTGGAATCGGTGTACGGAACCCCTTCAATCTTTGTGGTGACTAATGGGGTGAGAGAATGACGAATCAAATGGTGCTTAGGCCTTCTCCAAACAAGAGTGCAACGATAATTTCACCTCCTCCTAGCTGAAAGGGCAAGTAGCGGATCAGATCATGTATGGATTATGTAATGCCATGGATGGTGTGGATGGTTTTTGTCTAATAATCGATACGTGACATGATTACTCATATGGCTGTATGTAAATGATGTTAGCGATGATGCAAAGGCTTATCCCTCCAACATACGGGGGGCGTTCATACCTTTGATCACACATGGTGATTTATTGTGACTCAATGAAGATGTGAAAGAAGTCCTACAAATGTTGCTAAACCTATTCCATGAATGGAGATTGGTAAGGGTAATTTGATTTTGGGCTCTTGAAGCCGATGCATGAGTGATGCATGAGCACATAGCACATAACACACAAAATGTCCCTCTTCCGACCTTATGACTCCCATGTAATATCTTGCAAAAAGGATGTTGTGAGCACAGGATTTTACAGTCCCTCTCGTGAGACAATGATGATGTATGCCCAATTTTATTCTTCATTATAAAAATTATTTTGGAATTTTTATTACCGTCATAAAATTCTCTACGAATTTTATTTTTGAAAAAAATTAGTTTGGCATGTCCGGTGGTAGCTCAGGCCAATGATTTGCACCCAAAAAATAATCTAGTCCAAAATACCCATTAAAAGTAAAAACTAAACCCCAATATTCCAGTTTTTCCATCAAAATCACCTTTTACCGGATTTCCTCTCCCTTTCCCCGATTTCTGGCTTAAATTGTGCTTGCTTTTCAGACTTGTCAAGAAGGTGAGGCCACCAGCGGCCTCATCGATACCGCCGGTGGCATCATTTCCTCTACAGAACAGTTGTCTGCCTTTTTTGATTGATATCCAATGGATAATTGATGAAAGGCAATTTCTAACGAACTTTAGCCTATGTAAGTAGCAATTCTCAACCATTTCAAGGGTTCAACACTTCCACCTGTCAAAATCTTAAGGAGGAGATTTTGAGCATTTTAGCTAGTTCTAGTGAGATAAAGTTTAGAAAAGGTAAGAAAAGAGGATTCAATCCATCTTTTCCTAGTTTTTCTCTATTGAACTCTTTGATATTAGGTGCAAATTAAGTTTAAAAATCACTAAAAATAGGATTTAGAGACTAAAATCACCCCTCATTTCCCAAATCATCATTTGAGCTCCCTAAAGGTGTCATACGGATCATGAAGAGGTGGATTCACGGCCCCGAGGTAAAAATTCTGAGTCTCACAGCTCTTTGGCTTTCATTTTACTTATTTGCCGTGTTTATTTGTTGTTTTGTGCTCAGTTTTGGGTGTTTGGTTGCTTTTCAGCCAAAAATAGTTGCTGCAAGAAACTGAAGCCGCTGGAGGCATTTGAAGTCGACGGCGGTATCAACCATGTCGCCAGTGGCATTGTTTATACCGCCAGTGGCCTTATTTGCCCCCAATGGCCACATTTTCTTGTAGGATCCTTTCTTTATGGTATCCCAAATGTCATACAGCCTTCCCGTGTAAATGAGATCACCAGCGGCATCAGTGATGTTGTCGATGGCCTCATTCATACCGTCTACGATATAGAGTTCTGGACATTCTTTTTCATTTTATTTCGGAATCTCTACTTAAGTTATGGTCCAACCACCCGGTGGGAAAATCGTACTAAAAATTTCCCGATTGAGCTGAACCGAGTGGTGACTCTATTTTAAGTATGAGATTTTGATCTCGTATCTTTTGAGCATTAAAATATGCAAAATCATTTTCCAATCATATCACACTCATCCCCTGTCATTTAAAGAGGTCGGCTCGACCCGCCTGGCCCCACTGCCCCTTTGCGAAACATCGTCCGCTCACATTAGCAACTCTGCTGGGGATATCTGATCTCTTTAAACTTGAACTTTCCTTCATGAAGTTTAAAAGATTTTGATGATGTATTGAAATCATTGGCCAAATAAAACTTCATTCTTTTTTATAATGTTTTATCCTCACGAGTGTAGATAGTTCGGTAATTTTAGGTGCCATATTTTACCCAAGAAGCACACAAAGTATCACTCATGCCCTATTGGAATTGAGGATGCCTAGTGGGTGGATCGCTCTTTTTAACCAACACGTAAACTCCTACGATCGCACCTATTTGGGTAGTGGTTGAGTAACGTAGAATCATGGTAAACGAGAACCTTCTACATCAACAACCATATACCAAAGATGTGCTAGAAAAAAAGCCTTAGCACATCATTCCCCTTAGGATTACCTAAAATAAATAAAATAATTGGGACGCGCTTCTTTCGCCATTACCGGTTAAGAAGCCAAACTCCATCCTTCCAAAGAGGCATTACGCGGGAGTCATAAGGTTGGAAGAGGGACGATTCGTGTGCTATGTGTTCTTTGATCATCCACCCCCATGCATTGGCTTTAAGAGCCGAAAATGAATCAGCTTACTCTTACCCCTTCCACCTGTGGAAGAGGTTTAGCAACACACGTAGGACTTCTCTTGTGCCTCCATTGCTTTACTACATATCGCTATGTATGACATGAGGTACAAATGTCCCACGTATGTTGGAGGGATAAGCCATCACGTCATCTCTAACCATATCTATGTACAGCCATACGCATCACGCATCACTCCCAAGTAACAAAAGGCATGCATACCATCCATACCATTCACCAACCCGTTCATGGTCTGATCCGTGGCCTACCATTTCAGCTAGAAGGAGGCACACTGATCATCGCACCCCGGCTTGGAAAAGGATAGAACACCACTTGATACAACATCCTTTGACCCCGAGTGTCACCACGAAAGTCAAAGGAATTCCACACACCAATTCCAGTGGGGAGTCAGATTCGGAATAAGTTCAGTTAAGCCAAAATCCTTCTTGACCAGCCATGTCTTTTCCAAGAAATGAAGGGACCCCTCCTCTCGGGAATAGGATCCCAACCACCACCTGGTTTTGACTTTACCAGTGCTATGATGCAGTTCCTAAACTCAGACGCTTTCCAAGATTCTATCCAAACTATGGTTCAGGCAGCCGTTAAGTGAGCTCTCGAAGACAGGAATTTCGATCGAGTATCGGCATCTGATATTCAGGCCCTAAATGGTTCGGCACAGATGTTGACCAGTCTGGTAGGGGCAAGACCCATTACACCTATGTTTCAATCAACCCAACCCATGGCGATTCCAATCCAGTTTGGGCAGGCTTCAGGATTCTTATCAACTTCGACCTTTTAATCTAAGACCCTTCGGTCAAAGCTCCACTCCTCCGATATTCACTCACCAAAGCCCAGTTTCTCAGCCACTACCCTCATTCACACCTCCGTAGTTCATTGTAACTCCTAAAGGCACCACCTATCCCCAAAATCCTTTTGCCAGCCAGCTGACCATTCGCCCTCAGCTACCTCCAACACTCAATGACCAAGTCATGCAACCGCCGAGCGTGACACCTGAGGTAGCTGCTTTTGTTCGGCAAATGATAGCTTCTCAAACTGTCAATGACCAGGTCGTGCATTCTCCAGGTGTGACACCTAAAGCCTCAGCTATCTCTCGTAAATCGGTCAGCGACCAGGTCATGCAGTCTCCGAGCATGACACCCGAGATCCAAGCTTGCATCAACCGCCCCATCACTGATAAGAAATCTAAGAGGACAAATATTAGGTCTCCGATAATTTTACTATGCTAAACATGGCTCAATATGATGGCTCAGGAGCACCTGCCTCTTACATTATAATGTATGAAAGAGTAATGCACGTGAAGAAGTTAAGTGATAAAGTGCTTGCTGAAATGTTTCCCTGCTCCCTTGGGGTCCTACCCTTGAATGGTATCACACCTTGCCGCAACATATTGTCGCCGACTGGACTCTCATATCCGAGGCATTGAAAGTGTATTATGGTTTCAATACTATAATGGAAACAACCCTCCAGCATCTTGAGAGCCGTCAAATGCCCAATGAAACTTTTATGCAATACTTCAACGGGTGGATGTTGACTCAGGTCTTAATGAAGTCCAAGCTCAGCCTTGAGGAAATGATTGTCAAACTCCTCGAAGGGTCTCTCCCTCTATTCCGTAAGGAAATGGCTACTGATTCCTTTCTTTCTTATAAGGCAATATTTAAGAAAGTTGAGAAAATTGAGCATGAGGCAGAGCGTGAGAAGGTCAAGAGAGCGGGGAAATCGTGGTTCAGGAAGAATGAAGCTCAACCCTCAGCCCTGGTGCTAGCTAAGCCTAAAACACCGGCTGTAATTCAAACCATTTCTCACACCCCCGCTATGCCCCTCACTGTCACTCCAGCTCTATCAACGATTGCCACAATCCAGCCTCCTTGCCCCCCTTTTATTTTGACTAACCCTTATAAGTTGCCCCTACGGGTCATCTTCTAGCATTTGAAGGAAGCAGGTTTCATACAGTCCCTTTAGGAATACAAGCCACCTAGACCTGAAGATAAGAATAACTTCTGTAATTATCACGTTCATGTAGGACACCAAACCAATAATTGTAAGGCCCTACTCTCAGCAATTCAACGATTAGTTAGCCAAGCAAAGATCGCTGAATCGGATAAGGCTCCGACCACTATAAATAACCCTTTGCGGATTTCAGAAGTAAGGTCAGCATGGTCCAATCTGGATTATCCGAAGCCACAGTCTTCATTTTCCTTGCTCAGAGGCCGAATAGTAATAATTCTATCCTGGTCATCGGTTTGGGTCTACCATCTTACTCAATTTTTGATCTTATCAATCAACCCAACCCAGGAGTCAACTCCACTCAAGGAATGGAAATTAATCCAAACCAGCTAAAGCAAGAGAGCCGCAGCTCTAAACCATTCATGGCAAAAAGAAAGAAAGTTGAGGAGAAAACACTATTCAGCGTAGATTCCTTTGTTTTGAAGGAGAACTATTCTAATGAAGATGGGGAAATGGCTCAAGAGACCAAGGCCATAAGCACCAACTTATTCAAGGTTGATCATAATGACCTTTTTAGAGTGGACAAGTATGAGCTATAAAACTCGGATTCAGACTCCGAAGAGTAATAGTATTTATTTGAAATGCGAGCCACTAAGAGCGTCTTGCTCGATGATGTCCTTAATATTACCTAGAGTGGTCGTGTATATCAGCCTGAAGACCGATATCTTCGCCTAAGCAAAGACCTGATTCCTGGCAGAGTAGGAACTACTGCAAGACCTCCTTCTCCGCCTCCGCCTGTCCCTACCAGTCTTGAGGTTGACCCCCTCATTACCCAGCTGAAAAACACCCAAGCCGGATATAGCATCTGGCAACTGGTAATTGACTCTAAAAGGCATCACAAGGGTTTGATTAAACGGCACCTTGATATGAAAGCTAATTCAACCACCTCGGTCGTTGAGATGTGTGCCATGATAGGAGAAGGCATTCCCCTGAGAAAAGGGCCTCAGATTGTGTTTAACAGTTTTCATATTATGCTTAAGGGTAGGGATCAAAATAGGGCCTTATTCATCCGGATCCAAATTATCGATAAGGTCATCCCATACGTCATGGTGGATGATGGCTCCACTCTAAACCTGTGCCCTCTAAAAATCCTTCCTCATCTAGGACTGTCGGAGGACATGCTTGAAAGGTAGCATAGTTATTAGAGCTTATGATGATTTAAAGTGCAATGTAATTGGGACTTTTGAGGCAGAAGTCACTGTCAAAGGTGTGGCAAGCAATGTGCGTTTCACTGTACTTGACATTCCCGTTACCTATTCTCTGTTGCTTGGATGACCATGGCTCCATATTTTGGGTACAGTTCTCTCCACACTACACCAGAAAATCATGCTAATTCATGAAGACAGAATGATGACTATAGAGGCCGATCCCGCTTCCATTATGGCTGTTATGGAAGCCAAAGCTAATTTAGAAAAAGGCCTTTAGATTGCCATGATTAGCAAAGTTCAACAGCCCCTCCCTTTTGGCACAGCTACCTTCATGCAAGTATGGGTAAACTAATGAAGAAATCTATTTACAAGCCTGGCAGAGGTGGAGGAATACACGAATAGGGAATTATTGAGGCATTGGAGCCAAAAATCCTTATTCATGGAGCTGGATTGGGATATAAGCCTATCGCCGCGTCCCTTCTTGCTATTACCGCATGGTCACTGTTTGTGAAATCTAAGGTAAGAGGCCTTATAAAGGGGAGCCTGATCCAATCGAGTACGGCGGGAAAATGTAGCCCCAGCTTTGAGATCTTTAAAGATGTCTATGACTTTGAGACTAGCCACATGATAGTTTTAGCTGAACCCAAGCCTACTAGGCCTGATACGCCTGTCAATGTTGTTTCTAATAAGGCTAAGGGGAAAGGCAAAATGTATCCTGAGGATGAGTTTGAGGGAGGTAATGAAGAGTCTATCGATCTAGAAATTGAGAATGTTGTGGCGACCGTGATAAAAGCTATGGCACTACTGTTGAGGAAAGGCTGGAAGGGTACCGGGGAAGAAGACGTTATGACAACAATAGTAGGAAAACTCGCCAGGGCTCTTACCAAAAAGGCTGACTTGTCTGAAGGGCCATCACTCACCATTGCCCAAAAGACCGCTCTAGAGCATGCTCTGAGTGCCATTTTGACAGACGATATAGAGGACACTTCTTCTATCAATGTTGCTACTGAAGCCCCTCCGCCTATGGAGGAGGATATGAATGATGTAATTTTTAATATTTGTAATGTCTTTTATGCAAGCTACTTATAAGGCTTTTAATGCAATGAATAACTCCCGTTTTGTTTACTTGTTTGATGTCTTTCCTGATGGATCCATGCATTCACATAACAATATGCATAATGTTTTTGGCATTAGTGATACATTATTAAGTGAAATAAACCTAAGTACATATGACAATCCCAAAATGGTAACCATTTCCAAAGATTTAACTCCTGAGGAAAGAAGTGAGATCATAAAAGTGCTTAAAAATCATGTTAACACTTTTGCCTGGTCGTACGAAGACATGCCTGGGGTTGACCAATAAATTGCCGAACACAGAATCCCAACTGATCCTAAATTTTGACCTGTCAAGCGGAAACTCTGCCAGTTGAGACCTGAATGGGTAGAATAGGTTAAGACAGAGGTTTTAAGGTTGATCGAAGCTTGATTCATAGAAGTGGTAGAATTCCCAACTTGGTTGTCCAACATCATCCTAGGTCCAAAGAAGGATGGTAGGGTCCGAGTCTATGTGTATTTCTAAGACCTCAATAAAGCCTCACCAAAAGACCACTTCCCTCTCCCGCACATTGATGTCCTAATTGATAGCGCCGCCAGGCCGACTATGTATTCATTTATAGATAGGTTCTCAGGGTATAATCAGATTCTAGTTAATATTATCGGCAAAGTCAAAACAGCATTCATCACTTAATGGGGGGTGTATTGCTATAAGGTAATGCCGTTTGGGTTGAAAAATACCAGGGCCACTTATCAGCGAGCTGTAACTGCCCTCCTACATGACATGATCCATAAAGAAGTAGAAGTGTATGTGGACAACATGATTATAAAGTCCGCCACTCGAGAGGAGCACCCTGATGTTCTCGACAAGTTCATGACTCGCATTGAAAAGTATAATCTTCGCCTAAATCCAAAGAAATGCATATTTGGAGTTATCTCTGACAAGCTGTTGGGACCCGTGGTTAGCTATAAAGCGATTGAAATGGATCCAGATAAAGCTAAAGCCACCAGGGACATGCCTCCCCCTAAGACAAAGAAGGAGGTCCGATCATTTTTAGGGTCCTTATAGTATGTTAGTCAGTTCAATGCTTGCCTCACTACTATTTATGAACCCATCTTTAAACTATTAAAGAAACAGTAACCCGTGGTATGGAACGATCACTGCCAAGTAGCATTTGATAGAATCAAGGCATACCTTGTCGATCCACCCGTCTTGACACCCCATATCCCAGGGAAACCACTCATCCTTTATCTGGCCATTGAGGAAACTTCAGTCGGGGCCAGGCTTGTCCAAGAACATGATGATAAGCGCGAACATGCCATCTACTACTTGAGCAAGAAGTTGTTAGATTATGAAACTCGGTATCCGATTGTAGAAAAGACCTATACTACCATGGTTTGGCTCACTAAGAAGTTGCAATAATATTTCCCATCTTATCGCGTCCAAGTCGTGGCCAAGATTGATCCAATGAAGTTTCTTTATCAATCCCCCACTCTGGCCAGCAAATTATCCCGATGGCTACTTCTCATGTCTGAGTTTGACATTGAATATATAACCCGAAAGGTCATTAAGGGGTGGGCTGTAGCAAAATTCCTGGCTAATCAACCCCTCTACTCTGACTATAAGGAAAATTTAGAGTTTTCTGATGAACAGCTCGCCTTTGTTATAACCCTTGACGATGTTTGGACAATGTACTTTGATGGCGCTGTGAACCGCCGGGGAGCAGGTCTCGGGTTCATCATTTTCACACCAGATAATGAGATAATATCATTGTCCAAACGTTTAGAATTTGCTATCACCAACAACGGTGCTGAATACGAAGCTTGCCTGTTTGGCCTTGAGGCTCTTCTTCAGGTTCAGGCCCGCCGTGTATCCATCATCAGAGATTCGGCTCTGGTTGTCTGTCAGGTTATTGGAGATTGGAAAATTAAAGAAGAATCTCTCCGTCCTTATGTTGAGGCTATCCGAGAATTATTTGAGAAATTTACCTCTTACTTGTACCGCCATGTCCCTCGAGATGAGAATTAAATGGTAGATGCTCTCACCACTCGCATCTATATAGGAAGGACCCCAATAGCAACCTAGCCACCCTTTGATTTTGCTGTCCACCAAGACCCCATATTATGTTCAATCAGCTCCTCCAATCCTTACCATTTCGTCCGAACCTTGTTGGTACTCTAACAACGTCCTATTTCTTCAGACTGGACAATACCCTACGGATTCTTCTGACTCGGACCGTACCACCCTATGATGACTCGCTATCCAGTTTCATATTATGGATAATGATCTATTCAAGTGCACCGGCGACGGCCTACTTCTCCGTTGCATCATTGACTTTGAGGCTTAGATTGTAATGACCCAAGTCCATACCGGTGACTGTGGCCCTCATATGAACGGCCTTGCTCTCGTAAAGAAAATCCAGCGGTTAATCTATTTTTGGCTCACTCTCACAGCCGATTATATTGCCCAAGTCAAACAATGCCACCAATGCCAGGTTTATGGAGATATGCAGCATCTGCCACCCACCAAACTCCATCATTTATCCACCCCTTGGCCGTTCTCGGCATGAGGGATAGACATAATTGGTGAAATCCATCCTTCTTCAATAAACGGCCACAAATTCATTGTGGTAGCAGTAGATTACTTCTCAAAATAGGTGGAAGCCGAATCCTTCACCAATGTCACCGTCAAGCAAATGGCCAAGTTTATAGAGAAGCACATCTTCGCTCGGTATGGGCTCCCACTCCATATAGTCTCAGATAATGGAGTACAATTTAAAGGAGCAACTACTTCTCTAATTGAGAGGTATGGGATCGAGCACCATAGATCTTCTCCATATAGACCATAAGCCAATGGAGCTATTGAGGCAGCCAATAAATCGGTAAAAATGATTCCTTCTAAGACGATAGCCGGTTACAGGGATTGGGCAAATAAGCACATTTCGCTATCTGGGGATATCGCACCAGCATATGTACCCCGACGGGCCAAACTCCGTTCTCCCTGGTCTATGGGATGGAAGCAGTCTTGCCAGTTGAAACTCAGGTGACCTCATTAAGAGTCGCTCTAGAGGCTAAATTAGAAGAATCAGAATGGACTCAGGTGAGATTTGAACAGTTGAACATGATGGATGAGCAAAGGTTAAAGGCCCTCGATAACCTCTAGATGTACCAACAACGTATGGCTCGGGCATATAACAGTCGGGTAAGACATCAGAAGTTCCCCATGAAGGCTGGCGATCTGGTCCTTAAGCAACTAAAACATTCTACCACTAATGCGAGGGATAAATTCAGGCTAAACTGGGAAGGACCATACGTAATAAAGAAGCTGCTTAGCAAAGGGGCAGCTAAGCTTATGGACATGGATAGGAATGAGTTCGTATATCCCGTAAACCAAGACAGGCTTAAGCGTTATCATGTTTAATTCAAAAGAAATAAATCAGAAAATTGGCACACTAAAAAATATATGCGTAATAATTACCCGCCTTTCAGTCTTTTACTGATCGGGCAAAAAAAAATTTAGGGTGATGCCCGATGATTGGTATCCTATAAACCAGCCGTGCAAAAATTAGGGGATGAGACAAAACCGCTGGATTGAAAACCCGAAAAGGGCGATCTAGGCAAAAGCTTAGGTATGTGACCAAAGAGCGAGTGCCTTCTAGAAAACCGATCTAGGCTAGTTGGCACCGGGAGTTAAATCAATGGGAATGTCCACCAAACATCATGTACTTTATTTTATCTCGATTAATAAAAGTTTCTCTTTTGTTGAAATCTAAATGCTTATACTTTTGTGCATCCTATATTCATAAGATTAAGACAACTTCAACAAGCCTTGGACAGGAAAGGTCTGATAGTCCTGACAAAAGCAAGACTCAAATCGAGCTTCTCGCATCATCGTCACAGTACCTAGAGATCTGCCTCGATGTGCTAGTAGAAGAGGGCTCCTCTCCTCACTCCTTATGTTCCCCCATAAAACGGGCCCGTGACCACTTTCAATGGGTCGGCAAGTCTCTTATCTCAGCAAGCCATCCCCTGTAATATGCATCAGTCTCGATGGTTTCTATGTAATCATAATCTAGAATCTCAAATACAGCCTCCCTGGACCACTTCTCTCGAATATAGTTGACCCACCTAGCTTTGTAAATTCCAATCTAGTTGTGGGGAAGTTTGATTAGGACTCTTTGCCTCTTGCCATACTGACGGCACAATCGGTAAGGGGTATAAAATGAAGATTTCTTCAGACCTATCAATTGAACACATGCTCCCCAAGATTCTACAACCACATCCTGAATTCTCCATCATGGACTAACCCACTGAACCTGCGTGTCAGTATACCCCCTCAAAATAAGCACCCAATCATCATATGTCAACTCATCGAAATTAGCCCGCATAAGCCCTCTCTCCCTCAGATGGACGGGAAGATACTTTTTTGGATTCTCTCATGGCGCCTCCCTCAACTTAAGCTTCTCCATCAGGCATACCTATAATTCAAAACTCAGGTAAGGATTGGGGAAGGAAATGTGCGGAATCGAAAAGAATAAAAAGTACCTCTAATAATATGAGCTGATATCCGATAAGTGGCGGGTCAATAGAAGCAGCATCCACGTTCAACAAAACATCGCCCAATCCCACAGCCACGGGAGAAGCCCCTGTCGACATAGGGCTGATGAGTGAAATTAGCCTGAGCGGGGCAATCGGGCTCACTCCGCATATAAACTCTGCCATGAGTAGCAATGCCACCATGAATGGCCAAGCAGGGTAGGATCGGGGCGCTCAACGACACCACTCTAGAATCGCTCTGAGCTAAAACCCAGGTTTGTTAGGCAACTCAGACAGAAATGGGTCCATGGAATCCAAATTCCATAACCCTCAAGGAATTCCATCTATGCCAAAATGAAAGTCCGACAGTGCCAGTGTAACGCGTTTAGGACACGGTGTCCCTAAAATAGCGTGAAATTCTTTGAGCAAGGGGCAAAGCTCGAACGATAAAAATCAGAAAATGTGGTCCATTGGGTCCCAAAAAGATAGTGCCGCTCGAAGAAATTTAAGGCTTACAGGCCATGCCGCAACATATCAAAACCCCTAAAGCCTGAATTTTTCAAGCCTCTTCCAGTCTACATTCCCCAGACTCTGCAGAAAACCCTGTAGCTTTTGATTGTGGATTGCTATGATAGGAATTGACAAAATAGTTAAAATCAGATTACTGGAAAACTGATACCGCCAGTGATATGAGTGATGCCGCCGGTGATATAAATGATGCCACCGGCGATATGGATCAGATTGGGCAATATCAGATGATGCCATCGGCGATATGGATTTTCAGACAGCCCTATATATATTATTTTAGCTGGATGATTTTGGGCGATATGGGTCATGTCGCCGGCGGCATAGAGTTAATTTTCCAGAGACATCAAAAGCATTTTTTCCATTACAGACCTGTGCGAAACTTGTAAACAATCTTGTAACCCATTTCCAATGCCTTTCCAAACAACGAACCATTCTTATTCAAAATAAAAAGCCCGAAGGCACAAACCATCCAAAAATTCTGAATGTCTAGACCACGAAAAAAAAAACCCAACAATAAAACCAAATTATGCCAACCCCAATGTATTAAGGGTACAAACAAGGAAATAAAAAAGCAAAATGAAAATGAAAAACTAGGCATGCTCGCCACTACCGGCCGGGCGAGATGAAATGTCTTCGAGGCTCACAAGCCAGTCATCAACATCATCCTTTTCCCTTCCCTCTGTCATAGGCACACTGCTAGACTCCTCAACCGCGGCAGGCGAGCGTCGGCTGGCAGACATCTTAACCCCCCTACGACTGGTACTACTAGGATGCGTACGATCCAAATTTTGCTTGCTTCTCCGTTCCTGAACGGTAGCTGCCAGTTGACCCTCAAGGTCACTCACACGATGCCATAGGACTGCAGTCTCCTCCTCGTACCTCCGCCAGGCTACATCAGCATCTAACAAGGAAAGGGCTAAGAAATGCTGCAAACCAGAGAAAACATCAACAATGCATATCATTCATAGCATCCATACATGCATCTTATCTTAACATAGGCATAAATAGGGAATGTACCTAAGCAAGGAGCGACTGCCCGATAAGTGTATCCCGAAGAACAAAGTTGTTCTCTACGAGCTGCTCCACATGGCTCTGCGCCACCTGAAAAATCTAAAAGGCAAATCATTAGACACCCGCATCCAAGGCTAAATAAGAAAATAATTACCAGGCCTTACGTAAGTATTATTTTCTGGCATGAAAATTGGAGCCTGCCGACTCGAGCCTATATTCCTGGGGAGGAACTCGCCCCGAGAATTCATCAGCAGGAATGTAGTTTCCATCGGGTTGACCAGACGTTCCTCCATGAAGTTTATGCCCTTCGGTACACCATAGTACCGTGTCCCACTTTGGTTATCCCGGCCTCTCTTCCTCGCAGGTTCCTGAAAAACACGAAAAATGCACATCAGCAACATTCCTGGACAATTATAAATTATACACATACACGCAATCATACCTCAAAAGAACGTTGTCCCCCTTGGGACATTGGCACACTCCCGCCGGCTACATCCTCGCCTGCCTCGTCCTCCCCCTTAAGCTCGATTTCAACATCACCTTTAAGCTCTTCATCTTCGTCTTCTTCCTCCTCAATGTCCACGATGCCTTTGAGGCACCTCTTCTCCTCCTCCAGCCGCTGCTCATTATGATACTCAATTGTATCATTCCTATGGATACGGGGACATAAGGGGAATAGATGCTGCTGGTGCTGCTCGTAGAGGCCGGGAGCGCTAGGGATCACTCGATCATTCCCCTCAATATAATCGGCCTTGTCAGCCTTGGAAGTGATCACCAAATAGAGCCACCATAAGCCCCTAGGTGGATCAGTAGGCACTGGTCTATCGATAATCGAGATAGACCTCCAACCCCGGATATGATCGCCTAGATACCACTGCTAGGACAAAGGACACTCCATGACGAACCGACGGTCGTCCAACTCCCTCCTAACCCTCGCAGCCTCTGCCAGATTCTCCACCCAGTCGAATGGATCCAGGACGAGCTGCACCAACCATCAACCAAAACAACCAATATAAAGTCATAAACACTTTTGTTTTATTCTAAAGTGTAAAAATGAGAACTAATTTAAAAATCGCATACCGAGCTCAACAGTACGCTCCTCAGGACCTCCCGGTATTTTGTAGGGTACTTGGCCTTCCCGCCAACACCCCCGCACCAGCGGGCGAGAAAGTGAGACCCTAGTGGCACGGTCTTCTTAAACTCGACCTGCGGGAGAATCTGGTGTTCAAAGGCCCAGGCCTGCACAAATAACAACCAATCAGTTCAAAAAGCATCAACAATAAATGAAACGCCCATAATCAAGGAAAATACTTCCAAAGAGATATACTTGGAGTAGTAGATGGTAAAGGCAAAGGGCTTTCACCTTCTTCTGGGCTCCCACGTCCAGCCCATGGTACAGCTGAGCTAAGATAGCCCTCGGCTAATTCTTCCTCTTAATGCCCGCCACATCCTCCACTTCAGTTATCAGCATATAATTAATCTTGCTCCCTGAGATTAGGAAGAATAGTATGGTGAGCAAAGAAATCACGAAGGATCGGACACAAGCCTCCCTCTCATCCTCGGGGACTACATCCATCTGGGTCTAGTTTTGGTGCAACTCACTATAAGACAGCCACCCAGAAATGGGCTTCAGACCAAACAGCTCCTTACCCACCTCACCATGGGTCTCTCAACATGGTATTTATCAATGTAAGCATCGAAGTGTATGACCTCGTCCGTCCAAGGGAGACCGTTCATAGCTACGACATCGGAGGGTATAATTATAGCTTCCCCGAAAGAGAAGTGGAAAGTATGGGTGGTCTCAGACCACCCCTCGGTTAGGGCTATCACTGCTGAATGAGAAAGCTTGGGCATTAGCATTGGCATAATCCGGGCCAACTCTCCGAATCTTGTTTCATTGATGGCAAGCACAAGCTCGGGGTCTTTCTCCGAAATATGGTGCCCCCACTCACCAATGGTGCCCATCCCCCCTATGTAGGTTAGTTCATATGGATCCAAAATCAGAAACAAAATAGATAAGTCCTGCATATTTTCTCACCACTGAAATTTGATAGAAACCTGCTGATGTTACTTCTGCTAGCGGCATTATCCCATACCGCTAGCGACATGGATGATATCGCCGACAATATCGCTTCAAATAGAAGTGACATCAGACTTCCTTGGGCCCTTTGGCAAGGACTAATGCCACGAGTGACATCATTCATGTCATCAGCGACATCACTACCTACGGGCAGAACCTGTTTTTTTTCCTAAAATCGTACCCATTGTGCCAAAACCATAAAAATCGCAATCAATCAAACAATAAGCCTGAAAATGGTAAAAATCAAACCTAAAGCATACAATATTAGTTTATAATTAGCCTACTTCACACTTGAGACTCCTATCATGGCACAATTTCAAGCCTAAGGCCAAATTAAAATCCAACCCAAAAAGAGGAGATTCGGATTTTACGTGATTACCTGAACATAGCAGAGGTCCTTCTCCTTCTCTGGGGTCAGATTGGAGATAGGAGAATTGATCCCATAGCTATACATCTTGGTCATCTCCTTCAGGCCATAAGCAGTAGGAATATATAGAATTTTCAATCCTTTAACGGCGGAATCGGGCAGGTCCTCCCTAGCCTTAGTAGATTTACCCTTGAAAGCCTTGGCGATTCTCTTCATGATTTGAATAACGAAAGAGAAATTATAGAATTTGGAGAATAAGGTGTGAAGGGGTACGGTTTTCTAAATAAATAAGGAAGAAGGGAGTTTTGCTTCCTTTTAAACTACCGCGCGGAATTCGAGGAGTTTTAATTTATCTGAAACTGTCAAGCGATGCAGCTGGCGACATCGCTCCATGCCGTCGGTGACATTGCCTCCTTCAATTCAAATTTTGAAATTGTTTGACCAGTTAAAGCTGCCACGTGACACTCATGCCACCGGCTGAATCGTTCCATACCGCCAGCGATATCACCATCCTACCGGCGACATCGCTCCTCCAATTTAGATTTTGCATAAGTCCAACCAAAGGACAATCACTACACAAAACTCAAACCCGACTAAGGGGCAACCAATCTATAAAACAAAAGTCCGATCAGAGGATAATCTCTCCACAAAGCATAAGTCCGACCAAGGAATGATCACTCCACAGAGCATAAGTCCGACCAAAGGGCGTCCTCTCTACAAAGCTCAAGCCCGACCTAGGGGCAATTTCTCCACAAAGCATAAGCCCGACCGAGGGGCAACCAATCTACAAAACACAAAACCAAACCAAGGGACAAACTCCCAATAAAGAATAGTGCGACCAAGGGGAAACCAATCTCTTCATAGTGAAAGTCCAACCAAAGGACAATCACCCTTTAAAATATAAGTCCGACCGAAGGGCAATCTCCTCAAAGTGAAAGTCCAACCAAAGAACAATCACTACACAAAACATAAGCCCGACAGAAGGGCAATCTCGTTAAAGTGAAAATCCAACCAAAGGACAATCACTACACGAAACTCAAGCCCCGACCAAGGGGCAACCAATCTATAAAATAAAAGTCTGACCAAGGGACAATCTCTCCACAAAGCATAAGTCCGACCAAGGGATGATCACTCCATAAAGCATAAGTCCGATCAAAGGGCATCCTTTCCACAAAGCTCAAGCCCGACCAAGGGGCAATTTCTCCGCAAAGCATAAGCCCGACCAAGGGGCAACCTCTCTACAAAGCACATGGTCTGACCAAGGGGCAAACCAGTCACCCATCAGGTATCATTCCTATCCCTTGCTCTTTTATGTGATCATACTGACTTGTAGCAGTAGTGATCCCCCGAGGTGCAGCCTGTGAAGACGGGATTTTACAGTCCCTCTCGCGAGACGATGATGACATATACACAATTTTAATGCCTCAAAATAAAAGTTCTCTTTAGAATTTTTATTACCAAAATAAGATTCCTCGCAAATTTTATACTTGGTAGAATCTAGTTCGGTGTGGCCGATAACGCGTCCGGTAGGAGCTTGAACCGATGATTTACACCTAAATAATAAATATCTATTAAAATATTATTAAAAGTTAAAAAGATGCCTTCCCACCCACTATTAAACCACTTTTCATGACTTTTTTGGCTTTTGGGCCCGTTGGCTGTCGGTATGCTTGAGGCTGATGCCACCAACGGCATCGGCCATACCGTCGGCGGCATCACCATACCACCGGTGACATCAACCATACCGCCGGTGGCATCACCATGTCTCCAGCAGCATGGCTTGAAACAGGTCCCTCCATAGACAGCCTTTCGACCACTTTCGGCGGAATTGATCAAAAAGGCCTAAAAAAGCACCCCATTTCACCTATAAAAGCACACCTTGAGCTGCATTTTAGGAGGAGGAATGGGAATGTTAGGATTTTAATGTGGGGATAGATTTTAGTGAGATAAGAATTAGAAAAAATAGAAAAAAAAAAAAAGGATTCCGATCCATTTTTCCTAGCTTTTCTTCTTTGAATTCTCTGATTGTGAGTTTGAAATCAGTAAGTCTTTAAGTAACTTAATTGGATATAGAAACTAGAAGCACTTAAATTTACTGCTAAATCATCATAACAAGCTCCCCAGAGGTGTTTCTTTCGGTTCACAAAGAGGTGGATTCACGGCCTAGAGGTAAAAATCCTGAGTCTCATAGCTCTTTGGCATTAACATTATAGATTTATGTTAAATTTCATCAATTTATATTCATTTTTGGGTTTTTGGTCATTTTTACTACCACCACTGCTGCCTACAAGCTGATATCGCTGGTGATATAATTAATGTCGCCGGCGGCATCAGCCATGTCGCTAGCAACATCAGTCATGTCGCCGGCGGCATCAGTTGTATCGTCGGCGATATGACTTTTTAGATAGCAGTTTTATTTTCATTTGTTCCCGGATTAGCTTATTTTTTGAAGCTAGAACATATAATGTAATGAAGAAGTTCAAAACCTCTTGAAAACAAACCCCACCCCGTAATGTATGGGTATTTTCACTTATAATCCAGTTAAAGGAACGATTGAGCCTAAAAATTGGTTAAGAATGGAATTTTCTCGAAAATGCCATTCAAATCTCATTTTAGCCATCCGATCGGGCTTTATAATACTGTAAATAAAATACGCCATATCCGTGCTAACAATCTTCTGCAGGTAGACGTATATCAAACATTCAGCTTTTTTATTTATTGCATAGAAAAATGTATAGGATTTGGAATCCTTGTAATAATTTTATTTTCTGCACTTTTTTTATGGCTGTAAATATTTTATTCATCGCTTCAATTGCTTGATAAACGCGAAAACAACAAAATAATTGAAAACACAAATGAATAGGATGGATTAAACCGATTAAGAAAGAATGAAGTATCTTAACTTGGCCTAATGAAAAATAGATAACATCATCCGAACTCGGAATCTCTACTTAAGGTATGTTCTAACCACTCGGTGGGAAAATCGTACCGAAAATTTCCAGGTTGAGCTGAACCGGGTGGCGACTCTATTTTAAGTACGAGATTTCGATCTCGTATTTTTTTAGTATTAAAATATGTAAAATCATTTTCCTATCACATCACACTCATCCCCCGTCATTTAAAGAGGCCGGCCCGACTAGCCTGGCCCTGCTGCCACTGTGCGAAATGTCGTCCGCTCACAGTGGCGACTCAGCTGGGGACTTATCTCTTTAAACTTGAACTTAAATTTTTCAGTTAGTTTAAAGGATTTTGATGATGTATTGAAATCATTGGCCAAATTAAAACTTCATTCTTTTTATAACGTTTTATCCTTACGCGTGTATATAGCTCGGTAATATTAGGTGCCCCATTTTACCCGAGAAGCTCGTGCAAGTATCACTCATGCCCTATTTGGAATTGAGGATGCCTAGTGGGTGGATCACTCGTTTCAACCAACACATGAACTCCTACGATCACACCTATTTGGGGAGTGGTTGAGTAACGTGAAATCCAGGTAAACGAGAACCTTCTACACCAACAACCCTATACCAAAGCCGTGTTAGAAAAGCCTTAGCACTTCATTCCTTTAGGACTACCGAAATAAAGAAAATAATTGGGATGCATTTCTTTTGCCATTACTGGTGAAGAAACTAACCTCCATCCTTTCCAAAGAGGCATTACACGGGATTCATAAGGTCGAAAGAGGGACATTTTGAGTGCTATGTGCTACGTGCTCATGCATCACCCATGCATCAACTTCAAGAGCAAAAAATCAATCAACTTACCCTTGTCGATCTCCATTCAAGGAAAAGGTTTAGCAACATTCATAGGACTTCTTTTATACCCCGTTGAGACACAATATATCACTATGCATGATGAAGGGTACGAATGTCCCATGAATGTTGGAGGGATAAGTCGTCGTATCATCGCTAACCACATCTACGTGCAGCCATACATTCTACGCATCCGTTATTAGACAAAGGTCGTTCACCCCATCCATCGTATCACAAAATCCATGCATAATCTGACCTGCTACCTATTATTTCAGTTAGGAGGAGGCAAAGTTATCATCGCAACCCAGTTTGGAAAAGGCTTGAGCACCATCTAATTCGTCGTTCTCTCACCCCGGTAGTCACCACGAAAGTCGAAGGGGTACCGTATACTAATTCCAGTGGGGAGTCAGATTCAGAGCAGATTCAGTTGGGTCAGAATTCCTCTCAGCCAGTCATGTCTTTCTCGAACAATGATACAAAAATCTCTTGTGAGCATGGGCTTTTTAGTGACCCGCGGAATGATGATGACATTTTACTCTGACCAAATATTTAGCCTGTTATTCTATTATTTCGGAATCAAATTGCGTTTGGCAAGAATTCTCTTGACGAAGTTGGTATTTTAACCGCATCATTCCCTTTAATTGGTTAATTAAAATAGGTGCTTTGAAAATTAAAAAAATAATTAAATAATAAAAATAAAAAATAATAGTAAAGAAAAAGTGTCCTGCCCTCGCCGGCGCCGCCTTCCGCTGCGGTTCCACCACCGGAGAGCCGAGATGCTTCGGCGGGTGGCGAGACGATAGGGAGGCGTGCGAGATGTGCCCCCATACGCGTCTCTCGCCGCGCTCCCGCGGCTTAGCACGCGTGGTCACGGAGTGGCCACATCGCCGAGATGTGGCATTGCACCGCGAGATGATGCATTAGCATCGGCATGAGGCGTCTCACCGCGCTGGAGTAAGGTGAGACGCTGTCGCTATAGCGACTTTGCCTGAGACGCTGCGCGGGCTCTGGCTTTCTGTCGCCAGTCCGTCTTTCTCTCTCTAAATTTCAGATTCACTTTATTTTTTTCTTGGAATCTTTGAATTTTCAGGGACTAATTGAGTTATTTGGAGTGAGTTAGGCCTATATAAACCTATTAAATCATTATTTCAAGACTTTTTGCCAAAATGAATATTTAATTCATCATTTAGAATTTTCTAGGTTTTAGAGAGAGAAAGCCATTTAAACTTAGGAAATGTGATTAATTTGGATTTCAAATGTTTATTTAACTTAATCTTTTAGCTTAATCATTAAAAATAATTTGAAATCTTAAGTTAAAACGGGCTTAAATAGGATTTAAAGACTTTTTCTCATAAAATCACTAAATTCTGTCACAAAGTTCGTCGCTATTTTCGTCACTGTTTCATCAGATTTCGTCACAAATTCGTCACAAAGCTTGCCAAACGACCGGTTCGAGTCTCAAAACGTGGATTCACGGCCTCTAGGTAACGAAACTGAGTTTCAATCTACTTTTTATTCATATTTGTTCATTACTCGGTTGTTCTTGGTTATTATTTCGGACTTTTTGATGTTTTCCCGAGCCAGATGCTCCAGTGAGTAGGGATGTCAATGGAGCGGGGCGGGGGCGGGTGATATATCCCCCGCTCCGCACCCAATAGTTTTCGGGGGTGGATTCAGGGAATCCCCATTTAATGTTTCGGAGATAATTTCACACCCATTCTGCACCCATGCGGGTGTCGACGTGTTTCGGGGAATCCCCAACCATAACAAAGTTTGAAAAAAAATAAATTGTACTTATACATATTTGTTCAACCCATATCGAAACTGTAAGCAATAACAATCCATATATCATATTTTTCTTGATAGTAATGCTCCATATCTGGAAATAACTTATCAATAATGACTCATTCAAATTCAATCAGGATTCCTTGTTGAATAAGGAAAAAATCTTAATAAAAAGCTAAAGCCAGCTGAATTTTTTTACTTAATTCATATATACAATACTCGCTACCCTACTTCTGAATATGTATTACTTTAGTCCATTAAATCGAATAAAAGCTAAACCTAACTAGGAAATTATAAGAGTTTAATTGACTCAACAAAGGAAATGGAATAAACGCTATATATATATATCTATTTATATCTATTTATGTATTATATAAATATTATATATAATGAGATTTTTTGGGAATTTATACGGGGAATTTTTCGGGAGCGGGTGGGGATCTCCGTGGATCGGATGTAGCTTCACCCACCCCGCCCAAATTTTCAATCGGGAGTAAAATTTTCCCCACCCCTATCCCCACGGGTGAATGTTTTGTGCTTTCCCCCTACACCCAACGGTTCGAATGCTACGGTTTTCGGATTATCCCTGCTCTATTGACATCCCTACCGGTGAGTCTTGAGATGCTCCGGCATCTCAGGCTGCCACCACAGCATCACAAGTCCCACTACTACATATAGACTGGCAAAAATGCCAAAAAGCCCATATTTTGTGTTTTTGGTCTTTTTTTTTTATCATTTTCTTGCCTTTTTTACCCTAATTTCAACCCCATAAATTTTTGAAAAATTTAATATAATCTGAAATTATTTTAAATTAATTTTTTTAATCTGTTTTACATTTTATTGATTATTTAATTGGTTAAATCTTCATTTAATGGCTTAAAAATGGAATTTTCACCAAATAAATCTAAATAAATATATTTATAATAATTGAAAATCTCAAAATAGTTTCTGCAATTTTAGTTTATTATTTTAGGCTGTTTAGTTCATTTTATTGATTATTAGGTTGTTTAGATATTCATTTAAATACCCAAAAATTGTGTTTTAGCCCCGAAAAATCCAAAAATATGTTTTCTCCATGACTAGGTGTTTATTTTCTGCCATTTATTTATTTATACCTTATTTGTGATTATTCTCGTATATATTTTGTCTTGTTTGGAGCCGGGTCCGAGTTGGTAAGCTCTGTTAGGACCTAGTTTCGCCCTTTTATTTATTTATCCGCTTTATTTATTGTTCCGCATTAGAAAAATGTATAGGTATTTATAAAGACCTATAATAAATATTTATTTATTTGCTTTATTTATCGCTTTTGTGTGATGTATGGCATATAAACTGAAAACTCCAAACATTAACCGGATTTAAATCGCATAAGTACAGAAGTTGCGTTTATTAAAATGTAAACGATTTGATTTAAAGATTAAAAAGTAAGCAACATCATCCAAACTTGGAATCTCTGTTTTAAGGTACGGTCTAACCACCCGATGGGAATATCATACCCAAATTCCCGGTGGAGCTTAACCGGGTGGCGACTCTATTTTAAAATACGGGATTTTAAGTCTCGCATCCCTTAACATGCAAATTGGACTTAAATTCAACATCAACATCGATTTCATCAGTCTATCTTTTTATCACGCTAAAATAAGGATCAATCCCTCGCCTCGATTCATGGCGCTCATTATTTTCCCTCCCTTCATGCTACGAATCTCTCGTGGTCCGAAGGGTGGAAAAAGGTCGTTCGCTTACACCTCCTCCGCCCGAGGAGTAAGTAGGTCTTACTCCCACCTCGGGAATAAGATCTCAGCCACCTCGGGTTTTGACTTCTCTAGCTCTATGGCTCAATTCCTGAATTCAGATGTGTTGGTCCTTGTAAGGGTCTTTATAAAGGCAGAGGCGGGTGAATAGCCCTTTTTCGCGGAATAAACAGACTTTAACAAGTCTTAGTGTAGCGTGTTTGATTATAATTCCGATGATGGATCTGGATAATGCAAGTATAATAATATAATGCAATAAATAAAGACAAGAAAATCAAACATAGTGATTTTATACTAGTTCGGCACCGCCTAAATCCAATCCCCAGAGTTTCCTTCCTCCAAGTTTATCCACTATCCTCCAAGTTTATCCACTAGTGGATTCCTTTCCAACTGGCAGGAATCAAGCCTTACAATTTATCTCCAAATGGTACCCCCTTCTGGATGTAGGATATACCACTAGAAGCACCAACTCCTAGCTAAGTCCTTTAGTCTTTAGTAGGATATACCACTTAAACTTCTAGCCCAAATCTAAGCTGAGTCCTATAGGGAGATCCCACTCAAAGCACCAACTTTAAGTTGTATCCCAATCTCACAACTCACCCAAGTTGGAGATCCTTACACTATTATTTTCACAAAGGTTTTGGTTTTGGATTTTCTTAAGTTTATAACTCACATAGAAATCCTTACAACAGATTTAGAATTATTTGATTCTTGGAGGGATTGTAAACTGATTGAATGCTTGTGCTTTATTACTTGTTTTTATAAATCAACTAGCCAACCTTCTCATTTGGTGAAGCTTCCCTTTTACAGGCTTCTATCATAAATGTAGCCGTTGTTGGTTGTTGAGTTTTCATCAAATCTTCACCCTTGATTAGTTTGTATGTGGTGCATCTGGAGTCATTGATCAATCTGTTAGACTCAATTTTGACCCGTTTGAATCCTAGGGATAGAGGCTAAAACGTTATTAGTGATCGTTTTCCTTGGCTTTTTGTGATGCGCCAACTTTTAGCCAGTGGTCTAATTTGTGTGCTCCATGCGCCTTTTTCATGGGTCTATGTTAAAAAGGTTTTTACCTTTTTCTCTTTCCATATTCAGCTTTTCTGTCCTTTTCTCAAAAGGCTATTTGTTGTTATTCTTGTCTTTATCTTAGGAAAGGGTATTTGATGACAGCTAAGACCAAATGGAGGGAAAGGAATTATTTTGAAACCATTCCATTATCTTGAATGACATCTTTTGGATATCTTCAGATTTATCCAATCCGGATGTAGCTTCAATCAGTCTGTCTTTCGGATGCTATTGTAGGAAGGTTAGTAGTTTGTTTTCATTCCAAACTCCAACCGGATGCTAATCCACTTATTCTTAGGTAATAGTCTTGTCTTGAAAGCTTGTCTTGGACATGATGATAGCTTAGTTGTTCGGATATAATGACTTAAGTCTTTTTGTTCCTAGGTCCTGTTACACTCAGTTATTTGGATGGGTTTCAGTTAGGTTTTGTTTACTTCAAACCTGATCTAGTCTGTTTTGTGTTCCGTATGATTGTTTCTCAACAATCTCCCCCATCTGATGGAAACAAAAACCTAAGTCAACTATGCATAAAGAAAAGGGGTATATGATCTAAGTATGATTCTTGATACTTAGTCATTTACAATTACTCACCATAATTCTAGCATCCTAACTCCCCCAACATTTTTCAGTTCTAGCTTCTAAGTCTGTTTTAGTACAATTATAGATTGTACTTTAGAAGCAGTTTTTAAGAATTAGATTGTTTCACTATATATACTTCTATTGTTAACAATAGTTAACATCAATGAAGTTCTGGATTACAAAGTACAGAAATATATAATAGTGAATCTAGCTATTATAAAAATTTTACAAGAAATATATCTAGTCTAATTCCCTCTGGATGGTCCTCCTTCCTTTTCCTTGCCCTTACCTGATCCAGCTCCTTATTGATTTCCCTGACTTTTCTCCCCCATTTTGTTTCCAGCTTAGGGATCGATGACCATATAGGTTCTGTTATCCCAGGTTGCTCATTAGAGTAAATAGTGTAGTCAGCATTACCTTTAGTCCGTTCAGCAATTATTCGGTCAACTGTTGGAGGAGTAAGATAGTAGGGCTGGATGGTCTTCTTTAATTGATCATATGACTATTTGATAGATAGATGTATGTGCAAGACAAACTCCTCATCCTTCTTATCAAAATAGGAGAAGAGGACCTTTAGCAGAGTTGTCATTCCCTTTTGACCAAAGAAACCCCTAATGGCTTGGATAAGATTATGGAAGACCGGAAGGAGCTAACTCTCTAAAGCTGCAGGAGAGGAAGAAGATCCGGATACAGAAAGCTTGTTTAGTCCGGTTTGGAGGAGAGTTATTTCTTCACTAATTCCTCTCCGGATGTTATAAATGGATTCTGTTTGGAGCTTGACTTCCTTTGTGATGGAGGCTTTCCAGTCATTTATTATTTACTCCAATCCGACCAAGTGGCTTCCCATCTCTTTACCCATCTTATCCAGCATCTTTTCTTTAATATTGGGAAGAGATTCATTCAGGAAGTTTCAAGCATTTCCTAGACTACTTGCTGGTCTATGACCAATTCATTGATTGCAGGCTTGAGATACCTTTCTGACATGAATTTTCACAAGTTTTCAAACTTGGTATCTATGTACTCCTTGATGTTTGTTGAGAGCTCAGAGGAAGAGGATGCAATTTTGTCAAGAACTAAGCCATAATTATTTAATGCTAAGGTGTTAGCTTGATTTGTAGTCCGGTTGCCTGAAGTAATGCTTTCTTTGATCTTGTTGAGGATGGGATTTACCTGAGATAAGGATGCTTCTGCTATAGTACCTGGAGAAGGAAAATCTTCCACTTTCTCTGTAATCTTCTGCACTCTCCCCTTTATTTCCCCAAGTTCAGCCTGTTGGTAATGTCCTCAACACCCTCTACAATTGCCTATATAGGACTTAGTTCAGCTTGAATTTTTAGCTCTATAAATAACAGATTATCCGACAGAGGTTTAAATCTTAGTACAAAGGGGAAATTCTCTGCCTCTAGATCCCTAGTGATTTCTTCCAGATCTGTTGAATCAATCCGGATGGGTTTAGTACCGAAACTACCTTCAGGTCCCTATATTATGAGTTTTTTGTTTATTGCGGTGTTTTCCTTTATAGCCTGCCTCATTTCTTCATACTGTGGATCATTCGGTTATACCGCCTTAGTGGATCCAGAAACATTCTTGCCTTTTAATAATTTGGCCTTAGCCAACTCTGCTTCCGCCATCCACTGCCACCTTATCTCACTAATCATAATACCAGCAGCCTTCTTCTTTTTCTCTTGAGTAGCTACTACCTCATCAAATGTTGGCCCTTTCTTGATGAATTACCTTTTCAGCTTTGGGGCTTCATCCCATGTTTCCTCACCATCCTCGAGATCAGCATGCATTTCCTCTAAAGTCCGTTTGGAATTTTTCCTTCCGGCCTCAATTGCCTTAGCCATAATTGGAGGCTAATCCTCCATCACAATCTTAGGAGTTACAATATTTCTCCCCTTCTTGGAAGCTGCCTTAATCAACTTCCCTCTGGTTTTTAGCTTGGGTGGGGATTTATTAAGCAATTTAGTGAGGGTTTGCTGGTCTTCATCCACCTCTTCATCTACTGAGACTAAGCCTAATTTCTGTTGGATCTTTGGCTTTGTGGTTGTAGCCTTCTTAGGAGTAGGGGCATGCTTTGCCAGAGTAACTGCCTTTCTTGCCTTATTCTTCTTTTCCTCTTTCTGTTATAGGGCCTTAGCCTCATCACACTCTCATTAAATCTCAAGTTCAGAAAGTTCTTCTACAGAATTGCCTTACCATTGATGCTGTTAAATCCAATGAGGTTAATTCAAAAAGCCTAGAGGATCCGGGTGACCAGAGCACCATGTGAATTTTTATGATGCTTTAGGAAGTGGATTATCAGTACTGGCATATTGACTTCTCTGCACTCTGCCTAGTGTTGTAACATATAGTGTTAAAATGAAGACACTATGGTTAATGAGCCCTTCCAGATTATGACTAATTTCGCCAGCACGTGCTGAAGCTATCTCGATGCTTGAGGCCAGTAAGTTAAGAATTTATCCCCAAAATATCTCTCTAAAAGCCATATCTTTGGATCATACTTTACTTTAGCCTTATCTCCATCAACTCTCATCAGAACTCCGTTGTTCTTCATATGTAGGGAATTTTCAAAGAAGTCTGGAGTGATAGTAATTTCTTTCCCTTGAACCTTAGTTCGTAGGGCATCAAACTGCTCATTG
Source organism: Euphorbia pulcherrima (assembly GCA_947683365.1). Taxonomy (NCBI): domain Eukaryota; kingdom Viridiplantae; phylum Streptophyta; class Magnoliopsida; order Malpighiales; family Euphorbiaceae; genus Euphorbia; species Euphorbia pulcherrima. The sequence goes on from CANTUS010000003.1 coordinate 52,230,302, forward strand.
GCTCTCAGATTGTCATAGAACTCCAGGACTAAATCTGGGTATGTTGGGCAGTTTATCTTGAGGAAGTCTATTAAGTATTGATCCTCAAATAGCTGAGAATAGGGATCAATTTTAAAAAGGAAGTTATCTCCTTGGAAAATTAGTTGGGACAACGGAATCGGTTGTTTTTAGGTTTAAGGGTTTGAAATCCTCATCTTTCAGATCAAATTCTGTAAAGATGTTCTAGGTTGGAAGCATCATGGGACTAGCTTCTATCATGATTGCTAACATTTTAGAATTTATGAAGAAATTTAGGTTCTGGGTTTTAAAATTTGCAGAGTAACAGTACTTAGTTGCTCGCGTAGAGAAGAAGGGTTATTTTGGGGGGTTTATATAGATTTTTCAAAGTGAGGGTATTTTGGTAATCCAGATGCTGGTAAATTTGGCTGGATTGATGACATGGCAATCAAAATTTTAGGAGAGAGGTAAATTCATTTTAATCGAAGAATGGGAATGGTTTATTTTAAATTATAACTGGTGAATTTACATTACGTATAACAACCAATAGTCGTTTAAAATTCAAAAAGTAATTGTTACCTTTATGCACTTTTATCGCCATTTATCATTCTTATCTGCTGACGTCGCACTCTTCCTTTCAGAATGGATCTTTCCTCAAAGCTTCATCTCTTCCGAATTTGTCTTTCCAAGGATCCAAATTGATTTTGGATTGTTTTCCGGATTAACTTCAAATTGGATTTGACATACCAATTGATTCCCTTAGCTTCCTAAATTGATCTTTACTTAGTGGCTTAGTAAATATGTCTGCTCGATGCTCATTGGTTGGAATGTATACCAAGGCAACATCCTTTTTCATCACATGATCCCGGATAAAATGATGCCTTATGTTCATATTCTTCATCCTGCTATGGAGTACTAGATTCTTTGATACATCAATAGTACTTTTATTGTCATACATAACATCTACACATCTGGATTGAACTCCATAGTCTTCAAGTTATTGCTTAATCCAAAGGAGTTGAGCCACATAAGTTCCAACTGCTATATATTCTGCTTTTGTAGTAGATAAAGCAACTGAAGTTTGCTTCTTGCTATACTATGATACTAAGCAATCTCTAAGGAAGTGACAATCTATGGATGTACTCTTTCTCTCAAGAGTATCTCTGCCATAATTTGCATCAGTGAATCCTTGAAGTGTGAAATCTCCATTACTAGGATACCATAACCCAACTTCAGTAGTTCCTAGTAGATATCTAAGGATCCTTTTTACAGCTTTGAGATGAGAGTCCTTAGGATTGTCTTGACATCTTGTATAGTAACAGACTGTATAGTGTATGTTAGGCCTACTAGCTATTAAGTATAGGAGTGAGCCAATTATCCCTCTATAGAGCTTTTTATCAACATCTTCTCCTTCACAATCCTTGGATAGCACTGTATCTGATCCCATTGGAGTGGACATATGCTTGCTCTTGTCCATTTTAAACTTCTTCAAGATCTCCTTGGTGTACTTTGATTGGTTAATGAAAATCCCATCTGGACTTTGCTTAATTTGTAAACCAAGAAAGAAATTGAGTTCTCCCATTATGGACATCTCAAATTCCTTCTACATTTGAGAGTTGAATTCCTCACACATTTTCATCAGTTGCTCCAAATATGATATCATCCATATAACTTTGGATTAGAATAACATCATTTTTCTTCTTTTTGATGAAGAGTGTTGTATCTACCTTGCCTCTGATATAACCGATGGATATAAGGAATGAGGTTAATCTCTCAAACCAGGCTCTTGGTGCCTGCTTTAATCCATAGTGATGTTGGGAACTGACAGTCAAATTGAACATGCATAAGAGGCATGACGGAAATTCAAAATTTTGTCCCTGTCCTAATTTTATGAGTCAAGTCATAATAGTAAGTCATAGTTGGAATCCTATTCCATTTGCATCGCATGCAATTGCTAATTCATTCAAGTTCCCTAATCCCAAGGGACGTGTGCTCTTATATTAGCATCTCCTTGAATATGTCTCAGATCCTGGCCTAGCCCCCAATTTTATGGTGGACTACCCCAGCTCTGTTAAGACTATGACTTGCCTTAATATACTTACTTTGGGATTTTATTGGTGTTAAACGTCTCACCCAATCTAGGATTTTATCATATGGACAAAATTATAATGACTTGTATTAATTCAGGGAATTTTAGAATTAATATATAAGGTCTAACCTTAGGTGGGTTCAGCTCTTTATTATAATTGTTCCATCAACCTAGATTATATGCAAAATAATTAACATTTTTATTTGTTATATTTATATTGCATTTCCTTTAAGCTTTTATTCAATAATTTTAATTTTTTTACTTTGTTATAGAAACATATATAAGCACCATCTTATATAAAAATAAATTAGTTCATATTAATCCCCGATTGGTCAATTCAAATTGCACCGATATAGGTTCCCAGGTAGGAGAGGTGCCCTATGAGGAGTAGACACCAAGCCCAATCCTTAGCCAGAACAAATACGGGCACAAACTTGAAGACCAATGGATTCTCTTGAACTAATAAATTTTGTTCTTCCAATTCATGTAAATTGGGAGCATCTATAACCCATGTAATTTAAATAAATTATTGATACCTGTATAATTTGAGTAAGTTGAGCAGGCTTATTCAAAATTATTCATAACTAATTTCTAACCTTGAAATGAAAGGCAGAAGTTTATATATATATTGTTCCAAACAATTAAATAAACAAATCATTTCATTTAGAAAATAATATTTAGTTTGATTCTAACTTAATTATGCACTAAATAGGCAGGCTCTGATACCACTGTTGGGAACTGACAGCCAAATTAAACATGCATAAGAGGCATGACGGAAATTTAAAATTTTGTCCCTGTCCCAGGAACTCCTATTAGTTGCATATAAATTAAATAAAGCCTTAACTAAATAATTCTCTACCTAGGTTAGCATGCTAAAGGACTAGGCATACCATAATTCCAAATTATATCCTAGCATATTTATTTTATACTAAGCATGTTATAACTCTAAGTTATAACCTAAGCATAAAATAAACTAAGCATGCAAAAATAACCTAAGCATAATTATCAAGTCTAAAAACACTTAAAGAAAAAGACTTAATAATCAAAAGAGAAAGAAAAAGAACTTACCAGTTAAAGCGTGCTTTTGCAGGACCTTCTTGCACAAGCCTCCAGTCGTAGGATAGCCTCTATCAGTATCCACACGAACCCCACCAACCAAAACCTCCCCAGGAAGAAAAACTAAGAAGCCTCGAGTAGTTGCTAGACCACTCTAGAAGCCTCACCCAAAATATAAACTAGCGGTGCCCGAATAAATTCAGGCTCCATAAATATAACATGCTCAAGTACCCGAGAGATTAATTATCTCGCTTAGGATTTATGCTTTGAGCTTGGTACAAGTTGAAAGGAAAGGGGAAAGCCTATATATAGGCTTGGGGGAGCATTTTGCTCCCCCTTATAAGCAATGTGGGATGGGAGTAATTACTCCCATCCTATATGCACAGCGTGTCACACGCTGTGCATTGGCAAGGCAAAGCCCTTGTGGGCTTTGCCTTGCTTTTGGGCTGCGCATGTGCAACCCATTTTTATGGACTGCCGCGAGCAATGCCCAGCATTGCTTGCACACCTTTCGGTGTACTCCCGCGCACTCGAGTCTGTATAAAATATTTTTATACTCTCGGTCCAATTAAACTCGCCAATGCAAAATTCCCCTTTTTAATCCTTTTTCAATTATTTATTTTCTGACCCTAATAAATTAGTCATCATTCAAAATAAATTTCTTGGTCCAACCAAAATTGATCTAATCAATTATAATTTATTTATGACTATAATTAATTAGTTATCGGTCAAAATAAATTCCTTGGTCTATCCAAAATTGATCTAATCAATTTTAACCAATCAAATAATAATCCAATTATTATTTATGTTATATTTTGTAATAGAATAAATCTATTAGTTCTTTACTTAATCCGATGAAGGTCCAATGTGTGTGGCCTTATAGGATCCCAAAGTATTGAGCTGTTAAGGCTTAACTAATCCTTGTTCCAATGGAACCATTGGCTCGATGTTCTAGACCGTGAATAGAACTTGATTACCTTAAACGACTGTAGTACGCCTCTAGCAAGGGTCTACCATCCCCCATTACTCGGAACGTCATTTATGCTTATGACTTAATCCCGGTTAATGCAATAGTTATCCAGTGCGATAAATTCCTTCCATTCTTTAATATTAGTACCATCTGGTTTATTGGGTTCGGTTAAAGTGTTAACCCACTAATAGCAAGGTTGCTCCAAGCTATCCCAGTTATTTACTTGTTATCGAAGTATATTGCCTTTTACTATAGTGTGTTTGACTAGAAACCATTTCTATCAAACACATACTCTGATCAGAGGTTTATGGCAATCATCACTTCAACAAGTGGCCAGGTACAACTCCTTAACATATCCGGAGCGATGGATTCTTTCTGACTACTCAGCCTACCAATGTGCTGTCATCACTATACCCGTAATCACCCGTAGCACCCTAAATTAATGAGTGCATAGCAATGACCCAAAGTATAGCAATAGTACCACACAAGGCAACTAGCATCTCAAGTATGAGGACATTCGCAAAGCTTATTGCATGAAGATAAACACTAACACATTGATATTTATACCAAGTGTTTATCTTGCTGCGGTCTCCAATATATCTCCCAGATATATCCATGTATCAAGCTTAAGGCACCACCTTCAGTCCTTAGGAGATTGAGTGCTTGGACCCTTTCCAAGAAAGTTGACCACATGCTATTCTTTCCATTTCATCAATATCCTTTCTTGATGAAACTATGACTAGGGATAGTTTAGACATAATCATAATTTCACATGAAGCAGCTTCCACCAAATATAGTCCAACTATAATTTCTCTGACTTTATGCTATGATATGTCAAGGACTTTTTTATACATACATCAATGAATATATTTTAACCAGTTATAATATATATGTATAGAAACACATTGATATAAACAAAAGAACAAATGTCTTTATTGATTAAATAAATTATTCGTACTATTACATAATTAAGAAATATCGCCCTAATTGCCTTAAGGGCATACATCATATCCAACAAACTCCCACTTGCACTAAGGCCAATTAGCCATATGTTTTAATCCATATGCTTTAACATGCTGGTTATGTTTGACTTGAGTCAATGGCTTTGTCAGACCATCCGCGAGGTTCTGATCAGTGGGTACATATTCTAATCTTATTATCTTAGCATCAATAATCTCCCTGATTATATGATACTTTCTGCATACATGTTTGTTTTTTTGATGAGACCGTGGTTCCTTTGCCTGAGCTATGACACCATTGTTATCACAACATAAAGTAATTGGATTAATAGCCTCAGGCACCACACCGAGATCACCAATAAATCCCTTTAACCAGACAGCTTCTTTTGCTGCTTTGCATGCAGCAATGTATTCAGATTCCGTGGTTGAATCAGCAGTAGTTTCTTGCTTGGAACTCTTCCAGCATACTGCCCCTCCATTTAACACATACACAAAACCTGACTGAGACTTAAAGTCATCCTTGTCAGATTGAAAGCTTGCGTCAGTGTAACCTTTGATAGTGAGATCACCTTCTCCATAAATTAAGAACTCATCCTTAGTCCTTCTCAAGTACTTAAGGATTGCCTTGACGGCCATCCAGTGCTTTTCACCTGGATTTGACTGATATCTGCTCGTAAAGCTCAAAGCCTGAGAGACATCCGGCCTAGTACATATCATAGCATACATGATGGATCCTATTGCGGATGCATAGGGTATATCTTTCTTGCGCATTCTCTCTTGAGCTGTCTTCGGACACTCAGCTTTAGATAGGTTAATCCCCTTTGTCATCGGGAGATAACCTTTCTTAGAATGCTCAAGGTTGAACCTATTCAACACCTTATCTATATATGTACTTTGAGAAAGACCTAACAGCCTTTTAGATCTATCCCTGTAGATCTTTATGCCTAGTATAAATGCTGCCTCACCAAGGTCTTTCATGGAGAACTTTCTTGACAACCATACTTTAACATTTTAAAGAAGAGAAATGTCATTTCCTATTAGTAGAATGTCATCAATAAACAATACTAGAAAAATGACTGCACTCCCACTAACCTTCTTGTAAACACAAGGCTCATTTGCATTTGGGCAGAAATCCAGTTCCCGAATTGTCTGATCGAACCTTATATTCCAACTCCTGGATGCCTGCTTAAGTCTATAAATGGATCTTTGTAGCTTGCATACCTTCGAGCCATTCTGAGATGTAAAACCCTCAGGTTGTGTCATATACACATCCCGGTCTAAATCCCCATTCAGGAATGTTGTTTTTACATCCATCTACCTGATCTCATAATCGTAATGAGCAGCAATGGCAAGGAGTATCCTTATGGACTTGAGCATGGCTACCGGTGAGAAGGTTTCATCATAGTCAATACCTTCCCGTTGACTATAACCTTTCGCAACCAACCTTGGTTTATAGGTAATTACATTACCGTCCATGTCTGTCTTCTTCTTGAAGACCCATTTGCACCCAATTGGTCTAACCTCTTACGGTGCATCAACCAAGTTCTAAACTTGGTTCTCGTACATGGAATCCATTTCTGATTTCATGGCCTTTTGCCATTTATCAGAATCTGAGCTTTTCATTGCCTCATCATATGTCCTTGGTTCATCATCCTCCACAAGATATAGTTCCTTATCATTAGTGATGATAAACCCATATCTATTAGGACCCTTATGAACACGACCTGATCTTCGCAATGATTGTGTTTCGACAGTTTGTTCTTAGATCACACTCTCTTGTGTATCTAGAACGGGGTCAATCAGTTGATCATCTGTTTCTTCCTCTTGAACTTCCAGTTCAATATTGCTCCCACTGACCTTTTCAAGTAAGTGTTCCTTTTCCAAAAAGTGAGCATTGCGAGACACAAATACCTTTTGTGCTTTGGGTTGGTAAAATAGATATCCAATTATTTCCTTTGGATATCCAATGAACAGACATTTGTCAGCCTTGGCATTTAGCTTATCTAACGCTATCCTCTTTACCATAGCAGGATAACCCCATACTCCTAAGTGATTTAGAGATGGCTTTTTGTTACACCATCTTTCATAAGGTGTAAAATCAACTGATTTAGAGGGCACTCTGTTTAAGACATAAACCGCGCTCTCAAGTGCATATCCCCAAAAGGATTTACTAAGAACTGCATGGCTCATCATGGACCTGACCATATCTAATAAAGTCTGATTCCTCCTTTCTAACACTCCATTGTGTTGGGGTGTATAAGGAGGGGTCCACTGGGGAACTATCCCATTTTCCTTTAGATAATCCTGAAACTCCTGACTTAAGTATTCTCCACCTTGATCCGATCGAAGTGTTTTAATACTTTTCTCAAGCTGTTTCTCTACTTCAGCTCTAAATAGTTTGAATTTTTCAAAACTTTCAGACTTGTGCTTCATCAAGTACAAATAACCGTGTTGTGAGTAATCATTAATAAAGGTTATGAAGTAGGAGTATCCTCCTAGTGCCTGAACACTCATTGGACCACACACATCAGTGTGTATAAGTTCCAATGTAATCGTGGCTCGTTCACCCTTTCCTTTAAAGGGTAACTTTGTCATTTTTCCTTTTAAATAAGGTTCGCAATCACCATAAGACTCCAAGTCTATTGGGCCTAAGTCTCCATGCTTATGCAACTTGGTTAAGCAATCTTTGTTTATGTGGCCTAAACGGCAATGCCATAAGTAGAAGGAATTCTCATTACCTAATTTAACTTTCTTCACATTATTTATTTTGAAAACTTCTGTTTTAGTATCAAGAATATAAATGCCACCTTTCAACATTCCATAACCATAAAGAATATTATTCAAACGAATCTGACAATTATTATTCGAAAATAAAATTTCAAATCCCTCTGTTGTTAAACACGCAACAGATACAATATTCTTAGTATCACTTGGAATGTAATAACAATTATTCAAAACTAAAACAAGTCCACTAGACAAAACAAGACTAAAGCTCCCTCAGCTAATGCAGCAACTCTGGCTCCATTTCCCAAGCGTAGGTCCATCTCCCCTTTTGCAAGTTTTCTACAGTTCCTTAGTCCCTACACAGAAGTACAGATATGAGAACCACAACCAGTATCTAATACCCAAGTGGATTCTTGCAAAAAAGTAGCAAAGTTTTCAATTACAAATATACCTGAAGTAGATGCCTCTGTAGGCTTCTTCTTCAAATGCTCAGAAGCAGGAGCTTTGCAATCCCTCTTCCAATGTCCCGGTTTCCCACATTGGAAGCAGACATACTTAGATGCCTTCTTTTCATTCTTCTTCTTTCTGATTCTTTTCTTGGCACCCAGTGCCTGCTTCTTCGTCTTAGAAGCCTTGCCTTTTTCAACCAACAGTAGAGGTTTCTGATCTTTCTTGATCTGAGGTTCTACTATTTTCAGCATGTTAATTAATTCAGGGATAGTTGAATTAATCCTGTTCATGTAATAGTTAGTTATGAAGCCTGAGTAACTATCTGTCAAGGACATCAACACAAGGTCAATGCTCAAGTCATGATTCATCTCGAATCCCAATCGATTCAGCTTCTCAAGGTATCCTAAGAGTTTCAGTACATGCTGAGAGGTAGAGGTGCCAGCCTGCATCTTGGTCCCGAAAAGGAGCTTGAAGTCTCATACCTCTCTGTCCTCTCCCTCTCCAAAAAGAGTTCTTCAAGATGGAGAACCATATCCTCCAAGGGCATGTTCTCATGTTGTTTCCGAAGCTCAGGATTCATGGACCCCAATATAATACACATGGCAGTCTCACGATCTTTCCTGTGCTTCAACCAGGCATCATGTTCCACATGATCCTCAACATCAGGTTCTACAGGGAAAATCTCACTTAGGACATAGGCAATTCCCTCAGGTCTGAGAACTATTCTCACTGCTCGGAACCAATCAAAAAAGTTCGAGCCATTCAATTTGGTGTCAAGTAACATATGGAGATTAAAATTGGAAGCCATTTTCAACCTAAGACATAAGAAAAGAAAAGTGTTTAGATATTAGTTTAAGTACATGTATTTAATATGAGGACTTTTAATTAAATACATTTTCCTACTATTTTCTTCGAAATTTACAATAGCCCATTCTATTGAATTCGTGAATTTTAGCCCAGTTAAATTTCCTAGTAGGTAGCATCTATAACTAGTCTATTACAACTCCCAATTTTATGAGTCAAGTCATAATAGTAAGTCATAGTTGGAATCCCATTCCATTTGCATCGCATGCAATTGCTAATTCATTCAAGTTCCCTAATCCCAAGGGACGTGTGCTCTTATATTAGCATCTCCTTGAATATGTCTCAGATCCTGGCCTAGCCCCCAATTTTATGGTGGACTACCTCAGCTCTGTTAAGGCAGACCCTATCTCAAACTTTACAACCAATCAATGCGGACTAAAAGGAACGCTTTGCGTAGTACTTTGATAGCCTAAAAAGACCGTATTATAAATTTGAGTAAGGAAGACTATAACTTGCCTTAATATACTTACTTTGGGATTTTATTGGTGTTAAACGTCTCACCCAATCTAGGATTTTATCATATGGACAAAATTATAATGACTTGTATTAATTCAGGGAATTTTAGAATTAATTTATAAGGTCTAACCTCAGGTGGGTTCAGCTCTTTATTATAATTGTTCCATCAACCTAGATTATATGCAAAATAATTAACACTTTTATTTGTTATATTTATATTGCATTTCCTTTAAGCTTTTATTCAATAATTTTAATTTTTTTACTTTGTTATAGAAACATATATAAGCACCATCTTATATAAAAATAAATTAGTTCATATTAATCCCCGATTGGTCAATTCAAATTGCACCGATATAGGTTCCCAGGTAGGAGAGGTGCCCTATGAAGAGTAGACACCAAGTCCAATTCTTAGCCAGAACAAATACGGGCACAAACTTGAAGACCAATGGATTCTCTTGAACTAATAAATTTTGTTCTTCCAATTCATGTAAATTGGGAGCATCTATAACCCATGTAATTTAAATAAATTATTGACACTTGTATAATTTGAGTAAGTTGAGCAGGCTTATTCAAAATTATTCATAACTAATTTCTAACCTTGAAATGAAAGGCAGAAGTTTATATATATTGTTCCAAATAATTAAATAAACAAATCATTTCATTTAGAAAATAATATTTAGTTTGCTTCTAACTTAATTATGCACTAAATAGGCAGGCTCTGATACCACTGTTGGGAACTGACAGTCAAATTAAACATGTATAAGAGGCATGACGGAAATTCAAAATTTTGTCCCTGTCCCAGGAACTCCTATTAGTTGCATATAAATTAAATAAAGCCTTAACTAAATAATTCTCTACCTAGGTTAGCATGCTAAAGGACTAGGCATACCATAATTCCAAATTATATCCTAGCATATTTATTTTATACTAAGCATGTTATAACTCTAAGTTATAACCTAAGCATAAAATAAACTAAGCATGCAAAAATAACCTAAGCATAATTATTAAGTCTAAAAACACTTAAAGAAAAAGACTTAATAATTAAAAGAGAAAGAAAAGGAACTTACCAGTTGAAGCGTGCTTTTGCAGGACCTTCTTGCACAAGCCTCCAGTCGTAGGATAGCCTCTATCAGTATCCACACGAACCCCACCAACCAAAACCTCCCCAGGAAGAAAAACTAAGAAGCCTCGAGTAGTTGCTAGACCACTCTAGAAGCCTCACCCAAAATATAAACTAGCGGTGCCCGAATAAATTCAGGCTTCATAAAAATAACATGCTCAAGTACCCGAGAGATTAATTATCTCGCTTAGGATTTATGCTTTGAGCTTGGTACAAGTTGAAAGGAAAGGGGAAAGCCTATATATAGGCTTGGGGGAGCATTTTGCTCCCCCTTATAAGCAATGTGGGATGGGAGTAATTACTCCCATCCTATATGCACAGCGTGTCACACGCTGTGCATTGGCAAGGCAAAGCCCTTGTAGGCTTTGCCTTACTTTTGGGCTGCGCATGTGCAGCCCATTTTTATGGACTGCCGCGAGCAATGCCCAGCATTGCTTGCACACCTTTCAGTGTACTCCCGCGCACTCGAGTCTGTATAAAATATTTTTATACTCTCGGTCCAATTAAACTCGCCAATGCAAAATTCCCCTTTTTAATCCTTTTTCAATTATTTATTTTCTGACCCTAATAAATTAGTCATCATTCAAAATAAATTTCTTGGTCCAACCAAAATTGATCTAATCAATTATAATTTATTTATGACTATAATTAATTAGTTACCGGTCAAAATAAATTCCATGGTCTATCCAAAATTGATCTAATCAATTTTAACCAATCAAATAATAATCCAATTATTATTTATGTTATATTTTGTAATAGAATAAATCTATTAGTTCTTTACTTAATCCGATGAAGGTCCAATGTGTGGGACCTTATAGGATCCCGAAGTATTGAGCTGTTAAGGCTTAACCAACCCTTGTTCTAATGGAACCATTGGCTCGATGTTCTAGACCATAAATAGAACTTGATTACCTTAAACGACTGTAGTACGCCTCTAGCAAGGGTCTACCATCCCCCATTACTCGGAACGTCATTTATGCTTATGACTTAATCTCGGTTAATGCAATAGTTATCCAGTGCGATAAATTCCTTCCATTCTTTAATATTAGTACCATCTGGTTTATTGGGTTCAGTTAAAGTGTTAACCCACTAATAGCAAGGTTGCTCCAAGCTATCCCAGTTATTTACTTGTTATCGAAGTATATTGCCTTTTACTATAGTGTGTTTGACTAGAAACCATTTCTATCAAACACATACTCTGATCAGAGGTTTATGGCAATCATCACTTCAACAAGTGGCCAGGTATAACTCCTTAATATATCCGGAGCGATGGATTCTTTCTGACTACTCAGCTTACCAACGTGCTGTCATCACTATACCCGTAGCACCCTAAATTAATGAGTGCATAGCAATGACCCAAAGTATAGCAATAGTACCATACAAGGCAACTAGCATCTCAAGTATGAGGACATTCGCAAAGCTTATTGCATGAAGATAAACACTAACACATTGATATTTATACCAAGTGTTTATCTTGCTGCGGTCTCCAATATATCTCCCAGATATATCCATGTATCAAGCTTAAGGCACCATCTTCAGTCCTTAGGAGATTGAGTGCTTGGACCCTTTCCAAGAAAGTTGACCACATGCTAGTCTTTCCATTTCATCAATATCCTTTCTTGATGAAACTATGACTAGGGATAGTTTAGACATAATCATAATTTCACATGAAGCAGGTTCCACCAAATATAGTCCAACTATAATTTCTCTGACTTCATGCTATGATATGTCAAGGACTTTTGTATACATACATCAATGAATATATTTTAACCAGCTATAATATATTTGTATAGAAACACATTGATATAAACAAAAGAACAAATGCCTTTATTGATTAAATAAATTATTCATACTATTATATAATTAAGATATATCGCCCTAATTGCCTTAAGGGCATACATCATATCCAACAAGAGATCCTTCTTCAGCTTGTACACATGATCCGGATGCTTTAGGTCTTTAAATCTAGTTAGCTGCTTCATATAGACTTCTTCCTAGATAACTCCATTGAGAAATACACTTGTGACATCCATTTGGAACAATGTGAATCCCATGAATGATGCAAAAGCACATAGAATCTGGATTGCCTCCAGTCTTGCCTCAGGGGCAAAGGTTTCTTCAAAGTCAATCCCTTCTTACTGATTATAGCCTTGGGCAACCAATCTTGCTTTGTTTCTCACCACTGCTCCGGATTCAGCTAGCTTATTCTAGAATGCCCATCTAGTGCTAATGATTGACTTTCCCTTTGGAGGTGCTACTAGGTCCCATACATCATTTCTGGTGAATTGATCTAGTTCTTCTTACATAGCCATCATCCAGCTTTCATCACCTTTTGCATCCTGGAATTTCTTTGGCTGAAATAATGAGATAAAAGTAGCATGACTCATCATCCTGCTGAGTTGACCTCATGTTCTTATTAGATTCTGAACATCATCCAAAATTTTGTCCATCAAATGATCTTTGTAAGTTTGGATTTCCCTTTGTAAGCCTTCATGTTGAACTAAGACTTGTTCTACTTCTGCTTCAACCACTTCTTCTTGGCCTTCATTGAAATTAATCTCTTGTGGGTTGAGATTAACTTGTTGTACTTCTGGATTGAAGGATATTTCTTCATCCTCTTCCATATACTTTTTGATTTGAAATGAATCAGGAATTTTTGCTTCCTTCTTTTCTCCAAAGATTTCAGCTTCCGGAACTGGATCTTCTGGAGTTGATATTCTTTTACCTGCATGGTTAGTCCCTTCAAAATCTACATGTATAGACTCTGCCATAGTTTGAGTTCATTTATTGAAGACTCTGTAAGCCTCACTATGTTTTGAGTAGCCAAGGAAAATTGCTTCATCAGATTTAGGATTAAATTTTCCTAGTTGCTCTCAATCATTTAAGATGTAGCATTTGCATCCAAATGCCTTAAAGTACCCAGTTTTGGGTTTTCTTCCCTTCTAGATTTCATAGGGGTCTTTTCTATGGTATTTCTAATGAGAGCTCTATTTAAATTATAGAATGTTGTATTTACGGCCTCACCCCAAAAGTATTTTGGCAAACGATTCTCATTTAGCATTGTTCTAGCCATTTAAACTATGGTCCTATTCTTTCTCTCAACAACTCCATTTTGTTGAGAAGTGTGAGGGGTAGAGAAGTTGTGGTCAATGCCCTTGGTGTCACAAAATTTAGCAAACTGCCTATTTTTGAACTTTCCACCATTATCACTCCAGATGCGTGCAATGCTTATGCTATATTCTACTTCTATCCAAATGAATGTTTTTGAGAATTGGTCAAAGGCCTCATTTTACTTGTTAGCAAGAGTACCCAGGTATATCAAGAATAATCATCCATAATAACCATGGTGTATTCTCTTCTACCTAAACTCAATGGTTTGATTGGACCAAAGAGATCAATATGCAAGAGCTCAAGTACTCTTTTAGAAGGAATGTAGGAGATGGAAGGGAAACTTTTCTTATGCTGTTTACCTAATTGACATGCCGCGCTTAGATGATCCTTATCAAAAGCAACCTTAGGTAAACCCACTACTAATTCCTTTTTGGCTAGTTTGGACAGGAGGTTCATGCTAACATGTCCCAACCTCTGGTGCTATAGCCATGATTCTTCTTCTTTAGACATCAAGCAGGTATTTTTTTTCTCATTTTCAATGTTAATAGAATAGACATTATTTACTCTAGGTGCATAAAGTATAAGTTGATTAGACTTACTATCATAAATTGAGCAGCCTCTGGAATCAAAAGTGACTTTTCTTCCTTTATCACAGAGTTGGGCTACACTTAGTAAGTTGAACTTTAGTCCATCAACCAGTGAGACATCTTCAATGTTTAATTCAAATCCAATGTTTCCATGTCCAATGATCTGTCCTTTTTAAATGTCTCCAAAGCTTACTTTGCCTCCCTTCTTCTGGGTTAATATGATGAAGGCCTTCTCATCACCTATCAAGTGCCTTAAGCATCTACTATTAATGTACCAAGTGTGTTGATCTATAGTGGATCTCAGGCATACTTGTAAAATAGATCAAATAGGTTTGGGTGCCCAATCAGATTTGGGTCCTCTCAGGTTAATAATCATCTCAGGCCAAGGATAAACATCATAATAACCATTTTTTAATCTACATAGTTTAGTAGTATGATTGTTTTTCCCATAAAACCTGCACCCTTAAATGGGTCTGTTCTGCTTTTGCTTCATTTTGATCTTTTCCAGATCCTCCTTTCTATAGTTTCGTTTATATCCAGCTTCTTGCACACTTGTGGATGTTCCAAAATGTATCCGAAAGCTGGTTGGAGGTGCAATTTCTACCACATGATTCCTTTTCTAGTTGGCAGGTTGTGGGCTGTAATCCACCTTAGCCTTTCCCTTTTGAGCAGCAGCATATCTTTGGGCTTGTGGTTGCCTGCTGACTTCCTTCACCTTTTGGTTAGAAGGTTTTGGATTTTTTTATGTAGCCTTCCCTGGATTTCTCCTTCCTTGTGGAGAATAGGATTTCCATCTGGATGCCTCCTTTATCAGGGCTATTTCTCTATCCAGCCCAATCAAATTGGCATTTAGCATTTGTACTTGATTCTTCAGGTAGTTCTCCTCAACTTCTTCAATGTGCTTTGCTGTTCTTATCAAGTTGACATCTTGTGCCAAGGCTTCATTATCCTCAGCAATCTCTAACACTTATCTTCTTTGCATTCTTCTTCACACTCTTGATCACAATAGATAAAGCTCTAGCAAGGTCAAAGTTAGAAGCATAATTAGAATAAGAGTTTACCTCAGTGTTCACTATTTCTAATTCTGATTCTTCGATTTGCATTGTGTCTTGCTTAGAGACATTCTTTTTGGATTGTTCTGCTTCCGGATCAGTTAGTGCCATAAATGCACAGTTGGCAGTCTCTTCTTCTTTTGTTGAAGATGAGCAGCTACTTTCCTCACTGTTGCTCTAAATAGCCACCATTGCCTTCTTTTTTAACTTCTTGGTTTTCTTAAGCTTGGGGCATTTTATCCGGAAGTGACCTTTCTCCCCACATTCAAAATATGCAGCTTCTTTCTTCAGATCCTTCTTTTCTTTCGGATTCTTTCAGGACCTGTCTATTCTGGAAGTGTCTTCCTTTGGTCTTTGGGATTCATACTTTTTAGACTTCCTACTTTCTTTCTTTTATAAGCACCTATTGAGCCTTCTAGTTAACAGAGCTAGTTGCTTCTTGGTACTTTGAGGTTCCTTGACTGGTTCTTCTTCCCCGAATGAGGCTGATTCAATGGATTCTGCCTTAAGTGCAATGGCTTTCTTCTTCTCCTCAAGCTTCTTTGCTTTTTGGCTATATCTCTCCATGGATAACTATTGGGTTAATAGATTACCAATGAGCTCATCATAACTATAGAAATTTAAGTCATGAACTTCCTCAATGGCAGTCTTCTTATTATACCATTCCTTGCTGAGACTCCGGAGCACCTTCTTTACCATCTCTACTTCAGAGATTTCTTTTTTGAGCCTCTTTGTCTCATTTACTAGATTGGTATATCTAGTGTTCATGCTACTGATTGATTCTTTTGGCTCCATTTTGAAGGTTTCAAGTTTTTGATGTAGTAGATCAAGCTTGGCTTCTCTCACTTTGTTAGTTCCTTCATAGGTTACCTCCAGCTTTTCCCAAATTTCCTTTACAGTCTCACAACCAGATATCCTATTAAATTCAGCTGCACTAAGGGCGCAATGAAGCATGTTAATATTATTTATGTTTTCATGCAACTTTTTAAAATCATTCTCATCCCATATACTTGATGGCTTTCAGGTAGTCATACCCTCTACTTCATAAGTAGGCTCATATGGGCCATCTTTAATAACTAAACATGCTTGCATGCTTTGTGATTGGATAAAGTTCTTCATTCAGTTTTTTCAGAACGTATAGTATTCACTGGTGAAGAGTGGAGGACAGGTAATAGACATACCCTCTGGAAGAAGCTGTGAGTTTTGGAAACTCATTTTAATTCTTGGATCAAAATATATGAACCTATAGCTCGAGATTGTTAGATCCCTAGTTTGAGCACTTGCTCTGATACCACTTGTTGGTCCCTGTAAGGGTCTTTATAAGGGCAGAGAGGGGCGAATGGCCCTTTTTTACGGAATAAACTGACTTTAACAAGTCTTAGTGTAGCATGTTTGATTATGATCCGGATGATGCATCCGGCTAATGCAAGTATGATAGTATAATGCGATAAGTAAAGTGAAGAAAATCAAACACCATGATTTTATACTAGTTCGGCCCCGCCTACATCTAGCCCTCGGAGTTTCCTTCCTCCGAGCTTATCCACTAGTGGATTCCTTTTCAACTGGCAGGAATCAAACCTTATAATTTATCTCCGGATGGTAGCCCCTTCAGGATGTAGGATATACCACTAGAAGAACTAACTCCTAGCTAAGTCCTTTAGTCTTTATCAGGATATACCACTTAGACTTCTATCTCGAATCTAAGCTAAGTCCTACAAGGAGATCCCACTCAAAGCACCAACTTTAAGTTGTATCCCAATCTTACAACTCTCCCAAGTTGGAGATCCTTGCACTCTTGTTTTCACAAAGGTTTTGGTTTTGGATTTTCTTAAGTTTATAACTCACTTAAAAATCCATACCACAGATTTAGAATTTTTTAATTCTTGGAGGGATTGTAAATTGATTGAATGCTTGTGCTTTGTTACTTGCTTTTATAAATCAACCAGCCAACCTTCTCATTTGGTGAAGCTTCCCTTGTATAGGCTTCTATCATAAATGCAGCCATTGTGGGTTGTTGAGCTTTCATTAAATCTTCACCCTCAATTAGGTTATATGTGGCGCATCCGGAGCCATTAATCAATCCGTTAGACTCAATTTTGACCCTTTTGAATCCTTGGGATTAAGTCTGAAAAGTTGTCAGTGATCGTTTTCCCTGGCTTTTTATGATGCGCTAACTTTTAGCCAACGGTCTAATTCGTGTGCTCTACGCGCATTTTTCATTGGTCTATGTTAAAAAGGTTGTTACCCTTTTCTCTTTCCACAGTCAGCTTTCTGTCCTTTTCTCAAAAGGTTATTTGTTGTTATTCTTATCTTTATCTTGGGAAAGGGTATTTGATGACAGCTAAGACTAAATGGAGGGAAAGGAATTATTTTGAAATCATTCCCTTTGTCTTGAATGACATCTTTCGGATATCTTCAGATTTATCCAATTCGGATGTAGCTTCAATCAGTCTGTCTTCCGGATGATATTGTAGGAAGGTTAGTAATTTGTTTCCATTCCAAACTCCAACCGAATGCTATTCCACTTATGCTTAGGTAATAGTCTTATCTTAAAAGCTTATCTTGGACATGTGATAGCTTAGTTGTTCGGATATAATGACTTAAGTCATTTTATACCTAGGTCCTGTTACATTCAGTTATTCGGATGGGTTTTACTTAGGTTTTGTTTACTTCAAACTTGACCTGGTCTGTTTTATGTTCCGGATCATTATTTCCCAATAGGATGCATTCCAAGCCTCTATCCAAACCACTGTCCAGGCACCCATTAAGCAAGCCCTCAAGGATAGGAATTTCGATCAGGTCTTTGAGTTCGATATGCAAACCTAGAATGGCTCAGCATAGATATTGGCCATTCCGGTAGGGACAAGACCCATTGCACCACTATTTCACTCCACTCCCTCAACTCAGCCCATGGCAAGCCCATTTCAGTTTGGGCAATCCTTTGATTTCCTATCAACCTCAACAACCCCATCGATTTTTTTCTTAGAGCTCGGTTCCTCCTGTATTCACTCCTCAGTCTTCAGCTTTTTCTAGTGGGGTAGTCCAACCTCTGCCATCCTTTACTCCACCTCAATTTGTGGTAACTCCCAGGGGCACTACTTATCCCTAGAATCCTTTTAGTAACCAATTAATTGCTTGGCCTCCACCATCTCCACCAATTTCAAACCACCAGGTCATGAAATTTTTAGGCGTAACACCCGAGGTTATAGCTTTTGCCAGTCAGCTGATCAACAACTAGGTCATGCAGCCTCCGAGCATGACACCTGAGATTCAAGCCTATATCCACCAACTCTTGGCTTCCAAGGAGCCTGAACGAAATGAGGACTGGGTTTCCAATAACTTCACTATTCCTAATATGGCACCCTATGATGGATTTGGCGCCCCTGATTCTAACATCATTATGTACAAAAGGGTCATGAGGCTGAAGAATAATCTTCACTAGGTTGTGGGAGGCTGGTTTCTCAAGTCCCTCCATGAGTATAAGCCATCTAAATCTAAGAATGAGAATAACTTTTGTGAGTATCACATTCAGATAGGCCATTACACCAATAACTATAGAAACCTACTCAACGCCATACAGCGTCTGGTAAGGGATAAGAAAATTGTTGAACCCGAGAAGGCACCCAGCACCATGAATAACCCCCCTACCATAATTCGATGGCAAGTAAGGATATCGATTCCAACATGCCCGAAGGTGTGACCTTGCTAGACCTTCCACATGTGGAGGGGGACTATCTAAATATGTAATTTTCTTTAGTTTTGAACAATTCAGCTGTTAAAACTTTTAATTCGATGAACAATTTTATTTTGTTTACTTGTGTCTTATTTTGCCCAGTTGGTCCACGCATTCATATGAGCATACGCATGACGTTTTCAGTATTTGAGATACTTTATTGTATGAAATTAATTCGAGTACAAATGGAATTTCTCGAGTGGTAACCATTTCCAATAATTTGACTCCCGCTAAAAACAAATGTGAGATAATAAAAGTGCTTAAAGATCATGAT
Source organism: Euphorbia pulcherrima (assembly GCA_947683365.1). Lineage (NCBI taxonomy): Eukaryota > Viridiplantae > Streptophyta > Magnoliopsida > Malpighiales > Euphorbiaceae > Euphorbia > Euphorbia pulcherrima. The sequence continues at coordinate 52,249,744 of CANTUS010000003.1, forward strand.
AACGCTTACGCTTGGTCATACAAAGATGCGCTCAGAATAGGCCACCGAATTTCCAAGCATCCATCCCCAAAAGTACCAAGTGCAAGCCAATAGAATAGAAGCTTCACCATTTACACCCACCACACGGACCATCTCGGAAAGAAGAATCAGCGGGTGGTCTGTGCCTTACAAAACTAAAATTGCCAGTTGCATTGCCAAGGTAAGAAGGTGCCACCCATAATAGATTCATTGGAATTAGTAACACCTTCCTCCTATCGGACTTCACAGTCTCTCTACTCTTTGTCGTGCCTGTCATAAAGGATAAGTATGATCGATAAGATTTAACTATCATCAACTCTTGGACATGAGTTCACCAAAATGGTCGTGCAATACTTCTCAAACCTGACAAAAGTCAAATCCTACACCAGTCCAAGGATCGAGTAGACGGCCAAATTTGTAAAGGAACATGTCTTGGCTTGGTCTGACGTATCTCGTCACATGACCTCACATAATGAAATCCAATTTCAAGGGGACTCCTAAATCAAATAGGATAAACATCTCTTGGCTCGGCGCAACATGCCAGGTCAATTTCAAGGGGGCACCTTCTCAATTAATCAAGAGATATAAAATCGAGCACAACCTCCTCCACATAAACAATGCTTAAGAAACAGTCAAAATGGCAAACAAGCTAATCAGGTCAGCGCTTCATAAGCATCAAAACTCCAGCGTACCAAACCCTCGCGGTATCGGCAATTGAAATCAGAATAAAGCCCCTGTACGATCAAGAAAGTACTCAATAAATGAGGTAATCAAGATCATGAGCATAAACAAAAGCTAATTCATCGACTTAATCAACCAAGATGGGATTAAGCGTTATCATATCCAAACAAAAAGAAATAAATCTGCAAAGTGGCACAATAAAAAATATATATGTAATAAATCACCCACCTTTCGGTCTTCTACCGATCGGGCAAAAATTAGGGTAACACCCGGCAGTTGGTACTCTGTAAACCAGCCGGGCAAATATTAGGGTATCTCTTTAGAAAATTCCTCATTGAACTGAAAACTCAAAAAAGGTGGTTCAGGCAAAAATTAGAGGCATGAGAGAAAAATAGTAAGACGTTAACTCAAAAATCTGTAAAGGCTGGTTAACACCGGGAGTTTGATTAATGGAAATGGTTACCAACATCTTGTACTCCAATTAAATTCATCTACTGAAAGTATCTTTCGTACTGAAATCTATATGCTTGTGATTATATGAATGTCTGGCAACCAAATGGTGGAAACATCGTAAGTAAACTTAACAAAGGGTACTCAAAGCCCATCCATAATAAGTGCACAAGAATTCAATATCAAAAAGACAAATAAATCTAGATAGGCTGAAAACATCCAGATCTATGCAAAAGTCGGGAATAAGTCTGCTGGATTGAAAACTTGGAAAGGGCGGTCCAGGTAAAAATAAAGACTAAAATATATATATATATATATATATATATAAATAATAATAATAAAAGAAGAAAAAAAAAGAGAAGATAGGCTGAAAATCCAAAAAGGACGGTCTATGCAAGAAACATGTTTGCTGGATTGAAAACTTGAAAGGGCGGTCTAGGCAAAAGTTAAGATAAGGTTCGATAGATTGAAAACCCCTAGGGGTACTCTATTCAAAATTTAGAACCAAAATAAAAATAGCAAAGGTATGCCATCATTGGGAAAAAGACAAACATCATTTGCCCTCTCCACAAAAAGATCGAGCCTCAAACTGGACTCAAACTTGGGTCTAAGCCTTTCATCATAATCGTCCTTCGGGAGCTTTACTCCTGTCACACGAGCCTACTTGGTCACTATAGAGGCATCATTTGCTCATCCAACATGATTAAATGGAAGACCGTATGATCATGCATCTTTAATACATACATTGCATGCGTACACTCTTGCAATCTCTGTTTCTCATAATATCCAAAGGAAAACTATCAAGGCACGAAAGCTAGGGGCAAGACCCCGAACACATCGATTAAGCTACACTAACCAATTATCCAACATCCACCGATCAATAAGGGGAATTTGGAAGGGGCATAGTTTCCTCCAACTGCTTGGGACCATCTATAAATCAACAAGAAGCACTTGGAAGAGGCAAAGTTCTCTCCAAATGCTCAGAGTCATCTACCAATAAAAAAACCTCAAGGGGCACACTCAAGATGGTTCAGACGACCTATCAAACCTCCGCAACAACTCCTCTAGACCCCTCAGAAAATCTTAACTTAATTTACAATTCATACTTATATTTTTGCTATTGATTGAAAGGGCAAAAATATTTTTGTTTCATAAAATCGATCAAGCAGTAAAAACATTACTTATCCTTTGATTAACTAGAGTTTCTCTAATTCTTAATACAATGGGCACCTTATGCAATCTACAAATGACAGTTGATACAAAACTCAGAACAAGTAACGCTTGCTACTCAAATGATACTTGCTGCAAAACTAAAGGCGCTTACTGCCGATTACTAAGGGCACCCTACGCATGAAAGACCGACCTAACTCATAAGACCCTTTCGGTGAAAGACCAACCTGGCTCTTCGGACCCTTCTTGGCGAAAGACCAATCCAGCTTTTCAGACTTTCATGGCAAACTCTCTCCATAAAAGACTAACCTAGCTCATAAGACCCTTTCGGCAAAAGACCAACCTGGCTCTTCAGACCCTTCTTGGTAAAAGACCAATCTGGCTCTTCAGACCCCCTTGGCAAACTCTCTCCACCACAGACCGACCTGGCTCGTAAGACCCTTTCAGTGAAAGACCAACCTGGCTCTTCAAACCCTTCTTACCAAAAGACCAACCTCGCTCTTCGGACCCTTCTTGGCGAAAGACCAATCCGGCTCTTCAGAACCCCTTGGCAAACTCTCTCCACCAAAGACCGACCTAGCTCGTAAGACCCTTTCGGTAAAAGACCAACCTGGCTCTACGAACTCTTCTTGGTGAAAGACCAATTCAGCTCTTCGAACCCCCTTGGTAAACTCTCTCCACCAAAGACTGACCTGGCTCGTAAGACCCTTTCGGTAAAAGACCAACCAGGCTTTTTGGACCCTTTTTATCGCAAGACCAATCTGGCTCTTCGGACCCTTCTTAGAAAGATCTCCTCAAAGCTCAAGCTCGACCAAGGGGTAAATCAATCTCAAAGCCCAAGCCCGACCAAGGGGCACACAAATCTAGAAAGCTCAAGCTCGACTAAGGGGTAAACCAGTCACCAAATAAAGGCACCCACGGAATCAAAACCTTATCATCCATCAGGTACAATTCCTAACCCTTGGTCTTTCGTGTGATCATACTGATATATGGTAGTAGTGATCCCCCAAGGGGCAGCTTGTGAGCATAGGATTTTACAATCCCCTTCGCGAGACAATGATGACGTATGCCCGATTTTATTCCTCATGATAAATATTCTTTTCTTGGAATTTTTATTACCGATATAAAATTATCTATGAATTTTATTTTCGAAAAATTCAGTTCAGCGTTTCCGGTTACGCATCCGGTGGTAGCTCAGACTGATGATTTGCACCTAAAAAATAATCTAGTCTAAAATACCCATTAAAAGTCAAAAATAAACCCCAATATTTTAATTTTTCCATCAAAATCACCTTTTGCCGGATTTCCTCTCCTTTTCCCTAATTTCGGGCTTAAATTGTGCTTGCTTTTCAGACCTGTTAGGAAGGTGAGGCCGCCAGCAGCCTCATCGATACCGTCGACAGTATCATCCATGCCGCCGACGACATCATTTCCTCTGTAGAATAGTTGTCTGCCTTTTTTGCTCGATTTCTGATTGATAATTGATCAAAGGCAATTTCCAATGGATTTTAGCCTATACAAACAGCAATTCTCAGCCATTTCAAGGATTCAACACTTCCACCTCTCGAAATCATATGGAGATTTTGAGCATTTTAGCAAGTTTTAGTAAGATAAAGTTTAGAAAAGGTAAGAAAGAGGATTCAATCCATCTTTTCGTGGTTTTTCTCTACTAAACTCTCTGATATTAGGTGCAAATTAAGTTTAGAAATCACTAAAAATAGGATTTAGAGACTAAAATCACCCCTCAATTCCAAAATCATCGCTTGAGCTCCCCGAAGGTGTTATACAGATCACGAACAGGTGGATTCACGGCCCCGAGGTAAAAATTCTGAGTCTCATAGCTCTTTGGCTTTCATTTTACTTGTTTGCTGTGTTTATTTGTTGTTTTGTGCTTCGTTTTGAGTTTTTGGTCGCTTTTCAGCCAAAAATAGCTGCTACAAGAAACTGAAACCGTCGAAGGCATTTAAATCCATCGGCGGCATCAACCATACCGCCAGCGGCATTGTTGATACCGCCAGTGGCCTTATTTGCCCCCAATGGCCTTATTTTCTTGTAGGACCCTTTCTTTATGGTATCCAGAATGTCATACAGCCTAAATGAGATTGCCGATGGCATCAGTGATGCCACCAGCGGCCTCATTCATACCGCCGTCGGTATGGAGTTCTAGATAGCAGTTTTATTTTTGTTTTATTTCTGACCTAGTTTAATTTCAGAAGTTAGGGTGCGCAGTGCAACAACGGGAGTCTTAAACTCCCCGAAAATGGTCCATACCCTATACCATGTGGCATTTTCACTAATAACTTGGTTAAAATAACGATCGTGTCCAAAATGGGCTTTTCCCTAAAAATTCATTCGAAAAATGAATTTTTCAAAGGGAACTTATATTCTAAAATCAAAAATTTTTTAGCTAACCTGGTAGCTCGACCCCAGCCTGGGGCTCTGCCCCCGGACCTAACCAGGAGCACTGGTCCCGGACCCCGCCAGGGGTTACCGCCCCTCGATCCCATCGGGGGCGCTGCCCCTTAGACCCTGCGTGGGGTTGCCGCCCCCTGACCCCGCTGTCAGGGGTGCCGTTTTGTGTGATATACCCTGTATACATACCGTATCTGTGCTAACCGTTTTGTGCAGGTAGATTTAGGTTAAATGTATGTTAGGCCTTTGGGTATTTTTATTTATTGTATAGAACAAATGTATAGGATTTGAAAGCCATGTAATTATTATTTTATTTCCCGCATTTATTTTTGGACGACTGTAATAATTTATTTATCGCTTTGAATGCTTTGCTAAATAACACGCTAATAATATATAAACCGAAAACACTATAAATAGGGTGGATTAAAACCAATGTAAAATAGATAACATCATCCGAACTTGGAATCTCTTCTTAAGGTATGGTCTACCACCCGGTGGGAAAATCGTATCAAAATTTCCCGATTGAGCTAACCTGGGTGGAGACTCTATTTTGAGTATGGGATTTTGATCTCGTATCTTTTGGATATAAAAATTTGCAAAACCATTTTCACAATCACCAAAACGCCCATCATTTATAAAGGAGACCGGTCCACCGGCCCAGCTTTACAGCCGTCGTATAAAATGTCGTCCGCTCATAGGTGGAGATTAACTTCAACGCCAATAAATGGCAGAGAAGTGCATCCCATTTCTTTTTTATTATTTTGGTTCCTAAGGGGAAATGACTATGATGGCTTTACTAACGCGGTAGAAGGTTCCCAGTCACCTTAATTCTATGTTACTCAACCACTCCTCAAATAAGTGCTATTACGGGAGTCTATGTGTTACTTGAAATGAGTGATCCACTCACTAGGCATCCTCAATTCCTGTAGGGCATGAGTGATACTTTCGCGAGCTTCTCGGGTAAAATGGAGTACCTTAACCTAAAAGCACAAATTAGTCTATACGCGTAGGATAAAACGTCATGAGAAAGAATGAAGTTTTAATTTGGCCAACGATTTTAATAAATCATCTAAATCTTTTAAACTTATTAAAAATTTTAAGTTTCAAGTTTAAAGAGATAGATCCCTAATAGAGTCGCCACTATGAGAGGATGACATTTTGGATGGACTATGAAGCCAGGTCGAAGGACTGACCTTTTAAAAATATATGAGCATGATGTGATGGTATAATATGGTTTTGCATATTTTAATGCTCAAAAGACACAAGATTGAAATCTCGTACTTAAAATAGAGTCGCCACCCGGTTCAGCTCAACCGGGAAATTTAGGTACGATTTTCCAACCGTGTGGTAGACTATACCTTAAGTAGAGATTTTGAGTTCGGATGATATTATCTATTTTATATTGGCCAAGTTAAAGTTTCATTCTTTCTTGATCGGTTTAATCCACCCTATTTATTGTATTTTCGATTATGTTATGTTAGTGCGTTATTTAGTAAGCGTTCAAAGCACTAAATAAATTACTACAGTCATCCAAAATAATTGCTAAAATTAAAAGAACAATTACATGGCTTTCCAAATCCTATACATTTGTCTAAACATTAAATAAAATACCCGAAGGCCTAACATACCTCTATCCTAAATGTACTTGCACGAAAGGGTTAGCACAGTTAAGACACGTTGTATGAGGTATATCATTTAACATGCATAATTAGTAAATCATACAAGACCTGAGTTAGCGTCAGCATGACATATTTATTGTACAATTTATGAAGCCCGGTAGGATGGCTAAAAATGGTGTTTGAATGGCTTTTGTGAGAAAATCTCATTTTATTTACATTTTAGACTCGATTTGTTATTTTAACCGGATTATTAGTGAACATGCCACATGTTATGGGGTGAGGACTGTTTTTAGGGAGTTCTGGACTCCCGTCGTTACACTGTACATCCTATCTTTGGAAATTAAACTAGGTCAAAATTAAAATGAAAATAAACTTGTTGTCTAGAATGTCATACCCCGGCTGTATGAGTGAAGCCTCCGGAGGCATCATTGATGCCGCTGGCAATTTCACTTACACAGGCTGACAAAATAACATTTTGGATACCATAAAGAAATGGTCCCATAAGAAAATAGAGTCGTTGGTGACAAAGGAAGCCTCTGGCAGTATCACTGATGTCGCTGGAGACATGAGTGATACCGCCAACGGCTTCAGTTTCTTCCAATAGCAGCAGCTAATGGTCAAAAAATGACCGAAAACCCAAACTAAGCTTAAAATAGCAAATAATCACAACAAACAACCAAAGTAAATGCTAAAGAGCTATGAGACTCAGAATTTTTACCTCGAGGCCGTGAATCCACCTCTTTGTGATCCAAATAACACCTCTAGGGAGCTCAAAATGATGATTTGGATAGTGGATAAGGGATTTAAGTCTCTAAAACCTATTAAATTGATTTTAAACCTAAAGTCTACTGATTTTAAGTTAAATATCAGAGAGTTCAACAAAGAAAAACCAAGAAAAGATGGAGTAATTCCTCTTTTCTTACCTTTTCTTCACCTTATCCCACTAGAAATACTATATCTCACTAAAATTCCTCTCAAATTCTATGTTTTGAGTTGCCAACCACTTCAAATGACTGGAAAGAGGCCTTATATAGGCTAAAATATAGGTAGAGCTAACTTTCCTCAATTATCCGGCAGGTATCGAGCAAGCATGGCAAAAAAGCTGTCTGCCTGCAGAAGTCAGGCCGCCACTAACATGGATGATACCGTCGGCGGTATTGCTGAAGTCGCAGGCGGCTTCAGCCTCTGCCAGGTCTAAAAAGCAAGGCATGGCCTAGCCTAAAAAGGTGGTCAATCAGCCTAAAAAGGTGCTTTAGCGGGATTTTTAATAATTAGGGTTACTTTTTAATTCTTAAGGGTGTTTAGGACTAAATTAATTTTGGGTGAAAATCATCGATTCGAGCTTCCACCGGAAGCGTAATCGGACATGCCGAACTGAATTTCTTTGAAATAAAATTCATAAAGAATTTTTTATCGGTAATAAAAATTTGAATAGAATTTTTATATTGAGGATTAAAATCTAATATACGTCATCATCATCTCGCTAGAGGAACTGCAAAATCCTGTGCTCACAAGAGCTAGGGATTCGACAAAGAGTGAATAAAGGTCGATGATGGAGCAAGGGAGCAACTCCAATGAACCCACGAACAAGGCCACTGATAAGGTAATTCTTTTTATATTGATATACATTTTTTTGTGTATTGGGAAAACTTGGTTTCAATGTAATTTAGAATTCGAAATTTATAGGGAAAGGGGAAAGGACAGCCACTGACTCCAATTTTGAAGATGAGGTAAAAATTTGTATACTGAAATATGTATATTGATATACATTTTATATTGTATACGCAAAACCAAATAATATACACTTTATACTGTCCGAATACAAACTGCAGCAGCACATGACAGGAAACCAACTAATATGCAACCTTAGAAGTGTTATGATTTATGATGTATACTACTGATATACAGTTGTATTGCTGATATATAGTCTGGATGAAAATGCCTATTAGCAATATATAGCAGAAACTATATTTTGTTAATAACTTAATTTGTATGTTGTCACCACTGTCTGCAATTTGTATGATGGTTTTACTTATATTTTGTACATGAAAACCAACTAATATACAAGCATTATTGTATATGATTGGTGTTGTATACATCTGACATACAATTGTATTGCTGATATATAGTTTGGATAAAAAAATGCCTATTAGCAATAAACATCCAACCAACCAACTAAGCCTTAAATCCCACGCTAAGTAGGGTCGGCATTAGCAATAAACATCAAAAACTATATTTTGTTAATAACTTAATTTGTATACTGATTGTCCTATTATTTTTGTATATCCGTATATGGCTATATGAAAGCGTATATCATATTATTAAGAATTTGTTAATAAAGCAAAGATCAGTAATTGTGTATGTTGGCCTATTTTCAAGAAAAACAAGTCGTATATGTTGTATATATTATTTTGTTTTATATTCAATGAAGAACTTTGTTTAGTGTATATCCATATACACTATGTTTCTATACGAATATACATATTTATTTTCTATTGATATTTGTTTAGTGTTGTGATGTAATTGTTTGAAATACATGTAAATGTGTTTGATGGCCTATTTTTAAGAAAAACTAATTGTATATTGAGTGCACTGTGTATGTCATATAGTCAATCAATAAATGTGTTTATTGTATATTGTACACACTGAGTGTATATAGATATGCAGAAATTAGTATACATAATTGTGGTTTTGATTGCTTTGAAAAAATGTTGTATATCCGTATGTGTGTTTTAATGTAATACAGGACTAACATATTACCGAATTATAGATGAAATCACTGGTGTACAACCAACTGGACCTACATGATTGGAATCTACAGATAAGGGTGGAATCAGATTGAAATGAGTTTGTACTACCATGGGAAGAAAAAATTCGAAGGAGTAGAGAGCGACGGCGAATTCGTGAGGCCACATAAAGATGAATGATAGTTTACGTAGTTTGATTTGGAACCTTTTATTTAGAGCAAAAAGGATTTGTGTAATTTATAGAGTCTAAAACGTAGATAAATGAAATTTTGCCTAGTATGAGTTAGAACTCTGCTTTGTTTTTTTGTGATGAATGATTGGTTTTTCTTGTTATTAATTTGAGGTTATTTTACGTTAATTTAGTTATAGAAGCACATAACGTCATTTCATATATTGAGCATATATGTAATTGTAACTATATACAAGGGATTTTTTAAGGCACAACATGAGCCGCTACCAAAACAGTTCAAGGCGCAATCTTAGGCGCTTTAAAAAAATAAAGAAACATGCTATTATGGAGTTTCTAAACTATATATTATCAATATACGTGTTGCAGTATATGTTAATGAAAAAACAAAAGACAGTGAAATTGTATTTTTCAAGAAAAACAAACTGTGTATGAGGGATATTTTACGACGCAATGTGAGGCGCTGCCATAACATTTATAGGCGCAGTGTGAGCACAGGATTTTGCAGTCCTTCTCGCGAGACGATGATGACGTGTACCCGATTTTAATGCCTCGAAATAAAAGTTCTCTTTAGAATTTTTATTACCAAAATAATATTTCTTGTGAATTTTATACTTGGTAGAATCTAGTTCGGCGTGGCCGATAACGCGTCCGGTAGGAGCTTGAACTGATGATTTGCACCTAAATTAAAGAATACGCATTAAAATATAATTAAAATTCAAAAAGATGCCTTTTAACCCACTTTTTCCCACTATTGACCGCTTTTCACGACTTTTTAGGCTTTTAGGCCCGTTGGTTGTCGGTATGCTGGAGGCTGATGCCACCAGCGGCATCAGCCATGCCACCGGTGGCAACACCATACCGCCAGCGGCATAAGCCATACCGCCGGCGGTATCACCATGTCGCCGGCGGCATGGACTAAAATGGGTCCCTACACAGACAGCCTTTTGGCCACTTTCGGCGAAATTAGTCAAAAAGGTCATGAAAAACACCCCAATTTACCTATAAAAAGACACCTTAGGCTGAAACAAAAGAGGGGGGGACTGAAATTGCAAAATAGGGAGTGGAAATTGGGCAGTTGAGAGACTCCAATTTAAGAAAGAGTAGATTTTAGTGAGATAAGAATTAGAAAAGGTAGGAAAAAGGATTCTAATCCATTTTTCCTGGTTTTTCTTCTTTGAACTCTCTGATTGTGAGCTTAAAATCAGTGGCTCTTTAAGTTAAAATCAACTTGATAGGATTTAGGGACCTAAAAACTCTTAAATTGATTACTAAATCATCGTTACAAGCTCCCCGAAGGTGTTTATTTTCAGTTCACGAAGAGTTGGATTCACAACCCCGAGGTGAAAATTTTGAGTCTCATAGCTCTTTGGCATTAACATTACTGATTTGTGCTATTTTTTGTTGATTTTTGTTCATTTTTGGGTTTTCAGTCATTTTCGACTGCCGCCTGCTGCTGCTGTAAGAAATCAAAGTCATCGAAGACATGTGATATCGCTGGCGGTATCACCCATGTCGCCAGGGACATCATTGATACCGCTGGTGGCACCGCATTCCCCATAGACCTCACTTTCTTATAGGACCCTTTCTTTATGGTACTCAGAAAGCCTTGTAGCCTGTGTGCATACTGATGTTGCCAAAGACATAATTGATGTCACTGACGATGTCAGCCATGTCGCCAGCGACATCAACCATGTCGCCGACGGCATCAGTTGGATCATCGGCGGCATGACTTTCTGGACAGCAGTTTTATTTTCGTTTGTTCCCGGACTAGCTTATTTTTACAAGCTGGAACATATAATGCAACGACGGAGGTTCAAAACCTCCGGAAAATAGACCCAACCCCATAACGAGTGGCATTTTCACTTATAATCCGATTAAAACAACGATCGAATCTAAAATTTGGATGAAAACGGAATTTCCCTGCAAACGTTGTTCAAACCTCATTTTAGCCATCCAACCGGGCTTTATAGTATTATAAATGAAACGTGCCATATCCATGCTAACCATCTTCTGCAGGTACATGTATACCAGACATTCGGATGTTTTATTTATTGCATAGAAAAATGTACATGACTTGGAAGCCTTGTAATAATTTTATTTTCCGCACTTATTTTTTAATGGCTATAAATATTTTATTCATCGCTTTAATTGCTTGATAAACACGAAAATAATAAAATAACTGAAAACATAAATAAATAGGATGGATTAAACCAATTAAGAAAGAATGAAGTATCTTGACTTGGCCTAATGAAAAATAGATAACATCATCCGAACTCGGAATCTCTACTTAAGGTATGGTCCAACCACCCGGTGGGAAAATCGTACCAAAAATTTCCCGGTTGAGCTGAACCGGGTGGTGACTCTATTTTAAGAACGGGATTTCAATCTCGTATCTTTTGAGCATTTAAACATGCAAAACCATTTTCCAATCACATCATTCACACCTCCCCTGTCATTCTAAGATGCCGATAAACCGGCTTGGCCCTGCGGTCGCTGCGTAAAATGTCATCCGCTTACAGTGGCGACTCTGCTGGGGAGATCTCTTTAAACTTGAACTTTCTTTTAGTAAAGTTTAAAAGATTTTAATGATGTATTAAAATCATTGGCCAAATTAAAACTTTATTCTTTTTTATAACGTTTTATCCTCACGCGTGTAGATAGTTCGGTAATTTTTAGGTGCCCCATTTTACCTGAGAAGCTCACGAAGTATCACTCATGCCCTGTTGGAATTGAGGATGCCTAGTTGGTCGATCACTCATTTTAACCAACTCGTAAACTCCTACGATCACACCTATTTAAGAAGTGGTTGAGTAACGTGGAATTAAGGTAAACGAGAACCTTCTACATCAACAACCATATACCAAAGCCGCGCTAGAAATGGCCTTAGCACATCATTTCCTTAGGGCCACCAGAATAAATAAAATAATTGGGATGCACTTCTTTTGCCATTACCGGTGAAGAAGCCAAACTTCATCCTTCTAAAGAGGCGTTACATGGGAGTCATAAGGTTGGGAGAGGGATGATTTACGTGCTATGTGCTCCGTGATCATGCACCCCCATGCATCGGCTTTAAGGGCCAAAAAGAAAGCAACTTACCCTTACTAGTTCCACCTGGGGAAGAGGTTTAGCAACATACGTAGGACTTCTCTTATGCCCCTATTGCATCACCACATATCGCTATGTAAGATGTGAGATACAAACATACCACGTATGTTGGAGGGATAAGCCATCACATTAACTCTAACCATATCTACGTACAGCCATACATATCACGCACCGCTTCCAAAAAAAATAAAACCATACATACCATCCATACCATTTACAACTCATTCATAGTCTGACCACGGTACGTGATCCTAAATAGTGTTCCTCCCAAATTCAAACCTTCACCATGTCTTTTCTTCATAATGACAACTCTGCCTCACCCAGAGAACAGGCTAGTCTTCTCCCCACCTCAGGAGCAACAGTTCACCCTTCGTCTCTTGGGTCAGAGATCACCACCGCTATCATCCAGTTTCTAAAATCGGATCAATTCCAAAACATCATTCAGGAACTAGTACGTGTATCCATCAAGAAAGCCCTAGGAAGTCAGAACTTCGACCAAGTCATGCGATCTCCGGGCATGACACCCGATAATAATGCACTCCGGCAATCACCGCCAACCCCTTACCTCGGACAAAGGGAAGGAGCCCAGATTCAAATTCCTCCATCATTCTTTAATACCTTGCATCCGACGTTGGTCACCCCATCACAGTTTAAGATCCCCGCTATGCCAATGCCTCCTCAGTACGACCAGGTCATGCAACATAAAGTTAAAGCCCTCTCACATCAATTGGTGATAGCAGGCTACAATCAGAAAGAGGGAAGGGTTCAACCAAAGGGAAACCAGGTCTTTCAAGACACTGACTCACTCATACCCCTACCTCAAATCATGGTGGACTAAGAGACCTCCCAGAAACTGACACTAGCTGCCACCATTCAGCCAAACAATGGTATTAAGTGTAGCACAAATCCGTGGAAACTGTCGCTTAATGTAATCTTCACCGGATTAAGGGAAGATGGCATTCTCAAACCTCTTCGTGGATACAATCCTCCCATGAGAGAAGAAGGAAAAGGCTTTTATGAATATCACATGCTGTCAGGTCACCACACCAATCATCCAAAGCTTTGGTTCACACCATCCAATGTTTGGTGAAGGATAAGAAGATTATCGACCCTGAAAGAGCATCCAGTCCCTTACTAGAGTTTAGTGACCAGACACGGTCGATTAATCCCAGCTTTCCTAAATAAGGGAATGCGTTGCAAAATCTCATCAAGGCCATCTACTCCAAGGGTAGAGGAAAGTCTCGCTCTGACAGCAAGGACGAAGAATCTTGATTTGCAATCCTTAGAGTTTAGACTTTTTAGCTCCATGAGCAACTTCCATTTTACTTACTTATGTCATGTCTTTATCATTTGATCCACGCATTCATATGAGTATACACACGATGCTTCCAGTATTCAAGATATTTTATTGAATAAAATCAAGCTGAGTACAGATGTAGGCTCTTATGTGGTAATTAAATCAAATAATTTAACTCCTATCAAACACATGTAAGATAATAAAGTGCTTAAAGACCACGATAATGCTTTTGCTTGGTCCCCAGATCAATAGTTAGATTGTTGAACACCACGGGTCTCTTCTAGAATTAACTCGGCAACCCTATAACGGTACACCTTCAAGCTACCAAAGACGTATCAACCGGTCCCCTGAAATAAAAAAATTGAGGCTTACACCCAACGACTATTGATGGAGCCCAACCTCCATCAAATAAACATCATAGCCAAACCTCAGACCAATGTCACGGCCAAGGAGATGACCAAATTTGTAGAAAAACACGTCTTCACCCAGCACAAATTAACCTGCATCAAACCCCTCGACCAATAAAGGTCAGAGGGCAACCACCTTCTAGAGCATCAAGTATAAGAGCAAGCACCTTCATCTCACGAGCCACAAAGATGAGCGCACAACCAAAGTCGCGATTAGCTCGCTAAATAAATCGGCAAAACAAACTACCACTTCACCTTTCAAAGGCACCAAGCAAAAGGCCCCCAAACCAAATATCACTTGGTCAAAAACCCTCCACCACCCGTACAAGCGGCAAATTCAGGCCTAAACAGGAAGAGCTTTGCAAATTGTAGACTGAAGGAGCACTTAGAATAGCAATCAAAACGACAATCAAACCACTCAAAAAGGCTCTCTTTAAGCGCTAAAACCCCCACAAACTAAACTCCTTGTAATGTGGACCACCAGAATCAAAATAAGGTTACCCGACGTAACCTTGAAGGTCAGAATGAATTGGTTGATCCAGGCGAAAATCGAACGGACACTAAGGACCTTGGAGAATCTGCAATGGCACAACCAAGCATACAACAGCAAGTCAAATACCTAACACCCTTACCAGAGTCATAGACCCGGCACTGAAGCATCTAAGACCTTCCGATACTGATGTTAAGTTTAGATCAGATTGAGGAGGCCATCATATGACCGAAGATGGTACCGAATAAGCAGGGCTATTAAAGTTATGAGTATAAGGAAGGGCGAGTTCATCGATCTAGTCAACCAGGACAGGCTTAAGCATTATCAGGTCTAAATAAAAGAAATAAATAAGAAAAGTGGTACACTAAATATATATATATATATATATATATATATATATATATATATATATATATATATAAAATAATCGCCTACCTATCGGTCTTCTACTGATTGGATAAAAATTAGGGTAACACCCGACGATTGGTATCCTGTAAACCAGCCGTGCAAAAATTAGGGGATGAGACAAACCCGCTAGATCGAAAACCCAAAAAGGGTGATTCAGACAAAAATTAGGGCACGAGAGAAAAATGGTGAGATGTTAACTTGAAAACCTGTAAAGGCTAGTTAACACCAGGGGTTCCATTAACGGAAATGATTGCCAACATCTTGTACTCAAATTAGATTCACTTGATAAAAATGTCTTTCGTACTGAAACCTCTGTGTTTGTGATTGTATGAATATCTGGCGATCGAGTGATGGAAACATCCCAAGTAAGCTTAATCGAAGAAGCTCCGAGCTTAAAAAAATTAAAAAAATTAAAATAATTGAAAAAAATCTGGATAGACTGAAAACATCTAGGTCTATACGAAAGTCGAAATAAGTCTGTTAAGTCAAAAAATTGAAAGGACGGTCTATGCAAATGATAGAGTCAAGTTGGAGCCCGAATTTCCCTAGTTCCCTTAAATTTGCATTCTCCAGGCTCCGCATGAAGCCCCATAGCTGTTAAGTATGGCTTGACGTAGTAAAATTTGAAGAAATGGCCAAATCTGTGTTTTTGGAAGGTTGATACCGCCGGTGATATGAGCAATGTCGCCGGAGACATGGTTTATTTTGGACGATATTAGTTGATGCCACCAGCGACATGGATATAGGCGGTTTTGAGGCGATGCACCTGGCGATATGAATGATACCGCCGGCGGCATGAAGTTAATTTTTTGGGTAGCATCAGAAGCAATATTATCATTTCAGACCTGTACAAAACCTGTAAACAATCCTATACTACGTTTCCAATGCCTTTTCAAACTGCAAACCATTTTTATTCAAAGTAAAAAAGACCGAAGGTGCAAAACACTCAAATATCCCAAACATCTAGCCTACAACAAAACCAAATTATCCAAATCCTAATGTATCGAGGGTACAAGTAGAAATAAAAAAGGCAAAATGAAAATATAAAGCTAGGCATGCCCGCCACTTCAGGGCGGGCGAGATGAAATATCTTTGGGACTCACCAGTAAGTCACCCACCTCATCCTCATCCTCCTCCCTGCCTTCTGTCATCGGGACACTACTGGACTCCTCAACTATAGCAAATGCATGACAGCCAGCGGATATCTTGACTCCCCTATAACTGGTGCTACTGGGGTGCGCACGATCCAGATTTTGCTTGCTTCTCCATTCCTAAACGGTAGCCGCCAGTTAACCCTCAAGGTCACTCAT
Source organism: Euphorbia pulcherrima (assembly GCA_947683365.1). Taxonomy (NCBI): domain Eukaryota; kingdom Viridiplantae; phylum Streptophyta; class Magnoliopsida; order Malpighiales; family Euphorbiaceae; genus Euphorbia; species Euphorbia pulcherrima. The sequence goes on from CANTUS010000003.1 coordinate 52,266,048, forward strand.
ATGACGTCAGAGGTCTGCGGTCTCCTCCTCGTACCGCCGCTGGGCTGCATCGGCATCTGACAAGGAAAGGGCTAAGAAATCCTGCAAGCCAAGAGAAAACATCAATAATGCATATCATTCATAGCATCCATACATGCATCTTATCTTATTTTAACATAGGCATAAATAGGGAATGTACTCGAATGAGGAGCGACTGCCCGATAAGTGTGTCCCGAAGAGCAAAGTTATTCTCTGCGAGCTGCTCCACATGGCTTCGTGCCACCTTAAAAATCTAAAAGGCAAATCATTAGACACCCGCATCCAAGGGTAAACAAGAAAACAATCATCAGGCCTTAAGTAAGTAGTGTTTTCTGGCATAAAGATGGGAACATGCCGGCTCCAGCCTATATTCCTAGGGAGGAACTCGCCCCGAGAATTCATCAGTAGGAATGTGGTTTCCATCAAGTTGACCAGATGCCCCTCTACAAAATCTATACCCTCCGGTACACTGTAGTTTTGGGTCCCACACTGGTTATCCCGGCCTCTTTTCCTCACGGATTCCTGAAAAATATGAAAGACACACATCAGCAATATTCCTAAACAATTTCAAAATCAGGCACACAAACTCAATCATACCTTAAAAGAACGCTGCCCCCTTTGGGACAATAGCACACTCTCGCCAGCTACATCCGTGCCTGCCTCATCCTCCCCCTCGGGCTCGATCCCAACATCACCTTCAAGCTCTTCATCTTCTTTGTCTTATTCCTCCTTAACATCCACGATACCTTTAAAGCTCCTTTTCTCCTCCTCCAGCTGTTGTTCATTATGATACTCAATCATATCATTTCTATATATGCAGGGACACAAGGGGAGTAAAAGCTGCTGGTGCTGCTCGTAGAGGCCAAGGACACTAGGGATCACTCGGCTGTTCCCCTCAATATAATCGACCTTGTCGGCCTCGGAAGTGATCACCAAATGGGGCCACCATAAGCCCATGGGAGGATCAGTAGGCACTGATCTATCGGTAATCGGGAAGGACCTCCAGCCCTGAACTCGCTCACCTAGATACCACTGCTGGGACAAAGGACACTCCATGACGAATTGACAGTCGTCCACCTCCCTCCTAACCCTCGTAACCTCTGTTCGATTCTCCACCCCGTCGAATGGATCCAAGACAAGCTACACTAACAATCAATTAAAACAACCAATATAAGTTTATAAACACTTTTGTTTTGTTCTAAAGTGTAAAAACAAGGACTAAGTTAAAAATCGCATACCGAGCTCAACAGCGCGCTCCTCAGGATCGCCCTGTATTTTGTAGGGTACTTGGCCTTCCCGCCAACACCCCCATACCAGCGGGCGAGAAAGTAAGAGCCTGGCAGTATGATCTTCTTAAACTCGATCGGTGGGAGAATCTGGTGCTCAACGGCCTAATCCTGCATAAATAACAACCAATCAGTTTAAAAAGCATCAATAATAAATAAGACGCGCATAATCAAGTAAAATACTTCCAAAGAGATATACCTGGAGTAGCAGATGGTAGAGTCGGAGAGTGTTCACCTTCTTCCAGGCACCCACATCCAGCCTATGGTATATTTATGCCAAGATGGCCCTTGGCCAATTCTTCCTCCTAATGCCCGCCACATCCTCCACAGCGGTTATCAGCACGTAATTGATCTTGCTCCCTGAGATTAGGAAGAACAGCATAGGGAGCAAAGAAATCATGAAAGATTAGACACAAGCCTCTCTCTCATCCTCAGGCACCACATCTACCTGGGTCCAGTATTGGTGCAACTCACCATAAGACAACCGCCCTGAGACGGGCTTCAAACCAAATAGATCCTTTACCCGCCTCACCACGGGCCTCTCGACACCGTATTTATCCATGTAAGCATCGAAGTGAATGACCTCATCCGTCCAAAGAAGCCCGATCATAGCAACGACATCCGAGGGTATAATTGTCGCTTCCTTAAAAGAGAAGTGGAAAGTTTGAGTGGTCTTAGACCACCTCTCGGTTAGGGCTGTCACGGCTGAATGAGAGAGCTTGGGCATCAGTATTGGCATAATCTGGGCCAGGTCTCCAAATCCCGTCTCATTAATGGCGAGTGCAAGCTCGGGGTCCTTCTCTGAAATATGGTGCCACCACTCACCAATGGTGCCCATCCCCCCAGTATAAGTCAGTTCATATGGCTGCAAAATCAGAAACAAAATAGATAAGTCCAGCATATTTTCTCATCACTAGAATCTGATAGAAAGCTGCTGATGTTGCTTCTGCTAGAAGTGATATCACCGGCAGCATCATCCCATATCGCTGGCGGCATGGATGATATTACCGGCGACATTGCTTCAAACAGAAGCGGCATCAGACTTCCTTAGGCCTTTTTGCAAGGACTGATGCCACCAACAACATCACTCATATCGCCGGCGGTATCACTACCTGCGGGCAGAACCTATTTTTTTCCCAAAATCACACCCATCGTGCCAAAATTACAAAAATTGCAATCAATCAAATAATAAGCCTGAAAATGATAAAAAAAAAAAATCAAACCTAAAGCATGCAATATCAGTTTATTATCAGTCTATTTCACATTTGTGACCCCTATCATGGCACGATTTCAAGCCTAAGTCTGAATTGAAACTTAACCCAAAAAGAAGGGATTCGGGTTTTGCAAGATTACCTGGACATAGCAAAGATGCTTTTCCTTCTCTGGGGTCAGATCAGTGATGGGAGAATTGATCCCGTAGCCATACATCTTGGCCGTCTCCTTCAGGCCATAACTAGTAGGAACAAAAAGGATTTTCAGCCCTTCAATGGAAGAATCGGGGAGATTCTCCCTGGCCATAGCAGATTTACCCCTAAAAGCCTTGGCAATTCTCTTCATGGTTGGAATGGCAGAGAAAATTTAAAAGATTTGGAAGATGTAAAGAGGTACAGTTTCTGAATAATGAGGAAGAAAGGAGTTATACTTCCTTTTAAACTACCGTGCAGAGTTCGAGGAGTTTTAATTTATCTGAAACTGCCAATCCATGCCACCGATGACATCATTCCATACCGCCAGTGACATCACTCATGCCGCTGGCGACATCCTCTCCTTCAATTCAAAATTTTAAAATTGTTTAAATAGTTAAAGCTTCCACGTGGCACTCATGCCATTGATGACATCACTCTATATCGCTAGCGATATAAGTCATGACGCCGGTGACATCAGTTCCCTCCATGATTTTTTTAGCCATCCTCGGTGAAATCTCGGCTCTAGCCCTGACATTCGAGAACTTGCATGATACCATAATTGCAAACCCAATACGCTCATTCTATAAACTACCCAGAGATTATGATATAGACCATGTATGTGTCATCTTTCGGGTTCACCCCAGGATGCCGACTAAAGGTCCCTGATACAGTCTCTGTATGTAACACCCTTCGAGTTCACCCCTAAAACGCCAACCGAAGGTCCCGGCATGGTGCTGTACATGTTACATTTAGGTTTACCCCTCTAAAATTATAATATGACTCAGAACTACACTCCACCAATCTATAAAGCATAAGCCCGACTGAAGGGCAATCTCCTCACAAAGTGAAAGCCCGACCAAGGGGCAATCACTCCACAAAGCATGAGTCTGACCAAAGGATAATCTCTCCATAAAGCATGAGTCCGACCAAGGGATAAACTCTCTACAAAGCATAAGCCCGACCAAGGGGTAATTTCTCCCCGAAGCATGAGCCCGACCAAGGGGCAATTTCCTCCATAAAGTGTAAGTCCGACCAAAGGATAATCTCCATAAAGCATAAGCCTGACCAAGGGGTAATTTCTTTGTGAAGCATGAGCCCGACCAAGGGGCAATTTCCTCCATAAAGTGTAAGTCCGATCAAAGGACAATCTCCACAAAGCATAAGTCCGACCAAGGGACAATCTCTCCACAAAGCATAAGTCCGACCAAAGGACAATCTCTTCGCAAAGCATAAGTTTGACCAAAGGATAAATCTCCATAAAGCATAAGTCTGACCAAAGGACAATCTCCATAAAGCATAAGTCCGACCAAGGGACAAACTCTCCACAAAGCATAAGTCCGACCAAGGTACAAACTCTCCACAAAGCATCAGTCGGACCAAGGTACAAACTCTCCACAAAGCATCAGTCCGACCAAAGGTCACAAAGTATGAGTCCGACCAAGGGGCAACCAATCTACAAAGCGAAAGTCCGACCAAGGGACAACCAATCTATAAAGCGCAAGTTCGACCAAGGCGCAACCAATCTATAAAGCGTAAGTCCGACCAAAGGGCAACCAATCTACAAAGCATAAGTCTGACCAAGGGGCAAAATAGTCATCCATTAGGTATCATTCCCATCCCTCGCTCTTTTTATGCGATCATACTGACATGTGGCAGTAGTGATCCCACGAGGGCCAGCTTGTAAGCACGGGATTTTGTAGTCCCCCTCGTGAGACAATGATGACGTATTCCTAATTTTAATGCCTCGAAATAAAAGCTTTCTTTAGAATTTTTATTGCCAAAATAATATTCCTTACGAATTTTATACTTGGTAGAATCCAGTTCGGCGTGGCCGATAACGCGTCCGGTAGGAGCTTGAAACAATGATTTGCACCTAAATTAAAGAATACCCATTAAAATATAATTAAAATTTCAAAAGATGCCTTTTGACCCACTTTTTCCCACTTTTGAGCTCTTTTCACGACTTTTTAGGCTTTTGGGCCCGTCGGTTGTCGGTATGCTGGAGGCTGATGCCACCAGCGCCATCAGGCATGCCACCGGCGGCATCACCATACCGCCAGCGGCATCAGCTATATCGTCAGCGGCATCACCATGTCGCCGGTGGCATGGAGTAAAACGGGTCCCTACACAGACAGCCTTTCGGCCACCTTTGGCGAAATTAGTCAAAAAGGTCTCAAAAAACACCCCAATTTGCCTATAAAAAGACACCTTAGGTTGAAACAAAAGAGGGGGGGACTGAAATTGCAAAATAGGGAGTGGAAATTGGGCAGTTGAGAGGCTTCAATTCAAGAAAGAGTAGATTTTAGTCAGATAAGAATTAGAAAAGGTAGGAAAAAGGATTCTAATCCATTTTTCATGGTTTTTCTTCTTTGAACTCTCTGATTGTGAGCTTAAAATCAGTGGCTCTTTAAGTTAAAATCAACTTGATAGGATTTAGGGACCTAAAAACTCTTAAATTGATTACTAAATCATCGTTACAAGCTCCCCAGAGGTGTTTATTTTCAGTTCACAAAGAGTTGGATTCACGACCCCGAGGTGAAAATTCTGAGTCTCATAGCTCTTTGGCATTAATATTACTAATTTATGCTATTTTTTGTTGATTTGTGTTCATTTTTGGGTTTTCGGTCATTTTTTACTACCGCCCGCTGCTGCTGTAAGAAAACAAATACACCGGAGACATGTGATGTCGCCCGCGGTGTCACCCATGTCACCAGAGACATCGTTAATACCGTCGGTGGCATCACATTCCCTAGAGACATCACTTTCTTATAGGACCCTTTCTTTATGGTACTCAGAATGCCTTATAGCCTATCTGCATACTGATGTCCCCAGAGATATAATTGATGTCACCGGCAATGTCAGCCATGTTGCCAATGACATCAACCATGTTGCCAGTGGTATCAGTTGCATCGTCGGCGGCATGACTTTATGGACAGCAGTTTTATTTTTCGTTTGTTCCCGGACTAGCTTATTTTCCTAAGCTAGAACATATAATGCAATGACGGAGGTTCAAAACCTCCTGAAAACAGACCCAACCCCATAATGAGTGGCATTTTCACTTATAATCCGATTAAAGCAACGATCGAATCTAAAATTTGGATGAAAACGGAATTTCCCCGCAAACGCTGTTCAAACCTCATTTTAGCCATCCAACCGGGCTTTATAATATTATAAATGAAACGTTCCATATCCGTGCTAACCATCTTCTGCAGGTAGATGTTATTGGGAACTAACAGTCAAATTGAACATGCATAAGAGGCATGAAGGAAATTCAAAATTTTGTCCCTGTCCCAGGAACTCCTATTAGTTGCATATAAATTAAATAAAGCCTTAACTAAATAATTCTCTACCTAGGTTAGCATGCTAAAGGACTAGGCATACCATAATTCCAAATTATATCCTAGCATATTTATTTTATACTAAGCATGTTATAACTCTAAGTTATAACCTAAGCATAAAATAAACTAAGCATGCAAAAATAACCTAAGCATAATTATTAAGTCTAAAAACACTTAAAAAAAAGACTTAATAATTAAAAGAGAAAGAAAAAGAACTTACCAGTTGAAGCGTGCTTTTGCAGGACCTTCTTGCACAAGCCTCCAGTCGTAGGATAGCCTCTATCAGTATCCACACGAACCCCACCAACCAAAACCTCCCCAGGAGGAAGAATTAAGAAGCCTCGAGTAGTTGCTAGACCACTATAGAAGCCTCACCCAAAAATATAAACTAGCGGTGCCCGAATAAATTCAGGCTCCACAAAAATAACTTGCTCAAGTACCCGAGAGATTAATTATCTCGCTTAGGATTTATGCTTTGAGCTTGGTACATTTTGAAAGGAGAAGGGACAGCCTATATATAGGCTTGGGGGGCAAAAATTTGCTCCCCAATTAACGATGTGGGATGGGAGTAAAACTCCCATCCCACACATACCACATGCACGTGCTGCATGTGGTATTCATGGGCTGCCTTTGTGCAGCCTATGAATATGGGCCACCGCGAACACCGCCTAGCAATGTTCGCGCACCTTTTGGTGTATTTCGCGCAACCGAATATTTGTACAAAATATTTTATACTTTTCGATTTTTAACTCGCCAATGCAAAATCTCCTTTAAATCCTTTCAAATAAATATTTATTTTTTACTCTAATAAATTAGTTATCAATCAAAATAAATTTCTTGGTCCAACCAAAATTGATCTAATCAATTATAATTTATTTATGACTCTAATTAATTAGTTACCAGTCAAAATAAATTCCTTAGTCTATCAAAAATTGATTTAATCAATTTTAACCAATCAAATAATAATCTAACTATTATTTACGTTATATTCTTGTAATAGAATAAATCTATTAGTTCTTTAGTTAGTCCGATGAAGGTCCAATGTATGTGACCTTATAGGATCCCGAAGTATTGAGCTGTTAAGGCTTAACCAACCCTTGTTCTAATGGAACCATTGGCTCGATGCTCTAGACCGTAAATAGAACTCGATTACCCTAAACGACTGTAGTACCCCTCTAGCAAGGGTCTACCATCCCCCAATACTTGGAACGTCATTTATGCTTATGACTTAATCCCGGTTAATGCAATAGTTATCCAGTGCGATAAATTCCTTCCATTCTTTAATATTAGTACCATCTGGTTTATTGGGTTCGGTTAAAGTGTTAACCCACTAATAGCAAGGTTGCTCTAAGCTATCCCAGTTATTTACTTGTTACCGAAGTATATTTCCTTTTACCATAGTGTGTTTGACTAGAAACCATTTCTATCAAACACATACTCTGATCAGAGGTTTATGGCAATCATCACTTCAACAAGTGGCCAGGTACAACTCCTTAATATATCCGGAGCGATGGATTCTTTCTGACTACTCAGTCTACCAACGTGTTGTTATCACTATACCCGTAATCACCCGTAGCACCCTAAATTAATGAGTGCATAGCAATGACCCAAAGTATAGCAATAGTACCATACAAGGCAACTCGCATCTTAAGTATGAGGACATTCGCAAAGCTTATTGCATGAAGATAAACACTAACACATTGATATTTATACCAAGTGTTTATCTTGCTGCGGTCTCCAATATATCTCCCAGATATATCCATGTGTCAAGCTTAAGGCACCACCTTTAGTATTTAGGAGATTAACTGCTTGGATCCTTTCCAAGAAAGTTGACCACATGCTAGTCTTTCCATTTCATCAATATCCTTTCTTGATGACACTGTGACTAGGGATAGTTTAGACATAATCATAATTGCACATGAAGTAGGTTCCACCGAATATAGTCTGATCAAACCTTATATTCCAACTCCTTGATGCCTGCTTAAGTCCATAAATGGATCTTTGTAGCTTGCATACCTTCGAGCCATTCTGAGATGTAAAACCCTCAGGTTGTGTCATATACACATCCCGGTCTAAATCCCCATTGAGGAATGCTGTTTTTACATCCATCTGCCAGATCTCATAATCGTAATGAGCAGCAATGGCGAGGAGTATCCTTATGGATTTGAGCATGGCTACCGGTGAGAAGGTTTCATCATAGTCAATACCTTCCCGTTGACTATAACCTTTCGCAACCAACCTTGCTTTATAGGTAATTACACTACCATCCATGTCTGTCTTCTTCTTGAAGACCCATTTGCACCTAATTGGTCTAACCTCTTGCGGTGCATCAACCAAATTCCAAACTTGGTTCTCGTACATGGAATCCATTTCTGATTTCATGGCCTTTTGCCATTTATCAGAATCTGAGCCTTTTATTGCCTCATCATATGTCCTTGGTTCATCATCCTCCACAAGATATAGTTCCTTATCATTAGTGATAATAAATCCATATCTATCGGGACCCTTATGAACACGACTTGATCTTCGCAATGATTGTGTTTTGACAGTTTGTTCTTGGATCACACTCTCTTGTGTATCTAGAACGGGGTCAATCAGTTTATCATCTGTTTCTTCCTGTTGAACTTCCAGTTCAATATTGCTCCCACTGACCTTTTCAAGTAAGTGTTCCTTTTCCAAAAAGTGAGCATTCCGAGACACAAATACCTTTTGTGCTTCAGGTTGGTAAAATAGATATCCAATTATTTCCTTTGGATATCCAATGAACAGACATTTATCAGCCTTGGCATTTAGCTTATCTGACGCTATCCTCTTCACCATAGCAGGACAACCCCATACTCTTAAGTGATTTAGAGATGGCTTTTTGTTACACCATCTTTTATAAGGTGTAAAATCAACTGATTTAGAGGGCACTCTATTTAAGACATAAACCGCGCTCCCAAGTGCATATCCCCAAAAGGATTTACTAAGAACTGCATGGCTCATCATGGACCTGACCATATCTAATAAAGTTCGATTCCTCCTTTCTGACACTCCATTATGTTGGGGTGTATAAGGAGGGGTCCACTGGGGAACTATCCCATTTTCCTTTAGATAATCATGAAACTCCTGACTTAAGTATTCTCCACCTCGATCCGATCGAAGTGTTTTAATACTTTTCTCAAGCTGTTTCTCTACTTCAGCTCTAAATAGTTTGAATTTTTCAAAACTTTCAGACTTGTGCTTCATCAAGTACAAATAACCGTATCGTGAGTAATCATCAATAAAGGTTATGAAGTAAGAGTATCCTCCTAGTGCCTGAACACTCATTGGACCACACACATCAGTGTGTTTAAGTTCCAATGTACTCGTGGCTCGTTCACCCTTCCCTTTAAAGGGTAACTTTGTCATTTTTATTTTTAAACAAGGTTCGCAATCACCATAAGACTCTAAGTCTATTGAGCCCAAGTCTCCACGCTTATGCAACTTGGTTAAGCGATCTTTATTTATGTGGCCTAAACGGCAATGCCATAAGTAAAAGGAATTCTCATTATCTAATTTAACTTCCTTCACATTATTTATATTGAAAACTTCTGTTTTAGTATCAAGAATATAAATGCCACCTTTCACCATTCCATAACTATAAAGAATATTATTCAAACGAATCTGACAATTATTATTCAAAAATAAAATTTCAAATCCCTCTGTTGCTAAACACGCAACAGATACAATATTCTTAGTAACACTTGGAATGTAATAACAATTATTCAAAACTAAAACAAGTCCACTTGGCAAAACAAGACTAAAGCTCCCTACGGCTAATGCAGTAACTCTGGCTCTATTTCCCACACGTAGGTCCATCTCCCCTTTTGCAAGTTTTCTACCGTTCCTTAGTCCCTGTACAGAAGTACAGATATGAGAACCACAACCAGTATCTAATACCCAAGTGGATTCTTGCAGAAAAGTAGCAAAGTTTTCAATTACAAATATACCTGAAGTAGATGCCTCTGTAGGCTTCTTCTTCAAATGCTCAGAAGCAGGAGCTTTGTAATCCCTCTTCCAATGTCCCAGTTTCCCACATTGGAAGCAGACATACTTAGATGCCTTCTTTTCATTCTTCTTCTTACTGATTCTTTTCTTGGCACCCAGTGCCTGCTTCTTCTTCTTAGAAGCCTTGCCTTTTTCAACCAACAATAGAGGTTTCTGATCTTTCTTGATCTGAGGTTCTACTTTTTTCAGCATGTTAATTAATTCAGGGATAGTTGAATTAATCCTGTTCATGTAATAGTTAGTTACGAAACCTGAGTAACTATCTGTCAAGGACATCAACACAAGGTCAATGCTCAAGTCATGATTCATCTCGAATCCCAATCGATTCAGCTTCTCAAGGTATCCCAAGAGTTTCAGTACATGCTGAGAGGCAGAGGTGCCAGCCTGTATCTTGGTCCCGAAAAGGAGCTTAGAGGTCTCATACCTCTCTGTCCTCTCCCTCTCTGAAAAGAGTTCTTCAAGATGGAGAACCATATCCTCCAAGGGCATGTTCTCATGTTGTTTCTGAAGCTCAGAATTCATGGACCCCAACATAATACACATGGCAGTCTCACGATCTTTCCTGTGCTTCAACCAGGCATCATGTTCCACATGATCCTCAACATCAAGTTCTACAGGGAAAATTTCACTTAGGACATAGGCAATTCCCTCAGATCTGAGAACTATTCTCACTGCTCGGAACCAATCAGAAAAGTTCGAGCCATTCAATTTGGTGTCAAGTAACATACGGAGATTAAAATTGGAAGCCATTTTCAACCTAAGACATAAGAAAAGAAAAGTATTTAGATATTAGTTTAAGTACATGTATTTAATATGAGGACTTTTAATTAAATACATTTTCCTACTATTTTCTTCGAAATTTACAATAGTCCATTCTATTGAATTCGTGAATTTTAGCCTAGCTAAATTTTCTAGTAGGTAGCATCTATAACTAGTCTATTACAACCCCCAATTTTATGAGTCAAGTCATAATAGTCAGTCATAGTTGGAATCCAATTCCACTTGCATCGCATGCAATTGCTAATTCATTCAAGTTCCCTAATCCCAAGGGACGTGTGCTCTTATATTAGCATCTCCTTGAATATGTCTCAGATCTGGGCCTAGCCCCCAATTTTATGGTGGACTACCCCAGCTCTGTTAAGGCAGACCCTATCTCAAGCTTTACAACCAATCAATGTGGACTAGAAGGAACGCTTTGCGTAGCACTTTGATAGCCCAAAAAGACTGTATTATAAATTTGAGTAAGGAAGACTATAACTTGCCTTAATCTATTTACTTTAGGATTTTATTGGTGTTAAACGTCTCACCCAATCTAGGATTTTATCAGATGGATAAAATTATAATTACTTGTATTAATTCAGGGAATTTTAGAATTAATTTATAAGGTCTAACCTTAGGTGGGTTCAGCTCTTTATTATAATTATTCCATCAACCTAGATTATATGCAAAATAATTAACGCTTTAATTTGTTATATTTATATTGCATTTCCTTTAAGCTTTTATTCAATAATTTTAATTTTTTACTTTGTTATAGAAACACATATAAGCACCATCTTATATACTAGAAATAAATTAGTTCATATTAATCCCCCGATTGGTCAATTCAAATTGCACCGATATAGGTTCCCAGGTAGGAGAGGTGCCCTATGAGGAGTAGACACCAAGTCCAATCCTTAGCCAGAACAAATACGGGCACAAACTTGAAGACCAATGGATTCTCTTGAACTAATAAATTTCGTTCTTCCAATTCATGTAAATTGGGAGCATCTATAACCCATGTAATTTAAATAAATTATTGACACTTGTATAATTTGAGTAAGTTGAGCAAGCTTATTCAAAATTATTCATAACTAATTTCTAACCTTGAAATGAAAGACAGAAGTTTATATATATTGTTCCAAACAATTAAATAAACAAATCATTTCATTCAAAAAATAATATTTAGTTTGCTTCTAACTTAATTATGTACTAAATAGGCAGGCTCTGATACCACTGTTGGGAACTGACAGTCAAATTGAACATGCATAAGAGGCATGACGGAAATTCAAAATTTTGTCCCTGTCCCAGGAACTCCTATTAGTTGCATATAAATTAAATAAAGCCTTAACTAAATAATTCTCTACCTAGGTTAGCATGCTAAAGGACTAGGCATACCATAATTCCAAATTATATCCTAGCATATTTATTTTATACTAAGCATGTTATAACTCTAAGTTATAACCTAAGCATAAAATAAACTAAGCATGCAAAAATATCCTAAGCATAATTATTAAGTCTAAAAACACTTAAAAAAAGACTTAATAATTAAAAGAGAAAGAAAAAGAACTTACCAGTTGAAGCGTGCTTTTGTAGGACATTCTTGCACAAGCCTCCAGTCGTAGGATAGCCTCTATCAGTATCCACACGAACCCCACCAACCAAAACCTCCCCAGGAGGAAGAACTAAGAAGCCTCGAGTAGTTGCTAGACCACTCTAGAAGCCTCACCCAAAAATATAAACTAGCGGTGCCCGAATAAATTCAGGCTCCACAAAAATAACTTGCTCAAGTACCCGAGAGATTAATTATCTCGCTTAGGATTTATGCTTTGAGCTTGGTACATTTTGAAAGGAGAAGGGACAGCCTATATATAGGCTTGGGGGGCAAAAATTTGCTCCCTAATTAACGATGTGGGATGGGAGTAAAACTCCCATCCCACACATACCACATGCACGTGCTGCATGTGGTATTCATGGGCTGCCTTTGTGCAGCCCATGAATATGGGCCACCGCGAACACCGCCCAGCAATGTTCGCGCACCTTTTGGTGTATTTCGCGCAACCGAATATTTGTACAAAATATTTTATACTTTTCGGTTTTAACTCGCCAATGCAAAATTCCCTTTAAATCCTTTCAAATAAATATTTATTTTTAACTCTAATAAATTAGTTATTAGTCAAAATAAATTTCTTGGTCCAACCAAAATTGATCTAATCAATTATAATTTATTTATGACTCTAATTAATTAGTTACCGGTCAAAATAAATTCCTTGGTCTATCAAAAATTGATTTAATCAATTTTAACCAATCAAATAATAATCCAACTATTATTTATGTTATATTCTTGTAATAGAATAAATCTATTAGTTCTTTACTTAGTCCGATGAAGGTCCAATGTGTATGACCTTATAGGATCCCGAAGTATTGAGCTGTTAAGGCTTAACCAACCCTTGTTCTAATGAAACCATTGGCTCGATGCTCTAGACCGTAAATAGAACTCGATTACCTTAAACGACTATAGTACGCCTCTAGCAAGGGTCTACCATCCCCCATTACTTGGAACGTCATTTATGCTTATGACTTAATCCCGGTTAATGCAATAGTTATCCAGTGCGATAAATTCCTTCCATTCTTTAATATTAGTACCATATGGTTTATTGGGTTCGGTTAAAGTGTTAACCCACTAATAGCAAGGTTGCTCCAAGCTATCCCAGTTATTTACTTGTTACCGAAGTATATTGCCTTTTACCATAGTGTGTTTGACTAGAAACCATTTCTATCAAACACATACTCTGATCAGAGGTTTATGGCAATCATCACTTCAACAAGTGGCCAGGTACAACTCCTTAATATATCCGGAGCGATGGATTCTTTCCAACTACTCAGTCTACCAACGTGTTGTTATCACTATACCCGTAATCACCCGTAGCACCCTAAATTAATGAGTGCATAGCAATGACCCAAAGTATAGCAATAGTACCGCACAAGGCAACTAGCATCTTAAGTATGAGGACATTCACAAAGCTTATTGCATGAAGATAAACACTAACACATTGATATTTATACCAAGTGTTTATCTTGCTGCGGTCTCCAATATATCTCCCAGATATATCCATGTGTCAAGCTTAAGGCACCACCTTTAGTATTTAGGAGATTAACTGCTTGGATCCTTTCCAAGAAAGTTGACCACATGCTAGTCTTTCCGTTTCATCAATATCCTTTCTTGATGACACTGTGACTAGGGATAGTTGAGACATAATCATAATTGCACATGAAGTAGGTTCCACCAAATATAGTCCAACTATAATTCCTCTGACTTCATGCTATGATATGTCAAGGACTTTTGTATACATACATCAATGAATATATTTTAACCAGCTATAATATATATGTATAAAAACACATTGATATAAACAAAAGAACAAATGCCTTTATTGATTAAACAAATTATTCGTACTATTACATAATTAAGATATATCGCCCTAATTACCTTAAGGGCATACATCATATCCAACAGATGTATACCAGACATTCAGATGTTTTATTTATTTCATAGAAAAATGTACATGACTTGGAAGCCTTCTAATAATTTTATTTTCCGCACTTATTTTTGAATGGCTGTAAATGTTTTATTCATCGCTTCAATTGCTTGATAAATGCGAAAATAATAAAATAACTGAAAACACAAATAAATAGGATGGATTAAACCAATTAAGAAAGAATGAAGTATCTTAACTTGGCCTAATGAAAAATAGATAACATCATCCAAACTCGGAATCTCTACTTAAGGTATGGTCCAACCACCCGGTGGGAAAATCGTACCAAAAATTTCCCGGTTGAGCTGAACCTGGTAGTGACTCTATTTTAAGAACGGGATTTCGATCTCTTATCTTTTGAGCATTTAAACATGCAAAACCATTTTCCAATCACATCATTCGCACCTCCCCCATCATTCCAAGATGCCGATAAACCGTCCCGGCCCCGCGGCCGCCGCATAAAACGTCCGCTCTCACGCAGTATTATGCACTTTAAAAAAGCAAAAACAATATATAATGGAGTTTTGAAACTGTATATTGTCAATATGTGTTGCAGTATATGTGCACGCATGAATATGATTGGTGCATGACAATACTAAAACCCTAGGTTGGGCAACTTGAACCCTTTTGGTAACAGTGTACAGTATAGATGCCTGCCCCTAAAAGATATTGTGCACGCATAAATACTAAAACCCTAGGTTGGACAACATGAACCCGTTTAGTAACGGTGTACAGTATAGACGTCTACCCCTAAAAGATATTATGCACACATGAACAGTATTAATGCATGACGATACTAAAATTATAAGTTCAGAAAATGAATCATTTTGGGTGCGGCGTATAGTATATTTCGCACCGAATTAGGGTAATAGCTGCAATTCATAAATAAGTTCATATATTGTTATAATACACCGAAAATTATAAAGATCTAACATCATTTATATTATAAGAATTGTATCAATTTATATAACTATTGTATATCAGTATACACAATTTTTACATAACAATATACATATTCAAACATGTCATAAATTTTAATACCAGAATACTTCAGTAACAAAAGTCAATGTGTATATTGATGATATACGAATTGAATAAACTGTATACTATAATTGTATAAGGGAAAAGACATAGGTTGAAGTGCAATCTTAGGCGCAATTGACGATATACGAATTGAATAAACTCTATACTATAATATACATTATGGAAATTCAAAATTACATAATGCTAATATACAATACTTCTTCTTCTCCTCGCTTATTCCAAATAACCAGCACTATGATTTGGCTGCAAGTATCATCAGAAGATCCAATGCATTGGTCAACTACTGTCAGAAAATGCCAACAGAAATAAAGATAGTATACAGTATACAAAATATAATGAATCAGAAGAGAACAGTGTAACAATATCTTTAATTGCAAATATCTAAAATATATGCAACAAACTAGAAATGTATACAATATACGGTTGTAAATATAAAATATGGTTTTACAACAAAATTTAGAATCTCAGAAATGCTACAACTCATAGTATGAGAGAATAGAATAAACAAAATAGTGAATAGTAAAAACTGAAAAAAATATAACCAGATACGAGAAATTCAAAATCGACTTGCAATTCCAAATCGAATTCTGAAAATCAAAAAATTGAGATCAAAAAATCGAAACCAAAATTGTATTTCTGTATCAAATCAAAACGAGATCATCAATTCAAACGAGTTGTTTTAACATGAATTACCTCAAGAGAAAAACATGAATTGCCTCAATGATTGAAAACAGACAGATTGAGATTAGAGTCGCCCGGCCAAGGCTTGAGTGACAACGAGTTCATATATACTAAATGTACAAGAAATTTGAGATCAAGATCAACATCGGCGGTGGAGAGAGAGGTACGAAGAGAGAAAGCAAAGATGAAATCTGATATGATAGAAATTGGAAAAAATGGAAGCCCAAAATTGAAAAGGAATCAGACTATGAATGACAATCATAAACGCAATCATAAATGGAATTAATGAAGGAAATCATAAAAGGAAGTAATCAAAATCATAATCATAATTAAGATAGGAAAGAAATCAGAATTTGAAAATTAAATCCGGTTATATCAGTAACTCCTACTTTTTAGGAATTTACTAAATAACCAGTACTTAGGCCCTGTTCTTTTCAACTTATATTCAGTCCAGTTTAGTTCAGTTCAGTTCAATACTTATTAGTACGGCATACATATAAATTTACACTGAAATAAGTTCAGTTTAGCTTAGTTTAGTTCAGTAGCTCCTTATAAGTTGAAAAGAACAGGGCCTTAATGGGTACAAAGGGGTAGTGGTAGTTAGTAAATATGTTTGATACTAAATGGGTATATATGTTTGTAAAAAGTGCATTTTAAGAAAATAAATGCTATAATAGTGCATTTCCAACAATTTCCCACAAAAGAATGTATTATCCAACTACGCTATCAAGCTATCATTGTTTCTAATCTTATGTTATATCTCCTATGCTCTTAGTGAATCATTTTAGGATACGGATTCTATAAAGTTCAATTTTTTTCAAAGTTGTATATTTCAGTTAATATCGGTCATTTAATGAGTTTGAATGGTTAAAATTTAATTGAAATGTACAACTTTACCATTTCTTTTTCATGGAACTGTTTCATGACCTAGTGTTTATATTATTCCTGACATTCCCCACACGCAAATGCTTGAAGTAGGTATAACATAGATCCATTTAGCTATATGTTGGCAATTTTATTTAACAAATAGAGATCCCATGATTTGAACCCTAGACCTTTAAGTCTAAACTGTTTTGATGCCATATCATGATGTTGGGAAACAATGATCTGGATCATAAAATTAAACTAAAATATCCGGATCAAGTTTGAAAGAAATAAAAACTTAATCTCCTAAATCCAAATGGAAACATCCGGACAAGATCCACCCGTAAGGTCATCCAATGAAGACATCAAGTACCCAAGCATACACCGGAACTATTAGGATAAAGTTTAGAAAGGAAACAAACTTTAATCCTTCAAAAATCAGCATCTGAAAGAATTGATTGCACTATCTCCGGAAGAAGACAGATCCAGAGATTCTGAGTCTAAGAGCATTTGGAAGACTCAGATATCAAGATAAAGGGAAAAGTTTCAAAGATAGCTTTTCCCTCCACCTTTTTGGTCTACAAAGTCAAAGATACTTTCCCCATATATAAGACAAAAGAGACAGCTTGTGTTTTTCAGAAAAAGGACAAAAGTACTGACATCGGACAGAAAAACGTAACAACCTTTTTAACAAAGACCAATGATAAAGGCGCGTGGAGCATATGGATTGGACCATTGGCTAAAAGTTGGTGCCTCACAAAAGGCCAAGGAAAACGATCACTGACAACTTTTCAGCCTCAATCCCAAGAATTCAAACGAGTCAAATTACTGTCTAATGGATTGATCAACGGCTCTGAAAGCACCACATACAACCTAATCAAAGGTGAAGATTTAATACAAGTTTAACAACCCACAACGGCTACATTTAATGACAGAAGCCTATAAAAGGGAAGCTTTACACATTAAGAAGGTTGGCTGTTTGATTTACAAAAATAAGTAATAAAGCACAAGCATTCAATCAGTTTACAATCCCTCCAAGAATCAAATAATTCCAAATCTGTTGTAAGGATTCCTAAGTAAGTTATAAACTTAAGGAAATCCAAAACCAAAACCTTTGTGAAAACAAAAGTGTAAGGATCTCCAACTTAGGTGAGTTATGAGATTGGGATACAACTTAAAGTTGGTGCTTTGAGTGGGAACTCCCTGTAGGACTCAATTTAGATTCGGGGTAGAAGTCTAAGTGATATATCCTACTAAAGACTAAAGGACTCAGCTAGGATTTGGTGCTTCTAGTGGTATATCCTACATCCGGAAGGGGTTACCATCCGGAGACAAGTTGTAAGGCTTAATTCCTGCCAGTTTGAAAGGAATCCACTAGTGGAAAAGCTCAGAGGAAGGAAACTCCGGGGACTGGAGTAGGCAGGGCCGAACTAGGATAAAATCCTTTGTATTTGATTTCTTTAACTATTTATTTATTGCATTATATTATTATAATTGCATCATCTGGATCCATCATCCGAATTATAATCAAAAATACTACACTAAGACTTTCTAAAGTCTGTTTATTCCGCGAAAAAGGGTCTTTCATCCCCCCCCCCCTAACCTAATAAAGACCCTTATAGGGACCAACAAGTGATATCAGAGCAAGTGCTCAAACTAGAGCTAACAATCTTGAGCTAAAGGTCCATATATTTTGATCCAAGAATCAAAATGAGTTTCCAAAACTCACAGCTTCTTCCGGAGGCTATGCTTATTACCCGTCCTCCACTCTTCACCAATGAACACTACACATTTTAGAAAAATTGAATGAAGAACTTCATCCAATTACAAAGTATGCAAGCATGGTTAGTTATTAAAGATGGCCTATATGAGCCTACTTATGAAGTAGAGGGTATGACTACCCGAAAGCCATCAAGTATGTGGGATGAGAATGATTTTTAAAAGTTGCATGAAAACACAAATGCTATTAACATGCTTCATTATTCCCTTAGTGCAACTGAATTTAACAGGATATCTGGATGTGAGACTGCAAAGAAAATTTGGGAAAAGCTGGAGGTAACCTATGAAGGAACTAACAAAGTACGAGAAGCTAAGCTTGATCTACTCCAGCAAAAGCTTGAACCTTCAAAATGGAGCCAAAAGAATCAATTAGTAGCATCAACACTAGATATACCAATCTAGTAAATGAGATGAAGAGGCTTAGAAAAGAAATCACCGAAGTAGAGATGGTAAAGAAGGTGCTCTGGAATCTCACCAAGGAATGGGATAACAAGAAGACTACCACTAAGGAAGCTCATGACTTAAATTTCTATAATTATGATGACCTTACTGGTAATCTATTAACCCAGGAGTTATCCTTAGAGAGATACAGCCAAGAAGAAAAGAAGCCTGAGGAGTAGATGAAAGCCATTGCACTTAAGGCAGAATCCACTGGATCAGCTTCATCCAGAGAAGAAGAGCAAATCACTGAATCACTAAGCACCAGAGATTAAATTGCTCTATTGACCAGAAAACTCAATAGATTCATACAAAAGAAAGATAGAAGGAAATCAAGAAAGTATGAATCCCGGAAATCAAAAGAAGGCACCTCTAAAACAGACAAGCCTAGAAAGAATCCGAAAGAAAAGAAAGATCCGAAAAAAGAAGCTGCCTGTTTTTAATGTAGAGAAAAAGGCCATTTTAGAACAGAATGCCCCAAGCTTAAGAAAACTAAGAAGTTTAAAAAGAAGCAATGGTGGCTACCTGAAGCAACAATGAAGAAAGTAGTAGCTCATCTTCAACAGAAGAAGAAGAGACTGCCAACTGTGCATTCATGGCACTGACTAATCCAGAAGCAAAGCGATCCTGAAGGAATGCCTCTAAACAAGAAACAGTGCAAATCAAAGAATCAAAATTAGGAACAGCAAACACTAAGGTAGACTCTTATTCTAATTCTACTTCTAAGTTTGACCTTGCTAGAGCTTTATCTATTGTGATCAAGAGTGTAAACAAGAATGCAAAAGCAATCAAGTCCTTGAGAAGACAAGTGTTGGAGACTACTGAAGATAATGAAGCCTTGGTACAAGATGTCAACCTGATAAGAATAGCTAAGCACATTGATGAAGTTGAGGAGAACTACCTGAAGAATCAAGTGCAAATGCTAAGTGCAAATTTGATTGGGTTGGATAGAGAAATAGCCCTGATGAAGGAGGCATCAAGATAGAGACCAGATCCTCCACAAAGAAGGAAAAACCCAAGGTAAGCTACACAAAAAAATCAACCTCAAGCTGCTAAAGGGAACCCTAAACCTTTTAATCAAAAGGTAAAGGAGGTTAGCAAGCAACCACAAGCACAAAGATTTACTGCTACTCAAAAGGGAAAAGCTAAGGTGGTTTACAATCAACAACCTGCCAACTAGAAGAGGAATTATGCAGCAGAGATTGCACCTCCAACCAGCTTTCGGACACATTCCAGACCATCCACAAGTGTGCAAGAAGCTGGATATAAAGGAAACTATCAGAAGAAGGATCTGGAAAAGATTAAAAGAGAAGCAAAAGCAGAACATCCCCATTTTAGGGTGCAGGTTTTATGGGAAAAACAATCATATTACCAAATTATGTAGATTAAAAATGGTTATTATGATGTTTATCCTTGGCCTGAGATGGTTATTAACCCGAGAGGACCCAAATCTGATTGGGTACCTAAACCCACTTGATCTGTTTTACAGGTATGCCTTAGATCCACAATAGATCAATACACTTGGTACATTGATAGTGGATGCTCAAGGCATATGACAGGTGATGAGAAGGCCTTCATCATATTAACCTGGAAGAAGGGAGGCAAAGTGAGCTTTGGAGATAATTAAAAGGGACAAATCATTGGACATGGAATCATTGGATTTGAATTAAAAATTGAAGATGTCTTACTAGTTGATTGACTGAAGTTCAACTTACTAAGTATAGCCCAACTCTGTGAGAAAGGAAGAAAAGTCAACTTTGATTCCGGAGGCTGCTCAATTTATGACAGTAAGTCTGATCAACTTATACTTTATGCACCTAGAGTAAATAATGTCTATTCTGTTAACATTAAAAATGAGAAAAAAGAATTTCTACTTGGTGTCTAAAGAAGAAGAATCATGGCTATGGCACCGGAGGTTGGGACATGTTAGCATGAACCTCCTATCCAAACTAGCCAAAAAGGAATTAGTAAAGGGTTTGCCTAAGCTTGCTTTTGATAAGGATCATCTATGCACTGCATTTCAATTAGGTAAACAACATAAGAAAAGTTTCCCTTCCATATCCTACATTCCTTCTAAAATAGTACTTGATCTCTTGCATATTAATCTCTTTGGTCCAATCAAACCATTGAGTTTAGGTAAAAGAGAATACACCATGGTCATTATGGATGATTATTCTCGATATACCTGGGTGCTCTTGCTAGCAAGCAAAGATGAGGCCTTTAACCAATTCTCAAAAACATTCATCCAGATAGAAGTAGAATAGGGCATAAGCATTACACGCATCCAGAGTGATAATAGTGGAGAGTTCAAAAATAGGCAGTTTGCTAAATTTTGTGACTCCAAGGGCATTAAGCATAACTCTCTGCCCCTCACACTCCTGAACAAAATAGAGTTGTTGAGAGAAAGAATAGGACTATAGTTGAAATGGCTAGAACAATGCTAAATGAGAATTGTTTGCCAAAATACTTTTGGGATGAGGCCGTAAATACAGCATGCTATATTTTAAATAGAGCTCTCATTAGAAAAACCATATACAAGACCCCCTATGAAATCTAGAAGGGAAGAAAACCCAAAATTAGGTACTTTAAGGCATTTGGATGTAAATGCTACATCCTAAATGATATAGAGCAACTAGGAAAATTTTATCCTAAATCTGATGAAACAATTTTCCTTGGCTACACATTGTAAGGCTTACAGAGTCTTCAATAAATGAACCCAAACTGTGGTAGAGTCAATACATGTAGATTTTGATGAGACTAACCCTGCAGGTAAGAAAAGTCCCACTCCAAAAGATCCAGTTCTAAAAGTTAAAAACTCTGAAGAGAAGAAGGCAGCAGAAGTTCTTGATTCATTCCATATTAAGAAGTACAAAGAGGAAGATAAAGGAATATCTTTTCAACAAGAAATCCAACAACTTAATCTCAATCCACAAGAGATTGACTTTAATGAAGGCCAAGATGGAATAGTTGAAGCTCAAGTAGAGCAAGTTCCAATTCAACATGAAGGCTTACTAAGGGAGATCCAGGCTCACAGAAATCATCCGATAGAAGTTATTTTGGATGATGTCCAAAATCCAGTCAGAACTAGAGGTCAACTCAATAGGATGATGAGTCATACCGCTTTTATCTCTCTTATTGAGCTAAAGAAATTTCAAGATGCTGAAGGAGATGAAAGCCGGATAATGGCAATACAGGAAGAACTAGATCAATTCACTAGGAATGATGTATGGGATCTAGTGGCACCCCAAAAGGGAAAGTCAATTATTGGCACTAAATGGGTATTCCAGAACAAGCTAGATGAATCTGGAGTAGTGATGAGAAATAAATCAAGATTGGTTACTCAAGGCTACAATCAACAGGAAGTGATTGACTTTGAAGAAACATTTTCCCCTATAGCAAGACTGGAAGCAATCCGGATTCTATATGCTTTTGCATCATTCATGGGTTTCATATTGTTCTAAATGGATGTCAAAAGTGCATTCCTCAATGGAGTTATCTAGGAAGAAGTATATGTAAAGCAACCACCTAGATTTGAAGATCCTAAGCATCCAGATCATGTCTACAAGCTAAAGAAAGCTCTCTATGGACTGAAGCAAGCACCAAGAGCTTGGTATGAGATATTAATCTCATTCCTTATATACAAGGGATAAATCAGAGGCAAGGCAGATACCACACTCTTCATCAAAAAGAAGAAAAATGATATTATTCTAGTCCAAATTTATGTGGAATATCATATTTGGAGCAACTAATGAAAGGATGTGTGGGGAATTCAGCTCTCAAATGCAGAAGGAATTTGAGATGTCCATGATGGGAGAACTAAATTTCTTCCTTGGTTTACAAATCAAGCAAAGTTCGGATGGAATTTTCATTAATCAATCAAAGTACACCAAGGAGATCTTGAAGAAGTTTGAAATGGACAAGAGCAAACCTATATCCACTCCAATGGGATCAGATACAGTCTTATCCAAGGATTGTTAAGTAGAAAATGTTGAGAAGAAGCTTTATAGAGGGATAATTGGCTCACTCCTATACTTGATAGCTAGCAGGCCTAACATACATTTTGCAGTCTGTTACTCTGCAAGATATTAAGCCAATCCTAAGAACTCTCATCTCAAAGCTGTAAAAAGGATCCTTAGATACCTACTAGGAACCACTGAAGTAGGGCTATGGTATCCTAGTAATGGAAATTTCACACTCCAAGGGTTTACTGATGCAGATTATGGCAGAGATACTCTTGAGAGAAAGAGTACATTCAAAGGTTGCCATTTCCTTGGAGATTGCTTAGTGTCATGGTACAGCAAGAAGTAAACTTTAGTTGCTTTATCTACTACAGAAACAGAATATATGGCAGCTAGAATTTGAGTGGCTCAACTCCTTTAGATCAAGCAACAACTTGAAGACTATGGAGTTCAATCCGGATGTGTGGATGCCATGTGTGATAAAAAAAATTGCTATTGATGTGTCAAAGAATCCAGTACTCCATAGTAGGATGAAGCATGTGAATATAAGGCATCATTTCATCTGGGATCATGTAATGAAAAAGGATGTTACCTTGGTATACATTCCAATAAATGAGCAGCAAATAGACATCTTTACTAAGCCACTAAGTAAAGATCAATTTGGGAAGCTAAGGGAATCAATTGCTATGTCAATTCCAATTTGAAGTTAATCTGGAAGACAATCCAAAATCAATTTGGATCCTTGGTAAGACAAATCAGGAAGAGAAGAAGCATTGGAGAGAAATCTATTCTGGAAGAAACACTGCTACGTAAGCAAACAGTAATGACATATGGCAGTAAAAGCGCTTAAAGGTAACTGTCACTTTTTGAATTTCAAACGTCTATTGGGGGTTACATGCACGGTAAATTCAATAGTTATCATTTAAAATAAACTGTTCCCCTTCTCTGGTTAAACTAAATTTATCTCTCTCTTAAAAATCTGATTGCCATGTGATCAATCTAGCAAAATTACCGGTGTCTGGATTACCAAACTGCCCTCACTTTGAAAATTCTATATAAACCCCTCAAAATCACCCTTCTTCTCTACGCGAGCAACTAAGTACTGTTACTCTGCAAATTTAAAAACCTAGAACTCTAATTTCTTCATACTCTCTAAAATGGCAGCAATCATGACAGAAGCTATTCTCGTGATGCTTACAACCCAGAATATCTTTACAGAATTCGATCTAAAAGATGAAGACTTCAAACCCCTTAAACTCAAAAACATCGATTCAGTCGTACCCACTGACTACCTGGGCGATAAATTCCTATTCAAAATGAACCCCTATTCAAAATTGATCTAGGATCAACATTTGAAAGAATTTCTCTAGATCAACTGCCTAACTTATCCGGAGTTGGTGAATGAATTCTATGACAACCTCCGTGCCCCAAAGAAGTTTGATGCACTTCGAACTAAGGTTCAGAACAAGGAGATCACAAAAATGCCTGATTTCTTCAAAAAATATCTCCACATGAAAAATAGTGAAGTTCAGATGCTAGTGGATGGCGATGAATTGAAGGTGAAGTATGAGCCGGAGTTATGGCTTTCGGAGAGGTATTTTGGAGAAAAATTCTCCACCTACTGGCCACAAGACCAAGAATTCTACAACATGTGCTTGCCAAGTTAGTACTAATCTAGAAGGGATCTCTAACAACAGTGTCCTGCTTTCAGCACTGTGTACTCTAGCACTAGGCAGAATCAAGAGAAGTCAACATGCCAGTATTCATTATCCATTATCTCAAGCACCATAGGAACTCCCATGGGGCTCTTATCACCCAAATCCTTCAAGCAGATGAGGTAAATCTCACTAGATTCTAGGGCATAAATGGTAAAGCAATTTTGAAAAAGAACTTCCTAAACTTGAGATTTAATAAGGAGCAGGATGAAGCTAAGGCCCTACGACAGAAAGAGGAAAAGAAGAATAAGGCAAGAAAGGCCGTTAATCCGGCAAGAGAGGCCCATGTTCCCAAAAAGTGTAGAACCACCAAGCCAAGTGCTCAAAAGAAATTGGCCTTAGTCCTAGTAGATAAAGAGATGGATGATGACTAGCAGACCCTCTCAAATCTGCTTAAGAAATCCCCAACCAAGCAGTAAACCAAGGGGAAGTTATTTAAGGTAGCTGCTAAGAAGGGGAGAAATATTATAACTCATGAGATTGAAGTGGAGGACCTGCCTCCGATAATGGCTAAGGTAATTGAGGCCGGAAGAAAAAAGGGCAAATGGACTCTGGAGGAAATGCAAGTTGATCTAGAAGATGATGAGAAGACAGAAGATGAAGCCCCAAAATCTAAAAGAAGGAAGTTTGTTAATAAAGGGCTAACATTTGATGAGGCAGTAATTGCCCGGGAGAAAAAGAAGAAAGCTGTTGGAATTGTAATCAATGAGATAAGAAGGCAGTGAATGGCAGAAGCATAGTTGGCTAAAGCAAAATTAGCAAAAGGCAAAAATGTGCCCGGAGCTACTGAGATAGTTAATCCAGATGACCCTCAGTACGATATCATCCAAGCTGCCATCAAGGATAACAATAAGGTCAACCAGTAGAGAATAGAGGGACCCAGCGGATCTTCTGAAACCACTACTCAAAAAGTTCTAGTTGATCCCACTGACTTAGTCCTTCTAAAGGAGGGTCAGTATCCGGAGGAAGAGCTAGAAAAGTTTGCACCTATCACCGGGCCCCTTCCGGAGAGCCTGCTTAATCCGAAAACTTCTATCATTGATCTTGAAAGTCCAGTAAAGGCACAAGAAGAGGATGTTGAGGAAAATGCCAACAATCCTGGGGAAGAAAACAAAAGTCCTAAAAAGGCACCTGTAGAGGGCATTGAGGATAGTTCCAATGCACCTGTGGAAGCAATTATAAGCCATGTAAAGGCATCGGTAGAAATGAATGAGGACATTACCAGTCATTCGGGGGTTGAAGTGGAAGAAAGGAAGGAAGAAATAGCAGTTCAAAATCTGGACCACCAAGCGCCAATCAATGAGGTAACTCCTACCACAGCTCTATTAAATATTAATGCTGATCCTGTTATCGGTGATGTCACAATAGATAACATCATGAAAAACTTAGACACTGAAAATCAAAATATGTGTAAGGAACTAGTGTCTAACCCAAAAAATAATATTTCGATGGAGGGACTTGGTCTGAGTTCCCACAAGCACACTCCTAAAGTGGACTCAAAGGGCAAGGCCCGTCCGAGGGAACGGTCGGATGAAAGAAGAGAAGAAGCAGAAGATCACTCTAGCTCCGAAGAGAGCGATGAGGAAGAAGATAATGAGCCCTCAGGAAGCAGTTCTAGTTTTGGAGATGACTCTTCAAGCTCATCCTAAAACAAACCTCTTCAAGCTGCTAGCCCTATAAAAATTCCTGCCGGCAATACCAAACAAGCCAAAGTCTCAGCCATGCTTAAACTCTTACAGAAAGCTACTCTTGAAGAGAATGAGGCAAGGTATGTGAAGTAGAGTCTCTGGGACATCTGTAGACATTTATAAATGGTTGAAAACTTACTTCTGGATGAATTCCAGTCTCTGGACTTAAAGCAGGAGTTGGGAGAAATCAAGCAATCAGTGCAGAAAATGGAAGAAAAAGTTCTAGATTTCCCTTCTCCTTATGCAATAGCTGAAGCCTCCTTGTCCCAAATAAATCCAATAATATCTGAGCTTAAGGATGGTATTACAACAGCCAACCGGACTGCTGATCAAGCCAACACTTTGGCATCAAACAACTGTGGAACAGTGCTTGATAAGATTACTTCCTCCTCCTCCAAGCTATCAGATGAAATAAAGGCATACCTGGACTCCAAGTTTGAAAACTTGTCAAAATTCATGGCAGAAAGGGATCCTAAATCGGCAATCACAGAACTGGGTATAGATCAGCAAGTAGTCCAGGAAATGATTGAAAATTTTCTGGATGAATCCCTCCCCTAGATCCAAGAGAAGATGCTGGATGAGATGGGTGAAGAAATGGGCAGTCGCTTGGCCTGACTGGAGAGCATAATTAATGACTAGAAAGCCTCAGTCACAAAAGAAGTAAAGCTCCAATCAGAAACCATTCATAATATCCGGAGAGGAATCAGTGAAGAAATAACTCTCCTGCAAACCGAAATTAATAACTTATCACTATCTGGATCCTCCTCTGCACCATCCATTCCGGAGAGCTAACTCCTTCCGGTCTTCCATAACTTGGTCAAGCCATTGGGGATTCCGGATTCTTTGGTCAAAAAGGAGTGACAACTCTGCTAAAGGTCCTCTTCCCTTACTTCGATAAAAAGGATCAAGAGTTTGTGTTTCACATCCATCATGCAATCAAACAGGCCTATACTCAACTTAAGAAAACTATCCGGCCCTACTACCTCACTATAGCAACAGTTGATCACATTACTGAAGAAAGGAGCAAAGGTAATGTTGACTACTTTGTATATTCAAAAGCTTGGCAAGAAGCCTAGGATAACAGAACCTATATGGTTATAGATCCCCAAGCTGCAAATAAAAAGGGGGAGATAAGTCTAACAAGTCAACAAGGATCTGGATCTGACAAGGGCAAGGAAAAGGAAGGAGGGCCATCCAGTGGGAATTAGAATAGCTATAATATTGTAAAATCTTGTAATAGCTAGATTCACTATTATATATTTCTGTATTTTGTAATCCAGATCTTCTTTGATGTTAACTATTGTTAACAGCAGAAGTATATATAGTGAAACAATCTAATTCTCAAAAATTGCTTCTAAAGTACAATCTGTAATTGTACTAAAACAGACTTAGAAGCTAGAACTGAAAAATGGTGGGGGAGTTAGGATGCTAGAATTATGGGGGAGTAATTGTAAATGACTAAGTATCAAAAATCATACTTAGATCATACACCCCCTTCATCATGCTTAGTTGACTTAGTTTTTGTTTCCATCAAATGGGGGAGATTGTTGGGAAATAATGATCCGGATCATAAAATTAAACTTAAAATATCCGGATCAAGTTTGAAAAAATAAAAAATTAATCTCTTAAATCCAAATGGAAACTTCCGGACAAGATCCAACCACAAGGTCATCCATTGAAGACAACAAGTACTCAAGCATACACTAGAACTATCAGAATAAAGTTTGGAAAGAAAACAAACTTTAATCCTTCAAAAATCAGCATCCGAAAGAATTGATTGCACTATCTCCGAAAGAAGACAGATCCGGAGATACTGAGTCTAAGAGCATTCAGAAGACTCAGATATCAAGACAAAGGGAAAAGTTTCAAAGACAGCTTTTACCTCCACATTTTTTGTCTAAAAAGTCAAAGATACTTTCCCCATATACAAGACAAAAGAGACAACTTGTGTTTTTCAGAAAAAAGGACAAAAGTTCTGATACCGGACAGAAAAAGATAACAACCTTTTTAACATAGACCAATGACAAAGGCGCGTGGAGCTCACGGATTGGACCACTGGCTAAAAGTTGGTGCATCACAAAAGGCCCAGGAAAACGATCACTGACAACTTTTCAACCTCAATCCCAAGAATTCAAACGGGTCAAATTACTGTCTAACGGATTGATAAACGGCTCCGGAAGCGCCACATACAACCTGATCAAAGGTGAAGATTCAATACAAGTTCAACAACCCACAATGGCTACATTTAATGACAGAAGCCTATAAAAGGGAAGCTTCACACATTGAGAAGGTTGGCTGTTTGATTTACAAAAACAAGTAACAAAGAACAAGCATTCAATCAGTTTACAAGTTATAAAATTAAAGAAATCCAAAACCAAAACCTTTGTGAAAACAAGAGTGTAAGGATCTCTAACTTAGGTGAGTTGTGAGATTGAGATACAACTTAAAGTTGGTGAACTCCCTCTAGGACTCAGCTTAGATTCGAGGTAGAAGTCTAAGTGGTATATCCTGCTAAAGACTAAAGGACTCAGCTAGGAGTTGGTGCTTCTAGTGGTATATCCTACATCCGGAAGGGGTTACCATCCGGAGACAAGTTGTAAGGCTTGATTCCTGCCAGTTGGAAAGGAAACCACTAGTGAAAAAGCTCGGAGGAAGGAAACTCCGGGGACTGGAGTAGGCAGGGCCGAACCAGGATAAAATCCTTTGTGTTTGATTTCTTTAACTATTTATTTAGTGCATTATATTGTTATAACTGCATCATCCGGATCCATCATCCGGATCATAATCAAACACGCTACTCTAACACTTTCTAAAGTCTGTTTATTTCGCAAAAAATGGTCATTCACCCCTCTCTGACCTTGTAAAGACCCTCATAGGGACCAACACATGAAACCGTTTCACCCAGTAACTTAAACTGATAGGTAAGACCCAATCGTAGTATTAATATTACTCTGTTTCATAGATAGCTTGTAATTTGTAAGACTATACAATGGCTATAACAACAACATTACCCCAATGGCTCCCGCACAAACGGGGTAAGGGGGGGTCGGGTGTACGCAACCTTACCCCTGTAATTACAGAGAGGTTGTTTCCAATATACAATGGCTATAAATGATATAAAAAAAAAAAAAGACTTGAGTGTATTTCAATATGGATGAGTAATAAATTGCTTATAAGTTAAGAAAATAGATCATCACACACTTCAACAAATATTGTTTATAAGTTAAAAGTGTTCATAATATATTTTTACATTAAGCAATGTAGTACTAGGTAAAAATGAATCAACATCAAAATCAGAACTTCACCGCAATATGCTCTTTTATAATGAAAGTAAAATTGGAAATTTTAATAATTTTGGGTGAAGAACGAATTAGAAATTTGAGATAATAAGAGAGTGAGGAATGCAAAACAACGTCTATGGATCAATTGAAAAAAAAAATCCTAGCAATATCTATAGAGTAAAACCTCCAAGTGAGGGGGGTATAAAATTATTAAGGTAATCAATGTGATAGACAAGTAATAGCTGTGTTACACTATGTTGGGCCTCTGAGGCAGCAGTAGATTGTAGAACTTGTCCTGCAAGAAGAAATTCTTCCCCTTGCTGTCAACTGCTTTTTTCCATCCGCACCATCCACCATTTATGATTTTCTTAAGCTCATCATTCCCCGTATAGTGCGGATCAAGTATTAGGAATGCACAGTCTCCACTAGCTTCGTTATAATCGACGCCTAAAAGAGTATAAGCAAGAACACCGCCACCTGGATTCGTGTGAAAAACGGTCAAAAGACTAATGGTTGGTTATGTTATTTTGTTTATCGAACTGACATACCAATCATAATAGGTGTTCCCTGATTTTCGAAGTGCATAGCCAGCTCCCTGCACTTTTCTGGAAGCTCTGATCCCGATCTTACATTTATGATCTTGGAAGTCACCTGTCAAAATACAATAACTTATTCTTCAAGTCTATTTGAAAAATCTGATTACTCCATTTGCCACAATTTATACAAATGTAACTAAATGGCACACTAACACCCAGAAGTTTATCCAAAACGAAGCTCAATTCAATAGCGCCAATCCAATCTCGAGACCCAATAAAAGAAGGATCTTTATCCCCAATATCCACTAGTGCTTCTTGTATTTCCCTGCATAATGTTATTGATTATTATAATGACATGAAAAAATAATTCAATCATGTGACATTTGAACTTAGGCCCTGCTCTCTTGGACTACAATTCAGTTCAGTTCAGACCACTTCAATTCAGTTCAGCTATGCGTAGTTATAAATTTGCACTGAAATAAGTTCAGTTCAGCCAACTTCAGTTCAGTTCAGCTTTCAAAAGTTGAAAAGAGCCGGGCCTTAGATGACAGAGTATCGTATTGAATTCTACTAAGTTTGCAATAGTGAGTTCATACCTATGAGAAGGAACTTCAATTGAAGTATAGTGTTGAAGTCTGAACCATGAAATAATAGTCTGAAGAGAGCGGTAAGCGCAGCCCCATCCCTAACAACCCATACATAAACCACATGTTAGAAATGCAAAAGTCAAAGACGAATGAAAACAAGAAATTTCGATTGTATTAGTACAAATTTAATTGCTTTTAGATACTGATAAAATGATGATATTCTTAATCAAATATCTTCCTAGATAGGACAACACACTTTTTAGATCTTTGTTCAAATGGCCAAAAAAATCAAGTTACAATTCATATAGGTAATACAATATGCAAAAAGAAAGACCACTGTAACAATGCCTTGGAGTAGCCCTTAGCTTTTAAGCACTGGCCTACACAGATACACAGAAGAGAGACCATCCAAGACAACAAAAGTGAATGTATATCTATTAAGGAAGAAAAGAATATCCTATAATTCACCATACAAATATAAAGGACGTGCCTTATTCAGATAACAGTAGCTATATTACGTCCACATCTTAGCTACTGTAAGTAAACACTTGTTTTTATAACAGAGAACAATGCAACAACAACAACAACATTACCCCAATGCCTAACAAGGCTCTCGCAAAAGCAGGGTAGGGGGGTAACAACAGCTATCCGTGACTCCACAATAACAGAAGCTCAGACAGTTTAATGAGTCATTTTGCTTTAGTCCATTATTATTTAAGGCCAAAGAATGGTGAATCTTTGGCCCCATCAAAATAATGGTCAATTATAACAGAGAACAATAACTAAACAAAATCTTAATTTCAGTCGATTGATCAAAGATATCGCAATTATAAACAAGAGTTGATTTGCACAAAATTAGGCCAATTGCCTCATAGTTATATGATCAGATTCAAAAAAACTCTACTGGTAGAAAGAAAGGTGTCATTACTGAGTCATCAAAGCCATCTTGAAGATAGTGATGGTATTGATAAGAACCTTGAACAAGAGAGGCAATCCCCCCTGACACTGCAAAAAGATCAAGTTTTAGTGAAAAGATATCAAGGAGCCACGTAACATAACAGAAGAAAACAAGTATATAAATGGCAACTATTTACCCCCACTATTTGGAATCCCAATATGCACATCTTTGAGCAAAGGAAAGCCTGACATTACAACAAGAAAATCACAACTTAATAAGGACTGCTTCCTGAATTTATAAACAGATAGTTTCCCATCTAGATGTGGACACACAGTTTCCCATCTAGATGTGGACACACCTTTTCGTCTAGGGTTGCTCCCCGTAATATCCTTCGTTGTCGAGAAATCCAGGGCATTAGCAACCCTCAGAAGAGGACGATCAAATGGTAGCCCCAGCCTAGTGTGTAATGATCTTCTAACCTCAACTGCAAAAAAATCTTATGGTCAAGCAGAGTAAATTAATAATTTCAAATACGGTCTGAGAAATGAAGGCGGCTTCTGTTTCCCCTATAAAAATCTCCCATTTACCATACAAGTGTCTTTCTTCTTCATCAACAAGCATCCAAAATACTGGTGTAAAAGACAACAGTTTTTCATAAAGCACAAGCATAATGTGGTGGAGATTCTCATTTCAAAATACCAATCTATAGATTGAAAAGTAAAGATGCTTCGCTGACAAAATCAATTATTTTGGTGGCTAAGTTTTGACGTGCATTATACAAGGAAGCACAATATCAGAAGATGCTTTTGTTAGTTAACGGATCAGGACTAGATAGCTTCAAGGATTTTATGCCAAAATGTTACATATTTCCAATGTACGGAAAGCACTTGCTAGTGGCTACAAACTCTAGCTATTCCACTAAACAGTACTCACCTTGTTTCAATTCTGACTCCCTATAATTTAGTTCATATATGACAGTTACTGGATGCAAGAGCCCAGGCGGGTTAAAGTGGTAACAGTGAAGCTGCAAAAATAAAGTAACAATTTTCAGCTTATTTCTGAATAAACAAAAAGATTCGGAAGAAGTAAGTTGTTATTGAAAACTAGTGATGTAAATTTTTTGTAGATAACAGACAGAAACAAAAGCAAAAGTAAGCATATCTTTATCCAAATTTTTTGATTAATACTCCTTGGTGCAGCTTTATCAAGCATCAGGGAATCACAAATTTATACAACCATAGTTGTCAAAGGCGCGCCTTATGCAGGGCGCGGGGTCCTGCGCCTCGCCATACCTCAGGCGAGGTAGAGTACCTCAAGCACGCGCCTTGTGCGCCTAGGCGTGCCTCAGGGACACAATTTTTTCAGGGTACTATTTTCATTTAAAATGTGTTGTTTATCTATTTTTAAGAGTTTTAATACTAATAATTAATTCAAGGCCAGATATTCCTAATTCGATTCCTATTATGGCTAGATTAATTCAAGACTACATATTCCTAATGCAATTAGAGCCAGCCCTAAAAAAATTAGGGCCCTAGGCAAAGCGTCCTATTTTACAAAAATTAGGGCCTTAGGTCAAACCCTAGTTAAAACTAATTCTCCGTGCTTGTTAAGATGCAAAATTATCTATCAAAATGTTTATATTCAAGTTGCGATGCTAAATTTTTTTTATAGAAATTATAGATATTTTCAGAATAAAAAATTAATTAGGAAAAAAATAAAGCTAATTTGTAGCTAACAAACAGATTAGAAAGCCCACTGCTAATAAATATCATTATTATGTCATTTAATGTTTAAATAAATATGAATTTATAAAAAATTGGAAAGAAACAGTTTAATTCTTAATTACTCTCATTTAATGTTTAATTAGTCTGATTTTCTCCCCAAAAAAATATGAAAACAACATCATAAAAATTGAAAATTGAATGAACTGTTGACAATAATAAGAAGATACTTATAACATATATAAAATGAAAACAAATAATTGGGGCCCCTTATCTTTTGGGGCAACGGAGTGGGTTCATTGGCCTTAACATTAAAGCCAGGCCTGAATGCAATATGAAAATTTTACATATATATGTACATCTAACAATTCTCTTAGTTCCTTTTCTGGTACTATTATGGTATTTAACTTCACTTTTCAAGCAAATATTTTTTGCATATTTTTTGCGCCTAGCGTACCTCAAGCGCGCCTCTGGCCCCCTGGCGCCTGGGCTGTGTCAAGCGCCTTGACAACTGTGTATGTAACAAAAACTATACAATGTGGATGAAACCATGTAATTTGTCTATAAAGGAGACTGTACAGCAAAACAGGTTTCCATAGCTGCGTCCAAACCCCAATTCAAAGCCTACGCTTGTGCCTAGCCTCCCTAAAATAGTTTGCATCTAATGTAATCTACAGAAGGTGTCTCTCTATTCCATGTACCCAACAAAAAAATCATGTAACTTAGTTATTTCAATTTATAAGCCAAGGTACAGTGCCCCATGCATATTGAAATATTCAAACATATAATTCAGTCACTGGGATTATGCACAGCAAAACTGGATATAAGGGTAACACGAAAACTATAGCATTCAATATGTTGAATCATCCAGATCTGAAACAAGGAGCGTGCTGATTGTTGGCCTAGCAACAGCCAGATTCTACAATCTTCTAACAAAATAAAGAGTGTTCTCACCTGTATATGAGGTGTTAAAAGGTCTTCTGAGGTTAATTTCTTCATCGAGTACAATTGGTCAACTAGCCCTGGTATAATCAAATTTGAAATAGCAGATCTCACTGAAAGATCCTTGGATGCATAGCACAGTACATCTAGCAAAAAATCCACAACTAAAAGCCTGGCATCTTCCAAAGCTGAATCAAGGACAATTTCCAATAAGTTAAAGATAGAGGTCCACCTTAAGATTGTGATAAAAGTTAAATATAATTTTAACAAACACATTGAGAATACATGGAAATAGCAACATATTGGATTTAAGATTGAAGCCAGTAGTACCTGGAAAAAATTCAGCTATTGGTGCTCTAGTTTTTGGAGACTTCTCTGATCTATTAAGCAGAATGCTCACTTGGAATATATCTGCATTCTAAGCAAAAAAACTTTCTAAAAAATGAAAAAGGTACAGCCATTTGTTAGAGCTGACAGTGAAAGGAATACAAGGAACTAGAATTAGTTACCTCTGCAGAAACTGCCATGGAGGCAGATTTGTTTTTCAAACAGAAGTCTCCACAAGTTAACATTTTTGCATCAGATTCTCGAAGATTCTCTTTATCCACGATATCTGCATTAAAATCGAGTTCTTTGCCACGGAAGATAATAGGTCCATGAACTTCAGAAGATTTCTCCCTCAAACATTCAACCACATATACAACTTGGGGATCTTTAAATTGCGCAGCAGCTGCTTTACTTGCTTGCAAGTACATCTTATCAGCATCTAGAGACAATAATCAGACCCGTGTGATAAGGCATTATCCATCATAAAAGATGTCATGATGAGTAATAGACACTGAAAAATCTATTGATTCATGATGATAAGAACAAAATTCAACTCAACTCAAGCGTCAATAGATCTAATCACCTGAGGGATTGCTTAAAGGAATACAAAAGGGCAACTTAATGGAGAGTTGACATCGAACTAAGCAACCTCTCTCCCAAATATACTTCTCAGAATTATCTTCATAAACAACACAAGCAAGAGGCTCAAAGCTCGATAAATTTCCACCTCTAGAGACAAAAAATTGAACATCGCCGCTGCCCGATTCTGCAACAGCTCCAATAATATCTTGATTCCCCGAAGCTCGGCCATTGTAGAGAAGTTTTCTCAATTGAAGGGCAGCAGTAATTGCGTCGCGAGCAGTTTTATTGGAATCAGAACTTCCAGAAATGAACGCCCCGATCACATCGAATCCTTTCAATAGCAGTAGTCGAACATCTTCTGCTCAATTATAATCAAATGCTTCAATATCCGCCAAACATAAAACAACCTGATCTGATAAATTTAAAGCCGGAGTTACCTGATTCTTTGATGAAGTCAGGCGAGGAAGAACTTTCACCCGTATGGATACATCTGAAGGTGGAGACAATGGTGAAGGGAGGAAAGAATGGGGATCCGATGAACCATTGAAGCGCCGGTTGATTTCCAGGACGAAGTTGCTTAGGGCATAGGACAGTAACGGTAGAATTCACGGTCACCATCACCGTGGCCAGCTATGTTCCGGCTGACAAGAACGATGTTTTTCGTATGACAGTGGGTTCGTTACAATTATCAGCGACGAATGCTGAAATTTAGCCATTAGGCACATTAGGCTTTTGGCCTTTGGGCTACAAGCAAGATAGATTGAGTATAACATGAGAAATCGGGCTTTTTTTCCCCGAATAGAATTCGTATTCACCATATACCCCATCTTAATACATATTCAACATATACCCCTTTATTAGTTACGATATTTTCTAAATACCCTTTATTTTTCATCAGTAAACAACTCCCTTTTCATCCAAAAAAAACTACCCCCTCACGTTAATAGTCATTCGAGTTATCTCAACCTCCTTTCTAAACTTTCTTGTCGCACGCAGACTACTTCTGCTTTTGGAAATCGCAAACTCATTCGTAGATCATTGCATGTTTCAATTAGGGTTGGTAATTTGGAATTCGATTTTGTTGGTGTTGGTAATCTCGACTTCGGCTGCAACTGGTTTTCTTTTCTTCAAAGCAGTTTCTTATGGATAATTTAACTGTGCTTATTCATCACAATGGTTTGTGGAGTTTAGACCACGAATTCACCGATTATAGTGTCCGTGGTGCTCTTATTCCTAAACTAACAAATTTCTCTGATTTCCGATCTATTTTATATGATTGTTTGAAGTTGGATAAATTGAGCCATGATTTGCAAATTAAATTTCAACTTATGGCCAAATATACTCCAATGGCGATTTCCGATAACTTTTCTCTCAGTTTTTTTCTGCAGCTTAGATCACAAACAGACAATGTAATGCAATATCCTCTTTGTACTAATTCTGTAACCATTGAAGAAGCTCTGGTAGAAGGTAATCATTAATTGTTTTATTTTTTTTGCGTTGTCAACATACCCTAACTTTAAGTTTGAATTCCTAATATCATCAATATGCATATAAATCAAAACCGTTTATAATGTTACATCAAAATGTATAGTTCCGGATTTATGTGTCATTTTTTCTTTCATTTTTGTTCACTTAAGCTTTTTTTTAATGTTAAATATGTCTCTGTTTTTGTTTGGTTATGCTGATATTCTTTTCTTATTCTATAGCCCAGAAATCTGTACATTAGCTTGGCGCGCCAAATGCCAAAAAAACAACTATTATATTAACATGTCTCTGTACTCTTTATTAGCTATTTTGGTGTAAAGTGTTAACCTACATCTAACTTCCATCCTAATTTGTTTAAACAAACAATTAGATGTACTACAGACTCTATCAAAGACACCCGGATTTCTATTAATACAAACTCTATATAAAATAGCTTGTAAAATTGTAATAAAGTCCCAGTGCACGAAATGGGTAGCTTCCTTGTAATTAATCTATGCTAACCATCAACTGAAATCAGTTTGAATTCTTACCCGCCCCATCCAGCTACTGACTTTGGATAAAAGCGCTCTTGAAAGGGTCATGCTATTATTTTAATTATTTTTATATTATGTATATGCTATAGTTACAGCAATCTAAGAAGTGGTATTTTTTCATTTGGTTGTTGCAGGTGATGATAACTCCATACATGTTTCTCATGGTAGAATTATTGATTTGGTAGAAAATGTAGTGTGTATTGAGGCTAACACAATGCGAGATGATCATGAGCAATACATAAGATTTCTAACAAATCAAACAATGAATGAGATGAATACATCTAGTGTAGAGCTGTTTGAAGAGGGTGGAACCAGTGGCCCAGAGGTGTGTGACTCAATTGTTCGAATTTTTTCAGTTGGTCAGTTGTTCAAGGATAAAAGTACTGTGATTCAAGCGTTGAGTTTTCATGCTATTAAGGAGCAATTCCAGTTTAAGACTAAAAGGTCTTGTACAAATAAGTATTTCCTGCGTTGTGTTGACGAGTCTTGTTCGTGGACATTTAAAGCTTTTAAGACTGCTCATGGTAATGTTTTTAAGGTCAAGAAATATATTGCAAAACATACTTGCGATATCAATATAAGGTGCGGTGAGAAGAGGCAAGCATCCAAGAGACTGATAGCTAATTGGATTAGACATTCTTACTTAAGGTTAAAGAGAATTATTACACCTGATGATATAGTGGATGATGTTAAAAAGATTTTGGGTGCTGACATAAGATATCAAAAGGTCTGGGATGGGAAAGAAGAGGCGTTGAAGTTGATTAGAGGTACGCCGTCTAAATCATTTGGTAATCTTCCGAGCGTTTTGTATATGATAGAATAAACAAATCTGGGGACAAAGATTAAACTAAAGACAAATGGAGGAAGGTTTTTGTATCTTTTTGTGGCATTAGCTGCTTCTATTCAAGGCTGGGTGCATTGCCAACCTGTTGTTATTATTGATGCTACATATTTGAGATAATGTTATGGAGGCACTCTCATGTTTTTTGTTGCGCAAGATGCTGCAGGTTGGTTCACGGTTTTTTATTTACTTAGTATAGTTAAAAACACCTTATCATGTACCTTTTATCTATTTGTGTCTATTTTTTTATAATATCATTTTACTGAATATTAGCGTATTGTATCTGTAATAAACTTTGTAGAGAAGCTCTTTCCACTAGCATATGCAATTGTGGACAGTGAAAATGATGCATCATGGAACTGGTTTTTGACGTAATTTAAAGATACATTCAGGGTTAGAGAAGACATGGTTATTGTTTCGGATCGTCATCAGAGCATTCAAAATGCGTGTGTGAGTGTATATCCAGAACTTTCGCATTGTTTTTGCATTTATCATCTCCTTCAGAATCTGAAACATCATTATAAGAGCAATATCCCAGACCTGTCTAAGTTTTTTTGAAAGCGTCATATTCATACAATGTGAAAGAATTTGAGGAGAACATGTTATAGTTGAAGAACATAAGTAAAAACATTCCTAAATATCTTAAGGAAGTTGGGTTTTCAACATGGAGTAGGGTTCACTCATTCCATAATAGATTCAATGCAATGACCTTGAATGCCGTAGAATCGCTTAATTCATTGATCAAGCATGCAAAGGACTTGCCCATATCATCGCTTGTACTTTTGCTTCGGAACATGCTGTAAGATCTTTTTTACGAGCATAGGAATATTGGTATTCAGACGTTCACACCTGTAATGGAAAGGCATGAAGAGGAGTTGAGAGTGTCTTTCAATAGTGCCTCAACAATGACGGTATGTTTACTTTTTTTGCATGGTATATGTGTTATCCAATCAATAAATCTTTTGCATTTTTGTGTTTAATCAATTTGATTCATATATGTGCTATCTATTCTGTTTATATTATGTCATAGTTTAATTAGGTATATATACATTTTCCTGAATCTATAGAGTACTGAAAGGTATAGTTTTCAGATTTTTGTTTCGATCATAAATTGGTTTCTGTAGTTCAGATTATTTATTTTTTTCACCTCTTAAATTATCTGCCAATTTGTCATTGCCATTTTCATGTTTTTCATATAATATATGCATATTGTTTATTTGTGTAATGTTTGAATTGCTTTTCTCGAAGCGATATATTTTTGCTGCCTTATTGTATATGTTATATATATTTTTCATTTGATTGTTTATGTTGTTCATGTTTGTTAGGTGCAACCTACCATCGGTCATTTGGTTACAGTATCTCTCTAAGCTTCCAATTTCATCATTAATATGGAAAAAATGACTTGTACATGTAACTAATTTTAGCTTGATGGCCGCTCTTGTGCGCATGCTATTGCATACATAACCAAGTTTCATCATGATGTGCATGATTATTATTGCAAGTACTTCACAAAGGAAAGTATGTTGGCTGCTTATGAAGGAATCATATATCGGTTATCATCAAAAGATAATTGGGATATACCATCAGCCATTTCTGATCAAATACTTCTTCCTCCAGATGTAAAAAATAGAGTGGGGAGGCCTAGAAAATAGAGGATTCATTCTTATTTAGAGAGGCGAAGAAGAAATAGGAGGAAGCTACGTTGTAGTGTTTGTAAAGATTTTGGGCATAACAGGAGATCATGTAGACGACGTTCATAGCATATTTACATTATCTTTGTGTTTGTTATGTTTAAATTTTTCATTTGCGTTGAACCACATTTCATATTTGTGTTTTGTATATACAATTTTAATACCTTTTTGGTAATTGGTTGTCAAGTTTTTTGTTTTGGCATTCCAATGGTACTTATGTGTACGGTCCTTTTAACATTTCAAATATACATTTTATTATATAAGGTATATTTTAGAAGTTGTATAGAAACTGGGGTGAATCGGTGTAAAGGTAGGAATCAACTAGAAATGGATATAGAAGTTGTTGAGTTTGGGGAGAACTCGAAAATGTAACAAACTTAAGAACAATGCTAAGACATGCATTTATGATTTTGGTTCTTAAGCTTTTGAAAAGAATCAAGATGATTTAGTGGGATTACAATTTTTTGGTGGTCGTTGATCTCGAACTCAAAAAATTATAAAGGTATGTATGAGTAACCATATTTGGGTTATATTATATGTGATTTGATTCCTATCACGATTCCCGATTCACGCTTGATTCTCAATTCGAATCCCGATTTGACAACAATGTCAAATACACATTTCAACTGTCCATCTTTACAATTTCTTATATATATATATAACCTGTATAATTTTATGTTATAATATAAGCTGATAATGAGCTCGTAATCATGACGAGCAACAAATTATATTGACATAACAATTATCCATAGCCCGTTGATCTCAAACTCAAAAAATTATAAAGGTATATATGAGTAACCATCTATGTTATATTATATGTGATTCGATTCCTATCACGATTCCCGATTCACAAAAATTCAATGTTGATTCTCAATTCGAATCTCGATTTGACAACATTGTCATATACACATTTCAACAGTCCATCTATATGCTTTTTTTATACGTATATATATAACCTGTATAGTTTTATGTTGTAATATAAACTGATAA
Organism: Euphorbia pulcherrima; assembly: GCA_947683365.1. Lineage (NCBI taxonomy): Eukaryota > Viridiplantae > Streptophyta > Magnoliopsida > Malpighiales > Euphorbiaceae > Euphorbia > Euphorbia pulcherrima. The sequence continues at coordinate 52,306,999 of CANTUS010000003.1, forward strand.
TGAGCTCTTGATCATGAAGAGCAATAAATTATACTGACATAACAATTATCCATAGCATTAAAACAGATTCAAACTGTTCACCAATTCATAGAATGTGTTCCCAAAATACCACTAAAATGTTGCTATATGACATCAAAAACTACAAGAACTTTCAATTTTTGGTACTTCATCGGATGTAATCTGTATCACTCAACTGATTATTATCGCACTTTTGCTTGCCGTGATAGTATAAACTCATTGCAAGTCGTTCTTGTAGTGCTTTCACGTTTAGTGTTGTTAGAATTTTCCTGTCCTCTATCAGGTATTCGGCATAACTCATAACAAATATTCCACAGTCACTATACAAAAACATGTTATAGTCTGATTGGATTTTTCTTCAAGAATATGACATGTTAAGCGTACATAGAGTTATTAACTGATGTGCAGTTGTAAAAACCATACCTTTCGGTTTGTTGCGCTATTCCTTTGACGTAGATTAATTTAAGAGGGTCGTATGGTCTTTTGCTCTTGTACTCAGGTGATTCCATTATCCGTGCATTTCCATCGAAGATATTGAATATATGCAAGTAGTAAGGTATCATTGTAGCATAGTCGTCAGCTGCAATTTCTGTCTCCTTCAATCGTGTTGTGCGTTGTAATGAGTCATAGTTAAACAATTTCCTAGACATTATTTCAAATCTATCTAATACCCAATCATTGCCTCCTACGTGGATTGGGAATAATATGTGCTCCACTTCCACCCATGGCTTTGCGCACTTTATGCCATGTCTAAGCATTCTTTTGTGGATTGTGTCATGTTTTTCCAGTTGGTTTTCTACCCCTCCCTCTCCTAGCTTGTTGCTCACTTTCTTGACTCTGTCATCAAACACATAATCTGTTGTTATAAAGTTCAATTTTGCTCTTTCTGAATGTTTCATGTAGTACAAATAAGATCCATGTGCTGAAATTGAAAACAATTGTTAGTAATGCACGAAACATATAATTTTTGGGAAAGTGTATAGTGTATAATAATGTGTAGTTTTATATGTAATGCCACCAGAATTCATGTAATATTGTTTTACCTCTCCTGACAAAAGTTCTCCCGGCTTGTATAGTTCATAAAAGAATGTCTTCTCTCCAATTTTAATGACATTGAAGTTCATTGTAGGAATGTTATCAAACCTTGGTGCATACCAGTTGCCTCTTTTGCTGCAAGTTTACGTCATCAGCATGTTAGCATAATTTTGATTACTGCTATATGTCTTAGCAATAGTAATTTTTTTCTATATTTACTTACTTCCTATCTGGATGCCTCTTCTTGTTCATAAACTTCCTGAACTCCAAATTGTTTTAGGTATTTGTGTTTTCTAGCCCGATATAAGTGAAATCATCCAATGCGTACCTGCTTTTGACCTTACATTTAGGTCTTTCACTTTCTGCTGATCAAAATTCGTCAGTGTGTGTTGACGAAATAGCCTTTGTATCAGTAACTTTCCTCCTTTTTCTCGGAGATTCGTCAATATTAATCACTTGTCGTTCATCCTACATTTTTATCCTCGTGTTAGGGCCAAATACATCTATATGTTTAAAATTTTGTATGACATATTGGTTTATAGTACCACGGTACTCAAATCTTTGACAACATGTATACGCTTCATCTTTTCAATAGACTCAGCTTCAAGTTCATCAAGTTTTGTTGGGTCTACAGTGTCCAAAAAATTATCATCCTCCTGAGTTAATTATTTTTCTATTATCAGTACGCATATATCATTTTTCACTACTCAAGTTATTCTTACTAATAATTGGTATATAACGAGTGAGTTTTGAATTAATACCGGTATCCTCATTTTATTCATGACAGTCGCAATATCTCTTTCATTCGGTTGACATAATTCTTTGATGATACCTTGTTGCTCGTTTTCCATCGGCGGTGTGGCCGAAATATGAAGGTCGAAGCTCGGTAGTTCACAGCAAACCATCTACTTCATTGTTATTAATTACACACATTTACTTTACTATATTTTTTTCACACAATGTGCATTTCTATCATAGTAGTCAGGGCGCAAGGCGCACCCAAGGTGCTAGGGTTTCGCCTCTCGCCTATGCACAAGTCACAAAAAAGGCGCGCACCCAGAACAAGAAAGGCGCACAACTATAAAATTTCTAAAATATATTTATAGTCTTATAGATATATAAAGATATATATATATATATATAATGTAACTACTTAAAAATTAAAGTTATCATAGTCTTACAAGTCATAATGGTCCACAATAACAAAAAAAGATCATAATTCTAAATTAAACATAATAATAATCAAAAATAAATTCATCATATGGAGAGCCACAAGCACAGACTTGAAAATCATTCAAGGTAATCTAAGTTTTCATTAGCATCCTACTCAAGTATTTCCAATTCCCCTTCCGTGCTTTCTCCATCTAAGTCATCGTCATCACTTTCTTAAACTTCTAATTCTAATGACACTGAACTTGAAGATGGTGGATTGTCTTGTTACCTAGCCTTTGATTTCCTAGTGTTTCATAGTCTTAATAACTCAACTTCTTCCCAACCAATAACTCATTGCTATCATTAATGCCATCCAAAGATATAGGATCAAGAGCCTCTTCAACATGACGCATCTGGAGTGTTTGATTGTATTTGACAAACACAATGCCTTTTATCTTCTTATGCTCTAATCAATTCCTTTTCTTTGAATGTGTATAATGAAAAATAAAATAACTAAGAGCTTGTAGTTATTTATTTTAATATTTATCAATATATATCAAATAAATAACATTTAAGAGCTGATTGTTCTTTATTTTACTTATAAAAAAAATAATAATTAAGCGCCTAACTTAAAAAGCCCTACGCTTGTGCGCCTGTGCACCTGGAAAAAAGGCGCACCCAGGCTTGCGCCTTTTCAAGAAAGGACGCCTTGCATTTTAGTGAGGCACAAAGTTGCGCCTCGTTTCGCCTTTGCGCCTTTAACTACTATAATTTGTATTATATGAGATTTTTTTAAAATCAACAATCCAAGTTTTCCTCACCTCTGTGTCTTGGTCAAGTGCTGTTGTTTCATGTTTCTTGCCTTTTCCATTTTCATTGTCATCCATGGTTTTTTCTCCAAGATTTTGATCGTTGTTTGATTCGACTGATATATTCTTCGGCATGACCTCCTGCATAACATATAATATATCTTTAAGAATTAGTCAATTATGTATTCATTTTACCATACGTTCAATTACTATACTACACATTTGCTGAAAATGTATAGTTACATAACATTAGCAATTTCTAGTAGGAACACTCTAATTTTTATCACCGGTGTATCTGTTTAACGGGATGATGTTTCCTTTTTCTCATTCTTTACACTGTCATTGACAGACATGCTCTCACGTAGGTGTTTTTCATCATCGTTTGAAGCAACCAGTACATTCTTTGTCATGTACTTCTATACAGTTTAAGACATATATGTTAGAACTGAATATATACGTATTAAAAATAGATATTCATTTTGTAGATATGTTTAATTACCTACACATTTTATATAAAATGTATAGGTTTTTTCAATTACTACTACTACTACGTATTAACGAATGTTATATGTTTTTCGTACCTCTTTGTCACTTGTTTCAAATTTGTCTTTCCTCCCAATTGCAATATCATCCCCTTTGCTTGCATCACCACCAACATCATCATTATTGTAGTCATTCATGGCATTTCTATCACCTACATCAGTGTCTACCTCATCAAAATTGTATTTTTTAGCATCTTCTTCCTCATCATCTTCAAACTCTTCCTCTACATCTGTATTTTCCACTTCCATTTCCACATCTTCATCATCATCTTTCTCTTCCTCACCTTCTTCCCTAATTTCCTCTGTCGTTTCAATTTTTTCTGTATCTTCAGAGCTGCTTGTATGCGAAATAGACTGAAATGGTTTAAATTTTTATCAGGCATACAACATAAACTTTCAATAACTATAACGTCATCAAGCTAATATTCCATACCTTCTTTTTCCCGATACTTCTTTTTCCAAGTTCACTAACTTTTTTATAGTGCAATCCAATCTTTCTTGTCATTTCCATGTTCGCCTCTCTTATTTGTTCTCGCATTTGGTCAAACTACCCATCCAAATACCGCCTAAGGCCATTCATGTTGCCTTGATTGAATTCCTTTCGATGTGAATCCAACTCCTTAATATCATCCTCATTTATTGTGTCCTCAGACTCTGATGTGTCTTCCTTATGATTCATTTCTGTGTTATGTATATCGTCACTATTTATTTTAGAATCTGGTACAATGTTCTCTTCTTCATTATCTTCCAAGTTTTTGAGACAATAGCTTTGTAGAGAAAGTTCTTTTATCTCTATTGTCGATGATTTGATGTACCGCTACTTCAACTACACAAAAAAAAATTCATTCAAGCAACCATATATTCCATTTTCATATAACTGTTTATTTTAAATGTATTTTTCGCTAACAATGTACCATATTTATATAACTGGGTACGTCACTATACTTGTTATCAAAATGAATGTATGATGAATTATAACATAGGCATAACTTATCGCTTTCTTCTTGAGGCTGAATATGTTCACGTTCAGAGAATTTTTTTGAAAGTTCTTCTTAAATGGCCTCCAGTTGAACACTCTTGGCTTGAATGACATATCTCTCCTTGTAACCTTTTTACATATGACATCCTCAGTTACTCCATAAACCTCATAAAACCATACTTGATATATGTATGGCATTCCTTCCAATTTAATAGAGCCAGGTTTTTCATTTTTTGACCCGACTTTGTTAGACCATCGATTGTCTCTTTGTATGCTAAAACCCCCATGCAACTTCTTTACATGAGCCAATGACCACACAGTCAAATATCCACAATGGTAAGCTAGAACACAGGTCTGAACCGAGAATGAAGTAACCAATGAAGTAAGCAAGAGTTAGTTGGAGGAATTCTGTCCCATTTTGGACCTTGTATTTTTTATCACCATCCTTCTTTAACAAATTCTCGATGTCCATCCTTTTTATCGACTTAGGGGTTTCGAAATAGTTGACTCTAAGTTGAACGGATGCCCTCATTTCCTTTGGTTTTTCTTGGTTCGATGGAGTTCCTCTTAACCCAGAAATTAGAAGGAAATGTTCAATTTGAACTCTTTTTCCTCTCCTCCTATTCAGGCCACAATGCAGTTCTTGTCTCCTTGGTTCACCTCATGCAATATCAATAGGTGTAAAACCATCTTATGGATTCTAAACATTGGGAGATCAAGGAAATATCCAAAAACAGTCTCTTTGAACTTCTTCTTGACATTTGCTGGTATACCGCCAATGATGTTAATGATGTCATATTATGATGTTACTGAAACCTTGGGTGACCATTGTTGCAAGGCGGGGGTATTATAGATTAGTGCTGCATTCTACAATACAAAATAGCAACTTAACTAAGTTCCATAATACAATGTTGAAAAAAGGGAGTGATAATATAAGTATAGTACTATTTTTATTAAATTATAGTTTCAGCATATTAGTAGTAGTATGTACCTTTGTATACAAATTTACATATATCGCCTACTTCCAACCCTATCTCCTTATAAAATAGTAATTGCTAACTGCCTAACTCTGAAACATATCATACGTATGTGGTACTATTCAAATTGATATTGTTAATTATAACATGTCCAGTATTGCATTTTGATTTACCAAATAACTTCTACCAACAAATAAAGGTATAATGTAGTAGATTGTACTTTAAGGTATAGTTTTGTTTAAATTTAAGTTAATTTTTTTGCAGATCGAATGATCATGTAAGAATGCATACATTCCACAGCATGAGCAATGTCAAGTTCGAAACCGGTAAAATATATATACTATTCCAGTGGGGCGTAATTACACTTCTTATAAAGAACCTATGTTTAGTTTCAACCACATGCATTTAGTGTCTGGACCCTGAGGCATCCAGTCGCGCGCCCTTTGAATGTGAGTAGCCTGGTAGGCGTCGAGGCATTGCGCCCATAGCCTAGTGAGCTTGGAGTATATAGCTCGCCTGAGGCGTGCCTTTTGCAACTATAAATTCAAACAACAGGTATAGTATGGAAGAGTGCCCATACAGGTATAGATTTGGGCCTGAACTAACGATAAATGGTTTGGCAGCACACACGTAATGCCTTTGCCAAAAATAAATTTTAAAAAAGGTATAGTATAGGAGAGGGCGCATAACTGTATAGATTTGTTTATATTTAAATATATACCTTTATGAAATCGCTTTCAGGTTTCATTATCTACAAGCTTTTCCTTTCGAGTAATAGTTGTTCTTAGAGAACATCTAGCAACATATTTTAAGTGTTAAGAATAATTTATCGATCTAAGGTCTATACGTTGAACGAAGCTATAGACATGTTCCAAGACAATAATAGGTTCTAAAACAACCAAATAGCAATTTTAATGTGGAATTTGTTATACACTGAACTAGTTCTACGTGTCTTAGAACTTCCTAAAATATAAATTCTCATTAGAACTAGTCATATGTGTTTTTTAACCAAATTATATTAAGAAAACCCTCTGTCAAAAATTGTTAGATTGGAATTTCGCTCAACATCATATAAAAATCAATTTAACCACAACTAATTAAATATGCATGTAGATTTTATATACCTCTAATGTAGATATCCCCACAGTCACCGCATCTGTAACCATTTCGTCCACTTGTTAATTGTCAATGTATAGTTTTTAGGTTCGCTCTTTCCATTCTTGAAAATTTCAAATCGAAATTCAAAATAAACTCATACAAGCGATTCTCTGTATTCGGTTTATGTGACATCTATAAATTCGAATGAAGGTATAGTATAGGTGAGGGTGCATTTATGTCTAGATTTGTGCCTGAGCCGACGACAAATGGCTTAGCAGCAAATGCCAAATGCCTTTAACAACTATAGTTTCGAACAAAGGTATAGTATAGGAGAGGGCGCATAACTGTACAGATTTGTTTATATTTAAATATATACCTTTATGGTAATCGCGGTCAGTTTATATTAACTACAAGCTTGTCCTTTTATTTAATAGTTGTTTCTAGGTAATAACTTTCAACCTATTTAGGTATTGAGAATAACTTATCAATCTAAGGTCTGTAAATCAAATGAAGCTACAGACATGTTCCAAGTAAATAATAGGTTCCAAAACAACCAAATATCAAATTTCATATGGAAATTATTAAGCTTCAGACTAGTTCTATGTGTCTAGGAACTTCCCAAAATATACATTTACTTTAGAACTAGTCATTTTTGTTTTTGGACAAAACATACTAAGAAATTCCTCTGTCAGAAACAATCTCATTCAATTTTCGATCAAGATCATATATAAATCAATTTTTCAAAGAAATTAAACATGCATGTAGATTATATATACCTTTGATGTTGATTTCCCCGTAGTTACTACATCTGTAACCTTTTCTTTCCCCTGTCAATTGTCAATGTATAGTTTTTAGGTTAACTCTTTCCATTTTCGAAAATTTCATAACGAAATTCAAACTAAACTCATACAGGCGACTCCATATACTAGGTTTCTGTATGCTCTTACCTTTTTTCAAGCGATTTCCGCCTTTTTACTTGACGACTGTCTCGTTTCCATGGTTGTCTATTGCCGTAACTTGCAATTTTTGAGACGAAGAAAAAAATCTGGGCAATGGAATCGGTGTTGGAATGTCGCGTTTGGATAAGGGAAGGGACTACTATACCGTCGTGCGTTTCTTCAGTGTACCAATTTTGGAGGAGGAACTAGGTTAGTGATGGGACTGTTCAGGAGGTTTTTTTTAAAATTTGGTAGCAGTTTTCATTTTTTGAGCAGTTAAGACAAAAAGGAGTATGTTTCGTATTCTAATGTTTGAATGGGATATTATATGGAATTTAAATTTGAATGGGGTATTCTGTTAATTCTGATTCTCCAATTGTTAAAACCATATCCTATATAGGGGTGGTTATATAAATTACCCATATAATATGCCCATAGTGGGTCCAACTTTTCCTTCATGAGAGACTCGATTATTATGACCCTCTTCTTTTCAACTGATAAGTAGATATATTGAACTAAACTGGACTGATTGATACTGAATTGAACTGAAACTGAATCAAATAGTACTGAAACTGAAAATACTAAAACTGAAACTGATTTATAATTAATAATATAAATAATATTTTTAAAATATTAAAATTTATTAACATAATAATTAATAACACTTTAAATAATACTATATATTCTAATAAAATTTATTAATTGTTACATATAATAATAATAATAATAATTATTATTATTATTATTATTATTATATTTTATTATAATTATTGTTATAAAAATTACCTTATTATTTTAATTATTATCAATATTTATAAAATATTATTAATTTTATTTATATATTTATTTATTTATCCTACAAATTTATTCATCATAAAAATAATAATTAATAATTTTAAAAATATCATTATTGATTATTTTTTTGTTGTTATTTGTGATTATTAATATTAATTAATAATATTTATATAATATATAAATTGGAATGAACTGAAATTGAAATTGAAATAATAATATCATTAATATTCATTACTTTTTATTATTTATGAATAATAATATTAATTAATTATATTAATATAATGCATAAACTAAAACTTAATATTGAATGCTGAATACTGATTAATGAATGTTAAATGTTGAATTCTGAATACTGAATACTGAATGGTACTGAACTGAACAGAACTGAAAATAAGTTGAAAAGAACAGGGCCTATGTTCAATATAAGATTGTAAGGCCCTGTTCTTTTCAACTTACAGTTTAGTTCAGTTTAATACTATTCAATACTATATATATAAATTTACACTGAAATAAGTACTTCTCAGTTCAGTACTGCTACTTATAAGTTGAAAACAAAATTACCTAAAAGAGGCATATAGACAACTATGCATTCTCCATCCGTGACAAAAAATAATCATCCCCATTATGAATTTGAGAAAAATTCTCACTTGTTGAACGAGTTCGAACTTTTGAAAGTTTAGGATGACATCTGACTTTTCATTCAAAGTTTAGGGGGTCTCAAAAGCATTTGACCTAAAAATTACAAAAATAGTGAGATAAAGTTTCCTTCAACAACGGTAAAATCAAACCACATTGGACACGTCTACCTTAACTATATAAATTCTAACTATCTATTAACTTTATCGGTTTAAAGTTGTTTTTATTTATTATAATAATTTTCTTGTAGAATTTAGCATGTCATCTCTTTATGAACTCATCTTATTCGTACTTTAATCTATCTTCATTCTGACAATTACCTATTTAAGAAAGAAAATGAAGTTAAGAAGTGCAATCTCTTTCTGAAGAACGAGTCATCATTCATTTCGTGCTTTAATCTCTCTTTCTGTCCGACAATCGCTTATTTAAGAAAAAATGAAGTTAAAAAATGCGGTCTCTTTATAAAGTACAATGTATCATCCAATTCGTACTTCATTATCTTTTTTTAAGTCCGACAATAGCTAATTTAAATAATGAAGTCAAGAATTGCAATTTAACTTCTTACCTTCAAGACTTCAACTACTACCATACTTCCCATATGAATAACTAACAAATATAGTAGTACACATTGATTACTAAAAGCCCAAGATATTTTATTTTTCAGATTAAGTAACAACATCTTAAAGAATTGAATAGACAATACATAAATAGTAAATATAAAACAAAATGAAAGGATTTGATTGATTCTGAATTAGAAATGCCAAAAATGCAAAGAAATACTTTGTTGCCACGCAAAAAGAAGCCTAATGGAAAATAGGCTAGTGATGTTGGAAGGAGCCATTGCTTATTGATTGATATGAGACTATGAAAGTGAGTGTAATGGAGAAATTGGTGATTTTGGAAAATGTGAAAAAAACCCTAAAACCGGATGTAATGCAACTGTGCCGGGTGGAAGGCTAAAAACAGTGAGCAGCTATTACCGCCCGCGCCACATGGCTACCCATACCATCTATTTTTCTTATATAGCTTTATTCTAACTACATTTAAATTCGATTTAAATCGCACATGTAATTATAATAGATGGGCGTCCAACTACAACTCAAACTTAAGATATACTTAATCGATATCGTGTCGCTTCCCACCTCTAACTGGATAATATTGGTCATATCATCTGCTCTTTGACGGTGTAACCGTAGCCTCAGCCTCCCTTTAAATACTCTTTCTTCTCTGTTTCCCCCTTCTCATCCATTTCTCCCTTTTCTTCTTATTCCTCTCCCCCAGTTGGAATTTAATCCGGGATCTAGGCTTCTTCATCCTGTTGATCTATCTATTTCTCTTACTCTTTCAATTTTTCTTTTCGATTTCCAATCGATCTTCCTGTTCTGGGAGATCCGATTGCTTCTTTTGCTTTGGCTCGAGATCCGGGCCAAGCACTGAAGTGTCGGATTCGAGTTTCTTCTCGCGGCTTGTATCTTCTTTGCTTCCTGGTTAGTAGTTTCCTGGTTCTTTCTTTTGTTTTCTTCCTTATGGATTGCGTTTCTCGTAGTCACTGTTTGTTTGGTTCCTGAGAAATAGGAGGGAAATGTATGGCGACTTCTTGTTTGAATCATATTGTTTGATAGTTTGTTTACTGTATGTGATTTGACGACGAGACTGCTGAATGTAACATGCTGCTAATCTTCTGTCAGTTAACTTTTGCACTCCACTACTTTGGTCATTTACAGTCTAACGATTCATTGTTCTTTCTTGTATTCGTAGTTATGTTTGACTTATCACGGTTTTCTTGTAAGTTGGAGCGAAGTTTTACTTATTTCTTTTGTCATGCTACAGTTGGTTGAACTTAATATGATGAATATATGAATCAAGAGGCTGTTGCAAGATGATTCTTGTAGTTATTATTGTTTTTTTTTCTTGTAGTAGTTTGGAACTGGTGGCTGTAGAGTTGTTTCAAGTATTAAATGGAGTCCAATGAGGGATTTCTGACGGAAGAGCAAAGGGAAACCATGAAAATAGCGAGTCAGAGTGTGGAGATCTTGTCATCCTACCCAATAAATTTGTCATCATCGCCAAAGTCTCCGTCTGATTTGCATTCTGAGCCTCAGTTAAAAGTTTGCGCTGCTGGAAAACCTCCAACTGCTGGGATTGCTGTTAGGCATGTACGAAGAACACACTCAGGGAAGTTGGTGCGTGTGAAGAAGGGTAAGTATGAACTGCCGCCATGAATAAAGGATAGCATTGCTAGGTTAAATTTCAGGAACTGGAGCTTTATGCCGTGATGCCAGTTTGTTTATGTTCTGTAATTTATTTTTCATATTCTAGATCGGTAAATGGTTGTTTCTTTACCCCAATAGGTCATATTGATAATTTTTTGTCATCTTTGAGCATTTTATGTTGCAGTTATATAACTTGAATAGATATTCTTTTCCTGCAGAATTATTGGCTTTGGTTTGATTGGCAATCTTATTATAGCCATTCTTTCCGAGCAAAGTTACTAAACTTATTGTGTCCTATTGTCTATATTCACTAGATTTATAGATCCTGGTGTTATATGGGTCTTCCGAAATTTATGGTTGAATTACAGTTACTTTTAATTGTAAGTCTTATGCTTTCTTCCTTAATAACTTGGTGTTGTGCTATAATTTGACCATGGTTCTAGCAATGCTTTTGAAATTAATTTCTGTGTTATTATGTGCTGATTAGTTCTGTTTAATTAATGGGAACAGAGGGTGGTGGTGGTAAAGGCACGTGGGGCAAACTGCTTGATGTTGATGGTGACTCCCATATAGATCGTAATGATCCCAATTATGATAGCGGAGAGGTAATAGCTTGTTTTACATTCTGATTTGTTATTTTGTGTCTCAGGCTATGGATGACTCCTAACTTGCTTACTTATGTTATATGTTTCTTCCTTTCCTTCCTTGCCTATGCAAATTTTGCTACATTTCGACGAAAATTATGTTCTCTTTCTCTTTTACATGAATAGGAGCCTTATCAGCTTGTGGAGGCTACTATATCTGACCCTTTAGATGATTATAAGAAGGCTGTTGCTTCCATAATAGAGGAGTATTTCAGTACCGGTGACGTTGGAGTGGCTGCATCTGACCTCAAGGAACTTGGCTCAAGCCAGTATCTTCCTTATTTCATCAAAAGGCTGATCTCTATGTCCATGGACAGGCATGATAAGGAAAAGGAAATGGCTTCTGTCTTGCTATCTGCGCTTTATGGCGATGTCATTAGCCCATCTCAAATTAGAGATGGATTTGTCATACTTCTTGAGTCTGCTGATGATCTTGCAGTAGATATACCGGATACAATTGATATTCTTGCCTTGTTTACAGCACGTGCAGTGGTAGATGATATCCTTCCTCCAGCTTTCCTCACTAGGGCAGAGAAGACACTGCCAGAGTCATCAAAGGGCTTTCAAGTCCTCCAGACTGCTGAGAAGAGCTATCTCTCAGCCCCACACCACGCCGAGCTTGTGGAGAGGAGGTGGGGTGGTAGTACTCACATCACTGTTGAGGAGGTGAAGAAAAAGATTGCTGATTTGTTGAGGGAATGTGTTGAGAATGGCGATGCTTTTGAGGCATGCAGGTGTATTAGAGAATTGGGGGTTCCTTTCTTTCATCATGAGGTTGTCAAGAGGGCTTTAACTCTTGCATTGGAGAATCGAACTGCTGAACCACTCATATTGAAGCTACTGAAGGAAGCTTCCGAGGAAGGTTTGATAAGTTCCAGTCAAATGGTCAAGGGTTTTGGTCGGTTAGCAGAGAGCCTCGATGACCTTACTCTCGACATTCCAACTGCAAAATCTTTGTTCGAATCCCTTGTCCCAAAGGCTATAGCTGAGGGATGGCTGGATGCTTCATTCTTGAAATCTTCTAGTGAAGATGGACAGGTACAAGCTGAAGACAAAATTTTAAGGAAGTACAAGGAGGAGGTTTTCACAATCATTCACGAGTATTTTCTCTCTGATGACATTCCGGAATTGATTCGAAGCCTTGAAGATCTGGGAAAACCTGAGTTTAACCCAATTTTCCTGAAAAAGCTCATCACACTTGCTATGGACAGGAAGAATAGGGAGAAAGAAATGGCATCTGTTCTGCTTTCTTCGCTTCACATAGAGATTTTTTCAACTGAAGATATTGTGAGCGGCTTTATCCTGCTACTGGAATCTGCAGAAGATACAGCACTTGACATTTTGGATGCTTCAAATGAACTTGCTCTGTTTCTCGCTAGAGCAGTGATCGATGATGTCTTGGCACCACTGAATCTCGAGGAAATAGGTAGCAAACTGCCACCCAATTGCAGTGGAAGTGAAACAGTGCATGTGGCTCGATCCCTTATTGCTGCTCGCCACGCAGGTGAGAGGATCCTCAGGTGTTGGGGAGGTGGAACCGGGTGGGCCGTGGAGGATGCTAAGGACAAGATAGTGAAGCTGTTAGAGGAGTTTGAGAGTGGTGGTGTCATAGGCGAGGCTTGCCAGTGTATCCGTGATCTAGGAATGCCGTTCTTCAATCATGAGGTTGTGAAGAAAGCATTGGTCATGGCAATGGAGAAAAAGAACGATAGGATGCTCGACTTACTGCAAGTGTGTTTTAATGAAGGCCTGATTACTACTAACCAGATGACGAAAGGTTTTAGCCGCATTAAGGAAGGACTTGATGATTTGGCTCTCGATATCCCTAATGCCAAGGAGAAGTTCAGTTACTATGTGGAGTATGCCCAGAACAAGGGTTGGCTCTTATCATCTCCATCGCTGGCTGTAGCTACTTGAGAAGATCGTATTCCTTTTCAGTTCCTCCCTTGTTTGTTGTCAAATCTTAGGTTCTTTCTGTGCTTCAAAGGTAGATAGATAGATTTGGGATTGTTTTTTTTTTAAAAGTTTCATATGATGGATTTTTGTGATCCCCACAGGCCACAGCCGTTGTAAAAAGTTGGTATGTTCTGATCTCTATTAACATGGCGTTTAGAAGTATGCTCATGTTGTGATAGAGAGATGAGTTGGCTTTGCTTTTTAATGTAGTATGATGGTTAGGGTGGTTTGTCTACTATTTCGATGGGGCCAAAGATTCACGGGTCTTTGGCTTTAGATTATAATGAATTGATGTAAAATGGCTCATTATAATGCATGAGCTTCTTTTGTTGTGAAGTTACGGATAGTTGTTGCAACTCCACATCAAGGTCAATTGGAAACAGCCTCTCTGTAATTATAGGGGTAAGGCTGCGTATACAAAACCCCCTTGCCCGGCTTGTACGGGAGGGCTTGTTAGGCATTGGGAAAAGGTTGTTATGTGATGGTTAGGGTGGTGGCCTCACTTGGCCATACCAACTTATATGGGTTAGTTTCTCGTTGTTGTCCAAGTCTAAAGCTGCTGTCATCGGGAAAACGTGCTTACACCTTTTAGGAGCTTGGGTAAGCAATTTTGAACTGGGGAATTATTGTTGTCAAATAATATGCCATATGCCTGCCATAGGAATTACAAAATACATATCTTTAGGATGAGTTTTGTTAGATGAATTTAATAAGAAAAAGAATCAGATCATTCAGATTGATGTTCAATATCATTTTTTTTGAAAGTTGAAGTTTGGAAAAATATACTCTTACATTTAGGATCTATCTTATCCAATGTTGTTGCACTTAAACAACGTGATAATAAGGTGCAATCGGATAGGATAATGTAATTTATTTACTTTTTTTTTTGGTACTTAGGCGAAATCAGATTCTGAGTAACATATTTTTCATGTCATTCTAAATCTTACTCAAGCTACCATATTTGTTATCTAGATAAATTTTGATTAGTATATTTTTTAGGGATATCACTAGATATCAATCACATAAATAATAAATGAGTCCAAATTAATCTACTTTACTGGAAGAATAGAATTTATCAGTCCAAATGATCAAAATGTTACAAGGCTATAGAAAGTAAAGTAAGAGACATGAAGCTAAAAAACACAGATAGTTTAGATGAAGCGTATATAAAACTCGGGACATCTCACCCTTCCAGGCTCGTTATTTCTCTTTAATTTTCAGGTTCTCAGAAATTGGAACCCAGAACTGTATATTCAGATTATTGGCATTTCATATGATTTTGCTGTTAGAAATTGTTCTCCTTTCTTTGAGACCTGCCAATGAGTCATTTATACAATTTAGATATCTCAATTCAACTGTTTATCAGATGAATCATCAAGAGCTGAACATGTATACAAGCAGGCTTTGGCATTTTGGTTGTGAGGTGTCGTTTCGATTGTGAATTAGGCCAAAAGGTCCAGCTGGCAAGTATACCTGATTGCGCGTTATTTGTCACTGTTTCATTATTGGATTTGGATTCTCTAAAGTTGAAAAATGCGTAAATTTGTACATTTCAGTCATTCTCAACCATTTACTGTGTTTATGTATAATTCATTTTGAATCCGCAAATATAAGAGTATCTTTAATAGATAGTGGATTATATGATTATGTGGCATTTGAAATAGAAGTTCTCATTGATGACATGTCAATAATTTAAAAAATAGACAATGTCTTTTAAAAAGTAGTCACAGTCTATCTCATTTAAAATTATGTGATTAAATAGTAAAAAAAACTTAATTACAAACTTGTTTCCACGTTCAACATTAAAATATTAATTAATTTGATGAGTTTGTAATCCATTTAATTGTCTATACATAGAGTATCAAATAGAAAATGTTCACCATTATTTTATCACATCATATAAAAAAATAAAAATAAAAAAATTAATATAGAAAAAATTTTTAATTAATTATTTATTTTTATTTATATGTCCAAACTATTATTACGCTGCCTATCTTCGAAAGTTGAAGATCCGGGGTATTACACTTACATGGGTTTGTGACAAATTATTTGTGTTGTTCCCTACAGAGTGCTGTCATTGGAAGAACATGACAGTCAAACTGATTTGATAGTTTCGGCTTGTTGCAGTGCCTTATCAACTTACATAATACCATTGTTTGCTTGTAAATTCGTGGAGGGAAGTACAACACATAGAATAAAATGCCTTCTGAAATTAGTTAATTATTTTTTGGGTAAAATTCTGAAAATAGTTATTACAGTTAATGTGGAGGTAGCTGTTTATAGGTTACTTTGTACTTAATATTTTGATGAATTTTATGGTCAGTCTGGTTTTATTAGTATTGCGTTGCAGCGTTCATAGTGAAAGATAGATTTGATTATGTTAAAAAGATATTATTGAGATTATATAAAGTCCGAAATATGTACAAACTCACTGGCTTTGTTATTCTCTGCTATTTTAATGTCACGTTGTTTTCAACTTTTAAAATTTAAACACAACTGAATTGAGGTTGGTTGAATTGAACTGAACTAAATTTGACTAAATTGAACTGAATTTATTTCAATGTAAATTTATAACTATGCATAGTTGAACTAAACTGAACCGATCTGAACTGAATCGAATTAAACTGTAGTCTAAGAGAAATTGGTGATTCAATCATGATCAGCGTTTTAAAAAGTATTAGATGCTAGTCGGGTGATCAGAGCTCCAAAACGCTTAGGCGGAGCTAGGGCAGGGTCTAGACGGAATCTAGACGAATTTATATTTTTTATTTTTAAATATTTATTATATATATAAAAATATAAATTCAACTAAAAAGTTAATTATAATAATATAAAATATCATAAAAGATAATTTAGATCATATTTTAAAAATCACTACGTACTAATTGAACGGTAGGGATCTCCTTATTAAAGTACATTAGTTTTACTAAATAAAGTATTTTTTGTTGGTAAACTATGATTATTATAAATAATGGTATCATAAAAAATCAAAATTAAGCGTTGCCTAGGCGGAAAAAATTGATCTAGATGGGGCCTTAGGCGACAATAACTCAGCCGAGCGCCTGATAGCGCCATAGAAATGAAAAGTTGGATAGCAAACCCCAAAATAATGTCTAAACGGAGTCTAAATAGAAATATTTAAAACAGTTATCAAAATACATACGTTTTAAGCACAAAATATACCCCAAAAAAAATATGCAATTTGCAAAGTGAGCATGCAGTAACTTTGAAGTAATATACAATAAATACATTGGTAGTAGTTGATAAAGCAGAGCTGCCTTAACAAGTCAGAAAATGTCGCTAAATACAAAATGCTCGTGAACGAACGCAAATTTCAAAAGTAGTTGACTCCAAATATGGATTACATCTACGGTTTTATGAGTACTACAATGGACAAAACAAAATTACGACCAATTTTTTTTATTAAAATGTAATTTAAAAATTCTCACATTTTGTCTTTTATATTATGTGTTGTCCTTTTGACTGAAATTTACCAAATTCAGAAATTCATTCATCTATACATTATCATTTTTTTACATTTAAATAAAATTGATTTCAATTCCTTTAATTTTATGTGAGTATGACGGCTATTATGACAATTAGATACAACTTTTGCTGGTAACTGTATTCAACATATAATGAAGACAAAAAAAAGAAGCACAAGTTGAACCGTGAGAATTTTACATTACAAAGCACAGTTTTATTGTAATTTTGTTTCATACCTTATAGCTGGATGACCATGAATATAATTAACTTTATTCAAACATACTTATAGCGTGGATGCTAGTAAAAAAAATCCAAAATTACCCAAAGTGTATTTTACCGTTCAACTGATAGGTATTGTAACAGAGGTTTGATCAAGATTCTTTGAATGAATACATATAACATTTTGTGCCGATGGAACCCGAACCAATTATCAATAGTGACATTCTGTATTACATCAAACATTAATTTGTCCAAGAATTGATGACAAATTTAGAATTAATATATAGAAATTTCTTAACAGTATAGACATAAACCTAGCATGAAGTTAATTGTGTGTATATCTAGAGTTTGTTAATTTGTATGAACAAAATTGGCAACTGTAACGAAAATTAGGAAAAATGATATCAAGTATGAATCATATGATTTTGAATTTGTACCCTTAATACAGTTCTTGTTATGTGCATCATTGATACCTAAACTAATACTATAATACTCATTTTAATTCCTTTTAGTAGTGGTTTTAAAGCTTTTTCATCAAAAACTAATAAATTTCTATTATTATTATTATTATTAAAATAACTGTTTTCTCATTGAATAATTTAATTTAATTGTGCCCAATTTATAAGTTTATCAATATTTATCTCTATTCTTATTTATAAGGTCCTATTCTTTTCAATTTATTTTCTGTCCAGTTCAGTTCAATACAATTCAGTTCAGTTCAGTTTAATATAGTTCAGTTCAGTTCAGTTTCAATATTTAGTATTCAATTTCAGTTTTCACCATTCAGAATTCAATATTAAGTTTCAGTTTATGCGTTATATCAATATTATTAATGTATATTATTATTATTCATAAATATTAAAAGCACTGAATATTAATGATAATATCATTTCAATTTCAATTTTAGTTCAATTCTATTTATATATTATATAAATATTATTAATTAATATCAGTAATCACAAATAACAATAAGGAAAAAGAAACCAATAATAATATTTTTAACATTATCAATTATTATTTCTACGATAAATAATTTTGTAGGAAAAAATAAACAAATAAATATATAAAAGTAATAATATTTTATATATATTGATAATAATTAAAATAATAAGGTAATATTTATAACAATAATTATAATAAAATATAATAATAATAATTTATAATGGTATATTTAATTATTATTATATGTAATAATTAATAAATTTTATTAGAATGTATAGTATTATTTAAAGTGTTATTATTTATTATATTTTTTTAAATATTATTTATATTATTAATTATAATTCAGTTTCAGTATTGCTCAGTTTCCGTATTTTTAGTTTCAGTATCATTCAGTTCAGTTTTAGTACAGTTCAGTTCAGTACCAATCAATTTAATTCAGTTCAATACACCTACTTATCAATTGAAAAGGACATGGCCTAAGATAGTAAATTTGAAAACAAATGGTAAAAACCACATTATTACTACTTTAAATTGTCAAATGAAAAGAACTGACGCCCTGTTCTTTTCAACTTATTTTCTAATCATTTCAGTTTAGTATCAATCAGTTCAGTTCAGTTCAGTTTTAGTATTCAGTATTTAATTTCAGTATTCAGTATTCAGTATTCAGTATTCAGCATTCAGCATTCAATATTCAGAATTCAATATTAAGTTTCAGTTTATGTATTATATCAATATTATTAATGTATATTATTATTCATAAATATTAAAAGCAATGAATATTAATGATAATATCATTTCAATTTCAATTTTAGTTCATTTCTATTTATACGTTATATAAATATTATTGATTAATATCAGTAATCACAAATAACAATAAAGAAAAAGAAACCAATAATAATATTTTTAACATGATCAATTATTATTTCTAAGATAAATAATTTTATAGGAAAAATAAATAAATAAAAGTAATAATATTTTATAAATATTGATAACAATTAAAATAATAAGGTAATATTCATAACAATAATTATAATAAAATATAATAATAATAATAATTTATAATGGTATATTTAGTTATTATTATATGTAACAATTAATAAATTTTATTAGATTATATAGTATTATTTCAAGGGTTATTAATTATTATGTATTTTAATATTTTTAAATATTATTTATATTATTAATTATAATTCAGTTTCAGTATTGTTCAGTTTCAGTATTTTCAGTTTTAGTATTTTCAGTTTCAGTATCATTCAGTTCAATTTTAGTATTATTCAGTTCAGTTTAGTACCAATCAGTTCAGTTCAGTTCAATACGCCTACTTATCA
Organism: Euphorbia pulcherrima; assembly: GCA_947683365.1. Classification (NCBI taxonomy): domain Eukaryota; kingdom Viridiplantae; phylum Streptophyta; class Magnoliopsida; order Malpighiales; family Euphorbiaceae; genus Euphorbia; species Euphorbia pulcherrima. The sequence continues at coordinate 52,326,766 of CANTUS010000003.1, forward strand.
GTTGAAAAGAATATGGCCTAAATAGAACGTCTAGAAATACAATGAAAAGGAAATAGATTTTTGATTCATGGACCTCTTCGCGGGCTCGGCTATCCACCCGGCCCAATTCGCTTAAATGGGTCGCGCTTAGATAGTTATTTTATTATAAAGCCTGGCTCAAGTCTGTAAAAGCTCGAAAATCTATGGATCGAACTTGATTTTTTTATATAAATACCCGAATCAGGCCCGACGAAAAAAATATATTTGGTTTATATTTACTTCTTAGAAAATTGAGTTTTAAAAAAAAAAAAGCAGCGGCAAAATTATAGCCAACTCCCCAAAGTATTTATTGTTGTCCTATATCGCTTATTATGTACTTAAAAAAAATCCCTTTATTTATAATCTGGAAAGACAAAAGAGGCCAATAGAATTGCGAATCGTTCACATTCCGGACACAAACAAACCTCTCTTTCTTTCTTTTTCTCGTAATGGAATCATAAATTATTTATAATACATTGTATTTATTTAAATAACCAACTCAACTCTCCACACACTTCCCCCGCATCTCCCTTTCACACACCGCGTTACTATTTTATTTTTTCTCTATTTCTTCAAACAAATTCAATTCAATCCTTACTCTTTTTCTAAATGCAGAAAATATGAACAATTCAATCCACAAACTCCCATTAGTCCTCAAACCCTTCCTCCTCTCTCTTTTCCTCTCTATTTTAGCTCTCCTCTTCATCGCTTCAATAACCCCATTCTATCGCCGGCTTCCGGCCACCAAACCCAATTCCGCCGCCGCACTCCGCATCCGGCCCGGCTACACCTCCTACAATGCCTACATCCAGCACCAGCTCAACAAAACCCTCAACCCCAAACTCCGCCAAATCTGGAAAACCCGCGATTGGGACCGCAAAGTCCGAGTCTTTGCCCAATTCTTCGACTCACTAAAGCAACGAAATTTACTCTCCAATTCCTCCCGGTCACTGTCCATCGGCGCCAGGGTAGGCCAGGAGGTGGCGGCGCTGCGGCGGATCGGCGTCGGCGATTCCGTCGGGATAGACCTTGTGCCGTGCCCGCCACTTGTGATCAAAGGCGACTTCCACGCTCAGCCGTTTGAAAACGGGACGTTTGACTTTGAGTTCTCGAACGTGTTTGACCACGCTTTGTACCCGTGGAAATTTGTCGGGGAGATCGAACGGACGTTGAGGCCCGGCGGGGTTTGTGTCTTACACGTGGCGTTAAAGCACCGGGCTGATAAGTACTCGGCGAATGACCTGTACAGTGTGGGCCCGTTAAAGGAGCTGTTCAAAGAGTCGGAGTTAGTTGAGGTTAATAAGGTTGATGGCTTTGGTCTTGATACTGAGGTTGTCTTTAGAAAAAAGAAGAGCAATTAACGCCTTAATTTGATTCTTTTTTTTGTTTTTATTTTTTTTACAAAAAAGTGTTATATATTATTCTTTATTTTTTTGCTTTGTGGAATTTTTTTTTTAATGGAGCCCATAGGGTGGACAGAAATGTAATAATATTGCTTCATTAACAATATAATGGAAGAGGTTATAATGCAATTTTATTTTATTGAAGAAAATAATGATAATGCAATTGCATGGGTTGTAAATTGAATTGTAGGTAGCTTCAATAATTAGTTTCATGTGCAATGATAATGTGGTTTTTCTTTTTTGGTTGGATGGAACAATTCCAGTTTATTACAATTATATTCTATTAATTGATTCCAGCCGTTGAATCATGGAGACGTTAATTATTTGATTAGAGACGTAGCACCTATATTTAGGGCAGATATATATTAGTAATACCATGGATTTGAAAATCGGATTGGACCGGCCGGTCGGTCCGGATTCGATCGAAACCGGTGTCTGGTTCGGTTCAGTTTGACGGGATTCTTGATATAGTCAAGAGTCGGTCAATGATCAGTTGAACCGATTGATTCGATTAAGAATTGATCGGTTTAACTGTGACCAATTTTTAGTTCTCTTAAATTATATTTTTTTAAAAATTATTGGTGGTGGGAATTGAACACAAAACCTCTAACATATGCTTCAATACATGCTCTATCAACTGAGCTACCATAGCAAGTGATAACATTTTCTCCTTATATATTTTTATATTATATATTCTTAATTTTTAAATTATTTTAATAATATTTTATTATAAAAAATCATAATAAATATTTTTTATTTTATAGGCTACACATTTTATTAAATTTAAAATATTTCTTTTAATAACAGTTTTGAATGTTTTTCATAACGAAATAACATATAAATTTTTTAAATAACATTACTCTAAATTTTTTATTAAATTTATATTAAATGGATATATAAATTTTTTTTACATATTGTAAATAAATTTTAATTCCTTTAATGCGTAATTTTTATATATCATAAATCAAATTTATTAACTTTTTTATCCAATCTATACAATATGGAATTAGGTTTGCATTCTTTTATTAGATTATATTAGTTATTATCTTGTGTTTTATTTTTATTTGAAATATAATTTTAAATTATAGAATACTTTATTTAATAGTATTAATTTTTATATGAGTATAACTTATATTACATGTTTAATATCAAATTATATAAAATATTTAGTATTTTTACATGTTTTAAGAAAATTCGGTTCGACTACCGATTTAATTCGGTTGAACCTTAAATCCATGAATCACTGTTTTCACCGATTCTGTGGCCGGTCCGGGTCTGAAAACCATGAGTAATATACTAACATTAACATAATTAGGGGTGATCAAATGTCGGTTCGGTCCAAAAATCGGACTGACCCGAAATTCGAATTAGTAAAAAAAAAAGAACTGAAACCGAATCGAATGTAGTTCGGTTCGGTTATAACCGAATTGCTTAGACTTTATAATTTATAAGATAATTTGTAATTTATTTTTGTTGTTTTAGGATTATATGAGAGAAATTTAAAGTAATTTAATTTGATATGAGTTAAATTTGATGGTAATCATACTATAAAATTTATATTTATAACAACAAATGTAAATATTGATATATAAATTATATGCAAAGCTAGATACATATATAATGAATTACTGAATAAGTCATATTTTGTAAAGGAAAACAATTCATTTTTAATTATGATTATATAAGTTAAAATTTCATATTTATTATTATTGTTTACTAATTAATGTGTTGTATATCGTAAATATGATTAGGATATTAGATATAATATAAATATATATTAAAATATACTCCCTCTGGTCCATAAACTAGTCGCTTTAGGGAAATTCACAAATTTTAAGAAGCAATTAATGAAGGATATAAAATTATTTGTTTACCCTTAAATTAGCATTAATTGAGTAATATGTGTATAGTGATTGAGCTACAATTAATAAGGGTATAATAAGGAGAAAGGAGTAAAAGCTTACATTAAAAATAGAGAATGACAAGTAAAAGGAGCAAAGAAAAAATATGTACAGTGACTAATTTTTGGAACCGAAGGGAGTAATATTTATTCGTTTCGATTTTATTTCAATTTTTGTTACAAAAACTGAAACCGAACTGAAATTCAATCTTTAATAATTTTAAAAACAGAAATCAGACCAAAATAAATTCAGTTAAGTTCAGTTATTTTTATTTGATTTTAATTTGATTTTCGATTTCGATTTCAATTTCGGTACAATTCTACACAACCGTGAACATAATGAAATATTTATGAAAGTATCAACCTAAAATCATAGTGCATCAAGTTATTTATATAATGAGAAGTTTGAATTTTAAATCTTAAATTCTGCAGAAATTATCAATTGAGTTTAGCATAATTGGTACATCACTTAATGTTGTAATGAAAAGTCTCATATTCAATATCTAGCCTCTTTAAAAAAATTTTAAAAAAATTCTGCAGAAATTAAAGCACTTGAAAAATGCAAATCGGTATTACTTTGTAAAAAATATGAAATACACACGACATTTTTTAACAGAATCAATTATTGATTAAAACAGATAAACAATTAAGCATCGGCCATTTCTTATGGATCATTGCATATAAGTCATAATTAAATAGGGGAAGGGGACCATAATTCTGGCTAAAATCAAAGTCACTTTCATGCTATGCCTACTGTGACTTTTAATATAATTTTCAAATTTTGTCATTATTTGTTTATCCAATTAATCAATCTTACTGATCACTTTTGAAAATTGAGTTGTAGGGTGAATTTAATCAGAAATACAAAAACAATTATACAAGTGTAAGAGAACAAATAAATTTAATCAGAAATGTTATTCTTTTGGACTAAGTTATCCTTGGAACATGACAAGTACCATATTTTATGTTGCGACTTTGTAGATATGTAGCTATCAACTGTTATTTTATAGAGGATATTAAGTTGTTAGTGTATAACTAAACTAGAAGGATAGTTGTGCACAAAAGCATAATTAATGATATCTTGGAGAATATTAACTACAATGCATTTACTATATGGGTAAAGTTTTGTTAGACTTTAAAGAGTGGAACAAGTATTGGAGGAAATTATAAAATTAGTGAGTTTTTTTAAAAAATTTGATGGGTTAATAATAATAAAGGAAACCTTATTCCATCCTATTTGAGTGTGGATTCGAACATGTGATCTTTAAGATCATAACTTCAAGGCTCAACCACACTATACTAAGCCCTTGTCACAGGTAAACTCATTTAACTACAAGTAAAGTAATCACTAATTTTTACCAATAAGAGTTGATCCAAGTAGTAAGCGACTTGATATCGCTTAAGCAAGGTCTTGAATTCGATTCCTAGTGAATGCAGAAAATCCTTATTAGGAGACTTACCCATCATAGCCAGGTGCGCGATTCGGGTCGAATCTCGAAGTAGTCAAAGTAAAACTCCGGTGAACTAGATAGACAATAAAAAAAAAATCACTAATTTTTCATTAAACTATTACTATATATTTTTTTATATAATTTTATCTGGAGGAAGCAAGGGGAGCAATAATATGAACTTACATAAGTTGGAGGGAGTAATTTCATTTTTTTTGCAATGTGCTAATTAAGATAAATGTATTTATTTGTTTGTTTAGGAAAGAAAAACGTAATGAATAATAGTGAATATAATTTGTGAAAGGTGTAAAGAGATGTAGCATTATATAGATGGTGTGTAGTTGGATAAGAATAACGGTACGACTACAAATTGGATACCTAAAGTAACGTTGTCATTTAATATGGTTGCTATGTGTATTATTTATTTCACGTGTATACGCTCACCTCAACCAAACACCAGTTGTTATTTGTGTCACCTTTTCTGAGTGTGATGATTTCATAGATACTCAAAGTCATGAAGACTGATCTCTATCTTAAGGTACGGAGTAGCTTTAAATTTTTGAGTTAGTTGTTTTATTAATGAGATGTCTATATATGGGGTTATTCATTGAATTCACTAATGGATACTCCTTCTAACAAAAAAAAATACGAAGCACATAAATACATTGAGTAAAAGAAATGATATGAAAAAATTGCTACCAAGAATAAGAAAACATAAAAAAGTATAAATATAGTAACTCCTATGTAACATATATTTTGTTAAACTAACTAATATTATTATGAGAATTTTGGCATACTTTATAATACTAATTAATTTTGCAGATATCATGAATGATCTTATTCAAAACAGTAAATGAGATTACATATATTTTGACATGTATGTTAGTATTTAAGATAACGCATTTACATGTATCTTTAATTAGACTAGATGACGTTCAACACAATGACGAAATCTATCAAAATTATATTATATAGCAGTGGATCCACAACTACAGAAAACGATCACTTGTATTGATGACACAGAGAACTAAGAACAAATGAATTAGAAAATATCAAAATATAACAAAACTGAAGGAAAAAGTAGAAAAAAAATAGTTCTTGAAAAACTTTCTCAAAAAAAAAATATAGAACAAAAAAGAGATGTCGTTAGAGATTATCCTACTGGTATAAATTAATGTTTGCTTTATACTTATAGTACATAAAAGTGGAACTCGCAGCCCGGTCGTGAGTGGGCAATTGATGTCATTATTTAGGGTCTATAATTAGAAGGAGGTTAAAATTATTTTTTTTAAAGATTTAATTATTATTATTTTAAAGATAAAAATAAATATAAATTAATATTAGTACAGTTGGTAAGAAATTTATTAAAGTTGAGAGAGGTCAAAAATTTAATTTCTTATTTTTATAAAAAATATATTTTATTCCATTATTCTTTTATCAAGGACTCCATATTACTATTTTTAATATTAATTTGTCTAAGACCCTAAACTGTGAGGGTCGGGCGTGGGAACTCTTTATATCTAATAGGATCTACTGTAGCTGTAATATCATATAATTGGAAACGAAATTTATAATAACAATGAAATTAGATTGGAATTATTTTATGAATACATAAGTCCAAGTATAGACAAGCATATATAAACATATACATTTTGTCATTTTGGATTGTATAATTAATACATATAGAATGAGGACCACCACCGCCCCATAAAACCTGGCATATCACATCCACATTAATCCCCATCCTTTTCCTTTGCTACATCCTTCTCTTTATTTTAACAATTTTTTTATAAATAAAAATTATTTTATTACAATAAGGCTATTTATTCATTTCTATAAATGTATTTAATGAAAGTAAATATAAATCTCCTCCCACATATATAACTTACGCTGTGAATTGAAATATACTCTCCGAATTAGGTTCTGTTCTTTTCAATTTATATTCAGTACAGTTTAATTTAGTTCAATTCAGTATGACATATATATAAATTTATATTGAAATAAGTTTAGTTCAGTTCAATAATGCTATTTATAAGTTGAAAAGAAGAGGGAGCATTTCATTTTCTTCCCACTCATTCTTTCTTTGGCTCAATTCTTAATTACATCAACAATGATTAGTTTAAGTATCCCATATTCTTACTAGTTAAGTTTTGAGTTTTAACTCTCCAATCCATTATAGTTTTATAATTTAACTTCTCTTACTCTAGTATTAATTTTTTTTACTTTGACTTAAACTTTTCTTAGCTAACACAAGTTAAACTCCTATCAAATAATCCAATGCTTTATTCATTTTTAAAGGAGACTCTTTTTGGAAAACATCTCTTTATTTTCTAGTGTTTGTGCCTTCAAAGAAATTAATTTTTATTTTTTCAAACAAAACAAAATAACTTATAGCTCGTTAAGCGAAAACCATGCACAAGGGGTGTCATTGTGGCAAGTGGCAACTTATAGCTCGTTGACTTCCCATTATGTCACCATTAGTTTAATTTAGCACATGCCATGTTACCAAATTATTCTTTTTAAATTATTCTTATGTGGCAACTGCAACTTACAAGGCCTTAATTACTCCTTGAATTCTTTCTTACAACCTTTGGCATTAAATTGCTTAGACAAATAGATAAAAAGGGTAGTGATGATCAATATTCATTAAGGCAATAAATAAGAAATGAAAAGTCAAAAAGAAAAATAAAAAAAGAAAAAACCCTGGATCAGGTCTAGCTGGCATATTGCTTTTGAAGAAGGCTGGCACAAAATGCTAAGTCAAAGCGCTCTTCTGGGGGATCTCCAATGCAGTCAAACACAGCATCTGCATTTTTAAAGTCCTCATCTGCTGTATAACTGTTATCCAAACGCTAATATGTCAATGTTCTGAAAAAGTTTTTAGCCCAAATGCATATATTGCACCTTAAATTTGGCTCTGATCCTTGACCACCCCAAACTTTTAAGTGTGACACTTTATACTTTAAAGTTGGCAAAATTAATATAATTTGCCCCTAAATGGCACGTGCCAACTTCTGATTGGAGAGAAAAAAATCAGAAAAAGTGACATCTTTGAAGGGTCAAACCAACCAGAAGCTGACACGTGGAATTGAGAGGGTAAACTGTATTAGTTTTACAAACTTCAGGAGGCAAAGTGTCATAATTGAAAGTTGGGGGCGGCCAAGGGCGGCTAGAGCCCCATCCATATGTATTAGGCCAAAATTTTGTGCTCTTATTTATCATATTGACAGCTCACAACCATGAGATATCTCTTCAGTTCAGATTAAGTTATCTTCTCATTACAAATGCAAGGTAGAAGAGGGTTTTTTCACGGGTATTTTGAGAACCCTGCTCCTGATAACATATGTCCCAATATATAGTTAGTGGGACAAATGTCATTAATCATGCGTAGAGTACTCAAAATATCCGGTGTCATATGAAGAGTTGTAACAAGCGCTCGAGGCATTGATATGAAAGACCATTGACTTGTGTATTGCTAATGGCTCAAGCAAATAATACCTCACTCGAGCAATTACTAATCTAAGGGCTATTGGGCCTCTCCAAAAATTTAAACCATTGAACCCAAGATTTCGTGAGGGATCTATGTGCTCAGTACTAAAATTGGCAAAAAAATATTGAAAGGGCCCGAGGAGCCTCCATATATAGTAGGATGGTAACTTACCCACTCTTTGTTACAATGCATGTCATTCCAGCAGCTTTTGCAGCTGCAAGACCTATACCACTGTCCTCTACCACCACACAACTGCACAGATGAACAACATTCATTTGCTTTTAGTCAACGGGGAGTTTCTCTATTTCTCAATGAATTATCAGTTATGAGACATTGCATCAAACAAAAGTAATCAACAGGATAAAAAAAACTAGAAAATTCGCAGCAGTGTTCTCAAACTAAGTATTACCAAATTGATTATGCCGGGCTACTCATGGTGCATTTAACAGTAACAGACCTCTTCCAACTTCATTTGATGCATAATTTAAATGAAAATGTATTGAACGGTTAGTAGTACAGTACAGAAGACATCATATGATACCTTGAAGGATCAACACCCAGAGTGGTGGCCGCTAAATTGTAAATGGCCTGTAGAAATAAAAAAAATCTCGGTGATTAGAAGCACTGGAAAATGTTAATGGCGAACCTTATTTGAGAAAGTATTAAATGATAGCATGTCATCTCCAAATGATTACTCTGATGCTACAGATGCATAACACAAATCAAAAGGTACTACTTCTATTCTATGCAAAATTAGGGATAGAAAGCATACTGGATCAGGCTTCTTACGGGGGACCACATCTCCAGCAAAGATCTTGATCTTCTCTGCTCTCTCAAGTCCTAGTAGAAACGATACTATTGCAGACACCTAAGAATAGAAATTAGAGTTTAATAACCAAAATTAGAAGTGGATTTTAGCATTACTAATAGCAACAAAGTTTAACAATGAACGATCATCCAACCACGTTAACAAGATTACCAAAGTTCAGAGAACAGATATATGAGAATTGAGCTGACACAATTATGCATTGATCAAAATGAATCTATATAATGTCAATCACCCAAAAGTATTATCAATCCAATTATCTGCCCACAGCTACGCTTGGCTGTTTCAGGTTGTAATGTTGGCCTAAGCTAAGTGTAACAATTGTGATAACTGGTGGGCGCTTTAATCACTTCATTTTCCATAAGAAAAAAAATAGTTTCCTTGTCAAAACAGTTACGTATATTCAAACGGAAATAACAGAAAAGGCTAATAGAGTTCAATGAGTATGTCGCCTGTAATACTCAAGCATTTTTTGTGAAATGACCTGTAATCCAAGGACAGGGCAACGAACTACTATGTCAAGTTAGTTACATCCCAGACTGCCCATTGTTTAAGATTCTGATACGCTTTAAATGGATTTTGGTTTCTTAAGAAAATGGAAACCATAAATATGTTGTTTCTTTTTTTTTTTCAGATTTAATATCTAGTTGAAGTTACTCCAAATCGTGTTTAACAGTGCGGTAGCAATATGTAGAACCTGGTAATGCATACCGCCTTCTCATTGGAAGTACTGCAGACCGCAACTTTGACTCCGCTTCCCAAAGCCTGATCAATTAACCTAAAATTCAACAGTGAACCATCTTCTTTTGATTATTATCATTTTTATACTTATAATTCAAAAAAAAATGTCATGCATGAGATAAAACCTAGACTTGTGTATAACTGCAGTGACAGTCAATAGTGACTAGACAGCAGTTTCATGTTTCCGGTCTATAAACTTGGGAATTGAGTATCATACAGAACTATAGATGAAAGAGTTGCTGAGAAGCACTGATAATGCTACAGTGTGATAGCCAAACTACATCAACTTAAAGAGAAAAGTTGCAGTTGAGTCCCTCATTCCCGTGATGAACTGGATTTCAAATCCTTCTTTCATTTTCAGATTATAAGTTCAATGTGAGTCACATTTTTAAATTAAGAGTATCAAATTAAATCCATCATTAGTCTACCAAGTTTTACTTTAAGAACTTTAAACTCCAGGTTACAAGTTCTGCTAAATTTTCTTTGACTGTGATCTATTTAAGCCTTAATCACTGACAAAAGCTGTATATATGCTTGATCAAGAAAAAGAATTGATAGTGATTAACTTTGCAACCCCTGGCCTAAGAGGCAGCAATTTCTTCTCAATAAGGGCCATGAACAACTCCGTCTTTCTCTTATGAAGCCCAGCTATGAATTCTTTACGTTCTTCATCAGTCTTTGGGGCCTTGTCTGGCCAACCAGTCTTGTTAAAGTAAGCTGTCATCCTACAAATGATAAGAATCAACTAACAACCAATTGAATCTGCCATGATTCAAATACCTTATTTTTAACTTAAGTATAATACGACAACAATACTGTAAAAGTACGTCCTCTATCTATGGTTAAGCTGTGAAACAATGGAAAATGACAACAAAATATCGCGCAGAAAGTATACCTTTCCTTTCCACCTCCAATTTTGAGCAATTCTCCGTACAAATCCACATCCCATGTAACTCCTAGTTCTTTCTGCAAATACAATCCCATTTGATTGAAGCCACAAGTCACTAAAACGCTCCAAAAAAGCCAATTACTAGGATTGCTTATGCCTTACAGATTGAAGCCAATTTCTCTCACTTTATATACCAGTAATATACATATCTGCATTTTGGCTATAGCAAAATAAAGGCTTAATACATCATTTGCCCTTGAACTTGGCACGAAAAATCAGATGTCACCCTGAACTTTTAGAAGTTTCAACTTGCCCCTTAAACTTAGTAAAAGTGAACCAGTTTGCCCTCTAAACTTGGCAAAAGTGCACCACTTGCCCCCCTCAATGCCATGCGTAAGCTTTTGATTGGTTTGACTTTCCAAAGATGTCATTTTTCTTTTTTTTTTCTCCAATTGAAAGTTGACACGTGGCAATGATGAGGCAAACTGGTGCACTTTTGCCAAATTCAGGGGATAAGTTGGAACTTGTGAAAGTTCCGGGTGAAATCTGGTTCTTCGTGCCAAGATGTATTTGGTCCAAAATAAATAAAGAGAAAGAAAACAAAAAAACAGTGCGTCAATGTACACAACTTTAATTTTATTCAATCGTCAGACCTAAGCAGTGCTACATTGCAATGGTGGAGTTAAAATCCCAACTAATTTCGATCAAAGAATTTATAAATGGAGCAGAAATCTCCACCAGAAATTACAGTAGTAAGCAGGTATTCCGCAGCATTGTAGTAATTAAGCCCTTATTTTCAACAAAAGAAGAAACAAGCAAAATAGATAGAAAATTAAGAAGGGGAAGCACAACATTACTTCGTTAAAAGTATCGTTGAAGGAAATCCTATGGCCATCCTTCTCAGTATCGACGAGCACGCCATCACAGTCAAACAAAAGAGCAGAAGGAAGAACAGATGAAGAAGCCAAGCAAGTGATGGCGGCGGAATTAGTCTTGGTGATTGCTTTGGATGTTGGTGTCCGATTGACGCATAATTTTGCACCCAAAAGAGAAGATGAGCAGCTGTTTTGATGGGATTTGAAGGGGGAAGTGGAATTCCTAGTTTGAGAGGGGAAAGTAGATGAAGAACTTGAAGCAATTGCAGGTACAGAAAGAGAGATAGATGTTGATGCCATTAGAGCTAGCTCTCTCTATTCAGTTTGTTTGGTTTCTTTATAACGGTTTTGGGTAACCAACTTATCTCATACCCCTAAAATATGAGGTGGAATATAAATCATACTCCTTTAAATATATTAATTTTAATAACAAATAAAAAAATTATTTTCTTAGTAAAAATTATTTATTTATACTCACATATTATGGTCATGCATTTATTTTGAATATTTAGATGTTACAGTATATATTTTCTTACAGAATTATCAATTCTAAGTATTCTGTGAAAAATAATTTCATAAATATTTTTACGAAACAAACATAATATTGTAATTAGAGTTTTCAATTTGAAATAAATAAAAAAATTACAGTTCAAATCAATAATTTATATGTAGTTATTATGAAATATCAATGTCTTTTTAAATTAATTAATAGAAAGTTATTTCAATTAAATATTTAAAAGATATTTATACATAACAGTTCTAAATATTCGGCTTATATATTTATATAGTAACTTTATCTTCCTAAACCTTATTTTCTTCTTATATAATTTAATTTACTTTAATTTAATTTAATTTAGTTAAAGTCACTTTAATTTAATTATATACAGTTATAAATTTATACTAAATAAGTTTAATTTAACTTATTTTATTTAAATTAAATTAATTTTAATTAATTTTAATTGAATTCAATCAATTTTAATTTAGTTGAATTGAAACATAATATATCATAATAATGTAAAGTTTATTTTGGCTTTCACGATCCATTCCAACCTAATTAACAATGATTTTGCAAGAAATAGAAACAAAATTTTAATTTTTATTACTATGTTTACTAAATATATTAAATAATGGTGTTTTTTTTTAATGTTTTAAAAAATATCAGACGCTAGTTAGATGATCAGAACTTTAAACGCCTAAATAGAAATTCGATGGAAATTAGGTGAATTTATAAATTTTTTATTTTTTTTATAATTATTTATAGATAAATATATAAATGTAACTTAAAAAATAAATTATAATATAATTATATTTTATAAAAAATATAATTTAGTATATGAAAATATAACTCATAGTTCATTCTTATATAAAAACATATTAATATTAAATCAATTCCTTAAAAATAAATATCCTCACTAATTTTTTTGTGATTTATAGCGTACTGTTTCTTGGTTTGAGATTCAAATTATAAATTGTATGGTGAAAATATTTTGTTATACATTAGTTTTACCAACGAGCTACATTTTTTGAATTGAAAAAATTGAATTATAATTATTATAAGTATCAATACCTTAAAAATTACAGAAAAAATCGAATTAGGCGGTGCCTAGCGAAAAAAATCGGACTAAACGGTGACTAGACGATAATATGTCAGTCCAACACCTGATACAGCCCGAGAATGAAAAGTCGGCCTGGAGTTTTAAAACAGTGGTTTGTTGGACCTTGAGCCCACTCAGTGCAGGTGTGTCCACTGTCCACTCTAACTCGGTCTATGGCTCTGCCTTTTTGCTAAAAAATTTCGATTGCTTCATCAAAATCGAGTTTCGGACTCCATTGAAGAAGCGCTTAGAGTTCCAAGTTCGGAGCTCTCATACAATGAAGCGCTTTTTCAAGCCATTGGAGAAAGCCGGGTCTGCGAAGAAGCCCGCACTCTCTACCCAGAAGGAAGACGACGAAAGGCGGGATGAGAATGGTGAGAACAACAAGGAGCTGCTCAAGTTCCTTACCTGGAATGCTAATAGCTTTCTTCTTCGAGCTAAAAACGACTGGACTGACTTCTCTAAGCTCGTAACAGACCTTGATCCTGATGTCATTGCCATACAGGTTTGTATCACTGCCACTATCTGTATTTACCCTAATTTTTTTGCCCATGTGATCAGCTCAAATTCGGTTAATTTGCATGTTCATGGAATTTGATTTATTAAAAAAATCTTCACAAGAAGCGGGTCGTTCAGGATTTTAGTTGTAGGTATAAAGATTGACTATTTTTTTTGTTTGCCCTGTTTGGTTGTCTTATGAGATGCTAAGATTTTTGTTCACTATGTGAATTTTGTGATATTTCTGTTCATGGAGAAAGGGGGACGTTGGTGTCGGTTGAGTTGTCAAAACACTAAACAAAGAATTCTATTCCATTCTGTAATGCTGTCCTTTTTTAGCATATGTAATGTTTTTAGGGTAATGCTATGTATTTGTCAATATTGAAATAGGAGGAAGGTGGATGAGTACTAGTTGGGCTGATTCTGAGTTCATGATATACTTTAGCTATATTATTGGTGAAAACGAAGGCAAAGACATTTGTATTTCATGGCATTCATTGTTGTAAAATATATGTGATGGGCTAAAAGGGCAATTAGTATTAGCAATGCTGATGCTATAACTTTGCGTGAAATTACCAGTGTTAACCAGGTATGAATGTAAGGAACTCAAGAATTTTTTCTGTGATCTTAATAGTTTAGAGAAAGTACAAGTGTGCATTTGTTTTCTCATTAGGATTTAGTCATTTGTTTTGGATGGAAGTGTTGGCTATTCTTGAGAGAGTTCTTAAATAAGAAAGTTAGATGTCGCGTGTCAATACTAGAGGCAGAATGACGAAGGGAAGGCAAGTAGTGGAAGGTTTTACAAAGTTTACAAGTTATGGTAGTTTCAGTTATTATAGTTGGTATTAAGTAGTATTAGCTAAATTATTATTATTTTAAGATAGTTATAGTATTAGAAGTAGATATTTACATTCCTTCGAGGTTGACTTCTCAACCGATGATTAGCATAGTTGTCGAGAGCGCAAAGCGCACTCGGAGCGGAATGGTCTCGCTTCTCTCTTTTTTGCAAAGCGCAAAAAAAGTGCTCGCTTCGGGAAAAAGCCCAATGTTATAAATTTTCACAAAATATTATAGGTTCAGAAATTTGTATAATATAACTAACAAATATTAAAAATATCACATATCACAATAGTTACCTTTGCATATAGGTTAGAAATATTAGATGGAGCAACATTTTGGAGGTATTCAACTCACATAGAAACCTTTATAGTAAGAAATAATCCTGCCAATAGAGGTCACAATCTTCCAACCAGCAAGCAACAAGTTAATGTTGGCTTCAAATTGATGTCGTGCGCTTTTTTGTAGTGAAGCGCGCCCTTTTTTTTGCGCTTTTTGCAACCCGTGCGTTTTGTGTTCACAGAAGCGCACGGGATGCGCTTTTAATAACTATGATGATTAGTAGTACTATATTAGTTATGCTCTTTTGTTTTGTTTGAACAGTTGTCCTTTGTACCCTAGGTTTTTCCAATAGGAGAACTTGAGGTACAAAAGACCTAGGAGAACCTGAGTACAAAGAACAACTGTCCAAATAATAGAAGATAGGGATGAGATATTAGAGGAAATAGATGAGAGGAGAATCTTTTGAGAGAGAATGTAATTGTTTTTCATTTCATTGATAAGTAGGATACTCGGTCTCCTATTATATAGAAGAACCCGAGGTACAAAGGACAGCTGTCCAAATAAAACAAAAGAGCGTAACTAATATAGTACTACTAATCATTGACTGCTAAATCAGCCTTGAAGGAATGTAAATATCTAATTCTAATACTAAAATTATCTTATAATAATAATTTAGCTATTACCGACTTCATACCAACTATAATAACTGAAACTATCATAACTAAATTAACTGTAAATTCTGTAAAACCTTCCACTAGTTGTCTTCCCTTCGTCATTTTGCCTCTGTCATTGATACGTGACATTAGATTCCAAATGCAGTGGAGTGTTGTTATTATGTCCATCTTCTCTTGCAGTTAAGATCAGAAGACTGAGTACATTTTAGGTTCGCATAATTATAATTTACCCTGAAATAATTTCAGTTTAGTTCATAAAAGGTCTGGAGAACTGGGCCTCTATGTTGCTTCGGTTAAGAATCTTAAGATCATTATAAAATGTAACTGCTTAATTAGACACTTTTTAGTATAGGCTCTAGTTGAAAATCAATCATCTAGAATGTTGATTAGGAATACTATTGAGGAACCACAAAGATCATATTAAGTCTGAAATGATTCAAGTCAAACTCTAATGGGCTGAAGCAATTACAGGGCAGCATGTATGTAATTTTAATAAAAACAATTAACGATCAATAGAAAGCAATCTATTAGAGAGAGTTGAAATGGGGATCGTAAAATTAGTGCAAAATCTTGTAATGAGTCTCCCATGATAGCCAACTCATGTGCCTATGTGTCAACAAGTTACTCTATGTATTGAAGTCTTATGAATTACTAGACCCTAGTTCCTATTTAAGGTAGTCAACAAATGATGCTCTTGATTCTTATAATTGGATTAAGAAATAGAAAGGACATCACAATATCAAATTTAATAGCAACACTGATTGTCATACTTTCTTGGTATGGATAATGGGTTATTTGGTCATATTCAAACTATTTATTGCGTGACATTGGACACATTCTTGAACACTTTTGATGCTGATCAGTTTTGTTTAAGTCATATATGCTCACAATTAAACTTCAAATAAATTAACTTTGACTATGTTTGAAAGTGTATGTTAATGTTAGGAAGTAAGGATGCCCGCTGCAGGCTCAAAGGGCGCACCTAAAAATCCTGGACAGTTAAAAGATGATACTAGCTCTTCTCGTGACGAAAAACAGGTAACAGTTTAGTTGATAACCTTATATGTGACAGCCTTATTCTTGAAAACTTATGTGACAATGTCTTGATAAAATTTAGTTGACTTCTTTTTCAGGGAGAATCCTAGCCACTTTTATGTCAATTGTAATCATAAATCTAAATAAACAGAACCTGAGTCCTAGAGATAGATCCTTTGTGATTCATCGTCTTTCGATACCTAAGGATTCCATGAATCTCTTTCTGATATTGCCATGCATTTCTTGAGAATATATATATGAACTTTTTTATTGGATTTAATTATCTAATACCCATGGTTATCTGCTTCTTCTGAGAATTAAGAGTCATGAAAATACAGAGAAAACAAATTAATAGATTGTTTGATAATATGCAAAACATGATTGTTCTTGTATAGTCTTACAAAAAGAATTCCATTCTAGTAAAATGCAAGCTAGCAATGTGAAAACGTCAAAACATAAATATTTACTGAACTTTTTTCTTGTTTTCTTGAATTCGTACAGATTTTAATGCGTGCACTTTCAAAACCACCGTTTGGAAATTATCGCGTTTGGTGGTCCCTTGCAGACTCAAAGTATGCAGGGACTGCATTGTTATTAAAGAAGTGTTTCCAACCTATAAGGGTCTCTTTCTCTCTTGACAAAACAGGTAATTCATTTGAAACCTTCACTGGTTCTCCTTGATAGAAATATTTCTCATTTTTAGTATATGACTATTTCTTTGTTGTAAGCTTCAAAGCACGAACCAGATGGAAGGGTTATTTTAGCCGAATTTGAGACATTTTATCTGCTGAATACATATGCCCCGAACAACGGTTGGAAAGAGGAGGAGAACTCATTTCAAAGGAGAAGAAAATGGGATAAAAAGATGCTAGAGTTTGTTTTGCAACTATCAGATAAGGATCTTATATGGTGCGGTGATCTGAATGTTAGGTTTGTATTGCTTGGATTTGGGGCAATATGTTGTGTCTCGTTGTACTTTTAACTGTTTCTTCATTGTGTGGGGATCAATTGAAAAGTTGAACTTATTTTATGCAGCCATGAGGAGATTGATGTGAGTCATCCTGAATTTTTTAGTGCAGCGAAGCAAAATGGTTATGTTCCTCCAAAAGAAGAGGTACTATTATTTCATCTGAAAATTTCTGGCTTATTTTCAATAATAATATTCTTTTTTCTCTTTTTCTTATCACCTTCTATGTATAACTGTTTTGTTGCAGGATTGTGGGCAGCCCGGCTTTACATTGAGTGAGAGGAAACGATTTGGTACCATTCTTAGAGAGTGAGTCTATCCATAAAAAGAAATTTCATTATGATATGAGAATATAAAACCATATAAAGTACTAAAATAAATCCGTTCAAAACCAACACATTTTATATAAATAAAATCAAAAAGTTTATATCTTTTTTTTCAAAAAAAATAAGTATTATTTTTCAAAATGATAGTGTTTTTCCAAAATCAAACTTTTTGTTGATTATGGGCTTTACTCATAGTTCTTATTTGTTTCATTGTCATATTCAATTTTACAGAGTAGATTCTATTATTATTCGCAGTGTTATCAAAACGTCCCATACCGACCGGTTTTACCGTGAACCGGCTATGGCTACAACACGGTTTAACTTAAAAATGGTTTTTTGAAAAACGGATATGGCGACACATAGAAGCGTTGCAAAAGACCAGTATGATGTCCGGTAAAACCACTAATTATACCTGTAATACCGCGTACCAAAATCTTCATCGGTATGACGTCCGGTACAGTTTTGATAACACCTATTATTCACCTTATATTGACCTCTTTATTTTTATGGTGCTGATCAAAGTCAAAGGTTTTGCCCTTGGTAGTTCACAAATTTGCCTTCTTAAGAGTTTGTATGTTTTGGAAATTGGTAAAGGGGAAAGCTGATAGATGCATATCGGTATTTGCACAAGGAGAAGGACATGGAGCGTGGCTTCTCGTGGTCTGGAAACCCTATTGGCAAGTATGTATTAGGATAAACTAGCTAGCCAGCTTTGCATATGAACATGAGCCTTGAATAACTAAACCGAAAATAACCTCTTGTAGGTATCGAGGAAAAAGGATGCGAATTGATTATTTCGTAGTCTCGGAGAAACTCGCGGATAGAATTGTTTCATGTGAGATCCATGGACAAGGAATTGAACTACAAGGTGTTTGCTCTTTTTCTTATATTTCCCCGTGTACCTTGTAAACTCTTAATTTTAGAAGTTATCTTGGCTTCATTTAGACAAATGTGATATTGAATTATTGGCAGGTTTTTATGGAAGTGATCATTGCCCAGTTTCGCTGGAGCTTTCGCCAGCTAACACCGATTCCAATGGAAGCTGACTGTTTGTGGATGCATATTATGATGATGGTATTTACCTAATCTGTAGGGATATTAGTTGGAATCCTATTTTCTATGATAGTATTTATGGTTTATCTCTAATGCCCGGATACCCATATTAACATAACTCCCTTGCTTAAAAAAATGTATGAAATGATGGGATTCTTGATATTAATGTTTTTTATTTGCTTTATAAGTAAGATTTGGACATATTTGTTTAAAGGTTTGTCTTTTTTTTACTCTTTTAGTATACCAAAAATATTAAAAGAAATCTATTTATGGGCTTTAGGCTGGGCGTGAGAATGACCTCTAAAGCCCGGCCTGAGCCT
Source organism: Euphorbia pulcherrima (assembly GCA_947683365.1). Classification (NCBI taxonomy): domain Eukaryota; kingdom Viridiplantae; phylum Streptophyta; class Magnoliopsida; order Malpighiales; family Euphorbiaceae; genus Euphorbia; species Euphorbia pulcherrima. The sequence continues at coordinate 52,345,943 of CANTUS010000003.1, forward strand.
GAAGTTTTAAAGTGTGGGCCGGACCGGACTTGGGTTGATGTTTTTAGTTAAAACCCAATTAGGTCTGGCCTGGTCTGCCCGACAAACTTTGTCTATTTGCGAGATTGTAGTTGTAATGGAATCTCAAGATTATACTATCTGATTTCTTTAGTACGCGTCATATTCATGCAATAATCAATCATTTTTTGTTGCACCCAATTTTTTTTTCTTTATTTCATTTCACGAATCCTCAATTATTTTTCACATATTGTTTTAAAGTACTTTTAAGCATTTGATATTTTTCAGTAATTGATCCTCATGATAAATATATGAAAATTATAATACAATTATAAAATTATTTATATTTTTTTCGTGTATAAAATTTTATAGTTTTTTATTGTGTTTTCTTAAATCCTATCAAATTGATGTAGTTTGGTATAATTTTATTACTTTTTTTATTACAGTTAAACTTACAAGATGTCAAATTGATGTAATTGTGCTATAATTATATGTATTTTAGTCAACTTTGCATTTTTTTTATTGAAATGAGCTTGTATATGAGACAGTCGGTTCATGGTCTTTCCAGCTCACTTCATATGTATGTACCAACTGTATCAAGTCTAGTTGGTAGTATTTTCATACACGTAGATTCTTTAGTTCTTTTATATTTTACTAAAATTTTGTCAAAAATGGTTTATTTCTATAGTTTACTAACAATATATATAATATAAAGTGTAATATCGCTTAAATATACAAAATCAGGCGGTATCAAACAAAATTTTGCTTAGCTTCGAGACTAAGCGGAACTTTTATTCACCTGATATTGGAAATTATTGTTGGACATCCGAAGTCAACTGTTAACATGAGTACAATTTGTTGTCTCATTTTGTGGGTACCTAATTTTGTTTGCCAAAGTTTTAAATATAGGCTGAGATTTAGGATTTGTTTCAATCCAATTTTTGGATTCTATCTCATTTGACCAAATTAAAATTCATGTTTTAAACTTGTAACGCTCCAGTTGTTTTCATCTCCTTCCCTATTTTCTACATGTTTTTCTTTCTATTTTTTTATTTTATTTTATCATTATCTCTCAAACCGTTTATTTTTCAGACATGTCGCTTTATAATTTATCGTTCGTCTCATTTTTATCTTTGAAACGTCATCCATTATAATACACTTATCCAATAAAATTTTTAATTGTTCGATATTAGGTTGGCAATTAGTAGATTTCTGGTACGAACCTGGTAGAAATTTTATATTTCATTGGAAGTTTGTTCAATCCATCAAATTTATGCTTGTAACATATTTCTATCATATTTCATATATTTACTAGCATTCTACTAATTACATATCAGTTACATACCATATACATTCATAAACTTTTTTTCAACCATTTTAACGTCTTTGTCAAATTATACCCCTTTTATCACCATTGTTAGAGGCCCACCAAAAAGAGTCCAAAAGCTTGTGTATGGCACCACAAAGACTCACGGTCACAGGCAATCGCAAAGATTGTAATCCGAGATTAAAGTAGTTATATGTGTGTTATTTTATGATATATATGCAAGCATTAAAACATTAAAAATGAATATTCGGTCATGTATTAGAGCATTTAAGACGACAATTGGCATGTACAATTATGTCAAGTAAATAACAACCATTTTCTACTTGTTCAGATGCATGAACTTTTAAATTTGTAAAAGTGGATTCATCTGAGATTTTGGATGGCAGAGAATTTTGTTGGCTTTTTTTAAATAAGAAATAGAACGGATCAAATGAGAAAAATGAAGTACCCTTGGCACACACAAGTACACTAGGTACACAATGTCATTATAAAGCTTTAATGTCAATTTATAGACTTACATAATAACCAAATCATAAAATATTAAAATGCTAATTCATACTCAAATTTTAATTGAATTTTTATGTGATCTAAACAAGCTAATTAAATCACAAAAAATAACTTCATAGATTTTGCAATCAATGTCTAACAAGCCGAATAAAGGGTCAAAGAATGCGAAGCCAATAACCAAAACTAAAGTCCCTGAGGAGGATGAAGATATTGATGAAGACAATGTGCGACATCTTTCAGTTTATTTATTTCTCTCATTTTACTTACTCGTAGATTGAATGTTTATAAATAATTTGAAATTAAATGGGCAATGAGAGCTGAAGTTGGAGCAACTTTTTGTCTTTCAATTTATTAGCCATGTTTGGCAATGAGAACACAAATAAGTCCGACAAAAATAGGATCTATCATTTAATAGCTTTGTTTCATCTAATTAAGTGCAGCCATAAAAAGATAGACGTGTAGTAATGTATCCACACCATTAACATGGTTATAAAAGCCACAATATTGTTCAGAGTAAGGTATCCGACAACTCACTAGCAATTGGAGGTGAAGTGTTTGTCTTGCTTGAGAGTTACTTCATTGTGGGTGTATTGGGGTCATCAGGAGAGTGTAAACACTTGAGTGGTCTTGTAAATCTCCAGTTATTCTTAGTGAAAATTTCTTTGATCGTCTGTTGTGGAGGTAGGCAGTTTAGCCCAACCACGTTAAATCCTTGTGTCATTGCTGTTATTTTCTTGCATAATTTTATTCTCCATTTGTCAATTAACTATTTTGAGAGAGTAATATTGGAAATCAATCATCCGGAAGCCTTTACCAAATCACAAGAAGACAGCATCCGGATCAAGGTTTTGAAGGAAACAAAATCTCAAGTCTAAAAAGATCATCTGGATTGTGCCTTGAAGGAAACAAGTCACTAAGTCCAAAAACAATTTGCATCCGGTTTCAAGAATAGAAGAAAAGATCTCCTATATCCAATAAGACAACATCCGGAGATAATCACTGATTGAAAAAGCATCCAGTTATAGTTTGAGTCTGAAGTCATCCGGAAGACTCAACTATCAAAACAAAGGGAATATATTCAAAAACATATTTCCCTTCATATTGGTCTGAAGTCAAAATCCCTTTTGCCTTGGTATATGAAAAAGTGACAGCTTGCACGCATTCTAAAAAAGGACAAAAGACTGACTTGGAAAGAGAAAAAGGTAACAACCTTTTTAACCTAGACCAATGGCATGGCGCGTGAAGCTCAAGCAACTGACAAAGCTGCATAAATTTTGGCAGTGCACAAAATGCCAAATAAACACCAATTGACAACTTTGTTGCATCAATCCCAACAATTCAAACGGGACAATCAATGAGTCTATGGACTAATCAATGGCTCCGAAAGCGCCACTTCATATATGATCAACGGTGACAATTCAAGATCATACCAACGGTACACATCGGTTACATTTATGATCCAAAGCCTATAAAAGGGAAGCTTCACATGTTGACAATATGCAGGTTGATTTCACAAGCTATTACCAAAAGAGAAATTCGCTATTCAATCAGTGACAAAATCCCTCGAAGAACCATTAACTCAAATTAGTTGTAAGAATTCACAAGTGAAAGTTATAAGCTTGTAGAATTCAAAACCTTTCCTTAAAGAAAAGAAATTGTAAAATCTCATACTTGGGTGAATATTGAGATTGAGACTTAGCTTGAACTAGGAAGGTTTAAGTGGTATATCCTTATGGGACTTAGCTTGAACTTGGGTAGAGTTTGAGTGGTATATCCTGCTAAACAAGATGACTCAGCCAAGCTTGGTGGTTTGGTAGTATATCCTACATCCGGAGGAGAAGAAATCTCCAGAGACAACTGTAAAGACTTGATTCCTGCCCGTTGAAAGGAATCTCACTAATGGATTGAAAAGATCGGAGAAGAAACCTACGGGGACTGGAGTAGGCGAGGCCAAAATCACTGTGTTTGAATTTCCTTACATTTTGCTTTAGATTCTATTGCATCTCATTCATATTTGCATCATCCGGATCTACAAATTCCGGAATATATCAAACACGCTGCACAGACCTTCTAAAAGTCCATTAATTCTGCAAAAAGGGTCATTCACCCCCCTCTGACCCTACTTGTACCTTCATAGGGACCAACAAGTAACGGGAGTCGAGCGGTAAATAATTGCGCATTATTCCTAACAAATTAGTATCGAAGCAGGTGTTGGTACTGATATATTTTATCAGTATATTCTTACGATGCAATTTTTTCGTTCTTTTGTTACCGGAGTTATTTAGAAGCAACCTTATTAATATTTGTTCATTTTCTATGTGAATTTTCTTTTGAAGTTGAGTAAAGTGTTCTATTTTGTTGAAATTTCCAGATTGTACACTCTTTAGTATTTGGGTGTTTTCTCTTGATTTATGAACTGGAATTGAGTTAATCTTGTTTCTATGCTTTGAAAAGACATAGATGAAGGTTTTATTAGGAGAAAGTTTCATTAAATTTCTTTGTTTTGGAGTTCAAAAATTTGATTGAAGTTGTGCAAAGAAAACTGTTTCTGTGAATTCACAGTTTGCGCATATCTGAGTATTTTTGACATAACTTATATATCGGATTTATATGATTTTTATGGCGTTGGAAAGATGAAAAAAATATCTAGTTATGATTAGAATAAAGTTTATATAGATTCCTCTTTTTTCTATTTCGAAAATTCAGTTAAAGTGAGACTACAAATCTAATTTCTGGGGATTTATTTATTGTACTTAAAGTATTGTTCAGATCATATTATTAGTTATTGTTTTAAATGAATTCAATATGTGTTGCCCTTAGTAAATGAGTAGAATTTGGGTCAGGGTATATTGACGTCAATAAAGGGGGGTGCAGTACTGCACAAACAATTGGAGCTTTGGCTTCGGGGCTCCAGCCGATATTATGATTCTGAAATATATTCTGTTAAAAATATGGGAGCTTCGACTTCGGGCTTCGGCCGGTATTCTGTGATATGATATTGGAGCTTCGGCTTTGGGTTTGACCGATAAATGAATATTTATTTTGATATTGAAGCTTCGGCTTCGGGCTTGTCCGCTCCCGTATCCATTTTACCGTTATTCATGACTTGTTTACTTTGGGCAACATATGGTTAATGTGTTTGTAAAACTGGATATAAATTTGATTGTACTTTAAAAGGTTTATAATATAAGTTTTGTGTTTCGGTTTTATAAAGTTGTGTAATTTATTTTTGGCTTATGAACATACTTTATTTCTATTTTAAAGTGTTAAAAATGTTAAAAATTGTTGTATTTATTTTATGTACACCACTAAGCAAATTGCTTAGCGTATAGTTGTTTTTCTACACGTAGATTTTTTTGGAGCTTTGTAGATAGCTCGGACTTAAGTGGAGGCGTTGCATGAAGAAATGCAAGTTAAGAGAGCATTTTTAGGTGGTTGAAGCTTTGATATATTTTTGTGGATTAGTATATAATGGCATGTACATAATAGTATAGGAAAAGTGAAATGTATTACGGGAAATTTTGAGTATATACTTTGGAGTTTGTAGATATTATATTGAATTTATATATATTACGGTTTAAGTTAAGTTTGTAGAGTTGTTTATTGAGTGATTATAGTTATTGTGACACTCCCTAAATTTTTAATAAGGGGGTGTTACATTTATTGGGATCAGAGCGAGGTTTAGGCGATTCTAAGACTAGGATGTACATGCCATTTAGGATATAAATATAATGTGATAGTTGTTGATCCACTTTGGTCCAATTTTAAGGAATGAATACTAAGCTTGGGGGAAATAAGGAAGAGGATGATGTGAGTATTATGTATATAGGTAGATGGCGAGAGAAGTTAAGCAATGAGAAATCAATATCTGCAACTGTTTTCAGGTAATTTTAGGGACAAAAATTCATAAGAGGGGGAGAATTATATCGAACCGAAATTTCTAAATTTTATTTAAGAGTAATATGAAGGCATAAATTATAAATGTAGTTAAAATATTAGCATAAGAGAGTATATTATATAAAACATGAGATAAGGAAAGGAATTAAATAAAAAGGGATATAATGGGAATTAAGTTATTTGATTAAGGGTATTTATGTAATTTTCACAAGTTGCATATATGTGGCTAAACCTAAAAAATTTCAGCACATTCTTACACCCATTCCTATTTTCATTTTCGTGCTCTTCTCTTTCTTTACCTCCTGGATGCTATTCGAATGTTTCATATTACCAATTTTCATTCATTCTTCAAATCAAATACCATCTTCTTGCTAGAAATTATTTTCTGTCTTTTATACTCAAGAATTCAGCCTATTAAGTCAAAGATAGAGGGATATCAAGGGTTAGGGTTCTTGGTGAATAATGACCCGAACTTGAGGTAAGTGATTTTTGATGAAATTAAGGCTTAATTAGTAGAATTCATGGTAGATTAAGCATATTTAAGGTATTAGAAAGCTTATTTATGTAAATATTTGTGTTGAATCAAATATGGTTATTTTAGAGAAAGCTATTGCAAGCAAATCAAAGGTAAAAGAGGTAGAGGAGAACTAGAAAGAGCTTAGAAAAAGGTCAGTGTCTCTAATTTCGATTCTGGGGTTTTCAGAAAATTTCCAGATTTGTGTCCCTGTTTTATTTTGATGTTTTCTCTTGGTATATAACTTCAATTTGAATAATTCTTGATTCTCTGAATATCTATAGAAACTGAGAAATATATGTTTAGAAGCAACCTTATTAATATTTGTTCGTTTTCTGTGTGATTTTTTCTTTGAAGTTGAGTAAAGTGTTCTATTTTGTTGAAATTTCCAAATTATATACTCTTTAGTATTTGGGTGTTTTCTCTTGATTTATCAATTGGAATTGAGTAAATCTTGTTTTTGTGCTTTGAAAAGACATAGATGAAGGTTTTATTAGGAGAAAGTTTCACTAAATTCCTTTGTTTTGGAGTTCGAAAATTTGATTGAAGTTGTGCAAAGAAAATTGTTTCTGTGATTCACAGTTTGCGCATATTTGAGTATTTTTGACATAACTTGAGTTATATATATCGAATTTATATGATTTTTATGGCATTGGAAAGATGAAACAAATATCTAGTTATGATTAGAATAAAGTTTATATAGATTCCTCTGTTTTATATTTAGAAAATTCAGTTAAAAAGAGACTACAAATCTGATTTCTGGGAATTTATTTATTGTACTTGAAGTATGGTTCTGATCATATTATGAGTTATTAATTTAAATGAATTCACTATGTATATTGACCTTATTAAACGAGTAGAATATGGGTCAGGGTAGATTGGGGCTAATAAAGGGGGGTGTAGTACTGCACAAACAATTGGAGCTTTGGCTTTGGGGCTTCAGCCGGTATTATGATTCTGAAATATATTCTGTTAAAAATATGGGAGCTTCGGCTTCGGGCTTTGGCCAGTATTCTGTGATATGATATTAGAGCTTCGGCTTTGGGCTTGACCGATAAATGAATATTTATTTTGATATTGAAGCTTCGGCTTCGGGCTTGTCCGCTCCCGTATCCATTTTACCGTTATTCATGACTTCTTTACTTTGGGCAACATATGGTTAATGTGTTTGGAAAATTGGATATAAATTTGATTGTACTTTGAAAGGTTTATAATATAAGTTTTGTGTTTCAGTTTTATAAAGTTGTGTAATTTGTTTTCGGCTTATGAACATACTTTGTTTCTATTTTAAAGTGTTAAAAATGTTAAAAATTGTTGTATTTATTTTATGTACACCACTAAACAAATTGCTTAGCAAATTGCTCAGTGTGTAGTTATTTTTTTACACGTAGGTTTTTTGGAGCTTTGTAGATAGCTTGGACCGAAGTAGAGTCGTTGCATGAAGAAATGCAAGTTAAGAGAGCATTTTGAGGTGGTTGAAGCTTTGACATATTTTTGTGGATTAGCATATAATGGCATGTACATAATAGTATAGGAAAAGTGAAATGTATTACGAGAAATTTTGAGTATATACTTTGGAGTTTGTAGATATTATATTGAATTTATATATATTATGGTTTAAGTTAAGTTTTTAGAGTTGTTTATTGGGTGATTTTGGTTATTGTGGCACTCCCTAAATTTTTAATAAGGGGGTGTTACATCCAAATCCAAGAAGGTAAAATGTTATGAATGTAATGAAACTGGGCACATAAGAAAAGATTGTCTAAAGCGGAAAGATAAGAGGGATAGTGATTCTGATGATTTGTGTGATGAGCCAAATGTTGTCACTAAAAAGATAAATTGCACAGATTTCGTTGACGTGCTAGCAGTGTCAGAAGAACGCACTAGAGATGCATGGATTCTTAATTCAGCTTGTACTTTCCATATGTCTCCTAATAAACATTGGTTTTCTACTTATCAAGAAGTTGATGGTGGAAACATGTTACTTGGGAATGACAAAGAACTCTTAGTAGTTGGTGTTGGTACAATCCATATCAAGATGTATTATGGCATTACTAGAACACTGGAGGTTCGATATGTTTCAGAATTGAAGAAAAATCTGATTTCGCTGAGTTATCTTGAATCTCGAGGTTATCAGTCTTCTGCTCGAGGTGGAGTCTTGAAAGTTCATAAAGGTGCCGCAATTATTATGAAAGGGAGAAACATTTGAGGCCTGTATTATTTGACCAAAAGCACTGTTATAGGAAGTGCTAGTGCAACATGTGGAGGCTTTCCTATCAGTTTAATTGGAGGTTTGGTTGAACCTAGAGTGATGCAAAAGGTGAAGAATATAGGTGCATCAGAAAAGCAACCATTAGAGATATATGCAAGTAAAGGTAGTATAGCTTCTATGGTGGAGAAGCTAAGGCTCTTTCTACGATCAAGTTTGAGTATGGGAACTTGACGGATATTTGCAATGTTTGAAATGCCTGGGAAAGACGATCAAAGGAATTTTAAATTAAGGTGGAGATTTGTAGAAATAATTTGAAATTAAATGGGTAGTGGGAACTGAAGTTGCAGCAATGGGAACTCAAGTTGCAACAATTTTTTTGTCTTTGAATTTATTGGCCATGTTTGGCAATGAGAACACAAATAAGTCAAAGACAAAAACATGACATATCATTTAATATGTTTGTTTCATGTAATTAAGTGCAACCACAAAAGATGGACATGTAGTAATGTATCCTTGCCATTAACATGGTTATAATAGCCATGATATTGTTCATAGTAAGGTATCCGAGAATTCACTAGCAATTGGAGGTGAATTGTTTATCTTGCTTGAGAGTTAGTTCATTGTGGGTATATTGTGATCATCGAGAGAGTGTAAACACTTGAGTGGTCTTATAAATCTCCAGTTATTTTTAGTGGAAATTTCTTTGATCATATGTCATGGAGGTAGCTAGTTTAGCCAAACCACGCTACATCCTTGTGTCCAATTGCTGTTATTTTCTTGCATATTCTCCAACTGTCAATTAATTATTTTGAGAGAGTAACGGGAGTCGAGCGGTAAATAATTGTGCGTTATTCCTAATAGAATAGTGCCCTGGAAAATGTTGCTAAGAAGCCTAAGAGAGAGTCAAAGAATGCCAAGCCAATCAAAAAAACTGAAGTCCTGAGAAGGATGAAGATATATACTATATGGAGCAAGATTATGATATCGAATGACTGCTTCATTTTACATGATTCTTTGGAAATCACTTCCATGCTTGCTTGCTACCGTTTACTCAAAGATAATGTTCACCTCATTCAATGGGAAAACTCCCACAAGCATCTGACTGTATTTCTAAAAATTAAAACATTTTAATAATCTAAACATGTGCCATACTATACTGTAAGTAAAAAAAGTAGACTGAAAATTTATATATAGCGGTACTACGTACAGAGCTCGAACTAAATCTCGAAGGAAAATGAAATCATTTGTTAGACAAGGAAACTATTTAGGTTGAGAATTGAGTTGATCCATAAATAAAGTATGCGAATAACTTTGGAATGTGTAGTGTGCACAAGTAAAATATACTATTGCACAACAGAGTCATGCCTAGGGATGACAATAAATCTGAACTTGGTCCAGGTCCCTGAATTCAGATTCGTATTTTAGGATTTGAATTCTAATTATTTAGACATGTGGATATGGATTTAAAAGGTTATAGATCCGACTAGGGGTGCTTGTATCGTATTAAATTTATGTGTGTTTGTCTCGTGCACACATAAAATATATAATGTACAAAAGAATGACAACGGATCATGAACTCTGCTCAGTTCTACGAATCGAAATTAATTTTACAAGGATTTGGATCTGCATATGTTACTTACTTTTCATTATTTATATTAAAATTACCCATTATGATAATCATTCTGGAAGCTCAGAAATACACTGCCAAAGTTTATCTCTCAAAATCGATCTTTCCAAGCACCAATTTCATCAGACTGTTTAAACAACGGTAGAATTGTGAGTATCATAACATAACAAATCCTGGTATTCACTAAAAATGGCAAATTGTTAAGAACATGGAGAGAAAGGAGAAAAAGGCGCTATGTTAGAGCTTAATAGCAAACTGTGGCCTCATGTGAAATTGCTATGAACTGGATGGTCTCGGTTTTGAAGGGATAGTTTTCTTGAAGTTGGAGATGTTTGTACCTTTGAAATAATAAAGAGCAATAGTGATCACACTCTTCTGATAGTGGTTTCCATAATGAGAGCTTCAGGCGAAAGGAAAGGGAAATCATCTTTTTTCCCTCTAAAGAAGATGAAGCAGGTTGAGAGCTCCAATAACAAAACAGGAAAAAGTATGCAATTTCTTAATTATATTCAAAGCGTTTTTAGTGAATAATTAAGCTCAAATGCATATTTCTGATTCTTGATTATGATAGAAAACAGACAAATAACTATTAGTGCAAGGAGCAAATCACAAAATCCATTTTAGGAACGCATATGACAAGATGATTATTGGAAATATTAGCATGTTCAGGCAATTTGGACTTGAATAGTTTTAGGCTTCTTAGGCTTAGGTGGAGCCAGTTTCCCAAAAGTAACAGTCAAAACCCCATATTAACAAACAACAGAAACGGTTTCAACTTATAAAAAACAAAGCAAGAAAAGAATTCACAAACGAATTAAGAAGAAAGAATTGCAATTTCAGAGAAAAATATCTCGTTTTATATTTTTTTTCTAACTAAATAAGTTGAATAGTTGTTACAGAAATAAATAAGGATAAAAGTAAAAAGACTAATATGCCCTTAACTCTAACCGTAATATCTAAACTATTATTAACTATATAATATACACGTTATGCTCTATTTTTCATCATCCCCTGCAAGACCAACATCATGAACATTGAGAAGTCTAAGTTTTTGGATGTGTTCTTAGAAAGTAGGAGAATGCAATGCTTTTGTAAATGAATATGCCAATTAATCTTTTGTTTTGGCAGACATAAGGTGAATGATGTTGTCTTGAATCTTTGAGCGAATGAAATGGCAATCAATGTCAAGGTGTTTTGTCCGTTCATGAAAGACTACATTGTTGGCTATATGAATTATTAAAACATTGTCATAAAATATTAATGCAGGCTTTGAATGTTGTATATGCAAGTCTTTTAACATGTATAAGATCCATTGAACTTTAGATGCAGTTGTTGCCATGGCTCTATATTCTGCCTCAGTGGAACTTCCACTTATTGTGTTTTGTTCTTAGATTTTCAACTTATCTTTGATTCTCCCAAGAAAATGCAGAAGCTAGTGATGGAATTTATTGTTTCCTTGCAACTGCCCCAATCAGAGTTTGTGTAGGCTATTAGTTGTAAATCTACTGAAGAATAAAAAAGCAATCATTGTGCAGGTTTACCCTTAAGGTACCTTAGGATTCTGTTATCTGCAATTAAATGTGTTTCATGTGGATGTTCTAATGTTTGTGATCATTGTTGTACAACAAATGCAATGTTTGGCCTAGTATTTGTTAAATATAGTAACTTCCCTATTAATTTTTTGTTTTTTTTATTTTTTTTATTGTCTGTAAGCAGTGGTGATTTTGAATGATCAATTTGTTCCATGCTTATTGGAGTTAAGCATGGTTTACAATCTAGATATCCATATTCTGCTAACAAGTCCAAAACATATTTCTTTTTATTAATGAGGATACCTCTTTTGGATCTCATTACTTCAATGGCTGGAATTTGTTTAAGTTTCCCAAAATCTTTGATTGTAAAACAGTTATTTAGATATTGTTTTATCTCATTGATTATGTTTTGACTCGAGCTAGCAAGAATTATATCATCAACATATACAATCAATGCAATGAAATCACATTCTAAACCCCTGACAAACAATGATGGATCTGCAAAATATTGCAAGAACCCCCTTTTTTACTAAATATTTAGTAAGTGTAGAGTTCCATTGCTTACTAGCTAATTTAGGCCATATAGAGATTTTTTTAACTTACAAACTGCATTTGGAATTATAGATTTAATGCCATTAGGTAAATCCATGTAGATTTCCTCATCTAGATTGCAATGAAGGAACGCATTATTAATATCCAAGGGTGCTACTAAGCGTCGCCTGTGTTTACTTCATGTCGCCCCGTGTAAAGATAAATTACCCCCCATTATACTTCAAATTTTTTAATTTTTGCTAAAATTGGGTCAGTCGGCCGTCGAAGATGACTGTGCATAAAGGACAACCGTCTCCGGGGGACGGCTGTGCACTAATAATAGCCGTCTCTGACAGACGACTATGCTCTCATGGCAGGCCTCCGCCGGAGACGGCTGTCCTTTGTGCACAGCTGTCTCCGGCGAACGGCTAGCCCATTTTCCCATGTATTATACTTGTTTAAAGCAGCAATTTCATTATCTATGGTATTCTGTCAGTTTTGATCTTTTATTGTCATTGTATATGTTTTTGGTTCACATTCACTATTCAAGGCAATAGAAAAAGTATTATGTGAATCATTTAGTTTATTATAAGACAATACAACAGAGCATTTGCCAATTTCATAGGAATCTATTTGCTTATGTTCTGCTAAGGCACAATGACACTCTTGCAAGTATTTTGGTTGATTATGTTTCCTCTTCAATTATTTTTCTGTGATTTCAAATTTCTCATTTTCAACCATTCTCTCTACAGGACTTTCATCTACTCCTTTTTTAGTATAAGGAAACAGTTGAAATTCTACATTTCTAGTTTTGCTTATATTAACGTAAATCAAAAACTATATATCCCTTTATTCCTTCTACATATCCTAGAAAAACTCATTTCACTTTTTTGACAAATTACTTTGAAATTTTAAATATCTAGCTGTGTTCAAAATGTGTTGGTGTTTTCTTTCCACCAAACACTTTTGTTGAGGTATCTCAACACAACTTTTTTTATGTTTAATATCATTTACCCTATAAAAAACTTCTAGACTAGGCCCATTATCAGTTTTAATGACCTTAACATTTTCTTAACCATATGACATAAATTTTTGATTACCGCTAAAGCTTCACTTTTCTAATTAATCATAACTGCACAAGTAAACCTACTGAAATCATCAATCACAATGAAAAAATATCTATATCCATCTAATGTAACAACACTTAGACCCCAAATATCAGAATGTATTAAATCATAGACAGCAACAAAATTTGTATGTGAAATAGGAAAAGGTTTCTTTTTAAGCCTAGATGCATAACAAATGTCACAAACAAAGTCTGAAGGTACAATAATATCTGGAAATTGTTTATTTAATAACTGCATTCTAGTTTTGTAACATCTCATTACATGCATTATATCTATATTTGTCCACATATGTTACATGTTATAAAATTAGACTATATAATATTTTACATGTCATATTTATATGAAATTGATTAGTTAAAATAATAGTTATTTGATTATATAAAATATGATATTTTAATGACCAATTACTGAATTATATAGCTGTAGAATTTTAAGGAGTAAATGAGTATAGTTATATTATATATATAAAGAGATTTAGATAATTTAATATAATATAATATAATTGTATAGTTTATTAGTAGTATTAGTAATATTATTGTTTTGGTATAAATGAAGATTATATGGGGTATAGTTGGTATATAATGTTAAGGATATATATATAAGAAAGTAGGTAAGATGAGGATCAAAAATCTGATCTCTATAACCTCTAGAAAGACCAGAATCATTCCATAGAAGAGAAGGAAGCATAAGGAAGAAAAGAAATAGATAGGGAGACGGAGGAAATCAGGTATGTTTATGGTTTTATAATACAATTTTTGTGATTTTAGAGACAAAATTAGGAGGTGTGGTAAACTAGAAATTTGTTCATCTATCTCTTAAGAATCCTCCTGCAAAATTTGGGGATTTTTAGATGATTAGATTTATAGCTATGATTTTTATAAGATGAAGTGTCTAGAATTAGATGATCAAAGAGATGAGGTGAGTTTCAAAATTAATTTGGGATTGTTATAATGCTTAGAAAATTCTGATTTTTTGATATGTTATTCCCTTATATGTATAGTATAATTAGGAAAAAGAATCAGGTCGATTGATGTTGTTTATAGAAAGTTATGATACTTTTACTGAAATGCTGTCCAGGCAGAACGGGTTGAAACATGGCATTGAAGAAAAATTCACTATAAATCGTATAAGGCTTTGAAAATTTTAAAGTTTTAGTATGTTATGTAATTGTGTATTAGGAATTGAAAAAAAGAAGAATCAGCACATTTGAGTAAGTAAGTTGAAAGTTATGAATTTTGAAGTGAAGTGAGGTCATAAGAATACTAGTTTTAAGTGCAGGCAAAATAGGGCAGAATTAGAGTAAAATATAAAATTCGTAATAAATGGAAAAGTGATCATAAAATTATGAAATTTTGATATGTTATAAAGCTATGTGTTAAGAGTAAAATGAAACTGGTATAAGGTCATTTGATTGAGCACTTTGAGAGATATGATTGATTATAGTCAGTAAGGTCACAGCGATAGTAATTCTATTCTAGTTTATATTAGTCTTTATATATTTACAAAAGGATATAAGATGTATATATGTATGTTTGATATATAAATATGTATGTCATAGGAGATCAAAACAGTGAAGAGATTCCGGAGAAAGGTCCAAGTCGTTCCGAGAGAATTAGCTCGGATAATTTTGTGAGTTTAAACATGATATAAATTTATGGGTGAAATGTGTTGATGTGTTAATTGTATCAATATATGAATTTGATATGAATTATATTGATGTGTGGTTAAATTTGATATGATTTGTGTAAATTATCTTAATGTGAATTGAGTGATATGATTATTTTGATTTGAAATTGTATTTGAATAGTGTTACATGTGTTGTATGGTTATATTTGATATGAAATATAAGTTGCGTTGAGATGGTATTGATATGTGAATTGTGGCGACAAGTGAATATTTGTGAACGGTTAATGTGAATTATTGGATAAGTATAAGTGAGTATAAACATGAAATGAATTTGTGATTATGATTTGTGTTGATATGTGACTATATATATGAGTGAAACTTGATATATATGAAGTGTGTTGACAATATTTGAGTGTGAAATGAATTGTATTGGAAATGTATTGTTCTGTGAATATAAACTTGATTTGAATTGTTAAGTGAATCATGTGCATATAAGTTTATAATGAGAATTGTATTTGATAAAGCCGAAATTATATGATATATGTATGTGGAATATATGCTAAAATTTAATTGCATTAGTATATGCTAATTGTACGTTCAATGGTTCGTATAATAAATATTTGCACTTGAATATATGAAAAGTATAAGAGACGTTGTGACATAGCCGATCAAACATTGCAATACATGTTCAGTTCATCTGGACCTATATGATCAACCAATTGCAATATCTGACAAATGGACCGAAAGGTCAACCAATTGTTTATCTAGATCGAAAGGTCAACCAATTGTTACATAGCTGGCCAGTAAATCAATTGACAATTGTTACAAATGTTACATGTATCCCGGGGCAATAGTTTGGCCGATAATGTCACAACAAATAATAAATGACTCATTCATTAACATTTGTATATGTATAGATACCAATTGAATATATATGAATAAGTGATATTATGTATATATGTTTTGAAATGAAATGAGTTAATATAAAATATATTTATAGATTATTTTATAGAAGTATTATGACGAGCATCATTATGTAATTGAGAATACATTATCATTTGTAACCAGAATTAGACCTTATAGTTAGTTAGTTAAACATTGTTTATGTACATTAATCACATAACTATAACTATAGTTAATCATGTTTATAGGGTTTCAAGATCTTATAATTGTGTATGGTAAACAATACGAATATCTGATTATTTTGATCAGTAGATCAACTATATTTGTAAACTCATCATACAAATTGAAAATTCATTTCTTGTTTTATAAGTATGCAAGAACTAACTAGTTGAGTTCCAACAAAAAATTAATAGTTAACCACTAGTTCACATGCGCATCGAATATTGTGATTACATGGATTAGAAATAGAATTGCTATATCTTTTAGTTTATAGTACAACGAAAAAGTTTAAAGATTTTAATAAAATAAAATAAAATAGTATGTTAATTGGTTCCACTTGGTTGAATAATATAGCATCAACTAATAATGTTATTACATGATAGAGTTTATGGATATAATAGGGAAGAAAATTTTAGGATGTTACAGAATGGTATCAGAGCCAGCTTTCTCCCAGTACGGTGTGGTTCGGGGATGAACCAGGCGGAAGCTGGTGGGCCTATAGCAACCCGGTCCTAAGATGGGTGGCGCCGGGGTAGAAGACCTGAGTAAAGAGCGACCATGAAGGATGTCGATGGGGACAGGAATGAACTAAGTCCACACCCGAAAGAGAGGGTTTCGAGGTTGTGTTGGTATGGGATAACACAAATGAGAATGGTTAAGGATTTCAAGATTGTGATGGTATGGGATATTACAATCGAGAGAGACTTAAGAGATTTGATTGGTACTACCTATACCAACAAGGTGCACCTTCTTTCCAAGAGCCTACTTGGGAGAACTCCAAAGTTGAGCGTGCTTGACTTGGAGCAATCTCGAGATAGGTGACCTCCTGGGAAGTAATTTCCAGGAAGTGAGCAAGTGAGGACAAAGCTCACTAGAAAGACTCGTGTTGGTTTGTAGGGGCAGTCGGTCAAACTCGGGTTGTTACAAGTTTTTTATAAGTGACCTAGTCTATAGTGCCAAATTTCTTATTTATTACAAGTAGTAACAAACCCAAAAACAATTGATGTTATAATACTATTGCTGATACTAGCATTCAGATGATAAATTCCATTGTTGACTTCAGCTAAACCAATACTCTTCTTGGTCATAGCTTCCTATATGACACGATTTTTATCAGAGGAAGATAACTCACGACCAAGAGATTTAGTTAAATTAGTAACTAAATTAGATTATACTTGAAAGTTGGCACATACAAAACATCATAGAGTATCAATTTATCACTAATATGTTCTCCTATATGTGTTGCTTCAAGTTTCATGTTATTAGGTAATAACACATTCCAATTGCTTATAGTTATAATGTTCCTAAAACTTTTAAGGTACTAGAAATGTGACTACTAGCTCCTAAAATACCTGAATTAGCAACTAGAGTTGTGTTTGAGTCATTTACAATTAAGGCTGGTACAATCCTAGTTGTTGCAGCAAAAGTATTTTGAGCAGGCAAGTCAGCGGTTTTCAAATACATTTGTGACTGCATTTGGAACATTTGCTTGAGCTGATTCATCTGGCCTTCTGTGAAACCATCACTAGTATCCTGATTATTACTACTCTTGCTATTATCTCCTTTGTCCTAATTGTGCTAAAAACAATCATCTTGATATGGATAATCTTTAACAACTAAATTTGCTCTGCTAAACCTTTGTTAAATATGTGGAGGACAACCATTCTTCTTCCAACAATTATTCACATAATGATTTCATTTACAAAATGAGCATTTTCCTTTTCCTTGTCTCCTAAAACCTCTGCCATACTATTGCTATAATTTCCTCTATATGTGCTATTGTTATAAAAAAGATTGACCAAAGTTTCCCTTGTCATTATTATTATTTCCTACAAACTGATTGTAATTCCCTTTATCTTGATTACCAAACCTATTCCAATAATATTCCTTTGAGAAAAACCAACCAAATCTTGGGTTATTTCAGCTTCTTTATCTTCAATTAAAAACTGAGTCTCAAATTGCAAAACTAATTAGTACACTTTATTCATGTTTGATTAGGGATCCATTACCATTATTTGAGATTTCACATTATGAAAAGACTTATTTAGTCCTCTTAAGAAATAGTTGACCTGATTAACTTCATATGTTTTCCTTATAGCATTTCCTATGTTACAAAAATAGTCATCACATACACAAACAGGTAGTGGACTCAATTCACTATACTCATCCCAAAGATTTTATAAACAAGCAAAATACTCAGTAACAGATCAAACACCTTGTGTAATTGTATAAATTTCTCCCTATAAATTAGCTAACCCATACACATCTGACTGTGAAAATCTCTCTTTCAAACTATTCCATAAAGTGGAAGTAGTATAAAAGTTCATAGCAGTTTGCACAATGGCGGGACTTAAAGATTTGACTAACCGCGATAGAACCATATTATTACACCTTCTCCAAGGTAAAAACATAAGACTATCAACAGTAGGTTTTTCAATTGATCCATCAATAAACTCAACCTTATTTTTTGATAATAAAGTCATTTTTATAGATCTAGCCCAAGAATGATAGTTTCCTTTATCTAAAAGTAGAGTAACTAAAATCAGAGATGGATTCTCAATCGGATGAAGGTAATATGGAAATATTTTTGTCAATTTTGACCTAATTTCTTGCCATTTTCGCGAATCAAAGAACAAACCAAGGACGATGAAACTAATTAATGCGGAAGCTTTTCAAATCTCATATTAACACTATGATACCATCTCAGCTTATGAAAAAAAGCAAGAAAAGGATTCACAAACTAATCAACAAGAAAGAAATTGTATTAAGAAGCCTGAGAATCGACTGAAGCAATTATAGAGAAAAATAGCTTGTTCTATATTTTTTCTAACTAGCTAAGTTGAATAGCTATTACAGATTTAAATAAGGCTAAAAGTAAAAAGACTAATTTGGCCTTAATTCTAAGGGTAACATTTAAACTATTATTATCTAAATAATATACACTTTATACTCTATATTTCATCAAACGATGTCAGTATTAGCATTTAGAGGCAACACAAACTTCCTCATAAACTTACTAGTCCTCCTCTCCATCCTCACATACCTATATCCCACTTTTTTCTCCTTTCTCTTCATTTCTCCGCTAATCACCAGCACATTGCCATCCTCCACCTCAACCTTAATCTCGCCAGACTTTAACCCAAGCATGTTGATGATGAACAGAAAAGAATTTGGATACTCTCGCACATCTGCAGGAATTATAGCCATGGATTTTTCATCTTTCACATAGCCAAGGGTAGGTGCATTGATCGATTTCTTCGAGTCATGGACTCATATGATTCTGCATTCCATCTTGCTCTTGCTTGATGCTAAGAATATTGTTTTCAATTCCACTGATGGTAATGAGCCCTAATATTATTAGGTAAAACACCTATCTGTTCAACAACTGAAAACTATTAACCTTCTTGACCCAAAAACGCGCGTGTAATTGACATAGAATTTTTTGATTTTCTGTTAACGTTTATATGATCTCTACTCCATTCACACTAGTTCGCCTTAATCAGGATTTTTCTCTTCATCTCTTCTGAATTCTCTCCCTTCATCGATTTGTTTCTGCATTCTTCAATCTTGATTCTATTTTTCTTTTTGATTTCATCAAGCAATCTTTGTTCTCCGATCTCAGTTTCTTTGTATTTCAAATCAAGGATTTCAGATTCAATTCTATTATTCGTTCACGCTTTCAAAGTTACAATCCCGATTTTATTTTCCTTTTTAATTTAATATGTGTTCTTGGTCCTCAATTTCAGATTTGATTTCTGATTCAAATCTGTTCTTCATTCGTAATTTCTTTGCTCTGCTGCTATCCAGATTATGAATCAAATTTTTGAATTCAAAGGTGAACGGTGCTCATGTTTTGCTTCATGTAAATGGACCATGGACTGATGATAATAGATTTATTGGATTCAAGGAAGACAGTGTTTGGCAAACAGATTTGCATGTTTTCTCTACTTTTACGCATATAATACGGACCAATTACAGTTCTGTTACATATGAGTTATATATCTGCTACAAGTCTAATACAAGTGTTTGGTGAGGATATAACATACTTGTAACAGTATTGTATCAGATAGGAAATATGAATGAAGTGTTTCCTTGAATCTGTTACATATCTTATACAGACCTACTACATATTTGTTACATATCTATTATATATCTTCTACAAGTCTAACACAAGTGTTTGATGAATATATAATAGGAATATAACAATATTGAATTAGATAGAATTACTAATGAAGTACTTGGCATAATCTTTATACCTTTATCTGTTACAATTCTACTACAAACCTGTTATAAAGTCTGTTACAAGGTTGTTATATATCTGTTACTAGTGTTTGATGAATAAAATAATAAATTTTCATTAGTTTTGATTTACATTAGATTAGTGTGTAACATTATTTGTCAGTCATTAATCTGTTAAAAGTCTATTATATATATGTTACAAACCTAATACAAGTCTCTTACAAAGCTGTTGTATATCTGTTACAAATTTGTTACGAATTTGGAGTTCTGCAAGAGCGTAAGAAAGTTATGAAGAGCGTGTGAAAGATATGGAGGGCGTATGAAGGTTATTAAAAAAATATGTCAGGGACTTTAGGTAATTGAGCTAAACTTGGGACAAAATTATTTTACCCAAATGGGCCAAATCTGACAATTTCCCAATATTATTTATATGCCTAGGGTTTTTGGACGACAAGTTTCTGGATTTTAGTTTCCAAAAATTTCCAGAGTGTTTGAGAGATTGAATTTTGTAGGGCTATAAGGAATGAAAAGATAAAGATATTTGAAGGATAGTTATGATAATTAAGACATTTTCAAAATTACATGTTTGATTTTAAATTGTAGATAATGCATGCGAATCTATCAATTAACTTTATCAAGAACTTGAAGCAAAAAATACAAAATTCCAAGTTAGTGGTTGATGGCAGATTCTGGTCCGTGTAACTTAGTACTAATAATTTCTCTCGATGATAATGAAATAAAAGTGGATTCATCATTTGATATTTCGCTCTTCAAATGCAATACCCTTGACACACATTAACACACTTGGCACATAATTTCATTATAAAACTTTAACGCCTATTTATTAGTTTACGAATAACCAAATCATAAAATATTAAAATACTGATTCAAACTCAAATTTTAAATTTTATATGATCTAACAAATTAATTAAATCATAAGAGATAATATCATAGATTTTGAATTTGTTGGATAATTTAGAGTATTAGGAATAATGTGTATGTTCTTAAGACATTTAATGATAGAGTTGGAGTTTAATTTAAATGTCATAAGATGTATATTTATAGCGTTTACATAA
Organism: Euphorbia pulcherrima; assembly: GCA_947683365.1. Taxonomy (NCBI): domain Eukaryota; kingdom Viridiplantae; phylum Streptophyta; class Magnoliopsida; order Malpighiales; family Euphorbiaceae; genus Euphorbia; species Euphorbia pulcherrima. The sequence goes on from CANTUS010000003.1 coordinate 52,367,277, forward strand.
AAAGACGTGTTAGTTCGTGAAAATACATGTTATTTCATGGAAAGATATGTTGCTTCATAAAAAGACATTATGTTTCGTGAAAATACATAATGGTTCGTGGAAAGACACGTTGTTTGACGAATAGTCATCTTATTTCATGTAAGGACATGTTGTTTCATGTATAGGGACATAATTGTTCATGATAAGTCATATTGTTTCATAAAGAGTCATATTAATTCATGAAGAGTCATATTGTTTCATGAAAAGAAGTATTGTTTCATGAATCGACACATTGATTCACGAAGAGACTTATCACTTCATAACCATCATCCCAACTCTATAAATAGGGCTCATATGTGCCTTTGATACACAACAAAATTGATATCCAATTTCTGAAATTTTAAAGGAAGCATTAAGACGTTTTTGCTTTCTACCTTACATACATAAATTCTTATCCTACAATAAATGTATTACAGTTGTTTTACATACGAAAGCAGGTACATGCATTGATATCTCCATTATATCTCATAAGCAAATTTCTAGTACATTCCCGCTGCTTTGTAGGGAGGAAATGTTGCTTAAAGGAAAATGATTAGCATGCCTTGCATATTAGGATTAGATTAGTAACATTTATTGTGATCAAGAATGCAATAAATTCTTCTCTGCACTTGTAAACAGTTTCCTTCCTAGCATCCCTATTGACCGAATATTTTTATTATTTTCAACAGAAATCAATTTCTAACAAGTTTCGGAATTAGCATATGCTAACATATAATAAACATATCGAACTCCAAGCTTTGAGAGCCGCTTCCATGCTTTTACATAGTTTCACTTGCTCATGTTTCTTCTAGTCAATAAAAGATCTTTATACTAACGAAGATATAGTTTAACTAATTCAAAGGAGTCTGGAATGTTATCCTCCTACAAATGGATCAAATTTCAACATTATAAGAAATAAGTCAATTACACAATACAACGGAAAAAATGCTAAGTCATCTAGGTTGGAACAAACTCAGAAAATGTAAACTGAAACAATCTTATGAATATAATGGAGTCTCTCGTAAAGTATAAAATGCAAATCACTTACCAGAGGTTGAATGATACCCCGGTAAATGTTCTCAAGAAGAATCCCAAGAAAGGGTCAAAGAATGCAAAGCCAATCACAAAAACCGAAGTTTGGCGAAGATATAGATGAAGACATTGTATGATATCTTTCGATAGATGGAGCAAGACTATGATATTGGGCCACTGCTTCAAGTAAAAAACAATAGACTAAAAATACGTATATTGCTGTACTATAGAGCTCGAACTAAATCTTGAAAGAAAATGAAATCACTGCAGCTAAAAATGGTGTTGATCCGTGAATGGTGTATGAGAACTATTTTAATATATGTTTGCTTGTGTTCTTATGTTTACGTGTTTGTGAGTGTGCACACATAAAATGCACAAAGAAGTCATGTCGAGGGATGACAATAGATTCTTGACCTTGCCTATCTAGCATAGATCTGTAAATTAGACCCTAAATCTAGATGTGTTTACCCATTTCCATAAAAAAAAAGATTAAAATTATAATAAATGTTTGTTCATGGTATAATAAATTAAATATTTTTTGAAGAAATAATAAATAAAATATACATCTTTGTAATAATTGTGGTGAACTTTTTGGATCCATTTTAGACTCAATTTTGTTGGATATGTTAGATCTAAATCCTAATTATGCAGATTGAACAATTTGTCATTGATATGAAACTACCTTCTAAAAGCTTATCCACATCTGGATTTAGTAGGACTCAACCCAAATCTGACTCGGGCATGCATATTGTGTTCATATTAAATGCATGCATATAACTAGAATTAGATAAAATTGATAATAATGAATTATGATAAATTATATAAATATTTCTTACTTACATGAAACTTTATTGGATGGAATATTCGCCAAAAACGCTGTGTAATCTAGAGTATGCGCCTTTTTGTTTGGCTTAGTGTAGATGCCCTTAAGAAGATTTAAACCGCTCAATTCTAGACATTCATTTGCTTTTTGTTTCATGACTATCATTTTTCTTGAACAAATAAAATATTTTAAAGTATCATATTAGAGTTCGAGATCTATTAAAAAATCTTATATAAAAAAGTTTAATGCTCATCAGTCATTACCTTTTCACGATATCTGGGTATCCATCATTCTCTCATTTTCCCCTTCTTTCATAGATGAAGCATAGATATTTTGTTAAGCGGCCAATGACGTACGGTTTATATATTGGTTTTTATTATGCTTAGATAGAATTGTAATTACATTTTTTCTTTTTCAGTTTTTAATTTCTTTATGAATCAAATTTGCTTAGATAGAATTGTAATTACAATTTTTTCTTTTTCGGTTTTTAATATCTTTATGAATCAAATTTGCTTCCTTATATATATATATATATATATATATATATATATATATATATATATATATATATATATATATATATATATATATAACTGGGGGAGAAAGTGGTTATAAAGCCAACTCCTAATGAAAAAGTAGGACTCAAATTCGCTAAACCTCAAGACTATTTGATAGATGAAATCACAAAACGTCTAGCGACTCTTCCTATAGATCGCAAACAAAAGGGTACTCAAATAAATGAATCAAAACAGATGGCTCCTCTTACCCAGGAGAATAGAGAAATTGAAAATTTCACTGAAACAGAAACTGAAAGTTCAGAAAGTTTAAAAGACACTAAGATTGATGAATTACAAAGTCTTTTTCATAAAATGAAATTAGACAATAATGTTAACCAGGTAAATAAAATTTACGACTCTAAAGAAACCTTTGATAAACCATATTATCCTAGACCCTCACCTGTTAATCTACAGTATGAGGAATTTAGACCATCCCTTGTCTCGTATGATGGAAGGTCTATTGAAGAATGGAACATTGATGGATTATCTGGATATCAGATAAAGAATGTTATTCAGTACATCCTCATGTATGCCTCTGCTTCTAGGATACATGGAAACAATGATAAAATCATTGCTGAAGCCATCATAGCTTTCTTTATTGGCCAACTTAAAGGTTGGTGGGATTTTTACTTATCTTCAGAATCTAAAAATTCTATCCTCAATGCTGGTTAAACAGAAGGAAACAGACAAGATCCAGATGTTTTGGTTTATACCTTAATCTTACATTTTCTTGGATCTTCATCCTCCTTTTTTGAATAAACTACAGAGCAATTAGTAAATTTGCGCTGTAGAGATTTAAGCGAGTTTAAATGGTACAAAGATGTTTTTCTAAGTGCTGTCTTTACTCACGATGATTGTACCCAAGACTTCTGGAAAGAGAAGTTTATTTCTGGTCCTCCTAGACTCTTTGCAGACCGTGTTAGAGAAAGAATAAGACATAAATATAGTGGAACCATTCCTTATTCTTCTTTAACATATGGAGAAATCTCTTCTGAAATTATTACAGAAGGATTACAACTCTGCAATGAATTAAAAATTCACAAACAAGCTCAATCTGAAAGATTTTCGGGCAAAAGAATTTTAGGAACCTTTTGTGAACAACTTGGTTTTAATCTAATTAGAGGCAAACCTAAAAGTCCTGTTCATAAAAATAAAAGGTTTTCTAAGCATGATCAAAAGGATCAAAAGCTTTCTAAATTTTCAAAACCAAAATTTCATAAGAAGAGACATTTTAAAAATGCCTCATCTTCTAAAAAACCCCACAAAAATACTGTTTATCCAAACATAATTTGTTATAAATGTGGAAAGGTGGGTCATTATTCAAATAAGTGCAGAGTAAAGCAACAAATTAAGTCTCTATCGATAGATAATAATCTAAAAGATTCATTATTAAAAGTCCTCCTCATTGAAACTGACTCTGAGAAGGAAGATGTTATTATTGAAAATGATAACGATTATACTTCTGAGTCAAACTCAGATAGTGATTCTGAAATGGGTTGTGATGGTCAATGTGACGATTACAAATCCTTGTGCTCGCTAAATGGGCTTATGGTCCTCACCAAAAGTGAAGGCATGATACTAACTCTAATAGAGCAAATTCAAGATTCTTCTGAAAGAAGAAAACACTTAGAACAATATCTTGAACTAGTTAAGAATAATTCTGAAGCTTGTACTTCAAGTACTAAGTCCACAAAAATAGAAAAACAATTAAATGATAAGACGATAACCTATAATCTTAAAGATATTATTGATAGGTTTAAAACTGCTAAAAGCAAAGAACCAACTATTGTCGATCTAAAGGTAGAAATAAATGACATGAAAAAGGAGATTAAAAATCTCCAAGAAAGAGTCACTAGTTTTGAAATAAGTGTGATTTAGAAAGTGTAAGTGATGACTTAAATTTAGAACCTAAAAGTTCTAATCAAAATACTAAAAGTATTGATAAAGATTCCAAACAAAACACTGAAAGTGTTAATGAATTAATAATATCTGAGAAAACTAAAAGTTTTCAATACATTGACCTTATCAATAGGGTTACCACTTATAAGTGGCATACAAAGATTACTTTACCAATTAATGAAGAATTCTTTATAACTACCGTGGCCCTTATTAATTCTGGTGCGGACTTAAACTGTATCAATGAAGGGTTGGTTCCCTTTAAATACTTCACAAAAACCCTTGGGGAACTACATACCGCAAATGGTGAACGACTACCTGTAAATTTTAAACTCAATAATGCAGCCATTTGTGATCAAGGTCTTTGTTTGAAGATACCATTTATAATGGTAAAAGGATTAAATGAGACAATTATTCTGGGAAATCCATTTTTGCATAGTTTATTTCCCTGTCATATCTCTGAAAGAGGTATCTCTACTGAAATATCTGGTAAAGAAATAATTTTTAAATTTATTTCTCGACCTAAAGAAAAGAATCTAAATGTTCTAAAACATTTACTTTCAAATAAAGAAAAAACTTCTTGCTTCACTTAAATATGAAGTAGATTTCAAAGTTTTAAATTCTAAACTTGATAATCCTATCTTAAAGAAAAGGATTGATGATATGTAGCAATTAATGATCAAAGAAATCTGTTCAGACCTTCCCTCTGCTTTTTGGGAACATAAAAGGCATGTTGTGAAACTTCCTTATGAAGTAGATTTCATTGAACAATTAATTCCTACTAAAGCTAAACCTATTACGATGTCTCCAAGGCATCTAGAAATCTGTAAAACAGAAATCGAAGATCTTTTGAAAAAGGGTCTAGTTAGGAAAAGCAATAGTCCATGGAGTTGTCCAGCTTTTTACGTTGAAAACGCAGCTGAGTTGGAACGTGGAGTTCCTAGATTAGTTATCAACTACAAGCCCCTTAATAAAGTGCTTAGATGGATTAGGTATCCTTTACCTAACAAACGAGATCTGTTAAACAGATTATTTGAAGCAAAAAATTTCTCAAAATTTGACATGAAATCAGGCTTTTGGCAAATTCAAATTGATGAGAAAGATAAATATAAAACTGCTTTTACTGTTCCTTTTGGACACTATGAATGGAACGTAATGCCTTTTGGGCTTAAAAATGCCCCTTCTGAATATCAAAGAATTATGAATGATGTTTTTAATGCTTATTCTACATTTACAATTGTCTACATTGATGACGTTCTTATATTTTCAAAAAATATAGAACAACATTTTAAGCATTTAAAAATATTCTTTGATATTGTTAAACACAATGGTCTGGTTGTTTCAGCTAAAAAGATTAAACTTTTTCAGACCAACATCAGATTTCTAGGTCATACCATTGAAAATGGTACTTGTATTCTAAAAGACAGAGCTATCGAATTTGGTAGCAAATTCCCTGATGAAATCAAAGATAAAAATCAACTACAAAGATTCTTAGGAAGTTTAAATTACGTAGCAGATTTTTATAAAGATCTTGCTTACAATGCAAAGCCTCTCTTCGAAAGATTAAAGAAAAATCCTCCTGAATGGACTAAAAGTCACACTCTAGCAGTACAGCGAATTAAACTTCGCATCAAGGTTTTACCTTGTTTAGCCATACCACACCCTGATGCTTTTAAGATCGTTGAAACCGATGCATCAGACCTTGGTTACGGGGGAATTTTAAAACAAAGGATCAATGAAATTGAGTCCTTGGTCCGTTTTACTAGTGGAGTTTGGGCTGGTTCTCGCGCTAACTATTATACTATTAAAAAGGAAATTCTGGCTATAGTCCTCTGTATCCAGAAATTCGAATCTGATTTAATAAATCAGAAATTCTTACTTAGGATTGATTGTATATCTGCTAAAGATATATTAGTTAAAGATGTTAAAAACATAGCTTCAAAACAGATTTTTGCTAGATGGCAAGCCATCCTATCTTTATTTGGTTTTGATATTGAATTTATTAATGGAGTTGAAAACTCACTTCCAGATTTTCTAACACGAGAATTCCTTGCAGGAAATGAATTCAAAGAAAAACAATCTCAACTTGAAAAGATTTGAAGGCTCCTCCGGCCAAGTTTCTGAAAGAAACTCACAAAGATCGATTAGTCAAACAAGAAGAACTCCTCAAAGGAGACAACCAATTGAGAACCTTTCAAAAGAAAGTAAAGAAGACTCTTATGACAACGACGCCTATCAAATAGCGTTAGAATCAGAATCTCTTAAAGAGGAAAAGTGGCCCTTCATCCCTACTGAGACCCAATTCATATGTCCAGTAGAGAAAAAATATGGCCATCTCGAGCCATTCGAGATTGCCACCTTCTATACCCGCAACCACACTACATTTCCTTTTCTTCCAAGGGACTATAATTTTTACCTTTCTATATTGGAAGAAACCGGCTCAATAAAATTTGAGCCAATGAAGCATAGCAACAATGAGTGGGCTTTCGCCAAGCTCACTATCTTAAAGATAATATTCCCAGAAGATTGGGATAAAGATTTGTTCCTCTTACGTAAGGGTAACAAAGTAGTTTATAACTACTTTGATTACATTGATGCTTGGTCCCAAGCATTGCTCTGTGATAATAGCTTTAGAAAATTCAGTTGGTTCTTACAGTTTCAGTTGGTAAAACCAACTAAAGTTTTTCCTAATTGGTTCCAGCAATGGGGTCTGCTCCCTATTTGCCTCCCTAAAAGGGTAAGAGAAATTTTTGATCAATTTTGTGAATACAATAGCTTCAGTGAAACTGCAAGATTATAATTTACTATCCTATATCATGTCCCATGGATAATAAAATGGGATTATATTATTGCTTATAAAATAAGGGACAAATTGTCCAAACTCCCTGGAACTGAAATTTTTGTGCCTTGGTTAGCAAGGCAAATTGCCATGAAATGGTGGGATCGTTTTGAATTCTTCGAACCACCCTCAGCTTATTCGTCCCAAAACCTCATGCAATTTATACATCCAGAACCACCCGCACACATACCATCCTCTAAAGACATTTTTGAGTCTCTTCTAACTCAGATGTCAAAAGATGAGCTGAAAGCTTAAATACAGGCCTTCCTTGATAAGGACAAAGCTCCTTCCTCCCAAGAAATCCCTTCAAAACAACCACAAAAAGGAATAATAATTCAAGACACAGAAAAAATAGAAAGAGAAAAGAAGAGAGAGAAGCTCTCAACCTCCGACCTCCGTCTCCGACCTCCGACCCCGATCTCCGATCTTCGTCTCCGACCTCCGTCTCTGATCTCCATCTCCGACCTCCATCTCTGGTCACCGTCTTTACTATTTCGGCCTAGTTTCCAATTTCTGTAAAAATCTCAAAGACATAAGTTTTCTTTGTTTTCTTTTTGTAATTCAATTTTGATAATAATAATTTGTAATTTTATGTTTTATGTATTATGTATTTTAATCTGCTCTTGCCTGTTTAATCTTTTATTTTTCGATCCGTTTCCGCTCAGTTTTAGTTTTGGTATCAGAGCAGTCAGAGAGTAAAATCCTGTCGCCCTGTAAGACAGGTATCAATCTATGGAGGGTTCTCACTGTGTGATACAGTGACGAAACATAGGCTCTTACCTCCAGGAAACCCCAACGGCTAGGATCCGAACTGGATTGTGTTATCGAGAGGCACACGTAAAAGGCTGCCTCTGAAATATCTTAGGTTGTCATGGTCCTTGAACTATATGAACTTAATGGTATATATATATATATATATATATATATATTGAAGGATTTAAATTTGCTATCTACATTTGAATATTCTTCGTAATGTCTCTCAATTATAATTTGACATTTGTTTAATATATAGAGAGAAAGAAATAAAAAAAAAACATGACAGATAAAATGAAAAAGTTAAAAGATAAAATAAAAGTCTCGTAAGAGATTGTGAATGAATGACATGAAAGAAGTACATCTAAATAGGAATAATAAATTTAAATCCTCATTTTAATGCGTTGAATAATAAGGCATATACAATATGGTTATAATAGTAGGATCCTATTTTTTTTTATATAAATTATAAGTTTTGTTTAAACAGCTCTGTCACAAATAAAAACTATAAATTAAAAATGATATTTAAGTTGTGGCATTTGAGCCCTAGTGTTTTATTTTCATGTGCTCAAATGTTACACCTTTTGGATTTTAAAACTAAAAAATTGAGTAAGTGCTTTTTTTTAAAAAAAAAGGAGATGTCCCACTATAATATTTATAAAATTGGTCATTAAGTTAAACTATTTACATATCTACTGTCCAATCATAAATAATTTACAAATTAATAAAAATAAGAGAAAATAATTACATGAATACGGTCTGACCAGATAACTACTAGACGAAAACTAGACGATTACTAGATATTTATCAGATAAATATCAGACGATTACTAAACGATTACCAGATATTTACCAGATAAAAACCAGACAGTATTTTTGTATTTATTTACCCATATTTTTAAAAACTTATAAATTATTTATGGTATCATCAAATTATTTTAATTTTTTATGAAATTTTTGTAAGAACCCTAAAAGAAAATGTAACTGGATAGAAAAAAATTTCCAAATAATATATAAGTTCTTATGTGTAATTGTTACCGTGTATTTTGTATCTAAATTTACACAAGAACGAAACATTAATGTTACCATATTTTAAAAGGTAAATAATTATCAACTCTATATTTTGACCAAATAAACTAGTATCTCTATGTATTTTATAAATATAATTTAAAACTTCTAAAATATTATTTTATCATACTATGACCTCCTTATATTTTATATAATTTCTTTTTGTATCAAATTTTTTTAATATAATATATGTTAATGGACAAATATTAGTTATATATATATTATATCTTAGTATGTTGCGAATTCAAATTGACTTAAAAAAGAGTTTTTATTGTCGATTATAAAAAAAGGTTTTTTATTGTTACTTATTCTAGTGCAATTATACATTGAAAACTATAAAAATATCTTACAATTTATCTAAAACTAATTTATGATTGTAGTTACTATAAAACTAACATAATAAGACTAGATTTCCAACAAATCTATGCTATTTTAATAATTTTGATAAATAACATTATAAAATACATGGAGGTCATAGCCTCAAATGTGGAGGTATAATTTTTTTAAAAAACAAAGAGAGATACTAATGGATTTTTGGTTAAAATAGGAAAATTATAATTATTTACCATATTTTTTTTATTTAAAAGAGTCTGTACCAAGGCCAGTTAGTAATCATGTACCACTGGAAGAAACTCATAGGAATTTTATAAATAATGTTTCAATAATAATTTCTTTAATTAACTTGTTAAAAATGTAAATGAGAGTTTCTGTTTCTAGATGCATATGTGCTTCGCACCTGGACAAGTTTTTGGCATAGCATATTTATTTTGGGTAAATCTCAAAAAATATGTCCGGTGGTTTGATCTTTTTTTAAAAAGGTGTTTGTAAAATTTTTTTTTTTAAAATGGTTTATGTGATTTTAAAAGTTTTTAAAAGGGTGCTTGTGCTACACCAGTTATTTCAATAAATTCAACAATCCTATATTTTAATTATATTATTTAAGAATTATAATGAAGATTAGAATGATACTCGAAAATTTTTTATTTTATTATGATTTTTAAAGTATAATCAATTTTTAATTATAAAAAATATTAATATTTCTCAAAAAAATTTTAAAATTTATCACTAAGATGTGTTTATTTTCATTAACTAAAGTTGTAAAAATTCACTTCAAAATGGACAAAATTACCCTTCAAAATGTAGTTTTAAAATTTTGGAAATCCTCCTTTTGCAAACTTTTAAAACCACAAGCAGCCTTTTGAAAAAAAATATTTCACAAGAACCTTTTTAAAAAACGACCAAACCACAGGACATGTTTTTTAAGTTTACCCTATATATTTTAAGGATTTTACTACTAAAACCTAGCCAGTTTGCATTTGTTTTATAAGAAGTTTAGTACGGTAATGGACAGCACCAGCTCAAACCCAACTCTCGTAGACTCCATCTGATCAGCCCTCAGTATACTCCGGTCCGAGCCATCCTCCCCTTGCTCAGCCCTTATTACAATATCCCAAGGCAAGTGGTTCGTGGTATTTGTACATGAGTGAGACGGACATTGGACTTCTAATGCCCAAAGTGGTTCGTGGTTTTATTTGTACTTACAAAATAACTCAAATTCGGTTTCGTTTCAATACAAACACATTTAGTTAGCAATTTCAATGATGAATGCTAAATATAATTGCAAGAACAATCAACTTCACACCACATCAGCGCTACAGATAAAAATTTAAGTCCTACATCTAGAAATTATGAAAATCTGAAAAAGCATCAGTTATGTGACCTTATTGATGCATTGTTAGCTAGTCCTGCAGAGAGTCCAAAGTCATTTTGGTAAACAATTCCAAGATTATAAGCTTTTCTGATGACTACGAGCAGAGACAGGAGTATTAGAAATGTCTTTCACATAGTTGTTACGGGCTCAAGGCACACTGACGCGCCAGGGGGTCAGGCGCGCGCCCGAGGGACTTGAGGCGCATACGAAAAAAATACCGTTAACAAACCTAAAATGCAACAAATAGTAAATCAATATACTCAATCACATTCAGTATGACTAACCATAATAACACTCAATCTAACTACCTATAATCGAACTCTTATAAATGCAAATTCTAAATAGTAAATTCAATCAAACTACCAAAGGCACCAAGCAATACTTTTAATTAAGATTGTAGACTCCATATATATACTAAAACATAAACTTGAACTCAACTCTAATTGTTAATCTGACAGATGATTTCTTTCCTTTCCGTTAAGAAAAGTCTGATAGATGAAATCATATCTAATGAAAGTCTTTATTTTCTTCCTTTTCTTACTAATATATTATTCTATTTTAATGTTCAATATCATATGTGACACACTGCTAAAAATAGTAAAAAAACCTTCCTTGTGCATTGAGGCGCGCCCAAGGTGCAAAAGGCGCTGCCTGATGAACCTCGCCTTGCCTGACCCTCCGCGAGGCGCTGACCCTAGTGCCTCAAGCGCCCAGAGCGCGCCCGTAGCAACTATGCTTTTTCATCTTCCTAATTTTTTTTGAAGTAATTCAAGAGGTAAAAAAATCATTGATTTCAACTATATGGAAGTCTGTGAACTAAGAGAAAAGCTCCCAGCAGAATTGGCATTATAGAAAGAGTTGAAAGAAGACGACAATGCATGTCGATTCCCTTCCTTTCCCTTAGTTCTTTTCTTCTGTTACAGGAACCAGCCAGAACAAAAAATAATGGGTAAAGGCCACATTCAAATCTTACCAACATAAATTATCTTCTTTCTCAATGTTAACAAGAACGTTTGGGAGTCAATATTATAAGAAAATAACTTACTATGCAGCATAAATAACTAATTTGTTATCAGATCACACTACACTCGTATCTTAAATATTTTCGAGCTAACTCTTGTGAAATCGAGTTATCATTCCAAAAGAAAAGAGAAAGATCATTGACCACTGCATTTGCAAATTAAATGTGAACTAAAGCAATGAAATAAGTGTGCAGTGATGCAGTGTAAAGGGGGCAGGCTAACTCAGCTTTGTGATTGAGGGTGGGAGCCACTTTCAGTAAGCAGGTACTTCTCTTCATCCTCGATTCGTTGCAACCATTTGAGACCAAGATCACATCCTGCTTTTGCCGCTACTCTAAAATGTTCTTTCGCAATCTCTTTTGGATTCATCGCCGTGCTATCTGTAGCTTTAATCTTTCTGGCTAACGAACCTCTCTTAAAACTAAATTTCATTAGCGATTCTGGAACTTGAGCACCTGCAATGTGCAGCATTCAGAAACTTAAATTAACAATGTGTTCAATTTCATTTGAAGTTATAAAGATGTTCCACATTTTAAGAAGCATAATTCATATGAAATCCAAGTTAAAAAAGGATTCCACAGATAAGTAATCATATTTGACAACTTCAATGATCATAATCGATGTTATAAAAACCGGACCGAACTGGCCGGTTCAACCGGAAAAACCACAGTTGAACTAGTTGAATCGCAGTTGAACCGTGGCTGAATCAGATTGAACCACGGTTGAACCATAAAATCGTGAACACCTTCACCGGTTTGATGTCCGATCCGGTTTCGATAACATTGATCATAATTTGGTGCTCTTTGCAATATATTGAACATCATGTTTATATCATAATTGTTAAGAAATGATTGAAATGATTGATCTTTAGTTTTCAAACTACAATTTCTCTCCAAATTTCATAGTACTATATATATACCATTTCAACCAAGTGTTGTAGAAATAGTTGACGAGTCATGTGATTAATCTTTACACAAATGAAAGCAAACTTCAAGAACACGTCAAAGAACAGATTCTTTGATCAAACTATTCATATAATACAAGACAATACAACAAAACCTTCAAATTCAAACAAAAATATTTAAGCAGCTAACCTCGAATAAGGAGAGATCCATATGCTATAGCTGCACCAGCATGCCCCTGCACAAAATGCCAACTTAAGGAGAGGTACAAATAAAACAATTAGATTCTAGAATATATAATAGTATTTGCTCACAATAATGAAAGGTTTCATTGGAAATAAAAAAAAGAAAAAAAAAGAAAAATTTAGTATGTCACTCGCCAATATCACAACTGATTAAATTAGCCACCTTGCAATTTTAGTTAGCAAAAAACACCTTTTCGTTACCTTCTCTGATGCCCTATGGAAGCACCACAAAGCTGAGGCAACATCTTTCTTTACACAATCCCCTGTTAGATACACTGTACCGAGAAGGTAGAGAGCGCCTGGATGTAACTAAAACAAAAAAAGCCTGAATAAGGTTTTTAAGATAGGTGCAAGCATGGTAAGTATGACAACTCCACAGACAAAACCTGATCAACAGCCATCTCAATATAAGAAAATGCTCGTTGATCATCTTGGACATAATCATTCTGCAAAAATAAAACAAAAGGAAAATAAAATGAGATTACTAAGTTATGCTAATGTTATTCAAACAAACCAAACCTAATAGCCCCTTCAGTCATTACAACCATCAAGAAGGTCACAATCTACAAATTTTGAACTAGCAAAAATAATTATAAAAATTTGCGAGATCAAGCTCTGTAACTTATCGAAATTAATTCATATAGTTTGCATGAACATTTCCATTAGAAAAAGAGAGAAAAAAGTTGAGAAAATACCTTTGTACAGATTAAATTTATATTTTTATTAAGAAATGCCTCACTGCAAATACTTAGAATTCACTAAACTTAGCCAGCCTATGTGACTAAAGTTTATCAGATAATTGACTAAAAATTGATGTCTACGTGCGATATAATAATGCCTGCTTGTCAAACACTTTGCAAGTATAGGCAGGAAAATCCTTTAATAGAATTGCCGTCCGCAAGCAATTTTGATATGTTATTTAGCTGTTTTGAGTAGACCATCAAAAGTTTTACTCTTCAAAGCAAATTTTAACGACCATCAACAAATTTATCAATAGCAGCTCAAACAACCATCTCATAGAAACCTTAAGTGTACAGCTTTTATTCTAAAACAGATATTTTTTCTGCATCCATGCAACATGAAACGGATCATATGGTAATAAATTGTTATGAATTTGTTCAAAGTTTCTCTCAAATATTTTCAGCACCTGCAGATGCACCAGAGGAGGTTAGCAGAAAGAATCTGACAAGAATTTGTTAATTTTCACATAGAACAACCCAACAGAAAGTAATGTGTCATAGTAGTTAAGGTGCTAGGCGCACCCAAGGCGACAGGGGGTTTTGTAGCCTAGGCGCGAGGCAAAGGCGCACAGAAGGCGCACGCTAGGCGCATGAACTTAATAAAATATAAAATAAAAAGTTTTTCACTTCGCTTAAAGGAAATTCAAGAATTCAAAGTTTATAACCATAAAACTAATTCCTATCAATCCAAAACATAATTAAGGGAAATTTAAGAATTCAAAGTTTACTCATAAAACTAATTCATACCTTCCATTTCAAAATAGAAGGTTCAAACTTTAGAGAATCCTTGTCTGTCCTAAAAAAAGACAAACTGATCTCGAGACTATAAAAGTAGGGACTTGCATACTACTTCACACAGGGGCGGTGGTGCTGGGATGGTACTCTAGCCACCAGAAATTGAAAACTCGCCTACAATTTTAGTCCGATGTCCTACTCCTCCCGTGTCAGCAACAACAACAACAACAACATTACCCCAATGCCTTCAAGGCTCCCGCACAAGTGGGGTAAGGGGGGGTCAGGTGTACGCAACCTTACCTCAGTAATTACAAAGAGGTTGTTTCCAATTGACCCTAAAGTGGATTTGCAACAGCTATCCGTGACTTCACAATAAAAAAGCTCAGATAGTTTAATGAGTCATTTTGCTTTAGTCCATTAAACTATCTTTGTAATTAATTTTAGTCCGACGTCCTACTCCTCCCGTGTCAGCAAGGAAGATAAAAAAAGAGACAGTCACTGTGCAAGAGTGTTTCACCATAATTAATTGGTAAACATATATACAAGTCAGTAAGATTCTTTAAAGAAGGCAACAAAAATGAGACAAGCAATAGAGAGAAGAATAATAACAGCATCAATAGTAAGGGCAGAAAGAGCTTGATCACTAAGGTCCATGTTTCTACCACCAAGCCTATCAACCATATCAGGAACTGATTCATAATTGTCAATGTCTTGTTGATATGGATCTTCAAGTTTCTACCACCAAGCCTATCAACCATACCGTGTGGCTTTGCAATCGTTAATTAGAAATAAATAAATGAGAGTTTAATAGGTTTTAATTATTAAATAGGAAAACTAAAAGTAGTTGGCAAGCTTTAGAGTTTTAATAGGTGTCAATCACTATTAACCTAATTTAAAAAAAACCCCTAAAAATTCAATTATATGCGCCTCAATATCGCCTTGTGTCTTGCACCTTACACACCTAGGCCCACGCCTTTGTAACATACACCGCCTGAGAAGCTTGGAAGCCCCAGGTATGTCGCCTCAAGCACCTAGCACCTAAGGCGCACCTAAAGCGCGCTTTTGACTACAATTATGCGTACCTCAACTCTGAGCCGACAACCTAATTCATATTGTGCATCTGGATCACCCATTTCTGCAGCTTCCACTAGCAAAGCAGCTCCTCTATGTCATGACATATAAAGAGAAAGGCAGGTGAATATTGCACACAATATAACAGACATTAGAAACATAAGCACCAAGTAAAAATTGAAACATATGGAAAAAGATCAATGAGATCGACCCTTGAAATGTTATACAACTGAAAATCACCCCAAAAAAGCATTTCTGGACATTGTTATTTTCAAGTTATCGAAAATAGACTCCAGCAATGAGTGACTAGGCAATTATGGAAGATATTAACTTCTTTGTAATGAGAAATGCACTCAAATCCTAAGACCTAGATTCCATATCTCAACTCAACACCTTTAAAATTTCACGAAATCATTTAAATACAAATAGGGTATCAAATTCAGAATAAATTAAATGGTCGTGTACATATGAGACCAGATACCCTAGCACAGTAACTATTTCAACAGAACACACTCTTAGTATAGATACATGGAAAAGGGAGAAAAACAAACGTTTAAACGTACATGGCTTTGGATGCCCCAGGAACATGATATTTCAAGTGCAATTTTGACAGCCAATACCTAGCGTGGGTGTTTGAGCTATCAGCCTCCAAAGCCAATTCAAAATTCTCTTTTGCTGTCTGATAACAAGCATACAAGAAGAAAATTACTAATGGATTTTTGAAAAGAAAAGACAGTCACATCAAGTAACCCAAGAGCACCTCTCTACTTCAGTTCATAATATATCTCAATTTGAATGAAGACTCAAGTTTGATATAAACCAGTCCTTGTTCTGACAATATAATATTAATGGGTTAATTGCAGAAGTGTAACTAAAGTCAAAAATAGTTTCGTATAATACCATTACATATAACATTACCTTGTTCTAAATGTCTCGATTGAGTACAACCAAAGTCCAAAATTTATACTCCAATTTGGCTAGCATCGCTACCCATGACACTACTTCAAATACAGATAATGCTAACTATTTTTCAAGCTCACCAAAAATCCGCAAGTTACTCTGATGTGTTCATTATCCAATCTAAATCAATCCATTACGGTCAAAATACACGCAGATTAAACACTTTCCGAAAGTAATTCTAACGCAGAATTCACTTTAACATCTGAACAAAATAATATTAAATGGCTAATTGTTGAGGTCACGTCTCTCGGCCGAGTACAACCAAATTCCAAAGTTTGTACTCCAATGTGGTAGGCATCGCTATCCATGACACTACTTCAAATACAGATAATGCTAACTATTTTTCAAGCTCACCAATTACATGAAAATCCACAAGTTACTCTTATGTGTTCATCCACCAAATTAGATCAATCAGTCAATTAAGGTCAAACTACACACATATTACGAATTTTCTGCAAGTAATTTTATAGCAGAATTCACTTCAACATCTGAACAAAATCCAATTATGAGCTATCGCATCATACTTGGAATCAATTTAGAATTAATTGAAACAAATAATCACATCAGAAACCTCATAATTTCAAATAAGCTTCAGTAAGTACCCTGAGAAGAGGGATGAGGCGTTTATCATGGAGTTCACAGTAATCAATGACTCTGTCTACTTCTTTCAAAGCACTCCATCCCTTGGCTATAAACTCCATTGCTTTCTTGTTTCTGCTATGCAACTCTCTCTGCGAAAATAAGAGCACGGAAACAGTAAGCTAGGAACAAAGAGGGGAGAAATTTGGTAAAGATGAATAACTCACAATAGGATTATAGGAGTGAAAACTGTTGAATAGAGTTGAATTCTTTTTCATGTATTGCCTGAACATCTTCGGTCAGTATGTGCGACCCAACTATGGAGAAGTAGTGAGTCAGCAGTAGCAAAACTCTCTCGCCGGGAACAACCTCCGGCGACTAGCACTAGAGGCCCCGGCAACTTTGTTGACGAACGGTGGCCAAGGATGGGCGTTGGCGACCGGTGAAGATGGAATTATTTTTTTAGGGCTGTCGAATTTATGCTAAAAAGAATGAATAGGGATATTTTATGCTTAAAATAAAATGAGGATTTAAATTTTACAATATCAACAATGCATTGACATTTAATGCTTAGAGATTTAGCCTCTCTTCTTTTTTACTTTTAAAAGTTAAATTAAATTAAAATTAATTAAATTAAATTTATTTTAGTATAAATTTATAATAATGTATAGTTAAATTGAATTGAATTAAATTGCATTAAACTACACTAAACTGTATTGAACTGAATTAAACTACATTAAATTGCAGTTCAACAGAACAAGGCCTTAATTTTAATTGTTTGTAAGGTCCATAATGAAATTAAATATCAATCATTATAATTCAATAAATGGTTGACATTAATTAAAATGTACAACTTTATCGATATTTAACTTTAGAGAACTTAAATACATTGGTAACAAATAACATATTATGTTAGCCCCCAGAACCAATATTGAATCTACCTAAGCTAGGCTTAGCTCGAAGATGAAATACTGGAACCTAGCTCATTTATGTTGCTCGTTGATTTTGAAAATTCTTGTCACGACCTTAGTTTGTAACAATCTCGGCTCGAATTGCACAAATTTACAAGTTTAAAAGAGCTTTATTTATGGATGAACAATAAGGGCTAGATTGAAACCAAACATAAATATGAATATTTAAATCAAATATGTTTATATATAAGAATTTGAATAAAAATATATAACAACTAAAAAAGTTATATAACCATGCTTACAAGTTTTCGGGCCAATGTTTAAAGAGGTAATTTTAACTGAATAATACTTTAAACCGATCTTAAACTCTAATAGAGCTCTATCAAACGAAGTCAAACGAAGTTTTGATCGAGTAATTCTCGAAATTTGCGAGCCAGAGAACTCGTTAGCAAACCTAATACAATAGTATTATAATTTTTCACATCAATAATTTGGGTGTTGGGTTGCACACTTCCTTTTTCGTTCGTTTGGAAGCAAGTTGTGTAAGAATTATAGAGGAAAAGATATGAAATGATGAGAAAGTGATGGATGAAAAAATAAAGGATTGAATTATATTCTATTAGGAAAGAATGGAAAAGCTTATAAACTAAATGAATACAAAGTACTCCCTCCATCTAGTTTTTATTGTCTTTTTAGCTCATTTTTTAGTTCTCTTTTAATTGTCAATTTATATTTTCAATGCATTTTTAATACTTTTTCTCTAATTTGCCCTTATATTAATGATGAGAGAGATGATGTATGAATGAAAATTATAAGTTGATAATTAAGAAGAAAGAGGATATTTATATGAAAATGTAAGGGATAAATTAATCATTTTAATAATATAATAAATATTTTATTAGTATTGATAATTCGATTAAATAAATAATAAAAAATAGATGAAGGGAGTATTTATTTAAAATAAATAAATTTATAATATTCATCACTGTTTTTCATTCATCCCTCAAAATTCCACCAATTTTAGATTACCAAATTGGAGGAAATGAAGGGACGGTACTGTCACAATCCTTATAATAAATTTTATACTTGATCTTAGGCACATAAAATTAAAGCCTCGTTCTTTTTAACTTATCTAAAAAGTACTGACTTGAATTGATAAGTATTAATAAACATTTATTCTCGTGTAATTTTATATATATATATATATATATATATATATATATAATACTAATAAATATTGAATTAAATAAATTATAAGTTGAAAAAAACAGAGTCTAACTTCCATCTCTTCCCATTCCTAAAAAGCTTCCTTCCAAGCAAAGCCTAGGCCTAAGGGGGAGAGTGGAACGCTAATGGATTATTTATTACCATTAATTATGCAGTTAATGGGTGGAAAATGTAAAATTACCGAACCAAAAAAAAATATTTTACACGTGGAAATCTTGTAAAAATTCATTAAACTCATTTTATTGATTGCAAATATTTTTCCATTCCAGTTCATTTGTTAGTAAACCATTTGTAGTTAGACATTTAGAAAAATTATATTATATTCATTTATTTTCTTCAATTTTAGGATAAATTTAAAAAATATACCATGTGTTTTTAGAAATTTTTAAAATGAAGGTCGTAAAATTTTTATTTTCAAAAAGAGGACCATGGTTTCAAAAGTTAACAAATTAAGGAAAAAAATTTATAACATGTCTCTTTTCTAATGTTACAGATGGTTTCAACATTTCTATAATTTAACCATATTATTTATGAATTATATATATCAAGATTTGAATAAATTTTGAAGATTTTTTATTTTGTTATGAATTTTTAAAATTATTATCGTCTTTTAATTAAAAGAAATACTTAAACTTCTCAAAAAAATTTAACATTTATCACTAAGTTGTATTGTATTTTTACTAACCAACATGCAAAATTTTAGTTCAAAATTGACATGATTACCTTTGTTGAACCAAGCACGAGTTTGGACTGACTCAATGGATGACTCAGTAGTGCTTAAGTTTTGATCATAATAATTATGTTCAGTTTGAGATAATTAAATCAATAATGATGTTAAAATAAATAGTCTATGGTTTAAAGGAGTTAGTTAATTCAAGGGTAGAATTTCGAGTCTCCGCTGACCTAGCTATTGAGTTTAACTTCAAGTGGTTTCTGGGCTGAGTACTTACTTAGTCTCTGACTTAGTATTACTCACTCAGCACTTGATATTTAGATTTTGTTTCAGCTGTGTGCATTTCGTTTTATCGTATCAGCTGAGTTACTTTAAGTCTGCCAACACTGTTGACCTTACCTTTTAAGGTAAAAAAATATCTTTGCTTTTAGTGTTGCTTTTTGCAGGAACATTAATGAGACAAAGACAAAAAGAATTAATGCTTTGACAAGACACAAAATTATGAAGAAAATGACAAAGTCTTCCAATACAAAGCTGCAACAAGTCAATTGCCACTTCGGGAAATTCTGCAGATCTACCAACCTTGTATCACGAACTCTACAACATGTCAGAAAATCAGAGGGAATGGGATGAAGACACGTGGCAAGTCAGCGCGAGTTCTCTCTAACAAAAGACTAGCATCAAACGACAAAGGATTCAAATTGGAGCTCGAATTTCAATCTAACGGATTGAAATGTATTTCACAACGGTATAATTCTATCTATTAACGGATCGATTTGAAGAAGCAACGGGGTGAATTATTGAGCTGTCAATTTCAGAAGATGGCAAGACAAGCTTAACAACTACTTTCTCAAATCCAACTATAAAAGGAGCAAGAAGGCAAGCATTAGAACTTGGTGATTACACCTGAATTTCCTAGAAGCAAATACCCTGCCATCTTACAAGCTTTAAAGGAATTCTAGCAAGAAAAGCATAACTCAACGAGAATCTACTTAGAACAAGAGAGAATAGATTAGGACAATCAACTGTAATATTAGATCATTTGTAACTGGATCAATGTTTTTATAAGTTGAATCCAACTCTTGTTTAAACTCCTATTGAGTTGCTGATAGAAGAGGGTATTCTAGCCAGCGGGTGAGCGATTGCAGTTTGGAGGGTACTTACTGTAATTGGGGAATTTGTGAAAGGCTTCTCCACCTAGGGTAAAGGAGTTGAGATTAATGAATTAAAGCCGAGACACTCTCTCGGGACTGGATGTAAGCACAGGTTACTAAACCAGTATAAAATCTCTGTGTCTTTTACTTAATCGCATTTTCCAGATATTTCACTCAGCTAGCTGACCTCACTCAGCGGAGCCATTATTATCGCAAAAAAGTTTTATAAGGTTTTTGAGTGAGTCATTCCCCCCCCCCCTTGGACTCATTGAGTGTATGTATAGGGACCAACAAGTGGTGTCAGAGCAGTTCTTATTTCACAGATTTCATAATCTTTGAGATAAAGACCATGGCGTACAAAGGAGAATCCAGTGGAAGGGCTCAAGCTTATATTCTGCCTGAAGGCATGTCAGTTACCAAGCCTCCAATGTTCAATGGAGAGCATTATACTTACTGGAAGAATAGAATGACTAATTTCATTCAGTCTCAGAGTATGCATGCTTCGATGGCCATTGTAGAAGGGCTATATGTTCCATCACATGTGAAGAATAAAGTTACTATTAATAAGTACTCCACTGAATAGGATAGTTATGATTTGGCCAGACTTAAAGAGAATGTAGCAGCTATTATCTTCATTATGCTCTTGATGCTACTGAGTTTAATCGAGTTTCTAAATGTAAGACAGTCAAAGAGATTTGGAAGAAGTTGAAATAACTTATGAAGGTACTGACAAAGTGAAAGAGTCCAAGATCAATATCCTTATGAGGGATTATGAATGGTTTCATATGAAGCACAAGGAGGATATTTCTAACATGAACACCAGGTTCATAAATATAGTCAATGAGCTGAAAAGACTTGGCAAGACCTTCACAGAAGAAGAGACTGTCAAGAAGATTCTTAGAAGTCTAACTCAAGATTGGGAATCCAAGAAGAGTACTATTGAAGAGGCATGATTTGAAGACCTATAAGTTTGATGAGCTGATTGAAACTCTACTGACTCATAAGATGTCCTTGAAACAATATAAAGATGAGTCCAAGAAGCACAGGTCCAAAGAGAAAGAGAGCTCAAGCAGAGCTGTTGTTCTAAAAGGTGATGATGATGAAAATTAAGATTCCTCTGAGGAAGGATATCCAGAGGACAGAAAAGAAGAGATAGCTCTAATAACCAAGAATTTTAGAAGATATCTGGGTAAAGATAAGAACTTTCAAAAGTTCAGAAAGACAGGTAAGTATAATAAGGGAGCAGTTGATAAACCATAAAAAGAATTCAATAAAGAGCATAACAAAGACATCAAATGCTTTAAATGTGGTGAGAAGGGGCATATTCAGTCGAGCTATCCTAAGGCTAAGAAGGACAAGTTGAAGAAGAAGAAGAGTAAGAAAGCCTTTGCTGCTACCTGGAGTGACTCTGAACAAGAGTCATCATCCTCAAATGAAGAGGCACATGATTCTGCCAATGTGTGTCTCATGTCTAAGGATAATCTAGTTCACTTAGAGTCTGCTGACCAACTAATAACTTTTGCTGCCAGATAATCAGCTAACCAAAGCAAAGACAAAGGAAATAACTCTGAGGTAAATGCTGAACCCCCTTTATCTTTAGATGAGCTTACCGCAGTACTTAATGATGTCATTAATGTGACTAAGAAGTCAACCAAATACATCAAAGTACTTCAGAGGAGGTGTGATGATATAGAAGATGTTAATTCTTCTACATCACTTGATATCCTATACCTGATGGAAAAAGCTAAGTATCAAAATGGATATAACAGCAAACTCACTAAGAGATTGGATGAGCTAGCTGCTGAATTAACAGCTTTGAAAAAGGTACGGGTCCCTCCTCAACCTAGCAGGAATACTCAGCGTAACCACACTCACCACTCTGAGAGGTTTCTCAAAAGAGTAAAGTGAGCAGGCCTAATCCTAAGGTCGCTTATAGTTTTTGTGGTAAGCCAGGACACGGTTACTATAATGAGTAAGAATGGTCAAGGATGACCACTATTAACAAGGGAGGTCCTAGCCAGAAAAAGGCATGGGTACCTAAGAAAACTTAACTGTTTTATAGGAGAGCCTGAGATCCACTGACGACAACAGAATATGGTATTTGAATAGTGGATGCTCGAGGCATATGACAGGTGATGAAAAGCAATTCATCACATTAGAGCGAAGAAGAAATGAAAGTGTCAGTTTTGAAGACAACAAGAAAGGAAAGATTGTTGGAATTAGCACTGTGGGAGTGAAGCCTTCAATTGATAATGTGTCTCTGGTTGAAGGCCTAAAGTTCAAATTGCTAAGCGTTGCTTAACTATGTGACAAAGGCAGAAAAGTGATATTTGACTCAGCGGGCTGCTCAGTCATTGATGGTAACTCTGACCAAACTATTCTTTATGCATCTAGAATTAATAATGTTTATATGTTTGATTTATCCCCCGGCTCCAATGATATATGCTTAGTTTCTAAGGAGGAGAACTCATGGATATGGCATAGAAGGTTAGGACATATCAATATGACCAATCTGTCCAAATTAGCCAGAAATGAACTTATTGAGGGTTTACCCAATCTAACCTTTGATAAAGATAGACTATGCTTAGCATGCCAACTTGGGAAACAATTTAGGAAGACTTTTAAATCCATAGTTTATATATCTTCTTCTCGTCCCCTTAATCTTCTACAAATGGATTTGTTTGGGCCTATTGTGCCAACAAGTCTAGGTGGAATGAAATACACCCTTGTGGTTGTAGATGATCTGACCAGGTTTACTTGGATTGTCTTACTAGCTAGCAAAGATAAGACATTTGAATCATTCTCTAGGTTGGCTACCCGGATCATGAATGAAAAAGACCTTAAAATTAATAGAATTGAGAATTTAAAAACAGGCAGCTTGAGGAATTCTGTTCCAAGCATGGTATTGACCATAATTTTTTTGCCCCTCATACACCTCAGCAGAATGGGGTTGTTGAGAGAAAGAATTGTACTATTGCAGAGATGGGTCGTTCTATACTGAGTGATAACAATCTACCAAAGTATTTCTGGGGAGAAGCTGTTAACACAGCTTGTTACATTCTAAACAGGGTTTTAATTTGCCCAGTTTTGAATAAGACTCCTTATGAACTTTGGAAGGGGCGCAAGCCTAAGGTTGGTCATCTCAAGGCCTTTAGTTGTAGATGCTTCATATTACACACTAAAGACTAATTGGCTAAATTTGACCCCAAGGCTAATGAAGGAATCTTTCTGGGTTACTCAACATACAGTAGGGCATATAGAGTTTATGTCAAGAGGACTGGCATCTTAGAGGAGTCCATGCATGTAGATTTTGATAAAACTAACAATGCAGGTAGACAAGCCAGTGATGATGAAAGAGAAAAGGAACAAGTCAGCGGATCAGTCAGTCAGCCCATAGTTATTCCTGATCTAGTACAAGAGAAAGAAGAAAATTAAGTTGACTTGGACCAATCAATCAACTTTGGTGATGATGTGGATACTAGGGGTTTGCATTCGGTCGAAACCGAACAAAATCGAACTGAATTAATCGAACACCAAATAAGGAAAATATTATTAACTGAACCAAATCAAATAAGAATCAAAACCGAATTGACCAAACCGAAATAAATTATTCAGTTCGGTTAAAAACCAAACCAAACCAAAATTTTAAATTAATTAAGTAAAATTCAAATTCTAACACTTAAAATACAAAATGCACATCCAATATAAGTATTACAATAGATTAAACGGCTTATTATGGACACATAAAGGAATAAGAGTGCATTTTGGAAAAGAGGAATAAGGGTGTGATGTTAAAATAATTAATGTATGAACATATTTTAAATTTTTATTATGTGTAATGTATATTTCGGTTAGGTTCGGTTTTTTTGGTTTTTTCTACACAAAAACCAAACCAAACCGAATAATCAAAATATTTAACATTTTACAAATCGAATCGAACCAAAATTTTAAAATAACCGAACCAAATTAATATTTCGGTTTGGTTCGGTTTTATAATTCGGTTACCAAACCATTTGCATGCCCCTAGTGGATGCTCAACCAATGACTGTAGCTCAGTGAGCTAATCTTGATCTACCAAAAGAATTCAGAGCACAGAAAGATCACCCAGTTGACAAGATTCTTGATAGTGTGAAAAATCCAGTACTGACTAGAGGTCAGCTCAACAGAATGATAAGCCATTCAGCATTTGTATCATTGATTGAACCAAAGAAGTTTGAAGATGCTAAGTTTGATGACAACTGGATGATTGCAATGCAAGAAGAGCTAGACTAATTCAGAAGAAATGAAGTTTGGGATTTGGTGGAGAAACCCAAAGGAAAGTCAATTATAGGCACCAAACGGGTTTTCAAAAACAAGCTAGATAAAGCTGGTAATGTTGTTAGAAATAAAGCTAGACTGGTTGCTCAAGGCTACAATCAACTAGAAGGCATTAATTATGGAGAAACATTTGCACCAGTAGCAAGACTTGAAGCCATAAGAATTCTTTGTGCTTTTGCATCCCATATGAACCTCAAGTTATTTCAAATGGATGTTAAGAGTGCATTTCTTAATAGTTATATTCAAGAAGAAGTCTATGTCAAACAGCCCCTAGGCTTTGAAGACCCTAAATATCCAAATCATGTCTTCAAGCTAAAGAAAGCTCTATATGGACTGAAACAGGCTCCAAAAGCTTGGTATGAGAGACTGACTAACTTTTTTATCAGCAAAGGTTATGTCTGAGGGAAAGCAGATACAACTCTGTTTATCAAGAAGAGGCATCAAGATGTGTTGCTAGTCTAAATATATGTGGATGGCATCATTTTTAGAGCAACTGATGAAAAGCTATGCAAAGAGTTCAGTCAGCAGATGAAGAAAGAATTTGAAATGTCAATGATGGGAGAGGCTAACTTCTTTCTTGGTTTGCAAATCAAGCAAGGTGATGATGGGATCTTCATCAGCCAAGCTAAGTATGCCAAGGAAGTACTTAGGAAGTTTCACATGGATAAAGCCAAGCCAATGTCAACACCCATGGCCACTGATACAATTCTAAGTTAAGATGAGGAAGGTAAACTTGTAGAGAGTAAGCTCTACAGAGGTATTATTGGTTCTCTACTTTACTTAACTGCTAGTAGGCCTGACATTCAATATGTTGTATATTATTGTGCAAGATATCAAGCTGACCCCAGAGAATCTAACTTAGCTGCTGTTAAAAGAATTCTTAGGTATTTGCTAGGCTCTATTAATGTAGGTTTGCGGTATCCAAGTAACTCAGACTTCACTCTGAGAGGATACACTGATGCTGACTATGGAAGAGATAAACTTGAAAGGTAAAGCACCACTAGAGGATGTCATTTCCTTGGTGACTGTCTAGTAATATGGTATAGCAAGAAGCAGACTTTTATGGCTCTGAATATAGCTGAGGCTGAGTATATAATTGCAGGAAGTTATGTAGCACAACTGCTATAGATCAATCAGCAACTAGAGGATTAAGGTATAAAGTTAAATTGTCTTAAAGTCATGTGTGACAACAAGAGTGCAATTGACCTATCCAAGAATCCAGTTCAACATGGCAGGATGAATCATGTCAATTTTAAACATCACTTCATAAGGGATCATATGCTAAAAGGAGAAGTCAAGCTTACATACATTCCAACTGAAGAACAATGAGCTGACATATTCATAAAGCCTATTGGAAAGGATCAATTCAACATGCTACGACAGCTGATCAGAATGTCCAATCCAATTTGAAGAAATACATCTCACTCTTACCTATTCTAGAGCTGACCAAGCTAGAGCACACTCTGAGCTTCAGCGAATTAGGTTAAGTATTTCTTTTGCCGCTTGAATTTTGGACACGTCATTCATTGTCACCAGTTATCTTTCAAATTTAAACTTGATAGAAATGGTAGTAAGTTATGAAATGATCCATATTCAGAGCAATTATCCCGTGTTTTTTGCCTTTATTAATCCTACGGTATACGTTATGCAATCTAACCGTTGAATCTTTAGACCATGGATTATGAGTCATACGCATAGCTTTGCAGGTTTATGTGAAGAGTTTTTAGCTATTTAAGGAGAAATTCAGAAAGAGGAAAGGTTACTCTACCAAAATTCCTTTCTATGTAATTTCCTTCCTAAATCTATAAAATCTCTATCTTTCTCAAATCAAATTCACTATGATGAGCACATCAGAGAGGAATTCTGATTTATTTGTGAGAAATAACAAGGATACTCTTTGGGATACTACCAGAGATCATATAGCTCAATTGGCAATTAGTATGGAAAAAATAGAAGAGCTCAGAATTCCCGCTGAAATGAAGTATACTACAACACCTTGGTGTTTTTTAGAGAAAATAGAGGTAGATAGACCAACTACAATAGACATGCTGAGTTTCTGTAGTGATGAGAAGTTTAGAAAGTGGGTGCATCAGCACCACTTGAGAGGATTCTTTAAACTCCCAAATGGATGTTATAAGGAGATATCGGACAGATTCTACAATGGAATCCATTTGGTGGAAGGTTAGAAGGTACTATTTATAACCACTATGATGGGGAGGAAAGTGTATGTGACCCCCAAGCTTATTGCATAACTTCTGGGAATGAAAGAAAGAGGACTAAAGCGGCGAGTGGTCAATGATGAAGATTATATTGATATTCCCATAGACTATGAAGTTCCAGCAGATTACAAAGCAGGAGAGCTCATAGCTGCTATGTTCATAAAAGAAGAGAAACAAGCACATGAGTTAGTGACCAAGGTGGTGCTGCCCAAGACAGGCTCTACAGGGAGTTATTTTAAGTTTGAAAGGGTATTTGTTTATGTGCTGACCCATGGCATAAGCATCAACTGGCCCATGGCCATTCTCCACAGATTCTTGAAGGTCAACAAGCATAAAGTGTATGGACAGCTGGTTATGGAGATTTGTAGAGCCTATGAGATTGATATGGAAGGATGGGCTATCAAAAGCAACATTTAGATGAAAGTGATTGAGTCTAGAATCCTGAGCAATGCTCACTTTCATGGACTCAAAGTTAATGAGAGGTATGCTAACACTAAGTACATCAAGCCGAAGCGAGAAGAAGTGAGAATGAAGGATCCAAAGGCCATAATGGAGATGAAGCCAATCCAGCCGTATGAAGAGGGTATGACTTTGGATGCCTTTATGGCTAAAGAGCTTGAGAGGATTACCAAGCTCAGAGTTAAAAAGGAGAATAAGGAAAGAAAGGGAGTAAGAAGGAGGTCAGGAAAGACTCCAAGAGAGAAAGAAAAGCAAGGGGGCTCAGCGAGCTTAGTTCCAGCTATTGTCCCAAAGAAGACAAGATCCACTAAAGAAGTTAGAGAAGATAAGAGAAGAGAGCTGACTCCTCACGAGATTGAGGAAGAGAAGAGAGCTGAGGAAGAGTTGAAAGAAGAAATGCCCTTAAAGAGGGAAAAGAAGAGGAAAGCAGATATAGCTCAGCTAGATGAGGTGACTATAAAGGGAAAGGAAGCTACATCAGTTCCTGTTCCCCAAGTAGGTCAGCCAAAGAAGAAACTGATGATAAAGAGAGGGACATGAGTTGTCCAAAATATGGAAGAAGCTGAGAAAGTAAGGGCTATTGAGGAAGAGAGAATTAAAAAGAAGCAGGAGGAGATAGAAGCCACTATAAGGAGAAAGGCTGAGGAAGCAGCAGCTAAGGCTAAGGCTAGCACTGAGCAAATCTTGCAAAAAGTTGTAGCTAGCTTGGCTGAGAGAGAAGTGCCAGAAGTTTTTTTATAAGATTATAGGAGCTCTGGATGGAATAGATAATCAAGAAGAGCAGGAGGAGGAAGATGATGTGGTATAAGTAGAAGCGGTTGAATTCAATGTACTAAACTCTAACTAGCATGTCACTCTGACTGCTGAGGAAGTAAAGGAGGCTAGGAAGAAGAGAAAGAGAGGGCTATTGAAGAAAATGAAGATTGTGATAGATGAGGACGAAGGAGATCTCGAAGGCAAGGAGGAGAAAGTGGATGTAATTGAGTATGGAGCTCAGTTGACTAAGGATTCTCTAACTCAGGTCAGCGAGTCCGTTGTTAAAGAAAAGGAGAAGGAATTTGAATTCTTTTCTTTTCCAAACATATCCACCCTAACACCTCTCTCACCTACACCAATCTCTGCCCTACCCCTACCAGAAAGCCAAACACCATCCACATCCAATTCCAGTCAAATTAACCAACTCTTTAACTAAATAACCATCATCCCATATCTTTCCCCCACAGGATCTCCAGTGCGAGAAATTTTATATTTGGAAGGACCTCCACCAGTCAAAGGAACTCCAATAATTGAGGAGATTCCTAAATAATCACAACAACAACTACCACTCCAACAACCTTAACCTCAACCCTAATTCAATTCAAATGCTAAATTATTGGGAGACATAAGGAGGATGGGAAGAGAAAGGTTTCTAGGACTGAGGAAAGATACTACGATCGACGTTGAGATAGCAAAATCATTGATATCTAAGGACATTCTAAGGAAGATTATAAAGGCTATGGAGCCAGTGCAAGGTTTTATGGAGGCTGTTGAGGAGATGAAGGCCCATTTCAAATTAGTACTATCCAATTTTCCCTGGTGAAGGCCATAGTATCCCATACTTTGCCTTTGTTATCTATTGCAGGTAGGCAGACAGCTGGTTTGAAGATGGAAGTAACAGAGCTCAAGAAGCAGATGTATAAGATCTATGAGAGCAACTGCAAAGTGCTTAGTGATGAAAGGGATTTTTGCAACTCAATGATTGATAAGGTTAATCCCTTACTTGAGGCTATGTTGAAGGTGCTAGATGGTTATAGCATTCTGAGCAAGGAGAATGATGAGAACATAACTCGATTGAATGCAGTTGTAGATAGACTGAATGCTTTGATCACAGTGGTAACTAAGCATCATGGGTTACACACTGAGCTAAGGAAAGTGAAGGAGGAGATGCTATAAGGAGTTAAGGACTCAGAGGGAGCTGTGCTAAATGCCTTAAAGAGGCTTAATATTTCAGATGCTCTGAGCAGTGATATTGTCATGGCAGATGCTGATCTAGAGCCAACACTTCACCAAAAACTTGATCATATCAGAGACTAAATCAAGCAAGTTCAAGCACATGTTATCAATGATGGAGAAGCCATAGACAAAATCCATGATGAAGTCATTACTCGCATCAGGAGCACTCCAATGCTGGAGCGAATTCTTAGAGAAAACAATCAAGATAAAGCATTAGCAAGTCTCACCCAGATATCCAAAGAAGGTTTAAATGCTCAATATCAGGTCAATCTATCTTAATCCCGCGCTTTGGTAGGATTATTCGCCTTTCTCAGAGAACAAGAAGCAATATCGTAGGAAGTCAATGAGCTGCTTATCTAGAATTTTTCATCCAATATCTATGGTTAGCTTAAAACCTTTGAAGAGTCTCTGAGATCATTTAATCTTCAAACTCAAGCCATTTTAGATGCAATGGCAATGGGGGAGAAGGATCGCAAGAAGCGTAAAAGGAGGAAAGGGAAAGAGAGCAGAGGATTGCTGAATTTTCTCACAACCTGTCTAAGGATCTGGAGCGCATTCAGAGAGAATACAATGAGACAAGAAAGAGGAAAGGCAAGGAGATAGCTCTACCCAAAGAAAAGAAATCCAGATGAGATTAGTAGGTTTATGAGGAGAGAAGAGCCAACTTGGGAGCCCCGTCTATGCCAAAGGATTAGAATAGACTTTGCGTAATCGTTCGTGCTGAACTGTAAAACTTAGTATAGACTTACTTATTGTTATCTGTACTTAAGTTATTATTTAATGAAAGATTACAATTTCTGTTCTAAGTTAAGATCTTCTAAACTTCATATATCTTCTATATATATATATATATATATATATATATATATATATATATATATATATATATATATATATATATATATATATGCTCTAATCTTGTGCAGAAATATATGAGAAGTACGAGGAATGCTGAACTTAGAGGATTCAAGAATTATGGGGGAGTTAGCATTCACTCTAAGCATATTAAAGATGCTGAACAAAAGACATATCAAGCATGAGTATAAGGTAACTATGATGTAGATATCTTATTGATTTAATTCTCGCTCAAGTTAATTGCAATTGATCAAAATGGGGGAGATTGTTGAACCAAGCATAAGTTTGGACTGACTCAGTGGATGACTCAGTAGTTCTTAAGTTTTGATCATAACAATTAAGTTCAGTTTAAGATAATTAAATCAATGTTGATGTTAAAATAAATAGTCTATGGTTTAAGGGAGTTGGTAAATTCAAGGGTAGAATTTCGAGTCTCCGCTGACCTAGCTATTGAGTTTAACTCTGAGTGATTTTCTGGGCTGAGTACTTACTTAGTCTCTGACTTAGTATTACTCACTCAGCATTTGATATTTAGATTTTATTTCAGCTGTGTGCATTTCATTTTATCGTATCGGCTGAGTTACTTTAAGTCTGTCAATGCTGCTGACCTTACCTTTTAAGGTAAAAAGGTTTCTTTGCTTTTAGTGTTGCTTTTTGCAGGAACATTAATGAGACAAAGACAAAAAGAATTAATGCCTTGAAAAGACACAGAATCATGAAGAAAATGACAAAGTCTTCTAATGCAAAGCTGCAACAACTCAATTGCTACTTTGGTTAATTTTGCAGATCTACCAACCCTGTATCGCGCACTCTACAACATGTTAGAAAACCAGAGGGAATGGGATAAAGACATATGGCAAGTTAGCGCGAGTTCTCTCTAACAGAAGACTGGCATTAAACGACAAAGGATTCAAATTGGAGCTCGAAGTTCAATGTAACGGATTGAAATGTATTTCACAATGGTGCAATTCTATCTCTTAACGGATCGATTTGAAGATGCAACGGGTGAACTACTGAGCTGTCAATTTCAGAAGATGCCAAGACAAGCTCAACGACTACTTTCTCAAATCCAACTATAAAAGGAGCACGAAGGCAAGCGTTAGAACTTGGTGATTACACCTAAATTTCCTAGAAGCAAATACTCTGCCATCTTACAAGCTTTAAAGGAATTCTAGCAAGAAAAGCACAACTCAGCGAGAATCTGCTTAGAACAAGAGAGAATAGATTAGATCAATCAATTGTAATATTAGATCATTTGTAACTGGATCAACGTTTTTATAAGTTGAATCCAGCTTTTGTTTAAACTCCTATTGAGTTGCTGATAGAAGAGGGTATTCTAGTCAGCGGGTGAGCGATTGCAGTTTGGAGGGTACTTACTGTAATTGGGGAATTTGTGAAAGGCTTCTCCGCCTAGGATAAAGGAGTTGAGATCAGTGAATTAAAGCCGAGACACTCTCTCGAGACTGGATGTAAGCACAGATTGCCGAACTGGTATAAAATCTCTGTGTCTTTTACTTAATCTCATTTTCCAGACATTTCACTCAGCCAGCTGACCTCACTCAGTGGAGTTATTATTATCGCGAAAAAGTTTTACAAGGTTTTTGAGTGAGTCATTCACCCCCCTCTGACTCATTGAGTGTATGCATAGGGACCAACAACCTTTTTCCGTTACATGATTTCAAATTGAGAATTTTTTTTGTCATTTTTTTACTAACTTTGGAGACCACAGTCTTCGTTTCAAAATAAATTATTTTAATCCTCTTTTTAAAAATGGCTGAAACCACATGATATATTTTTAAAATTTATCCTAAATTGTATGAAGAGTGCCTTAAGGTAGAGAGAGTGGAACATTAATATATTATTAACATTAACTGTGCATTTAATGTGTGTAAAATATAAAAGTTGATAGCGTATTTATCAACCCAGTTAAAAAACATATTTTACACGTGGAAATCTCATAAAAACTCATTGAACCTATTTTATTTATTGTAAATATTTTTTTTTTGAAAACCATTTATTGTAAATATTTTTTCATTCTCGTTCATTTGTTAGTTAATAATTTGTAGTTAAACATGTACAAAAACTGAAATTATATCATTCATTTACTTTCTCTCAGAGCTAACTTTGAATAAATGATTTCTATTTTCTACTAGTAACCATAATTCAAAAATCATAAGATTGATTACACCAACATTTAGGAAGGTTGCTATGGAAAAAGGTTTCACTTGGAAAGTTCATCGGGCAGCCACTTTTAAACAGAATTCCCTTTTACTTAAATAGATTCATTGTGTCTACTTAAAGGCAAATGATCTATAAACTTACAGTAAGAAAGATATTAATAGCCGGTATTGAAATATCAACAACTGCGTTAGTGAGAACTTACTTGATCTGTATTTTGAACATTGGTAGATTTGGTTGTGTAGTTTGAAGCATTCTTCTTTCAGGATTGATGTCCTTATTTGTCTTCTTCCAGCAGCAGTTTACACGGTTTGGTCTAGTAGGTATAATTTTATTTTTTTTTCTCTTACTTGTTTCTCTATTAATTTCTGTTTCTCACAAATACATGCTAGAGTCCGGGGTAGAATGAACATGTTTTGGAAAAAATGCAAAAAACATGATGGATATAGCAATTTATGATAGATTGAGTGTATAGTTTAGCTTTGTGCCTAGCTGTTGTTTCAAGGTTCTGTTTTGCTGTAAAGTTATTTTTACTGATGAGCTATAGATTCATTCATTCATAAATAAATATTTATGATACTTTCTATCACCGTCTAAATAAATTCAATCATTATAACTTAATCACATTCTACAAATGAAAATGTTGAAAGATGTTTAATTGATCAAAAAAAGAGAGAAAAAATATGAAGGTTCAAAATTAATTATAAATTAAACTTAAAATAAAAAGGGATGGGATTTTCATATTCTGATGGGGAGGGGGCATACCCAATAAGAATATCCAGGGGCGGGCATGTGGAATATTTATTCTCAAAACTTTTTTTATGAAGGGATTCATATATTAGCTCAATCAACAACTGTACAAAGATACCTCATTGAGGGCAACATTCCTGTACAAGAAGCCTATAGTATAGATCTCTATCTTCTATGGTCGTAATCCTTTTTCTATACATGCTAATTTTGCACCTAATTAGCATTTGAATATGACTAAAACTTGATTCAATCAAGCTGCAAACTTTCACAAAAATGCATGAATTCCTATTGACCCAAACTGAGTAAACAATGGCTTGGAGAATAAATAATGAAGGTAGCATCCATGAACTCGGCAGGTTTAGCTTCATGTAACCAAGCTTGCAACTACACAAATTTTGCAGAAAATATAGATCTCCCCACGCAATCACTAATTTTGAACAGAAGTGAATTGGAGAAGGGACAATTGAAAAGCAAGTGCTTGTGACTCTCATCCGTGGTCCAACAAACTGGGAAAATAATCTCAGTAATTGGGAGAATAGACTTCAAAGTATCCCTGGTGAGCAGCTTACATTGTGTAGCAAGCCAGTAAATGAACCGGTGTTTGGGTAGAGTAAAAGCACACCAAACTTGCTTGTGAATAGGAAACTCATTGAAAGTACTAGAAAGTAATTCATAACATTTGGAAGGCAAGAATTTTCTCCCAGCTAAACAATTATGAATGGCATCAAGGGAAATGGTTTCCCTAAGCCTCAACATTTTTCTCCAATACCAACTGCAATAATTCAAAATCACAGCAGACCAGAAATCATACCTTTTTAAGTATATGCAATGCACCCATTTTAGCCACAGAGATTCCTTGTTAAGAGAAATTGCCCATAGAAATTTGCCGAGAGAGGCTTTATTTCATTTATTGCCTTCTTTGAACCCTAATCCACCAAATTGTTTAGGCAAGCAAACACGATCCCAGGAAATTAAATGCAGCCTGCATCTCCCATTTTTTTCTCCCCATAGGAAGAGCCTGCAAAGATTATCAATCTCAGATATGATAGCTTATGGAAGATAAAAAATACTCATCCACAATGAGCGAAGACCAAATATAACAGACGAAATCAGTTGCGCTCTTCCTGCATAGGATAAATGCCTAGTGCTTCAGTAAGAAATCAACTTCTGAACTTCATCCATAACACCCGCACAGTCATGAGAGTTCCATTTTGTTGGTTTCACAGGCATACCCAAATATTTTATGGGGAATTTACCTTCTGGAATGCCCACAATATCAAGAAGAGAAGACTTGATAGCGTGGCTTTTATTGCTGCCTAGTCCAGTAGAGTTTGAAAAAATACGCGTAAACTCAAGAAGGGAAGCCACTGATTTAGAACTAGCTTTGCACATTAGAATTAAGTCATCCGCAAAACACAATTAATTTAACGCTAACTGTTTGCATCTCGAACGAAATTTCAGGTCAGCATTTTTAGAATGCTACCGGAGAATTCTAGTGAGATAATCCATGATAAACACATAGATTAATGGGGACATTGGGTCCCCTTGACATAATCCTTTTCTCCCTACAAAGTCCCCTTGGATACGTCCATTTAGGATCAAGATATAGTGAGCAGAGCATAGACAAGCTTTAATCCATTTAATGAATTTGCCAAGAAAAGACAAACCATCAAGAAGGTCAATCACAAATTCCCAAGCCATTGTGTCATAGGCTTTACTCACGTCGATTTTGAGTAGACATCTCAGCAAAACGTTAGACCTATTATATAGTCTTAAGAGGTCTTGGAGAATTAGTACATTATGAGCCAAACACTGACCTTTAACAAAGGCACCTTGATTATCCCCCACAAGATCCCAAGAACTAAGCGCAAATGCTAACAGATAAGTTTAGAAATGCGCTTATAAATCATACTAGAGCAGGCAATAGGTCTGTAATCACTAGCATTAGATGGCTGGTCTACTTTGGGAATAAGAACTTATTGGATATGATGTATGCCCTTAAGGCAATTAGGGCGATATATCTTAATTATGTAATAAGTACGAATAATTTATTTAATCAATAAAGGCATTTAATCTTTTGCTTATATCAACGTGCTTGTATATATATATATATATATTAAAGCTGGTTAAATATATATTCATTGATGTATGTATGCAAAAAGTCCTTGACATATCATAGCATGAAGTCAGAGAAATTATAATTGGACTATATTTGGTGGAACCTGCTTCATGTGCAATTATGATTATGTCTAAACTATCCCTAGTCATAGTTTCATCAAGAAAGGATATTGATGAAATGAAAAGACTAGCATGTGGTCAACTTTCTTGTAAAGGGTCCAAGCAGTCAATCTCCT
Organism: Euphorbia pulcherrima; assembly: GCA_947683365.1. Classification (NCBI taxonomy): domain Eukaryota; kingdom Viridiplantae; phylum Streptophyta; class Magnoliopsida; order Malpighiales; family Euphorbiaceae; genus Euphorbia; species Euphorbia pulcherrima. The sequence continues at coordinate 52,403,316 of CANTUS010000003.1, forward strand.
ACGGACTGAAGGTGGTGTCTTAAGTTTGACACATGGATATATCTGGGAGATATATTGGAGACCGTAGTAAGAAAAACACTTGGTATATATATATCAATGTGTTAGTGTTTATCTTTATGCAATAAGCTTTGTGAATGTCCTCGTACTTGAGATGCTAGTTACCTTATGTGGTACTATTGTTATACTTTGGGTCATTACTATACACTCATTAATTTAGGGTGTTACGGGTGATTACGGGTATGGTGATAACAGCACGTTGGTAAGCTGAGTAGTCAGAAAGGATCCATTGCTCCGGATATATTAAGGAGTTATACATGGCCACTTGTTGAAGTGATGATTGCCATAAACCTCTAATCAGAGTATATGTTTGATAGAAATGGTTTTTAGTTAAACACACTATAGTAAAAGGCAATATACTTCGGTAACAAGTAAACTACTGGGATAGCTTGGAGCAACCTTGCTATTAGTGGGTTAACACTTTAATCGAACCCTATAAACCAGATGGTACTAATATTAAAGAATGGAAGGAATTTATCGCACTGGATAACTATTGCATTAACCTGGATTAAGTCATAAGCATAAATGACATTTTGAGTAATGGGGGATGGTAGACCCTTGCTAGAGGCGTACTACAATCGTTTAAGGTAATCGAGTTCTATTCACGGTCTAGAGCATCGAGCCAATGGTTCCATTAGAACAAGGGCTGGTAAAGCCTTAACAGCTCAATACTTCGGGATCCGATAAGGTCACACACATTAGACCTTCATCGGACTAAGTAAAGAACTAATAGATTTATTCCATTACAAATTATATAACTTAAATAATAATTGGATTATTATTTGGTTGGTTAAAATTGATTAGATCAATTTTGGATAAACCAAAGTATTTATTTTGATCGGTAACTAATTAATTAGAGTCATAAATAAATTATAATTGATTAGATCAATTTTGGTTGAACCAAGAAATTTATTTTGACTGGTGACTAATTTATTAGGGTCACAAAATATATATTTGAAAATGGATTAAAAGGGGAATTTTGCATTGGCGAGTTTAATTGGACTGAGAGTACAAAAGTATTTTGTATAGGCTCGAGTGTGGGGGAGTACACCGAAAGGTGTGCGAGCAATACTGGGCATTGCTCGCGACAGCCCATGAAAATGGGCTACACATGCGCAGCCCATATTGGGTGCACCGCGGGCTGGGCTCGCGGCATGGGCCGCAAAGCCCAGCCCGTAAGCAAGGCTTGCAGCACACAGCGTGCTATACACGCTGTGTGCACGGGTCATCACGCGGATACTTGGATCCGCCCGCGTGTATGACCCGTATGGGGATGAGAGTATTTACTCCCATCCCACATCGCTCAAAGGGGGAGCATTTTTGCTCCCCCAAGCCTATATATAGGTTGTCCCCTTGTCTTTTCAAAATACACTGGTTGCACCAATCTCAAAGCATAAATCTTAAGCGAGATAATAATTCTCTCGGGTAATTGAGCAAGTTCTTTTTTAGGAGCCTGAATTTATTCGGGCACCTCTAGTTTATATATTTTGGGTGAGGCTTCTGGAGTGGTCTAGTAACTACTCGAGGCTTCTTAGTTCTTCCTCCCGGGGAGGTTTTGGTTGGTGGGGTTCGTGTGAATACTGATAGAGGCTATCCTTTGATTGGAGGCTTGTGCAAGAAGGTTCTGCAAAAGCACGCTTCAACTGGTAAGTTCTTTTTCTTTCTCTTTTAATTATTAAGTCTTTTTCTTTAAGTATTTTTAGACTTAATAATTATGCTTAGGTTATTTTGCATGCTTAGTTTATTTTATGCTTAGGTTATAGCTTAGAGTTATAACATGCTTAGTATAAAATAAATGTGCTAGGATATAATTTGGAATTATGGTATGCCTAGTCCTTTAGCATGCTAACCTAGGTAGAGAATTATTTAGTTAAGGCTTTATTTAATTTATATGCAACTAATAGGAGTTCTTGGGGACATGGACAAAATTTTGAATTTCCGTCATGCCTCTTATGCATGTTCAATCTGACTGTCAGTTCCCAACAGTGGTATCAGAGCCTGCCTATTTAGTGAATAATTAAGTTAGAAGCGAACTAAATATTATTTTCTAAATGAAATGATTTATTTATTTAATTGTTTGGAACAATATATATAAACGTGTGCCTTTCATTTCAAGGTTAGAAAATGGTTATAAATAATTTTGAATAAGCCTGCTCAACTTACTCAAATTATACAAGTGTCAATAATTTATTTAAATTACATAGGTTATAGATGCTTCCAATTTACATGAATTGGAAGAACGAAATTTATTAGTTCAAGAGAATCCATTAGTCTTCAAGTTTGTGCCTGTATTTGTTCTGGCTAAGGTTTGGACTTGGTGTCTACTCCTCATAGGGCACCTCTCCTACCTGGGAATCTATATCAGTGAAATTTGAATTGACCAACGGGGATTAATATGAACTTATTTATTTCTTGTATATAAGATGGTGCTTATATATGTTTCTATAACATAGTAAAAAAAATTAAATTTATTGAATAAAAGCTTAAAGGAAATGTAATATTAATATAACAAATAAAAATGTTAATTATTTTGCATATAATCTAGGTTGATGGAATAATTATAATAAAGAGTTGAACTCACCTAAGGTTAGACCTTATAAATTAATTCAAAAATTCCATGAATTAATACAATTTATTATAATTTTGTCCATCTGATAAAATCCTAGATTGGGTGAGACGTTTAACACCAATAAAATCCCAAAGTAAATATATTAAGACAAGTTGTAGTCTTCCTTACTCAAATTTATAATACGGTCTCTTTTGACTATCAAAGTGCTACACAAAGCGTTCCTTCTAGTCCACATTGATTGGTTATAAAGTTTGGGATAAGGTCTACCTTAACAGAGCTGGGGTAGTTCACATAAAATTAGGGGCTAGGCCCAGATCTGAGACATATTCAAGGAGATGCTAATATAAGAGCACACGTCCCTTGGGATTAGGGAACTTGAATGAATTAGCAATTGCATGCGATGTAAATGGAATGGGATTCCAACTATAACTTACTATTGTGACTTGGCTCATAAAATTGAGGGTTATGATAGACTAGTTATAGATGCTACCTAATAGGAAATTTAGCTGGGCTAAAATTCCCGATTTCAATAGAATGAGCTATTGTAAATTTTGAAGAAAATAGTAGGAAAATATATTTAATTAAAAGTCCTTATATTAAATGCATGTACTTAAACTAATATCCAAACTCTTTTCTTTTCTTATATCTTAGGTTGGATATGAACTCCATTTTAAAAATCCGTTTTAAATACATCCAAACTTTAACAGCAATTAACTACCATGAATGGATCAAAGACGTAAGGGATATCCTTAAGGATTATGAATTAGCATACGTTCTTAAGAATCCATTCATAGGAATTCCTAGCACTGATGCATCAGCTATTATTAGGGATGCATGGTTGAAATATATTAAGGATTCAGTTTATGTCTTACACTTGCTGTTAGATACCATGAATCCTGAGATACGTTCATAGTGCGATCACATGAGTCTGCAAACCATGTTGACCCATCTAAAGAGTTTGCCAGAAAAGGTAAGGTATAAAAGGTTCAAATTAACCAATGAACTTTCAAACTCTAAGATGAAGGAAGGGACAAGTGTTGTAGCACACATCAACAAGATTAGAGATTTCTTAGAGAAATTGGAATCGTTGGGATCTTCAGTCAGTCAATCCTTAGGATTGGATCCTGTTGGATTCTTTACCCATCAGCTACGCTGATTTGTAAAGGAACAATGCTTCAAAGTTCACGACTGTACTATCCCGAAAATTGTTGATGCGTTAAGAAAATTCGACGCCAAAAGCAAAGAAGTTTCAAGAAAGTCTACAAACAAACATTCTCCAGAAAATGGCCCGGAGGATTCTGTCACCAAAGGAGTAGTTAAAGGGTTGAAAAGGAAGAAGAGGACATGTAAGTATGTCTATGACCAATGTAACATATCATTGGAACATGAATTGCAAAGCTCCTACTTCTGAGCATTTGAAGAAGAAGCCTACAGAGGCATCTACTTCAGGTATGTTTGTAATTGAAAACTTTGCTACTTTCCAGCGAGAATCCACTTGGGTATTAGATACTGGTTATGGTTCTCATATCTATACTTCTGTGCAGGGACTAAGGAACTGTAGAAAACTTGTAAAAAGGGAGATGGACCTACGCGTGGGAAATGGAGCCAGAGTTGCTGCATTAGCCGTAGGGAGCTTTAGTCTTGTTTTGCCAAGTGGACTTGTTTTAGTTTTCAATAATTGTTACTACATTCCAAGTGTTACTACGAATATTGTATCTGTTGCATGTTTAGCACCAGAAGGATTTGAAATTTTATTTTTGAATAATAATTGTCAGATTCGTTTGAATAATATTCTTTATGGTTATAGAATGTTGAAAAGTGGCATTTATGTTCTTGATACTAAAACAGAAGTTTTCAATATAAACAATACGGAGAAAGTTATATTAGATAATAAGAATTCCTTTGACTTATGGCATTGCCATTTAGGCAACATAAACAAAGATCGCTTAACCAAGTTGCATAAGCGTGGAGACTTGGGCCCAATAAACTTGGAGTATTATGGTGATTGCGAACCTTGTTTAAAAGGAAAAATGATAAAGTTACCCTTTCAAGGAAACGTGAGCGGGCCACAAGTACATTGGAACTTATACATACTGATGTGTGTGGTCCAATGAGTGTTCAGGCACTAGGAGTATAATCCTACTTCATAACCTTTATTGATGATTACTCACGATACGGTTATTTGTACTTGATGAAGCACAAGTCTGAAAGTTTTGAAAAGTTCAAACTATTCATAGTTGAAGTAGAGAAATAGCTTGAGAAAAGTATTAAAACACTTTGATCGGATTAAGGTGGAGAATACTTAAGTCAGGAGTTTCAGGATTATCTAAAGGAAATGGAATAGTTCCCCAGTGGACCCCTCCTTATACACCCCAACACAATTGAGTGTTAGAAAGGAAGAATCAGACTTTATTAGATATGGTCAGGTCCATGATGAGCCATGCAGTTCTTAATAAATCCTTTTGGGGATATGCACTGGAGAGCGTGGTTTATATCTTAAATAGAGTGCCCTCTAAATCAATTGATTTTACACCATATGAAAGATGGTGTAACAAAAAGCCATCTCTAAGTCACTTAAAAGTATGGGGCTGTCCTGCTATGGTAAAGAGGATAGCGTCAGATAAGCTAAATGCTAAGGCTGATAAATGTCTATTCATTAGATATCCAAAGGAAACAATTGGATATCTGTTTTACCAACCCAAAGCATAAAAGGTATTTGGTCTCGGAATGCTCACTTTTTTGGAAAATGAACACTTACTTGCAGAAGTTAGTGGGAGCAATATTGAACTAGAAGTTTAAGAGGAAGAAATAGACAATCAACTGATTGACCCCGTTCTAGATACACAAGAGAGTGTGATCCAAGAACAACCTGTCAAAACACAATCATTGTGAAGATCAGGTTGTATTCATAAGGGTCCCTATAGATACGGGTTTATCATCACTGATGATAAGGAACTATATCTTATGGACGATGATGAACCAAAGACATATGATGAGGCAATGAAAAGCTCAGATTCTGATAAATGGCAAAAGGCCATGAAATCAGAAATGGATTCGATGTACGAGAACCAAGTTTGGAATTTGGTTGATGCACCGTAAAAGGTTAAACCAATTAGGTGCAAATGGGTCTTCAAGAAGAAGACAGGCATGGACGGTAATGTAATTACCTATAAAGTAAGGTTGGTTACGAAAGGTTAAAGTCAACGGGAAGGTATTGACTATGATGAAACCTTCTCACCGGTAGTCATGCTCATATCCATAAGGATACTCCTCGCCATTGCTGCTCATTACGATTATGAGATCTGGGAGATGGATGTAAAAACAACATTCCTGAATGGAGATTTAGACCGGGATGTGTATATGACACAACCTAAGGGTTTTACATCTTAGAATGGCTCAAAGGTATACAAGCTACAAAGATCCATTTATGGACTTAAGCAGGCATCCAGGAGTTAGAATATAAGGTTAGATCAGACAATCCGAGAACTAGATTTTTGCCCAAATGCAAATGAGCCTTGTTTTTATAAGAAGATTAGTGGGAGTGCAGTCATTTTTCTAGTATTGTATGTTGATGACATTCTGCTAATAGGAAACGATATTTATCTTCTTCAAAATGTTAAAGTATGGTTGTCAAGAAAGTTCTCCACGAAAGACCTTGGTGATACAGCATTTATACTAGGTATAAAGATCTATAGGGATAGATCCAAGAGGCTATTAGGTCTTTCTCAAAGTACATATATAGATAAGGTGTTGAATAGGTTCAACCTTGAGCATTCTAAGAAAGGTTATCTCCCGATGATAAAGGGGATTAACCTATCTAAGGCTGAGTGTCCGAAGACAGCTCAGGAGAGAATGCGCATGAAGGATATACCCTATACATCCATAATAGGATCCATCATGTATACTATGATATGTACTAGGCCGGATGTCTCTCAAGCTTTGAGCTCTACGAGCAAATATCAGTCAAATCCAGGTGAAAAGCACTAGATGGCCATCAAGGCAATCCTTAAGTACTTGAGATGGACTAAGGATGAGTTCTTGATTTATGGAGAAGGTGACCTCACAATCAAAGGTTACACCGACGCGAGTTTTAAATCTGACAAGGATGACTTTAAGTCTCAGTCAGGTTTTGTGTATATGTTAAATGGAGGGGCAGTATGCTGGAAGAGTTCTAAGAAAAAAACTACTGCTGATTCAACCACGGAATCTGAATACATTACTGCAAGCGAAGCAGCAAAAGAAGCTGTCTGGTTAAAGGGATTTATTGGTGATCTCGGTGTGGTGCCTGAGGCTATTGATACAATTACTTTATATTATGATAATAATGGTGCCATAGCTCAGGCAAAGGAACCACGGTCTCATCAGAAAAATAGACATGTATCCAGAAAGTATCATATAATCAGGGAGATTATTGATGCTAAGATAATAAGATTAGAATACGTACCCACTGATCAGAACCTCATGGATGGTCTGACAAAGCCATTGACTCAAGTCAAACATGACCAGCATGTTAAAGCATATGGATTAAGACATATGGCTAATTGGCCTTAGTGCAAGTGGGAGTTTGTTGGATATGATGTATGCCCTTAACGCAATTAGGGCGATATATCTTAATTATGTAATAAGTATGAATAATTTATTTAATCAATAAAGGCATTTAATCTTTTGCTTATATCAATGTGCTTGTATATATATATATATATTAAAGCTGGTTAAATACATATTCATTGATGTATGTATGCAAAAAGTCCTTGACATATCATAGCATGAAGTCAGAGAAATTATAGTTGGACTATATTTGGTGGAACTTGCTTCATGTGCAATTATGATTATGTCTAAACTATCCCTAGTCATAGTTTCATCAAGAAAGGATATTGATGAAACGGAAAGACTAGCATGTGGTCAACTTTCTTGGAAATGGTCCAAGCAGTCAATCTCCTAAGGACTGAAGGTGGTGCCTTAAGTTTGACATATGGATATATCTGGGAGATATATTGGAGACCGCAGTAAGATAAACACTTGGTATATATATCAATGTGTTAGTGTTTATCTTTATGCAATAAGCTTTGATAATGTCCTCGTACTTGAGATGCTAGTTACCTTATGTGGTACTATTGCTATACTTTGGGTCATTACTATACACTCATTAATTTAGGGTGTTACTAGTGATTACGGGTATGGTGATGACAACAAGTTGGTAAGCTGAGTAGTCGGAAAGAATTCATCGCTCCGGATATATTAAGGAGTTGTACCTGGCCACTTGTTGAAGTGATGATTGCCGTAAACCTCTGATCAGAGTATGTGTTTGATAGAAATGGTTTCTAGTCAAACACACTATAGTAAAAGGCAATATACTTCGGTAACAAGTAAACTACTGGGATAGCTTGAAGCAACCTTGCTATTAGTGGGTTAACACTTTAACCGAACTCTATAAACTAGATGGTACTAATATTAAAGAATGGAAGGAATTTATCGCATTGGATAACTATTGCATTAACCGGGATTAAGTCATAAGCATAAATGACGTTTTGAGTAATTGGGGATGGTAGACCCTTGCTAGAGGCGTACTACAGTTGTTTAAGGTAATCGAGTACTATTCACGATCTAGAGCATCGAGCCAGTGGTTTCATTAGAACAAGGGTTGGTAAAGCCTTAACAGCTCAATACTTCGGGGATCCTATAAGGTCACATATATTGGACCTTCATTGGACTAAGTAAAGAACTAATAGATTTATTCTACTACAAAATATATAACTTAAATAATAATTGGATTATTATTTGGTTGGTTAAAATTAATTAGATCAATTTTGGATAAACTAAAGTATTTATTTTGACCGGTAACTAATTAATTAGAGTCATAAATAAATTATAATTGATTAGATCAATTTTGGTTGGACCAAGAAATTTATTTTGATCGGTGAATAATTTATTAGGGTCAGAAAATAAATATTTGAAAAGGGATTAAAAGGGAAATTTTGCATTGGCGAGTTTAATTGGACCGAGAGTACAAAAGCATTTTGTACAGACTCGAGTGCGCGGGAGTACACCGAAAGGTGTGTGAGCAATGTTGGGCATTGCTCGCGGCAGCCCATAAAAAGGGGTTGCACATGCGCAGCCCATATTGGGTGCGCCGCGGGCTGGGCTCGCGGCATGGGCCGCAAGGCCCAGCCTGTAAGCAAGGCAAAGCCTGCAAGGGCTTTGCCTTGCAGCACACAGCGTGCTATGCACGCTGTGCGCGTGTATGACCTGTATGGGGATGGGAGTATTTACTCCCATCCTACATTGCCCAAAGGGGGAGCATTTTTGCTCCCCCAAGCCTATATATATGTTGTCCCCTTGTCTTTTCAAAATACACTGGTTGCACCAAGCTCAAAGCATAAATCCTAAGCGAGATAATTAATCTCTCGGATAATTGACCAAGTTATTTTTTAGGAACCTGAATTTATTCGGGCAACTCTAGTTTATATATTTTGGGTGAGGCTTCTTAGTTCTTTCTTCCGGGGAGGTTTTGGTTGGTGGGGTTTATGTGGATACTGACAGAGGCTATCCTACGATTGGAGGCTTGTGGAAGAAGGTTCTGTAAAAGCACGCTTCAACTGGTAAGTTCTTTTTCTTTTTCTTTTAATTATTAAGTCTTTTTCTTTAAGTGTTTTTAGACTTAATAATTATGCTTAGGTTATTTTGCATGCTTAGTTTATTTTATGCTTAGGTTATAGCTTAGAGTTATAACATGCTTAGTATAAAATAAATGTGCTAGGATATAATTTGGAATTATGGTATGCTTAGTCCTTTAGCATGCTAACCTAGGTAGAGAATTATTTAGTTAAGGCTTTATTTAATTTATATGCAACTAATAGGAGTTCCTGGGGACAGGGACAAAATTTTGAATTTCCGTCATACCTCTTATGCATGTTCAATCTGACTGTCAGTTCCCAACAAAACTAACAGAGTAGAAGATAGTTCCTTAGGCAAATCGGAGGATACAAAGAAATCATTCACAACAATAACAACATCAGTACCCAGTGTTCCAAGAGGCTTTGAAAACCTTGCGCCATAACTATCTAAACCTGGACCTTTGTTGTTGCCAATATCAAACATTGGCATCTTTAATCTCACGATGAGAAAAAGTTTTGATCAAACTTAGTTGCTGGTCCAGATTTAATGTGTGGCCTAGAGAGACATATTTCATATCCATAGATTGTGAAGTATGACAACTTGAACCCATGATTGATCGAAAGTGAGACAGAAAGTAATTAACAATTAGACCAAAGTCCTCAACACCAACCCCATTATCAACAAACGATAAGATTCTGCTATGGACACCACTACTCTTAATAGAAGCATGAAAATAACCAGTGCTATCGTCGCCAAATTTAAGCCAAGAAATCTTACTCTTTTGCTGTGAGAACTTCTCGTAGACAAGACTAGCATTGGCCACTTCAATCAAAGCATCCCTCTCCAAAACCATTAGATTGTGAGCAAGGGGATTAAAATCCAGAAAATACATATCCATATCCGAAAATCACATAATCCTGCCCAATAATTTCATAGTGGAGATCTTTGAACAATTTTTGAATAATTTCCGAAATATGAAATTTATTGTAATATTTTATATCAATTAATATTAGGTTATATTGTTGGTGTGCCTAAGAGATATGGTATAAAGGGCTTTAAAAAGTAATCCACAGTTCAAAAATATAACCATAAATTCTCGTATAAAAATAATCCAACAATTCAAGTTTTTCCACTTCAACGTTTTGCCTCCATAAAACACTCAAAACGATTCATATCCCTCATGTATCAGATTAAAATATCAAACAACTAAGTTCATCAATTTTTTAGTATAATAGTGTACTAAAAACTATTTTGTTGTATGAAAGTTGGATGCATGTTATTTATTTTTAGTAGTAATTGGAAATACTTGACGAGATGTGGAATATCTGACAAGGGATGAGAAACATATTTTTCATGAATCCTTTAATGGTATGGGTGCGAGAAAGAAATTTTCTCATCCAAACTTTAACGCCCTGTTTGGCTCATGGTTTTTTTATGGTTCATTATGGTATGGTATGGTATGGTTTTAATTAAAAAAATTTTATTTGGTTACATGGTTCTTTTTATAAGTATGGTTCTCCATGGTTATTTCATGGTTCAAATAACCATGAAAATAGAACCACCAATTTAGTGGTTCACCATGGTTCTCCTTCAAATTAAACTAAAGACTTTAGAAAACCATACAATACCATACCATCTATCCAAACAAAAACTTTCAAAAAACTATACTATATTATACCATACCATACGGTACCATACCATATCATACTTTAATGAATCATGAGCCAAACAGAGCCTAACGTAATGTATTTCCCTTTCTAAAAACGCTAAACAAGATATATAATAAAACATATATAAACACAGAAAATTCATTATCACTTCTCATTTAAAGATTAACGGTGTCATGGTAACTCAAGATATTTAACTTTATTTTATTTTGAATCTCATAACATCCAAGGCAAAGTTAATTGATTATCTTGATATTTAATGATATTATTTGAAAATTAAAACATGAAAGGTTTGACAAGCATATGTTTTAACTATATTAGAAAATTTTATAAAAAAGCTATATTTGAAATTAAAAGAACTAATACAGAAAAAAAAAACTATATTACAAAGTCTTTTGGTTTTTCCCAAAATACTTAATTTATTTTATTATGTTGTATTTGGACAATTATAAAATATTAGGCCGTTGATTTTACTACAACTCTATATATATATATATATATATATATATATATATATATATATATATATATATATTTATAAAAGCAATTAACTCCTAAAAGATTCCTTTATCCTTATGCATTTTAAAAAATATTAATACTTATACATTTTACATATATAGATTATTAATTAAAGTTACTTATCATAAATAGTAAATGATGAAACTAAAGTCCTAAAAGACTCTTTTACCTTTATACCTTTTAAAAAAATTATCCTTATATATTTTACATATATAGATTACTAATTAATGTTACTTACCATGAATAATAAATGATGAAACTAACTACAAACAATACTAATAACAAATAAATTATTAATTATTTTTTAATGAATAAAATCAAAATAACAAATCTATATATAAAAATTATATTTCAGTTATATTCATAATAATTATAACAATATCAAAATATAAAATTAAAATAATAATAATAATAAAATATGATTAGGAAAAAAGTCACATTAATTATTAAATAGGATTATAATCAATAGAGTCATATTTTTTAAATTTTAATTTGTTATTGATATTGTCTAATTGTTTGAAAAAAATTTTACAAGTTGATTCTTATTTTTTTTTACCAATGCGAATATTTGATATGTTATTGCTAACTTTTCTAATTATTTATTGACACATAAGAGCTTTTTTTACTTTAATTGATTTTACACCATGAGCAGATTTTATTGCCGTCTACAATAATTATTAAATTGGATATTTTTTTATAAATTTAATCATTATTAAATCAATGCTTCTTCAATCGGAATTTTAGAAAATTGATTTTAATATAATTCCCGAATAGGTTTGATTGAGAAAAATTATAATGATTAATACTAATAACCACTTTTTCTAAGGAAATAACTAATTAGGGTGAATTGTAATTATTGTTATACACTAATAAATTGTGGTCAATTTTCGCAATCAATATAAGCATTTATATCAAAGCACATATAATAAAAATGAAAGACTACATGAGTTTGATAAGCACGAAAGTTATCGAGATAAATATTTATACTTTAATATTTGTTGTTATGGATTCATACAGGTTAGTCTTTTTTCAACTGAATACAAAATATCTATTTTACATACGTGGAAGTTGAAATGAATCAACATAAATTATAAAATATAATTGTACCTTTAATTTAAATATACGTTGATTTTGAGCTTTTGTGCGTTATTTTGGTTTTGTAGGAATAGATGTATAATATCGCTACTTGACATATCGAATAATACAGTCAATGCCTGCTTTAACGAAATGAAATATGTACTATGAAACAGTTTTTTGAAGTTTGGACTTATTTATCATTGATATACTTATTACGAATGACCTATCCGTGCATCGCACGGGTATTACACTAGTTTACTAAACAAATTGGGTAAATAATTATTACCACCCTGAGATTTGCACTAACAGACTACTACATCCCTATATTTTTTCAATATAATTAACACCTCATTGTGTTTTGCTTCTATCCAACTACTACTTCCTTCTGTTAAAATTTTTCACTTTTCCATCCAAATAACTAATATTTGGACAAAATCACCATTTTTCATTCTTTACTCACTTTATTTTTATCATATGAGCATATTATTTCTTCAATTGAATTGTTAGGTTATATTTTATGTGAATTTAAATCCACATAGAAAAAATTATTTCATTTCATAAGGGATAAAATGACTATTTTATTTTTCCGTGAATTAATTCTTTAAGAAATGAAATAATTTTTCATTTATTTCTATGCTAAAAACATATGAAGTCTCAGATAAATTTTTGTTATACAAGGAAAAAACTCACATGAACGAAAACATTCAACAAACAAGCAATAATTATATGAATTTTAATAATACCAAATCAGTATAAGAACTTAACCCTAAAAATCATTTGCAAACACTTTTTAATATATATTTAATTCATTGCTGATGAGTAAAAATCATAAAATATTATTCTCAATCATCTAATGATACTGCTAAAAACCTACACAACCAAATTTTATCTGAGACTATATATATTTTTCGTATAGAAAGAAATGAAAAATTATTTCATTTCTTAAAGAATTAATCCACGAAAAAATAAAATAATCATTTCATTCCTTACGAAATGAAATGTGGATTTAAATTCACATAAAAATATAACCTAACAATTCAATTAAAGAAATAATATGCTCATATTATAAAAATAAAGTGGAAAAAGAATGAAAAAATGTAATTTTATCAAAATATTAGTTATTTGGATGGAAAAGTTAATATAATTTTTATAGAAGGATGTAATAGTTAGATGGAAACAAAACACATGGAGATGTTAGTTATATTAAAAAATATAAAGAGGTAGTAGTTTACTAATACAAAGCTTAAGGAGGTTATAATTATTTATCTAATAGAATTAGTACATGAAAAGACAATACTATTAAGGCAATATTCTTTTCAACTTATTTTTTGTTCAGTTCAGTTTAGTACCAATCAGTTCAGTTCAGTATAGTTCAGTTCAGTTTCAGTATTCAGTACTCAGTATTCAATATTCAGTATTCAGTATTCAATATTCAATATTCAGTATTCAGCATTCAGCATTCAACATTTAGAATTCAATATTAAGTTTCAGTTTATGCATTATATCAATATTATTAATGTATATTATTATTCATAAATATTAAAAGTAATAAATATTAATGATAATATCATTTCAATTTTAATTTTAGTTTATTTCTATTTATACATTATATAAATATTATTGATTAATATCAATAATCATAAATAACAATAAAGAAAAAGAAACCAATAATAATATTTTTAATATTATCAATTATTACTTTTATAATAAATAATTTTATAGAAAAAAATAAATAAAAATAATAATATTTTATAAATAATAATAATAATTAAAATAATAAATAATATTTATAACAATAATTATAGTAAAATATAATAATAATAATAATTTATAATAATATATTTAATTATTATTATATATAATATTTAATAAATTTTATTATAATATATAATATTATTTGAAGTGTTATTAATTATTATATATTTTAATATTTTTTAAATATTATTTATATTATTAATTATAATTTAATTTTAATATTATTCAGTTTTAATATTTTTAATTTTAATATTATTAAATTTTAATATTTTTAATTTTAATATAATATAATTTAATTTTAATATAATTTAATTTAATTTAATATTATTCAATTTAATTTAATTTAATTTTAATACGTGGAAAAGATAAGTGCCTTGGCTGTTCTTTTCCCATTCAGATCTTCACGAAATACAATTTTGTCCTTTACTATTTTCTCCTTCCCTGTCAGCTCTCACCCACTTTCTGCAATTAGGGTTTGTCATATTGAAATGTGAAGGAGCTGCAATGGAGCAGCAATCTAATTGCGTTACAGATTCCAGTGACACAAATCCTAATTTAGGTTCCCAATCGCCAAAATCAGCATCCTATGCTGATCCAGATGCTTTCCCATCTGATCAGATAGCTAAGCTCCATGAACAGCTAGATTCTCAGCTGCGTTTAGAAGATGGTGAAAGCAAGGACGAGCAGCCTTCACCGGTGAAGGAGGAAGTACATGAAGAAGAACTTGAGCAATATGTGAAAGAAGATGAGGACAGAGATTCGATCGTATGGAATAAAGATGACGAACTTAACAATGGAGAGAGCAATGGCTGGGAAGAAGAAGAAGATCAAAGCAACGATACTAACAAAGGTGGCTACAGTAGGCATGTGTATCCTGTAAGACCTGAAGCTGAAGATTGCTCCTTCTACATGAAAACTGGGAATTGCAAATTTGGATCTAGTTGCAAGTTCAATCATCCTGTCAAAAGGAAAACCCAGGTATTGGAAAGGAATTTTTGTTTCTATTTGTGAATATATTATGTCCAGTATAAAATTAGAAGCAACAATATTTGCTGCCATTATGGTTTTTGGCTGGAATTGTTGATTTGGAGGAAATATTAATAGAATAAGGTACTGATTGATTCGCGAAAATCCTATTCCGCGGAATGAAAGTAGAAATGAATGGAAAGATGTCAAATATAGGAGAGCATATGACCAGAGTTACTCACGGAAAAGCTTTTCCTAATTTATATATATTTAACTTTTCCAACTAGAAAAAGCTTTTCCGTGCTTCAACGGGAATGGAAGTAGAAATGAATGGAAAGATGTCAAATATGGCAGAGCATATGTCTAGAGTTACTCAACGCACGGAAAAGCTTTTCCTAATTTATATATATCTTATAGAAAAGCTATTCCTTTGAATAACTTTTCCAACTAGAAAAAGCTTTTCCGTTGTCTTATGAATAACATGTCATATTTAACGTCTTTTCATACAATTCTATTTATATTCCACGGAATAGTATTTCCACGAACCAAATGAGTCCTAAGCGAGAATTTCTGTTGTCAGTGTAAACTAATCTGGGGTTCAATTTTTCTATTGGTTGTGCAATTGGAATTTGCGGTGTATGTTTTTTTTAATTGTTACTTCATCTTAAGTTTATGTCTTGTTCTTTGATCTATTTGAGCTTCCTGTTGCTGTTTTTTTTCTCTTTTACAAGGGTTCAAAGGAAAGAGTGAAGGAAAGGGAAGAAGGAATAGAGAGACCAAACCAGACAGAAAGGCCAAACCAGACAGAATGCAAGGTAAAATTCATTGTAGTTAATTTTTTAATCCTTTTTTAAGAAAAACACTACACATGAAATAAACTCTGGCCTTTGGCTTGCTACCCTGCCTTCTTTTGTGGAAAATATTGTCATTTATATCTAATCAATCTTCTTAATGTGTTGCTCATTTACTTTAGCTGGTATAAGCTTCCATTCCATGTCCTATCTTTTGATCTGCCAAAATCTCTTCTTGCTTCATGGTTTTTTCACCTTGGGTTTAGGCATGGATATCTAATCAAAACCACATTTTGACATGGATTTCTAATCAATTTGCAATTTAGGTGAATTTTTTTCACAACATATTGATAATGTATTTATTTATTCGAAGTGCATGGCTGTTTATCAACTCTTGGTATGCATGCATTCAATTACTGCACTACATTTTAATGTCTCGAGTTTGGTGCAGTATTACTTGAGGACAGGAGGCTGCAAGTATGGAAAAGCTTGTAGATACAATCACTCAAAAGCAAGATCTGCTTTTCCACCTAAAAAAACAATACTCCCAGTTTCAGACCTTAACTTTCTGGGTCTGCCAATTCGACCGGTATGTTGATCTCAATTGCATAAATTGAACTTTTTTCTCATTTGTAGGATTTTCTTTATCTATCAGATGGATGAAGGAACGATTAACATGCCCTCATTAATCACAGGGAGAGAGAGAGTGCCCATATTATATGCGGAATGGCTCCTGCAAATATGGATCTAATTGCCGGTTTAACCATCCAGATCCTACTGCTGTTGGAGGTAGTGATCCACCTTCAGCATTCAGCATTGGCAGCTCTGCTTCTTTACAGAGCTCATCACCATCAAATATAGCATCATGGTCTCCACCAAGACCATTAAATGAGGCCCCTTTTATGCCAATAATGTATCCACCAACACAAGGGGTTCCTTCACAATCACCAGAATGGAATGGATATCAGGTCCCTTGTCTATCCCCTAATTATTACAATTTCTCGATGAATTTGTAATTGCGTGTTGGTTAAACTGACTTTGCAGCAAAAGTCTTTATTTTTCAATTTTGACCTATTTAGAGCCTTGCTTTTTTGACTCGATACATAATTGAAATTGCTTTCCAACAAATAATTGTGTTGTTTTGTTGGTTTTGAAGGCTCCTGTATATCCACCTGAAAGGAGTATGCGTCCACCTCTACAATATGTTAGTCCACATCAGCAGAAGAAGGCAGTTGAAGAATTCCCAGAACGACCGGGTCAACCAGAGTGCACTTTTTATATGAAAACTGGGGATTGCAAGTTTAAGTTTACCTGCAAATATCATCATCCAAAGAATCACAACTCAAGATCACAGCCATCCATCATAAGTGACAAAGGCCTACCTCTGAGACCTGTAAGTTTAATTTTTTCTCATTATATACTTATTTAGAAAGATTTTCATTTACTCCCATTCGTAAAATTACTGCTCTTCCCATTTATACAGTAAGATGACATCAACGACGTGAGGAGTTCAGTTATTAGATGTGTCAGCAATGTCATCAACGGCGTGTTCCAATATAATTGCTATCTAAATATTGTCAATTTCTTTTGTTTCGCTGTCAAGAATTTTGATGAACAATATTTCAGAATTTGAATTTTATTTATTGGAGGCTTGAGAAATCTTTCGGTTGTTTACTTGTTGACCTCTTAACTTCTATAATATTTTCTTCTACTGTAAAGCCCTGTTCCCTTGGACTACAGTTCAGGACAGTTCAGTTCTGCTCAACTATGCATAATTATAAATTTGCACTGAAGTAAGTTCAGTTCAGCTCACTTTTGTTCAGTTCAGCCAACATCTATTCAGTTCAACTTTCAAAAGTTGAAAAGAACAGGCCTAACACCCCTATAGCTAGATTTTAAATTTTCAAAATTTGTCTTTCTTGACCAAGCATTTGGCTTTATATCCAGGGTAAAAACGTTTGTTCATACTACAGCCGCTATGGTATCTGCAAATATGGACCTGCCTGTAAATTTGACCATCCAACCCAACTAACTCGGTCAGCTGATGACAAGGATAATCCATATGGTGATTCGGTGGGTGAAGAAGAGGGTGGAATGGTTGACACGGGAGGCGCTAATGGTACTGCAATTCAGCAGTCGGTGTAAAAATTTTGCACCGGTTAATGTATAGCTTCTTAGGAACAAGATATACATGAATTTTCTGGGTAACACATGGATTGTCTTTTGTTTATTTATTTATCCTTTGTCTAGTTCAACTGCCACTCTGTTTTCAAATGGTGGCATTGCGATATATTTATCAGGTGTTGTGTTGCAGAAATCCAAAGTGGAAGGAATATCAGGATATGTAAATTGTCTTTATTAAATAATCATTACCAGATTTAGTTATCAGCCTTGTATTTCAGAGTTGCAAAATTTTTGTTTTCAAAGTGCAATGTAGTCATACTTCACTAGATTAATTTAGTTTAATTTAATGAACTTTGGCTAATATTAAATTTATATTGAAATAAGTTAAAAGTTAAAGATATAACTGAATTTTGGCTAATATTAAATTTATATTGAAATAAGTTAAAAGTTAAAGATATAACTGAATTTTGGGGGGCATATTAATTGGGATGGACTTCGCTTAACTGGACCACTTAGTACCTTGTTTAGGTATAGATAGGGGGACACATTTTCAATATGTCACAGTTTTTACAAGCATAACAATTAGTTTGTTTGAAAGGAAATATTGGGTAAGAAAAAATATTTTACATGAAAAAGAATATTTTTTTATGTTTGGCCCTAACAGTGAAAAATATGTTATGATGCTTGTTTAAAATATTGAAAAATATTTTCTAACAATAAAATTTAAGTACTTAATATTATTTATTTTAATATATAAACAGTTTCGATCATATTTATATAAAAATAGTAAAATATATGAAATGTTGAATTATTATTCTAAAAAAGCAAGTCATATAGAATAATTAATATTTTTATATAAAAATAAATATAGGTAGATTGGAAATGGTATATGGTAAAAGTAATGGTGAAGATGAAATATACACAAACAACAATGGTGGTGGTGGTGGTGGTGGTGGTGGTGGCGGCGGCTCTAGAGGTGGAGATGGAAGTAGAGATTGTGGTGGTGAAAGCAAAGTTAGAAATGAAAGTAAAAATAATGGTGGTGGAGGTGAAAAAAAATTGGTGGAGGAGGTGGAGGTGGTGGCGGTGGCGACAATGACGACGATAGGGTGGGTGAAGGTGATGGTAGTGGTGGTAGTTGTGGTGGTGATACAACAGAAATGATGGTATTGATAGTAAAGGAAGGATGGAAAAAGTGAATACGATAGAGGAAGGGATAATGTTTTTCATTTTTAAGAAGGTAAAACATTTTCTATTATTTACATTACATTTTTACGTTGACTTGCAAAATATATTCTATTGACTTATTTTTCAACAAAACAAACGCCAAAAAATTTAAAAAATATTTTCCTACACAATATTTTCTGGCAAATAAACGGGGCCGTAAATTTGAATATCCAATAAATGAATCTGTTGGTTAAGTGAATTTGTTTAAAATAAACATTCTCAGCTCCTTATATTTTCAATTTTCATGCATTTAACCCCTTACCTAATTGATGACTTTCAGATTATTCATATACCTTGTAGAAAATCTGGCTCCTTATTAAAAATTTATTAGTACATAATTCAAACTCTATACCAACATAAGCAACAAGAGATCGTTGTTGCTCAATCTAAACTGAATTGAACTCCTAATGTGTTGATTTGTCGCATTGAACTCGTAATCAATTACATATTGTTAAAAAAAGTGTTGATTTTAGTAGAACCTTCCGAACTACTCAAATAAAAGATCTCTAGTTTAAACATGTGTGAACGCAAGGACCTTTGGAAGAATTAGAAATAACAGATTTTTAGTTGAATAGTTAAAGTCCTTCGCAAATGATAATGCCCCTACTAACACCCTTCACATCAATAGCTCTAACCCCAATAAATTTGAGCCCAACTACCTCATCATCGTTGTTTGTTGCATTTCTGGATCTAGGCGTAACTCAGTTGGCAATACAAACACATTTTGCAGGAATGACTTTCCATGTTCCATCCCTCATATTCTTTATTTTTTTCTCATCATATTTATTTCTGCTCAAATTTGGGAAAATATTAATACATTCCAACACTGCTTGATCTAAAAAAGTTTCCATCTTTGATCATGAGAACTACTGAGTGACCTCTGCATTCTGCAGCCAATAGCTTTATGTAATTTCAACATGTGATTTAAGAGGACTTGGGAGTCATTACTTTCATGAACTAGGGCAAAATGGTGTTATCGTTTTCTCCTTTAGCCCCCTCTTGTTTAAAATTAAGTTGTTTTATTGTCATTGTTATACGAAACCATACCAAATTAATCCAGGCCCTTTAGTTTTAACTCACACAAAGGGCCAAAACGGCAATTTTGAAACAATACGAGCTTGATAGACAATGGATTGATAGATAGAACATAGTATAAAAGGGACATTTATTAAATAAGCTAGTACTAAGTAGTTTTCTGGCAATAAAACAGCCACATGTAATTGTTTTCAAACTATAATTACACACTTGGACACTCTTCTTCCCCCCAAGGTTCTGTTCGAGCCAGACCTGTTCTTCTCCTTTCTTTAGTGAAGGCAGGCATCTGAAAAGGTCTCTGGACTGAGGCTTAACCACTCCTGTTGTGACGGATTCGGACGTGGGTACGGATGCTCACTCGGTTTCAGACGATTTCCGATCGTAGATCGCAGCGAAGAAAGAAAAGAAAAAGATCCCCCATTTAAACTACCTAATTAATGAACATATTTGGGTTATTTTGATCAAACTCTAACGAAAAGGGAAATGAGAAATCTACCATTCAAACAACACAACTATTCAGAACCATTGTTATCAAAACTGTACCGTATCGGCCGCTTCGATCGGTTTTACTGCGAACTGGCCATGACTATGGTACGGTTTAACTTAAAAGCGGTTTTTTTAAACCCGCTATGGCGATAGGTAGGAGTTTTGCAAAAGACCAAGAAACCGTTGCAAACGACCAGTATATGTCCAGTAAAACCACTAATTATAACGGTAATACTTCATACCAATATATATACCAGGTACGGTTTTGATAACACTGATCAGAACTATATATATAGATATATTCAACTGTATCTGCGTAGAGTTGCATAGCTAGAAAAAACTTTTCCAATGGCTGCTTCCTTTGTACATTTGACATTAATTCTTACATTTATCTTCTCCTCCTTTCCTCTTTTCGAGACAAATTCAAAACCTTTCAAAAAGATCTATGCTTTTGGCGATTCATATACCGATACAGGAAACACGAAATCTGCAAAAGGTCCTACTGGTTTTGGCCATGTCTCTAACCCTTCATACAGCGAAACATTCTTTCACAGACCAACTAACCGATACTCTGATGGCTGTCTGATGATCGATTTTGTAGGTCAAACACTTTCTTTACCCTTTTTACAGCCGTATCTTCACCTCAAAGGAAACGAAACAAATGGGGTCAACTTTGCAGTTGCAGGCTCCACAGCTATAAACCACGCTTTCTTAAGAACAATCTGAGCCTCAATGTTACGCCTCAGTCTATTCAAACTCAGTTGATTTGGTTCAACGAGTTCCTCCAAAAGCAGGGTTGTAAAGGGTCCGTGTCTTCTAGGCCTGAATGTAAAGCAACATTGACAAAATTGGTCCTAATGATTATGCTTATGTAACTGGATCTTCGGTTTCTAGTGACACCATTCGAAAACTCGCCATCAGCAGTCTGCCCGCTTTTCTACAGGTGATGTTTACATATTTGTTACGGGCTTGCCTCAGGCTCCGCGAACTTGAGGTTCATGGCCCAGCGCCTCTGAAGACCTCGGGCAAGGCACAGTCACTAGGGCGCAAGCCTCGAGCACCTAGACTAGCCTAGGTGATGGGCCTTACCTGCGCCTAGGTGCGGCCGACAAGTCTAGGCTTTTTTTTATGATGCATTTTTCTTTTTGATTGATATATTTGAATGAAATGACTCAATAAATTAGATATTAATATGTCAAGACATAAAAATACTAACAAGTTAAAGAATTGATACTACTTCAATATTACAAGCTTTAATACTCCATATTTAAGATGACAATTGACGAACAATCTTTAAAGGTATAGCAGCATTTATCTTTAAACATCATTTCTTTTCATTTACATCATTCAAGTTAAATAATACTAGCAAACTACAAAACAACAAACAAAGTTATAGTGACACATTAAGACTTTAACAAATAAATACAGAATTTATCTATTATTTGCTTGTTTCACCTGAATACTTTTGTTATAATTTTAAATTTAGCTTATTTTTTAGACTTCCTTGTTGTATATAAACTTAGTTTCTATTCGAGTTTGACATTAGAGATGTACTTTAATTTTTAAAAATATTTTAGCTTATTTGCGCGTCGTGTCACTAAGGCGCGCACCTCGCCTTGTGCCTCGGCGCGCCTGACTCCCTTGCGCCCGTAATAACTATGGATGTTCATTACTCAAATCATGGCCGGCTCAAAAGTTCTGCCTTGTACACATGAGCAATTTGAAAACTAAAACACAATTGCACAAGTGCTAAAACCAATTTATAATATTGCAGGAATTGTTGAACAAAGGTGTGAGATCTGTTGTTGTTCAAGGTCTGCCGCCTACAGGATGCTTGCCGCTGGCATTGACACTGGCCGCCGAAACCGACAGGGACGACATAGGGTGTGTGAAGAGCGTAAAAAATCAAACCAAGACACACAATGCTATTTATAAAGCGAAATTGCAGTCTGAGAAACCGATTTCCCGATGCTACAATTTCTTATCTTGATTACTGGAGTGCATACCGAACAGTCTTGAATAATCCAGGGGGTTATGGGTTTAGAGAGACGTTCAAGGCGTGTTGTGGATCAGGCGATCCGCCTTATAACTTTGACGTATTTACAGTGTGTGGCATGCCTGGTGCTAGGGCTTGTGAGAACCAGTCTCGGTACATAAAATGGGATGGAGTTCAGTTAAATATGTTCCTTAATGGAGCGTACAGCCAGCCTCCATTCGAGAATAAACTGCATCAAGGATGATTTATTTTTGTTTTTTGTAGGATCGGGTTTAACATATGATTGTGTTTCTTATTTTTTTCACTGAATTTGGATGAATCTTAAGATAGTCAATCTCAACATATGACATCGACATAATCTAATAGCCATACCGATATTTGTCGATACATAGCCAATATAACTAGATGAATGGCTAACTCCTTTCTTATAGATACCAAATACTCATAAGAAATTTATAATTTCATTTAATTGCAATGAACATTAGCTCATTTTCTTGTACTCACTCAACAAAAGAATTCAAAAAAGATAGACTAGGATTATCAAAAACCGGATCTTTTACATGCAGCATATACATTATTATGAACAAAATTGGAATCTTTGACAAGAAAATCTCACCAGATTCTCATGTGCTGGATTGGGATTCTTCCTCTATACAAAATTCCTTTCGTTGGGGATAGGGATTATATCAGAAACTCGTAGTACATCAGAAAAAGAGCGTCGGGGATATATCCCTTGGCAAGTTGTTCATATAAAGATAGAACCTGAGCATATCCTCTTTTAACACGGTATCCGTGTCAACCACGTCATTACTGCACGTGAGAACCCATAAGTCACCCGAATTCACCCTTTTCAGGCTTCCCCGACAAAGCGGGCAAGATTCTGATCTTGTATTCCTGTAAAATTTCAAAAGGTTTTGAGCAACATTAAAAGTTTTAAAGGAAGTATTACGGTACGAAGGTTAAGTAATGTCTAATACCAATCATGGCAGCAGTTGATGCACATTGAATGACAGCAATTCGGTACAACCATTTTCGTACATGGCTCGAGACAAATCCCACATTCATCTTCCCTTTCTATGTCCATATCGGAAAAATTCTTATTATCTTCTACCCTTTTCTTGGCAACCATTTCCACACAATAACTTTTGTCTTGAGTCATGTCTAATGCCATTGAAGTACCATGAAGACGCTGAAGTGATGGTAATATAACAGCTGCAAATTTAAGTCAATCAAACTACAAACCGATAAAGCTAGCCTTTCTAAGAACAATATTGATCATCTGTAACATATTATTATGGCTTAAGGCCGATTCGTGTCCTAAACAAAAGAGGTGAAGTCAATTGAGTCCCTAAGCTACCAAAATCGCTAATTTAGTTCTTAAATCCCAAAATCATCTCCAATTCAGCCCCTCGTGTTTATTCCATCCAATGATTTAAAGATCCAAGGAGATAGATAGATACACTACACACCCAAGAACTCCTTGATGGTTGCTTTCCTTCTGCAAGTTGAGATTTTCGGCTTCCCATCTGGGCATACCTAAATAAACCAAACAGAAATTTTCAACAAAATTTTTTAGAAAACTTCCCCATCCATTTCAAATGGGTGACACAGGGGACCAACCTGATAAATAACTATGTGGAAAAGATTTAAATAGCTTGAAAGTAGACATGTACAAGAACAATCCATCCACTGAAGTAACAGCAGACAAATAGGTGCCAAGTGATTGTAAGCCAGTTTCATATGAAGACAAGAACCACCCTTGCCTCTAGGTAGAGAAGCTGCCCTGCAAATGCATTTTCAATTCAATCAACAACAACCACCACATCTATAGCTAAATTAGCCGTACATTATAAAAGACCAATGGATATATCCATTGCCATGATTCCCCAAATGAATGTTGCAGATATAGAAACACAACAATCAATAAAATTACTTCTTCAAAATCACAAGCAGGAAGTAAAAATGATCTAATCAAAAGTACAAATTCAGTGCAAACCGACTGAATTCCAACAAAGGTGCAAACTTTATATCAGTGACTGAAAATCAAGCAAACCCAATATATTAAATAAGAGAAAAGGAAACTCACAATGCATTAGCGTGCTGGATATCAGCCTCAAGAACCTCAAGCGAGTCTTGATAAGATGATCTAACAGCAATTTCATAATAATAATCCATCATTTATCCCAATCAGAAACGATACAAATAGGCTAAACCATAAGAAAATCAAAATTTCAGGCAGAATATATCAGAAAAGAAGGGATTAAAGTAGAAATGTACAATAAGTGAAGTTGGAAAGAGTTGGTGGAGTCAACCCAGAAAGTTAATGTTTGTTGAACAAATAGTCAAATAGAAAGTTCAGTTCTTTGCTTGATTGGTTCCTTGTGTTATAGAAGTGGGGTCTTGATATTTCCCATTTGATGATTAACCCTTTAATGGAGATTGGAGACTAATCATGCGTTTTGAATTTTTGGGAGAACGGGAACAGTTGGAAATGTGATTTTGACATGTTGGGCTGAATTTTTTTTTTTCTCTAATGAGTATTTTATTAATATAATTTTATTTAAAATTTAATTATAATAAGAATCCATTACCTCCTTAAAAAGTATTTTTAATAAAATTTAAACCTTATTTCTTTTAACTTAATTAAATTTCATTACCAACTTATTGGTTGTTGGGCTGAATTAATTGATTTAGTTCTGCAGTTATTATAGTATAATTGCTTACTTCTTATAATCAAATCAAATGCCATCTTTTACTCGTCAAAGGATTTGGAAAAGATTATCCTTCTGTCGCTAATCTTTCGGTGGTGTTATAAATATTTTTATTTATATTAAATAATTATTAATATTTTGATTAATATTATGATTAATAGCCTTTTTTTTATTTAAGATTTTATACTATACACTTAATTTTTTACATCCTTCCTTAATTTAACAGTTAAGAATTTATTAGGGATTATTTAACTGGAATGAGAAAATAATTAATTTATTGTTAATAAATTCGCAACCCTTGAATTAGAGAAGGGTGTAAAAAGTCAGGTGCATAATATAAAATCTCCTCATATTTCTATAAATTGATGTAATTTGTTCATTTGTATATATGAATAAGAATTACATTTGTTTGCTTTCATTCATTTAAGATTGTTCCTTATTATTTGTTCTTTATTTACAACACGTTATCAGCACAAAAAGTCTCTACCAGTGATCTTGTTGGAGGTATTGATTTCTTTTTCTCTCTTCTCTCTCATTTGATTCATCTTTTTCTCTCTCCTCTGTCATTTGATTCTCCTTGTTGGATAACTATTTGTTATTTTTTTATGATATTTTCTTTTATAGGTTTTCAGAAAAGACTTATATAATGACATCCCTGAATTATATATTGAATGATTTTAATTTATTTGTTTTTAATAAAATATATATTATTATATCTCTGAAGGATATAACAAATAATTTTAATGTGTATATTCCTGAAGATTATATTTGTAATTATTGAAAGGTTGTAAGTGATTGATGAGTAGTTTTTCTTTTTTTAGTAAATATATTAAGTCCTAATTAGAATAATTAGGAAATTACATATATATGTATATTTTTACAAATACTATCAAATTAGAATTTAATTTTAAAATTTTATATTTCTGAAGAATATTGGTAATAAGATACATTAAATATAATTCTTATCATTTTTATTTTTATCTCATTATAAGTTTTATTTATTTATTTTGTAGTTATAATGTCAAACCTCACCCAGCTAGAATTTGTAGCCCTTAATATTTCTGAAAAAAATTATTTATCATGGGTACTTGATGCTGAAATTCATTTGAATGCCATGGATCTCAGAGATTCTATTGAGGAAGAAAATGAAGCATCCCTGCGGGATTGCTCAAAAGCAATGATTTTCCTTAGGCATCATCTACACGAAGAGTTGAAAACTGAGTACCTCGCTGTTAAAGACTCATTAGTTCTTTGGAATGCTCTAAAAGAACGATTTAAACACCAAAGAACTGTGATCCTCCCAAGAGCTAGATATGAATGGATACATTTGAGACTGCAAGATTTCAAAACTGTCAGTGAATATAATTCAGCTTTGTTCAAAATTAGCTCTCAACTGAGGTTATGTGGAGAGAACATTTCTGATGCTAATATGTTAGAGAAAACATATTCCACTTTCCATCCTTCAAATGTGCTCCTGCAGCAGCAATATCGTGAGCGTGGATTCAAGAAATATTCAGAATTAATTTCTTGTTTACTTGTGGCTGAACAAAATAATGAGCTCTTGATGAAAAACCACCAATCTCGCCCAACTGGTACTAGCCCATTCCCTGAAGTGAATGTGACATTTTATCAAGGTCGTGGCCAAGGCCGTGGAAATAGAGGTCGTGGTGGTCGAGGAGGTCGTGGTAGCCTAAGAGGCCGTGGTGGTAGGAATGGAACTAATTCATTACCACGTTTTTAGAATCAAAATGCTAAACAGGTCCACAGTGGAGAGAACTCTAAGAAGATGAAACAGACTCATGACACTATTTGTTATAGATGTGGAAGTCCAGGTCATTGGTCTCACGTATGTCGTACTCCCAAGCACCTTATTAATCTATACCAAGCTTCTTTGAAAAAAAGGACAAAAATGTTGAAACAAACTTTCATCAGCCAATTGATTTTGATGACAATTCTAGAAATCTTCCTATTAATTTTGATACGAGTGATTTCTTTGAGGACAAAGATGACAAGATTAACCACTTGATTGGTAATAAAAATGTTCAACATCTGAATTAGTATTCCAAAGAGCTATCTTTTATGTTCACCTAATAAAATGTATCTTTTATGTTCACCTAATAAAATTCTATCTTTTATATTCACATAATAAAATGTTATATTATTTTTGTCATCTTACCATATACATTTACCATCTTTATATAATTTTGTGTTCAGATAAAACATTTTTGGCTTGATGATTATGGAGGATGACATGTGTATAGTGGATAGTGGGACTACCCATACAATTCTTCATAATAAAAAGTATTTTACACAATTAATATTAACTGAAACTAATATTAATACGATATCTGGTTCTGCAAATGTAACTGAAAGCTCCGGAAAAGCACATATTTTGCTACAAAATGGAAAAAAATTATGTATTAATGATGTGTTATATTCGAGTAAATCTCGAAGAAATCTATTAAGTTTTAAAGATATTCGCCGAAATGGATATCATGTAGAAACCATGAATAGGGAAATATTGAATATTTGTGGATTATATCCATGAAGGATAATAAAAAATTCATATGAGAAAAACTTTCAAGTTTGTCAATGGTATTGTACTTCACCAAATTAAAAATAGTTGAATCAAATTATGCACACCGGAAATGCTATGACCCTCAAACATTCATTCTATGGCACAATCGCCTTGGTCACCCCGGTTCAACTATGATGCAACAAATTATTAGCCATACTAGTGGACATGAACTAAAAGATCATAAAATCTTATTATCCGATGATCATTTTTGTAGCCCTTGTGCTCAAGGTAAACTAATTGTGAGACCTTCTCTATCTAAATTACCCTTGGAGTCTCCTGTGTTCTTAGAAAGAATACAAGGAGATATTTGTGGCCCTATTCACCCACCTTGTGGACCATTTCGATATTTTATGGATTTGATTGATGCTTCAACTTGATGGTCACATGTGTGTTTGCTTTCTTCTCGCAATGATGCTTTTGCTAAGTTTCTTGCTCAAATTATAAAATTGAGATCAAATTTTCCTGATCATCCAATAAAAAATGTCCGTTTAGATAATGCAGGTGAGTTTACTTAAAAAACATGTTATAATTTTTGCATGTCAATTAGAATTAATGTTGAGCATTCAATTGCACATGTACATACTCAAAATGGTTTAACTGAATCCTTTATTAAGCGCTTGCAATTAATTTCTAGGCCTTTGCTAATGAGATCTAAACCTCCTGTTTCTGCTTGGGGACATGCTATTGTTCATGCTGCATCTTTAGTTCGTATCTGACCTACAACATATCACAAGTTTTCCCCTTATCAACTTGTTTTTTTTATCAACAACCTAATATATCTCACCTTAGAATTTTTGGTTGTCTTGTGTATGTTCCTATATCTCCTCCACAACGAACTAAGATGGGTCCTCAATATCGTTTGGAATATATGTAGGTTATGATTCTCCTATTATTAGATACCTTGAACCTTTAACTGGTGATCTATTTCGGGCAAGATTCTTAGATTGTCAGTTTGATGAATCTATTTTTCCACCACTAGGGGAAGATAAAGGAAAAGGTCCAAAAGAGCAAGAAATTAGTTGGTCTATACCAACATTATCTTCATTTGATACACGCACAAATCAATGTGAACTTGAAGTTCAACGAATAATACATTTACAGAATGCAGCAAATCAACTGCCAGATGTTTTTACGGATACTCAAAAGGTCACAAAATCATATATTCCAGCTACTAATATCCCTGCTCATTTAAATGTCCCTGTAGGAAAACCTGTAAGTATTACAGCAAAAGAATGTACTTCACGCCAGAAGTGTGGTAGACCTATTGGAGCAAAAGATTCTGTTCCTAAAAAAAGAAAACAATTGAAACATCTTTCAAATGATACTCTTAAAAAGATTAAAAGTAACACAAATTCTCAACCTCTTCTAAAGAAGTAACCCCAAAAGTGGTTCTGGTGCATAAGAATAGTGAGATCTCATTAAAAACTAGAAGTATGTTACAAAGAGATGAAGTGGTTATAGATAATGTGTTTGCGTATGCAATTGCTTCTAAAATAGCAAATGTTAAACCAAGCACAAGTTTGGACTGACTTAGTGGACTGACTTAGTAGTGCTTAAGTTTTAAGTATAACAATTAAGTTCAGTTTGAGTTAATTAAATCAATAATGATGTTAAAATAAATAATCTATGGTTATAAGGGAGCTAGTAAATTCAAGGGTAGAATTTCAAGTCTCCGCTGACCTAATTATTTAGTTTAACTCTGAGTTTTCTGGGCTAAGTAGCTACTTTAGTCGCTAACTAAGTAATATTCACTCAATGCTTGATATATAGATTTTGTTTCAGCTGTGCTTTATGATATATTATTTCGCTGAGTTACTTTATGTCTATCAAAGGTACTGACTTTACCATTTAAGGGAAAATGAGATCTTTGATTTTAGTGTTGCTTTTTGCAGAACATTAATGAGACAAAGACAAAAAGAATTAATGCCTTGACAAGACCTAATTTAATGAAGAAAATGACAAAGTCTTCCATATTCAAGTTGCAAAAAGTCATTTGCCAATTTGGCCAGTTCTGCAGAATCAACTATACAGTATCGCGCACTCTATAGCATGTCAAATTACTAGAAGGTATGAGAAGAAGACACGTTGCAAGTCAACGCGAGCTCTCTCTAATGAAAGACTGGCATCAAAAGACAAAGGATTCAAATTGATGCTCGAATTTCAATTTATCTCTAACAGATTGATTTTATATCTCACAACGGTGTGATTCTATCTCCTAATAGATTGATTTGAAGAAGCAACGGGTGAATAAATGAGCTGTCAACTTCAGAAGATGCCAAAGCAAGTTCAATAACTACTTTCTCAATTCATCTATAAAAGGAGCAAGAAGGCAAGCGTTAGAACTTGTTGATTATACCTGAATTTCTCAGAAGCTAAAACTCTGTTAATTTACAAGCTTTAAAAGAAGTTCAAGCAAGAAAGCAACTACTCAGCAAGAATCTACTTTAGAACAAGAGAGAATAGAATAGATCATTGATTTATAATATCTGATTATTGTAATTGGATCAACATTTTATAAGTTGAAACCAGCTCTTGTTTAGATTCTTATTAAGTTGCTGATAGAAGAGGGTATTCTACTCAGCATGTGAGCAATTACAGTTTGGAGGGTACTTACTATAATTAGGGAATCTGTAAAAGGCTTCTCCACCTAGGGTAAAGGAGTTAAGATTAGTGGATTAAAGTCAAGACACTCTCTCGAGGCTGCATGTAAGTACATGTTGCCGAACTAGCATAAAAACCTTAGTGTTCTTTACTTTAAAGTTTTTCCAGAATTTCACTCAGCCTGCTGACCTACTTAGCGTAGCTCAATATTATCACGAAAAAAGTTTACTAAGTTTTCAAGTGAGTCATTCACCCCCCCTTTGACTCATTGAGTGTACGCTTTGGGACCAACAAATGGTAACATATCCGTTCTCATTTTAAAAGATTTCACAATCTTAAGATAAAGACCATGGCGTACAAAGTAGGAGAATCCAGTGGGAGAGCCCAAGCTTATAATGTTAGTCACCAGGCCTCCTATGTTCAATGGAGAGCATTATACATATTAGAAGAACATGATGAAGAATTTCATCCAGTCATAAAGTATGCACGCTTGGATGGCTATTATTGAAGGGCCATGTGTTCCTACCTTCATAAAGAATAGAGTAAAAGTAAAAAAGTACTCTGATGAGTGGGATAGTCAGGACTTGGTCAGACTGAAGGAAAATGCAGCTGCTATCAACTATCTCCATTGTGCTCTTGATGCAACTGAGTTTAATCGCATTTTAGGATGTAAAACTGCCAAAGAGATATGGAAGAAGTTGGAAGTAACTTATGAAGGTACTGACATGGTGAAAGAGTCCAAGATTAATATCCTTATGAGGGATTATGAATGGTTCCATATGAAACCCAAGGAGGACATTTCCAACATGAACACCAGGTCCATGAATATTGTCAATGAGCTAAAAAGACTTGGCAAGAACTTCATAGAAGAAGAGACTATCAAGAAGATCTTGACAAGTTTAACTCAAGAATGGGAAGGAAAGAAGAGTGCTATTAAAGAAGCTCATGATTTGAAGACTTATAAGTTTGATGAGCTGATTAGAACCTTGCTGACTCATGAGATGTCTTTAAAGCAATATATAGATAAGTCTATGAAGCACAAGCATAAGGAAAGAGAGAGCTCTAGCAGAGTTATTATTCTGACAGCTGATGATGAAGAAGATTCCTCTAAGGAAGAATATCTAAAGGACAGAAAAGAAGAGATAGCATTGATGACTAAGAATTTTAGAAGGTACTTGGGAAAAGACAAGAACTTCCAGAAGTTCAGAAAGACAGCCAAGTATAAGAAGGGAGCAGATGATAGACCATAAAAGGAGTTCAACAAAGAGCATAACAAAGATATCAAATACTTTAAAATTGGTGAGAAAGGGCATATTAGGTTGAGTTGTCCCAGAGCTAAGAAGGACAGGTTGAAAAAGAAAAAGGGTAAGAAGGCCCTTGTTGCTACTTGGAGTGAATCTAAATAAGAGTCATCATGCTCAGATGAGAAGGCACAAGATTCCGCCAATGTGTGTCTCATGGCTAAGGATGACTTACCCAACTCAGAGTCAGCTGACCAACAATCTACTTCCACTGCCAATCAATCAGTTGAGCGGAGCAGAGACAAAGGAAATCACTCTAAGGTAAATTTTGAACCCCCTTTGTCTTCAGATAGGCTTGCTATAGTACTCAATGATGTTATTACTCTAACTATGAAGTCAACCAAATACATCAAAGTACTTCAGAGGAGGTGTGATGATCTAGAAGATGCTAACTCTTCTACCTCACTTGACATTCTATACCTTATGGAAAAAGCTGAGTACCAAAATAAATATTACAGCAAACTCTCTAAGAAATTGGATGAGCTAGCTGCTGAATTAATAGCTTTGAAAAAGATGCGGTTCCATCATGCACCTAGCAGGAATACTCAGAGTAACCGCACTCACCATTCTAAGAAGGTTTCTCAAAAGAGTAAAGTAAGTAGGCCTAATCCTAATGCTGCTTGTAATTTTTATGGAAATTCAGGACATGCTATAGTTATGTGTAGACATAAAAATGGTTACTATAATGAGTATGATTGGTCAAGGATGACCACCACTAACAAGGGAGGGCCCAGCCAGAAAAAGGCATAGGTACCTAAGAAAACTTAACTATTTTACAGGTGGGCCTGAGATCCATTGATGACAGAATAATGTGGTTTTTGGATAGTGGATGCTTGAGGCATATGACAAGTGATGAAAAGCAATTGATCACATTGGAGCGAGGAAGGAATGAAAGTGTCAGTTTTGGAGACAACAAAAAGGGAAAGATTATTGGAAATGGCACTATAGGAGTCAAGCCTTCAATTGATAATGTGTCTCTAATTAAGGGGCTAAAGTTTAATTTGTTAAGCGTAGCTCAGCTATGTGACAAAGGCATAAAGTCATATTTGACTCAGCGGGCTGCTCAGTCATTGATGGTAACTCTGACCAAACTATTCTTTATGCTCCTAGAATTAATAATGTTTATATGATTGATTTATCCCATGGATCTAATGAAATATGCTTAGTTTCTAAGGAGGAAAACTCATGGCTATGGCATAGAAGGTTATGACATATCAATATGACCAATCTGTCCAAATTAGCCAGAAAGGGTTTACCTAATCTAGCCGTTGAAAAAGATAGACTCTACTCAGCATGCCAACTTGGGAAACAATTTAGGAAGATCTTTAAATCCTTAGCTGATATATCTTCTTCTCGTCCTATTGATCTTCTACACATGGATTTGTTTGGGCCTATTATGCCAACAAGTCTAGGTGGAATGAAATACACCCTTGTGGTTGTAGATGATCTGACCAGGTTCACTTGGATTGTCTTACTAGCAAGCAAAGATAAAACATTTGAATCATTCTCTAGGTTTGCTACCCGGATCATGAATGAAAAATACCTTAAAATTAATAGAATCTGCAGTGACCATGGAAGGGAATTCGAAAATAGGCAGTTTGAGGAATTATGTTCTAAGCATGGTATTGACCACAATTTTTCTGCCCCTCATACACCTCAGCAGAATAAGGTTGTTAAAAGAAAGAATCGCACTATTGTGAAGATGAGTCGTTCTATACTGAGTGATAACAATCTACCAAAGTATTTCTAGGGAGAAGCTATTAACACAGATTGTTATATTCTAAACAGGGTTTTAATTCGCCTAGCTTTGAACAAAACTCCTTATGAACTTTGGAAGGGCGTAAGACCAAGGTTGGTCATCTCAAGGCCTTTAGTTGTAAATACTTAATATTAAACACAAAAGACTAAGTGGCTAAATTTAACCCCAAGGCTGATGAAGGAATATTTTTGGGTTACTCAACACACATTAAGGCATATAGAGTGTATGTCAAGAGAACTGGTATCTTAGAGGAGTCTATGCATGTAGATTTTGATGAAACTATCAGTGCAGGTAGAGAAGCTAGTGATGATGAAAAGGAAAAGGAACAAGTCAGTGGATCAATCAGTCAGTCCATTGTAATTTCTGATCTAGTTCAGAAAAAGAAGATTATGAAGTTAACTGGGACCAATCCATTAACTTTGGTGATGATTTAGATGCTCAATCAATGACAGTAGCTCAGCGAGCTGATCCTGATCTACCTCAAGAAGTCAGAGCAAGAAGAGATCACCCAATTGAGAAGATTCTTAATAATGTGCAAAATCCAGTGCTGACTAGAGGTTAGCTAAACAGAATGATGAGCCATTCAACATTTGTCTCATTGTCTGAACAAAAGAAGTTTGAAGATGCTGAGTTTAATGATAATTGGATGATTGCAATGCAAGAGAAGTTAGACCAATTTAGAAGAAATGAAGTTTGGGATTTAGTGGAGAAACCCAGAGGCAAGTCAATCATTGGTACTAAATGGGTTTTCAAGAATAAGCTAGATGAAGCTAGTAATGTTGTTAGAAATAAGCCCATATTAGTTATACAAGGCTACAATCAACAAGAAGGCATTGATTATGGAGAAACCTTTGCAACAGTAGCAAGACTTGAAGCCATAAGAATTCTCTATGTTCTTACATATTATATGAACTTCAAGTTATTTTAGATGGATGTTAAGAGTGCATTTCTCAATGGTTACATTTAAGAGGAAGTCTATGTCAGACAGCCCCCAAGCTTTGAAGATCCAAAATATCCAGATCATGTCTTTAAGCTGAAGAAGGCTCTGTATGGACTAAAACAGGCTCCAAGAGCTTGGTGTGAGATATTGAATAACTTTTTACTCAGTAAAGGTTATGTCAGAGGAAAAGCAGATACAACTCTGTTTATCAAGAAGAATCATCAAGATGTGTTACTAGTCTAAATCTATGTTGATGACATCATATTTGGAGCAATTGATGAAAAGCTATGCAAAGAGTTCAGCCAGCAGATGAAAAAAGAGTTTGAAATGTCAATGATGGGAGAGCTTAATTTCTTTCTTGGTTTGCAAATCAAGCAAGGCAAAGATGAAATCTTCATCACCCAAGCTAAGTATGCTAAGGAAGTAGTCAAGAAGTTTGACATGGATAAAGCCAAGCCTATGTCAACACCCATGGCCACTAATACAATTCTGAGTAAAGATTATGAAGGTAAACCTCTAGAGAATAAGCTCTACAGAGGTATTATTGGTTCTCTACTTTACTTAACTGCTAGTAGGCCTGACATTCAATATATTATATGTTATTGTGCAAGATATCAAGTTGACCCCAGAGAATCTCACATAGTTATTGTTAAGAGAATTCTCAGGTATTTGCTAGGCTCTATTGATGTAGGTTTATGGTATCCAAGTAATGCATACTTCACTCTAAGAGGATACACATATGCCGATTATGGAAGAGACAAACTTGAAAGGAAAAGTACCATAGGATGATTTCATTTCCTTAGTGATTATCTAGTAATATGGTATAGTAAAAAACATACTTCTGTGGCTTTAAGTACAGCTGAGGCTGAGTACATGGCTGCAAGAAGTTGTGTAGCATAACTACTATAGATCAAGCAACAATTGGAGGATTATGGTATGAATTCTAAGTGTCTTGAAGTCATGTGTGACAATAAGAGTGCAATTGACCTATCCAAGAATCAAATTCAACATAGCAGGATGAAGCATGTCAATATTAGACATCACTTCTTAATGGATCATATACTAAAAGGAAAAGTCAATCTCACATACATCCCTACTGAAGAACAATGAGCTGATATATTCATAAAGCCCTTCGAAAAGAATCAATTCAACACTCTGATATAGCTGATTGGAACGTCCAATCCAATCTGAAGAAATACATTTCCCTCTGACCAATTCTGAAGTTGACCAAATTAGGGCATACTCTGAGCTTCTGCGAATTAGGTTAAGTATTCCTTTTTGGCGCTTGAATTCTGGACATGCCATTAATTTGGCACTGGTTTCTTTTCAAATTCAAAACTGATAGAAACAGTAGCAAGTTATGAAATAATTCATATTCAGCTGCAGTTATCCCGTGTTTCTTGCTTTCATTAATCCTATGGTAAACTCTATTCAATATAACCATTCAAATATGACCATGGATTATGAGTCGTACACGTAGCTTTGCATGGCTTAATGAAGAGTCTTTGGCTATTTAAGGAGAATTTCAGAAAGAAGAAAGGTTACTTTACCAAATTTCTTTTTTGCAAGTTTACTTAAAATCCCTAAATTTCTCTATTCTTCTTCAAGCTATTGTAATGACGAGTTCATTTAAAAGATCATCTAAACCTCGCACTGAGGAATCTTTGTTTGTGAGGAATGATAAAGATACATGTTGGGTCACTACAATGGATCAATAAGAGGGAAGATTTGTTCATTCCCGCTGGAACAAAATATATTCCTACAAAATGGTGTTTTATTGAAGGAACTGAAGTGGAGGCGCCAACTACAGTAGATATGCTTAGTTTCTCCACTGATGAGAGATTCAGGAAGTGGACGCGCCAGCATAATTTGAGAGGGTTTTTTGAACTACCCTATGGATGCTATGAATAGGTAGTGCTGAGTTTCTTCCATGGAATTCACCTAGTTGATGGACTGAAGGATCTCTTTGTCACTACTATGATGGGAAGAAAGGTGTATGTTACTCCTAAACTGATAGCTGGGTTACTGGGAATGCATGAGAGAGAGCTTAGGATGTGCATGATCAAGGATGAGGAGTATGTGGACATAACCATTGATTATGAGCCCCCCGCTGACTATAAAGTAGGTGAACTCATAGCATCTATATTAACTAAGAAGGGGAAACAAGCGCATGAGCTTATCACCAAGGTGTTGCTGCCCAAGACAGGCTCAACAGGAAGCTATTCTAAGTTTGAAAGAGTTTTCATCTATGCTCTGACCCATAGAATGTGTATAAATTGGTCACTGGCAATTTTGCATAGGTTTTTGAAGGTATCTAAGCACATGGTGTATGGGCATTTGGTGATGGAGATATGCAGGGCATATGAGCTGGATCTAGAAGGATGGGCGCTGAGGAGAAGAATCACTCTGAAGGTGATTGAATCCAAAATCTTGAGTAATGCTCATTTTTATGGAATGAGGTGTAATGATAAGCCCAACAACACCAAATATATTAAGCTGAAGAGAGAAGAAGTAAGAATCAAGGATCCAAAAGCTATTATGACGCTCAGACCCATTAAGACTGAGGAAGAGGATCAAACTGTAGAAGATTTTATGGCAAGAGAGCTTGAGAGGATTACCAAGCTCAGAGTAAACAAAGGAGAGGAAGATGTAGCTGAGAAGAAGGGGAGTAAGAAGGAGGTCAGGAAAGACTCCAAGTAGGAAGTGAAGAAAGGGAGCTCAGTCAGCTCAGTTCTTATAGTTGCCCATGTTCCCAAAAATACCAGATCTACCAAGGGAACTAAGGAAGAGAAGCCTCGTGAGCTGAATCCTAAAGAGAAAGAAGAGGAGAGGAAAGCTAAGGAAGAGCTAAGAGAGGAGATGCCTCTGAAGAGACAGAAAAAGAGGAAGAGTGATGAAGCTCAGCTGGATGGAATAACTACTAAAGGATAGAAAGCTATATGAGTTCCTGTGCCCCAAGTAGGGCAGCCTAAGAAGAAGCTGATAGCGAAGAAAGGAACTGGCGTAGCCCAGAATCTAGAAGAAGCTGAGAAGGTGAAGGCTGCTGAGGAGGAAAGGATTAGAAAGAGACAAGAGGATCTTAAAGTAAAAATAAGAATAAAGGCTGAAGAAGCCACGACAAAAGCTAAGGCTAATACTAAGCAAATTTTAAAATCTACAGTAGCCAGCCTAGTTGAAAAAGTAGTTCCTGAAGTAGTAGAAGGGATGATAGGAGCTCTTAAATGGATTGAGGATTATGCAGAGTAGGAAAAAGATAAAGTAGTGGATGTAGAAGCTGTTGAATTTAATGTGCTTAAACCAGACCAGTAGGTCAGTTTGACTGCTGAAGAAGCTAAGGAAGCAAGGAAGGAGAGGAACAGAGGGTTGCTGAAGAGAATGAAGGTAGTGATTTATGAGGATGAAGGAGATTTGAAGGATAAGGAAGAGGAAGTAGTTGTAGTTGAGCAGGGAGCTCAGCTGACTGAGCAATCTCAGGCTTAGGTCAGTGAGTTCGCTATTGAAGGTGCTGAAGAGAAGGAGGAGGAGAATTAAGAACCATTCTTTTTCAACCAATCCACGGAAACACTTCTCTCACCTACACCCATTTCTGCCTTACCTTTACTTGAAACCCAAAAGCCATCCACATCCACCGCTGACCAACCAAACACCTCACACTCTAACTAAACTACTATCATTCCATACCTTTCACCTATTAGATCTCTTAAAAAGAACCATTGCTATTGGAAGGACCCATTATCATAGGGCCTCCAATCATTGAAGAGATTCCACAACAATAACAACAACCACCTCAACAACTACAACCACAACCACAACCATAACCAC
This sequence comes from Euphorbia pulcherrima, assembly GCA_947683365.1. NCBI lineage: Eukaryota > Viridiplantae > Streptophyta > Magnoliopsida > Malpighiales > Euphorbiaceae > Euphorbia > Euphorbia pulcherrima. The sequence goes on from CANTUS010000003.1 coordinate 52,441,912, forward strand.
AACCCCCAGGCTAAATTGTTGGGAGATATAAGGAGAATGGGGAGAGCCAGATTTCCAGGACTTAGGATAGATGCTGAAGTAGATGCTAAAATAGCTAAATCTCTGCTGTCTAAGGAGGTCCAGAGGGGACTTACAAAGGTTGTTGCCAGTGCAAGGGTTTGTAGAAGCAGTTGAGGAGTGAGAGCCCATATCACATTAGTCCCTACCTAATTCTCACTAGTCAAGGCTATTGTGTCCCACATATTGCCTTTGTTAAATGTTACAGGTAGGAAGGCTGACTATTAATTGATGGAGGTTGCAGAGCTTAAAAAGAAAATGGAGAAATTTTTTGAAAGCAACTATAGAGTTTTGAATGAAGAGAGGGATTTTAGGAATTCCATGATAGACAAATTCAATCCCTTCTTAGAGGTAATGTAGGCAATTTTGAGTGGCTACAACATTTTAAGCAAGGAAAATGAAGCCAACTCATCTAAATTAGATGTAGTTATGAATGTCATCAATGCTTTGATTACAGTAGTCTCAAAGCAAGGAAACTTAACTATGCTGACTTAGATGAGACGTGATATTTTAAAGGGAGTCAAGGACTCAGAGGGAGAAGTAATAAAGTCTCTGAAGGGGCTAAATATATCTGATGCTCTGAATAGTGACATCATAATGGCAGATGCTGAACAAGAACCATCGCTTCATCAGAAACTTGGTCACATCCATGATCAAATCAAGAATGTTCATGCGGATCTTATTAACGATGCTCAAGCAATAGAATAGATTTATGAGTATGTATCTACTCATGTAAGGAGTACTCCCATGCAAGAGCGGATACTGAGAGAAAATACGCAAGCTAAGGCTCTAGCCAGTCTCACCCAGAAATCCCAGGAAGGACTTAATGCTCAGTACTACGTCAATCAATGGCAATCTCTTGCTCTGGTGGGACTCTTCTCTTTTCTCAGAGAACAGGAAGCAATCTCGCAAGAAATTTATGAGCTGTTAGTGTAGAACTGTTCCACCAACATCTATAGTCAGCTCAAGACATTTGAAGATTCTCTGAGCTCGTTTGATCGTCAAACTCAAGCCATTTTAGATGCAATGACAATGGGGGAGAAGGATCGCGAGAAGCGTGAGCAAGAGGGGAGAGAGAGAGAGATCAGAGGGTAGCTGAATTCTCATATAATTTATCCAAGGGTCTGAAGCGCATTCAACGAGAATATACTGAGACAAGAAAGAGGAAAGGCAAGGAGATCGCGCTGCCCAAAGAAAATAAATCAAAATGGGATCAGCAAATTTATGAAGAAAGGCAAGCTAATCTTGGAGGACCACTAATGCCTAAGTAGAATAGAATTATTTGTAATCTGTAGTGCTGATTGTAAAACTTAGTATAGACTAACTCTTTGTTATCTGTACTCAAGTTATTTTTTAAATGAAAATATTACATATTCTGTTTTAAGTTAAGATCTTCTTAACTTCATATATTTTCTGCTGCATATATATATATGTGTGTTGATCTCTTTACAGAAACATATGAGAAGTGTTAAGGAATGTTGAACTTAGAAAAGTTACGGATTATGGGGGAGTTAGCATTCACTCTGAGCAAAATGAAGATGCTGAACAAAGACATATCAAGCATAAGTATAAGGTAACTCTGATCTAGATATCTTATTGATTTAATTCTCACTCAGTTAATTGCCATTGATAAAAATGGGGGAGATTGTTGAACCAAGCACAAGTTTGGATTGACTCAGTGGACTGACTCAGTAGTGCTTAAGTTTTGATGATAACAATTATGTTCAGTTTGAGTTAATTAAATCAATAATGATGTTAAAATAAATAATCTATGGTTGTACGGGAGTTAGTAAATTCAATGGTAGAATTTCAAGTCTTCGTTGACCTAGTTATTTAGTTTAACTCTAAGTGTTATGGGCTGAGTAGCTACTTTAGTCGCTGACTAAGTAATATTCACTCAACGCTTAATATTTAGATTTTATTTCAGCTGTGCTTTACGATATATTATTTTGCTGAGTTACTTTATGTCTGTCAAAGGTACTGACTTTACAATTTAAGGAAAAATGGGATTTTTGCTTTTAGTGTTACTTTTTGCAGGATATTAATAAGACAAAGACAAAAAGAATTAACGCCTTGACAAGACCCAATTTAATGAAGAAAATGACAAAGTATTCCATATTCAAGCTACAAAAAGTCATTTGTCAATTTGGTCAATTCTGCAGAATCAACTGCATAGTATCGCATGCTCTACAGCATGTCAGATTACCAAAAGGTATGGGAAGAAGATATGATGTAAGTTAGCGCGAGTTCTTCCTAATGGAAGACTGACATCAAAAGACAAAGGATTCAAATTGGAGCTCAAATTTCAATCTGTCTCTAACGGATTGATTTTCTATCTCACAATGGTGTGATTCTATCTCCTAATGGATTGATTTAAAGAAGCAACGGGTGAATAGATGAGTTGTCAACTTTAAAAGATGCCAAAGCAAGTTCAACGGCAACTTTCTCAATTCATCTATAAAAGGAGCAAGAAGGCAAGCGTTAGAACTTGATGATTACACCTGAATTTCTCAGAAGCTAAAACTCTGTCAATTTACAAGCTTTAAAAGAAGTTCAAGCAAGAAAGAAAATACTCAAGGAGAATCTACTTTAGAACAAGACAGAATAGAATAGATCATTGATTTGTAATATCTGATTATTGTAATTGGATCAACATTTTATAAGTTGAATCCAGCTCTTATTTAGAATCTTATTGAGTTGCTGATAGAAGAGGGTATTCTACTCAGTAGGTGAGCGATTGTAGTTTGGAGGGTACTTACTGTAGTTGAGGAATCTGTGAAAGGCTTCTCTGCCTAGGGTAAAGGAGTTGAGATTAGTGGATTAAAGCTGAGACACTCTCTAGGGACTGGATGTAAGCACAGGTTACCGAACCAGTATAAAATCTCAGTGTTCTTTACTTTGAAGTTTTTTCAGAATTTCACTCAGCCTGCTGACGTACTCAGCGCAACTCAATATTATTGCAAACAAAGTTTACTAAGTTTTTAAGTGAGTCATTCACCCCCCCTTCACTCATTGAGTGTATGCTTAGGGACCAACAACAATTGATGATGAGCCTGAGCCTAAAACTGTAGAAGAATGTCGACATCAAAATGATTGGCCAAAATGGAAAGAGGAAATTCAGGTTGAGCTAGACTCATTTACTAAACATAAAGTATTTAGACCATTGGTCTTAACACTAGAAGATGTCAAACCAGTTAGATAAATAGGTATTTATACGAAAAAGAAATGAGTTGAATCAGGTTGTGAGATACAAGGCTAGACTTGTGGTACAAGGTTTCTCACAAAGACCTGGTATAGATTTTGAGGAGACATACTCTCCGGTTATAGATGCAATTACTTTCAGATTTCTGATAAGCTTGGTTGTCCTTGAAGGACTTGATATTCATCTAATGGATGTGGTGACAGCTTATCTATATAGGTCATTAGATAATGACATTTACATGAAAATCACCGAAGGATTTAAGATGACTGAAGCATATAATTCAAAACCTCGACAAATGTATTCTGTCAAACTTCAAAGATCTTTATATGGTCTAAAGTAGTCCGGACGAATGTGTTATAATCGTTTAAGTGAATACTTGGTGGCAAATGGATATAAAAATGATTCTATTTGTCCATGTGTGTTCATCAGAAGTATGAATCAAGGATTTGCTATCATTGTAGTCTATGTTGATGATCTGAACATAACAGGGACTCCAGAAAAGATCTCTATTACTATAGATTATTTAAAAAGAGAATTTGAAATGAAAGATCTTGGGAGAACGAAATTTTGTCTTGGTTTCCAAGTTGAATACTTGACAGATAGGATCCTTTTGCATCAATCATCTTATATATAGAGAATTTTGAAACAATTTTATATGGATAAGACTTATCCACCAAGCACTCCTATGCTTTTCGACCACGAGAAGATGATGAGGAAATTCTTGGTCCTGAAGTATCATATCTGAGTGCAATAGGATCACTTTTATATCTTGCAAACTATACTAGACCAGATATAGCTTTTGCAGTTAGTTTATTAGCGAGATTTAGTTCTACCCCCACTAGAAGACATTGGAATGGAGTAAGCGGTACTTCTAATATGGGTTTATTCTTTCCAAAATGAGCAAAATCAGAATTAGTAGGATATGCTGATGCCGAATACCTCTCTAATCCACATAAAGCTCGATCACAAACAAGGTATGTCTTTACATATGGTGACACAGCTATATCTTGGAGATATATAAAGTAAACTATTACCGCAACCTCTTCAAACCATTCAGAACTATTGGCTTTTCATGAAGCAAGTCGTGAGCGAGTATGGTTGAGGACCATGAGTCAACATACTAAAGAAGCATGCGGATTGGAAATGGAGAACAAGCCAACTATATTATACGAAGATAATGCAGCATCCATCACACAACTCAAGGGAGGCTATATTAAAGGAGATAGAACCAAACATATTTCGCCCAAATTCTTCTATGCTCATGATCTCATGAAGACTGGTCAAGTTGGTATTTGTAAAATTAGGTCAACTGATAACCCGGCAGATCTTCTCACCAAATCACTACCCGCTTCTACTTTCAAAAAGCATGTACATAATATCGGGATGCGTCAGCTCAAGGATATGTCATAACCATTGTATTTTTTAGGTGAAGTAAAATTGTATATGAATACTGTACTCTTTTCCCTTTGCTAAGTTTTTGTTCTACAGGATTTTTCTCAGCAAGGTTTTAACGAGGTATATTCATATTGCATAGTCATCCAAAGGGAAGTGTTATAAATATTCTTATTTATATTAGATGACCATTAATATAGTGATTAATATTATAATTTATATCATTTTCTTCCTTCTCTCATATTTCTATAAATTAATATAATTTATTCATTTGTATGTATAAATAAAAACTACATTTACTTACCTTCATTCATTCTTCACTGTTAAGATTTCATAATGATGGACCACGCATTGTCACATAAAACATTCTGAGATGAAACTAATAATGATGAATGGGGAAAGAAGGATATTTGTCTGAAAATTTCAATAAAAAGCATGCTTTGACCAAATTAAAAATAGAAATATATTGGTTTAGTTAAATTATGTTACATAATAATGTAATGATGAGAACCAGAAATGTGGGATTGAGAAAATTTCAAAGGAACGATCAAATATTGAGGAGTATTATTGGGGTGGCATGTACTTCACATTTTTATCTAAAAAACAATGGCAGCCTTTGACTTTGGTTTTGTTCAACTTGCGCACCCACTTCCACGTCAGCTATCACACAATATTGATGATTATTGCTAGGGTCGTAGATCAACTAAGCTGTCTGTGAGTTCGATGTTTAGCTTAAAAAAGTTTAATTTTAAAATTTGATGACTTGAATTATAAATGAACTGAAAATAAATAAGTTAAAGTTTGGCTCGTTAATTCGTGAATAAATTTGATTAGAGAGTTGCAAATAAATTCTTGAATTGACTTGATTAATGTTCATGAACTAATTCGATTATTATTGTTATATATAAAAATAAATTTTTTATAAAATTAAAATAAATTATGGCTATATAAAAGTAAACTATTCAACAAGTATATATAGAACTTCATCCAACTCAATTTAATGGCTCAAGTATATGTAGAACATCACCTAACTCAATTTAATGACTTACTCTAAATTATGTATTGAATTGGCAATGTTATTCGCAAATAAAAGTAGACAAGCTCGTTCACGAATAAACGAACACTGAAACAAACCGAACAAATAAAATTTTGAGCTCGGATTCAAGCTCGGCTTGGCTCGTATTTAATTAAAAATTAAACGAACCAAACACAAATATGTCAAAACTTGACTCCGGCTCGTTTACATCCATACTTGATTTTTTCAGGTGAATATATTTTTACTGGTTTACCTTGCAAAAATAGCTTCATTGAATTTTAAATCACAATCTCCACCCACATACTTAAGATACGTTTACAAAAAATAGTTACTATTACGATAAATCGCATTAAATTAAACTAATTTTGGGTGAATTTTTCTTTAACGTTGAAATCCCCGAAAATTGAAATCAGTTACAATGAAATAAATTTAGAAAAACTTTTATTAATTTCTAAATTATTTGTTGTAAGGAGCCACAACTCTTATTTAAAATGAGGAAAAACTGTAACATTTGATTTTGAAAATTTTGAGTATTTTGATTATTTGCATTGCAAATATCCTGATAAAACCTAAAATTTCAAATAAAAACACAATCCAAAGGCGTCGTTTACTGAATATTTCCAATTCAGGAAATCTTGCCCGAGTAGGCTGCAGTGCTACAGTGAGTCAGTGACGGTTTTCTGTAAAAGAGGAAAAAAGGAAAACAAATCACTTGGAAGAACAGAAAACATCTCATGTAATATCAATTGTATTGCACTCCTTCTTAATCTTTTCATAGGTTTTCTTCTGATTTGTTGTCGGCCTCCGGTAAGGTTTTTCTCCCCTATAATTCACTGTTTTGTATTGTTTTATGTGATTGATTATCATACGGATTCTTGTTAGTGGTGTTTAAGCGAGCAAACCTTGAAATAGTGCCTGGGAAACTTTTCCAGGAAGAAAAGTTCCCATCTTTATGCACAAAATTAAAAAAATTTCAATGAAGTTTCTCCATAAAATAAAGTTCTCACCTTTATGGTCATTAATGTTGGTGATGTTCTTGAGCTAATACTTTCTCTACGGTTTCACTTTAAAATTGAATTTTTTTCGCTTGATCTTTTCTCTGTTTTCTATTTTTAAAGGGCTTTTAGTGGGTTTTGGGGCTTGTTTTTCATTTTTCTGATGTGTTCCTTTCCTAAAACAAAATGTTGCAGATTTGGGAGAGTTGAGATGGCTTCCAAGCTAGAAGCTTGTGCAGAGTGCAAGAGAAAATGCTTACTGTGTCATTCGAAAACAAGAAGCTCAATGCCTCTTGTTTCATCTTTCTTTAAAATTATGATTTCTGATAAGTGTACTGAGATTTTGGTATGTTTATCTTCTGTCCGTCCTCTTCAAATCACTCACATTTTTTCCTTTCTGTTTTATTTGTTCTCTGTGGCTGATCCAAATTGGTTAACAAAAGCCTGTAGAAAATCCTGCAAGCTTTTTGCTTTTTTCTTGTCTTGATCTGGGAAATCTTATTTTGGCATTCGTGGCAGTTATTACCTCCAAAGTTTGCTCCTATAGTATCAAGCCTTATTGGCAAAGAAGTTCCCGTTGAGGATTCAAATGGAAATCAGTGGAAAGCAAAATTAACTGTTGTGGATAGTTCTATTGTTTTGAAGCAAGGATGGGGCACATTTGCACAGGATCACGGGTTGGAAGTTGGAGATTTTTTGTCATTCCACTACATATTAGGATCACACTTTATCGTTCAGATCTTTGATCGAACCTGTTGCGAGAAGCTCGATTTTCCGATAAAGACGAGGGCTGAATCCAATAAAGGTTCATCAGTCAAAAAAGAACCAAAATCTTCTGCTTTCTCTAAGCGAAAATTCGAAACCACTCACTGCCAGTTCGAGACAAGTAATATGAAAAATGTTAAGATGGCAAAGAATGGTGATAAAAAAAGAGTTGCAAGATCTCGAGCTGTTACCAAAGTCGAGATCTTCGAAGAGCCAAGCTTCTTGACCTATAGGAAAGGGAAATGCAAGATAGATGATTCAGTCAATGATAAGATGCTTATTGACTGTAGTTTAAGAAACATAGATTCGCCTCCAAGGCCTCAAACCGTGGTTGTTCCTAAGTCATCACTTAAACCAGGAAAAAATCAAGGGAGCAACTTTGATTGGTCTAGTGAAAAGGCAAATTCAAGTAAGTTGCTTAGCATAGTTAACTAGTTACACAACATCAGCACATTGATAGTATTTTTTCCCATCGAAAAGGAATGTAAAGATTGAATTTTTATATGTTTTGCTATTTGAAAAAAATGCAGGGAAGAAGCCAAAGGCACTACCGAAGCAGGATGATCGAATTCTTGTTTCTCCAGTCGTAAACAAAGACAAATTCGGCAAAAAGGCGAAACTTGAAGCATTAGAGACAGAACCTTTGGCTTTGACAGTTGCAGGTGCTATCTCTTGTTTGATAGGATCAAACCAGTCTTTTCTTGTAAGCTAAAAAAAGTTGGGATCTTTGTGTAATTGGGCTAACTTTGTGCTGATAGGTAAGCTAATTTCGCGTTTCTTTGAATCCGTGCAGAAACTGCCAGCAGCCTTGCCATCATCATCATCATCAAATAAGAGAAGAACAATGGAAAACAACAGTAAAAGAGTTGTGCTTTTGAAGGGACCAAAACCCGAATTAATGCGAGTTGAATACTATGAAACGCCTCGAGTGAAGATTTTGATGGGTGGATGGGAAGCATTTTGCAAACACAACAAAATTATGCCTGGAGAGGAATGTACTTTTGAAGTTGAAAATGAAGCTGAAGATACTTTTAGAGTCACTGTTGTTGCTAATGTATAAGTAGGCTCTCTTGTTTCCACTCAATCAAGAGTCAATAATAGGCCCTTTATCTTAGTTAGAAGCCACTCAAACAATGATTTGGTTTGTTAAACTGTTAAAAATGAAAGTAAAAGCCATAATTATAGGCTAATACATCACCATAACTTGTCCCTAATTGCCCCTCGCTCCTCCGAGCTTTTAAAAGTTTCTATTTCTCCTAAATTTGTCTAAATTGCACCTCATGACCCATTTCTGCTGACATGACAGGTGAGTTTGGCGATGCTTGAAAATAATAAACTCACCTGCCATGTAAACGGAAAGGGGTCACGAGGTGCAATTTAGAAAAGTACATGGGGGTGAGAGGAATTTTAGACAAGTTCAGGGGTTCTCGATGCATTAGGCCATAATTACAAGACGGTTTACAAGAAATAGCATGTTTTTGACATTACAACATCATAATCTAACAAGTGTGTGAACTATTTAACTAATACAACTCCTAAATATGAAACTAGCTAACTAACCAACCATAAAACTAACTGCAAAAAAGCACTTAAATGATTTCTAGAGGAGGATTTTCACAAGCTGTAGCAGAGACTTGATTTTGCTCTTTGACCACCATTCTTCTCATCTTCATTAACCATCTAAAACATCTCACAACATAATCATACAGATTAAGGGCAATATAAATCCCAATGCCACCAACAATCCCATTTGCAATTGAATAAGTCAAAGGCATTAGCAGCATTGTAATAAAAGCAGGCACAGCTTCCTTCAAGTCAACCCAGTTAATGTCCTTAACCACCTTTACCATCATAATCCCAACTATAACCAGTGATGGCCCAATTGCCCAAGGTGGCACGCTTGACAGCAATGGGGTAAAAAACAGTGACAGAAGGAAATATAATCCAATAATTACCGCTGTTAATCCTGTTTTACCCCCTTCTCTTATCCCAGCTGATGATTCTATGTATGTTGCTATTGGTGAAACTCCTAGTGCTGCTCCAACAATTGTGGAGCCTGCATCTACCATGAGTCCCATGTATTCACCTTCAAAGCTTCCTTTTTGATCCACAAATCCTCCAATTTCTGCCATTGTGTATAGTGTTCCTGTGGTTGCTAGCACATCTACATACAATAGGGTCACTATTGCTATCCACACATCACTTGTGTTGAACTGATTGAAGCTTATTGCCCCTGCTGTTGACTCAATCTTGTGAAAGGCAACAACTTTTTTGAAGTAATTGTAATTTGATTCACCAATTTGGGTATGTGGGAAAAATGTGACACTTGTGCCTCTAATCCATGAAATTAGGGTTATAAAAAGGATCCCAAATATCAGACTCCCTTTGACTTCATTTATAAGCCCATAACATATGATTATAAACCCAACTACTCCTAGCCAGAATGTTGGGCTGTGTAATTTTCCGGCTATGCATTCTCCGGTCACCGGGTTTACCCTCGAGCATGCTGTGATGGTCAGTAAGGTGGACGGGTCAGGCCCAACAAGGCCCACACCTTGATGGATCTGAAGCCCAACAAAAGCAATGAAAAGCCCAATTCCAGCTGCACAGGCGAGGCGGACCGGTTTGGGTATAAGCCGGGCGAGTTTAGCCCTAAGCCCAAGCCCAGCAATGGCTAAAAAAGCACAGCCTTGAACCAACACAATAGCCATGGCGGTTTTGTAAGAAAATGGGCCAGACCCATGAAAGCCCACTAAATTATATGCCAAGTAAGCATTTCCACCCATGCCAGGGGCCAAACCAAGTGGCAAATTGGCAAAAATTCCCATAGCAAAACAACCAATCATAGATGACAAAATTGTAGCAACAACAAGGTCTTTTTTAGCTCTATCAAGACAACTTTGATACCCAACATTGGGTTTCATCACACAACCATAATCAATGGCCACCGTTTGATTCACCGGAGAAGAACAATCGGCGGGGGAGCAGTTGACGCCGGAGTCAACAAGGATTGTCGCATTGACCGTGATTATATAAGCCATAGTAAGAAACGTGGCGGTAGCAGCACGAAACTCTTGAGTAAAACAAGTCTTTCTAGCTTCGAGCTTGAAAAAGGTACCGACTTTGGACTTAGAAAATTTGTGATTGAAACTATATGAGAATTTTGAGCAAAACCCAGAAACAGTCTGAGGACATAGTTTGATGTCGCCCATGGTTTCGGTGAAATTAAGAAGAATGTTTGGGTGTGGGATTATATCAGAAAAGTGAGCTCAAAAGAGGATTACATACTGGATTTAAGGGATGTGTAATAAAGGAAAATGAGACAAGAGAGCATTAAATGTTGGTTGGTTTATAAAGAAGTTGATTGCTTGTGTTTCTATATGTATATTTTATTTTTGCCATTTATACAAAATATTATTATATGTTATTACAGATAAAGATTCTGTTGACTCTTTCTTTGACTACCATATTTACTAATTATGATAACTAATTACAGATTTATAATGATTCTGATACATGGAAAATAAGTAATATAATCTTTTTTTTTTTGTTGGACAGAAAATGTAACCAAATCTTCTCACTACATGATTACTACTTCCCTTATTTTTGCTTACTAAAGATTAATTGTTATTTTAAAATTTAAAGTGAACTAATGTATATAAAAATTTACGGATGAAAAGTCAGCTAAGAAATGATCAATTTGTTACAAAATTGAATTTTGTATTTTTCTCCCTTAACTATCATTTTAAATTAAATTGATATGAGAATGATTCAAGTGGTAAGCAGATTGGTATTATAAAAATAATGTCTTAAGTTCGAGCCTTGTAGATGTAAATAATCTCATTGAAAGACTCACCCACCATAGTCAGTGCGCAACTCAAATCGAAACCAGATGTAGCCGGGACAAAGCTTCAGTAAATTCGGTGGATAACCAAAAAATTTAAATTAATTTATCGCAATACATATGCTGCTTTAAATATACTTTTTCCCAAGGTATTAAGTTAAGTAACTAACCCTATACCTAAAGTTTGTTATACAGTATATTAGCAATTTAGGGTAAGGTTTGTAACAGTGTGATAAGTATGGCGTGAATTAATAAAATAAAGAGTTTAAATGTAAAATTTAAATTCAAGCAATTGAACCAAGTCGACATGTTTCTTACAATTAAAAAAAGAAATCAGTCTTAATACGTTTGCAGGTTAATTTTGAGAGCAAGTAGGTCCACAATAACATAAATGTACATAGGAATGTTTTTATTTGAATGAGTAGGTACAAATCATTTTCCAAAATTTATGGAACATGTTGAACATATGACACAATATTAATATTGCTAAGTTTAAAGGACTCCATTGTACGTACTTTTTTAAAAGTTTTTTTTAGTTCCTCCTATTCAGTATTTTAAAAAGCGTTAGGCGCTAATCGAACTGTCAGAGCTCTAAAGAGTTTAAGTGGGGTCTGAGTGGAATTAGACGGGGTTTGGAGGTGGCCTAGGCGGATTTAAATTTTTTATTATTTTATACATAAAAATATTATTTTAACTAAAAATAAATTATAAAATATTAAAAAAATATAATTTAGAGCATGTTTTAAAATTAGAAATGAGACTTTTATTGTGAGAATACTTTTATGTACTTTTATTTTACCAACTAAGCTATTTTTAGTAGGTTAAAAATATCAAACTATAATTATTATAGATATCGATATTTTAAAAATTTGAATTTAGGCGTCGTCTAGGCGGAAAAAATCGGATTAGGCGGCAAGAAATCGATTAGGGGTCTGACAGCGCCATGGAAATGAAAAGTCGGGCAGCAAACTCTAAAATAGGACCTAAACGGGACTAGGCGAGAATTTTTAAAACAGAGCTCCTATCTATACTTGCAAAATTTAATATCCACATAAACAAATATATTACTCCCTCCATCTAGAAATTATTATCTCTTTAGCTATTTTATTAGTTCTCTTTTTAGTTGTCAATTTAGATTATCAATATATTTTATAAAATTATTTCTCTAATTTGTCCTTGTATTAATTATGAGAGAGATTATGTATTGTTAAAATTATAAGAGAGTAATTGGAAAGAAAGAGAATTTAGTAAAGGATAAATTAGTCATTTTAATTGTGTAATAAATTTTTCATTAATTTTAATAATTCGGTTAAATGAATAATATTTTATAGATAGATGGAGCAACAAGTATTGATATGCTTAGTTACAAGATTTTATTTGTTAGAGTATAGTACGAATAAGGAATTATTTGGTTTACTTGTTATTCTCTGTGGTTTTTCTTAGCGTTGCTTATTTTTATTACCTTTTTGTATCCGAAATGCTGTTGAATTAGTTTTTAGACACCATCTAAGCCGATGCATGTGAATTTCTTTAAAAAAAAATTTTTTACATTTATAACATCAAACAACACTTGTAAGAGAATGATTACAACATTAAATAAGTATTTCCAACTATTTCGGTGATAAAAAAAGTTACTATTAATAATAAAGAGTACAAGCAAACCACAATAAACAACAAAAAAGGAAAATGGAGACTTGATTTTTTTTTTTTTTATATTTAGGAAATTTTTGTTTTAGGTAGTTGGTAAACAGTACCAAATTGAAGATCTTTGAACGATATCCAATTCTAAACATATTTGAAATAATAACACTCAATTATCAATTTGATTAGATTTAGGGGAATCTATTAATCCACCGGCCATCCATCAAATTGGAAATTGGGACAACCCTTGAATTCAACATGTTATATAAGTTATTTGGTAATGACTCTAAAAACCAAATATTTTTCTATAAAAAGAAGACAATCATCAAAAGCTTAAGTAAATATATTAAGCGCATGCATTTCGGTACAATCAAAAGCTTTTTCATTTTATCTCGTTACTTGCAAGATTCCACTTTCATATTAACATTTTTTTTTTGAATTAGGAAGATGATTATATGCATTAATTTGCATTTGATGACTCCATGATGATCTCTGAATTCATATCTCTGAATTTCATACAAAAATAATACTCCCTTCAATTCCTAATAAATGACATTTTAGCCTTTTTATTTTAGTTCCAAATAAGTGACCTTTTAGATTACCGATGTAATATTTAATATCATTTTTTCTCAAATTTACCCTTGCATTAGTTAGGAAAGAGAGTAAGTATTGTTAAAATTATTACTAGTTGGTAAATATGAAGAAAGAGAATTTTATAAAGGATAAATTAGTCTTTTTAATTGCTTAATCAATTTTTTATTGATTTTAATGAAAATTTTAAAAACTCACTTATTTAGAACCGGAGAGAGTAATAGACTACTAATCATACATTTATGTAAATAAAAGATTGTACTAATGTGTTTATGTTAAAAGTGTGAGTTGCAAGCTTCAAACTCTACATGAGAGCATTTAAAAACTATCCAGGAAGAACTAGTTTACACAGCCGAAAAGCTTACATAATACTTATTTAAAAAAAGCTCACTAGCTTCGCATAGAGCCACGCATACACAGACTTATAGCAAATTAGCAATAGGCTATAGCTTTCACCACAATACTAAAAAAACCATTGTAGTACTATTTTAATATGGAGGGAACCATAAATCAATTATGATTGCATTTTAAGAATAATTATTACAAACGTTTGAAAGTGCACAATACATTTCAAATGTAACTTGAAATAATCCGCTTTATGTCAACAAGTAGTAAAAGATTATGTTGATATATATATATATGTTACAAATGAAAGATAAAATAAGTAGTAGCACATTTGTCATTAATTTTGATGTTCACAATATATTTTGACCTGTATGTATTTATCAATGTCATCAAAATCGTAACGGACATTATATTGGTGAAGATTTTGATACGCAGTATTATCAGTAGATCGATATAATGAGTGCTTTTACCATTTTTTTATTTTTAAGAAGAATATATTATTTGGAAATATTAATTTACATATAAGTAAAAATAAAATAATTTGGCGTATTCTGGGTATATTTCTACCTAAATATCTCTAAATTATTGAGCTAAGTCGGTTAGAATAGCTTTATAATTATTCTAGACCATTTCAGCCCGTAATAGAGACTTCCAATGACTATTGCAATGTGTTTTGCGTCTTTTGCAATTCTTTCTGGATCTTTTGCAACACTATCTGAGTGTCACCATATTTTTTTTAAAAAACCTTTTTAAAGTTAAACCATTCCGTAACCATAGTCAATTCATGATAAAATCGATCGAACCGGCCGGTATAGAACAGTTTTCATAAGTATTTGTAACTGACCCAACTAGTCAATGAGTGAAATTGAAATACCAAACTCAATATCAACAAAGATTAAAGGCCACAAGACCATTGTTATTGCTTTAGGATATATAATTAAAAATGAAGAGAGCAGCGAAATAGAGGGAAATTAGGTCATGTTCTTTTGAACTTATATTCAGTTTAGTATAATTTTATTCAGTTCAGTACTGTATACATATAAATTTATACTGAAATCAATTCAGTTCAGTTCAGTACTGCTACTTATAATTTGAAAAGAACAGGCCTAAGGCACATGATTTGAATAGTAGTATAATATAGTATATGTATGTAGAAAAGGGAAATTTAAAGCATTGGGAAAAATGCATGCGTGAAGAGATTAAGCAAAAAAGGGTTGCATATAAAATTAAAAATGTGTAATGGAGCTGTTTTGGTGCTTGAAGTTATATGCTTTTTAAGAGAATAAAGGGTTAAAGAGCAAGCAAGCCTTTTGGCGTTTAAGTTTGGCATTATTTAGGGCTGAGCTTTATTAGCAGGCCTATAATTTTATTTACACACACCACAATGGCTCTACTTTTCATTGGGGTATTTTCCCTGAATTAATTTCAGAATATCATATATCATGTACTTGAACGACCCATGGGTTTATTATTATTATTATTATTTCCATTATTATTTTTATTATAACTTTAGAGAAAACAAGGCCTTGCATCTGATCATTTTCTATAATTTAACCGTCCGATATTTCAATTTCATAATTGATTAGTTTATGAATTGATGAATATAATTGATCAATATTGAGGAATATAATTTTACAGACTAATTACTAAGCAATGTTCCACCCTCGTTTTGGTTATTCTTGAGGGATTATCGTTATATTTTGCAATGTGACACAACGTATTTGCTAGGGCCGTCTCCGAGATTTTAGGAGCCTCGAGCAGAAGATGAAATATAGGCCCTTATTGAATGAAAGTATGTTTGGCAAACTTTTCATCAGATTTTAATATTTCATAACAAACAATAAACAAGATCCTTAAATTTTTATGTATACATTTTTTAGGGCTCCACAATTATCATTTCAAAAATTTTGTTTATTCGATTATTCTTTTAAGCAAATTTCAATCAAATATTCATATAAAATTTTATTTATTTATATTTTTAAAGATAAAAAAATAAAATAGCTTATAAATTTGTTTTATAAACTGCTTTAATTAACGTATGGCAATAAAACTCAAGAAATATATTTTAGAAAAACTAAATTAATATTGTTGTTTTTTTAAATACAAAAGTATTTATCAAATTCTTATACTCAATATGTAAAGCTAACTTTTATATTACAAACTGTAACTAATATGGTAAAATAAAAAATTAAATACCCAATTACTAACTTGTGAGGAAAAAATAATAAATTTAGCAAATCAGTCAAACATTATATACACTTAAACTAATACTAAATTGAAAAAAGCTTAATTGAAGAGTTATTTTCTTAAATTATTATCAACTAATAATAAAATGTTGAGTGGTGTCCCTATTATTGTGGGACCCACTGATTAATTAAAAAAAATTTAAAAAAGGCAGGTCGGCAGAACGTTTTTCAAAATGTGCACGGTAAAATTACTGTGCATAATTCGGCCATACGCGTTTGTATTTCCTATAAATAGAGAGATTTCTGCCTCAAAATTATAGCAGAAGAGTAAGAAAACACAGATACAAATATTATCTGTGTAGAGAAACTTAGGAAAAGGGTTCCTAAGAGTTGGGTAAGAGAGAAAATAGTGAGGTTTTGGGAAACACTTGAGTGCCACTATTTTGTAATCTCTAGGTGTACCTACTATTATTTTTATAGTGGAGAATTATTCGGAGTTGGTCCCGTGGTTTTTCCCTAATTCATTTGGGGTTTCCACGTAAAAATCTGCATGTCTTTTTATTCTGCTGCTATTATTTTTCTCGTAATCTATTATTGGGCCTAACAAGTGGTATCAGAGCTGAAGGTTGTTTTATCAGTAAAATCCGTGGATATATTTTTCAAAAATAAATATACCACGACGACGAGAAAATTACGGGGAATCCGGTGGCGCAATCCGTTCGAAAAACTGTCGCACATAGGCAATTTGGGTGAATAGTAAAATAGTAACTTGAGTAATAGTATTCATATATAATAACTATTCATATTCGGCCATCTTTTATGAATAGTTTTATGTAAGAATACGGGCATACTGTTACTATTCTAATATACAAGTATTATTTGGGTATATGACACTATTCATATATACAGTCACTATTTATGTGAATAGTGAAATTCGTGAATAGTAAAATTTTGCCATTCTTAAATTTTTCGACATGGCGAATGACGGCGTAATGATCAAATTGACGGATACAAATTATTCAATGTGGAAATCCAGAATGGAGGACTACCTCAATTGCAAAGATTTGTATGATCCAATTGAGGGTGACGACGCAAAGCCGAAGGATATGAAAGATCAGCAGTGGATAAAGATGAAGAAGCAGACATTGGGTACAATACGCCAATGGATAGATGCTAGCCTGTACAACCACGTGAGGAACGAAACAGATCCCAAAGTTCTCTGGAAGAAGCTAGAGGATATGTACGAGGCTAAAAATGCTCAAGGAAAAGTGTTCATGATTCGCAAAGTCATGAACTTGAAATTGACAGAGGGACGATCAATCACACAACACCTGAACGACTTTGAAGGATTCATAAGTGAGTTAGCAGTCACTGGTATGTCCTTGGATGATGAGATGCAAGCATGTCTTTTGATGGGAACTCTACCAGATAGCTGGGATACTCTTGTTGTATCACTGAGTAACTCAGCTCCAAATGGTGTGGTAACAATGTCTATGGTAAAGAATAGCCTACTTAATGAAGAACTTCGTAGAAAAGACGTTGCCAGTACCAGTTCACAAGCCCTTGTCACGGAAAACAGGGGCCGAAGCAAGAGTAGAGGACGTGGAAATGAAAAATCCAGAGATAGATCCAAGTCCCGGGAGAAGAGGTCATGCTACCATTGTGGAAAGCAGGGCCATCTCAAAAGGAACTGCCGTTTCTTTAAACAAGAGAATGCAAAACGAAGTCATGATAATGACAAAAATACATCTGCTACAGTCACAAAAGAAGATGGAGAGGTGGCTTTAGTATCTCATGATGCAGATTGTTGTCATGTTGAAAACGCAGATACCGAGTGGATTGTAGATTCTGGTGCCTCATACCACTGTGTTCCAAAAAGGGAATACTTCTCAACATACAAAGCAGGCGATTATGGTACTATTAAAATGGGAAATAATAGTGTCTCGCAAATGGTGGGAATCGGTGATATCTGCGTGAAGACAAGTGTCGGATGCACATTAACACTTAAAAATGTACGACACATTCCAGATCTTCGGTTGAACCTATTGTCTGTTAGTGTATTGGATAAGGAAGGTTATCACAATCATACAGGCAATGGAAATTGGAAACTCACCAAAGGATCATTGGTGGTGGCGAAAGGAAGATTGTGTTGCTCGCTATACAAAATGCACGCAATAATATGTGCGAGTCAACTGAATACAGTTGGAGATGATGCTTCACCAAATTTATGGCATAGGCGACTGGCGCATGTTAGTGAGAAAGGGTTGAATATACTGGCTAAGAAGTCCCTCATCCCATTAGCCAAAGGAAAAATTAACCCGTGTGATCACTGTTTATTTGGGAAGCAACATCGAGTTTCATTTCAGAAAAGCTCTAGAAGAAGAAATAATAAGTTAGAGTTGGTACACTCTGACGTTTGTGGTCCCATGGATACAGAATCCATTGGAGGAAGAAGATACTTTCTTACCTTCATTGATGATTTTTCAAGGAAGACATGGATTTATTTGCTGCGCACAAAGGATGAAGTATTCAAGCACTTTCAGCAATTCCATGCAATGGTGGAAAGGGAGACTGGAGTGCCATTGAAGTGTTTACGCACAGATAATGGTGGTGAGTATATCTCCAAGGAGTTCAAGGATTACTGTAGTCAACATGGTATCAGGCATGAAAAGACAGTTCCTGGTACACCTCAACACAATGGTGTTGCTGAACGAATGAATCGTACCATTGTCGAAAGAGTTATGTCCATGCTCAAAATGGCTACCTTACCTAAGTCATTTTGGGGAGAAGCTGTCAATACTGCTGTCTATCTTATCAACTGACTACCTTCAGCACCTTTGGATTTTGATATTCCAGAGAGGGTCTGGACAGGAAGAAATATCTCATACTCTCACTTGAGGGTATTTGGCTGCAAGGCATTTATGCATGTTCCTAAAGAGCAAAGGCTAAAGCTTGATGATAAATCAGTTCCTTGCACTTTTGTCGGTTATGGCGATGAAGAGTTTGGCTACAGATTATGGGATCCAGTGAAAAAGAAAATTGTACGGAGCCGAGATGTTGTATTTCACGAGAATAATGTCATCGGTGAAAGATCTACAAGTGACGACGTTATCGATATAACACCAAAGAGCATTCTATCAGATGATGCCACAGAAAGAAGAATGCATCAATCAGAACAAGATGGAGAAGAAGAGCCAGTTGTGAGGGATCAAGATGCGATTGTAGATGAAGATACGAATGAAGAGGGTACTGAGCAAGGGGAGCCAGAGAACCCCATTCTACCAGAAGAAGAACCTCAATTAAGGAGGTCAGTCAGAGAACGCCAACCATCTACAAAATACTCCAGTTCTGATTATATTTTAATCACTGATGAGGGAGAGCCTGAAAGCTTCCAAGATGTGCAATCTTGTAAAGATAAAGATTGTTGGATGAAGGCCATGCAGGAGGAGATGAATTCTTTAAAGAAGAATGACACGTACCAACTGGTAAAACTTCCTAAAGGGAAGAGAACACTCAAGAACAAATGGGTATACAAGCTGAAGAAAGATGATGGAAACCTAGTGAGATTCAAAGCTCGATTGGTTGTCAAAGGTTTTACTCAAAAGAAAGGTATCGACTTTGACGAGATTTTTTCACCAGTTGTGAAAATGAGTTCTATTCGAGTTGTGCTAGGTCTTGTAACCAGCTTGAACCTTGAGTTAGAACAGCTTGATGTAAAGACCGCGTTCTTGCATGGGGATTTAGAAGAAGAAATTTATATGGAACAACCAGAAGGTTTCAAGGTCAAGGGAAAGGAGGACATGGTGTGTCGCCTGAAGAAAAGTTTGTATGGGCTAAAACAAGCCCCGCGGCAATGGTATAAAAAGTTTGATTCCTTCATGGTGAATCAAGGATATAAGAGGACAGAAGCTGATCCATGTGTATATGTCCAGAAATTCCCTGATGGAAAATTTATCATTCTTCTCTTATATGTTGATGATATGCTAGTCGTTGGGCCAGATGCCAAAATGATTAGTAAGTTGAAGTGTGATTTGTCTAAGGCGTTTGACATGAAAGATTTGGGACCGGCAAGGCGAATTCTTGGAATGGAGATTACCCGAGATCGAAGGTCCAGCAGGCTATGGTTATCGCAAGAAAAATATATTGAACGGGTACTAGAAAGGTTCAATATGAAGAATGCTAAACCAGTTAGCACTCCACTTGCCGCTCATTTCAAGTTGAGTAAGAAATCCTACCCTTCAACAGAGAAAAATAGAGAAGATATGTTAAATGTTCCATATTCTTCAGCGGTCGGAAGTTTGATGTATGCAATGGTGTGTACGAGACCAGACATCGCTCATGCAGTTGGAGTTGTGAGTCGATTTCTGTCAAATCCCCAGAAGACACATTGGGAAGCAGTTAAATGGATCTTTCGATACCTGAGAGGAACTTCAAAGTTATGTTTAACATTTGGAGGTGGAAAGCCAGCACTTGTTGGTTACACAGATGCAGATATGGCTGGTGACCTTGATGAAAGAAAATCTACATCAGGTTACTTATTTACATTCTCAGGGGGAGCTATTTCATGGCAGTCACGGTTACAAAAGTGTGTTTCATTATCAACAACTGAAGCAGAGTACGTTGCAGCAACAGAAGCAGGAAAGGAAATGCTTTGGTTAAAGCGATTCTTTGAAGAATTGGGTGTGCAACAAAAAGACTACATAGTTTATTGTGATAGTCAAAGTGCACTAGACTTGAGCAAAAATACTATGTATCATGCACGGACGAAACATATTGATGTAAGATATCATTGGCTCAGACTTGCCATTGAAGAAAAAGAGTTCAAGTTGCAGAAGATTCATACAAACAATAATGCTGCTGATATGCTGACAAAGGTTGTACCAAAAGAAAAGCTCGACCAGTGCATTGAAGCAACCGGGATGGAGAGTCCCACAATGTAATCGGGAGGGGGAGATTTGTTGAGTGGTGTCCCTATTATTGTGGGACCCACTGATTAATTAAAAAAAAATTCAAAAAGAGGCAGGTCGGCAGAACGTTTTTCAAAATATGCACAGTAAAATTACTATGCATAATTCGGCCATACGCGTTTGTATTTCCTATAAATAGAGAGATTTCTGCCTCAAAATTATAGCAGAAGAGTAAGAAAACACAGATACAAATATTATCTGTGTAGAGAAACTTAGGAAAAGGGTTCCTAAGAGTTGGGCAAGAGAGAAAATAGTGAGGTTTTGGGAAACACTTGAGTGCCACTATTTTGTAATCTCTAGGTGTACCTACTATTATTTTTATAGTGGAGAATTATTCGGAGTTGGTCCCGTGGTTTTTCCCTAATTCATTTGGGGTTTCCACGTAAAAATCTGCATGTCTTTTTATTCTGCTGCTATTATTTTTCTCGTAATCTATTATTGGGCCTAACATAAAATAATTACTTAAATCTTTTGTTTACTTTGAGTGTTTGAGTGGCTTAAGAAGTAATACCGTTAAAGAATAATATTTTTCTTAAAAAATGTCATAATAAATGAATCATTATAATTATTTATAAAGTTTTCATTTATTATTATATTAATAATTTGAAGGATTGAAAAGAAAATATAATTTTATTTTTGTAGAAAAAGAGAGATGAAAAGGAAATACGAGAGGTGAAAAAAGTTTGGGAAAAACATATGAAAAAGAAAGAAATAAAAAATATTAAAGGAAAAGGAGAGCAATAAAAAAGAGGATGAAAAACTAAAATGAGGAGCAAGGGTGTCGACTGCGTGACCTGGCGGGTGAAGGCGCTCGCTGGAACACAAAAACTTTTGACTGTTCATTCTCACGTTATTATGTATAATTCATTTGTTTAAACTCATACTATACTGAAATTAAATTTGAGGCCTTTAAAAATTCGGGGCCTTGAGCTGTCGCTCACCCTACTCACTAATAACCGGCCCTCGTGTTTGCTTTATGTATACTTGGTTGTATCTCCTTTTTCATTTTTGAGCTTTATGCTATTTAGTTTGTAAACTATTTGAGATTTCACTAAAAGTGTATGTAATTTTCTTTAAAAAAATACAAATTGAATAATGGAAGACCTAAGAACATAGTAAAGGAATGGGAAATAGTCAGTTTTACCTCATTTGGGTAAAATAATTTCTTGTTAACTTTAGCTTAATTACCTAAAGCTCATATTAAGTTTTAATTAACCAAAATACGCTTTCCGTAACTTCTGTACGCCGTATTCACTTAATTACTAACTTTTATACTCTTTTCATTATAACAGAAATATATCAGATACAAGTGTGATATTTTTCTGATATATGACAGATTTTATAGTAGATGTAAAATAGATTTGTAGTAGACATATAATAGATGTATAACAGATACAAAAGAACATTCAAATCAGTGTTGAAACAAAAAATGCAGCAGAATTCCTCTTTAATTGCTCAAAATCAACTCGAAATTATTTTAGTGAGAAAAAATTGCAGACGGAACGAAGAATAACGATTATATTTGATATATAACAGATATATATCAGAAAAATATCAGATCTGTATCTGATATTTTTTCTAATATATGACAGATTTGTAATAGATGTTCATCCAAATCAGTGTTGAAACAGAAAAAACGCAGCAGAATTCCTCTTCAATTGCTCAAAACCAATTCGAAATTATTTTAGTGAGAAAAAATTGCAGATAGAATGAAGAATAACGATTATATCTGATATATAACAGATATGTATCAGAAATATATCAGATATATATCTGATATAATTCTGATATTTTTCTGTGATATGATAGATTTGTAGTAGATGTTCATCCAAATCAGTGTTGAAACAAAAAAAACGCAGCAGAATTCCTCTTCAATTGCCTAGAATCAGAAGAAATCGCAGATGCAAGAAAAACATAGATCGATATTGTTTGATTTGCGCAGAACACAGATTATATAAGGAAATTGATAATGAATAAAGGATTCAAGATGAGAAAACGCAAAATCGAAAAACCGAGATCTCTTTTAGGAAGAAAATAAGACAAAATTTTGATTTGGAAATCGAAAAAGAACAATAGAATCGAAATTGAAGGACGCGGAAATACTATTGAATAGAAAATGAGAGAGAATTGAGAAGATGAAGCACAAAGATAAAGGCAGATTGAAGGAGGAGTTTTGGTTTATATGAAGAGCATATTATGGTTATTTATTTTTTTAAATATTCTGTTTTGGTTACACGAATTTATTTATGGTATTTAAGTTATTAATTTTCCCAATTAGGGGTATTTATGTGCTTTTCCCTAAAGAAATTAGTGCACGGTCTTCTACTACCCTCATGAGGTTAACTTTTGTTTCTCTTTGTCTTATTTTCATTCTCTATAGTGGAATTGTTATTGGCTTAGTCTAGATTTTAGCAGAAATATTAGTCTCTATTTTAGGTTTTTAGTGCTTATGTCTTATTAATATATTGCCTTTATTATCCAAAAAAGAAACTAGTGTAGTATAGGCACTAGGGCCAACTAGACATGGGCATGGTCGGGTTAGGCCTATTGTGCAACTAAAAATTTAGTCTAAGCTCGGTCCAACGTATAAAAAAGTAAAATTTGGTCTCAAGCAAGACCTTTATAAAATAATCAAACTTCAAGTCTGGTTCGCAAGCACCATACTAATTTTTTTAATAACAAATTTGAATATTTATTAATAAAAAAATAACTATATATAATAAAATAATTGTAACTTTTGTAACATATAAGTCACAAAATTAAGTTTAGAAGCTAAACTTACAAACAAAATAAGAAATTTTCAACGATATAAATTTTTAAATTTGGATAATATATAATAAATATATATTTATTTAATGTATTAGTTATTTGTTCAGGATAGATAGGTCGCGCTTGAGTTTTATTATTAAAATCAAGCCCACCATATATTTCATTTAGGCTACTTCGAGTTGGGGCTAAGCTGGGCCTACTCTCTAATTAGTTAATTTGTCCAAATCCATCCCCGTAAAGGAAAATTGTTGGAAATGCACCACTATGGCATTTGTATTCATATAATACACTCAAACCGAATCTATTTATGATATAGCCATTTTTAATAAACTAATTCATTAATTCTCAGCTCCAATTTTCGTTTAGTTTACTGTCGCTCTCATCAGATTCGGCAGCACCGGCACTATCAACCGCCGGTTACCCTCAAATCTGCTCGTCTTCGCTGGTTTTTAACCCTCTTTTGTCCGCCCTTGCCTCCGTCGGTGGAACTCGTCTCAACTAGCGTCACTATCGTTCTCATCAGATTCGGCAGCGTTCACCTTTCATTAGGACATTTGACGCCGCTCAGACCTAACCGTTTAACAAACTGAGGCCGTACGCTCATCGACGTTCTCCAACCACCGTACAAACCTGTCGGCGACATAAACCCTATCGATTTGCCTCCTTTTTCTAACTTTTTATCTAAATTCCTTCTTCATCTTGATTTCATATTGTTGATGATGAAATTACATTTTGAAAGTGTACAAATCTCCAATTTGCAGAAATAGATGAGAAGAAAAATTTATAAAAAATGTATATCGCTAATATGCATTTTTCAATATACATTTTCTGCAGTTTAATATATATTTTCTGCAGAATTTTTTGATGAAATATTCAAGGTAACAATAATTGATGTATATATGATGATATAATCAAGGCAGATGATATTTTTTTGTGGTATATCAGTAAATTTATATATTTTAGAAAATATATATTGGGACTGGATGTATATCAATATACATATGACAATATACACAAAGTATGTATACCAATATACTATAATTGACGTATATGTGATGATATAAACCAGGCAAATTATATTGTTTGGTTGTATATCAGTAAATTTATATATTCTAGAAAATATATATTGAGACTGAATGTATATCAATATACATATGGTAATTGAAACACCCCTATCATATAATAACTATAGAAAAATACTATAGAAATTTTTATTTTTATTTTTTTAAAAATATTCATATATTAACACAACCATAATATTTCACATCAACTCTAATATCGTTCATTTATTACAAACCATAATTATGTTTGATTTGAAAAATCAAAACCCAACCACTTTCTATTCTATATGCTTGTCATATGAGGAGAGAGAGCGAGATGGACACAGCCGACAGACCTTTCTTCCATGACAGCTACAGGTAAGAACCTTCTAGTACAATACTTTATCTACAACTTCAACAACTGAAAAATATAGCGATTTATATGAGTCGCCACTCAGTGAATATAAACAATCAATGAATTTAACAATCACATACAGTTACACCTTCCAATTAAACATACAGTCATTCTTATATACTATTGGATGATTCATTTATTTAATTGTTGTGACATTTCCGGCCAAACTATTGCCCCGGGATACATGTAACATTTGTAACAGATAACAATTGATTTGCTGGCCAGCTATATAACAATTGGTTGACCTTTCGGTCCAGATAACAATTGGTTGACCTTTCGGTCCATTTATCAAATATTGCAATTGGTTGACCATATAGGTCCAGATAACAGAACATGTATTGCAATGTTTGATCGACTATGTCACAACGTCTCTCTTTATTTCATTTGTTCCTGTATAATTGCGTATATAATGAGTAATTCAATTATCTCAAGTTTCACCAAATAAACATATGTTCATATAATTCAAATTCTCCAAATAACATATAATCATTCAATTCACAACAATTCACCAAACATTCAAATATCACATATCAAAACATTTCACCCATTCATATCATGTTTATACTCACAGATGGAATGCTAATTTCCACGAAATTGACTTGTTTCCTCCTCTTGAACAATTTCACGACCTCGTGTTCCTATAAGCATAAATTCACATCAATACATTTCACCTTGTGTTGTTTTCTATTTATAAAGTTTTCATGACTTAAACCATTGTTACTTGTATACTTGTTCATATGACCTTGCTCTACTTAAAAATTCATAACTTTCAATTCACTTCTCCAAATGATCTGATTATTTTTTCATTCTATCCCTAATACACAAGGCTATAACATACTAAAACCTCAAAAATTTTAGAGTCTTATACGATTTATAGGGAATTTCCCATCAAAACTTGTTTCAGTCCCGCTTTACCTGGACAGCAACGTAATAAAACGGGTATAACTCTCTCTACACAACATGAATCGACCTGATTCTTTTTCCTACTTAAACTATACACATAAGGGAATAACATATCAAAAAATCAGAATTTTCTAAGTAGTATAACAATCCCAGATCAATTTTGAAACTCACCCTATCTCTTTGATCATCCAATTCTGCACACTTCATCTTATAAAAATCATAACTATTGATCTACTCGTCTAAAAATTCTCAAATTTTGCAGGATGAACCTTAATATAAAGAAGAACAATTCATCTTCTTACTAAAACTGCTAATTCTAAGTTTAACGTAACGAAAATCGTACTACAAAGTTACTAAAATACCTGATTCCTTCCTTCTAGATCTCTTCTTCTCTTCTTCCTTTTTCTTTGTTCTTTGCTTTGTGTTTTAGGAGATGAAGAACTGATCTAATTCTTATCAGTTCATAAAAAGATCTAAGGGGCAAAAGACCAATTTGCCCTCAAATTCTTTATTTATTACAAATACTAACTATACTAAATACATATACATATATCTATACCATACTAATACTAATTCTAATACTAATTCTTATACTTAAATCCTTATGATATATCACAATTTTATTCAACTTTATATGTTCTAATAATCATTTTATATCTATAACATAACTATACTCCACTTATTCCTTAAAATTCTATAGCCATATAATTCGATACCTAGATATTAACTATCGTATTTTGTATGGTTAAAATAACTATTATTTTCACTAACCAATTTTAATAAATATATCATGTAAAATTTAAATATAATGACATATAACAGATGTGGATAAATGCAAATATAATGCATGAAATGGGATATTATAATTCTCCCCCCCTTAAAGAATTTCGTCCTCGAAATTAAATACCTGAATCAAAAAACAAATAAGGATAGTCCTTTCTCATTCGATCTTCTGTTTCCCAAGTGGCTTCTTCTACTGAATGACTTTTCCAAAGTACTTTTACCAATGGTATTTCTTTGTTTCGCAATTGTTTGGTCTTATACCCGATAATTGCTACTGGCTCTTCTACATAACTCAAATTATCAGCAATCTCTATCTCTTGGTCCTTCAATACATGAGTAGGGTCTGACCGATACTTCCTTAGCATGCTTACATGAAAGACATTGTGAATTTGAGCTAACTCTGGTGGCAATGCCAATTTATAAGCAAGCGGACCAATTCTTTCAAGAATGTCATAAGGCCCTATGTACCGCGGACTAAGCTTCCCTTTCTTCTTAAACCTTAGTACGCCTTTCCAAGGTGATACGCGAAGAAAAACTTTGTCCCCTACTTCATATTCCTTTTCCCTTCTATGTTGATCAACATAACTTTTCTGTCTATCTTGTGCTGCCTTGATTCTTTCTCTTACTATCTTCACCTTTTCAAATGTGTCTTGTACTATTTCTGGACCCTCTAAAACTCTCATCCCTTCTTCATCCCAACAAATAGGACTTCTGCATTTTCTTCCATAAAGAGCCTCATACGGTGCCATTCCAATACTACTATGATAGTGATTATTATAAGCGAATTCCATTAGAGTAACATATTCATCCCACGCACCTTTGAATTCCATAGCACAAGCTCGAAGCATTTCTTCCAAAGTCTGAATTGTTCTTTCTGATTAACCATCTGTTTGAGGATGAAAAGCAGTGCTAAAGTTCAATTTTGTGCCCAATGCCTGCTGTAAACTTCTCTAAAATCGAGATGTAAATCGAGGATCTCTATCTGATACAATAGACACAGGTATTCCATGTAATCTGACAATTTCATTAACATACTTCTTCGCCAAATTCTCCAATGAACAACCCCATTGTATGGGTAAAAAGTGGGCTGATTTTGTCAATCTATCAACAATAACCCAAATAGCATCATTCTTTCTTGGAATTTTCGAAAACCCGTACACAAAATCCATAGTAACCATCTCCCATTTCCAAACTGGTATAGGTAATGGTCGTAATTTCCCTGCTGGAGCTTGATGTTCAATCTTTACTTGTTGACATATCAAACACTTTGAAATGTATTCAGCAATATCCTTCTTCA
Organism: Euphorbia pulcherrima; assembly: GCA_947683365.1. NCBI lineage: Eukaryota > Viridiplantae > Streptophyta > Magnoliopsida > Malpighiales > Euphorbiaceae > Euphorbia > Euphorbia pulcherrima. The sequence continues at coordinate 52,470,140 of CANTUS010000003.1, forward strand.
TTCCAGACCACCAAAAATGAGAGCGTAAGGTATGATACATTTTTGTCATTCCTGGATGCATAGCATATGGAGCAGTATGAGCTTCTTCTAAAATTTCCTTCTTCAAATTATCAACATCAGGCACACAAATTCTTTGTCCCAACATCAAAGTATCATTTTCTACTGTAAAATCAGTGCTCTTTCCTTGCTTGACATTTTCCATAATCTCTTTTAATTGCGGATCTCAAACCTGAGCTTCCTTAATTCTGTCATGTAACACTGGTCTTACCTTGAAGTTAGCTAATAATGCACCATTTTCGCCCAATTTTAAGTCAACATCCATTGCTCGCAATTGAACTAAGTATGGGAGTTTAGAAACTTGAACATTAACCATTACACTACTGGATTTTCTACTTAAGGCATCAGCTACAACATTCGCTTTTCCCGGATGATATTCTATCGTGAAATCATAATCTTTTAACAATTCTAGCCATCTCCTCTGCCTCATATTCAATTCTTTCTGACTCAACAAATATTTCAAACTCTTATGATCAGTGAAAATCTGAAAAGTTTCTCCGTACAAATAATGCCTCCAAATTTTCAAAGCAAACACAATAGCAGCCAGTTCTAAATCATGCACTGGATAAGATAATTCATATGGTTTTAATTGTCTAGATGCATACGCAATTACCTTCCCATGTTGCATTAGAACACAACCCAAACCTTGGTGAGAAGCATCACTGTAAACAACAAATCCACCAGTGCCAGTCAGAATTGTCAAAATCAGAGCTGTAGTCAATCGTTTCTTTAATTCATCAAAACTTTTCTGGCAATCATCTATCCACTGGAACTGTACATTCTTTCGTAGCAATTTTGTCATTGGAGCAGCAATAAGAGAAAACCCATCAACAAATCGTCAATAATACCCTGCTAATCCCAGAAAACTTCTTACTTCTGCTACATTTTTTCGGAGCTTCCCATTAAACCACAGCTTCGATCTTTTTAGGATCAACCTGAATGCCTTGACTAGAAACCACATGTCCCAAAAATAAAACATGATTCAACCAGAATTCACATTTGCTAAACTTTGCATATAGCTGTTTTTCTCTCAAAATTTGAAGCACAATTCTCAAATGTTGCTCGTGTTCTTCATTACTTTTCGAGTACACAAGTATGTCATCAATGAAAACAATGACAAACTTGTCAAGATACTGTTGAAATACCTTGTTCATCAAAGCCATGAAAGCTGCAGGTGCATTCGTCAAACCAAATGGCATCACCAGAAATTCATAATGTCCATATCGAGTTCTGAAAGCTGTTTTTGGAACATCTTGCGTTGAAATTTCGAGTTGATAATACCCTGACCTCAAATCAATTTTAGAAAATACACATGCTCCTTGCAATTGATCGAATAAATCATCAATACGAGGTAAAGGATATTTATTCTTCACAATTACTCGATTCAACTGTCTGTAATCAATGCAAAGTCGCATAGTGCCATCCTTTTTCTTAACAAACAATACCGGAGCACCCCAAGGAGACACACTAGGTCTAATAAATCCCTTATCAAGTAACTCTTGTAATTGCTTTTTCAGCTCTTTTAATTCCACTGGAGCCATTCTATATGGAGAAATAGAAATCGGTGCAGTTCCTGGAACTAAATCAATGGTAAATTCTGCTTCTCTATCAGGTGGCAATCCTGGTAGGTCCGCAGGAAATACATCGGGAAATTCTTTAACAATAGGAATATCATCAAGTGATACATCTGATACTTTGGTGTCAATAACATGTGCTAAATATGCCTCACATCCACCCTTGATTAACCGAAAAGTATTAATTGCAGAAATTAAACAAGTCGGTACTATCTGACGTTCACCCTGAAAAATGACTTTTAGCTTATCTGATGTCTCTAAAATAACTTCCTTGGTGAAACAATTTACTACTGCATGATGTTTTTCCAACCAATCCATACCCAAAATCACATCAAACTCTCTAATAGTCAATCTAATCAAGTCCGCACTTAATATAACCTTGTCAATTTGAATCAAACAATTTCTGTACACTTGATTTGCTATCACCAATTCACCCAAAGGAGTTCCCACATATAGATCAAATCTCAAAGGTTCATAAGCCATATGCAATTGTGATGCCAAGTTTGATGATATAAATGAATGAGTTGATCCAGGATCAATTAATGCACAAACATCCATGTTGCAAATAGAAATCTTACCGGTAACAACTTCTGGCGCGTCAATAGCTTCTTGTCGAGTCATGGCAAAAACGCGAGCCTGTGTTGGAGGCCTAGAACTCTGAGCCTCAGATCTACCAATATTGCTTGTTGTTATTCCTCTACCCCTACCTCTACCTGTTACTACACCAGCTCCCCTGCCTCTGGTATTCTAAACTGTAGCCTCTGATTGAGCTCTTTCAGTTGCTTCTATTTGTTTTGGACAATCACGTATTAAATGTTCAAAAGAGCCACATAAGTAACATGCTCCAGTCAGTTTCCTGCATTCGCCTTCATGCAATTTACCACATAGCATACACTGAGGTTTTTATCCCGAGCTTTGTCCCTGACTTTGTCTCGAATGAGTTTGCACATTTGTTCTTCCTCCTCTATTCCCAGAATATCCTCCTCTAGCTATAAACTGTGATGGAGAAGAATTTTTTTGATGCTTAGCAGACTTTTTACTTTGGTCACCACTAAAATCACCGTAACCTCTTCTAGCTTTATAATCTGCTTTCTCTTTTTCTAGTCTTTCAGCCCTAACTGCAGCATTTTTCAACTTTAGGTAACTTTCAAGTTCAAATGATGATATCTTTGTTCGAATTTCATATCTAAGCCCATCCTCAAATTTCCTGCATCTATCCTTTTCAGTCGCCACTAATGTTGGTACATAACTGGATAGCTGATTGAACTTAACTTCATACTCGGCCACTGTCATCCTCCCTTGTCTTAAGTTCAAAAATTGTTTTCTTTTATCATCAATGTACACATCAGGCATATAATTACTTTTGAATTCCCGCACAAAATCATCCCAAGTCAAGATAGGAGGCTGAACAGTGCTCCCCGGGATAGTCTCCCACCAGTCATAAGCATCATCTTGAAGTAAAAATACCGCATAATCGAACTTCTCATCAGGAGTACAATGCATCATATTGAAAACTCTTTCCAACCTTTTTAACCATCTTTCCGCTATTGTAGGATCTGTAGTTCCCTTGAATTCTTCTGCACCTTGTTTCTTCAATTTATCGAACCTTCTTTCTCTTTGGACAAATGTTACAGGTGCTTGCACCACAGGTATTTCCTGATGATGCTGTAAATTTGATGCATGAGAATGCATAGGTGATGCAGATATAATAGGTTGGATTTCTACAGGTTGATTTACGGCTGGTCCCTCTCTCCTCGGGTTAACATTTTGGTTCTCATCAGCCCTATATGAATATGATAACATGTTATAAGATAACATATACTAATCTTATATTATGTATGCATTTGTATGTCCCTATGACCATATCCCCGCTCTGATACCAACTGAAACACCCCTATCATATAATAACTATAGAAAAATACTATAGAAATTTTTATTTTTATTTTTTTCAAAAATATTCATATATTAACACAACCATAATATTTCACATCAACTCTAATATCGTTCATTTATTACAAACCATAATTATGTTTGATTTGAAAAATCAAAACCCAACCACTTTCTATTCTATATGCTTGTCATATGAGGAGAGAGAGCGAGATGGACACAGCCGACAGACCTTTCTTCTATGACAGCTACAGGTAAGAACCTTCTAGTACAATACTTTATCTACAACTTCAACAACTGAAAAATATAGCGATTTATATGAGTCGCCACTCAGTGAATATAAACAATCAATGAATTTAACAATCACATACAGTTACACCTTCCAATTAAACATACAGTCATTCTTATATACTATTGGATGATTCATTTATTTAATTGTTGTGACATTTTCGGCCAAACTATTGCCCCGGGATACATGTAACATTTGTAACAGATAACAATTGATTTGCTGGCCAGCTATATAACAATTGGTTGACCTTTCGGTCCAGATAACAATTGGTTGACCTTTCGGTCCATTTATCAAATATTGCAATTGGTTGACCATATAGGTCCAGATAACAGAACATGTATTGCAATGTTTGATCGGCTATGTCACAACGTCTCTCGTTATTTCATTTGTTCCTGTATAATTGCGTATATAATGAGTAATTCAATTATCTCAAGTTTCACCAAATAAACATATGTTCATATAATTCAAATTCTCCAAATAACATATAATCATTCAATTCACAACAATTCACCAAACATTCAAATATCACATATCAAAACATTTCGCCCATTCATATCATGTTTATACTCACAGATGGAATGCTAATTTCCACGAAATCGACTTTTTTCCTCCTCTTGAACACTTTCACGACCTCGTGTTCCTATAAGCATAAATTCACATCAATACATTTCACCTTGTGTTGTTTTCTATTTATAAAGTTTTCATGACTTAAACCATTGTTACTTGTATACTTGTTCATATGACCTTGCTCTACTTAAAAATTCATAACTTTCAATTCACTTCTCCAAATGATCTGATTCTTTTTTTATTCTATCCCTAATACACAAGGCTATAACATACTAAAACCTCAAAAATTTTAGAGTCTTATACGATTTATAGGGAATTTCCCATCAAAACTTGTTTCAGTCCCGCTTTACCTGGACAGCAACGTAATAAAACGGGTATAACTCTCTCTACACAACATGAATCGACCTTATTCTTTTTCCTACTTAAACTATACATATAAGGGAATAACATATCAAAAAATCAGAATTTCTAAGTAGTATAACAATCCCAGATCAATTTTGAAACTCACCCTATCTCTTTGATCATCCAATTCTGCACACTTCATCTTATAAAAATCATAACTATTGATCTACTCGTCTAAAAATTCTCAAATTTTGCAGGATGAACCTTGACATAAAGAAGAACAATTCATCTTCTTATTAAAACTGCTAATTCTAAGTTTAACGTAACGAAAATCGTACTACAAAGTTACTAAAATACCTGATTCCTTCCTTCTAGATCTCTTCTTCTCTTCTTCCTTTTTCTTTGTTCTTTGCTTTGTGTTTTAGGAGATGAAGAACTGATCTAATTCTTATCAGTTCATAAAAAGATCTAAGGGGCAAAAGACCAATTTGCCCTCAAATTCTTTATTTATTGCAAATACTAACTATACTAAATACATATACATATATCTATACCATACTAATACTAATTCTAATACTAATTCTAATTCTAATACTAATTATTATACTTAAATCCTTATGATATATCACAATTTTATTCAACTTTATATGTTCTAATAATCATTTTATATCTATAACATAACTATACTCCACTTATTCCTTAAAATTCTATAGCCATATAATTCAATACCTAGATATTAACTATCGTATTTTGTATGGTTAAAATAACTATTATTTTCACTAACCAATTTTAATAAATATATCATGTAAAATTTAAATATAATGACATATAACAGATGTGGATAAATGCAAATATAATGCATGAAATGGGATATTATAGTAATATACACAAATTGTTAGAGAAATCGTATCGTGATGCCATTCCTCACTGAACCAAATTATTACCATGCCCACCGTGCTGCCATGAGTTTACTTGAGATTCAGAGAGAAAATTGACCTCTGAAGCGGCGATGTCTGGTTGATAGGTTAAGATGCGGCAACGAGAAGACGTTAAACAACTGCGGTTATGAGCGGCCATGATATTGACGGTGAGTTTCGATAAGCTTGGAGGAATAGAGAAAGGAGAAGCAGATCTGAAATCGACGGTAAAGGAAGGTGGCGGCCGTTATGGAGCGAGAGGGAAAGAGAGAGAAAGAAACACTCTGAAGGTGGAGGAATGAGATCGTGAGTGAAAAATAGTGGAAGAGAAGATTGGGGCACAAATTACATGAAATGGGTATAAGCTAAATATGAATGGTTAATTGGGGTATTTTATAAATTATCAAACTCCAATTGTTAAATCCTTATTCTCTATAAGGGGATATGGGCAGGGCTTGCAGGCCAACGAGTACGTACCCAATTCTAAGACCAACTATCCATGCTCCTATAGGCTTTTTAGGTGTGTTTAAAACTCTAATTCTTTTAAACGAATTCAATTCATGTGTTAATATATAAATGATTCAATCCAAACTCATAAATCCTACAAAATTGGCTGAGCTTGAGTTAATTTAAAATGTGAAGCCGGACCTGATCCACTACATTATATAAATATTACGTAAAAATAATAAGTTATTAATATTATTTATATTAAATCTAAGGTAGCGCGATCACCTTTATTTCAATTTTTAATTATGAAATAATATATAATTTAATAATTTATTTGTCTATGTTAGATAATAATTCAATATAGTTGTCTCTCTTTTAAAATCTTAAATAGACAAATATTTTATCTATTAAATTCTATTATTTAAATTTATCTTAAAATTTTTGTTTAAAAAATCTAAACCAAATATATATTTGATGGCTGGACGTACCGAGTTTGGAAATAAAGTTTTAAACTCAAGTCTGAACCCTACCCGATTCAAGCCCGCAAGTTAATTGTGCAGGCTAAATTAGGCCCGCACATAGCATTTTTGTGTGAGACCCGACCAAGTTCAATTTTATCCTATTGTTGAATAGATATATTCATGAGTCACTTGGCTTAAGTCTCATCCTCTCTGATATATCAAAATAAATTTCTTTTTCAAAAATTTATTTTCAAAAAAGTTGTCAGATGATTTGATCAGAATCACTCTAGACTTAAATGGATAAAATTTCATCTTAATAATATGTCTCAAACATATACATTTTACTTTTGCCATTATAGGTCTTATTTCTCAATATATATTGCGTTTTTACAATCTCAATGTATGTACATTAAATATGTTAAAACAACTCTTACTAAGGAGGTGTTTCCAACCACTTAGTCTTATTATATTTCAACTCTCAAGCAACTAACTCTTAACATAACTTGCTTAGTTAGTTTTCGTGTTATTGTTCTACCACTAAATGTGAGAACATAACCACTAATGAAACTATTCCCATATGAATTAAAAATTCACTCAACGTTATTATTCCCCTCAAGAACAATGGGAAATTCACTAATGAATTTCTTCTTATATGAATTAAAGATTCACTCAACATCATTGTTCCTCTCAAGAACAATGGGAAATTCATTATATAGAATACCATATTTAATGGCTCCTCTGGCTTCTTTATAATCAATGATTAGATTATGTGTATACTTGCCCATATAGCATATGCTATGTCTCAATCTGTGAAACTCGTCAAGTACAAATGCATACTTGGATTTAGCCATTAGATCATCATTATCTTCCTCTTATTAAGTATGGAATCATAAGGGATACTCATATGATGTACATCATAAAACTCAAACTTCTCAAGAAATTTCTCAACATAATGTTCTTGTGTTAACAAGATACTCTCATTCATCCTTATAATTCTCATACTCAATATCACATTCGCTTCTCTTATGTCTTTGATGACAAACATTGATAATTATCTTTATTCTGTTGACAACGTCAATACTCGGAATAAACATAGTCATATCATCCACATATAATCACACATATATCATTAATCACTTTAGTATATACACATATATGCACCTCAAAAGATCAAACTTATCAACTCATTATTTAGTGTAGAAATTGTGACAAAGTCCAACATGAACAAAGTAAAAGGTTGACTCAACTAAATTGGTGGCTTAATTAAATAGGAGGCTACATTAATTAGTTGGCTAAATATGGTTGGAAGATGGCAAAATTTGTGTATAAATATACCTATAATCTTTGCTAATTCTTCATCCCAAAATCAAATGTCTTCCTATTCTTAAGGCTTTGTTCTTCTTTCTCTTCTTTATTTGTAATATTTCTTTGAATGAAATATTAATTTGGCAGTGTCCGGGGACGTAGGCAAAATTGGCGAACCTCATAAATTTCGGTGTTCTCTCTATTTTGTTTTGGTTTTAGCAATAGTTTTGAATTTACTAATCGTTTCCGCAACATTTAGGTACTTGTTAATAAAACACACAACAACTTAATCACCTTAATTTCCATCCATGTCGAGGCTCTACATACCCTTCAAGTTGCACCATATATAAAAAACTTTATTTTGAAAGGCAATTTTAACACCCATGTGGTGAACTCAATTGTAAAAGAAGCTATAGCAAAAATATAGAAGAAATATATTTATCTGAGCATAAAACCAAAGATTTTCTTGTAGAAAATAAACATCACTTGTAACCGAAGTATTTAGCTTCAGAGGATCATAAGCTAAAACACAAGTTCTATACTCTAAAGAATGGAAACAAACTCAAAATAAAAAGCTTCTTGCAATCACTTTGATTCGGAAGATGAAATAGCTCCATAAAAATAAAGATTCATCTTTAATCAAACACTTATAAAAAATTTCACCAAAACTTTGTTTCCAAAGTTCTCTTACCTTTCCCCAAAATATCAATTCCAAACTCAATTTGAAAAATAGGTGCAACCGGGTCGACATCTGGAACAATACTTAAAAATGGAAACCACTTTAGTCTTTATTGAAAAAATTCACAAAGAACTTGTGTTCTTTGTCTCAAAGATGTTATTTTCAAGTACATCACTATGTTCAACATAACTTATTAACACACCAATATAAAGTTTGAACATATTTCTTTTTCATAAATTCTATAAAAACTACCTTAATAAAACACCCACACCCACACACTTTTTAATATTTTAAATTAGGATGATAACCCTCTCATTTCTCATATGGTGTCTTATCGGTTTCTCATGTGAAATTCTATATGTATGAGAATCTTAACAAATAGTTCCACCAACAAATATCTCAAGTATATATCTAACATATTAAATATGAAAATCATATACATATATATTTAATAACGCATAACATGTTCTCATATGTCTCTAATTCACTAGAAACTTAGAGTCATAAAAAACCAAGCTCAGTACACCAAAAGGTCTTAAACACATTATAGTTAAAAAAATCTGCACTTTACTCAAAATTTGAACATGAAAATGCGGTTATTTGATAAAATTTTGTTCTAAAAATACATACATATGTTTCTTATGTTTCCAACGACACTGAAAAAACATAAAACCGATTTATATATCTCAAGTTATGTCACAAAGAATCAGCTGTGCTCAAAGCTGAAATTCCAGAAAATGAGATTCTTATCTCAACTTCAATAAATTTTTCAAACAACTAAATGAAAGAATTTGAAAAACATTCCTTCTAAACATATCTTCATCTATGTCTTATAAAATCATAGAAATAAGAATCACTCAAAACGGAGCTGTAAATCTCAAGAAAGCCCATAAACAATCAAGAGTGTTCAAAACTGAAAAATTTCAAGCAAACATAAAACAAAAGTTTTATCACAAATATGCTATCAATAAACTTCGATAAACTTGAAATCAAGATGTCTCAAAAAAACTTAATTCAAAACATATTGATTCACGTAAAACATATCAAAACCTCATTTATTTCTCAACAAATAAATATTCTGATTCAACACAATTTTCACAATTTTCAAAACTTTGAACTTATGAATAAAACTACTTAAATTCATAAACCTTAACTACCACAACGCAAATCTCACGATTCAACCAAATAGGCAAAGAAGAGCAAACACATAAATTAATAATCTCAAAAACATCAAAGAAATTCTATGGTTCATATAGCTCATTCCGAAAACACACTATCTTTGGTTATTAAAACCTTGTCGGACTCAAAAGTTACCTTCACTCCATTTTTGACTAAAAGGCTCACTAAAACCGATTCGGTTTAAACATTGGGATCAAGTAGCACCTCATTATGTGCTAAAGATGTGAGCTTAAGGAGAACCTTTATTCTCCACTTCCAACTTGGGTGTATATAACTAGGGAGCCTTTTTATTTATTCTCACACACGTGCCTCGTTACTCCATAGTCAATAACCCATTCATTCATATCAATCAGCATGTTACTTGTGAAATGACTACAAAAATAATATCATCTACTTAACTATAAGTTGAGTAGGATTGTCACATTTTACAACTCTTTTCCTCCATTTAGGAGTATGGTGGTCACATCCATAGCATTTCCCCTTTTTATATTATTGAAGGTTTTGTTACTTTTGAGCATATAACCATAGAGAAATTCATACCTTTTTCCTTGGCAAGGATTGGTCTCCATGATGTTTGTCTTTGAGACTATCTTCTTCCCTTTGGCCATTTTGTTCTCTTTCCAAGCAACATCTTCTAGCCCAATGACAAACTTTTGCTCACCAGTATCCATATTATTAAATTTGAAAATTAAGATTCCCAAAATCTTTTTAGCTTCACTTTATGAAATTCCCACCATTGAATATCTCAATTTTTCAAGAAATGACTTAGCTTACAATGGAATAGCTAGTGGAGGAACAACTATTCTCATAGTCTCGAAAAAATTGAGTTCTTTAAGGAGAAACATAATTTTCCATTATGGAATATCTTTTAAGATTATTGGAAAATTTGCTCTTTAAACGTAGTTTCGGAGTTGCTTTCGGACAGAGGCAACACTTTTCTGAAAAGGATGGAGAATTCCACAGTGGAGATTGCTATTCTTCTGCCCTTTTCAAATTTAATGCAGCAATCACAATCCGAGGTATCAGTATCTCATGTTACTTCTTAGGTATCTCTTTAATCTTTCTTGTTACAAGTTAAACTTCATGCTTCATGTAGTTCTCCTCTTGATCGGTTTCATCTAGTAATGGTTCCTTTCAGTTTGAAGCGGTTTTCATTGATTCAGTATATGATAAAGATTTGTAGTATTAGGTTTAATAATTTGGGTTGAAAATTGTTTAATTCTTAGGGGATCTCATCATTGAGTCTATGGCTCAGTTAATTTATTCATACTCTCATAGAAACGAATTGAACTTGTTTTAGTGTAAATTGATAACTATGCGGACCTAAACTTATTTTTTTATTATAAGTCCAAGAAAGCGAGGCCCGAAGCTACTACTATGAACATTTTTATTGTAGGAAACTTGATGTCTATATGGAATAAATCATGAATTCATGGCACAAAAACTATGGTGGATACTGGATCCATTGTTCTTAAAGGGACACTGAATCTTGATCTATTGGTAAAGAACCTAAAATCAGTGGTTACCCTAGGTCTGCAATTATACTCTTAAAATCTATAATTAGCACCAATAGAACTGATTTGTGACTTGGTTTGATATGATTTGACCATAAGAAAAGGGAAAAGGCCAAACAGAAGGGAGGATTCATTTTTTTAATGTTTGTGTGTTGCACGACTAATTGAGAAATCCATAAAAGTATTAAGATGTCTATAACTCGTGTTTCCTATAAAATAAAATAAAATATTTTCTGTATTACTGGTGGTTGACAATAACAAATCCAAAAGACTATCCAATGTATTATTGGCCAGTTGACCTGCAAAAATAGTATCGGTAAGCAATCATCCTCTATTTTCCTTCATCAAATGGAACCCCAAAATTCACCAAAAATTCCAGCAAATTATTTAGATGAAGTTAGCAGAGAAACTGTGAAAGGATCGGGAGAGTTGTACCAATGGAAGGGCTTCTGGTTACTTCCCCATTTTTTAGCAGGCATCATAGCTGCAGAATCACACTTCAAAGCTGAAAATGATGATGTGATCTTAGCTTCCCCAGTCAAAGCAGGAAGCACATGGCTCAAAGCTATTATACCTTGCATTATCAACCATAATGTTGCTCTTGATTATGATCCTTTCATCCAAAATCATCCTAACTCTCTCATGCCACACTTAGAGTTGCAAATCTACGGCCAAGATCCGATTCCTGATATCTCAGGTATGCCTTCTCCACGGCTATTTCGAACCAATATGCCTTACTCTTTGTTGCCAGACTCTTTGAGGCATTCTGACAGTAAGGTGGTGTACATTGCTAGAAACCCTAAGGATGCGTTTGTATCTCGCTGGTATTTCCTTAATACTAGATTTGAATTCCCTTTTGAGGAATCATTTGACAATTTTTGTAAAGGAACCCATGCTTTCGGACCCTATATAGATCATGTTTTAGAGTACTGGAAAGAGAGTCAAAAAAGGCCTGAAAAGATACTGTTCTTGAAGTATGAAGATATGAAGATAGACCCAGTTGGGCAAGTTCAGAAATTGAGTGATTTTCTGGGGAAGAAACTTGGAGAAGAGGAAGTGAAGAAAATATTAGAAAAATGCAGCTTGGAGAGGATGAAGAGCTTGGAGATTAATAACAATGGCGTGGATCCTCATGTTGGGTTTTCTTATGGATCTTATTTTAGAAAAGGTTCAGTTGGGGATTGGAAGAATCATTTAACACCAGAAATGGCTCACAGATTAGACCACATTACCAAGATGAAACTTGAGGGGTCTGGTTTAGAGCTTTGATTATTAGCATGCTTGTGTTAATTCTGAAAAACTGGGTTGCTTACGTTTTGTAATCGCGCTGGTTTCAGATTAGTGTGGTCCAAGATTACTATAGGATTTATGCTTTGGTGTGCATCAACTGGAGGTACGAACTATAATTGATAGCCTATGTTGCATGAAAACGTAAAAGGAAATGTTTCCAATTTCTAGAAACGCACGTCAGAAACACAAAAAATAACGTGATTTCAGATTTCGAGTAGGAAACAAGAACGGGAAACGTAACTGTATAAGAGTTTACGTGCTTCCTAGTTGATAGCTATGAATTGGACTTTCATGTGCCTATTGTTGATTATTATTGGATATCTTTCTTTTGATATACATTTATTTCCTTTTAGTAGAGTCCATGAGTTTTTATTATGTATATATGATAAGTAAAGTGCACCATAAATCCCACAAACAGCATTTAAATCTCAACACTTAATCTCAATTTTACTACCAACTTAACTTTAAAAACTTTAGAGAAATTAAATCCATCGATGGTTTGTATAAGCTTAATTTAGCCTAAAAGTTGGTAATTTCGTGTTTTAATATGATTGCCTCTTTTTCTTTAAGTTGAAAAGGACTAAACAAACTCAATTAATAAAAACCAATTACAAGGTAAATATTTAAACTAACACGATGAAAAATAAAGTTACAAAATTTTGTTATTTGACATATATGTAAGAATTGAGGTCAGGCTAGATATTTCACCATGTAAGGACCTTCAAGCTCATACCCCAATTTTCTGTAGTAGTGACGGGTTCCCACGCCGGAAATCACAGCTAGTTTCACTGATCTATGCTCCCCGCTAGCAATCCGCTCTGCCTCTTCCATTAATAATGTCCCATAACCCTGCACAATACAGACTATCAGAAACTGATTCGGTTTTTCGGTTTATGCGACTTAGGCCTTGTTCTCTTGAATTGCAATTCAATTCAGTTTAGAGCAGTTCAGTTCAATTCAATTCAGAGTCATAAATTTACACTAAAATAAGTTTAATTCAGTTCAGTTCAGCTCACTTCACTTCACTTCACTCTAGTTCAGTTCAACCAACTTCAGTTTAGTTTAGCTTTCAAAAGTTGAAAAGAACAGGGCCTTAGATGGCATCTAAAAACGAAATGAGAACCTTCCTGATTACCTGGTGTTGTAACTTGTCAGCATCGCGCCCATGTACGGGAACTGCAGTTCCATAAACGTGGAGTTCACGAACAATAGAACACTTCCCCATTAGCTCGGGGCAAGTCACATTTTTCCCACATTTTCGTAACCTTAACAATCCAACAAGAATATCCTGCAACCGATTGCAAGAAAAGTTGTTCAATTTTAGCCTACTGAAATATCCCCCAAAAGCTGTATCATGCCTTTGAATTTCATTTCCAGCAGTCCGAAATGGCACTAATTGATAATTTAGAGGATACCTGTCGTGTGTCCTCGTATGAAAGAAATGTCTCCCACCCTTCATTTGCTGTATAATCACGGCGAACAAGCTCCACTTCTTCTGGCTTGATTTGGTGGTGAATATCCTATTATTTTTTAAAAGGAATCAGTCAAGACGTGAATGAATTTCTTCAAAAAACTATAGTGATCAGTGACGAATTTCTGCAATAGTTTAATTTGCTGACCTGGATTCCAGCCTCACGAGTACGAACATCACGGCATTTTAATCCTAGGTCATCCATCCGAGCTAAAGCTAGCTCCCTAAGATTCCCTTTCTCAACTCCAGATGTAACCAGAGGCATAGGGATATCCCGTTGAACTCTATAAACACGTGTCCAAGGGGGTACCATAGCTAGGATCCTTGCTACTATATCTACGAGTTGTTCAGGTGGATAGTTTCTATATCTGCAATCAGGAGTAAATATCATTATGATTTGATTATGTAATTAAACAACTACTAACTTTGATTTAAGAGACAGAATTAACAAATTAATGTTTGTTCACAAAATAAAGTTTCGGAGAGAGGAAAAACAGTTATCAGAACACGTTAAGGACCTGCCAGTTTTCCAGAGCTCGTAAAGCCCAGTTCCACGAATCACAAGTGTAGGGTAAATTTTGAGTCCATCCGCTCTAAATGAAGGACTCTCAAAGAACTCTCTGAAGCTTTCCAAGTCCCTTTCAACCCCAACATTTGGAAGATCAGGCATCATATGGGCAACAACCTACAGCATAGTGATACACCTCTTTTAATAAACAAACTGAATATGAACAAATGATCAGGTATCATAAGCAATACGACTGGAAAGTTGATTAAGTAGGTTAATTGTACATCCAAAACCAGCCAAATTTTCCATGACACATGAAGACTAGGAAGCCAAAATGCACACACACCATAGTTGTTACGGGCGTGCCCCGAGTGCAAGGCGCTCGAGGCTCAATGGTTAGCGCCTCACAAAGGGGCAGGCCAGGCGAGGCGCGGTCCATCAGGCGCACACCTAGGAGCACCTCAAGCAAAAAGGTCTTTTTTCACATATATAATATTGATCATTATAATATAATAATGTATTAGTAAAGAGAGAAAGAAAAATAAGACTTAAGAAGCAATATCTATTTCATTAGATACGATATCATCAATCAAATTTTTCTTAACAAAAAGGAAAGAAATCAACCAACTCAAATCACAATTGTCATTTCTTCTAGTGCTAAAGGACTAAGGGGGAAATGGTAAAGTAGTGTTATCTAGTGTTGAAATGTTGCTTCATTCTCTCTAAATGATGATGAAGAGGATGACCTTGAGGAGGAGGAGTACAAAGATGATAATGAAATGTTGGATACAAAATATGCATCGATAGTGATTAGCAATTAGAATTTAAAGTTTATGTTTTTATTAGTTTATCTATGGGGTCTACAATCTAAATTGAAGGTACTATTTCGTAACTTTGTAGTTTGATTGAACTTATTATCTAGATTTTGCATTTACAAGGGTTTAGTTATGGGAGTGTGATTACGGTTAGTATTTTTTTTACAATTTATTTCATTTTAGGTTTGTTTATGGTGGTAATTAATAGTTTACTGCACTTCTTTCTGTGTTCGCCTCAAGTCCCTCGGGAGGGTGCCTCGTGCCTCGGCGCGCCTGACCCCTGGCGCCTCAGTTCACCTTGTGCCCGTAGAAAGTATGACGCACACACACATACGAGACGAAAAATGAAACTCAAGACACTCACTTCCCCAATAATAAAGAATGAATTGGCATACCTTGAAACCAGCATCTTTTGCCAAGCAAAAACAATCAGCCACAGCAGCTACTGTATGCCCTCTATTAGTATCACGAGCAACATCCTCATATGTGCTTTGAACTCCGATCTCCAATCTCGTACATCCATAAGAAAGCATTTGACGCAAATGTGGTCCAAGACAATAATCTGGTCTCCTGTAAATTAAGCAAAGTGACGAAAACATCTTTTACTTAATATGAAGCAAAACTACAGATCTTATCTTGAGTTTTTGACAATATTTTATTGAGCTCAAAACAATTTTTCTATAATTAAAAATTTTAAGTTCAAATTAAACCTACATTAAACATTTTGAGGGTCTAGTTGGACAAATTGAGAACTTCTTACATACCAATTTAGTTTTAGAACTGAGAGGGCATACAAAAAATCATTTTCAAATATGAAATATTGTCAGGTATTGATTTCTGACCGTGATAAATTTAAGAACAGTAGCTAGAATAGAAGGAAATGGGGTGAGAAAATAGAAGAAGTTGAGGTGAGTAAACAGATGAAATAGGTGAGAGAAGAAAATATTTGAGAAAGAAATGTATTTGGTATTTTCATTGATTCCTTCATTCCTCTTACATACTGGTATAAAAAGACTAATGGTTACTAATTGCCAGCTGCACTAAATAACAAAACAGACTAACAACTTTGAACTGAAAGGATAAAAATGGTTGATATAGCCTTTGGGAATAAAAGACTGATATACCCTACATCTACTGCTCCTAGTTAACCATATACGTGACAATACTCCCCCCTTAAGAAAGTCTTGTCCTCAAGACTTATACAATATTTGATCAACCATAGGGCCTCTTTCTTTAATACATCAAACATTTCTCCCATATTGGCCTTGACTCCTCTCCTTGCTTCAATATTACCTACAAGTCTCCTTTTGGTAGCCCTTCTAACCATATTCCATTCCAAATACAGATTAGCATACGTTCTGGATGTGAGACCGGGGACCACACCAAACATAGTCCTCCATTTCCATTACCTCTGTAGCTGCCTTGTTTTTCTCTGCTTGTGTGGCAACAATAGAAAAGTCCTTCGAAAATTTCATGTATAGATCACCCTGGCTCTTAGTTGCGAGTATACGAGTCTGTTCACCTTGTTGCTTTGTAATTATCAGTTCATAGCTACCCTCCTTGGTTAGAAACTCATAAGAAGCGACATTCGATCCCCTTTTGAACTTTCCTGCATACACAGCCTTGTCGATCACACACTTGAGCAAGTTGAGTCCTCCCTTCTTACCCGGCAATATCATAAAATCTTGCTTAGCTAATTTATTTCCAGCAGCATGACTACCACCACTGCCCACTTTAAAAGCTAGAACTGGCTATAAAGGATCCTTTGCACTTGACACACCATAAATTTGCTTGTATAGAGACTTTGAATGGAGAGGCCTGCCTTCTACCAATGTAATTTCAGCCAAGTTTGCATAGCTGTGGATCAAAATTTCCAGATCATTACTGGTCATCCAAGGAGTTACCCTCTCAAACCTCAATTTGGCATGATGCAGCAAACGACTTATGAAGCTTGATATAGATATATCACCAAAGCAGTAGCGTAGAGCCAATGCTTGCATGCGCCTCCAAATTATGATATTTATCATACTAGCTTCAGTAATCAGATGAAAGAAAGGCCCGACATTAGTAATAGGGAGTAGAACCTTATTTTTGACATCAGAAATTCCCCTTGTATGCCCATTTTCCACTGAATCTTCAGGTTGGAGTCCCTTGTTCCTTCCTTTTCCAATATCACCCGTTTCCCAACTGAAAGTCAATATTCCATTACAATGCCTTCGCTGATTATCTTAAAAAATCATCTTAATAATGGGTTCTTTTCGTGGTGTGGCTACTTCCCCGGCATACCGAAAAACAGTAACTAGAACACTGCAAGCGAGCTGTAGAGCTAATGAAATAGGACACCTACAGTGAAAGGCAGCAAGGGTATTGCGAGTCCCAAACAAATTCCAACTCCAGAACATAATTGCATAAATTTGAACAACATAAAAGTTTGAGCGGAATGTGAAATCATATTCCCGATAGTTCCCATAGTTCCCATAAATAGAGTCAGAGAATTTCAGCAGTAATGATGTGAAAATAGCACAACTATATATTTCTCTTTGAACCTCATTAGCAACAAGAACAACTCCTCCTTTGCCAACCAGAGGACTCCCTGTTATAAAAGAAGCCGATGACAGCTCCAGCGGAAGGTTTTCTTCAAATTCATGGCTAGGTTTAGGAAAGGAAATAGAAGGTTTTGATAGTAGAGAGAACCAAACTAAATAACGAGGTAATAAGAAAGGATTGAATCGTTTGGGCATGAGAACATAAGAAGAATTCACAGGTAAAGTAGATAAATTGATAAACGGAACCTGATTAAGTGAATCTTGCACCTGAGAATGGAAACCCATAGCAAACCCAATTCTATTTCCAACTACAAGAAATTGAATATTTGGAATTGAAGTAGAGACTAACCCGACACCATCAATAGGCTGGTGAACCATTTTACTGAGAACAACAATTCCAGCTCCTCTTGTAATAGAGAAGAAGTCAGAAAAGGACGGAAAGACCTGGAAGTCTACCGTGACTGCGTTGGCACCAGAAAAGAGGTTTAACATGCTTGGTTCTTCTCTGCCACTAGACTGAGATTGATCGGTAGTAAGGAGAAGAGAAGAAATTTGGGCTTTTATTAAGCCATGTTTCGGCCTTGTCCTGGGCTTGATTTTTTTCCAGATTAAAACCCTAGCCTTTCTGATTAAAGATTTACCCCTCTCGTAGTAATTAAAACATGTAATACCTTTCTGCCCCCTTTTCCTAATCTGCCCTTCTCTGCCCCGACCTAGCTTGTAAATTCCTCCATATTTTCCGGTGGCCTGTGATTTCGTACTTGGTCTGCTCTTGTACTTCATCTTTTCGTTTCTTTTAGTTTCAGACCCATGTATCGCCCTTGAAGAAATTGTATGTCGCTCTAGTTCTAGCTGCTGCTCTCCGATTAAGGTCACCGTTACTTCAGGACCGGGATCGAACGGCGTTGCTGATTCTGATGTACGACCGACTTCATATTGGTCATAAGCTCCTATTTTGAATTTCCTGCTTACTGCAACAGAGATCTCTTTAGCCCTTATTATACCGCCTGTTCCCGTAACCTTTGTTTCTGCAGCTTCAGAACCCATCATGCCAATTGCAGATTCCGGCCTTTCTTCTTGCTGTTTCCATTCAACAAGTTCCTTAACTTGATTCACAGCCTTTGAGTCCTCCATTTTCTTTGCAGAACTTTCATCAAACACATGGAGTGCCCAATTTTCTTGTGACTTTTCCTTCTTGTTTGGAACATCATCTTCCCAAGGCTCTTTCTGAATCTTTAGCCGGCAGCAATCATCCCAAATATTCCGTCCATCGATTAAGAACTTGGCTGATGTTGCTCCACTAGAAGAATGAAAACAAATCACTGCTCGAAGCTCAGTTGTAGGGTGGAACATGACTATATAGTCGATTGAACCATAGGGCGAGAAAACCCGATTCAATACTTCTTCTGAGACAGGATATTTCATATTCTGAACCGTTACCCATAAGCGCCGAGATACGTACGGCTTTCCGGCGAGAAATTCCGGCCATTTACCATTCCGAGGATCGGTGAGCTCTGGTACCATTGTCAGGTATTGATTTCTGACCGTGATAAATTTAAGAACAGTAGCTAGAATAGAGGGAAATGGGGTGAGAAAATAGAAGAAGTTGAGCTGAGTAAACAGATGAAATAGGTGAGAGAAGAAAATATTTGAGAGAGAAATGTATTTGGTATTTTCATTGATTCCTTCATTCCTCTTACATACTGGTATATAAAGACTAATGGCTACTAATTGCCAGCTGCACTAAATAACAAAACAGACTAACAACTTTGAACTGAAAGGATAAAAATGGCTGATATAGCCTTTGGGAATAAGTGACTGATATACCCTATGTCTACTGCTCCTAGTTAACCATATACGTGACAAATATGCATCACAAAAATGTAAGAAAATATTTAGCAAGCATTGGGTAATACCAGGTAAAACTCTTCTAAGTGTAAAAAAACCCAAACACATCAAACGAGAATGAATTACCAACAACAGCAGAACATCGAAATTTTGTAAAATGCCCATGAATTATCACCTACATGGATGAACCAATAATTTCTGGGACATATCTATCCTTCATAGAAACTCTGTATTTCCACACTAGACTCTCAAATTTGTGACAATCAGAACTCAAAGGCACAAACAACATGCCACCACAAAAATAGGATGACAAATATAGAAACTCCATGGCACAGATTAGGGAATATACTAACGTTTCAATTGTCATTCCAATGCACTTCACTGCGCCATGCTCAGAATAGGCAACTGCCTCTTCAACATTGGCAGAAGTATGGCCTGACAACGCATCATGAAGATTCCTTATGAAGTAATCGCGGTAATCTGCTGCCAGTGACATGAAGGTACCACCCATCAATATGAACTCGACCTGAAGATAAATGCACATTTAAATAAGAAAATATAGAGGTACTATGGGCAAATGCATTCACCTTAGAAAACAAAATCCAAATCAAAAATCCATATGACCTTATCTACACTGTGACCCAATCGCTTAAGCTGATCAATCCTGCTTCTAGCCTGGACATATGGGTTATATCTGGAACCAGAATCATCAAACAAAATGCAAGAACAATCAAATCCCTAATAATATGAAATTACCCTCAAAAAGCATCAATTAGCATTTCAAAAGAAATGAAAGAAGTCAAAACATTGGCAGTCTCTGAGAAATAAGATAAATAATAATGAACTTGTGGACAAAGCAATATAAAGCCATAATTTCAATTTCAAAATAAGCACTAAAATTGAAATCATAGTCAGATAGATACCCTTAATATGTGACGTCTCATGGTCAGTATTATCATAGATTACGAAATATCCATGATCAACCTCATTAACTTCGAATACTGTAAGTCTGTAACCAAAACTGACTAAAGAAAAGGAAACAACTACCTATAGTTTCGTTTATACAATGTAATTAACTAAGGCCTTGTTTTCTTGGACTACAATTCAATTCAGTTCAAATCACTTCACTTCAATCCAACCAACTTCAGTTCAGCTTTCAGAAGTTGAAAAGAACAGGGCCTAATTCACTAAGGTTTTCTGTGAGTCGTCCATGAACTAAACCACATTTGATTGATATATTGCTCCTAATAGACAAGTTTAGCAGTATTCTAGTCTAGCAGATACGCATGAATTCAACAATAGCTCAAACAATAAAGCCAAGCTATACTTAAAGAGTTAATCGGGCAACAAAAGCTACCTGGCTCGAATCGCACGCATGCTAGTAGGTTCATAGCCAGTATAGGACTGAGTACTATACTCAAAATCAGAATCCGGACCGCCAGGACAATAAACGCATATATTCCCCGTTGTAGCAATATGTGGACACCGGTGTGGCTTCGACATGACCGCCACAACTGCAATTCCAGAAGCCGTGCGGACCGGCTTAGCTCGAAGCTTGGGAAGCAGCGACTCGCGTTCGGAATCAGGCAGAGCCGCGATCATCTCCACGAGCTTCGGCGCTCGTGCAAGGCCGTACTTGCGGCAGGCCGCAGACTTAATAGCGTTTAGATCCACGGTTTGATTCTTCCGCGATAGTTCAACCATGGAGTTGACGATTTCTGCTATGGCTCGTACACGAGCTTCCTCTTCAGTCAGGCCATGGGCTTGGAATCCGCCCCGCCCTGGCCGCGGTTGCTTTTTGGATTCAGAGACCGCCACTGCAGTTGCCATCTTTGGGGGTTTGAGAGTTGCAGAGAGCCACACCAGTTCTAAAACCCCCTAGGTTTGCAACGGTGCCGTTTTTGTCACCACTAAGAAATTACTATACTAGCTATTTTTTCCATTATCTCCTGTACTATTAATTATATTTAGTTAAAAAATAAAATATTAGTTAAACTACAAGGATAAGCTAGTAGTATTTTATTTTCATATCCTTCACTAATTATTTTATAAAAAAATATAAATTTATAGAAAAACAAATAAAATATATAAAAAAAGTAAAAAATAAATTTCTTCGTATGACTTTTATACGACTCCGATCTGTCTCAAAATTTGTTGAGACGGCAGTGGGTGATCTAGAAATGATGAAGCAATGAGCTGCTAAAGACACTTAATTAATTAAAATAAAGGACAATTAAAAAAGAGGTGGTGGAGCTTAATGACACTAGTATTCTTTCTTATTTAAATAATTTCTCTATTTTTCACTCACCTCCCGAAATAATTTTAGAAGATTGTTGTAGGATTAAGGACGATTTTTTTTCTTGGGGTCCATACTAGATATAATGGTATTGAGATAAAAAAAATATTATAGCTTTCCTCTTACTTCGAAGTACTATAAAACTTTCTTTTGGATGTTACAAACAAGTAGTTTTAAGTGAACAAATTGAACAAAAAAAATTAAATACAGAACATTAATCAATGTAAAATTTAATTACCTTAATTTTGAGGCTTTGAACTTCTGGTTTCAATCGTTTAAAATGATGCAATTAAGATTTTTTGTTTTGATTAATTGGTTTTACGAACTAAACACAGAAAAAAAAAATAATATACCACTTGAAAACAAACTTTTAGTTAAGAGTGTTTCAACAAAAGTTAATTACTATATGGAACGAGGTCCAATTACAATTTTACATGATGCTCATTGATCAATTAAGACATAATGTAATACAAATTTTGAAAAATATGTGGAGTTTATGGACCCATTTAACAAGCAGTGGATTCGCCCCCGTGTAGGATAGCCAAAATATTTATCGTTTTATTCACATTACAAGGTCTATGATCTAGCTTGCTCACAAACTTACACGAATAGTCGATTCCTTCACACATCGAGGCGAATGAGACCATTTTTCCAAATCTCTTAAGATGTAATGCTCTGATTTATGTGTATTTCATGGTTAGTAAAAAAGACATTTTTTTGGCCGGTGGTTTTCATGGTAGAATATCGTAGCAAATTAAAAAATGATTGTTTGACGAGCAATGTTATTAAAATTGGACCGGTTTGAAAAATCAGAAGCTAGTGATAAGCCGGTCCCATTGACATACCACTATGATTCAAGTAAAAATTGGATAAAATTGGTTCAAACCGAAAAGAAAACCGATCGGTTGTTATAAAACTTATGGTACATTCTATGGTTACTTTATTTTTTATAAAGTATTCATTACTTTGCACTTTTCCACCATAGGATAAATAGTGGTTATTTTAATCTAATGGTGAGAAAGATAAAGTAATGGTTAAATAAAATAACTATAGAATATGCCTAAAATTTATATAAGAGATTTATGTAAAACTAATTATTTTCATTTATTGCTTTCGACTTCTTATATTGCTAAGAACATCTTTAGTAGATAGTGGATTCCTTGATTATGTGGCATGTGAAATAGAAGTTCACATTGATGATATATCAATTATTTTAAAAATAGACAATGTCTATAAAAAAAGAGCCACACTAGATTGTCTATTTTATCTAAAATTGTGTAATTAAATAATAAAAAATATTTAATTACAAGCTTGTTTCAATGTTAAAGATTAAAATATTATTTAATTTGATGAGTTGGTAGTCTATTTGATTGTATACGTGTAGAAGATCAAATAGACAATAGTCAACATTTATTGTGCCACATCATATAGGAAAGAGAAAATAGACAAGTTAGTGTAGAATATTTTTTTGATCAATTATCTAATTTTGCCTATATGACAAGACTATTGTTGGAATGAACTATCTACTAAAAATGCTCTAATGTGGTAGAAAAAAATTATCTTAAATCAATTGCATGTTTTTATAGAAAGAGATAAAATTATGATTAATCAATATTTACTAATTTTGTTTCATTCTTATAAAAAATATATATAATTTTAAATGTATTATATTAATATTTCCTTACATAAAATATTATCATTATCATTTATGATTTTAATTTTTTTCCATCAAAATATATAATTGATGTTGCATGAATGTAAATTTTTTTATATTTATTTTACTTACACATTTATTTAAAAAATATATACCCGGTTGAATCAGTAAAACTGTGAACCACATACTTCACCGGATTGATATCCGATACGATTCGATAACATTGATAATGACTGATGCTGCTCTAATACACACCGAAGCTAAGGCTATGAAACCCAAAAATAAGTTCAATGTTTGTGCTGCTGCTTTTATGCTTCCTTCTATGCAAGGTTTTTTTTTAAGAATTATGGAATTTAAAGAGGCTAGGTATTGAATCTAGAACCTCCTACCACTACATTGAGTGGTGTACCGCTACCAATTAAGCTACACCCAATTGATCTTCTATGCAAGGTTTTGATAGGAAAACAAATGTTGACTTGCTTGGGAAGAGATTTTATTGTTCTTGGAGTTGGAAAACTTAACTACATGCTTGGTGTTTGTATTACATGTGTTCCTGAAGGCTGAAGCATCTACTCTGGCTTCTCCTCTTCTATATATGCTCAGTTCCAACTTCCAACTAAGTGATAGAACTTTCAATAGATTTTTCTGCTATGACTTGTGGTGCATATCCCGCTACAAACAAAAAAGATGCATCGCATGCTTGGTGGTTTTCTGCTTATGGTTCGTTTTTCATCTATGTGGCTCGTGCTCACTTAACTGTGAGGGAAATGATTGGTTATATAACTCTAAACAGTATTGAATTTGTGCAGGGGGCTAAGCCATCATCATAGAGACACTTTTTTTGCGTTAGATAGCTATGACATACCTCCAAGTTTATGCGGAAATGGCTCTCAATTCTTTCAGTGAACTGGAGGCCACAGAAAGTACATTACAAGTGAAGAATATTCACATGTAACAATCGGAATCCCTTGCTCAAATACAGAATACTAGTGAATTTATACTTGTATACGTTTTTTACAGTTTCTAGGCCAAGTATAAGTCCATGTCAGTTGTTCCGTTTTTAACACTGGTGTGTTCTCGGCATGTTTCAATTTTAGAGCAACATAGTTTAATCCTTTTAGCTCTATTAATTCAATCCAAGATCCTTTTTTAGCTACTTCTCTATTCATTTGTTCTTGTTTCTATCAAGTTCCTACTGAACATACACCTAAATTTCTAAGCTATAGTTCAGATGAAGCAGTCGAAAACAGAGCCTTCATATCCACAATGACCATAATTCAAACATAAAAGAACGGCAAGAACATGCAGCAAAAAGTTTTCAGAATTCATCTCAGCAGTTACACTACGATTCCTTCACATCTATGTTTAAAAGTTGAAACTACTGTTTACAAGTCGGTAGTTTACCCACCCAAAGGTTACAGTTCATCGAAAAAACGCTCCAAGCATTCAGGACTGAACCAGCTACGATCCATCTGCATATCATTGAACAGTATTAGTATATCCCTTCATCAATACAGCCTCTTTAATGTAGCGATCGAATATACATGTTATAGCTATAACTTACAAAGTAAGGATACCTCTTTATGCTAAAATCATCTGGAGCCATCTGTACAAATGAATATATAAAGTAGAGAACATAATTCCCACAATCTTCACTACTTCTTTGTTGTGGCACCTTAAAAAAAGTCAACAAAGTAAAATAAACACTAAGAATCCAGAATATGGATGTTAGGCCCTGTTCTTTTCAACTTTTGAAATCTGAATTGAATTGAAGCTGGCTGAACTGAATTGAACTTATTTTATTGTAAATTTAACTACGCATAGCCGCACTGGAGTGGTCTGAACTAGACTAAATTGAACTGAATTGTAGTCCAAGAGAACAATGCCTTAGTTGTTTAGAATCATAAAAGATGCCAAGTTGTTGCTACCTTAGGCACCAGCAATGGAATCTGAGAAATTAACTTTTCGTTTTCAACCTTGCCTTCTGATCTATATATGTCCAACACAAACCTGCAAATCAAAAACTCTCACTTAGAAACGCTATAAATATCAAATCAAACAGAAAAACCAACTCCATCCAAGTACTCGTACTTTCTAATATCTGGTTCAAAACGCCTTGGGTCTGCCTTTTCAAGTGAATCCAGTAACAACATGCACGGTTTTCTGACTTCTGACTCCAAACTCTCACCAAAGTGGCAAAAGATCAAGAGACTCCAGTGACCCCTAAAGAATAGATTTTCAGTACACTTCAATTTTAAGAACAAACAAAACCAAATTACCAGAATCTCACCAGCATACAATGGGAACAATAACATATTGCTTCGAAAATATTTTCTTCTTTTTTATCCACGAAAGGACCTTTTCATTAGATTGTGCTTTCGTGTACAAGCAAAACCACAAGCTATCCAAGTATGTGAAGCAAGTCCTTTTGTCTTCTGATAAGCTTCTCCACAAATTTCTACGGAAGTCACAAACAAAGGGTCAGTTTGGGATTGCTTTCCCAAGCTGCTTTCCTGAAAAGCTTAATTTTCGAGCTTTTCATATAACAACAGATTTTGACATTGAGAAATCAATAGCAAACAGACCCTCATTAATTAGTATTAAGAGTCAAAATCTATTGTCCAATACCAAAATATGTTATTTTATAAAAGTTCGTGGGTAGAGCATTTCACGACAAGCGCTGTGACAGCAATACCAAACAAGCCCAAAAAATTATCAGACAGTGATTATCAAATTAGTTCAAATAAGACCTCTACAGCGGCAGCAACTTACTGAAAATAGAAGTCAAACTCTCCGCTATCTAGTTTCTTCTTCTTCTTCCTTTTATTTCCTCCGATTGCTCTAACAACAGTAGACTTGTTCCTGGATTTCTTTTTTGATCGCTCGCCTGTAGGGATAGTCCCTAAAAAACACTGGGATATTAACTCGAATCTCCGCAAGTCTTCGAGTTGTCTAGTACTAATCGTTTTCCTGTGGTCATATAAGCTCAATACCATGTGTTTCCAACATGTTCGATGGTTGGATTTTCGTGCACAAACCTCTGTTGGATAACATTTACATCTATAAATCACTCAATTCATATTTATAAGTAACATCAAAATATCATATGATTTACATAGAACAAGTGAGTGTCTGTAAGTGTGAATGATCATTGATCAATGATCATAAGCATTACTAATCTACTTTGCTACACACAACACATTGAAGTTTCTAGGGAGCTAAGCTCGATACAATAGCCAGTTTCAAGCACTTGAGATAAAAAAAGTAGTTGGAAAGAGGGCCGAGTTTGCGCTTTAGCTTGCCTCGTCAGTTCAATTTGTTCCAAATCCAATAAACAATGGAAGATATCAAAATGACATGTGTAAACATTAGATATTAATGTGCATTGAAGAGCTGTGAATATTTCATTTTTGGAAGGCCAAATACATCTTCAGTCGCCTATACTAGGCACAAACAGTCTACTGCCCCCTAAACTTTTAAAAGTTTCTCTCATCCTCTTAAACTTGGCATAAGTGTATCAGTTTGCATGAACTCGGCAAAAGTGTTGGCAAAAGTGTATCAGTTTGCCTCTAAATGCCATGTGTCAGGCTCTGATTGGTTTGACTTCTCAAAGATGTCTTTTTCTCTTTCCAATTAAAAGCTGACAAGTGACAGAGCAAAATGATATATTTTTTCCAAGTTCAGAGGGCAAACCGATACAGTTAAGCCAAGTTTAAGAGGCTGAGAGAAACTTTTAAAAGTTTAGGGGGCACTAGGCTTTTTGGGCCAAATTTAAGTGGGTAAAGATGCATTTAGCCTTTTTGGAGCAAATTGATCTTATGATGCGAGTTGAACCAAGTAAGAAGTGAAATTCAACCTTAGTTCAAAAATAGATACTGCAACCAGACATACAAATGGTTTTGATTTAAAATAGCAGCAATTTTGGGTATAAATCTGAATCAAACAAAGCCTTTTTAACTTCGATTCTTGTTTCAAATGAGTTGATCATTGTACAATGCGCAGAAACCCACTCAAATAAACCCGGAAACAATCAATGTTCAACTAAAGGAAAGCCGAAACGTTTGCCCAGTTTTCCATCGTTTTCTCGACGACCAAACGGAAAGAATATGAACAGTCATTCAGCAAAGTTAATGATCGCCGCTGACATTAAAAGGACACACACTAAATACTGAATAGACGAGTAGAGATAGACAAGGGAAGGGCCTAAAAGTGGAACCTGTTTTTATAGCGTCAACATCAACGTCGTCAGTTTCAGGAGTTTCATCTCCAGGCTTCGTCTTCGTCATTGTTGAGTACAGAATTCAAATTTTTGCCTCTTTTTAACAAAAACTAAATAACAGCTTGGTTATGTGGTTAACAATATATAGGCCAACTAAAAGCTGAAAACGTATTTTGTTAGATGAAATTTGACATTCTAATTTAAGCATAACTTCATAGAAGGTGCTTTTTTTTAGAGCTAAGTTGAATCATTTTCCTAATTTTTTATTTTTCAAACCCATTTGGGGAATTGTGGACAATTACCTTCCCAATTTTTATTTTCGATTTTAGATTTTTTAAAATAATAATATTTTATTATTATATTAATTTATTTATATCAAATTTATTTTATTTTATTAATAAAATAATTAAAAAAATTAAAATCAAAATTAAAACTTAAAATATTAAAATATTTCATTTCTAAAACGGGACATACCATATAGGATATAGTTGGACTCAATCATTCCTCGTATATGTTTTTCTGAAATAAAAAACCATTGAAATTACCCTTATAAGACTTTATAGAACAATGCTCCAATTAGGGTTCATCGTTCAATGCACCAATATGAAGTATCAATAGACATGACTAAATCAAACTAAAATCAACTGAACCGAATTAAACTGAGTCAGTTAAAATCAGAACGAATCAGAACCAACGATTCAAAGATAGATAAGGTTAAAATTTAAATTTATAGAAGTGTAAAATCGGAGAAACTAAGATTCATAAATGAAAAAAAGTTCATTTATTTGTGCACTTTTCATTTATTGAGAGCAACTATAGCTCTACTTTTTTCAACAACCCCGCTACTATTTTTTATCTTTTTTTAATAACTTTTTTATCTTAATTCTTACACTCTAAATATCATTCTTTCCTCTCATTTTATTTACATCTATATATCATTTCTATTTTATCTCTATTCATTTCAACTAGAGATTTTGCACACTTCTAGATTTTTAATATTTGTTTACTTTTAATATTGGGCGACTCAAGATAGGTAAGTAAGATTTTTATCTAATAATTTAAGATAAAAAAATTACGTGGGCTTTAATTCGTCTGACATTAAGAGGATACACATGCAACTTAATTTTTAAAATTAAGTTCAGGTCATTTTTCTCTCTTTCTAATATTTATAATTTACTTTCTTTCATTTAATTTTTTTAAATCAAGTTGTTTCATTGTACAAGTAATAAATTAGTAGCATAATGTTGAAGTATGATATTTGTAATGATTTATTTGTAATGATTTAAGAAAAATTTAATTAAATCTTATATTAGTTAAAATAAGAATTATATTTTTTAACATATTTAAGAAAATATATTCTTTTGTAATATATATTCTTTGTTTTGAAAAACCCCGCCTAGGGGTCATTTTGGCGCTTGCCGCTTGACTTTTCATTCCTATGGCCCTATCAAGTGCTTGATCGATTTATTGTCGTCTAGGCATCACCTACTTCGATTTTTTCCTCCTTGGCGGCGCCTAATAATCATAGTTTAACAACAACAAGTAGTTTAGATGGTAAAACTAAAGTACACTACAATGTTCCCTCAATAAAATTGTTATTTCGAGTCTTAAATCGAGAAACAACAAGCTCTATGCCACAAATAGCGAGGTCCCTACCATTTAATTAGCACTTAGTGATTTTTATTATATGGTCTAAACTATGTTTGATATTTTATATTATTATAATTTACTTTTTAGTTGATTTTCATATATATATATATATATATATATATATATATATATATATATATATATATATATATATATATATATATATATATATATATTTGGAAATAAAAAATAAAAATCCGCCTAGGCCCCATCTAGGCGTTTTGAAGCTTCGGCCGCCCGACTAGCGCCTAGCGCTTTTTAAAACACTGCTGATATACTTAATGTTAACATGAATCAAAATCCAAATGTCTAAAATTAACATTGTTGAACCAAGCATAAGGTTAGATTGACTCAGTGATGACTCAGTAGTGCTTAAGTTTTGATCATAACAATGAAGCTCAATATGAGATAATTAAATCAATAATGATGTTAAAATAAATAGTCTATGGTTGTATGTGGATAAGAAAATTCAAGGGTAGAATTTTATGTCTCTACTGACCTAGCTATTTAGTTAACTCTGAGTTGTTCTGGGCTGCAGTATGTACTTTAGTTGCTGACAAAATACTATTCACTCAACGCTTGATATTTAGATTTTGCTTCTGCTGACTATATCGTTTTATCATTTTGCTGAGTTACTTTATGTCTATCAATGGCACTGACTTTTCCATTTGAGGAAATTTGGAATCTTTGCTTTTAGTATTGCTTTTTGCAGAACATTAATGAGATAAAGACAAAAAGAATTAATGCCTTGACAAGACGTTGTTTTATGAAGAAAATGACAAAGTCTTCCATATTCAAGCTGTAAAAAGTCATTTGCCAAATTGGGAATATCTGCAGATTAACAACATAGTATCGCGCGCTCTGCCAGATGTCAGATTACCAGAGGGAATGGGAAAATGACACGTAGCAAGTCAGTGCGAGTTCTCTCTAACGGAAGACTGGCATCAAACAATAAAGGATTTAATTTGAAGCTCGAATCTCAATCTAATGGATTGATTTCTATCTCACAACGGCGTGATTCTATTTCCTAACGGATTGATTTGAAGAAGCAACGGGTGAATATATGAGCTGTCAATTTCAGAAGATGTCAAGGCAAGTTCAACGGCTGCTTTCTTAATCCCAGCTATAAAAGGAGCAAGAAGGCAAGCTTTAGAACTTGGTGAGTACACCTGAATTTATAAGAAGCAAAAACTCTGCAAAGTTATAAGCTTTAGAGAAGTTCAATCTAGAAAGCACTACTCAACGAAGAATCTGCTTTGAACAAGAGAGAATAGATTAGATCATTTGAATTATAATATCAGATCATTTGCAACTGGATCAATATTTCTATAATTTGATTCCAACTCTTGTTTAGAAACTATTAAGTTATTGGTAGAAGAGGGTATTTTACTCAGTGGGTAAGCGATTACAGTTTAGAGGGTACTTTCTGTAATTAGGAAAACTTGTGAAAGGCTTCTCCGCCTAGGGTAAAGGAGTTGATATTAGTGAATTAAAGCCAAGACACTTTCTTTGGACTGGATGTAAGCACAGGTTGTCGAACAAATATAAAAATCTCTGTATCCTTCACTTTAAAGTTTTTCCTGTTTTTACTCAGCTAGCTGACCTACTTAGCGAAACTCGTAAAATAGTGAAAAAGCTTCCTATAGTGAGTCATTCACCCCCTACTAACTCATTGAGTGTATGCATAGGGACCAACTAGTGGTTTTAGAGCAGTTCTCATTCGAAAGATCTTACA
This sequence comes from Euphorbia pulcherrima, assembly GCA_947683365.1. NCBI lineage: Eukaryota > Viridiplantae > Streptophyta > Magnoliopsida > Malpighiales > Euphorbiaceae > Euphorbia > Euphorbia pulcherrima. Next base: position 52,501,390 of record CANTUS010000003.1, read on the forward strand.
ATCTTGAGATAAAGACCATGGCGTACAAGGGAGGAGAATCTAGTGGAAGAGCCCAATCTTATATTTTGCCAGAAGGTATGTCAGTCACTAGGCCCCACATGAGCTAATCAGAACCTTGCTGACTCATGAGATGTCCTTAAAGCAATATGAAGATGAGTCCAAGAAGTAAAAATAGAAGGAGAGAGAAAGCTCAAGTAGAGCTGTTGTCCTTAAAGCTGATAATGAAGAAGATTCCTCTGAGGAAGATTATCTAGAGGATAGGAAGGAAGAGATAGCACCAATGACCAGAAATTTTGGTAGATTCTTAAAGAAAAATAAAAATTTCTGAAGGTTTAGGAGGTCGATCAAGTATAAGAAAGGAGCAGATGAAAAACCATGAAAGGAGTTCAACAAAGAGCATAATAAAGATATCAAATGCTTTGAATGTGGTGAGAAAAGGCATATTCAGTCGAGCTGTCTCAAAGCTAAGAAGGACAAGTTCAAGAAGAAGAAGAATAAGAAAGCTCTCGCTGCTACCTGGAGTGACTCTGACCAAGAGTCATCGTCATCAGATGAAGAGGCACAAGATTCCGCTAATGTGTATCTCATGGCTAAAAATGATCAGCCCAACTCAGAGTCAGCTGACCAACCGTCTACTTCCACTGCTAATAGACCAGCTGACCAGAGCAGAGACAAGAGAAACCAAACTGAGGTACATTCTGAATCCCCTTATCTTCAGATGAACTTGTCGTAGTACTTAATGATTATATTAATGTGACTAAGAAGTCAGCTAAATACATCCAAGTAATCCAGAGGAGGTGTGATGATCTAAAAGATGTCAACTCTTCTACCTCACTTGACATCCTATACCTAATGGAAAAAGCTAAGTACCAAAATGGATATAATAGCAAACTCACTAAGAAATTGGATGAGCTAGCTGCTGAATTAACAGCTTTGAAAAAGGTGCGGGTCCCTCCTCCACCTAGCAGGAATACTCAGAGTAACCGCACTCACCACTTTGAGAAGGTTTCTCAAAAGAGTAAAGTGAGCAGGCCTAATCTTAAGGTTGCTTGTAATTTTTGCGGAAAGTCAGGACATGCAACAGTCATGTGTAAACACAAAAATGGTTACTATGGTGAGTATGACTGGTCAAGGATGACCACCACTAACAAGGGAGGACCCAGCTAGAAAAAGGCATGGGTACCTAAGAAAACTTGATTGTTTTGCAAGTGAGCCTGAGATTAACTGATGACAGAAAAATATGGTATTTGGATAGTGGATGCTCGAGGCATATGACATGTGATAAAAAACAATTCATCATATTGGAGCGAAGAAGGAATGGGAGTGTCAGTTTTGGAGACAACAAAGAGGGAAAGATTGTTGGCAATGGAACTGTAGGAGTCTCTTATGAAAGTCCTGGAGTTCAACTTTCTGAGTGTTGCTCAACTATGTGACAAAGGAAGGAAAGTGACATTTGACTCAGTGGGCTGCTCAGTCATTGATGGTAACTCTGACTAGACTATTCTTTATGCTCCTAGAATTAATAATGTTTATATGATTGATTTATTCCGTGGCTCCAATGATATATGCTTAATTTCTAAGGAGGAAAACTCATTGCTATGGCATAAAAGGTCAGGACATATCAATATGACCAATCTGTCCAAATTAGACAGAAATGAACATGTTGAGGGTTTACCTAATTTAGCTTACTACAAGAAAATTCGCAATCTGTAAGGGAACGCTTGCAATGGAAAAAAATCCGTTGTAGATTTCTTAGCTTGCAACGGAATCTGCAATAAAAATGGCATTTCCTTGTAGAATTGTAAATAAAAAATATTATATATATTTGCAACGGAGATTACAAGGGTTTAAAATTTCTCTTGCAGAAAGTTGGAGGGAACTTTTGGGGGGGGGGAGAATTTGAAACGGAATTTGCAGCATTTATGCACGTCCCGTTGCAAAATTTAATAAAAATTTGATATAAAACAAAATTAAATGCGGCATTCTTTTCACGGTGTTTTTAGGGAAAATTTAATTGTTTAATTAGACATTTTTTTCTTTAATGTCATTATATATATGCCATGTTCTTTGGACTACAATTCAATGTAGTTCAGTTCAGTTTAATTCAGCTATGTATGGTTATAAATTTACACTGTAATAAGTTTAATTCAGTTCAGTTCAATTTTCAGAAGTTGAAAAGAACAGGACCATAGTATCAACAACATAGCATTTACTAAAATTTGAGAATTATTATATACTTACCAAAATTGACAAAATTAAAAAGCAAATGAATTAAAAGTTGTGAAAAAAAATTAAAAAGGAAGTTAATCAATAACTGGCCTATAAAATTAGAAGAATTAAGAAAATTTGCTGAACATATTGATATTTATTTCATTTACTAATTTATTTAAATAATTAATCGTAATCAACCAAATATTAGGTTTGTTTTATATTTTCTAACTCAGATTTACATTCATCCTCTCATCTCTTCGCTTCTCCACTCTGCCGCTTTCCGCATCGTTTCACAGACCATGAATTCTCTAAATTCCGGCAACTTCTAAGCGACCATCGCTTGTCCCTTTCCACCGACTCTCACCGATAACCCCTTCTCCCGAACCAATTTCCTTGAGTAACAGACGGAAACAAAAACCTAGATTGTACAGAGCGGGGAAGAAAGCTTGAGGTTGTTTTGCTAATTTTCAAAGCTTTTATGTAGGTAAAATCTCAGCTTCATAGCTTGTACTTTGGTTTTCCTTTGATTTTGGGTTTCAATTATAATTTTTATTTCAAACTCTGCATATTTGTATTTCTGAACCAAATGAACAATGAATATGTATTACTGTCAATTTGTGTCTGCTTGATTTTGTAGACATGGAAATCTAGGATGATGTTTCTTCAACAATTAAATAGGTAAAAAAATATATCTTGTAAAAGTTTAGCCCGTTATCTTGTAAAAATATGTCTTGTGTTTTTCTCTAGGCTAAGGTTTACTATTTACTGATGTTGGACTACAACTGGGAGACTGAAATTTGTTTTGTAGTGTGAGGTTTCTAAGTGAATTTTTGTACGATAATGATGGTTTGTTTAATATTGAATTTTTCAGTTCATTCATGCTTTGTCAATATTGGCTGCTCTACTCTTTTTCGTTGCATTGTTAGTTCAAGTTCATAGGGTCCTAATATTGTTGAGTGCTTGACTTCACACTTATGTATATTTAAAGGCTCCTCAAGAAGCATGTGCATATAAAGTAGTTCTTGAATCTTAATTCGCAAAAGAAAAGCTCAGGCTTGTTATTTAGATGGCTAAAAACATTTCTGTTTGATGATGAGGTCTGCTATATATATGGCTTTTTTATGATAAATGTTTCACTAGAAATCATAGTGTTTAATGCACACGGTTAAAATTTTGTGTTGTATATTGCAAGACTATGAAATGCTGAAGATAGTTGGCTAGAACCTATTTTACACTAAGCTTCTCAGTTTGGTTCTTGGATTTAAAAAATAGATCTAAAATATTCAAATTAAAATTATGTGTTAATAGGGGTGGAGTTCACAAGACTGGCTGTCGTAGTTAAGGCTTATATGCATATAATACTTAAATTCTAGCTAGTGATGGCTAAAATGGGCTTATATTATCTATTTGATGCTTTAAATGTTGCAATGTTCTTGATTGTGCCTGTAAAGTGTTTGACATTATGATTAAATTAGATATATGTTCACCTTATACATGTATGTTAATGCATAAAATGGATTCTTTTATGTTTATTTGTAAATGTACTTTTCCAATTTTCAAATTTCTTTATTTTTACCATACCTTTTGGAATACAAAAAAATTATGGCCATGCCTTACTATCTTGTTAGTCAGTTTCGTGCTAGTATATGGAGTAAATAAGTTTGATATGTAAATGGCTATGGATTTTTAACATAAAAGGTTATAGATTGCTATAATTTTGAGTGACACAAAGTTTAAGGTGTTTAATTTGAAATGTATCAGTTTGTATTTTTAAAAATGCTCATTCTATGAGTAGCTCACTGCCTCTTATTGTTGTTATCTTGTGTCCCATTACGTTGTAGTTTTATAGTCCAAAATATACTATAGTACTGCTTGATGATCTGAAAAGAAATTTTGTCATGAGTTAATAGAATGGGCTGACATTAAAATCTTTTAGGGAAACTAATTTAAATAGAGATAGTGATGAAGAGTTGATGAAGCTCACTCAATACTTCTATACTATTGTGAAAATTGATGGTATAAGGACCACAATATAGTTAAATACATCACATTTATATCTCATTTGAAAAATTTTATATTTTTGCAGTAGCCATGGAGAAGTACAATATAAGATCAACATCATACTCAAATTTGATAATATCTAGTATTGCAATTGATGCATTTGGTTCTAGTGCTCATCTCGAGGAGACGGGTTTCGCAATAGTTGAGTCATTTTGATACTTTATTTATTCATTCATTCATTTATGCATGTTTCCTTCTGTGGGCTATCAATTTTTATATACTTATCATTGCTTGACTAATTTTCTTTGTGTGTTAGAGAAAGGAGCATCACAATGGTGGTGGTTCTCTCAGCTATTAGTCCTATAATTCGTTATCAACAGATAAGTGTAAGGACTCTTTATATCATAGCTTTCTTTATATGTTTACATTTATCTTGATACCTACATGTATGCCTAATTTTGGTGCAGCTGCTAATAAAGAGATTTATTGTTATTCCTTTTTTTACGAGAATAGTTATATGAATTGATTATTGTATCAATCCTTTGAAGAAATAAAGAAAATCTATACAAGGTGAAAGAAATCAGAACTAACCATCCTCAAGGAATAGTTATATGAATTGATTTATTGTTATTCCTATTTAATATTGCTCATAATCCATAGTAAGTCTTATTATTTTTTTCCCGTTGTCATTATGCTTACTGTGTTGGATCTTTGGATCTTTGGGCTTAGTAATTGATTTTGATTAATATGTAACATGGTTAATATTTTTAATTTGATTTTTTATGTTCAGCTTGTTAAATAATAGTGAGCTCAATCTCATCTGATCACTTCTCATATTTTGAGCTTCACCCATCCACTCTTATGGACAATTTTCTTTACATTAGTGCACTTTTTGTGTTTTTGCATATTCTCCTTTTCTATTAGAAGCTATTGTTAAATTTTGATCATTATGCTGCTTATTTTTTGTGGGAGGAGAGAGACATCAATGCTTGTAAATGTCTAGTGTTTTGATAAAGCCCAACATTTGTTTCATGATTTAGTAAAACAGAATAGACAAAATAGTTTTAGGAATTGTTGTATATTTCTTATTCTTCTTACACAATGATTTATGCTATTACAGATTGAATGTATAAAAGGAGGGTAATAAATACAATTATTGCTTAATTTCTTTCATAAGCTAATTGATCTGCTATGATTTCGTTTAGTCAACAGCTAATTGATTTGCTCTGATTTGGTTCTTGATTTCATTTTAGTCAACAACATTCAACTTAAAAATTAACTTCTATTCTCTATGCTGATTTTGTTTTATAGGTGGTATTATTCTCATTGAATGAATTTTGAGAGGCTTTTAACACATGACTATCTCTGAAGTTATCAGAACAAGCTAACATAATTTTTATGTACAAAGGTATGTATGTATTTATTATCGTTGCCATGTAATATTTGGTTTTTTGAGTGTTTCAATTGGTAAGATAATATAATTTACACTAGTAAATATTTTAGCTCATTTTACTTCTGACTTGTTAACTTAAATGAATTCTTAATGCTGCACTTTTCATGTCTAATGAGGTATTTTTTGAAATTACATTTTAACAAATACATTAAGCATTGCTTTGGCCCTATTATGTTCTTTCAATTTCCCTGAGATTTGACTAAGAGCTAGGATTTTCTTTTGATTATCCGACTGACAATTATTAGGCTATATGGAGGCAACTCTATGTAGCTCTAAAGATTAGATAATAAACCAATATCTAGCATTTTTGATAAACTGCAGAGCAAAGCCAGAGTCACTCATTGGATAATGAATGAAGGGTGATTTGAATACATTTGAAAAAATATTATTTATAATATAGCTTCCTTCAATCCAAATAATAATATATAATAAATGCATATTGATTTTCAAGAAATTTGCCCTTGTGAAATAGCAAGGGGAATTGCAATGGAAATGACACTTGCAAATCTGCAAGAAGCTATTTTGCGAGGGATGTTGTACTTGCAAATCTGCAATGAAACTTGTAATGGATGTTTAATTGCAGATTTGCAACGGAATTCGCAACGAAAAAAAATTTTCGTCGCAGATTTACAACGGAATGAAATCCACTCACAAATGAATCTGCAAGCACGTATATTGTAACGGGATCAGTTTCGTTGCAACTCCGTTACAAAACACCTTCTGCAACGAAAATTTCATTGCAGATTCCATTGCGGATCGTTGATTTTCTTGTAGTATTATGAAAAAGATAGACTCTGCTCAGTTTTCAAACTTGGAAAACAATTTAGGAAGACCTTTAAATCTTTAGTTGATATATCTTCTTCTCGTCCCCTTTATCTTCTATACATGGATTTGTTTGGGCCAGTTGTGCCAACAAGTCTAGGTGGAATGAAATACACCCTTGTAGTTGTAGATGATCTGACTAGGTTCACTTGGATTGTCATGATTGCAAGCAAAGATGAAACATTTGAATCATTCTCTAGGTTGGCTACCTGGATCATGAATGAAAAAGACCTTAAAATTAATAGAATCCGTAGTGACCATGGAAGAGAATTCAAAAACAGGCAGTTTGAGGAATTCTGTTCTAAGCATGGTATTGACCATAATTTTTCTGCCCCTCATACACCTTAGTAGAATGGGGTAGTTGGGAGAAAGAATCGCACTATTGCGGAGATGGGTTGATCTATGCTGAGTGATAACAATCTACAAGTATTTCTGGTGAGAAGCTATTAACACAGCTTGTTACATTCTAAAAAGGGTTTTAATATGAAGCTATCAAGAGAATTGGTATCTTAGAGGAGTCCATGCATGTAGATTTTCATGAAACTAACAGTGCAGGTAGAGAAGCCAATGATGATGAAAAGGAAAAGGAATAAGTCAGCGGATCAGTCAGTCAACCCATTGTAATTCCTGATCGAGTACCAGAAAAGGAAGATTATAAAGTTGACTTAGACCAATCCATCAACTTTGGTGATGATGTGGATACTCAACTAGTGATAGTAGCTCAATGAGCTGATCCTGTTCTACCTCGAGAAGTTAGAGAAATGAGAGATCACTCAGTTGAAAAGATCCTTGATAGTGTGTAAAATCCAGTGCTGATGTGAGCGGGCAAAATTTAAGCAGGATGCACACGGGGTGCGGTGAGTGGGGCGGGTTTTGGTTTGGTTTGAGAAAATCCGGTTTGCTTAAATGTGGTGGCTTTGTATAGGCCAAAACTGTGATTATATTGAAAAATATATTTACACATTTTATTGAGAAAAGTTATTTTTTAGAATAAAGCATTTTTACTTTATTTAAAAATAGAATAGAGTCGCCACCCGGTTCAACTCCACCGGGAATTGTGGTAAACTGATCCAAAATGGGATTTTTATACCGAAAAGCAAATGAGATTCTGAGTTCGGACATGTTAGTTACTTATATTGCTCAAATTGTTTGGATTAATTTTAGAATTTTGGAATTTGTGATAATTTTAGCGTTACAATGGCTTTATTTAAGAAAGAAATTCAAGAAATACAACGGGCATCATAACGGCTTACTAAATTGATATTTTCTACTGAATTTTCGGCAGAGTAACGACAGCATTTGGGTCTTGGCTCAGAAACTTGGATAGAGTTTCCTCACATTTTGGACGTTTCATCCGTACCTGCGAGCTTATTTACACATATTATAGTTTAAGTGGCTCCAGTGGCTCACTTAACCAGAGAAATTGAATGCAATGTGCAATAATAAAATAATGAAAGATGAATTTAATGAATTTTAAAGTTGGGCTTAGAGCTAATTACCCTCAATTTACCTTTTCGTCTGTCCAGGATGGCTTAAGACCCGGTGCGGGTGTCAAGAGAAATTTTGATTTGGTTGGAAAATAGGTTTAACCCAAGTTATGACTATAATCTTGGATTATTTCTATAGGAAATGAGGGGATTTTGAGAGATTGAGTCATTTTTAGCACGAAGATCGCTGTGGGATCTTGATATAAAAGGACAGTAAATCGAGTTTATACCTAGTGTAGGTGATAAAGCTTAGATTTGGAAGTTTTTGACAGAGTTTCGGGGCTTTTAGGATTCCCGGAATTGAAAAAGCAAACAAAGGTAATTTTGGAAATTCTAAAAATTTGCGTCTTTTTGGGAATGAGGGGGCCAGTCCTCTATTTATAATGGAGAGGTAGTTAGCCGGCGGGCTAATTACATAGGTAATTAGCCAGCGGGCTAATTACCTATCTGACAAGATTTTACATCAAATCCGTAAAATCTTGCCAGATCTTGGTAAGATTTGATTTTTTTTAACTGTAGATAGGTAATTACCCAGCGGGAGGATTACCTATGTTTGACCAAATTTTGACTTTTTGATTTTTCAGTAGAAAATGCTAAATCAGAGCTTCCCTAGAATGTGGATTTTTGAATTTAGGATTCTGGATGACAATTCGATCCTTTTTAGCTCTTTTGTCTGATCATTGAACAAAATAGGCATTATTCCTCATCGGGCCGGAACGGACCTGTGCTAACAGTTTGCCCCTCGCAAACATAAATTCTGTGTTAGAAATTTTGTCGTATGCGAAACAAACAAGATAGTGTGTGTGGAATGCAATGAGTTAAAATATTTTTAGTCGATAAATATTTTAATAGAGCTTCATGGCGTCTGATAGAGCTTCATGGCGTTGGAAGATCCATATAACCGACCCCGCCTAGCGTGGGATTTAAGGCTTAGTTGGTTGGTTGGTTGTTGAAACAAAATATATTTTGCCCCTTCGATTAAAAATTTATTAATGAGTTACATGTGTTTAAAATTGACCGGGGGTCGAAATAAATATTTTTAGGTGCTTAATGCATGACTGACTGTGTTAAAACAACTTTTAGGTCCGCTCGTTTTATAAACAATGCAGAAGATGGATGAAATATGCAAAATGGCAAAAAATTTCAAAATATAAGTAATTGGCCGGCGGGCTAATTACTTATGTAAAGGTAACTTTTATAGCCGTTACGCGTAAACGCGTGATAACTAGATAGGTAATTAGCCGGCAGGCTAATTACATATGTAATTAGCCGGCGGGCTAATTTCCTGCTATCTAAAAAAGCAACAGCTTAGCTCCCATTTTTACCACACCAAAAATTCTCTCCTTCTCTCTTTGCGTTTTCTGCTCTTCTCCTTAAATTTTTTTTGCTTCCAAGCTATTTTCGACAATGATTTCTTTCATTTTATTTCCTTTTTTGCCTTTTCTCTTTAGATTTTATGGGGTCTCCATGTGGTTCAAACTTTATAATATCCGCTTGGATCTGCCAGCCGTTCAAGTGTGCTCATCGATGGTCAGCAAGTGGAATTTTCTGAGGTTCCTGCCGATGCTTTATACGGGCTCCCGCCGAATTAGATGTATCATGGGATTCATCCTGGGGATTTTATTCCGCCTGCCTTGAAGCCTTCCGATCATCTTTCTCGGATTCTGGTAAGCCTTACTGCTATTTTTATATTGCGCAATGACTTATTCATTTTATTGCTTATTTATTTTAGGCAATGATTTCTTTAATGCAATGACTTTTCGATAATCTTGTGATTTATCAAGAGCTGGTGTGTGATATGCGTGCATGCATTATTTTAAGTAACCAAGCATGAGGGCGCCAGCATTACCCACTTTCATAAGTGGTATAAAGTGCTATCTCCCGGCGCTAAGGCTATTGTCGATGGGACGTCTTTAGGGAGGATGGTGAGGAATTGCAGGTATTCGAGATCTCGCAAGTACCCATACATCTCAGCCGGTACTTCTACCCACATCCTAAGCAGGTGGTCCGACACTACCCATACTTTCCACTCCCTTTAGGGGAATATACCATCACTCCATTGGATTACTGCTCCATCACAGGTCTCCCTTTCCACGATAATGTGATCCACTTCAACGCTTGCTTTACTTACCACAACTTTAATATGGACACCATCAAGGCTTTAATTGGCTATTCTGAGGACAAGCCCGGGGAAATTTATTACAAGAAACTCATAACCTTCTAGACCATCGGGGATAGGAGGCACTTGACTTCTACCTGCGAGGCTAGAGCTTTCATGGCTGCAACTTTATCGTGGTCATGCTTTCCCATTGGGGGTTTGATTGTGAATCTCCATATTATATCGACTTTGATTGATCTGTTTTGCTTTGACGAGTATGCCTGGGGTCGAGCTGCGTTGGAGAATTTTTATTGGGCCCTCAACCAATGTGCAAGGAACAGGATTGATAAATTCAAATCTTACCTCCAGATTGTCTATGTAAGGACTTAACGCTTTTTCTTCTTTATGAGCACTTTCTAGTTTATCTTTTGGCATTCTAATTTCCTTTGCCTTCTTAAAGATCAGGCTTTTTGATATGGGGATCCTCCTAGGGACCAAGCTTATGTGAGACTACAGCTATCCATTTTGTCCTCGGCTGCCATAATACTGGCATGGTTGGGAGATGGAGTCTTGATCTGTGCTTTCCGCTCACCTCCGCAATCTGTCCTCGGAGAGGGTATACTCCATGATTCCTTGATTTGCTTTAATTGCTATATCTGCTACAATAATTGTATCATTGTTTGGTCTTTTCTTTCTTGTAGATCAAGATGCAGCCCTGGGGTCACGCTCTTCACTGGCCAGAGGTCATGAGGCTAGCTGGGGAGTTTGTGAACACCCGACTGATTATAGAGACTCCCTTCTCTTTGGAGTGGTATCTGGGAGAGCGCATCTATATTGGATATGATGTATGCCCTTAAGGCAATTAGGGCGATATATCTTAATTATGTAGTAGTACGAATAATTTGTTTAATCAATAAAGGCATTTAATCTTTTGTTTATATTAATATGCTTGTATATATATATATATATATATATATATATATATATATATATATATATATATATATATATATATATATATATATATATATATATATATTAAAGCTGGTTAAATATATATTCATTGATGTATGCAAAAGTCCTTGACATATCATAGCATGAAGTTAGAGAAATTATAGTTGGACTATATTTGGTGGAACCTGCTTCATGTGCAATTATGATTATGTCTAAACTATCTCTAGCCATAGTTTCATCAAGAAAGGATATTGATGAAATGGAAAGACTAGCATGTGGTCAACTTTCTTGGAAAGGGTCCAAGCAGTTAATCTCCTAAAGACTAAAGGTGGTGCCTTAAGTTTGACACATGGATATATCTGGAAGATATATTGGAGACCGCAGCAAGATAAACGCTTGGTATATATAAATCAATGTGTTAGTGTTTATCTTCATGCAATAAGCTTTGCGAATGTCCTTATACTTGAGATGCTAGCTACCTTGTGTGGTACTATTACTATGCACTCATTAATTTAGGGTGCTACGGGTGGTATAGTGATGACAGGACGTTGGTAGGCTAAGTAGTTGGAAAGAATCCATCACTCTAGATATATTAAGGAGTTGTACCTGACCACTTATTGAAGTGATGATTGCCATAAACCTCTGATCAGAGTATGTGTTTGATAGAAATGGTTTCTAGTCAAACACACTATAGTAAAAGACAATATACTTCGGTAATAAGTAAATAACTGGGATAGCTTGGGGCAACCTCGCTATTAGTGGGTTAACACTTTAACCGAACCTAATAAACCAGATGGTACTAATATTAACGAATGGAAGGAATTTAGTGCACTGGATAACTATTGCATTAACCGGGATCAAGTCAAAAGCATAAATAACGTTCCGAGTAATGGGGGATGGTAGACCCTTGCTAGAGGCGTACTACAGTCGTTTAAGGTAATCGAGTTCTATTCACGGTCTAGAGCATCGAGCCAACGGTTCCATTAGAACAAGGGTTGGTTAAGCCTTAGCAGCTCAATACTTCGGGATCCTATAACGTCACACACATTGGACCTTCATCGGACTAAGTAAAGAACTAATAGATTTATTCTATTACGAAAATATAACATAAATAATAATTGGATTATTATTTGATTGGTTAAAATTGATTAGATAAATTTTGGATAGACCAAGGAATTTATTTTGACTGGTAACTAATTAATTAGAGTCATAAATAAATTATAATTGATTAGATCAATTTTGGTTGGACTAAGAAATTTATTTTGACTGGTGACTAATTTATTAGGGTCAGAAAATAAATATTTGAAAAAGGATTAAAAAGGGGAATTTTACATTGATGAGTTTAATTGGACCGAGAATACAAAAGTATTTTGTACAGACTCGAGTGTGCGGGAGTACACCAAAAGGTGTGCAAGCAATGCTGGGCATTGCTCGCGGGAACCCATAAAAATGGGCTGCACATGCGCAACCCACAAGCAAGGCAAAGCCCATAAGGGCTTTGCCTTGCATGTGCACACAGCATGCACGCTATGTGCACATGGGATGGGAGTAATTACTCCCATCCCACATCTTTCAAAAGGGGTAGCAAAATGCTCCCGCAAGCCTGTATATAGGCTATTCCCTTTACTTTCAAATTGTATCAAGCTCAAAGCATAAATCCTAAGTGAGATAATTAATCCCTCGGGTACTTGAGCAAGTTATTTTTGTGGAGCCTGAATTTATTTGGGCACCGCTAGTTTATATTTTTGGGTGAGGCTTCTAGAGTGGTCTAGCAACTACTCGAGGCTTCTTAGTTCTTCCTCCTGGGGAGGTTTTGGTTGGTGGGGTTCGTGTGGATACTGATAGAGGTTATTCTACAATTGGAGGCTTGTGCAAGAAGGTTCTGCAAAAACACGCTTCAACTGGCAAGTTCTTTTCCTTTCTCTTTTAATTATTAAGTCTTTTTCTTTAAGTATTTTTAGACTTAATAATTATGCTTAGGTTATTTTTGCATGCTTAGTTTATTTTATGCTTAGGTTAGAACTTAGAGTTATAGCATGCTTAGTATAAAATAAATATGCTAGGATATAATTTGGAATTATGGTATATAAAATAAATATGCTAGGATATAATTTGGAATTATGGTATGCCTAGTCCTTTAGAATGCTAACCTAGGTAGAGAATTATTTAGTTAAAGCTTTATTTAGTTTATATGCAACTAATAGGAGTTCCCGGGACAGGGATAAAATTTTGAATTTCCGTCATACCTCTTATACATGTTCAATTTGACTGTCAGTTCCTAACAGTGGTATCAAAGCCTGCCTATTTAATGCATAATTAAGTTAAAAGCAAACTAAATATTATTTTCTAAATGAAATAATTTGTTTATTTAATTGTTTGGAAAAATATATATAAACTTGTGCCTTTCATTTCAAGGTTAGAAAATGGTTATGAATAATTTTAAATTAGCCTGCTCAACTTACTCAAATTATACAAGTGTCAATAATTTATATAAATTACATGAGTTATAGATGCTTCCAATTTACATGAATTGGAAGAACGAAATTTATTAGTTCAAGAGAATCCATTGGTCTTCAAGTTTGTGCTCGTATTTGTTCTGGCTAAGGATTGGACTTGGTGTCTACTCCTCATAGGGCACCTCTCCTACCTGGGAACCTATATCGGTGCAATTTGAATTGACCAATCGGGGGATTAATATGAACTAATTTATTTCTAGTATATAAGATGGTGCTTATATATGTTTCTATAACAAAGTAAAAAATTAAAATTATTGAATAAAAGCTTAAAGGAAATGCAATATAAATATAACAAATAAAAGTGTTAATTATTTTACATATAATCTAGGTTGATGGAATAATTATAATAAAGAGCTGAACCCACCTAAGGTTAGACCTTATAAATTAATTCTAAAATTCCCTAAATTAATACTAGTCATTATAATTTTGTCCATCTGATAAAATCCTAGATTGGGTGAGACGTTTAACACCAATAAAATCCCAAAGTAAATATATTAAGGCAAGTTATAGTCTTCCTTACTCAAATTTATAATACGGTCTTTTTGGGCTATCAAAGTGCTATACAAAGCGTTCCTTCTAGTCCACATTAATTGGTTGTAAAGTTTGAGATAGGGTTTACCTTAACAGAGCTAGGGTAGTCCACCATAAAATTAGGGGCTAGGCCCAGATCTGAGACATATTCAAGGAGGTGCTAATATAAGAGCACATGTCCCTTGGGATTAGGGAACTTGAATGAATTAGCAATTGCATGCGATGTAAATGGAATGGCATTCCAACTATGACTTACTATTATGACTTGACTCATAAAATTGGGGGTTGTAATAGCCTAGTTATAGATGCTACCTTTGGGCTAAAATTCATGAATTCAATAGAATGGGCTATTGTAAATTTTGAAGAAAATAGTAGGAAAATGTATTTAATTAAAAGTCCTCATATTAAATACATGTACTTAAACTATTATCTAAACATTTTTCTTTTCTTATGTCTTAGGTTGAAAATGGCTTCCAATTTTAATCTCCGTATGTTACTTGACACCAAATTGAATGGCTCGAACTTTTCTGATTGGTTTCGAGCAGTGAGAAAAGTTCTCAGATCTGAGGGAATTGCCTATGTCCTAAGTGAAATTTTCCCTGTAGAACCTGATATTGAGGATCATGTGGAACATGATGCCTAGTTGAAGCATAGGAAAGATCGTGAGACTGCCATATGTATTATGTTGGGGTCCATGAATCATGAGCTTCAGAAATAACATGAGAACATGCCTTTGGAGGATATAGTTCTCCATCTTGAAGAACTCTTTTCGGAGAGTGAGAGGACAAAGAGGTATGAGACCTCCAAGCTCCTTTTTGGGACCAAGATGCAGGCTGGCACCTCTGCCTCTCAGCATGTATTGAAACTCTTGAGATACTTTGAGAAGCTAAATCAATTGGGATTCGAGATGAATCATGACTTGAGCATTGACCTTGTGTTGATGTCCTTGACAGATAGTTACTTAGGCTTTGTGACTAACTATTACATGAATAGGATTAATTCAACTATCCCTGAATTAATCAACATGCTAAAAATAGTAGAACCTCAGATTAAGAAGGATAAAAAACCTCTACTGTTGGTTGAAAAAGGTAAGGCTTCTAAGAAGAAGAAGCAGGCACTGGGTGCCAAGAAAAGAATGAGTAAGAAGAAGAATGAAAAGAAGGCATCTAAGTATGTCCGCTTCCAATGTGGGAAACTGGGACATTGGAAGAGGGATTGAAATGCTCCTACTTCTGAGCATTTGAAGAAGAAGCCTACAAAGGCATCTGCTTCAGGCATGTTTGTAATTGAAAACTTTACTACTTTTCTGCGAGAATCCACTTAGGTATTGGATACTGGTTGTGGTTCTCATATCTGAACTTCTGTGCAGGGACTAAGGAACTGTAGAAAACTTGCAAAAGGGGAGATGGAGCTAGGCATGGAAAATGAAGCCAGAGTAGCTACATTAGCCGTAGGGAGCTTTAGTCTTGTTTTACCAAGTGGACTTGTTTTAGTTTTGAATAATTGTTACTATATTCCAAGTGTTACTAAGAATATTGTATTTGTTGCATGTTTAGCAGCAGAAGGATTTGAAATTTTATTTTCGAATAATAATTATCAGATTCGTTTGAATAATATTCTTTATGGTTATGGAATGTTGAAAGGTGGCATTTATATTCTTGATACTAAAATAGAAGTTTTCAATATAAATAATGTGAAGAAAGTTAAATTAGATAATGAGAATTCCTTCTACTTATAGCATTGTCGTTTAGGCCACATAAACAAAGATCGCTTAACCAAGTTGCATAAGCGTGGAGACTTGGGCCCAATAGACTTGGAGTCTTATAGCGATTGCGAACCTTGTTTAAAAGGAAAAATGACAAAGTTACCCTTTAAAGGAAAGGGTGAACAAGCTACGAGTACATTAGAACTTATACACACTGATGTGTATGGTCCAATGAGTGTTCAGGCACTAGGAGGATACTCCTACTTCATAACCTTTATTGATGATTACTCACGATACGGTTATTTGTACTTGATGAAGCACAAGTTTGAAAGTTTTGAAAAATTCAAACTATTCAGAGCTGAAGTAGAGAAACAGCTTGAGAAAAGTATTAAAAAACTTCGATCGGATCGAGGTGGAGAATACTTAAGTCAGGAGTTTCAGGATTATCTAAAGGAAAATGGGATAGTTCCCCAGTGGACCCCCTCCTTATACACCCTAACATAATAGTGTCAGAAAGGAGGAATAGGACTTTATTAGATATGGTCAGGTCCATGATGAGCCATGCAGTTCTTAGTAAATCCTTTTGGGGATATGCACTAGAGAGCA
Organism: Euphorbia pulcherrima; assembly: GCA_947683365.1. Taxonomy (NCBI): domain Eukaryota; kingdom Viridiplantae; phylum Streptophyta; class Magnoliopsida; order Malpighiales; family Euphorbiaceae; genus Euphorbia; species Euphorbia pulcherrima. The sequence goes on from CANTUS010000003.1 coordinate 52,517,774, forward strand.
CGGTTTATGTCTTAAACAGAATGCCCTCTAAATCAGTTGATTTTACACCTTATGAAAGATGGTGTAACAAAAAGCCATCTCTAAGTCACTTAAGAGTATGGGGCTGTTCTACTATGGTAAAAAGGATAGCGTCAGATAAGCTAAATGCTAAGGCCGATAAATGTCTGTTCATTGGATATCCAAAGGAAACAATTGGATATCTGTTTTACCAACTAGAAGCACAAAAGGTATTTGTGTCTCGAAATGCTCACTTTTTAGAAAAGGGACACTTACTTGCAAAAGTTAGTGGGAGTAATATTGAACTGGAAGTTTAAGAGAAATAGACAGACAATCAACTGATTAACCCCGTTCTAGATACATAAGAGAGTGTGATCCAAGAACAACCTATCAAAACACAATAATTGCGAAGATCAGGTCGTGTTCATAAGGGTCCCGATAGATATGGGTTTATCATCACTAATGATAAGGAACTATATCTTATAGAGGATGATGAACCAAGGATATGTGATGAGGTAATGAAAAGCTCAGATTGTGATAAATGGCAAAAGGCCATGAAATCAGAAATGGATTCCATGTACGAGAACCAAGTTTGGAATTTGGTTGATGCACCACAAGAGGTTAGACCAATTGGGTGCAAATGGGTCTTCAAGAAGAAGACAGACATGGACAGTAATGTAATTACCTATAAAGTAAGGTTGATTGCGAAAGGTTATAGTCAATGGGAAGGTATTGACTATGATAAAACCTTCTCACCGGTAGCCATGCTTAAATCCGTAAGGATACTCCTCGCCATTGCTGCTCATTACGATTATGAGATCTAGCAGATGGATGTAAAAACAACATTCCTGAAAGGGGATTTAGATCAGGATGTGTATATGACACAACCTGAGGGTTTTACATCTCTGAATGGCTCAAAGGTATGCAAGCTATAAAGATCCATTTATGGACTTAAGCAGGCATCCAGGAGTTGGAATATAAGATTTGATCAGACAATCCGAGAACTGGATTTCTGCCCAAATGCAAATGAGCCTTATGTTTATAAGAAGGTTAGTAAGAGTGCAGTCATTTTTCTAGTATTGTATGTTGATGACATTCTACTAATAGGAAACGACATTTCTCTTCTTCAAAATATTAAAGTATGGTTGTCAAGAAAGTTCTCCATGAAAGACCTTGGTGAAGCAGCATTTATACTAGGTATAAAGATCTACAGGGATAGATCCAAGAGGCTGTTAGGTCTTTCTCAAAGTACATATATAGATAAGGTGTTGAATAGGTTCAACCTTGAGCATTGTAAGAAAGGTTATCTCCCAATGACAAAGGGGATTCACCTATCTAAGGCTGAGTGTCTGAAGATAGCTCGGGAGAGAATCGCATGAAGGATATACCCTATGCATCTGCGATAGGATCCATCATATATGCTATGATATGTACTAGGCCGGATGTCTCTCAGGCTTTAAACTTTATGAGCAGGTATCAATCTGATCCGGGTGAAAAGCACTGGATGGCCGTCAAGGTAATCCTTAAGTACTTGAGAAGGACTAAGGATGAGTTCTTGATTTATGGAGAAGGTGACCTCACTATCAAAGGTTACACTGATGTGAGTTTTCAATCTGACAAGAAAGACTATAAGTCTTAGTCAGGTTTTATATATGTGTTAAATGGAGGGGCAGTATGCTGGAAGAGTTCCAAGCAAGAAACTACTGCTAATTCAACCACGGAATCTGAATACATTACTGAATGTGAAGCAGCAAAAGAAGCTGTCTGGTTAAAGGGATTTATTGGTGATCTCGGTGTGGTGCCTGAGGCTGTTGGTCCAATTACTTTATATTGTGATAACAATGGTGCCATAGCTCAGGCAAAGGAACCACGGTCTCATCAGAAAAATAGACATGTATCTAGAAAGTATCATATAGTCAGGGAGATTATTAATGCTAAGATAATAATATTAGAATACGTACCCACTGATCAGAACCTCACGGATGGTCTGACAAAGCCATTGACTCAAGTCAAACATGACTAACACGTTCAAGCATATGGATTAAAACATATGGCTAATTGGCCTTAGTGCAAGTGGGAGTTTGTTGGATATGATGTATGCCCTTAAGGCAATTAGGGCGATATATCTCAATTATGTAGTAGTACGAATAATTTGTTTAATCAATAAAGGCATTCAAACTTTTGTTTATATTAATATGCTTGTACACACACACACATATATATATATATATATATTAAAGCTGGTTAAATATATATTCATTGATGTATGCAAAAGTTCTGACATATCATAGCATGAAGTCAGAGAAATTATAGTTGGACTATATTTGGTGGAACCTGCTTCATGTGCAATTATGATTATGTCTAAACTATCCTTAGTCATAGTTTCATCAAGAAAGGATATTGATGAAATGGAAAGACTAGCATGTGGTCAACTTTCTTGGAAAGGGTCCAAGCAGTTAATCCCCTAAAGACTGAAGGTGGTGCCTTAAGTTTGACACATGGATATATCTGGGAGATATATTGGAGACCGCAGCAAGATAAACACTTGGTATATATATCAATACGTTAGTGTTTATCTTCATGCAATAAGCTTTGCGAATGTCCTCATACTTGAGATGCTAGCTACCTTGTGTGGTACTATTACTACGCACTCATTAATTTAGGGTGCTACGGGTGATTACGGGTATAGTGATGACAACACGTTGGTAGGCTGAGTAGTTGGAAAGAATCCATCGCTCCAGATATATTAAGGAGTTGTACCTGGCCACTTGTTGAAGTAATGATTGCCATAAACCTCTGATCAGAGTATGTGTTTGATAGAAATGGTTTCTAGTCAAACACACTATGGTAAAAGGCAATATACTTCAGTAACAAGTAAATAACTGGGATAGCTTGGGGCAACCTCGCTATTAGTGGGTTAACACTTTAACCGAACCCAATAAACCAGATGGTACTAATATTAACGAATGGAAGGAATTTATTGCACTGGATAACTATTGCATTAACCGGGATTAAGTCAAAAGCATAAATGACATTCCGAGTAATGGGGGATGGTAGACCCTTGCTAGAGGCGTACTACAGTCGTTTAAGGTAATCGAGTTCTATTCACAGTCTAGAGCATCGAGCCAATGGTTCCATTAGAACAAGGGTTGGTTAAGCCTTAACAGCTCAATACTTCGGGATCCTATAAGGTCACACACATTGGACCTTCATCGGACTAAGTAAAGAACTAATAGATTTATTCTATTATGAAAATATAACATAAATAATAATTAGATTATTATTTGATTGGCTAAAATTGATTAGATCAATTTTGGATAGACCAAGGAATTTATTTTGGCCGATAACTAATTAATTAGAGTCATAAATAAATTATAATTGATTAGATCAATTTTGTTTGGACCAAGAAATTTATTTTTACTGGTGACTAATTTATTAGGGTCAGAAAATAAGTATTTGAAAAAGGATTAAAAACGGGAATTTTACATTGGCGAGTTTAATTAGACCGAGAGTACAAAAGTATTTTGTACAGACTCGAGTGCGCGGGAGTACACCGAAAGGTGTGCGAGCAATGCTGGCCACTACATGCGGCAGCCCATAAAAATGGGCTGCACATGCGGAACCCACAAGCAAGGAAAAGCCCATAAGGGCTTTGCCTTGCATGTGCACACAGCATGCATACTGTGTGCACATGGGATGGGAGTACCCACATCATTCAAAAGGGGGAGCAAAATGCTCCCCAAGCCTATATATAGGCTATTCCCTTTCCTGTCAAATTGTACCAAGCTCAAAGCATAAATCGTAAGCGAGATAATTAATCTCTCGGGTACTTGAGCAAGTTATTTTTGTGGAGCCTGAATTTATTCGGGCACCGCTAGTTTATATTTTTGGGTGAGGCTTCTAGAGTGGTCTAGCAACTACTCGAGGCTTCTTAATTCTTCCTCCTGGGGAGGTTTTGGTTGGTGGGGTTCGTGTGGATAATGATAGAGGTTATCCTACCATTGGAGGCTTGTGCAAGAAGGTCCTGCAAAAGCACGCTTCAACTGGTAAGTTTTTTTTCTTTCTCTTTTAATTATTAAGTCTTTTTCTTTAAGTGTTTTTAGACTTAATAATTATGCTTAGGTTATTTTTGCATGCTTAGTTTATTTTATGCTTAGGTTATAACTTAGAGTTATAACATGCTTAGTATAAAATAAATATGCTAGGATATAATTTGGAATTATGGTATGCCTAGTCCTTTAGCATGCTAACCTAGGTAGAGAATTATTTAGTTAAGGCTTTATTTAATTTATATGTAACTAATAGGAGTTCCTGGGACAGGGATAAAATTTTGAATTTCCGTCATGCCTCTTATGCATGTTCAATTTGACTATCAGTTCCCAATAATCTAGGGTTGGCATCTTCCTCCCAGGTCGCGTTCCATCCCTCCTGAGGTGCCTCAGTGGATTTTCTGGCCTCATAGCTTGCCTGACTTTACGCGATTGGCCTCTGGCAGTTTGCCCAGCGCCTTGCCAGAGCGGGTTAGGGGGTATAAGGAGTTTTGCCATTTACAGCTGCTTGAATAGCCGGAGACGGATCCCATTCCCGTCGAGCCTGAGCCGGACATTCATAACCCTTCCTAGGGTGATGCCCCTTTGACTTCTGCCCCTAGCGGCCCGGCTAGATCAGGATTACCTGGGAGTATTCGGATGACTGTACTTTTTCTTTTATCGGCTCGAATTTTTCCTTTGTTGTTTCTTTGCTTATCGGGCGTAGTTAGACTGACGTGCCTTTGCTTTGTCGTCTTTATAGAATCACCAAGGTAGGAAGAGACCTGCGACCACTTCTGCTCACGTGGGTAGCTCTTCGGCGTCATCTGTTTTACCTCAGGGTTTGGCGATGGTAGAGGTACATTAGGGGTTTTAGTATCAGCCGCCATGTCTCTGATGTATCGTCTTGACTTGAGTACTTATATGCCGGTGATTCTGCCTTATTTGGATGCTGGGCATCCAGTGGCCTTCCATCCGGCTGATACCACCCATGTGAGCTTCCTTCACCCTCCCTTTTATTTTTTCTTAGATTAAGATGGCACTGACTTGTCCTTGATCTTTCATTCATGTAGGTGCCCATCGCTGATAGCATCTCCGATTGGGGATATATTCAAGTGCAGCAGCAGGTCATGATGAACCAAAACTCCAATATGGCGGTATGTTCATTGCTTTATTATTTTAATGATGATGCATGACATGTCATGAAATGCATATGAATGATCTATGTTAAAATGTTACAGTTGGAGATTCGACAGCTCCGAGGTCTACTGGGGATGCTTCAGGTGGAAGACCTGCAGTAGCAGATGCAGCAGGGACAAGGCGATCCTCCTAGATTCTTTCCTCAATAATAGATAGGATTTTAGTTTGTTGCTTTTTTTCTTTCTAGGCCATTTATAGTGCCTTTTTCTTGTATGAACACATTTTTATATATAAAAGAATTTTCTATTATCCCTTCACTTCATGCTTTTCTTTGTCATTGATCGAGTTTATCGGGATAATCTGCCAGATATTGGCAGATTTCCCCATAAACTATGTATAGTGAACTGCTACTTTCATGAAATTTTGCTATGGAGGGCTACATTCATTTTCGTGCAGATTTGAATGTTTATCTGAAGAATTCTGACAGTTGGGGCCATCTCGGGGTCTGCGGTCTGGCGTATATAAAGGAATACTGTCGCATCTTTGTCAAGGATAATGTGATTCAAGCTATTGTCAAGTTTTAGGACCCTGTTGACAATATGTTCCGTTTTAGAGAGCACGAGTTATGCCCCTTGTATGGGGAATTCTATGGGCTCCTAAGGTCTTCAGCTGACATGCCCCCAATCATTCTGATGCATCATCATGGGTTTTCCAATCAGCTAATGAATCATTTCCATTTGCAATGACTTGACAGGCGCCGACTGGTCTGTGATGAGGGCTTGAGGTTGGATGTTGCTCTTGATATAGTTAGGGGCCTTCCTCCTAATGACGCGAGTTGGCTTCCGCTCACTAGTTTACTCTTGTTGGGGGGTCTTCCTTTGCGAGGTTCCTACTATGGTTTGCAGGTAACTTTTATTTGAGCCTTTCTTTTTACATGAACCGCCCTTTCAGGTTTTTGATTCATCAGGCTTGCCTTAATTTTTGCCTAGACCGCCTTTTCAGGTTTTCAATCTAGCATGTGATCTTTTTCTTTTTTTCTTTTTTCTTTCTCATTCTTTTGTGCTTTTATGTTGTTTTTGCATTGCCCATATAGCTTTGGCTTTAGGACAAGCTTTCTGTGTTGTCTATTCCCATGAGCATGGATTATCATCGGAAGGCCTACTGGGCGTATGGCTCCATACTTCGTATCGATAATCGTCCTCATAGAGATTTTACTGTTGAGGAGTGGGTTGATTTTATGGGTAGCCGAGCCGCTGAGGATATTCATTGGGTTTGCCCTTAGTGGGGTATCACGCATGTGACTACCGACGTTGTTAGAGTCGGCGTGGTCCTCATCAGTCTTTCTAAGATCATCACCTACTCTCCTAGTCACTTGAGTAGGCAGTATGGCCGTCCTCAGGGGTTTTCTATGTCCTTGTGTACTTTGATTATCTCTGAGCTTTCTTATGCCTGGGTTTATCGTTATGACATGAGGTGGATTAGTCGCACTCAGGTGGAGATGAACTACTCTATCCCCTTTTGACGTCTATCCTTTTGAGGCTTATCACATCTGGGTTGTGAGTACTCGCGGGCTTCCTACCCTTAGAGAGAGGCTTATTGAGACGCAAAGACTCCATAGCTTCCTTGAGGACCCTTGATCTTGCCATCAAGTGTCTTTTGTTGCTATAGAAGAATAAAGGCTTTCCTTATCATTTGTCCTTATCGCTTTTATTTCCTGTTTATAATGTACCTTCATGTGTAATAAAGATGAAATGATGTTGTTTAGATGCGTGTTTCATTAGACAATTCACAGTTTCCATTTATTGCGCTGATTTATTATTTTTAACATGAACATGTTACTACAAGAGATATTATTTAAACAGGAAGGGCAATTGGTATTCATTCCCAAGAAATGCCCATCGTTGCCTAAGGTTCCGAATGGATTTTACCTAAGGCCTCACTCTTTTATTTTGGGGTCTTTATTTTTGCTCAAGAGCCCTAACTAGCTCTTGACAGACCTTCATATTTTCCTTTTTTTCTTTTCTTTTTTTAACATGAGATAGCGCTTCAACTTGTTGCATTTTACTAGATTCAGGAATTCGTTGCCATTCAGATATGAGATTTTTACTACCCCCTTACTGAGAGTCTTTCTCACTACGTACGGACCTTCCCAAGTTAGCTGGAACTTTCCTCGATCATCTGTGTGCATTTTATGAGATTGCTTCAAGACTAAATCACCCGCTCTCAGGGGTTGGTCCTGCCCCTTGACTTTATGGTTATAAGCCCTGGCCATACGTTATTGGTACAACTGTAGATTCTCCAATGCGGCTAGTCATCTTTCATCGATTAGAGTTAGTTCCTTATGTCTTACTTTTGCCCATTCATCTTCGGGAAGTCTGGCTTTAAGAGCTATGCGCAAATATTTGATTTCTATTTCAACGGGCAACACCGCTTTCATTCCATAGACGAGAGAAAAAGGAGTTTGACTTGTAGGGGTTTTGACATTAGTCTTGTATCCCCATAAGGCGTAGGGCAGATGATTAACCCAGTCCCGGTAGTTGGAGATCATCTTGGAGAGGATTTTTTTAATTGCCTTATTGGCTGCTTCTACAGCTCCATTGGGTTGGGGGCGATAGGGTAAAGAGTGATGGTGCTCAATTTCATGCTTTTCAATAAGGTTGACTGCTTCCCCTTAGAACTGTACACCATTGTCACTTACTATGTGATGAGGAATGCCATATCTGGCAAAGATATATCGCTGAATAAACCCGGCCATTTTCTTGGCCATGATGCTCGTGTACAATTCTACTTCAACCCACTTAGAAAAGTAATCGAAAACCACTATGATAAAGCGATGGTCGTTGGTCGAAGATGGTCTTATCTCACCGATGATATTGATACCCCAAGCTGAGAATGGCCAAGGCGTTGTTAAGCTTTACAATATTGTCGGGGGCAAGTGGCTCACATCTCCATATCTCTGACAAGTGTGAAAAGTCTTTGCTTCTTAAATACAGTCAGCTATCATAGTTAACCAAAAATATCCCATTCTTTGGATTTTCTTTACCATTATGATACCGTTCATGTATGGACTGCAGTCTCCTGAATGTGTCTCCTTTACTACCTTTTCTGCTTCTTATTGGGTTAGGCATTTTAATAGTAGGCCATCAGAGGAACTCTTGAATAGGTCTCCTTTGATCAAGCAGAACTGCACAACAAGCTTTCTTAGGGAATTTCGATCGGAATCTATAGCGTCATCCAAAAACTCACCATTTTTAAGGAATTTGATGATATCAGAATACCAAGGCTTTCCTTTTTCCACGATATCCTCTATTGAGATCGGGTTATCTCCATAATAAGGGGTTTGATTGGCTGCTTTTGGGGTTCTTTCTATATGGAGGCTAAAGTGGCCAATGCATCTGCCATTTGATTCTCCTCGCGGGGCATGTGACAAAATTTGCATTCACCGAACATCGTGGCTTTTCTCCATACAGCCTCTAAGTAAGGTCTGAGGGATTCCTCCTTTAATTCCCAGTCACCTGTGACATGCTTAATAACTAAACCTGAACCACCAATGATTTTTACTTTGTCCTCTCTGAGAGTGATTAGGGAAGACATTCCAAATAAATAGGCTTCATACTCTGCCCCATTATTTATGGTGAGAAATTCCAATTACTTTGACAGTGGTATGAGCGCCCCGTCTGGCATTATGATGATGACCCCCAAACCAGCCCCTCGCTTGTTAATGGCGCCATCGAAGAACATGGTCCACTTTCAAGAATTCTCCATATTGGTTGTAAAGCATTCGTCAGGAAATTTTAGGTTTTCCTATTCTCCTTCTTCGGGCAGCTGATTTGCTAGGAATTCAGCCACTTCCCTTCCTTTGACGGTTTTCTTAGTGACATACTCAATATCGAATTCTGATAATAATAAGAGCCATCTGGCCAATTCCCTAGTTAGCAAGGGAGCCTGGCACAAATACTTTATTGGATCCGCTTTTACTACTTCTTGGATTCTGTATGATTGGAAGTAATGCCTGAGCTTCTTAGTGAGCCAGACCATGCGGAACAAATTTTCTCCATGGTGGTGTATCGGGTTTCATATTCCAGCGATTTCTTGCTGAGGTAATAAACTGTGTGCTCCTTCTTATCTTCGTGTTCCTGAACCAACATAGCTCCCACGAATGTCTCTTCAATTGCTAAGTAGAGAATGAGTGGCTTTTCAAGAATTGGTGGCTTCAACACTGGAGGATTTATTAGGTAAGCTTTAATTCTATCCAAGCTTCTTGACATTGGTCTTTCCATTCTATTGGCTGCTGCTTCCTCAAGAGCTTGAAGATAGGCTCGCATGTGGTGGTCAACTATACTATAAAGCAGCTGATGTACTGTATTGATCCTATGAAACTTCCCACTTCTTTCTCGATTTTCGGTATAAGAATCTCTCTGATAGCCTTAGATTTATCGGGATCCATCTCTATGACTCTTTTGCTAACCACGTGCCTCAATAACTTGCCTAACGTGAGGCCGAATATGCACTTCTTTGGGTTGAGACGGAGATTGTATTTCTCTATTCTTGTAAGGAATCGATCTAACACTACCAGGTGATCTTCTGGCGTGACAGATTTTACAAGCATGTCATCTATATAGACCTTGACTTCTTTGTAGATCAGGTTGTGTAGCAATGTTGTGATTGCTCATTAGTAGGTTGCCCCTGCATTTTTGAGTTCGAAAGGCATCACCCTGAAATAATAGGTCCCCCATTCTGATATAAATATAGTTTTGAACTTGTCAATTACGTTCATGATGATCTGGTGATATCCCGAGAATCCATCCATAAAGGAATACATGGCGGCTCTTGCTGTGCTATCTACCAGAACATCAATGTGTGGTAGCAGGAAATCGTCCTTAGGGGTGGCCTTATTCAAGTCCCTGATGTCGACATAAACTCAAACGTCACCATTTTTCTTGGGTACAAGAACTACATTGGACAACTAAGTGGGGTACTCGACGACCTCGACAAAATTAGCCTTGATTTGTTTCGCCGCTTCTGCTTTGACCTTTTTTGTCCATTCCGGATGCATCCTTCTCATCTTTCACTTCACTGGCCGAATTTTTAGGTCCATGAGTATCTTGTGTTTGGCGATGTACCGATCAAGTCCTGGCATGTCTTTGTGAGACCAAGCGAAGGCTAAAACGAGATTTTTCAATACTCTTATGAATTCTCTCTCTTTTTCGATGGGCAATTGATTAGAAATGTATGCCATTTTTGGGTCATCTTCCGTATTTAAGTTAATTTCTTTTGTAATATTATTATTGATTTTAAAGATGCTAGATGAATGCTGGAATGGATGCATGGAATTGTAATCAGAAACACAATCCAAATAGGCAAAGTTCTTCATCTTATTATCGCCATAAAGTACATTATTAATTTCAAAGAAACTGGAAAGGGAAATAAAAGACTCATCCTAGTTAGTAGGGCCTGGTTCTACAGTGGATGATCCTTATATGGTAGCTGGCTTTAACAGGATGTCCTCGTCGTCTTCCTCTTGCACCTTTGGCTTGCCCTTCAGGGTCGTGACCATGTCCATGAAGGTTTGGCTCAAGCCACCACCCTTATTTTTTGCTTCCTCCACTATCTTGAGCTGCGCTTGAAGATGCTTGGTTATGGTGTCGAGGATTTCCTCCTCTTTACTCAACTTTTTAACCTTCTTTTGGTGTATCTGATCATCAGACTTAATCTAATCTAGGATTATCTGTGCATCTGGCTGGTAACCTGTCTCCTTTAATGCACAGGTTATGGAGCTTTTACCATACTCGCCGTAGCTGACCACATCTATGAAAATCTTGAATCCCGGTTGTTTTCCCTTGGTGAGTAACAGGCTCGGGGGTTTCGTTGTAAGGTTGTTACAGCTTTTTCTGAAAGATAATCTTGTGGGTGATTCTTCTAGGGCCTGTGTAATCAAGTCATGCAGGCTTCCATTCTCTTGCCCCTATATTAAAGGTCGGCATTCCCTGTTCATGGGCACCTAGTCCCTTGCCAGAAGTATGGTGCTTTTGCATATATCTCTGAATCCATAGGCCCCAATGCTCCTCAGATTGCTTATCTGACTCCTACCCGATTGTGGCTGTGGTAAATACTTTTATATGGCTTTCTTCCATTTTTAGTGCTGCCACCACTGACGCCTTATCGGCCTCTAGGGTAACGATCTTTCCTCGAAAAGGGATTTTGATCTTCTGGTGAATAGTGGATAGAAACCCTACCAGAGCATGGAACTACGGCCGTCTGAGCAGCATAGAGAAGGTTATCGGGATATCTATGACCGTGAAAAGTATTATAGATGAGATCTCGCCAATGGTAACTTTGGCTTCGAACGTACCAATGACGGTTCTCTTGGAGTTATCGTAGGCTTTGATGACTATTATGGATCTCTTTAAGTCGCATTCAATTAGGCCTAGGAGTGGTAGAATCTCTTTATGATAAACGTTCAATGATGAAGCATTGTCGACCATTATACAGGGCGTAATGCACTCGAAGACACTAGCCTTTAAGTAGAGAGTTTATTATGGCGAATCCCTTCGTTGGGCAGGTCTAAGCTCAAAAAGTCAATGTCGGGGATAATAGTGCTAGTCTCCTTGTTAAGTAGCGCACAGACTTATTCTGGCAATGCTAGGGGAAATGTCTCGATCTCCATTAGCTTGTTGACAATAGTGAGCCTATGATCTTGAGAACTAAGGAGTAGGTCCCAGATACTCATCTTAGTTATAGTGGCTTTTAGTTAATCCATGATTGGGCTCTCTATTTGTTCCCAGGGCTTAACAAAAGCAGGAGGTGTTGGAAGTTCTGACCTTGGCATGGTTGGGACTACTGACCTAGTGACTTTCCCTCCTCTGGTGATAGGGCTGACAACCTGGGTTAGTGAGTTTGTTATTTCAAAGATCTTGAACTCATTGAAGTCTTCATTAAGCAATATCACTCATTGAAGACTACTGACCCAGTGACTTTACCTCCCAAGTTAATCGGTTTATTTACAAAAGATGGGGTTTTGGTGGCGAAGGGTCGTTGCATGAAGGGAACCTTTTCAGGCTATTTTTTCAAAACAATGGGGTTCTCCTGTAGGATTTGGCATTGGACGGGATTGGATTCCTTTCTGATCATATGGATGGATAAGGAGGTTCCATTAATTGGTTCCTAGTCATTGAGCATGTCTGGTGCATCGTTGTAGGCAATTTATCCGCTGTTATGCTTATTCATGTACCACGGGTATTCCCTGGTTGATTCCATTGACATTGTACAAATAACATTAGTCTCTTCCCACTCCTAGTACCGTAAGTGATTCCCGTGTCTGTCTAACTCAGGGGTTGAGTTTTTAGGCAGATCGACCCATGTGAAGTAGTCGATGAATTGCCTAGCCAAAATATTCAAGAATGACTTCTGGTAAAATGTCAGTCATTCATACCAAACAAATGCCTTCTCCCGGAGAGTCCAGCAGAACCTTTCAGGCCTATGGGCATAGTGAATGTACCTATCATTCATCATTTGCACAAACTCATGGATATGAGGGCTGGCCTTGTATTTCTATCATAAAATATAGGATAAACCTCCCTTTAGTCTAGGCTCCGGATCTGACAACTGGCTCAATCTAACTAGTTTTCAGCGTGGATTCTCTCCATAATGTATTCCTGAGAAGGTTCTTACCCTTCATCTCGAATCATATTAATAACATGTTCACTACCTGAGTTAAAGTCCATGAAGTCTCTTGAATCGTCGCTTGTTGCAGACCATAAGTCGCCATTGTAATCGACCATCATGCCATTGGGGAAGGGAGCCTTGTAAAATCTCCCGATAAGTGATTTATCTCATCGTTTAAAAAGGCCTCTAATTCGTACCCCAAGTTATCTACCTCGATGTTATCTTCATGATCCAACTCATCAGAATCCCCGAATTCTTCCACTACCTCATTCGAGTCTTTGAATGGTTGTTCCTTATTCTATAGTTTAAAGACCCAATTTGGAGTGTGCTGAACTAGGATGTTGTCATCAGAATCTTCCCCTAGATTCTTCTCATGTTCTTCTTCTGGATCTTCCTCAGGATCTTCTTCGGAATCTTCCTCGTGATCTTTTTAGGGTTTTTCTTTAGGATTCCCTCAAAAGGGTCTCATATATCCTTATTTAGATCCAGGCTGAGATACCTTTATTGATCTGTGTGGCTACTTTATGCTTGCTCAGGATCATACAGCTCTTAGGTTTCTAGGCGTGCTGCTCCAGAAGAGCTCCTAAATTCAAACAAACTTATTCCAACGTAATTCGAACTTATGTACTTTGGGGAGTGTACATGGGAGGTTATAGAGGAGGGATATCCTTCCAGCCATTATTATATCGGTCCACTTATGGTGCCAGCCACCCGTAGAGTGGATCCAGGTACAGTTGAGATGCCCTAAAGTAGTGGAGGAATATCGTACTAGTCCATGGCTGGACCTTCTAAGAATTTGCGGAGCTGAGGTGCAAAACCTATCATAGCCATTCCTTGTTTGTGCACAAACTGGAGGAATTCTTCTACATGTTCATTCGGGTCGGAGTCTCCTCGGTATATGTGGTGTGGTGGTACTTGGTATTGATCTAGCCCTTCTCTTCTAATTCTCAGGACATAATGTTTAACCATAAAGATGATATCCATATTATCGAAGATTATATTGTCTCCCCACCCCGGGTCATGTCAAAATTTATCCGTTACATCAATGTTGTGCTCATCGATCTCCATGTAAATACCGATGGCCTTTATGGTAGCTTGAAAATTTGACAGGGGATTTGTTTGAGTGCTTGGTTTCTTTTCAGGCTCTTTCATTCTCCCAGTCAACTATTATCTGCTGTAGATCTTTTAGTAGCCAGGCGCATTCGTTAGTGCGATGCCCTTTGGTTACATGATAAGCATAAAAGTTATCCCTGTCTACCGTAGCAGGTGGAGCGAATGGCTTGATGGTTTGGAGTTGGTTAGATTTTCTCAGTTTGGTGAATATTTATGACAGTGATTTTATCCATGGGGAGATAGATTGGTGAGTCTACACATGAGTGGCCGCTACAACTTTGGTTGGAGCCTTTAGGGACTCAGAACTGCCTTGCTTAGAGGATCCGCCCTTTTCTAGTATCGAGGTTTAGTATAAGCTTGCTGTTCTTGCTTCTTTGTTCGATCTTCTTCCTCACACTTTTCAAGTATTTTGGCATAGTCTTCCACATCGTTGAAGGTGTCAAATTTTTTCATTTTCATTTCATCTTGGTATTTCGGGCTATACCCTTCAACAAGCTTCACTATAAGGGTGTCTTGGTCAGGTGCCCTGGTTATAAGCACACGAACAACCATCCATCTTAGGTAAAATTCTTCGAAGGACTCATTCGGCCGTTACTTGATCCTTTTAAGGTCTTGCAAAGTAGTCTTGACCTTTAGATTAAAGGCATAATTCTCCAGGAATGCTGAGCATAGCTTTCTCCAATCGGATTTTACGTTCGTTGGCATCCTTATGTACCATTCAGAGGTGGGTCCTCATAGAGTAGCTTGAAATAGATTGACTATATTAACCTTAGGGATGTTCATGCTAGTTATAATTTAAAGATAACCTTTCACATACACGTGAGGAGGCCCAATACCAGTATATGGGGCTATACAAGGCATCATAAAGTTAGTTGGAAGGGCTTCTGATTCCTTTGGCAAGAATCGGTCGATGTCTACATACTGCTAGATGGAGGGAGCAACAGATTTGTCTTTTATGGGAGATAGCTTCTCCATATCCCCCATATTTGCCTGTAATGCTGCTATCTCGGCCTCTTGCTCTTGGGCTTTTTGAGCATTAGAAGCGCTCAGCCTTTCCCAAACATCACAAAACTCTGAAGTGTCAAGAATCCTTCTGAGGGACTATCCAACTGCATCATCGTTTGCCATTGCGATTTTTCAGTTCTAGATTAGAGAAAAATCCGACCAGAGATTTGATTGGTGGTGAGGGTGTGATTTTTGGGCTTGCTGTAATACGTCTTAACCTCCTTTTCTCTCGCTTCCAACCTAAAAATGCAAGAGATCAAGTGTTAGTAAGTGTATCGGGTGCGGCTCTGAGCCCTACTTACCTCGGCCTGTCGGGATACATGAATAGATGAATGAATGAATGGATGGATATGTACAAATAACTATAGGTAGGGTGCATGCCAATTGTTCATGGAGCAATCGACGAGGATAGTCTATAACATTCATGGAATATCACAAACGCGTGGTTCGAAGACCAAAGACTTGAGTCGGATTTGACTTGATAGTCGGGGGTAAGTTGATTCGCTAGTCAAAGGTGTGTTAACTCATTGATCCAAAGCGAGCTGACTTGCTGATCACTCGAAAAGGGTTGACTCATTGGTCCAAGGTGAGCTGACTCGTTGGTCACTCGAAAAGGGGTCGACTCATTGGTCTAAGGGTGAGCTAACTCGCTGGTCACTCGAAGGCTGACTCATTGGTCTAAGGGTGACCTGACTCGCTGGTCACACGAAAAGGGGTGACTCATTGGTCCAAGGTCGCTGGTCACTTGAAAAGGGTTGACTCATTGGTTCAAGGGTGAGCTGACTAGCTGGTCACTCGATAAGGGTTGACTCATTGGTCCAAGGGTAAGCTAACTCATTGGTCACTTGAAAAGGGTTGACTCATTAGTCCAAGGGTGAGCTGACTCACTGGTCACTCGAAAGCTGACTAATTGGTCTAAGGGTGCTGAGCCTAAGGAGGCTGATCGGTCATGGTTCATTTCAGCTCATGCGCTGAGCCTAGGTGGACTTGCTGGTCTCGATTAATTTGGCTTATGGGCTGAGCCTAGATAGACTGACTGGTCTCAGTTATTTTGGGTTCCTATAGCTTAAGGAAATAAAATGGTATGGCACACATCAATGTCATGGCTACATAAAGATGTGGTTAGTTTTCACACAACCATGATGCTTATGATGTCCATTTTTAGTTTATTTTTATTTAATAAACCTGCACAAGTAGCAAAGGGTTAGATCGCGCCTACCGCCCTTTTAACTCCATTTGGTTACTTCGCTTTAAAGCCAACGGGGGACTTAGCAAAGTCTGCTCACGTGAACTCAAGGTTTTTGGGTAAACCTATGAGGAAGTGTCTACAGTTCATCTATATGTGGGTTTCGGTCTCAGGATTGGGTGCTATTTGGAGTACCCTGTGCCTTTATGTACCGAGTCCTAGTGGCCCTAAGCGAACCAAAGGAAACTTTTCCACATATAATATACTTAGGTAGTCTTGCCCTTAAGCGAGCAAGGTCCTCGTACGTTACGCAAGGTGTGTGATTGGATCAAGCCCTAAGCGAACTTGGAGATACTTCACCAAAAGACGCCTAAAGTGGTTTAAGGGTGAAGAATACATATGCTATGCAACCGTAGAATTTGTGTACTGGTGAAATTACCACATATTCCATAATTCCAAAATTTAATTTGAACAATATTTTAATTATCATGTCAAAAAAGAATTTTTAATAAAAGTTGGGTTTTTATAAAAACAAATATGTCCCCAACAGAGTCGCCACTATGAGTGGGTGAAATTTAAGCAGGATGCACGCGGGGTGCGGTGCGCGGGGCGCGTTTTGGTTTTATTTGAGAAAATCCAGTTTGCTTAAATGCGGTGGCTTTGTATAGGCCAAAACTATGATTATATTGAGAAATATATCTATACATTTTACTGAGAAAAGTTATTTTTTAAATAAAGCATTTTTACTTTATAAAAATAGAATAGAGTCGCCACCCAGTTCAGCTCCACCGGGAATTGTGGTATACTGATCCAAAATGGGATTTTTATACCGAAAAGAGAATGAGATTCTGAGTTCGAACATGATAGTTACTCATATTGTTCAAATTGTTTGGATTAATTTTGGAATTTGTGATAATTTTGGCATTACAACGGCTTTATTTAAGAAATAAATTGAAGAAATAAAACGAGCATCATAACGGCATAATAAATTGATATTTTCTACCAAATTTTTGGCAGAGTAACGGTAGCATTTGGGTCTTGGCTTGGAAACTCGGATAGAGTTTCCTCACATTCGGGACGTTTCATCCGTACCTGCGAGCTTATTTACACATATTATAGTTTAAGTGGCTCCAGTGGCTCACTTAACCAGAGAAATTGAATGCAATGTGCAATAATAAAATAATAAAAGATGAATTTAATGAATTTTAAAGTTGGGCTTAAAGCCAATTACCCTTAGTTTACCTTTTCGTCTGTCCAGAATGACTTGAGAGCCGGTGTGGGTGTCAAGAGAAATTGTGATTTGGTTGGAAAATATGTTTAACCTAAGGTACGACTATAATCTTGGATTATTTCTATAGGAAATGCGGGTATTTTGAGAGATTGAGTCGTTTTTAGACCGAAGATCACTGTGGGATCTTGATCTAAATGGACAGTAAATCGAGTTTATACCTAGTGTAGGTGATAAAGCTCGGATTTAGAAGTGTTTTGACAGAGTTTTGGGGCTTTTAGGATTTCCGGAACTGAAAAAGGACACAAAGGTAATTTTAGAAATTCTAAAAATTTGCGTCTTTTTGGGAATGAGGGGGCGAGTCCCCTATTTATAATGGGAGGTAATTAGCCTGCGGGCTAGTTACCTATCTGACAAGATTTTACATCAGATCCCTTAAAATCTTGCAAGATCTCGGTAAGATTTTTTTTTTACTGTAGATAGGTAATTACCTGGCGGGAGGACTACCTATATTTGACCAAATTCTGACTTTTTGATTTTTCAGTAGAAAATGCTAAATCAGAGCTTCCCTAGAATGTGGATTTTTGAATTTTAGATTCTAGATGACAATTCGGTCCTTTTTGGCTCTTTTATCTGATCACTGAACAAAATAGGCATTATTCATAGTTAGGCCGGAACGGACCTGTGCTAACAGCTGACTAGAGGTCAGCTGAACTGGATGATGAGACATTCAACATTTATCTCATTGGTTTAACTAAAGAAGTTTGAAGATGCTGAGTTTGATGACAACTGAATGATTGCAATGCAAGAGGAGTTAGACCAATTCAAAAGAAATAAAGTTTGGGATTTGGTGGAAAAACCCAGAGGCAAGTCAATCATTGGCACCGAATGGGTTTTAAAGAACAAGCTAGATGAAGCTGGAAATGTTGTCAGAATTAAGGCCAGATTAGTTGCTCAAGGCTACAATCAACAAGAAGGCATTGACTATAGAGAAACCTTTGCACCAGTAGCAAGACTTGATTGTGCTTTTGCATCTCATATGAATTTCAAGCTATTTCAGATGGATGTTAAGAGTGCCATTCTCAATGTTTATATTCAAGAGGAAGTTTATGTCAGACAGCCCCCAGGCTTTGAAGATCTAAAATTTCTGGATCATGTCTTCAAGCTGAAGAAGGCTCTTTATGGACTGAAATAGGCTCCAAGAGCCTGGTATGAGAGACTGACTAACTTTTTACTCAGCAAAGGTTATGTTAGAGGAAAAGCAGATACAACTCTTTTTATCAAGAAGAAGCAACAAGATGTGTTGCTAGTCCAAATCTATCTTGATGACATCATATTTGGAGCAACTAATGAAAAGCTATGCAAAGACTTCAGCCAACAAATGAAGAAAGTGTTTGAAATGTCAATGGTGGGAGAGCTTAATTTCTTTCTTGGTTTGCAAATTAAGCAAGGCAAAGATGGAATCTTCATCAGCTAAGCTAAGTATGCCAAGGAAGTACTCAAGAAGTTTGACATGGATAAAGCCAAGCCAATGTCAACACCCATGGCCACTGATACAATTCTTAGTAAAGATGAGGAAGGTAAACCTGTAGAGAGTAAGCTCTACAGAGGTATTATTGGTTTTTTGCTATACTTAACGACTAGTAAGCATGGCATTCAATATGTTGTATGTTATTGTGCTAGATATCAAGTTGACCCTAGAGAATCTCACTTAGCTCCCGTTAAGGGAATTCTCAGGTATTTGCTAGGCTTTATTGATATAGGTTTATGGTACCCAAGTAATGCAGATTTCACTCTGAGAGGATACACAGATGCTGACTATGGAAGAGACAAACTTGAAAGGAAAAGTGCCACATGAGGATGTCATTTCCTTAGTGATTGTCTAGTAGCATGGTATAGCAAAAAGCAGACTTCTGTGGCTCTGAGTATAGCTGAGGTTGAGTACATGGCCATGGGAAGTTATGTAGCACAACTGCTATAGATCAAGCAGCAATTGGAGGATTATGGAATAAATTCTAAGTGTCTTGAAGTCATGTGTGACAACAAGAGCGCAATTGACCTATCCAAGAATCTAATTCAACATAGCAGGATGAAGCATGTCAATATCAGACATCACTTCATAAGGGATCACATGCTAAAAGGAGAAGTCAAGCTCACATACATTCCTACTGAAGAACATTGACCTGACATATTCACAAAGCCAATTAGAAAGGATCAATTCGACACTCTGAGAGAGCTGATCAGAATGTCCAATCCAATTTGAAGAAATACGTTTCCCGCTGACCAATTCTGAAGCTAACCAAAGATATTAGGGCACACTCTGAGCTTCTGCGAATCAGGTTAAGTATTTCTTTTTGGCCCTTGAATTTTGGACACGTCATTAAATTGTCATCGATTTTCTTTTCAAATTCTAAACTGATGGAAATGGTAGCAAGTTATGAAATGATCCATATCCAATTGCAGTTATCCCATATTTCTCGCTTTTATTAATCCTATGGTAAACTCTATTCAATCTAACCATTCAAATATGACCATGGATTGTGAGTCGTACACGTAGCTTTGCAGGGCTTAGTGAAGAGTCTTTGGCTATTTAAGGAGAATTTCAGAAAGAAGAAAGGTTACTTTACCAAATTTATTTTCTTCAAATGTGTTCCCAAAATCTCCAAATTCATCTATTCTTATTCAAGCTATTCTAATGATGAGTACATCTAGAAGATCATCTGAATCCCTCACTAAGGAACCACTGCTTGTGAGGGATGATAAAGATATATGCTGGGTCACTCCAATGGACTATAAAGAAAAAGTTGCGATTAGAATCAACAAGAGGGAAGATCTGCTAATTCTAAATGGAACTAAATATATTCCTACAAAATGGTGTTTTATTGAAGGAACTGAAGTGGAGGCGCTAACTACAATAGACATGCTCAGCTTTTCTAGTGATGAGCAGTTTGGGAAGTGGACGCGCCAACATAATCTCAAAGGGTTTTTCAAATTCCCAGTGGTTGCTATGAGCAGATAGTCCTGAGTTTCTTCCATGGAATTCACCTAGTTGAAGGACAGAACAATCTTTTTATCACTACAATGATGGGAAGAAAGGTGTACGGTTTCCCCAAGCTGATTGCTTGTTTGCTTGGTATGCGAGAGAGAGGGTTGAGGATGTAAGTCATTAAGGATGAAGAGCATGTAGACATACCTATTGATTTTGAGGTCCCCGCTGACTATAAAGTAGGTGAACTCATAGCATTAATGTTCACTAAGGAAGGAAAGTAGGCGTATGAGCTTGTAACTAAGGTGTTGCTACCTAAGACAGCCTCAACAGGAAGCTGTTCAAAGTTTGAAAGAGTTTTCATTTATGCTCTGAGTATAAATTGGCAATTGGCAATTTTGTACAGATTTTTTAAGGTGTCTAAGCATATGGTGTATGGGCATCTTGTGATGGAGATATGTAGGGCATATGAGTTGGACTTAGAAGGATGGGCGCTCAGAAAGTAGAATCACTCTAAAGGTGATTGAATCCAAAATCTTGAGTAATGCTCATTTTCATGGATTGAGGTGTAATGAGAAGTCCAATAACCCCAAGTACATTAAGCTGAAGGGAGGAGAAGTAAGAGTAAAGGATCCAAAATTCATTATGACACTCAGACGTATTAAGCCTGAAGAAGAGGATCAAACTCTGGAAGATTTTGTGGCAAGGGAGCTTGAGAGGATTACCAAGCTTAGAGCAGAAAAAGGAGATAAGGATTTAGCCTAGAAGAAGGGAAGTAAGAAGGAGGTTAGGAAAGACTCCAAGAAGGAAGTGAAGAGAGGAAGTCAGCGAGCTTAGTTCCTTTAGCTGCCCCTGTTCCCATAAAGACCAAATCTACCAAGGGAACTAAGGAAGAAAAGCCTCTTGAGCTGACTCCTGAAGAGAAGGAAGAAGAGAGGAAAGCTGAGGAAGAGCTAAGAGAGGAGATGCCTCTGAAGAGATAGAAGAAGAGGAAGAGTGATGAATATTAGCTGGATGCAGTGACTACTGAAGGACATGAAGCTAAATTAGTTCCTATGCCTCAAGTAGGCCAGCCCAAGAAAAAGCTGATGCTGAAGAAAGGAACTGGCGTAGTCCAGGATCTAGAAGAAGTTGAGAAAGTGAAGGCTGCTGAGGAGGAAAGAATTAGAAAGAGGCAGGAAGATCTAGAAGCTGAGATATAGAGTTAAAGAAGCAGCAGCAAAGACCAAGGCTAATACTGAGAAAGTCATTGAATCTGCAGTAGCTAGTCTAGCTGATAAGAAGGTTCCTAAAATTGTTGAAGAGATGATAGGTGCCCTAAAAGGGATTGAGGATCATGAGGAACAGGAAGAAGATGAAGTAGTGGAAGTTCAAGCTATTGAATTTGATGTGCTAGAGTCAGATCAGCAGGACAGTTTGACTGCTTAAGAAGCTAAGGAAGCAAGGAAGGAGAGGAAGAGAGGGTTGCTAAAGAGGATGAAGATAGTGACTGATGAGGATGAGGGAGATTTGGAGGACAAGGAAGAGGAGGAAGTAGTTGCAGTTGAGCAGGGAGCTCAGCTGACTGAGCAATCTCAAGCTCAGGTCAGTGAGTCCACTGTTGAAGGTGCGGAAGAGAAGGAAGAGGAGAACCAAGAGCCATTATTTTTCTATAATAAATCTACCGAAATACCTCTCTCATCTACACCCATTTCTTCCTTACCCTTACCTGAAACACAAATACCATCCACATCCACCGTTGACCAACCAAACACCTCACACTCTAACCAAATGGCTATCATTCCATTTCTTTCACCTATAGGATCCCCTGTGCATGAACAGTTCCTCTTGGAATGAACAGTTATCAGAGCTCCTCCAATCATAGAGGAGATTCCTGAACAACAACAACCTCAACAACCACAACCTCCACACAATTTAACCCTCAAGTTGAGCTCTTGGAAGATATAAGGAGGATGGGAAGAGCTAGATTTCCAGGACGTAGGACAGATGCTGAAATTGATGCAGAAATTACAAAGTCCTTGCTGTCTGAGGAGTTCTTAAGGAGACTTGCAAAGGCTGCTGAGCTAGTGTAAGGGTTTGTAGAAGCTTTTGAGGAAATAAAAGCTCATATTAGATCAGTCTGTACCTATTTCTCACTAGTCAAGGCTATTGTGTACCACATATTGCCTTTGTTAAATGTTGCAGGTAGGAAGGCCGGCTATCTAAAGATGGAAGTTGTAGAGCTTAAATAGAAGATGGAGAAAATCTTTGAAAGCAACTACAAAGTTCTAAATGAGGAAAGGGATTTCAGGAATTCAATGATCAACAAATTCAACCCTTTACTTTAAAGCATCCAAGCTGTGCTGGATGGTTATAGCATTTTGAGCAAGGAGAATGAAGCCAACTTATCTAAATTGGATACAATTGTTAATGCCATCAATGCTTTGATTACAGTGGTCTCAAATCAAAGCAACTCAAATATGATGTCACAGATGAGAGGAGATATTCTGAAGGGAGTCAAGGTTTCAGAGAGATAAGAGATAAAGGCCTTAAAGAGACTGAACATATCTGATGCTATAAATAGTGACATCGTAATAGGAGACGCTGAACGAGAACCATCGCTCCATCAGAAACTTGGTCACATTCGTGATCAAATCAAGAATGTTCATGCAGAGCTCATTAACAATGGTTAAGTAATATATCATATTCATGAGTAGGTATCTACTCATATAAGTAATACTCCCATGCTAGAGTGGATACTCGGAGAAAATACTCAAGCCAAGGCTCTAGCCAATCTCACCCAGATATCTAAGGAAGGACTTAACGCTCAGTACCAAGTTAATCAATCTCAGTCTTGTGCCATGGTTGGCCTCTTCGCTTTTCTCAGAGAATATGATGCTATTTCTCAAGAGATATATGAACTGCTAGTGCAAAACTTTTCTTCTACCATCTATGGCAAGCTTAAGAATTTTGAATTTTCTTTGAGCTTGTTTGATCGTCAATGCCAAGTCATTTTGGATGTAATGGCAATGGGGGAGAAGGATAGCGAGAAGCGTGAGCAAGAAGAGAGAGAGAGAGAGAGAGATACGAGGGTAGCTGAATTCTCTTATAATTTGTCCAAGGATCTGGAGCGCATTCAAAGAGAATATGTTGAGACTCGTAAACGGAAAGGGAAGTAGATCGCGCTGCCCAAGGAAAAGAAATCAAGATAGGATCAACACGCATTTGTGGATAGAAGAGCAAATCTTGAAGGACCACCAATGCCCAAGTAGAATAGAATTTATTGTAATCTATTGCGCTAATTGTAAAACTTAGTATAGATTAACTCTTCATTGTCTATACTCAAGTTATTTATATATAAAAGGATTACTTATTCTGTTATAAGTTAAGATCTTCTTAACTTCTTGTATTTTCTGCTATATATGAGTGTGTGTTGATTATCTTGCAGAAATATGAGAAGTATTGAGGAATGCTGAACTCTGAAGGATTCAAGGATTATGGGGGAGTTAGCATTCACTTTGAGCTAAATGAAGATGCTGAATAAAGACATATCAAGCATAAGCATAAGGTAACTCTAATCTAGATATCTTCTTAATTTGATTCTCGCTCAGTTAATTGCCATTGATCAAAATGGGGGAGATTGTTGAACCAAGCACAAGGTTGGATTGACTTAGTGATGACTCAGTAGTGCTTAAGTTTTGATCATAAAAATTAAGCTCAATATGAGATAATTAAATCAATAATGATGTTAGAATAAATCATCTATGGTTGTATATGGATAAGAAAATTCAAGGGTAGAATTTTATGTCTCCGCTGACCTAGCTATTTAGTTTAACTATGAGTTATTCTGGGCCGAGTGTGTACTTTAGTAGTTGATTAAATACTATTCACTCAGCGCTTGATATTTAGATTTTGCTTCTGCTGAGTATATATTTTTATCATTTCACTGAGTTACTTTATGTCTGTCAATGGCACTGACTTTTCCATTTGAGGAAATATGGAATCTTTGCTTTTAGTGTTGCTTTTTATAGGACATTAATGAGACAAAGATAAAAAGAATTAATGCCTTAACAAGACACCCATTTTATAAAGAAAATGGCAAAGTCTTCCATATTCAAGCTGCAAAAAGTCATTTGCCAAATTGGGAATATCTGTAGATTAACAACATAGTATCACGCGCTCTGTAAAATGTCTAATTACCAGAGGGAATGGGAAAATGACACGTAGAAAGTCAATGCGAGTTCTCTCTAACGGAAGACTAGAATCAAACCACAAAGGATTCAAAGTGAAGCTCGAATCTCAATCTAACAGATTGATTTCTATCTCACAACAGTGTGATTCTATCTCCTAACAGATTGATTTGAAGAAGCAACGGCTGAATAGATGAGCTGTCAATTTCAGAAGATGCCAAGGTAAGCTCAACGGCTACTTTCTTAATCCCAGCTATAAAAGGAGCAAGAAGGCAAGCTTTAGAACTTGGTGATTACACCTGAATTGCTAAGAAGCAAAAACTCTGCAAAACTACAAGCTTTAAAGAAGTTCAATCTAGAAAATACTACTCAATGAAGAATCTTCTTTAATAAGAGAGAATAGATTAGATCATTTGAATTATAATATCAAATCATTTGTAACTGGATCAACGTTTCTATAAGTTGATTCTAGCTCTTGTTTAGAAACTATTGAGTTGCTGGTAAAAGACGGTATTCTACTCAGCGGGTGAGCAATTATAGTTTGGAGGGTAGTTTCTGTAATTGGGAAAACTTGTGAAAGGCTTCTCCGCCTAGGGTAAAGGAGTTGAGATTAGTGAATTAAAACCAAGACACTCTCTTGGGATTGGATGTAAGAATAGGTTACCGAACCAGTATAAAAATCTTTGTGTCCTTTACTTTGAAGTTTTTCCTGTTTTTACTCAGCCAGCTATCATACTCAGCGGAACTCATTAAATCAGGAAAAAGTTTCCTAAGTAATTATAGAGAGTCATTCACCCCCCTCTGACTCATTGAGTGTACGCATAGGGACCAACAAACATTATTAAAACTTAAATGTCTAAAATTAATTGCTTAATATATATAAGGTTTGAACCGGAACAGGGTTAAAACTGGGTCAAAACCTTATCTAAACCGGAACCAGAACTGACGGTTCTGAATTGAACCAAACCGACGGTTCCACCCTATATAAGGTTTAGGTTTAGGTTAATGAAAACTATGAACCAGAATCGGCGGTTACGAAACCGTGGCCATGTCTAAATAATAATAATAATAATGTTGGTCCCTATGTGTACACTCAATGAGTCAGAGGAGGTGAATGACTTGCTCTAAAAACTTAGTAAACATTTTCGCATTTTAATGAACTCCGCTGAGTAGGCCAGCCGGCTGAGTGAAATTTGGAAAAACTTCAAAGTCAAGGACACAGAGATTTTATATTGGTTCGATAACCTATGCTTACATCCATTCCTAAGAAAGTGTCTTGGGTTTAATTCACTAATCTCAACTCCTTTACCCTAGGCGGAGAAGCCTTTCACAAATTTCCCAATTAAAGAAAGTACCCTCTAAACTGTAATCGCTCACCCGCTGAGCAGAATAACTTCTTCTACTAGCAACTCAACAAATTATAAAAAAGAGTTGGAATCAACTTGTAGAAATGTTGATCCAGTTACAAATGATCTGGTATTACAATTCAAATGATCTATTCTAATCTCTCTTGTTCAAAGCAGATTCTTCGCTGAGTAATGCTTTTCTTAGTTGAACTTCTCTAAAGCTTGTAAATTGGCAGAGTTTTTGCTTCTTAGAAATTTAGGTGTAATCACCAAGTTCTAACGCTTGGCTTCTTACTCCTTTTATAGATGGGATTAAGAAAGTAGTTATTGAACTTGTCTTGGCATCTTCTGAAATTGACAGCTTATCTATTCACCCGTTGCTTCTTCAAATCAATCCGTTAGGAGATAGAATCACACCATTGTGAGATAGAAATCAATCCGTTAGATTAAAATTCAAGCTTCAATTTGAATTCTTTATCATTTGATGCTAGTCTTCCGATAGAGAGATCTCATGCTGACTTGCTACATCTCATCTTTCCATTCCTTCTGGTAATCTGACATTTTACAGAGCGCCCGATATAATGTTGTTGATCTGCAGAGTTACCTAAATTGGCAAATGACTTTTTGCAGCTTGATTTTGGAAGACTTTGTCATTTTCTTCATAATCTGGAGTCTTGTCAAGGCATTAATTCTTTTTGTCTTTGTCTCATTAATGTCCTGCAAAAAGCAAAACTAAAAGCAAAGATTCCATATTTCCTTAAACATGAAAATTAGTACTATTGAGAGACATAAAGCAAAATGATAAATCAATATGCTCAGCTGAAACTAAATCTAAATATCAAGCACTGAATGAATAGTATTTAGTCAGCGACTAAAGTACATACTCAGCCCAGAACAACTTAGAGTTAAACTAAATAGCTAGGTCAACGGAAACATAAAATTCTACCCTTGAATTTAATTACCCGCATATAACCATAGACTATTTATTTTTACATCATTATTGATTTAATTAACCCAAATTGAGCTTAATTGTTTTTATCAAAACTTAAGCACTACTGAGTCATCCACTAAGTCAGTCCAAACTTGTGCTTGGTTAAATAATCTCCCCCATTTTGATCAATGACAAATTAACTTAGTGAGAATTAAATCAATAAGATATCTAGATCAGTGTTGATATGTCTTTGTTCAGTATCTTCATTTTGCTCAGAGTGAATGCTAACTCCCCCATAATCCTTGATTTCTTCCAAGGTCAGCATTACTCAATACTTCTCATATTTTTCTGCAAAATCAAATCATATATTTAGCAGAAAATATAAGAAGTTAAGAACATCTTAACTTAGAACAAAATATATAATCTTTATATAAAAGAATAACTTGAGTACAGATAACCAAGAGTTAATCTATACTAAGTCTACAATCAGCACTACAGATTACAATAATTTCTATTCTACTTAAGCATAAGTGGTTCTCCAAGGTTTGCTCTTCTCTGTTCAAAAGCTTGTTGATCCCTCCTAGACTTCTTCCCCTTTGGCGATGAGATCTCCTTTCCTTTCCTTTCCTCTTACGAGTCTCAGAATATTGTTGTTCAATGTGCTCTAGCTCCTTGGACAGTTCATAAGGAAACTCTACTACCCTCTGATCTCTCTCTTTCTCCTCTTGCTCTCGCTTCTCGTGATCCTTCTCCCCCATTGCCATTACATCCAAAATGGCTTGAGCTTGACAATCAAACGAGCCCAGAGAAGCATTAAAATGTTTGAGTTCTCAATAAATATTAGTAGAAAAGTTCTGAACTAACAATTCATAGATCTCATCCGAAAGAAAGTCCTACTCCCTGAGAAAAGCAAAGAGTGATACAATAGCACAAGATTGAGATTGGTTAACCCCGTATTGAGCATTCAGTCCTTCCTTGGAGATCTGGGTAAGACTAGCCAAAGCCTTGGCCTGATTAATTTCCATTAAAATTCGCTATGGTATTGGAGTGCTTCTGATATGAGTAGACACTTACTTATGAATTTGACCAATTGCTTGACCATCATTAATGACATCAGTATTAATAAGCTTGATTTGATCACGAATGTGACTAAGCTTCTGGTGCCAAGATGGTTCTTGTTTAGCTTCTGCCATAACAATGTCATTACTCAGAGCATCAGAAATATTTAGTCTCTTAACTGCTGATGAAATTCCTTTCTCAGAGTCCTTAACTCCCTTCAAAATATCGCCCTTCATCTGCTTTAGCATATTTAAGTTGCCTTGATTGGAGACTACAGTGATAAGCTCATTGATGGCATCAATAACTGCATCTATCTTAGATGTATTAACATCAATTTCCTTGCTTAAGATGCTATAACCATTCAGCACAGCCTGCATTCCTTGTAACACATGATTGAATTTATCAATCAGGGAATTTCTAAATTCCCTCTCCTCATTCACTACTTTGTAGTTGCTTTCTTAGATTTTTTCAACTTTCTCCTTAATCTTAGCAATCTTTAAATAGTCAGCCTTCCTACCTGCAATATTTAACAAAGGTAAAGCACGGGATACTATAGCCTCGATAAATGAGAACTAGGTAGGGACTGATTTAAAATGGCCCTTCATCTCCTCAACAGCAATAAAAAATCCTTGCACTAACTCAATAGCCTTTGCAATCCTCCTCAGAACTTCCTCAGACAGTAATGATTTGGCAATTTAGGCATCTATCTCTGTATATGTCCTCAGTTCTGGAAATCTAACTCTTCCAAACCTCCTTATATCTCCCAACAGCTCAGCTTGGGGGTTAAATTGGGGTTAAGGTTGTTAAGGTGGTGGTTGTTGTTGCGGTTCAATAATTTCCTCAATTATTGGTGGACCTCTAATAGCTGATTTTTTTAATATCAATGGTTCATGCGTTGGAGATCTAATTGGGGATAAAAATGGAATAATGGAGGTTTCAAGTATTTGGTCAAAATATAAGGTGTTTGGTTGGTCAGAATTAGATGTGGATGGTGTTTGGTTTTCAGGTAAGGGTTGTATGGAAATTAATGTGGGGTAATAGGGGTATTTTTGTTGATAGATTAGGGAAAAGAAATGGGTCTTGGGTTTCTTCAAGTTTTTCCTTCTCAACACCTTCAATAGTTGACTCATTGAACTGAGCTAAGGTTTGCTCAACCAGCTGAGCTCCCTGCTCAACTATAGCAACTTTATCCTCCTTGTCATCCAAATCTCCTTCATCTTTATAAAAAACGACCTTCATCTTCTTGAAGATTCTCCTTTTCTTTTCTCTTCTTTCTTCCTTAGCTTCCTCAAGAGTTAGATCAACTTGCTGGACTTCTTCATTTATGTCAAACTCCATAGCCTGCACAATTTCAACACCATCATCCTTCTATTCTTCTTAATTCTCAATACCTTCTAAAGCTCCTATCATTTCCTCCACTACTTCTGGAATAAATTTATCAGCTAGACTAGCCATAACATTTTTAATAACTTTCTCAGTGTCAGTCGTAGTCTTAGCTGTAGATTCTTCAGCTCACCTTCTTATCTCTTCTTCTAAATCCTCCTGCCTCTTCTCAATTCTCTCAGCCTTACCTGCCTTCAACTTCTATACTACCTCAACATTCTAGAGTATGCTAGTTAGCTTCTTTACCATCAGCTTCTTCTTAGGCTGACGTACTTTGGGAACAAGAACTGATGTAGCTTCCTGTCCTACAGCCTTATCAACATCAAGCTGAGCTTCCTCACTCTTTCTCTTTTTACTTTTGATCAGAGGCATCTCCTCTTTCAACTTATCCTCTGCTTTCTTCTCCTCTTCCTTCTCTTTCTCAGTCAGCTCTCTAAGCTTCTCTTCCTTAGTTCCCTTGGTGGATATGGTCTTTTTAGGAATAGGGGTAATTACAAGATTAGAGCTCGTTGAGCTAGCCTTCTTCACATCCTTTTCGAAGTCTCTCCTAACCTCCTTCTTACTTCCCTTCTTCTCTACCTTTTCTTCTCCTTTCTCTACTCTTACCTTGGTAATCCTCTTGAGCTCCTTAGCCACAAACTCATCAAGAGTCTGATCTTTCTCTTCGGGCTTAATTGGTTTCATTGGCATAATAGCTTTAGGATCCTTTACTCT
This sequence comes from Euphorbia pulcherrima, assembly GCA_947683365.1. Taxonomy (NCBI): domain Eukaryota; kingdom Viridiplantae; phylum Streptophyta; class Magnoliopsida; order Malpighiales; family Euphorbiaceae; genus Euphorbia; species Euphorbia pulcherrima. The sequence goes on from CANTUS010000003.1 coordinate 52,547,724, forward strand.
GACCTCTCCTTTCTTTAGCTTTATATACTTAGTATTATTTGGCTTCTCATCACATCTCAAGCCATGAAAGTGCGCATTGCTCAGTATTCTTGATTCAATCACCTTCAAAGTGATTCTGATTTTCTGAGCCCATCCTTTCAAACCTAGCTCGTATGCCCTATAAATTTCCATCACAAGATACCCATAGACCATGTGCTTGGACAACTTAAAAAATTTATGCATAATTGCTAGGGGCCAGGTAATGCACATCCCTTTAGTTAGAGCATATACAAACACTCTTTCAAACTTCGAGCAGCTCCCTGTAGAGGCAGTCTTGGGTAGCAACACCTTTATCACTAACTTATGCACCTGCTTTCCTTCTTTTATGAACATAGAGGCTATTAGTTCACCTACCTTATAGTCAGAGGGAACTTCATAATCAATGGGGATGCTCACATGCTCTTCATCCCTAATAACACGCATTCTCATACCTCTTTCTCGCATACCTAGCAACCCAGCTATTAACTTGGGAGTCACATAAACTTTCCTCCCCTTCATGGTAGTGATAAATAAGTCCTTCAAACCTTCTACCATGTGAATTCCATGGAAGAATCTCCTTACTACTTGCTCATAGCACCTACTACGTATCTCAAAGAACCCTCTTAGATGGTGTTGACGTGTCCACTTCCCAAATTGCTCATCATTGGAGAAGCTGAGTATATCCATTGTTATAGGTTCCTCAATTACAGCTCATTCCTTAGTACACCATTTATTTGGAATGTATTGGGTTCCTATTGGAATGAATAGATCTTTCCTCTTATTGATTCCAATCGCCATTTACAATGTATGATCCATGGTAGTTATCCAACATGTATCTTTTTCATCCCTTACTAAAAGGGATTCCTCAAAGCTAGGATCAGAAGATCTTCCTGAAGTACTCGTCATAGAAATTGCTCTGAAATAAATAAAGAATTTGGGGATTTTAAGAAGATTGCAGAAAAGAAATTTGGTAAAGTAACCTTTCTCTCTTCTGAACTTCTCTTTAAATAGCCAAAGACTCTTCGCTAACACCCACAAAGCTTACGTGTATGACTCACAATCCATGTTCATAAATCAACAGTGAGATTTATAAAGTTTACCGTGAGATTAATAAAGCAAGATACACCGAATAAAAACACATAAATATGGATTGTATTAAAACTTACTACTATTTTTATCAATTTGAATTTGAAAAGAAACCGGTGATAGTTTTGATGACGTGTCTAAAATTAAAGCGCAAAGAAGAAATACTTGACCTGATTCGCTAAAGATCAAACTGAGCCCTAGGTCAGCTCAAGAATTGGTCATCGGGGAATGAATTTCTTTAAATTGGATTGGACATTCCAATTAATTCTCTTAGAGTGTTGAATTGATCCTTTCCAATAGGCTTAGTGAATATGTCAGCTGGCTGTTCTTCAGTAGGAATGTATGTGAGCTTGACTTCTCCTTTTAGCATATGATCCCTTATGAAGTGATGTCTAATATTGACATGCTTCATCTTGCTATGTTGAATTAAATTCTTGGATAGGTCAATTGCGCTCTTGTTGTCACACATGACTTCAAGACACTTAGACTTTATACCATAGTCCTCCAATTGCTGCTTGATCCATAGCAGTTGTGCTACACAACTTCCTACAACCATGTACTTAGCCTCAGCTGTACTCAGAGCCACAAAAGTTTGCTTTTTACTATACCATGTTACTAGACAATCACCAAGGAAATGACATCCTCTAGTGGTGCTTTTCCTTTCAAGTTTGTCTCTTCCATAGTCAGCATTTGTGTATCGTCTCAGACTGATGTCCGTATTCTTTAGATACCATAAACCTACATTAATAGAGCTTAACAAATACCTAAGAATTCTCTTAACAGCAATTAAGTGAGATTCTCTGGGGTCAGCTTGATATCTTGCACAATAACATACAACATATTAAATGTCAGGCTTACTAGCAGTTAAGTAAAGTAGAGAACCAATAATACCTCTATAGTGCTTACTCTCCACAGGTTTACCTTCCTCATCTTTACTCAAAATTGTATCAGTGGCCATGGGTGTTGACATTGGTTTGGCTTTATTCATGTCAAACTTCTTGAGTACTTCCTTGGCATACTTAGCTTGGCTGATGAAGATCCCACCATCACCTTGCTAGATTTGCAAACCAAGAAATAAATTAAGCTCTCCCATCATTGACATTTCAAACTCTTTCTTCATCTGCTGGCTGAACTCTTTGCATAGCTTTTCATCAGTTGCTCCAAAGATGATGTTATCAATATAGATTTGGACTAGCAACACATCTTGATGCTTTTTCTTGATAAACAGAGTTGTATATGCCTTTCCTCTAACATAACCTTTGCTAAGTAAAAAGTTATTCAGTCTCTCATAATAAGCTCTTGGAGCATGTTTCAATCCATAAAGAGCCTTCTTCAGCTAGAAGACCTGATCTGGATACTTTGGATCTTCAAAGCCTGGGGGCTATCTGACATAGACTTCCTCTTAAATATAACCATTAAGAAATGCACTCTTAACATCCATTTGAATCAATTTAAAGTTCAAATGAGATGCAGAAGCACAGAGAATTCTTATGGCTTCAAGTCTTACTACTGGTGCAAAGGTTTCTTCATAGTTAATGTCTTTTTATCGATTGTAGCTTTAAGCAACTAGTCTGGCCTTATTTTTGACAACATTACCAGCTTAATCTAGCTTGCTTTCGAAAACCCATTTGGTGCCAATGATTGACTTGCCTCTGTTGGAAATAATGATCCGGAACAACAAATAATCCGGATCAGGTTTGAAGTAAACAAACACCTAAGTACAAAAGACCTAAGTCATTTTATCAGAATAAATAACCAAAACATCCAAAGTCCAAAGTCAATTATCAAAGTGAAGAAAATTACCTAAGCATGAAAGGAAAGCATCCAGTTAGAGTTTGGAAAGGAAACAAATTGCTAATTCCTTGTACAACAGAATCCGGAGGAAGACTGATTAAATAGCATCCGGATATCAAGAGAAAAAGTCATCCGGAAGACATGGTGATAAAGATAAAGGGAAAAGTTTCGAAAATAACTTTTTCCTCCATCTTTTTGGTCTATTAGTCAAAGATCCTTTCCCCATATGCAAGACAAAAGACAGCTAGCACACTTTTTAGAAAAGGACAGAAGGACGGACACTAGAAAGAAAAAAAGGGAACAACCTTTTTCACATAGACCAATAAGAAAGGCGCGTGACACACACATTCCCTACTGCTGACGTAAAAGTTGGTGAATCACTAAAAAATAAGGAAAATGATCACTCACAACTTTTCACTCTCAATCCCAAGGATTCAAACAGGTTAAAATCTCTGTCTAATGGATTGATCAATGGTTCCAGAAGCGCCACATATTACCTTTTCAATAGTGAAGATTTAATTAAAGCTCATCAACCTATAATGGCTACATTTATGATGGAAGCCTATAAAAGGGAAGCTTCACAAGTTAAGAAGGTGCTGGTTGATTTCAAGAAAGCATACACAAGAGAATTCTCTAAAATCAATTAGTTACTCAACCCCTCCAAGAATCAAACAAATTCCAAATCTGTTTGTAAGGATTCCTAAGTGAGTTATAAACTTAAGGAACTCAAAAACCAAAACCTTTAAGGAAATTAAAGTGTAAAAGATCTCCTACTTGGGTGAGTAGTAAGATTAGGATATAGCTTGAAGTTGGTGCTTTGAGTGGGATCTCCCTGTAGGACTCAGCTTAGGTTTGGGTAGAAATCTAAATGGTATATACAAAAAGGACTTAGCTAGGAGTTGGTGCTTCTAGTGGTATATCCTACATTCGGACGGGTTACCATCTAGAGACAAATTATAAGGCTTGATTCTTGCTAGTTGGAAAGGAATCCACTAGTGGAAAAGCTTGGAGGAAGGAAACTCCAGGGACTGGAATAGGTGGGGCCAAATCAGGATAAAATCCTTGTTTTTGATTTTCTAATTCTTTACTTACTTGCGTTATATTTTATATTTGCATCATCTGGATCTATTACATCTGAAACATAATCAAATACACTACACAAAGACTTTTTAAAGTCTGTTAATTCTGTAAAAAAGGGTCATTCACCCCCCTCTGACCTCATTTAGACCCTCACAGGGACCAACAGCCTCTGGGTTTTTCCACCAAATCCCAAACTTCGTTTCTTTTGAATTGGTCTAGCTCCTCTTGCATTGCATTCATCCAATTGTCATCAAACTCAACATCTTCAAACTTCTTTAGCTCAATCAATAAGACAAATGTTGCATGACTCATCATTCTATTTAGCTGACCTCTGGTCAACACTAGATTTTGCACACTATCAAGTATCTTATCAACTGGGTGATCTCTCCTTGCTCTGACTTCTCTTGGTAGATCAGGATCAGCTCGTTGAGCTACTTTCATTGGTTAAGCATCTACATCATCAGGAAAATTGATGGATTAGTCCAAGTCAACTTCATAATCTTCTTTTTAGTACTGGATTAGGGATAACAATGGGTTGACTAACTGATCCGCTGACTTATTCCTTTTCCTTTTCATCATCACTGGCTTCTCTACCTGCATTGTTAGTTTTATTGAAATCTATATGCATGGACTCTTCTAAAATAACAGTCCTCTTGACATACACTCTATATGTCCTACTGTGTCTTGAGTATCCCAGAAAGATTCCTTCATCAGCATTAGGGTCAAATTTAGCCAATTGGTCTTTTGTGTTTAATATGAAGCATTTACAACCAAAGGCCTTGAGATGACCAACCTTGGTCTTGCGCCCCTTCCAAAGTTCATAAATTAAAACCTTGTTTAGAATGTAACAAGCTGTGTTAATAGCTTCTCCCTAGAAATACTTTGGCAGATTGTTATCACTCAGCATAGAACGACCCATCTCTGCAATAGTGCGATTCTTTCTCTCAACAACCCCATTCTGCTGAGGTGTATAAAAAATTATGGTCAATACCATGCTTAGAACAGAATTCCTCAAACTGCATGTTTTCGAATTCTCTTCCACGATCACTGCAGATTCTATTAATTTTAAGGTCTTTTTCATTCATAATCCGATTAGCCAACCTATAGAATGATTCAAATATTTCATCTTTGCTTGCTAGCAAGACAATCCAAGTGAACATGGTCAGATCATCTACAACCACAAGGGTGTATTTCATTCCACCTAAACTTGTTGGCACAACTGGCCCAAACAAATCCATGTGTAGAAGATCAAGGGGACGAGAAGAAGATATATCAGCTAAGGATTTAAAGGTCTTCCTAAATTATTTCCCAAGTTGGCATGCTGAGCAGAGTCTATCTTTTTCAAAGGCTAGATTGGGTAATCCCTCAACAAGTTCATTTTTGGCTAATTTGGACAGATTGGTCATATTGATATGTCCTAACCTTCTGTTCCATAGCCATGCATTTTCCTCCTTAGAAACTAAGCATATATCATTGAAGCCAGGGGATAAATCAATCATATAAATATTATTAATTTTAGGAGCATAAATAATAGTTTGGTCAGAATTACAATCAATGACTGAGCAGCCCGATAAGTCAAATATCACTTGCCTGCCTTTGTGACACAGGTTAGAATTGAGAGATGCATCTTGAAAATCAGAGGTTTTATTTTTTTTTCTTGAATTCTATTTTTAATTTATATAACTAGAGAAATAAATGTTATATTTGACTTAAAAAAAGATTTGCACCAAAATAAATTTATGCTAAAATGTACTTTTATTAGCAGCAAAACTTAAAAGTTGATAGGAAAAGTACATCTTGCATTAAAAAAAATATCAAATTGTTGAAGTAAATATATATTGTCAAAAACTTTATAGTAATAATATGCCTCAATTATTTTGTAAACTATTTTGATATAATTGTAACACTAAATGTGTTTTTCGTAAAAAATTTTATAAAATTTGTGAAATTTCCCTTTACATTGAATAGAAAGAAAATCCTCACCATCCTCGGATATGATTCAGACCCGGGAATTTGTTATAAGTTGAGTCTTAACCATTAACCTAAGACTTCACCACAAAACTTGTTACCTTTGAGTAAGGTGTTAGCCAATGAGCTATACTCAATTAGTCTAATTCTTTTGATTACATAAATCAACCTGACTGAATATTAGACTCAATATTAGACTTCACCACTAGAGGAATGTATGTGAGCTTGACTTCTCCTTTTAGCACATGATCCCTTATGAAGTGATGTCCAATATTGACATGCTTCATTCTGTTATGTTGAATTGAATTCTTGGATAGGTCAATTACGCTCTTGTTGTCACACATGACTTCAAGACACTTAGACTTTATACCATAATCCTCCAATTGCTGCTTGATCCATAGCAGTTGTGCTACACAACTTCCTACAGCTATGTACTTAGCCTCAGCTGTACTCAAAGCCACAGAAGTTTGCTTTTTACTATACCATGTTACTAGACAATCACCAAAGGAATGACATCCTCTAGTGGTGCTTTTCCTTTCAAGTTTATCTCTTCCATAGTCAGCATTTGTGTATCCTTTCAAAGTGATGTCTGCATTACTTAGATACTATAAACCTGCATCAATAGAGCCTAGCAAATACCTAAGAATTCTCTTAACAGTAGCTAAGTGAGATTCTCTGGGGTTAGCTTGATATCTTACACAATAACATACAACTTATTGAATGTCAGGCCTACTAGCAGTTAAGTAAAGTAGAGAACCAATAATACCTCTATAGTGCTTACTCTCCACAGGTTTACCTTCCTCATCTTTGCTCAGAATTGTATCAGTGGCCATAGGTGTTGACATTGGCTTGGCTTTATTCATGTCAAACTTCTTGAGTACTTCCTTGGCATACTTAGCTTGGCTGATGAAGATCCCATCATCACCTCGCTAGATTTGCAAACCAAGAAATAAATTAAGCTCTCCCATCATTGACATTTCAAACTCTTTCTTCATCTGCTGGCTGAACTCTTTGCATAACTTTTCATCAGTTGCTCCAAAGATGATGTTATCAACATAGATTTGGACTAGCAACACATCTTGATGCGTCTTCTTGATAAATAGAGTTGTATCTTCCTTTCCTCTTGGAGCATGTTTCAGTCCATAAAGAGCCTTCTTCAGCTAGAAGACCCGATTTGGATACTTTGGATCTTCAAAGCCCGGGGGCTATCTGACATAGACTTCCTCTTGAATATAACCATTAAGAAATGCACTCTTAACATCCATTTGAAATAATTTAAAGTTCATATGAGATGCAGAAGCACAGAGAATTCTTATGGCTTCAAGTCTTACTATTGGCACAAAGGTGTCTTCATAGTCAATGCCTTCTTGTTGATTGTAGCCTTGGGCAACTAGTCTGGCCTTGTTTTTAACAATATTACCAGCTTCATCTAGCTTGCTTTTGAAAACCCATTTGGTGCCAATGATTTACTTGCCTCTATTGGAAACAATGATCCGAAACAACAAATAATTCGGATCAGGTTTGAAGTAAATAAAACACCTAAGTACAAAAAGACTTAAGTCACTACATCAGAACATATAACCAAAACATCCAAAGTCCAAAGTCAATTATCAAAGTGAAGAAAATTACCTAAGCATGAAAGGAAAGCATCTAGTTGGATTTTGGAAAGGAAATAAACTACTAATTCCTAGTACAACAGCAACCGGAGGAAGACTGATTAAATAGCATTCGGATATCATGAGAAAAAGTCATCCAGAAGATATAGTGATAAAGACAAAGGGAAAAGTTTTGAAAATAACTTTTTCCTCCATCTTTTTGGTCTATTAGTAAAAGATCCTTTCCCCATATGCAAGATAAAAGACAGCTAGCATACTTTTCAGAAAAGGACAGAATGACGGACACAGGAAAGAAAAAAAGGGAACAACCTTTTTCACATAGACTAATAAGAAAGGCGCGTGATACACACATTTCGGACTGCTAACGTAAAAGTTGGTGAATCACTAAAAAACAAGGAAAACGGTCACTGACAACTTTTCAGCCTCAATCCTAATAATTCAAACAGGTCAAAATCTCTGTCTAACAGATTGATCAACGGTTTCAAAAGCTGCACATATTACCTTTTCAACGGTAAAGATTTAATTCAAGCTCAACAACCCATAATGGCTACATTTATGATGGAAGCCTATAAATGGGAAGCTTCACAAGTTGAGAAGGTGCCGGTTGATTTCAAGAAAGCATACACAAGAGAATTCTCTAAAATCAATCAGTTACTCAACCCCCCCAAGAATCAAACAAATTCCAAATCTATTTGTAAGGATTCCTAAGTGAGTTATAAATTAAGGAACTCCAAAACCAAAACCTTTGAGAAAACCAAAGTGTAAAAGATCTCCTACTTGGGTGAGTAGTAAGATTAGGATATAGCTTGAAGTTGGTGCTTTGAGTGGGATCTCCCTGTAGGACTCAGCTTAGGTTTGGGTAGAAATCTAAGTGGTATATCCTGCTAAAGACAAAAGGGCTCATCTAGTAGTTGGTGCTTCTGGTGGTATATCCTACATCCGAAAGGGGTACCATCTAGAGATAAATTATAAGGCTTGATTCCTGCTAGTTGGAAAGGAATCCACTAGTGGAAAAGCTTGGAGGAAGGAAACTCCAGGGACTGGAATAGGCGGGGCTAAACCAGGATAAAATCCTTGTGTTTGATTTTCTAACTCTTTACTTACTTGCATTATATTTTATATCTGCATCATCTGGATCCATTACATCCAAAACATAATCAAACATGCTACACAAAGACTTTTTAAAGTCTGTTAATTCCGTAAAAAATGGTCATTCACCCCCCTCTGACCTCATTTAGACCCTCACAGGGACCAACAGCCTCTGGGTTTTTCCACCAAATCCCAAACTTCATTTCTTCTGAATTGGTCTAGCTCCTCTTGCATTGCATTTATCCAGTTGTCATCAAACTCAACATCTTCAAACTTCTTTGGTTCAATCAATAAGATAAATTTTGGATAGCTCATCATTCTATTTAGCTGACCTCTGGTCAACACTAGATTTTACACACTATCAAGTATCTTATCAACTGGGTGATCTCTCCTTGCTCTGACTTCTCTTGGCAGATCAGGATCAGCTCGTTGAGCTACTTTCATTGGTTAAGCATCTACATCATCACCAAAATTGATGGATTAGTCTAAGTCAACTTCATAATCTTCTTTTTGGTACTAGATTAGGGATAACAATGGGATGACTGACTGATCCGCTGACTTGTTCCTTTTCCTTTTCATCATCACTGGCTTCTCTACCTGCATTATTAGTTTTATCAAAATCTATATGCATGGACTCTTCTAAAATGCCAGTCCTCTTGACATACACTCTATATGTCCTACTGTGTCTTGAGTAACCCAGAAAGTTTCCTTCGTTAGCATTAGGGTCAAATTTAGCCAGTTGGTCTTTTGTGTTTAATATGAAGCATTTACAACCAAAGGCCTTGAGATGACCAACCTTGGTCTTGCGCCCCTTCCAAAGATCATAAGGAGTTTTATTCAAAACTGGGTGAATTAAAACCCTGTTTAGAATGTAACAAGCTGTGTTAATAGCTTCTCCCCAGAAATACTTTGGCAGATTATTATCACTCAGCATAGAACGACCCATCTCCGCAATAGTGCGATTCTTTCTCTCAACAACGCCATTCTGCTGAGGTGTATGAGGGGCAAAAAAATTATGGTCAATACCATGCTTAGAACTGAATTCCTCAAACTGCATGTTTTCGAATTCTCTTCCATGGTCACTACGGATTCTATTAATTTTAAGCTCTTTTTCATTCATAATCCGAGTAGCCAACCTAGAGAATGATTCAAATATTTCATCTTTACTTGCTAGCAAGATAATCCAAGTGAACATGGTCAGATCATCTACAACCACAAGGGTGTGTTTCATTCCTCCTAAACTTGTTGGCACAACTGGCCCAAACAAATCCATATGTAGAAGATCAAGGGGACGAGAAGAAGTTATATCAGTTAAGGCTTTAAAGATCTTCCTAAATTATTTCCCAAGTTGGCATGCTGAGCAGAGTCTATCTTTTTCAAAGGCTATATTGGGTAATCCCTCAACAAGTTCATTTTTGGCTAATTTGGACAGATTGGTCATATTGATATGTCCTAACCTTCTGTTCAATAGCCATGCATTTTCCTCCTTAGAAACTAAGCATATATCATTAAAGCCAGGGGATAAATCAATCATATAAATATTATTAATTTTAGAAGCATAAAGAATAGTTTGGTCAGAATTGCAATCAATGACTGAGCAGCTCGCTGAGTCTAATATCACTTTCTTGCCTTTGTCACACAGCTCAGCAACGCTTAGCAAGTTGAACTTTAGGCCTTTCACAAGAGACACATTCTCAATTGAAGGCTTGACTCCCACAGTGCCATTGCCAACAATCTTTCCCTTTTTGTTATCTCCAAAACTGACACTTCCATTCCTTCTTTGCTCCAATGTCATGAATTGCTTTTCATCACCTGTCATATACCTCGAGCAACCACTATCCAAATACCACATTCTTCTGTCATCGGTGGATCTCGGGCTCATCTGCAAAACAATCAAGTTTTCTTAGGTACCCATGCCTTTTTCTAGCTAGGTCCCCTCTTATTAGTGGTGGTCATCCTTGACCAGTTATACTCATCATAGTAACCATTTTTGCGTTTACACATGACTATAGCATGTCCTGGCTTTCCATAAAAATTACAAATGACCTTAGGAATTGGTCTAGTCACTTTACTATTTTGAGAAACCTTCTCAGAGTGGTGAGTGCGGTTACTCTAAGTATTCCTGCTAGGTTGAGGAAGGACCTGCACCTTTTTCTAAGCTGTTAATTCAGCAGCTAGCTCATCCAATTTCTTAGTGAGTTTATTGTTATATCCATTATGGTACTCAGCTTTTTCCATAAGGTATAAGATGTCAAGTGAGGTAGAAGAGTTGACATCTTCTAGATCATCACACCCCCTCTGGAGTACTTGGATGTATTTGGTTGACTTCTTAGTCACATTAATAACATCATTAAGTACTTCAGCAAGTTCATCTGAAGACAAAAAGGATTTAAAATTTACCTTAATTTGCTCTCCCTTGTCTCTGCTCTAGTAAGCTGATCTATTGGCAGTGGAAATAGATGGTTGGTCAGCTGACTCTAAGTTGGGTTGATCATGCTTAGCCATAAGACACACATTTTCGGAATCTTGTGCCTCTTCATCTGAGGATGATGACTCTTGTTTAGAGTCACTCCAGGTAGTAATAAGAGCCTTCTTATCCTTTCTCTTCTTGAACCTGTCTTTCTTAGCTTTGGGACAGCTAGACTGGATATGCCTTTTCTCACCATATTCAAAGCATTTGATATCTTTATTATGCTCTTTGTTAAACTCCTTTCGTGGCTTACATCTGCTGCTTTCTTGTACTTCCTGGACTTTCTAAATCTCTGGAAGTTCTTATCTTTCTTCAAGAGCCTTTTAAAGTTCTTGGTCATCAATGCTATCCCTTCCTTTCTGTCCTCTGGATAATCTTTTTCTAAGGAATCTTCATCATCATCAACTTTAAGGATAATAGATCTGCTAGAGATTTCTCTCTCCTTCTGCTTATGCTTCTTTGACTCATCTTCATATTGCCTTAAGGACATCTCATGAGTCAACAAAGTTCCGATCAGCTCATCAAACTTATAAGTCTTCAAGCTTCTTCAATAGCACTCTTATTTGCATCCCATTCATGGTTCAGACTTCTCAAGATCTTCTTAGCAGTCTCTTCTTCAATGAAGGTCTTGCCAAGTCTTTTTAGTTCATTGACTATATTCATGAACACGGTGTTCATGTTAGAGATATCTTCCTTGGGTTTCATATGGAACCATTCATAATCCCTCATGAGGATATTGATCTTGGATTTCTTGACTTTGTTAGTACCTTCATAAGTTACTTCCAACTTCTTCTATATCTCTCAAGTAGTTTCACATCCTGAAATGCGATTAAACTCAGTTGCATCAAGAGCACAATGAAAATAGTTGATAGCAACTGCATTTTCCTTCAGTATGGCCAAGTCCTGATTGCCCCATTCATCAGAGTACTTATCAACATGTACTTTATTATTTACTATGGTAGGAACAAATGGCCTTTCAACAATAGTCATCCAAGCATGCTTGCTCTGAGACTGGATAAAATTCTTCATCTTGTTCTTCCAATAAGTATAATGCCCACCATTAAACATGGGAGGCCAGGTGACTGACATGTAGGCTTGGGCCCTTCCACTGGATTCTCCTCCCTTGTACTCCATGGTCTTTGTCTCAAGATTGTAAAATCTTTATAATGAGAGCCGCTCTAACACCACTTGTTGGTCCCTATACGTACACTCAATGAGTCAGAGGGGGGTGAATGACTCGCTCTAATAACTTAGTAAACTTTTTCGCGTTTTAATGAACTCCACGGAGTAGGTCAGCTGGCTGAGTAAAATTTGGATAAACTTCAAAGTAAAGAACACAGAGATTTTATACTAGTTTGGCAATCTGTACTTACATCCAGTCCCAGTCCCAAGAGAGTGTCTTAGATTTAATTCACTAATCTCAACCCCTTTACCCTAGGCGGAGAAGCCTTCACAAATTTCCCAACTACAGAAAGTACCCTCTAAACTGTAATCGCTCACCCGCTGAGTAGAATACCCTCTTCTACTAGCAACTCAACAAATTCAAACAAGAGTTGGAATCAACTTATAGAAACGTTGATCCAGTAAAAAATGATCTGATATTACAATTCAAATGATCTATTCTAATCTCTCTTGTTCAAAGCAGATTCTTCGCTGAGTAGTGCTTTTCTTGGTTGAACTTCTCTAAAGCTTGTAAATTGGGAGAGTTTTTGCTTCTTAGAAATTTAGTTGTAATCACCAAGTTCTAATTCTTGCCTTCTTGCTCCTTTTATATATGGGATTAAGAAAGTAATTGTTGAACTTGCCTTGGCATCTTCTGAAATTAACAGCTCATCTATTCACCCGTTGCTTCTTCAAATCAATCCGTTAGGAGATAGAATCACACCGTTGTGAGATAGAAATCAATCCGTTAGATTGAAATTTGAGCTTCAATTCTATGTCGTTTGATGTCAGTCTTCCGTTAGAGAGATCTCATGTTGACTTGCTACGTGTTGTCTTCCCATTCCTTCTGGTAATCTGACATTTTGCAGAGCGCGCGATATAATATTGTTGATCTGCAGAATTACCCAAATTGGCAAATGACTTTTTGCAGCTTGATTCTGGAAGACTTTATCATTTCTTTATAAACCATATTCTTATCAAGGCATTAATTCTTTTTGTCTTTGTCTCATTAATGTCCTGCAAAAAACAACACTAAAAGCAAAAATTCCATATTTCTTTTAATAGGAAAAATCAGTACTATTGACAGACATAAAGCGAAATGATAAATCAATATGCTCAGCTGAAACTAAATCTAAATATCAAACGTTGAGTGAATAGTGTTTAGTCAGCGACTAAAGTACATACTCAGCCCAGAACAACTTAGAGTTAAACTAAATAGCTAGGTTAGCGGAAACATAAAATTCTACCCTTAAATTTAATTACCCCACGTACGACCATATACTATTTATTTTAACATCATTATTGATTTAATTAACCCAAACCGAGCTTAATTATTATGATTAAAACTTAAGCACTACGAAGTCATCCACTGAGTAAGTCCAAACTTATGTTTGGTTCAACAAATAATAATAATAATAAGTTGATTTACCCTTATTTTATTTTTTTACTTGGATTTTATAATATTGGAAAAAATTTAGAAAACATATACGAACTCAATTCAATTTTGTTTTGGAGGGTTACTTAATATATATATTCTAAATATTTCTATAGATAAAGAAACATATACTAAATATTCGTAAATATAAAAATCTATAAAATAATATTATCGCTCATTGTTTTCTAGTTACAACATTTGTGTAATTAAACTAGAGCTTAATTAATTCGTTTAACCAAACTGTTAAAAGTTGGGGTTAAACAGTCTAACCAAGTATAATCTACATCATTGTAAACGAGATAAAAAAAAACTAAGTATGATAATCTTTGCTTCGATTACGTTCATATTTAATATGGGTCACGTATCTAATTATGGTGGGTGAGTCTTTAAATAGAGTTTTTTTGCATTCATTATGACTCTAATTTAAAACCTTACTTAAGCGATATTAAGTCACCTATTACTTTGACCAATCCTTATTGATAGTATGAATGTTTTGTCTTTAGAAATTATAATGTGATGTTAATGAATGATGTTTAATTTATGCACAAAGAAGCTATACTATTTGACTATATTTATTAAAATCTAATAGCTAAACTATTTGACAATATTTATAAAATCTAAAATTTAATGTACTTTATGAAAATGGGGTAAATAATTATTATCTTTTTAATGTTTATACCAATATACTATTACCTTTTTAAGTTTTTTCAATACAATTTTTATCTCTTTATATTTTATTTTTATCAAATTATTACCTCATTCTGGTAATTTTTATAAGTTTTTCATTAAAAAAAACTTTTTATTTAACTATATTACCCTCATTGTTTTATTTTTTATCTACCTTATTTTTAAAATATATTTCATCTAAAAATTCATGTCTTTTTTCCCTTTCCTTCTTCCTTCTTATAAGGTAAAACTCTTTATTAGCTACAACTAATTTTAATTATTCAAGAAACCTTTCCATGCTTTGTGTGTTTGACTTTGTTCATTTAATTTCTAATTCATAAATTATTTAAATGATGGATACGCTAAATTACTTTAATTGCCGCTAAATGATGTTCTTTAGCCAAGTCAATACCTTGTAGAAATGCAGGATGAGAAGGGAAATGATCTCTGTAAGAATTGAATCTTGAATTTGTTTTTAAAATCATTTGGAATTCCAAATCCTTTTTGCTTGAAATTAGAAAAAAATTGGATTTCAAATTCTTATAATCTGATTCCATTGAATTACTAAATTTGTAAATTCAGTTTTTTAATTGATAAAATTTAATTAATTTAACATTTTTAACATGTTATACCGATTAATAAAATTTATTCAATGAGTTCTACATAGAATTTATTTTTAAATGAATTTTATATAATTTAAGATTTCAGATGTGCGTTCTCAACGAATTCAATTGATGAATATTTCATAAAATTATTTAGTTAATTAACACGTGACATTATAAGAATCTTACAAAAATTACTGCTATAAAGTACAGTTACCACAAATATGTATTTTTTTATAAAGCTTTGACCATTATATATAACCAAGTTTAATATGATTTATTATTAAAAGAAGTCTAAAAATAAAAGAGAGAAAAGACAAAAAAGACATTAATTTTAAATGAAATTACGTTATAAAAATAAGATAAATGAAAAAAAAATAAGGATAATATAATTAAATAAAAAAAATTTTATGAAAATGTTATAAAAAAAAAAAAAAGTGATAGTCGAATAAACAAAACCTATAAAGGTTTTAATTGCATTGAAAAAATTTAAATAGATATTAGTGCAGCAGTATAATTATTTACCCTCCGGAAACTAGTCCAGGTTGCAGGCGATTGCCCCTCTTCTCAGCACTATAAAAGCCCCTCATGTTTTCTGTCTCGCCTGTTCTTCCGTTTCTCTTTGCTCAAGCAAACTCCAACCAGTACACAATTTTCAAATCTCAGTCACCCTTAAAATGGAAGGCGAAGAGGGAACTCAGCAGCCGCATCTCGTTCTTGCTCACAAGCGTTTCCTCTTGACCCACCCAGATGTGCAGGACATTGAGAAGGTGCGCCTCAAGGAGGAGGTCTTTTCGGTCGTTAAAGCTGACGGTAATTCATCGATTTGCAGTGTGTCATAGCTTATTGAGTGAATACTCAGCTGTATTTGACTTGAACTCAAATGTAATTGCGGTTTCTTTTGGTTTAGATATGGTTCCGTTGTACGAAACCCTAATTAGCGAAGGGTTGCTGGATAAGGATCAGGGTATCTTGGATTCGATGCGTGCCAAGATTGAGGATGAGCTCAAAAAGCTTGATGAGAAGTGAGTTTCTGTCATTAATTTTCACACCAATCTTTTTCCTGTTTTTCTTTTATTTGGTTACTGTATTGGATGGTGTATATACTGATTAGGATTTTCAGTTTAGGAGCTAATTGCTAAACATGTTTTCAAATTAAAGAAAGCTGGGTTAGTTGCGGAGTTAAATTACTTGCACTCTAATTGACATGAGCTTGCTATATAGGATTCAGTACAACTAAATAATGTTTTTTATTGATGTATGTTAACTGCCTACAATGTCATGACATTGTTCCTAGACCTGCTGAGCTTTGCTATGATAATCCGTAACTTTGAGATTGATTCAATGATACTACTGATGTCGGCACTAATTATTTTTTTTTTTTTAAAAAAAATTCTTTGAAGATTGGTTTGGACACATTTTAAGTTGAAAATATGCAGACTTGTAATGATTTTTACTGAGAAAAAAATTTATAACTCTGATGGGTGACTTGCATTATTTGCAAGTCTAGTTTAACTGCTGTGTGCTAGATTACAACCGGCTTGCATTCACGCATAGCTTTAGATGATTTGGTGCATGTGTTATAAAGTTTTAGGGTGTGGGAAATGATTCATGAGTTGATGTTCTAGAGTGGACAGAGGCTGGATGACCGAGTTGCTGGATTGAGAGTCTACTCAGTCATTTTGTTTGGATATTTTTCACTGTATAGATCCATATGCTAATTTCATGAGTGTGTAAGCACTAACTCTGCCGTGCATAATTCATTGCACCTAGCGGAATCCTGAAAGGGGAACAGGGATCTTGCAGATGGCTGCATACTGAGGGCTGCAATGGTATTTATGTTTTTGATTTGGAGAAGCTTAAAAGTCTTGTTCTTTTGTAATTTTGAATGTGTCCTCGGAAAGCCGTGCGGTTTGCTATACTTTCTTTAGATAAAGTCGCCCTAGAACTTGCATCATCTGGATAAATTGGCCCAAACTAATTTCTTTTCTGGCTAAATTCATTCTCAACTAATAATTGTGCTTTATGTAATATAATTTGCAAGTTGACACACAACATGAGAGTTGTAAAGCATAAGCTTGGTGAGGTAACTCACGAGTTAGGTTGAGTCGGCCAAGAATTGCAACTTGTGAATGAAGTTGGCCTAAAAAGCTAATTTGGGCTAGGTTTTGGCGCAGGTTTTGCTCTTAGCTTAAGCGTCTAATTAACTCTCCCCAATATAATGATGTAAAAGCTTCAGCTTGAACTGCTTCCCCTTAGATGTTTCATAACATCAAATTGGTTACTTGTTTTTCTTGGTAATTGTTTTTTATTCCTATGGATAGATAATTTTATTTGTTCAAATTCCTTGTGGATATGAAGCTTGACTTTAAAAATTAAAATGTGAGTGTAACTATTATAAACTGGGGTAAGAAATTTAACTTATGTTACATCTGTCATTGGTCTAAAATTCTGATGTTGGATGAATTAATAAATATTTGAGCAGTTAGTGTTCACAAGGTGGTTAGTATATGTATAAAAGTAACTATTTAGATTATTACTTGTAAGGGTTGAAAAGTCAGTTTCCCTGCCGAAATTCAAAGTCTACTTCTTTCCCCCTTAGTCCTTCCATTTTGGAAATGGAGCATTTGGTTTGACCAGATAGGAGATGATTGAGAGGGATAAATCCATCATTTCATACCACCCTTCAAAACAAAGAAAGAAAGGATCAACTTTCACCCATCCACTCTCCCATCCTTCAACAATCCCTCAAAACATGCACCCTTTTTTTATCATTTCAAAGGAGAGCCTTTGCAGCTTCGATATCATAGATGGTGTGATTCACAAGTTATTGAATTCATTTTGTCAAATTCTCTTGTTTGGAACCAAAAAATATCGATAGAATTCAAATCATGCAAGATTTGAATTCTTGTGAATGTAAGGAATAGAAATCTTGCCAAAAGTTATATGATTTTGATGGAATTCATTTGAGCTAAGCTTTTGGATATTATTTTTACCCTATTATCCTTCACATGCTTTTTATATTAAAGAGTGAAATTACTTGTGTAAATAATTTTGAAAAAATGTTAAATAAATTTATTACCAATCGATTGACTTCTCTAATATGAATGAAGGTTCCAAACAAAGAATTTGTTTGAAGAAATCAATTCAATTGAATTCCATCAAGTGAATTCAATTCAATTCTTTTTTCATTTTCTTGTGGGATTGATTCGAAACACACCCTTAGTGCTAGATGCCTTTTAGGCTAACAAAGGAGTGTCGGGCGTATGTACGCACTGTATTGAAGGTCAACTGCTGATAATGGAACTTGTGATGTGTTAGAAAGTCAAACATAGTAGGCTGCTGATTGGCAGCTTGTCTGTGGGCTGTTGGTGGCTTGTCTACCAACTTGTCTTTGACTCTAAGTTTACATATCTGTATGTATATGTGTATGTATTTTGAGTAAAGTAAGTGAAGTGAAAATGTAGTCTCTTTAGTTTATAACATGGTATCAGAGCTGCCTTAGTGAGCAGTGAGTGTTCTTGGGATTTTTGTTCCGGTTTCTGCTTCCGAAATCTTTTGTTTCTTCTCGACGAGTTTTCTGCCCTTGTGAACAGAATTTTTCCAGCAATAATTTCTGCCGTTGTGAGCAGTATTCTGGGATTTTTCAGTTTCTGTTTCTTTTGGTTCTTCCCATTGAAATTTCTTGTTTTTGATCTTCCCTTATCTGGGTTTTTCCAGTTTCAGCTTCCTCATTTTTCGTTTCCTAGCGAAATCAGTTTTCCAGCCAAACTCTCTGCCCTTGAGAGCAGACCATTTTCTGGAGCCACCCTGTAACCACCGCCCAGTTCTCTGGCGAGTGACTGCGCTTTAACAAGGCTCGACGACCAGTTCTCTTCTCCTTCAGTCATATCTTCAATTCCGGCAAGATTATTTGGCCGGTGATCGGAAATATGTTGCTGACTCTGATGGTGATGATGGTCTGTTTGTGTTGAGAGCAGACTTTCTAGTGGGCATCTAGTAGCAATGGGAAGTATGGGGTTTGCTTACTAAGTTTATCTTTTGGGCTAGTTTTAGTTAGTCTTCTTTGTGTTAGGTTTGCTATTTGGGTTTCCTATGGGTTATTTAGGAAATGTTTGAGGTTTAATGGTAGTGAGGTTGAGCTAATGTAATTTCGGTACTCCAAGAATTACCCTTATGCGCAGTGTATTTGTTGGCAAATTTGGGTGGCTGCGTTGTATGCACAGTGTGACCGAGTTTTGGACTTAACAATGAAGGGGACTGGTGCTTGTGTGTGCAGCATTGTTGGGATTTCAAGTTCCCGTTTGGATTGCCGTTTGAAGTCTGCCCAGGAGTGCAGTGTTTGGGGATCCCAGTTTTGGATCCAATTTCTGCAATAAGTATGGTAGTTTCTTGGATGGTTAATTTGCTTCCAAATGCGTCACCTCCTTCGTTCTTGATGTTACCCGTTTAAATTGATGTCTTTCGTTTCGTTGTATTTGAATATGTTGTAATGTGTTGTTGTAATTTGAATGTGTGGCTTATGTACCAAGCTTGAGCATGTACCCTCTAGCTTGAGGGGGAGTGTTAGAAAGTCAAACATATTAGGCTGCTGATTGGCAGCTTGTCTGTGGGCTGTTGGTGGCTTGTCTACCAACTTGTCTTTGACTCTAAGTTTACATATCTGTATATATATGTGTATGTATTCTGAGTAAAGTAAGTGAAGTGAAAATGTAGTCTCTTTAGTTTATAACATGATGGAACTAGGAGGATGTTTCCACTTCAGGTTATTTCATACATGAGCCTGTGCATCTCCTATAGTTTAGATGGTCGATATGATTTAGGAATTTTTTTTTTAAAATCACATGGCATGCTATGTTAATTGTCGATTTACTCTTTAGTAGCATATTCTAACTTGGTTGTCTTGCTTAGGATCACTGATGCTGAAGAAAATTTAGGTGAAAGTGAAGTTCGAGAAGCTCATTTGGCTAAATCATTGTTCTATATCCGGATTGCTGACAAGGTGATCAAGAGAAATGAATTGCATCATTTGTTTTTCATGCCTGTCTTGTTTGTCTATATCTGCTTACTCGTAAATCTGTTTATTTTGGGTGCAGGAAAAAGCATTGGAACAACTAAAAGTTACAGAAAGCAAAACAGTTGCAGTTGGGCAGAAAATGGACTTGGTCTTCTACACTTTACAGCTTGGTTTTTTCTACATGGACTTTGATCTTATTTCAAAGAGTATTGACAAAGCAAAGAGGCAAGTTAAACATATTTGTAGTCCTTTATTTTTGTGCTCTTTTTTTATCTTCAAAAATTGCTTGTATTGTATCTTAGTTAATGTGTTAGCTATCCTATGCCAGCTTGTTTGAAGAGGGAGGTGACTGGGAAAGGAAAAACCGGTTGAAGGTATACGAGGGATTGTATTGTATGTCCACTCGAAATTTCAAGAAGGCAGCCGATTTGTTTTTGGATTCCATTTCAACCTTCACTACTTATGAACTTTTCCCATATGACACTTTCATCTTTTACACTGTCCTTACAAGCATCATCTCACTCGATAGAGTTTCACTGAAGCAGAAGGTTTGACGTATCCTCAATTTTGTTTTAATCATCTCACTGGCTTCTTGTCTTGCGTTATTTTGCTGCATGTTCCTGGAATATAAATTTATACTATATTTGGCAGGTGGTAGATGCTCCTGAAATATTGACAGTGATAGGGAAAATCCCGTATCTTTCGGAATTTCTGAACTCTTTGTATGATTGTCAATATAAATTGTTCTTCTCGGCATTTGGTGAGTATGCTTCTAACTATATGCCTTAATTTTTTCAGTCAACTGTATTTTGGTTTAAACACTTGTAGTGGTTGACTAATCTGTTTCTTCTGTTTTCTTTACTCAGCTGGTCTCACGGAACAAATTAAACTTGACCGCTATTTGCATCCTCACTTCCGATATTACATGAGGGAGGTCCGAACTGTGGTATATTCTCAATTTTTGGAATCCTACAAGAGTGTTACAATCGAGGCAATGGCAAAGGCTTTTGGTGTCACAGTAGAGTTCATTGATGTGTAAGTGTTTACTTCACGGATTCTTCCCACTAGTTCGCGTCTTTCTTTCACTTAAACTCTTCAATATTTTGGGATGAAAATAAGTTGCACTAAGTTAAAATGATGTATTTTTCAGGGAATTATCACGTTTCATTGCAGCCGGAAAACTTCATTGCAAGATAGACAAGGTTGCAGGCGTTCTTGAAACAAACCGCCCTGATGCAAAGAATGCTCTCTACCAAGCCACAATCAAGCAGGGCGACTTCTTGTTAAATCGGATCCAGAAGCTTTCCCGTGTCATTGATCTTTGAATTTTTCTTTAGGTGTTTTTGTTTTATGTTGCAAAAGATACCAAGATTTGAGGTGCCTAAAAAAATGGACTTACTGTTGTAATTTTTTTTACGGCGGATCAAATTTGGTACTAGTCAATTTGTTTGGCTCCACATGAAATTGGAGCTCGGGGATTTGGCATTTAATAACTTTGATTCACTCAAATTGGATACTAGTTGACTTGCTTGCATTTTTCTGAGTATTTTGCAGACTTTGTACTTAGCAGACGGCTCCTCCTATAGACACCCCAACATTTTTTTTAGTTTCTTTTTTTATAATAATAAACTTCATTAGACTGCTTACTAGAGATGTCCTGATTCGTTTTATTCCCGGTATAGATATCAACTGCCATGTGTGTGAAAATGCTCCTGAATCACACTCATCTGTTTTTTGAGTGCCATTTCTCCAAGGATTTGGTGTCTCGGGTCACTAGCTGGTTGGGTGTTGATCATTTCTCTAATGAATGGACTGTTTGGCCGTGTGCCCTGCAAGGCACAGGGTGATCTTTTACAGATTTGGTGAGAGTCTCGGCTCTTCAGGCTGTTGTTCATTCCATTTGGCTGAACAGGAATTGCTGTTTCTTTTCTAATTTTTTTCATACAACTGGTCATTGGAAAATTATTTCCAGTTAATTCAGTTTAGTCTCTAAGTTAAGTATAGGAAAAGAGCAAAGTCAGTAGAAGATGAGTGTTCTGTGAAAAAATTTTGTAATGGCTTTTGAAGCCTCTTGTTCGTCTGTTTGATGATTAATGAATTCCAGTTTCATGAAAAAGAACTTCATTAGACTAAAAGCAACCAAAGTACATCAACATAAAGAAGCTATGGACGGAGCCAAGTAAATACATATAAAATGATGAATACCACAAAAATGGTCACATAAAAATCCAACCATCTCTGGAATCTACAAATCCGAGAATAAACACTACTTAGCATGACAATTCCAAAAACTTTTCCAACATGTGGATCTGAAAAGATCATTTTGAAACACATGTAGATTTGAAGATCTACACGTACCGACCTCGACCTCAGCTAGTGGCATGTGTGAGAGTAAATGGCTACCGCCGTGTGCGTTAAAGTTGAGAAAAAGTAGATTGGAAGAATAGTTGAGTAACCGACATAGAAATCGTCAAAAGGAGATTCGTTTCGTTTGCAAATACGATTTGGTTGTGTTGAGTGCGGTGGGGTGGGGTGGGGTGGGGTGTCTATAGCAAATGCATCTACCAATGGTGGGGCGTTAACTCTAAATATCTTGCTATTAATTTTTGTTTTTGTTTTATATAGAACGTTTTTGAGTAATTTATCGGGTAATAATAAGTAATTCGTGGCGGTATAATTATTAACAAATCAACAGTATTTGAGTGTAGAGTTTAACAAACTGTTGGGACTTGAATTTGAACTTGAGCTGCTCTAAATTTAAATAAATCATGAAGAAACAAAATTAATTGTCCGGTAACGAGCCCATTAGCCATGCTTGAGCTAAAGTCCAGCCCAGTACGGGTTCAGCATTAAGCAGAAAAGTTGAATTTCTGCAATCCAGATTTCAGAATTCCCGCTTCCCGTTCCTTAATTATGGCGCCAAAAGCTCAAAGTTGATTCTTTCTTCTACTGTATCTGTACCCTCGGCCAAGATTGTTTCACTCTCAGAGAAACGGAAGAGGTAGACGATGTTTGGGAGGGTGAGAGCATCACCGTCTTCTCTGGATTGCTTCGATACGCCACCTTCTAAGATCTTTAAAGACGATCCTCTCTCCATCTACGGTACTTTCTCTCTATAGTTTTTGTGAATTTCTAGTACTCCTTGCCTTGTTTTCGCTTCAATTGGATAATTTGATGCTTTGGCCCTTGTCAATTTCACGGTATCTTGCCGACATTTAAGCTCTGTAATTTTGAGGGTTTTTGGTTATATTTGTTAATTTGTGCTTATTACGTTCATTTTGATCCGAATTGGTCGTCTACAACTTGAGAACTGTAAAAGCCATAAAGGCGTGGGTGTAAATTTTTTATCTCGTTGGGGAATGAGATTGGAATTAGGGTTCTTGTTATGGTGAAAATGCTCAATTCCTAGGTGTGGGAGTTGTCCCACAATATGAGTTGGCTAGTCTCTTCCATTTGACCTGTAAGGGCTCGTTTGTTTCATGGAATTTCGTGGAATAGAAGGAAAAGATTGAACTATTTTGTGAGATGTGTATTAGCTAGTATTAGTTATTCCATCCGATGATGGATTTTAGATAAAAATTATGCCATTTTTCATTCATTTTTCTCTTATTCCATGGAATAACTATTCCGTAGAACAAACGCTACATAATACTTTTCAATTGAAATTTCCTCATATTTTATTTGTGAGCTTTTGGCCACTGAACTTGGGATTTTGTTTCAATGTACCATAGTGATGAAAGTGCAGAATTTGGCTAAGCACTGCTAATTATATCTACAGTTTAAGCAAGAACTAATTGCTCAACTTCTGAGTTATTTTACAGTTGAATCAATATTTGCCTCGTAGTCGTAGGAATCAAATTTATAGAAGCTTTGTTCTGTAGAGGTAAACTCTGCATCTCATGTTGCTGGTGTAATCAGCTGCATTTTTTTAGCACTTAATCCATCCATAAATGATCATTTATAGAAAATGTTCATCTTTTTTTTATCGAGATAGCAGAGCGCAATTATAATTCATAATCTGAAGGACAATTCGGAAGTTTTAATATTCGATGCATTGATCAGGTTGATTGTAATTCACGAACTTCCTAAGAGCATTTATAATTTGTAATCTGTAAAACGACTTGTGAGTTAGATGCATTGATCAGGTTGATTGTATTCTATGAAAATCCTATGAGTGGCATTGATTGGTGTACTGAATTTTTCTTTTGTTGCAGAGGCTACCTTGATGAAGCTTAAACTGGGCTCTCAGCGTCCGATTCCCCCATCCATGGAGTCAATGGAGATGGAAAGTGATTGTACTACTGAAAATGAAACTATAGAGCCAACTATTTGTAGCTCTATGAATGCATCTGAAACCTCCCATAATATCGTACCCTCACCCGAAGAGGATAATATGGTCGTTGACACTGATAGCACTTCTTCAACAAGTATTGTATCCAGTACTAGTGTTTGCCAATCTACATGTGACTCGAAACAAGAACGAAGCAAGAACGTCTCACTTCTATACATGTTTTCCAAATATAACAGTGCTCGATATGCATTGAACTCATCTCAAGGTGAGCCAATGACAGACACTAGCGAATGTTCTGTGGTCACTTCTCCAAGCTCCAGCAGCTGACTTGCTGTGATTGTCCCAGTTCATCACCGGGGCTTAACATGTAAGATTTGAGTTGTACTGTATTTGTATCTTCCAATTTTTATTTTTCCTTCTAAATAAAGAGATTTTATGTATCACACTTGTTTGTTCTTTATATAACTTAAGGGGTAGCAAGATTTCATAAACAATTCAGTTATTGCCTCATGTAGGGTAGATCAATGTTATATCGAACTGGATCATACCGGTGAAGATTTTGATACACTATATTATCAGTATTACCGGTATAATTAGTAGTTTAACCGAACATCATACCGGTTTTTTACAACGCTATCAGAGCTCTTTTGCAACACTATCTAGGCCCTTTTGCAACGCTTTTTTAGCCTTTTGCAACGCTTTTTTCGTCTTTTGTAACGCTGCTAAGTTTTATTATGGCCAATTCATAGTAAAACCGGTCAAATCAATTGGCATGTACGGTTTTGATAACACTGGGGTAGAAATGCGGAGGTCGCAGGTGGTCAACTTACCAGTGGGAATTTTTTATCTAACAACATATACCAACCAAATTCTAAGGGAACATTTGAATAAATGAGTTATAACAAAATAAGGGCCGAAAATGGTTTATATTTCTCAATGGTTCTATTCTGTTTCATTAGAACAAGAAGTTTGATACTGAGCTGAGCATTTGTAAATATAAATAATGGATGATTTAAGACAGCTTTTTGGAGAGAAAAAAATCAGTTCAAAACTGCACCCCTCTGTAGTCTAGTGCTATGTGAAAATCACTCCCTAAACCATGGTGCTAGAGACGGTGTCCATTGACATACTTCACCTTCTTTGAACCATAGCCCTGTGGAGAAAGTTGAATTCCATAAATTATTAAAAGGCTTCAGGTTAATCGAATAAAAAAAAAAAACCTTAGTAGCACATACCTTTATCCATGATTTCTTATAACAGCAAACACTAAAGAACATTCCCACAAGTTGTATCCTAAGGCTTAAGGCATCTAGTTAACAGTGATAAACAGTCTTTTGAAATTAAGGTGAATAATACATAATCCGACGTGATGTTCAATGAACACATAGTAATTTGCATTCATGATACCAAAATGGATTCGAGAGTACTTTTTTGTGTTAGTATTTTATATACAAATGATTCCTTAATCTGATTAAACTTGATAGCCACAGAAGAAACATGAGCACTGTAATATAAATAAGCACAAGTTTGCTGCATATGGCGTCCTATCAGGAATTAATTCTCATGGCTGCTGTCTTCATACAACTTAATTGCCCCCTGCCTAATATTCAAAGCTAACACCTTCGATTTTCTTGACATTCACATTGGCACTCTTAGATGATCTCTAGTTGTTATAATAATTATTTGCGTTTTCCCATATACTTCCCTTTAAGTATTCTCATATACAATTTTAGATAGTGCTGTAAACGAGCCGAGCCGAGCCGAGTTTTGGCTTTTTCATGTTCATTCATTTAATTTTTAATTTTTAATCGAATTCGAGTTCGAGTTCAAAAATCTGTTCAAGTTCAGTTCTTGCAAGTTCATTTGTTCGCGAGCTTTTCACGAACAACTCATTTATTTTGTTCGTGAACAGTTTGCTAATTTGTTCCCGAACTAGCTTGTCTGGTTTGTTCATGAACAAACTTTCCAATTCAATACATAACTTAAAGTGGGCTATAAAATTGGGTTGGGTAATGTTATACATATACTTGTTGTATTAGTCTAATTTTATATAGTCATACTTTAATTTAATTCTATAAAAATTTATTTTTGATATGTAATTATAAATCGAGCTAGTTCGCGAGCATTTATCGAGTTTGTTCACAAGTTAACGAGCCGAGCTTTGGTTTGTTCATGTTCATTTCATTTATAATCCGAGCCATAAAATCATGTTTAGGAACTATTCATTTATAAATCGAGTCGAGGTTTTATCGAGCCGAACACCAAGTCGTTCACGAACGGCTTGGTTCATTTACAGCCTGTTGTAGATACTCTAGTTTCTTTTCTAAGCATTTGTCATTTGTCCAAGTATTTACCATTTATGCTGTACCCACAATGATTGCATTCAGAAAAAACCATATAACTATACGCAAAGATATTTGCTAGAAAAACATTGATGTTACATAATTAACAAACACTTAGAGCATTGAACTTGTTACCTATCTCACGCTTTCCATTCTCAGGACTGTCACTTCCATGGACCACATTCCTACAGAAAATTCATCATAACACATAACAGAATCACTAAATGCAAGGAAAACAAGTCTATTCTTCAGCAATACAGACCAATTAAAAGTGCAAATCATCAACTTGTAAGCCTAACCTTCCGGTTTGAACAGCAAGATCTCCTCTTATCGTGCCTGGTTCAGCTTGAAGAGGATCGGTGAATCCTATTAACTTACGTGCAGATGCCACAACACCAACACCTTCCCAAGCCTAGATAGAATAGCATCATGATTATCAAATAAATCACATAAATGCCAAGTTTGCGATTCAATGTCGATAAATTGGGGAAATGGGGAACAATACCATACACACAACTGGACCCGAAGTGATGTAACTGATTAGTTTTGGGAAGAAAGGTCTGCCTTTGAGATCCTTGTAATGCTCCTATAGTTATTAAATGATTCTGGTTATGGGATGATGGGACAACATAAATGCATCTAAAAATCAACAATCAAGTTCTATTTTACTTTTAGCAATAGAAACAGAAGACCGTCCTTCACCATCATTTACCTGAGAAAGCTAAACTTAAAAGGATCGAACAAAAAAAGTTGTATTGTTGTTGGATAACAAACCTCTGCCAATTCTTTGGGGCATTGGAACAGCTTCAATCCAGTCAATTTAAATCCTTTCTTCTCAAATCTTGAGATTATTTCTCCAACCTGAATAAAAAAAAATCAATCTATAAAATTGGAATGACAAGATACAAAACCCAGTAAAGTTAACAGAATTTTAAGCATATGATATGAGTCAATTTATCAACTTTCATTTCTCCTTTCAATCCCCTGAACTTAAATTTCCTTGCAATTTCTCACATAATCAACAAGAGTCGGATCTGGATGTAGTCGGAGCAAAGCTCCGATGAACCAAATCGGCAACAAAAAAAAAACAACAGTACGAACTTTGCTAGTAAAACTTACAAGGCCACGTTGAACGCCATCAGGCTTGATCATGATGTAAGACTCTTCAACTTGTTCCTGTATCAGAGTATACAAAATAGAAAAAATAAATGAAAAACTCCAATGAATTTTGATAAAGCACACAATGAAACAATTGAGCAGGTACTGCTGTATATTTTCGCTTAAATTCAAAAGCAACGCAGTCAATTTTCTTTCTAGAGAAATAAGAAACCAAGATTTGAGGTTAAAGCAACTGAAATGAAAATTGTCGACAGATACCCTAGCTGAAAATTAGCACTAATCATAGTCAACGGAGCAGCAAATTGAGCAAATATATAAAAAAAAATAGGAGAGAAAGAGAGCAAATACCAAGGAAGCGACCAAATGAGGAAGGAAGACATTAGGTTTAGGTGAGTTGCGCGATTTAGCGGGATAGAGACGAGAAGTTTGGAAGGAGAAAAGATGAGATGGAGAATGAAATGCAGCAAGGTGAGTAGTGGAAGGGGTGGGCTTGTTGCGGGGAACGGAGGATAAAAAATTGGCGGTGGTCCGGCCAGTAGTCCCCGGAGATAAGCTAGGAATGGATGCGGCGGAAAGAGAGTGAATGCCAACTGCTTCCATTGTTTTCTTCTTCTTGCTTCACTCTTATCTAATCCCTTCCCTCTCAGACTTACAACTTGGCCCTTCGGCTTCATTCAGCTGGATTGCCCTTTTTTTCTTGTTGGTTTTCACTGAGGTGGTCTTATGGTCCTAACGGTGAGCCGCATTTTAGGGAATTAATTATATTTTTATCTCATTCATCTTACCTATTTTTCATTCATCAACTTACATTACCTATAAATAATAATTAATACTTTATTATTATTATATTAATTTTTTATATCATCTCTATTCTACTCCTATAATAAAATAATTAAAACTACAAAAAGTAATATTATAATAATAAATTTCATACGATGGAGAACCTTATTTTAAAAATATACTATATAAAAAATAATTAAATTCAATTATTCGTCATATATATTTCGTCCTTAAAAAACTATTAAAAATATTCTAAACCATATTTACATTCAAATTAACTCTTGATTACTAATTTGCCGGTGGTTCACCAATTTACCAAAAATAATCATTAATTAAATACTTTGTCGTGCGCTGCATTTGACACCAATTGCTTGTTGATGTCATGGACTAAAAAGGATTTTGGTAAGCCTTTAAACATAATAAAAGTGTGTAAAGATAAAAAAAAAATGGATTTGAATTTTTTAAATGTTATAAAGTTTAAACTCTCTAAAATTATATATTATACTTAATTATAATTATATATTAAATTTTAATAGTTAAAATTTAGTTTTAGTGATTTATGAAGTCCACAGCGCAATTAAATCTCAACTGTTAAAATTTAATTAATGGTTGAGATTAACTGAAATGTATAATTTTTGAGAGTTTAAACTTTAGAGAATTCAAATCCAAAAAATAGAGAATGAGTTTATTTCCACGATAGTTGTCAATCTTTAATTAGCTTGACTTTTCTAAACTTCATACTTGACGATAAGATTTTTTTTATTGTATATATCATATGTCAGCATATTATTAATTTAGTTTTACAATACTTAAGTCATGTTCTTTTTAACTGATAAGTAAGTGTATTGAATTAAACTAAATCGATTGATATTGAACCGAACTAAATGATACTGAAAATAAAAATACTGAAACTGAATTATAATTAATAATATAAATAATATTTTTAAAATATTAAAATACATAATAATTAATAATACCTTAAATAATACTACATATTCTAATAAAATTTATTAATTATTACGTATAATAATTAAATATTTTATTATAAATTATTATTATTATATTTTATTATAATTATTGTTATGGATATTACCTTATTATTTTAATTATTATCAATATTTATAAAATATTATCACTTTTATTTATTTATTTATTTTTTCTATAAAATTATCTATCATAGAAATAATAATTAATAATTTTAAAAATATTATTATTGATTTCTTTTTATTTATCATTATTTATGATTACTAATATTAATTAATAATATTTATATAATGTATAAATAGAAATGAATTAAAATTAAAATTTAAATTATATTACCATTAATATGCATTATTTTTTAATATTTATGAATAATAATATACATTAATAATATTGATATAATGCATAAATTGAAATTTAATACTGAATTCTGAATACTGAATGTTGAAACTGAACTGAACTGAACTGATTGGTACTGAAATGAACTGAACTGAACAGAAAATAAGTTGAAAAGAACATAGCCATAATACATGTCGGCTCGTGTACTACACGCTCCAGCTAATGTTTGATTTAATCGAATTCAAGGGTCAAACCAATCCACTTACGCAAATTGGTCCACTTTTACAGAGTTTAAGGAGTTAACGGAGACATTTGTAAGTGTAAGATGTCGATCTAGACCAACTAATTAGTTAACCAATTACTTCGGGAAACAACAAACATACTTTAAACTAATTAATACTTTTCTTCACAAGAGCAATTCGTGAGTGCTCTTTCAAGCCTTTACAAATTATATCAGCCACTTTTAAATCGGACACATTTATTAAAGTATCCAGGTAACTGCAAAATAACCAAAGTTGGTTGAAAATGTGAACTTGTGAAGAATGCGTGGCATAATACTATAGTTACTGTATCTGTCCAAATTACATGTCAGATTAAAATATGAGATGTAAATGAAAAGGAAAATGATTTTAACCAAATTTGATGTTTATTGCACATTGCACTATTAAATGGCGCAACTTGTCTGAGCGTGTGTTGATTGGCTAGTGAAAGAAGCCCAACGACATGGTACTGGGTTCATCGACTAATCGTCTATTTGGTTGTTGTTGTTTGTTAGAGAAAGACTTATTTAGGGTCGTTTTTGGGGTTGGATAATTGGGGCGATCGTCCTGTATTTATAGTAGAAATGAGTCCCAAAATAAAATTTGCTAGCTTTTTAATTTTTAGTATGAAATATAAACATTAATTGAATTTAGATTAAAAGATATTTCTCTTACTGAATTCGGTTAATTGTTGCAAGTTCAATATATAACTTCTTCAAGATATTAACATTTTATTATAATATTTAAAATTGAAGGTCTTTTTACTACTTTTCATATTTATTTACCTAGTGCCTTAAAATATTAAGACCGAATGAGCCTTCTTGTAAAAAGGACCCTAATTTTTCATCTGGCATATAGGCCCCCAACGTGGTAGAAACGGGATAGACATATAAAAAGAAAAGGACCTTTGTTGTTTGATAATATTCTTATATTTAACCTATAACTAGGGTATTAACGAGCCGAACCGAGACCGAATAGTGCAGGACTCGGCTCGGCTCGAAGCTCGTCGAGCTTAGAAAAATGAAGCTCGGCTCGAGTTCGCGAGCTCGTAAGCCTAAATGAGCCCTAACATGTATTCAGTATTACAACACAAAATAAGAGTGTTGCCCTTAAGTGTTTTAATTTTGATGATTAAAATTGATTTATGGCAATACTAGTTAAAAAGGATTTACACTTTTTCAAAAAAATATCGAAAAATATATTTCCAAAAAAATAACGTAATTGTGAGCGGACGACGTTTTGCGCGGCGGCAGCGGGGCAGGGCCAGTCGGGCCGGCCTCTTTAAATGACGGGGGATGAGTGTGATGTGTTTGGAAAATGATTTTGCATATTTTAATGCTTAAAAGATACGAAATCGAAATCCCGTACTTAAAATAGAGTCGCCACCCGGTTCAGCTCAACCGGAAAATTTTTGGTACGATTTTCCCACCGGGTGGTTGGGCCATACCTTAAGTAGAGATTTCGAGTTCGAATGATGTTATCTATTTTTCATTAGGCCAAGTTAAGACACTTCATTCTTCCTTAATCGGTTTAATCCATCCTATTTATTTGTGTTTTCGGTTATTTTATTATTTTCGCGTTTATCAATTGAAGCGATGAATAAGATATTTTCAGCCATTAAAAAAAAGTGCAGAAGATAAAATTATTACAAGGATTCTAAATCTTATACATTTTTTTCTACGCAATAAATAAAATACATGGATGTCTGATATACGTCTACCTGCAGAATATTGTTAGCACGGATATGGCGTATTTCATTTACAGTATTATAAAGCCCGATCGGATGGCTAAAATGAGATGTGAACGACGTTTTCGAGGAAATTTCGTTCTTAACCACTTTTTAGGCTCAATCATTACTTTAACCAGATTATAAGTGAAAATACCCACACATTACGGGGGGGTTTGTTTTCAAGAGGTATTGAACTTCTTCATTACATTATATGTTCTAGCTTCGGAAAATAAGCTAATCCGGGAATAAATGAAAATAAAACTGTTGTCCAAAAAGTCATATCACCGATGATACAACTGATGCCGCCGGCGACATGACTGATGCCGCTGGTGACATGGCTGATGCCGCCGACGACATCAGTTATGTCACCGGCGATATCAGCTTGTAGGCAGCAGTGGTGGCAGTAAAAATGACCGAAAACCCAAAAATGAATATAAATCGCCGAAAATTAACACAAATCAGTAATATTAATGCCAAAGAGCTATGAGACTCAGGATTTTTACCTCGAGGTCGTGAATCCACCTCTTCGTGAACCGAAAGAAATACCTCCGGGGAGCTTGTTACGACGATTTAGTAATAAATTTAAGTGTCTCTGGTTTCTAAATCTAATTAAGTTGATTTTAACTTAAAGACTTGCTGATTTCAAACTCACAATCAGAGAATTCAAAGAAGAAAAGACCAGAAAAAATGGATCGGAATCTTTTTTTTCTATTTTATCTAATTCTTATCTCACTAAAATCTATTCCCACATCAAAATCCTAACATTCAATTGTTCTCCCCTAAAATGCAGCTCAAGGTGTGCTTTTATAGGTGAAATAGGGTTCTTTTTGACCAATTCCGCCGAAAGTGGCCGAATGGCTGTCTGTGGAGGGACCTGTTTCGGGCCATGCCGCCGGCGACATGGTGATGATGCCGGCGGTATGGCTGATGTTGCCGACGGTATGGTGATGCCGCCGGCGGTATGGCTGATGCCGCTGGTGGCATCAGCCTCTAGCATACCGATAGCTAATGGGCCCAAAAGCCAAAAAAGTCGTGAAAAGTGGTTTAATAGTTGGTGGAAATGCATCTTTTTGAATTTTAATAATATTTTAATAGGTATTTATTATTTGGGTGCAAATCATCGGTTCAAGCTCCTATCGGACGCGTTATCGGCCATGCCGAAATGGATTCTGCTAAGTATAAAATTCGCGAGGAATATTATTCTGGTAATAAAAATTCTAAAGAGAACTTTTATTTTGAGGCATTAAAATCGGGTATACCTCATCATCGTCTCGCAAGAGGGACTGTAAAATCCCATGCTCACAGGCTGTCCCTCGGGGGATCACTTCTGCCACAGGTCAGTATGATCACACGAAAGAGCAAGGGATAGGAATGATACCTAATGGGTGACCGGTTTGACCCTTGGTCGAACCTTGTGCTTTGTAGAGAGGTTACCCCTTGGTCGAGCTTATGCTTTGTGGAGAAATTACCCCTTGGTCGGGTTTTATGTTTTGTAGATTGGTTGCCCCTTGGTCGGGCTTGTGCTTTGTACGGAGTTTGTCCCTTGGTCGGGTTTTATGTTTTGTAGATTGGTTGCCCTTTGGTCGGGCTTATGCTTCGCGGAGAAATTGTCCCTTGGTCGGGTTTTGTGTTTTGTAGATTGGTTGCCCTTTGGTCGGGCTTATGCTTCGCGGAGAAATTGTCCCTTGGTCGGGCTCTGTGTTTTGTAGATTGGTTGCCCCTTGGTCGGGCTTGTGCTTTGTGGGGAGTTTGTCCCTTGGTCGGGTTTTGTGTTTTATAGATTGGTTGCCCTTTGGTCAGGCTTATGCTTCGCGGAGAAATTGTCCCTTGGTCGGGTTTTGTGTTTTGTAGATTGGTTGCCCTTTGGTCGGGCTTATGCTTCACGGAGAAATTATCCCATGGTCGGGCTTTGTGTTTTGTAGATTGATTGCCCTTTGGTCGGGCTTATGCTTCGCAGAGAAATTGTCCCTTAGTCGGGTTTTGTGTTTTGTAGATTGGTTACCCTTTGGTCAGGCTTATGCTTCGCAGAGAAATTGTCCCTTGGTTGGGTTAATATTTTGTAGATTGGTTGCCCTTTGGTCAGGCTTATGCTTCGCGGAGAAATTGTCCCTTGGTCGGGTTTTGTGTTTTATAGATTGGTTGCCCTTTGGTCAGGCTTATGCTTCATGAAGAAATTATCCCTTGGTCGGGTTTTGTGTTTTGTAGATTGGTTGCCCCTTGGTCGGGCTTGTGCTTCACAGAGAAATTGTCCCTTGGCCGGGCTTTGTGTTTTGTAGATTGGTTGTCCTTTGGTCGGACTTATGCTTCATGGAGAAATTATCCCTTGGTCGGGTTTTGTGTTTTGTAGATTGGTTGCCGTTTGGTCGGGCTTATGCTTCGTGGAGAAATTGTCCCTTGGTCGGGTTTTGTGTTTTGTAGATTGGTTGCTCCTTGGTCGGGCTTGTGCTTCACGGAGAAATTGCCCCTTGGCCGGGCTTTGTGTTTTGTAGATTGGTTGTCCTTTGGTCGGACTTATGCTTTGCAGATAAATTGTCCCTTGGTCGGGTTTTGTGTTTTGTAGATTGGTTGCCCCTTGGTCGGGCTTGTGCTTCACAGAGAAATTGTCCCTTGGCCGGGCTTTGTGTTTTGTAGATTGGTTGTCCTTTGGTCGGACTTATGCTTCATGGAGAAATTATCCCTTGGTCGGGTTTTGTGTTTTGTAGATTGGTTGCCGTTTGGTCGGGCTTATGCTTCGTGGAGAAATTGTCCCTTGGTCGGGTTTTGTGTTTTGTAGATTGGTTGCTCCTTGGTCGGGCTTGTGCTTCACGGAGAAATTGCCCCTTGGTCGGGCTTTGTGTTTTGTAGATTGGTTGTCCTTTGGTCGGACTTATGCTTTGCAGATAAATTGTCCCTTGGTCGGGTTTTGTGTTTTGTAGATTGGTTACCCTTTGGTCGGGCTTATGCTTCGCGGAGAAATTGTTCCTTGGCCAGGCTTTGTGTTTTGTAGATTGGTTGTCCTTTGGTCGGACTTATGCTAAATCTGAATTGGAGAAGTGATGTCGTCGGCAGCATGCATGATATCGTTAGCGGCATGCAGCGATGTCGCCAGCGACATGAGTGCCATGTTGCAGCTTTGACAGGTCAGGTAATTTCAAAACTTGAACTGAAAGGGGCGATGTCGCTAGCGGTATGGATTGATGCCACCGGCTGCATGAACGGGCAGTTTCAGATAAATTAAAACTCCTCGAATTCCGCACGGCAGTTTAAAAGGAAGTAAAACTCCCTTCTTCCTTATTTATTCAGAAAACCGTTCCTACAGCTTCACATCTCATTCTCCAAATCCTACGATTTTTTTTCTTCGTCTTTCAAATCATGAAGAGAATCACCAAGGCTTTCAGGGGAAAATCTACCATGGCTAGGGAGAACTTGCCCGATTCTTCTGTCGAGGGATTAAAAATTCTCTCTATTCCTACTGCTTATGGCCTGAAGGAGACGACCAAGATGTACGGCTATAGGATCAATTCTCCCATCACCAATCTGACCCTAGAGAAGGAGAAGCACCTTTCCTACGTTCAGGTAATCCCACAAAACCCGAATCTCTTCTTTTTGGGTTTAGTTTGATTTGGCTTTAGGTTTAAAATCGTGCCTTGGTAGGAGTCATAGACTGGTTATAAACTGATATGGTATGTTTAGATTCATTTTTTTTAGGCTTATTATTTGATTGATTGCGATTTTTTATGGATTTGGCACGATGGGTGCAATTTTGGGGAAAACGAGTTTGGCCCGCAGGTAGTGATGTCATCGGCGATATGAGTGATGTCGCTGGTGACATCAGTTCATATGAACAGGCCCATGGAAGTCTAATATCGCTTCTGTTTAAAGTGATGTCGCCGGCGGTATCATCCATGCCGCTGGCGGTATGGAGTGATGCCGCCGGCGTCATCGCTTTTAGCAGAAGCGACATCAGCAGCTCTTCTGATGAGAAAATAAGCAAGACTGATCTGTTTTGCTTTTAATTTTACAGCCATATGAACTGACCTATACAGGGGGAATGGGCACCATCGGCGAATGGTGGCACCATATTTTGGAGAACGACCTCGAGCTTGCGCTTGCCATCAATGAGATAGGATTCGGGGACTTAGCCCGGATAATGCCAATGCTGATGCCCAAGCTTTCTCATTCAGCAGTGACAGCCCTAACCGAGAGGTGGCCTGAGACCACCCATACTTTCCACTTCTCTTTCGAGAAAGCTACGATTACACCCTCCAACGTCGTAACCATGACCAGCCTCCCTTGGACGGACGAGGTCATACACTTTAATGCTTATATGGATAAATACCATGTTGAGAGGCCCATGGTGAGGCGGGTGAAGGAGCTATTTGGTCTGAAGCCCATTTTTTAGTGGCTATCTTATTGTGAGTTGTACCAACACTAGACCAGGGTGGATGTAGTGCCCGAGGATGAGAGGGAGGCTTGTGTCCGGTCCTTCGTGATTTCTTTGCTTACCGTGCTATTCTTCCCAATCACGGGGAGTAAGATCAATTATATGCTGATAACTGCTATGGAGGACGTGGCGGGCATTAGGAGTAAGAATTGGTCAAGGGCCATCTTGGCACAAATATACCACGGGCTGGATGTGGGAGCCCAGAAGAGGGTGAAAGCCCTTCGCCTCTGCCATCTGCTACCCCAGGTACATCTCTTTGGAAGTATTTTACTTGATAGTACACGTTCTCATTTATTTTATGACGCTTTTTGGTTGGTCGTTATTTGTGCAGGCTTGGGCCTTTGAGCATCAGATCCTCCCGCCGGTGGAGTTTAAGAAGATTGTGCCACCAGGCTCCCACTTTCTCGCTTGCTGGTGCGGGGGCATTGGTGGGAAGGCCAAGTACCCTACGAAATATAGGGAGGTCAGGAGGAGCTCGCGGTTGAGCTTGGTATGCGACTTTTTAATTTAGTCTTTATTTTTACACTTAGACAAAACAAAAGGCGTTTATGAACTTACACTAGTTGTTTTGGCTGATTATTGGTGTAGCTTGTCTTGGATCCATTCGATAGGGGTGGAGAACCTAGCAGAGGTCGCAAGGGTTAAGAGGGAGGTAGACGATCATCAGTTCATGATTGAGTGCCCTCTGTCTCAGCAGTGGTACCTAGGTGAGCGTGTCCAGGGCTGGAGGTCCATCCCGGTGGCTGATAGATCGGTGCCTCTTGATCCTCCCAGGGGCTTATGGTGGCCCCATTTGGTGATCACCTCCGAGGCTGACAAGACTAATTATATCGAGGGGAACAACCGAGTGATCCCTAGCGTCCCTGGCCTCTACGAGCTGCTCCAACAGCGTCTACTCCCTGTGTGTCCCCGCATCCACAGAAATGATACGATTGAGTATCATAATGAACAACGGTTGGAGAAGGAGAAAAGGCACCTCAAAGGCGTTGAGGACATCGAGGAGGAAGAAGATGATGAAGATGAGAAGCTTGAAGGGGATGTTGGGATCGACCGCGAGGGGGAGGATGAGGCAGGCGTGGACTTAGCCTGCGGGAGTGCGCCAATGTCCCAAGGGGAGAAACGCTCTTTTAAGGTATGATTGTGCTTATGTTCATGATTTTGAAATTATTTAGGAACGCTGTTGACGTGTGGCTTTCATGTTTTTCAGGAACCCACGAGGAAGAGAGGCCGGGATAACTAGAGTGGGATATGACACTATAGTGTGTCGGAGGGCATAAACTTTGTGGAGGGGCATCTGGTTAATCCGATGGAAACTTTATTCCTGCTGATGAATTCCCGGGGCGAGTTCCTCCCTAGGAATATAGGCTCGAGCCGGCAGGCTCCAATTTTCATGCCCGAAAATACTACTTACATAAGGCCTGGTAATTATTTTCTTGTTTAGCCTTAGATGCGGGTGTCTAATGATTTGCCTTTTGAATTTTTCAGGTGGCGCGGAGCCATGTAAAGCAGCTCGCAGAGAATAATTTTATTCTCCCGGATACAAAAATCGGGCAGTCGCTCCTTGCTCAGGTATTTTATGCATATGTTAAGATGGCATGCATGTATGGATGTTATGAATGATATGCATTGTTGATATTTTCTCTGGTTTGCAGGATTTCTTAGCCCTTTCCTTGTCAGATGCTAATGCAGCCCGGTGGCGGTATGAGGGGGAGACTGCAGACCTACAGAGTCGCATAAGTGACCTTGAGGGTCAGCTAGCAGCCACCATTCAAGAACAGAGAAGTAAGCAAAACATGGACCGTGCGCATCCTGGTAGTACCAGTCGTAGAGGGATCAAGATGTCCGCCGGCCGAAGCCCGCCTGTCGTGGCCGAGGAGTCTAGTAGTGTGCCCATGACAGAGGCAAGGGAAGAGGACGATGTTGATGACTGGCTTGTGAGTCCGGAAGACATTCTATCTCACCCGACCGGTAGTGGCGGGCATGCCTAGTTTTTATTTTGCTCTCTTTTTTTATTTCCTTGTTTGTACCCTTGATACATTAGGGTTGGAATAATTTGGTTTTTTTTCTATTGGGTTTTGTTTCTTTCGTGGTCTAGACATTCAGAATTTTTGGATGGTTTGTGCCTTCGGGCTTTTTATTTTGAATAAGAATGGGTCGCTGTTTGGAAAGGCATTGAAAACGTAGTATAGGATTCTTTACAGGTTTTGTACAGGTCTGAAATGGAGAAAATGCTTCTGATGTCGCCAGAAAATTCACTTTATATCGCCGGCGGCATGACCCATATCGCCCAATCTCATTCAGCCAAAATAATATATACAGGGCTGTCTGAAAGTCCATATCGCCAGCGGCATCATCTGATATCGCCCAATCTAATCGATATCGTCGGCGGCATCACCCATATCACCGACGGTATCAATTTTCTAGCAATCTGATTTTGACTATTCTGTCCATTCATGTCATGGCAACCCATAATCAAAAGCTACTGGGTTTTTTGCAGAGTCTGGGGAATGCAGACTAGAGGAGGCTTGAAAAATTCAGGCTTTGGGGGTTTTGATATGTCGCGGCATGGCCCGTAAGCCGCGAATTCCTTCGAGCGGCACTATCCTTTTGGGATCCAATGGACCACGTTTTTCGATTTTCATCGTTCGAGCTTTGCCCCTTGCTCGAAGAATTCCACGCTATTTTAGGGACACCGTATCCTAAATGCATTTCACTAGCGTTGCCGGACTTTCATTTTGGCATAGATGGAATTCCTCGAGGGTTATGGAAATTGGATTCTGTAGACCCATTTCTGTCTCGGTTGTCTGATAAACCTGCTTTTAGCTCAGAGCAGTTCTAGAGTGGTGTCGTGGAGTGCCCCGATCCCATCCTGCTTGGCCATTCATGGTGGCATTGTTACTCATGGTGGAGTTTATATGCAGAGTGAGCCCGATTGCTCCACTCAGGCTGATTTCGCTCATCAGCTCTATGTCGACAGGGGCTTCTCCCATGGCTATAGGATTGGCCGATGTTTTGCTGAACGTGGATGCTGCTTCTGTTGACTTGTCACTTATCGAAGATCAAATCATATTATTACAGGTACCTTTTATTCTTTCTGATCCTACATGTTTCCTTCCCCAATCCTTACCTGAGTTTTGAATTATAGGTATAGCTAATGGAGAAGCTGAAGTTGAGGGAGGCGCCACGAGGGAACCCGAAAAAGTATCTTCCCGTCCATCTAAGGGAGAGAGGGCTTATGCGGGCTGATTTTGACCAGTTGACATATGATGATTGGGTGCCTATTTTGAGGGGTTATACTGATGCGCAGGTTCAGTGGGTTAGTCCATGGTGGAGAATCCAGGATGTGGTTGTAGAATCTTGGGGAGCATGTGTTCAACTGATAGGTCTGGAGAAATCTTCATTTTATACCCCTTACCGGTTGTGTCATCAGTATGGCAAGAGGCAAAGAGTCACAATCAAACTGCCCCACAACCAGATTGGAGTTTACAAAGCTAGATGGGTCAACCATATTCGGGAGAAGTGGTCTAGGGAGGCTGTATTTGAGATTCTGGATTATGATCACATGGAAACCATCGAAACTGACACACACTACAGGGGATAGCTTGCTGAGATAAGAGACTTGCCGACCTATTGGAAGCGGTCATGGGCCCGTTTTGAGGGGGAACGTGTGGAGCAGGGAGAGGACCCCTTTTCTACTAGCACACCGAGGTGGATCTCTAGGTACTATGACAATGATGCGGGAAGTTCGATTTGAGTCTTACTTTTGTCAGAACTATCAGACCCCCCCTTTTTTTGCATCCAAAGTGAAAGTAAAATGAACTCTTTCCAAGGCTTTCTGAAGTTGTCTTAATCTTATGAATACAGGATCCACATAAGTATAAGCATTTAATTGAGATAAAATAAAGTACATGATGTTTGGTTGACATTCCCATTAATTTAACTCCCGGTGCAAACTAGCCGAAATCGGTTTTCTAGAAGGCACTCGCTCTTTGCTCACATATCCTAACTTTTCCCTAGATTGCCCTTTTCGGGTTTTCGATCTAGCGGGTTTGTCTTATCCCCTAATTTTTGCACGGTCGGTTCTTAGGATACCAATCGTCGAGCGTCACCCTAATTTTTGCCCGATCAGTAAAAGACTGAAAGGCGGGTAATTATCACGTATATATTTTTTGGTGTGCTGCTTTTCTGATTTGTTTCTTTTGAATTAAACATGATAACGCTTAAGCCTGTCTTGGTTTACGGGATTTTTGAACTCGTTCCCATCCATGTCCATAAGTTTAGCTGCCCCTTTGCTAAGCAGATT
This sequence comes from Euphorbia pulcherrima, assembly GCA_947683365.1. Taxonomy (NCBI): domain Eukaryota; kingdom Viridiplantae; phylum Streptophyta; class Magnoliopsida; order Malpighiales; family Euphorbiaceae; genus Euphorbia; species Euphorbia pulcherrima. The sequence continues at coordinate 52,588,293 of CANTUS010000003.1, forward strand.
CTTTATTATATATGGTCCTTCCCAGTTTGGACTGAATTTACCCCTCGCATCAGTGGTGGAGTGTTTCAACTGCTTGAGGACCAGATCACCGGCCTTCAGGGGGAACTTTTGATGTCTTACCCGTATGTTATATACCCAAGCCATACGTTGTTGGTACATCTGGAGGTTGTCGAGGACCTTCAACCTCTGCTCATCCATCATGTTTAAATGTTCAAATCTTGCCCGAGTCCATTCGGATTCTTCTAATTTAGCCTCTAGAGCGACTCTTAATAAGGTCACCTAAGTTTCAACTGGCAAGACTGCTTTCATCCCATAGACTAGGGAGAACGGAGTTTGGCCCGTCGGGGTGCCTATACTGGTGCGATATCCCCAGATAGTGAAATGTAGCTTATCCGCCCAATCCCTGTAACCGGCTATCATCTTAGAAAGAATCGTCTTTACCAATTTATTGGCTGCCTCAACAGCTCCATTGGCTTGTGGTCTATATGGAGAAGACCTATGGCGCTCGATCCCATACTTCTTAATTAGAGAAGTAGTTGCTTCTTGAAATTGTACTCTAATGTCCGAGACTATATGGTGTGGGAGCCCATACCGAGCAAAGATGTGCTTTTCTCTGAACTTGGCCATCTGCTTGGAGGTGACATTGGTGAAGGATTCGGCTTTCACCCATTTCGAAAAGTAATCTACTACTACCACAATGAATTTATAGCCGTTTGTTAAGGAAGGATGGATTTCACCAATTATATCTATCCCCCATGCCGAGAATGGCCAAGAGGTGGACAAGTGATGGAGCTTGGTGGGTGGCAGATGCTGTATATCTCCGTAAACCTGGCATTGGTAGCATCGTTTGACCTGGGCGACACAATCGGCTGTGAGAGTGAGCTAAAAATACCCCAGAAGCTGAATTTTCTTTGCGAGAGCAAGACCGTTCATATGAGGGCCACAGTCATCGGTATGGACTTGGGTCATTACGTCCTGAGCCTCGGAATTAGTGAGGCAACGGAGAAGTAGGCCATTACTGGTGCGCTTAAATAGATCATTATCCATAATACGAAACTGAATAGCGAGCCGCCGTAGGGTGGTACAGTATGAGTCAGAAGAATCTGTGGGGTATTGGCTGGTCTGAAGAAATAGGACGATGTCAAAATACCAACAAGGTTCGGATGAAATGGCGAGAACTGGAGGAGTTGATTGAACATGATATGGGATCTTGGTGGACATCAAAACCAAAGGGCAGATAGGTTGTTGTTGGGGTCCTTCCCACATGGATGCGAGAGTGGTGAGAGCATCTGCCATTTGATTCTCATCTTAAGGGACATGGCAGTACAAGCATGAGGTAAATTTCTCAGACAATTTGCGGACAGCCTCAACATAAGGACGGAGAGATTCTTCTTTAACTTCCCAATCTTTAGTGACCTGAAGGATAACCAGAGCCGAATCTCCGATGATGGATATATGGCGTGCCTGAACCTAAAGAAGAGCCTCGAGGCCGAACAGGCAAGCTTCGTATTCAGCGCCATTATTGGTGATAGCGAATTCTAAACATTTGGATAATGGGATTATCTCATTATCTGGTGTGATGATGATGACCCCGAGACCTGCTCCCCGGCCATTCACAGCGCTGTCAAAGTACATTATCCAATTATCGTCAAGGGTCATAACAGAGGTAAGCTGTTCATCAGGAAACTCTAATTTTTCCTTATAGTCGGAGCTGAGGGGTTGATTAGCCAGGAATTCGGCTATGGCCTGCCCCTTAATGACCTTTCAGGTTACATATTCAATGTCAAACTTAGATAGGAGAAGTAGCCATCGTGATAATTTATCGGCCAGAGTAGGGGATTGACAAAGAAACTTCATTGGATCAATCTTGGCTACAACTTGGACACGATAAGATTGGAAATAGTGTCACAACTTCTTAGTGAGCCAAACCATGGTAGTACAGGTCTTTTCTACAATCGAATACCAGGTTTCATAATCTAACAACTTCTTGCTCAAATAGTAGATGGCATGTTCACGCTTATCATCATGTTCCTGGACAAGCATGGCCCCGACGGAAGTTTCCTCAATGGCCAGATAAAGGATGAGTGGTTTCCCTGGGATGGGGGGTGTCAAGATGGGTGGATCGATAAGATATGCCTTGATTCTGTCAAACGCTACTTGGCAGTGATCGTTCCATACCATGGTTTGCTTTTTTTTAACAGTTTAAAGATGGGTTCGCAAACAGTAGTGAGGCAAGCAATGAACCGACTAACATACTGCAAGGACCCTAAAAATGATGGGACCTCCTTCTCTGTCTTAGGGGGAGGCATGTCCCTGATGGCTTTGGCTTTATCTGGATCCATTTCAATCTCTTTCTGGCTAACCATGTGTCCCAACAGCTTGCCGAAGGTAACTCCAAATAGGCATTTCTTTAGATTTAGGCGAAGATTATACTTTTTAATGTGAGTCATGAACTTGTCGAGAACAGCAGGGTGCTCCTCTCGAGTGGCGGACTTTACAATCATGTCGTACACATACACTTCCACTTCTTTATAGATCATGTCATGTAGGAGGGCGGTTACAGCTCGCTGATAAGTGGCCCCGACATTTTTCAACCTGAACGGCATACCTTGTAGCAATACACCCCCCATCCAGTGATGAACGCTGTTTTGACTTTGTCGACAATATTAACTAGAATCTGATTGTACCCTGAGAACCCATCTATGAATGAATACATAGCCACCCTAGCAGCGCTATTAATCAGGACATCGATGTGCTGGAGAAGGAAGTCATCTTTTGGCGAGGCTTTATTGAGGTCTCAGAAATCCATACAGACTCGGACCCTACCATCCTTCTTCGGCACTGGGACGATGTTGGACAACCAGGTCGGGTATTCTACCACTTCTATGAATCGAGCTTCAATCAACCTTGAAATCTCTGTCTTAACCTGTTCTGCCCATCTAGGTCTCAACCAGCAGAGCTTCTGCTTGATAGGTCAAAATTTAGGATCAGTTGGGATTCTGTGTTCGGTGATTTATCGGTCAACCCCAGGCATGTCCTCGTACGACTAGGAAAAAGCGTTAACATGATTTTTAAGCACTTTTATGAGCTCACTTCTTTCCTCGGGAGTTAAATCTTTGGAAATGGTTACCATTTTGGGATTGTCATCTGTACTTAGGTTTATTTCACTTAATAATGTATCACTAATGCCAAAAACATTATGCGTATTGTTATGTGAATGCATGGATCCATCAGGAAAGACATCAAATAAGTAAGCAGAACTGGAGTTATTCATTGCATTAAAAGCCTCATAAGCAGCATTGTTTGCATCAAAAATATTAGAAATATTAAAAATTACATCGTCTATGGGAGAAGTGTCCTCTATATCGTCTGTCAGAATGGTATTTAGGTCGTGCTCTAGAGTGGTCTTTTGGGCAATGGTGAGTGATGGCCCTTCAGATCGGTCAGCCTTTTCGGTGAGAGCCCTAGTGAGCTTTCCTACTATGGCTGTCATAGCATCTTCTTCCCCGGTACCCTTCTAGCCTTTCCTCATCAGTAGTGCCATAGCTTTTGTCACGGTTGCCACAACATTCTCAATTTCTGGATCGATAGACTCTTCATTACTTCTCTCAGGCTCATCCTTAGGATACATCTTACCTTTCCCTTTAGCCTTATCAAAAACAACATTGACAGGCGCATCAGGCTCAGAAGGTTTGGGTTCAGCTGAAACTATTATGTGACCAGTCTCAAAGTCATAGACATCTTTAAAGATCTCAAAGCCGGGCCACATTTTCCCGCCATACTCGATTGGCTTAGGCTCCCCCTTATAAGGCCTCTTGCCTTGGATCTCACAAATAGTGACCATACGGCAATAGCAAGAAGGGACGCGATGATAGGCTTTCTAGGCTTATATCCTAATCCAGCTCCATGAATAAGGACCTTCAGCTCCAATGCCTTAATAATTCCCTATTCGTGTATTCCTTCACCTCTGCCAGGCTTGTAACCAGATTTCTTCATTAGTTTGCCCAATGCCGCGTGAAGGTAGCTGTGCCAAAGGGGAGGAGGCTTCTGAGCTTTGCTAATCATGGCAATCTGAAGGCCCTTTTCTAGATTAGCTTCAGCTTCCATAACAGCCATAACGGAAGCAGGATCGGCCTCTATAGTCACCATTCTGTCATCATGAATTAGCTTGATTTTTTGGTGTAGTGTGGAGGGAACTGCGCCCAAAGCATGGAGCTATAGTTGGCCAAGCAACAGAGAAGAGGTAACAGGAATGTCAAGTACGGTGAAATGCACATTGCTTGCCACACCTTTAACAATGACTTCTGCCTCAAAAGTCCTAATTACATTGCGCTTTAAATCGTCGTAAGCTCTAATAACCATGCTGGACCTTTCAAGCATGTCCTCTGATAGCCCCAGATGAGGAAGGATTTTTAGAGGGCATAAGATTTAGAGTAGAGCCATCATCCACCATGACGCACGGGATGACCTTATCGAGAATTTGGATCCGGATGAATAAGGCCCTATTATGATCCCTTCTCTCGAGCGTAAGATCAAAACTGTCAAATATAATCTAAGGCCCTTTTCTCGGAGGAATGCCTTCTCCTATTATCGCGCACATCTCAATGATCGAGGTGGTCGGATTAGCTTCCAGATCAAGGAGCCGGTTGATCAAACCCTTGCGATGCCTTTCAGAGTCAATTACCAGTTGCCAGATGTTGTATCGGGCTTGGGTGTTTTTTAGCTGGGTAATAAGGGGGACAACCTCAAGACTGGTAGGGACAGGCGGAGGTGGAGAAGGGGGTCTTGTAGTAGTTCCAACTCTGCTAGGAATCGGGTCTTTGTTTAAGTGAAGATATCGGTCTTCTGGCTGATATACGCGACCACTCCGGGTAATATTGAGGACATTATCGAGCAAGAAGCTCTTAGTGGCTCGCATTTTAAACAGGTACTGTTGCTCTTCAGAGTCCGAATCGGGTCTTGTAGCTCATACTTGTCCACACTAAAAAGGTCATGGTGATCAACCTTGAACAAGTTGGTGCTTATGGCCTTGGTCTCTCGAGCCATTTCCCCATCCTCATCAGAATAGTTCTCCTTCAAAACAAAGGAATCTACACTAAACAGTGCTTTCCCCTTAGCTTTCTTTCTTTTTGCCATAAATGGTTTAGACCCGCAGCTCTCTTGCTTTGGTTGGTTTGGATTAATTTCCATTCCCTGAATGGAGTTGACTCCTGGGTTGGCTTGATTGATAAGGTAAAAAACTGAGCAAGATGGTAGACCCGAACCGATGACCAGGATAGAGTTACTACTATCCTGCCTCCGAGTAAGGAGATCAAAGACTGTGGCTTCGGATAAACAAGATTAGACCATGCCGACCTTACTTCTGAAGTTCGGTAAAGGATTATTTATAGTGCTCGGGGCCTTGTCTGGTTCAGCGATCTTTGCTTCGCTAACCAACTCTTGAATTGCTGAGAGCAGGGCTTTACAGTTATTGGTTTGGTGTCCTACCTGAATGTGATAATTACAGAAGTTATTCTTATCTTCAGGTCTAGGTGGCTTGTATTCCTGGAGGGACTGTATGAAACCTGCTTCCCTCAAGCATTGGAAGATGACCCGTAGGGGCAATTTATAAGGGTTGGTTAAAATAAAAGGGGGACGAGGAGGTTGGATTGTGGCAATTGTTGATGGAGCTGGATTAGCTGTGAGTGGCGCAGCGGGCGTGAGAAATGGCTTGAGTTGCAGTCGGTGTTTTTGGCTTAGCCGGCGCCAGGGCTGAGGGTTGAGCTTCATTCTTCCTAAACCATGGTTTCCCTACTTTCTCGGCCTTCTCACGCTCTGCCTTACGCTCAATTTTCTCAGCTTTCTCAAACACAGCCTTGTAAGAAAGAAAGGAATCTGTAGCCATTTCCTTGCGAAACAGGGGGAGAGACCCTTCGAGGAGTTTGACAATCATTTCCTCAAGGTTGAGCTTGGACCTAATCAAGACCTGAGTCGACATCCACCTATTGAAGTATTGCTTAAAGGTTTTGTTGGGCATTTGACGGACCCTCTCAAGATGTTGGAGGGTCGTCTCCATCATAGTATTGAAATTATAATGCACTTTTAATGCCTCGGATAAGAGTGTCCAGTCGGCGACAATATATTGCGGTAAAGTGTGATACCATTCGAGGGCAGGACCCCGAAGGGAGCAGGGAAACATTTCACAAGCACCTTATCACTCAGCTTCTTTACGCACATCTCTTTCATATTATTATAATGTGAGAGGCAGGTGCTTCTGAGCCATCAGAATCAGCCATGTTTAGCATAGTAAAATTATCGGGGACCCAATCTTCGTCCCTCTCAGGTTTTTTATCAGTGATGAGGCGGTTGATGTAAGCTTGGATCTCGAGCATCACGCCCGAAGGCTGCATGACCTGGTCGCTGACCTATTTGTGAGAGATAGTTAGGGCTTCAGGTGTCACACCCGGAGAATGCGCGACCTAGTCGTTGATGGTTTGAGAAGCTATCATTTATCGAACAAAGGTGGCTACCTCAGGTGTCACGCCTGGAGGCTGCGTGACATGGTCGTTAAGTGTCGGAGGTAGCGGAGGGTGAATGGTCAGCTGGCTGACAAAAGGATTTTGGGGGTAAGTGGTGCCTTTAGGAGTTACAATGAATTGCGGAGGTGTGAAGGAGGGTAGTGGCCGAGAAACTGGGCTTTGGTGAGTGAATACCGGAGGAGTGGAGCTTTGGGCGAAGGGTCTTGGATTGAAAGGCACAACTGAAGGGATGGTCGAAGTTGACAAGAAAGCTGAAGCCTGCCTAAACTGGAATGGACTCACCATGGGTTGGGTTGATTGAAACATAGGTGCGATGGGTCTCGCCTCTACCAAACTGGTCAATATCTGTGCTGAACTGTTCGGGGCCTGAATATCAGATGCCGATACTCGATCATAATTCCTGTCTTCAAGAGCTCGCTTAACGGCTGCCTGAACCGTAGTTTGGATAAAAGCTTGGAAAGCGTCTGAGTTCAGGAATTGCATCATAGCACTAGTAAAGTCAAAACCAGGTGGTGGTTGGGATCCTGTTCCTGAGCTGGAAGTGGGGCCAAAGGGCTCTTATAGAGGAGGGGTCCCTTCATTTCTTGGGAAAGACATGGCTGGTCGAGAGGGATTTTGGCTTAACTGAACTTGTTCTGAATCTGACTCTCCGCTGGAATCGGTGTGGGGAATTCCTTCGACTTCCGTGGTGACAATCGGGGTCAGAGGATGACGTATCAGGTGATGCTCTATCCTTTTCCAAGTCGGGGTGCGACGATCAGTGCCCCTCCTCCTAGCTGAAATGGTAGGCAGTGGATCAGACCATGAATGGGTTGGTGAATGGTATGCATGGTACGCATGCCTTTTGTTCCTTGGGAGTGATGCGGGATGCGTATGGCTGCATGTAGATGTGGTTAGAGATGACGTGATGGCTTATCCCTCCAACATATGTGGGACGTTTGTACCTCACATCATATATAGCGATATGTGGTGACGCAACGGAGGTACAAGAGAAGTCCTACGTATGTTGCTAAACCTCTTCCAAGGGTGAAAGTGGTAAGGGTAAGTTGATTCATTGTCTGCTCTTAAAGCCAATGCATGGGGATGCATGATCACAGAGCACATAGCACGCGGATCGTCCCTCTTCCAACCTTATCACTCCCGCATAATGCCTCTTTGGAAGGATGGAGTTTGGCCTCTTCACCGGCAATGGCGAAAGAAGCGCGTCCCATTTATTTTATTTGTTTTGGGTAATCCTAAGGGGAATGACGTGCTAAGGCTTTTTCTAGTGCGGCTTTGGTATAGGGTTGTTGATGTAGAAGGTTCTCGTTTACCTTGATTCCACGTTACTCAACCACTACCCAAATGGGTGCGATCGTAGGAGTTTACGTATTGGTTAAAATGAGTGATCCACCCACTAGGCATCCTTAATTCCAACAGGGCATGAGTGATACTTCGTGAGCTTCTCGAGCAAAATGGGGCACCTAAAATTACCGAACTATCTACACGCGTGAAGATAAAACGTTATGAAAAAAAGAATGAAGTTTTAATTTGGCTAATGATTTCAATACATCATCAAAATCTTTTAAACTTTATGAAAGAAAGTCCAAGTTTAGAGAAAAATCCCCAGCAGAGTCGCCACTGTGAGCGGACGACGTTTTGCGCGGCGACCTCTTTAAATGAAGGGGGATGAGTGTGATGTGTTTGGAAAATGGTTTTGCATATTTTAATGCTCAAAAGATACGAGATCGAAATCCCGTACTTAAAATGGAGTCGCCACCCGGTTCAGCTCAATCGGGAAATTTTTGATACGATTTTCCCACTGGTGGTTGGACCATACCTTAAGTAGAGATTTCGAGTTCGGATGATGTTATCTATTTTTCATTAGGCCAAGTTAAGACACTTCATTCTTCCTTAATCGGTTTAATCCATCCTATTTATTTGTGTTTTCAGTTATTTTGTTATTTTCGCGTTTATCAAGCAATTGAAGCGATGAATAAAATGTTTTCAGCCATAAAAAAAAGTGCGAAAGATAAAATTATTACAAGAATTCCAAATCCTATACATTTTTTTTACGCAATAAATAAAATACCTAGATGTCTGATATATGTCTACCTATAGAATATTGTTAGCACGGATATGGTGTATTTCATTTACAGTATTATAAAGCCCGATCGGATGGCTAAAATGAGATGTGAACGACGTTTTCGAGGAAATTCCGTTCTTAACCACTTTTTAGGCTCAATCATTACTTTAACCGGATTATAAGTGAAAATACCCACACATTATAGGGTGGGGTTTGTTTTCAAGAGGTTTTGAACTTCTTCATTACATTATATGTTCTAGCTTCGGAAAATAAGCTAATCCGGGAATAAATGAAAATAAAACTGCTGTCCAGAAAGTCATTTCGCCGATGATACAACTGATGCCACCGGCGACATGACTGATGCCGCTGGCGACATGGCTTATGCCGCCGGCAACATCAGTTATGTCACCGGCGATATCAGCTTCTAGGCAACAGTGGTGGCAGTAAAAATGACCAAAACCCAAAAATGAATATAAATCAACAAAAATTAACACAAATCAGTAATATTAATGCCAAAGAGCTATGAGACTCAGGATTTTTACCTCGAGGTCGTGAATCCACCTCTTCGTGAACCGAAAGAAATAACTCTGGGGAGCTTGTTACAACGATTTAGCAATAAATTTAAGTGCCTCTGGTTTCTAAATCTAATTAAGTTGATTTTAACTTAAAGACTTGCTGATTTCAAACTCACAATCAGAGAATTCAAACAAGAAAAAACCAGGAAAAATGGATCGGAATCCTTTTATTTCTGTTTTATCTAATTCTTATCTCACTAAAATCTATTCCCACATTAAAATCCTAACATTCAATTGTCCTCCCCTAAAATGTAGCTCAAGGTGTGCTTTTATAGGTGAAATGAGGTACTTTTTGAGGTCTTTTAGATCAATTCTGTCGAAAGTGGCCGAAAGGCTGTCTGTGGAGGGACCTGCTTCGGGCCATGCCGCCGGGGACATGGTGATGCCGCTGGCGGTATGGCTGATGTCGCCAGAGGCATGGCTGATGCCGCTAGTGGCATCAGCCTCCAGCATATCGACAGCTAATGGGCCCAAAAGCCAAAAAAGTCGTGAAAAGTGGTTTAATAGTGGGTGGAAAGACATCTTTTTGACTTTAATAATATTTTAATGGGTATTTATTATTTGGGTGCAAATCATCGGTTCAAGCTCCTACCGGACCCGTTATCGGCCACGCCGAAATGGATTCTGCCAAGTATAAAATTCGCGAGGAATATTATTCTGGTAATAAAAATTCTAAAGAGAACTTTTATTTTGAGGCATTAAAATCGGGTATACGTCATCATCGTCTCGCGAGAGGGACTGTAAAATCCCGTGCTCACAGCAATTTATTCGCGCTTAAAGAAATACATAATTTTAAACAATTTAAACTAACATCATAATATTTTTACCATGATACGTAATCACTCTCATTTCATCTCTTTCTATGTTCTATCATATGCAATTCCATATTCATCACTACTCTTGCAAAGAAGTAGCAAGTTATTTTAAATCATCATTTTACTAATAATTACTATAAATAAATAATTATTACTCACCAATCATATATAATTAATTTGTTTTTTACTACTTTATTAATTATAAAAATTATACGAACATGTTTGTGAACTTTCGAGCCGAACCTTAGAAGGCTTGGTTTGGCTTGTTAATATCTCGAGCCAATCCCGAACTCTGACCGAGCTTTGACCAAGCCGAATCTCGAACTGTTTGCAAGCCATTAGGCTTGTTAACACCCCTACCCATAACCATGTCTTTTTCAGTGAATATTATTCAATTCCAAGATAAAAAGAACAATTAAGACAAGTTAGGCTGAGGCATCTGTCTTGTCTCAAGACAAGCAACTAAAAGCTGCACAAGCCTTTACAAATGGAGTCTGATTCTACATATTAGAATAAAATGCTCGATATCTTTGTATACAAGTCCATATATGATCTGAATTAATGAATCTTTGTCAAGATATTCAGACGGGTATAACTTGGTGTTCGGCTTATATAAAAGTCTATGGAAAACTACAATACCAATTTGTGCAGTGTTGAATTAGTAGGAAAAGGAAAAGATATTACACCAAAACAAAAAGGAGATCAATAGAAGTTAAAAATGAGTATATTTGTGCAGTGTTGAATCAGTAGGAAAAGGAAAAGAAACAAAAGGAATGAGACACTAATAAAAAAAAGTTCACTGATATGATAATATATATGAAATGTAAGCCACTAACCTGAGAAATTGAAACATATTGAACCAGAAAAAGTCCATTGGCATTCAAATATACAGGACCCTTTCAGAAAGCCCATTAGGTTTTCCGTTTACGTATTTTGCCCATGAATAAATATTAAGTAGTAATATTTATTTAATTATTTGTCAAACCGAACTCAAGTATTTATACAAAAAATTAAATCAAACTCGACTCACCAAAGTTCAGATATTATTAGGCTCGGGCTCGAGTTGGACCCGATGGCAAGATCCACCTGCAAACAGATCCAGTTATTAGTAGCTCTTGTTGAAAATAATTATACTCAATAAATTGTAAAATATTTATTGAACAGATATGTGTTGAATGACACCTGTTTTTGTGCCAACTAGTGTTTTCATCAATTTTAAACATAAGACAAAGGATGGAGTTATACTCTCTCCTTTTTAAATAAGTATTATATTTGGTAAGTTTTTTAATACTAAAATTATATTAGATAGATAATAAAATGCTATAATACCCTTAAAATTATTTTTTCTTTTAAGACTCTTCTTTATTTTTATTTTTTACAATAAATAAGTAAATAAGGGTAAAAGGGGAAAAAGATAGACAAAAATATATTATAATCTGAAAAGTGACGCTTATTTAAAAAAATTATTTACCATCCAAAAGTGACACTCATTCAAAGAGGGAGGGGGTAACTCTTAATATACTAAAAATACGGAGCAGATAATTAGGAAAAATTAGAAGTCCGATAATGTATCTATGAATGTTTCTATACACTAGTTTGTAAACTTTAGGGAAAAGCACCAAATTGCACAAATTTAAGAATAATAATTACCTAACTACCACAAAATAATGCGCTTCTCTCATCTGGAAGTTTTTGAAAAGTTAATAACAGAAATACGTCATATATAAACACCAGCTTTATATCTGATATAAATCTGATATGTTTCTGTTATTATGAAAATCGTATAAAAGTAAGTACTAAAGTGAATATGGTGTAAAAAAGTTACGGAAAGCGTAATTTAGTTAATTATAAAATTATTATGACCTTTATGTTACTAAGCCAAAGTTGACATGAAATTATTTTGCCCAAATGAGGTAAAACCACTATTTTAAAAATCTTCGCCTAGCTCTGCCTATGCGCTATTTTTGGGCTTACCGCCCGATTTTTCATTCCTCATGCGCTATCAGGCGTTGGACCGATATATTGCCGCCTATGCACTGCCTAGTCTGACTTTTTCTACCTAGGCACCGCCTAATCCGATTTTTTCGTAATTTTTAAGATATCGATACTTATAATAATTATAGTTCAAAACATTCTCACTGTATAATTCTCATTTTAAATCTCAAATCAAGAATTCTCATTTTAAATCTCCAATCAAGAAATAGCACACTATAAACCACAAAAAAATTTGTGAGGATATGCGTTTTTAAGGAAATTATTTTTGTGTTGATGTGTTTTTATGTAAGAATCGATACTTGTGTTGTCATATACTAAACTATATTTTTGTAATATATTATTGCATTATAATTTATTTTTAGTTGAATTTATGATTAAAAAGTAGAAAAATCGCATATCTACCTAGGCCCCCCCTAGGCGCTGGAAGCTTTGGTCGTCCGACTAGCGCCTAACGCTTTTTAAAACATTTGGCAAAACTGACAATTTCGCTTAGTTTTTTTTAAAAAAAATAGTTGCATCGTTGGGTTTACCGCAATAATAAAGAAGAACCTTGTCCTACCCATTCAAATGTGGATTTAAACATGTGACATCTAAGATCAAAGTTTCAAGGCCATTGTAAACCTCAATTATATGATTGTTTATAGATTAGATCTTCGTACGAATATACCACATTAAATAAAAGAATGTGACATATAATATATCATTTTTCTTGGATTTATTATTATTTTTGTTAAGAAGTATCTTCATTGAGGTAATTTTATTTGGGGCTTGTCACAATTAAGGCCCCTCATCCCTTCCAACAAGTGTATTTAGTAGGATTGAAAACTTGTTATCCTCCAACTTACTCGACCTGCGTTGCCAGATGATCTACACCTTGTTGATTTTCTTGGATTTAATATAGTTATTCATATCTATTACACTTCTCACTTAAGCTATTCCATGAGATATGAAATACAAATTTTTTCATTCATCTATAAATAATTATTTTATGAGAGATGGAATAGCTAGATGAGATATAATGACCATCTAAAATAAATATGCTATCACATTTCAATTTCTTCCATTTAATTATATGGAATAGTATTTCTATAAACTAAAGTAAACCAAACCAAACTTGTAAGTAAAATGTTGTTGCAAGGAGAAGTTTGAGGATGGAGACCATTTCATTATGTTTTCAATGGGGAATAACTTAGGAAGAGAGTTTTTTATATGGTTCTCGACATTACAGCATGAAATAGTAACAATCCATCCTATAGTTGACATTTATAATTCTCCTCTAATTAAATTTTTATGGACGTTTTTTAACCATAAAGAATTAAACTTATAAATTAATAGATGAATGATTGCAAAAAGTCGTGTAAAAATAAACTCCTAAGGAAGAATGTAATTTCATTAAAATTTAATTGACAAGTTATTAGTTAAATGTGGAGATTCAATTTGAGACTTTTTTTTCAAACCTAAAAGCGGTTGTTTCAAACAAAAACTTATGAATAGAAAATTTTGAGAGAACAGTCCTTGGCTTAAGAAAATAATGTTAAACTGATCCATACTTAATTACATAATAATTAATTCGTTATTGTAAGTCAGTTGGTAATAGTTGGAATTCACATATCTCAATCCTAACCTGAAATTGACAGGCTCTTTTATCATCTTCATACTCAGCTATGATTAACACGAGCGTTAGGTGCATTCACCTACTTCATCAGTTAACTTTCATTTCTTTTATATAAAACAAATAAATTATTATCTGATCTGTATTTTGTTTTTCCTTTTTCTTAATGTTATATTCAGACAAGGAATATGCATTAGTGGGACTGTGGAATGAGAAATAAGCCTCACTCATTGCAACCAATCCAGCTATAGTGTATAGTGATAATGACATCACTCCCAACCCGAGAAGTCCAAATATCACGTTATATGGCCACGGTAACACTAATTAAAAAATACAGGTTTTTTTTATTTATTCTTTTTTCCCATTTTTTTATAAATAATTTACGTTTCATATTTTATTAAATTTTTACTGTACAATTACCTTCTTCAATTACTTTTACACAATATAATTATGATAGTATTATTGCTAGATTGCACTCTATTTGAATCTAATTAAAGATACATGCTGATCTTTTATATATTAGGTATCCATATCTATCTCTTTTAAGCAAGAACGTTCTAGATCTGTAAAACTAGTTGGTATTATGAAGTAAGTCAGAGTTCTTATGATTGTAGATCTCCGATAACGTGAGGCATAGCTTAAAATAATATAGGTTGCAGAATTATTATAATTTAATTTTCCTTATGTTGTTCTCTTGCTCTTGTGACGAGTTTATTCCACCTCTGAATTTCGTGAGATCATATTTATCTGATTTTGATAAAATATTTTATTTAATTTATATATATACTACAAATATTTTTCTATTTACTAAAAAAAAATTAAGAATAAAAAAGTAAAAAAATGATCAAATAAACTTTTAATATCTACACCTTCTCAAATCCCACTGAAAACTTTTTAGGACTCATTATATATTTATATTATTTTTTTCTCCAAGACAAGATCACATTTTTTTCCCCAAGACAAGATCACCTAGCTTACACACTATCCTATACACTACTTTCATTAATGAAAATCAAACTTACGCTCATTTTCTACATTTATATTAGTCTACTTATGTACAAATTGTTATCTTGTCCAAAACTGTTACTAGCTTCCAATGGGTCCACCCATAAAGCAATGCTCCTAGTTCACAAAATTTTATGGCTGAAATCACCCGGTCATATAATGCTAGTCATTTTCTATTTTTCTTAATTCATATACTCCACCTCATAATAAAATCTAAAAAATGTTAAAATTTTATTCGAATAATGTAGATATTGTATAAATAGTGTTCTCAAAATCGTACTGTACCAGTTGATTTGATCAGTTTTACTATAAATCGGTCATGATTACAGTACAGTTTGATTAAAACGGTTTTATTAAAAACTGAAAAAATCGGATTGAATCAGAAAAAATCAGTAAATTGGAGAATCGGTTGAAACTCAATTTTTCTAAAACTCCTCTGGCAACAAAGTAAAAGCGTTGCAAAAGACATAGAAAGCATTACAATAGCCTCTTGAAACCCTAAATAATATATATTTTTTCCAAAACCCCTCTAACAATACACAAAAGCGTTTCAAAAGACATAGAAAATATTGCAATAGCCATCAAAAGTCCTAAATAATATAAATTATTTTAAAAATAAAAAACTGATAAAATTATATATTATACTAACAATATAATTAATACGACGTACCATTTACTTCATCTATATAACATTCAATACAATTTTAATAACACGGGTATAAAAGCCCAATAAGAACATGGGCTTCAATAGGCAAATAGGTACATTCCAGATCATATAAAGCGTCCACTTTTCAACCGTCCATCCTCCCCTGATCCGATGATCCTCGTGACCACAAAAAAGGTGACGTGTCGCCCAACAAAATTTCCCAGCTGACGTGTCCACCACTAGCATGAGTTCTTTTATATAGATTCCCGCATTCTGACGTGAAAAAGTATCACTTCATTCATTAATTAACACATATTCTATTATACCCACTTTTTTCTACATAATAAAATATATATCAATTAATATATAAAGCAACACTTTTTCATCAAAAAATATCGGGACTCGTATAAAAATTCACCCTAACTTTTTCTTCACGTCCATAAACCCACCCACTTTCTACCGATTATACCACTTGACTTTTCGCCATCATCAACCGTCGCTCCGTCCAACGTTATTATCTCAAATCAACGCCTCATATTCCATCATCACATCATATTTTCACCAATTTCTGATCCTACGGTCCTTATCAACGCATACACGACGCACCACATACCCGCAGCTACACCATATCTCGCTCACTCCTGTGTAGTGTATTCATTTCCTCTCTTTTAAAACCTCCGTTCGCCCACTAAAATCCCTACTGCGCTCACTACTTCTTACTATTCCTCTCTGATTGATCAACTGCTCTTCCGTACAGCCATGGGTAAGCTTACTTGTTTGTTTGTTCAATTGAAGTATGCTTTTCGGTTATTTTATCATCTGATCTGACTTGTTTTTATGATTTTGGGGGTTTGATGTGCAGGAAAGGTTAAGATCGGAATCAACGGTGAGTTTGTTGTTGTTTGTGTACTGAATTTACTTAGTTTCTTGTGATCTTGGTGGTTAGGATCTGATTATATGAAGTGGATTATCAGGATTTGGAAGGATCGGAAGGCTGGTGGCTAGAGTTGCTCTTCAGAGAGATGATGTTGAGCTCGTCGCTGTTAACGATCCCTTCATTACCACCGAATATATGGTGAGATTTGAGGCTTTGATGTAAATCTTCTCTATGAGGTGTTTATTTGTTAGATCTGAATTTGGTGGTGATGTTTTTGTAGACATACATGTTCAAGTATGATACAGTTCACGGTCAATGGAAGCATCATGAATTGAAGATTAAGGATGATAAGACACTCCTCTTCGGTGAGAAATCTGTCACCGTCTTCGGCGTTAGGTTAGTCACTTGGTTTTTGTGCATTTTGCTGGTACTTTGGCTTGATTTTTGGTGATTATTTCAGCTGGATTTGCTTTAGTTAATATTATGCTGCTTTCTTAGAAACCCTGAGGAAATCCCATGGTCTGAAACTGGAGCTGAGTATATTGTGGAATCAACTGGAGTTTTCACTGACAAGGACAAGGCTGCCGCCCATTTGAAGGTTTTTACTTCTACTCGATCCTATTTACAGCTTCATTAATGTTAGTTGTTTCTAATAAGCTTAGAAGTTAGTTGTCAGTAAACATGAATTGATTGTATGTAGTAATGTAATTGCATTTTGCTTCCTTCCTTTGCATCCAGTGAGCATTCTGAGCAACATTTGTGTACTTCACATCATATGTAATAGATTGTTTGATTGCATCTGCATACTGCATTTTATTACTCCTGTCTTGTGCCAATGAGTATAATGTAGTTTTCTTTTGTGAATGAATTGGCCTTTGTATACAGGGTGGTGCCAAGAAAGTAGTCATCTCTGCTCCAAGCAAGGATGCGCCAATGTTTGTCGTTGGTGTCAATGAGAAGGAATACAAACCAGATCTTCACATTGTTTCAAATGCCAGTTGTACAACTAACTGCCTTGCACCACTTGCCAAGGTTCTCATTCTACTGATGCATCAACATTATTGTTAGTTTTCTGTTATTTTAGTTACTAAAGGGTTGATTTATATTCTTTAACTCTTAATGCATATGTTGATTTGCAGGTCATTAATGACCGATTTGGTATTGTTGAAGGTCTTATGACAACTGTTCACGCCATCACTGGTAAGCTTCATTTATTTATATGTTAGCTTCTTTGCAACTAAAATAACTTGTCTGTTGAACTTATGGTACTGAAACTGAAGTGCGATTTTTACATATTGGTTTCAGCCACCCAAAAGACTGTTGATGGACCATCAATGAAGGACTGGAGAGGTGGAAGAGCTGCCTCGTTCAACATCATTCCTAGCAGCACTGGAGCTGCCAAGGTAGAAATCTCACACTATTCGTCATAAGATGTGCTGACCGAGTATTTGCAAGCTTGTTTCTGTGTAATGGTTGATATATGTGACTCTTTTTTTAGGCTGTTGGAAAGGTGCTTCCTTCTTTGAACGGGAAACTTACAGGAATGTCCTTCCGAGTTCCAACTGTTGATGTGTCGGTGGTCGACCTCACAGTGAGACTAGAGAAGAAAGCATCATATGACCAAATTAAAGCTGCTATCAAGTGAGTATAATTACAATGAAATGATAAGATTACATGTGCCACAACAAACTACTTTGCTGTGGTTTTTATTTCCTTGCCTTACTTTATCTTAATCTTTTATTGTTGATTTGTTTACTTTGTCATGCTATAGGGAGGAGTCTGAGGGAAAGCTGAAAGGAATACTGGGCTTTACAGAAGATGATGTTGTTTCCACCGACTTCATTGGTGACAACAGGCAAGTATTGGTGTGTTTTATTTGTATTACTATCAAGAAGGCAGGGATGAACCTTTTTAGCCTTTGTTTAGCTCATCGTGTTTTCATGGTATGGTATAGTAAAAGATTAAAATCTCTTGTTTGGTTCCATGGTATGGCTTTTCATGATTTCAAAACAATGATACAGCCATGATTTTGGAACCACCAATTGGTTGTTTTTCATGATATTATACCATCATACCATATATATGAGTCATTTACAGTGTATTCATCAGTTACCTCCTATGAAGCACGGAAACTCCGGTGACACGACGTTTCCGCGTTTCGGAAACGGAAACTCTCGGAAACCCCTACGAAACGTTTCCGGGCAGTTTCTGCAATTACAGAAAGTTGGAAACTCGTTTCTTCAAATTCCGGAAACCGTATCCTAGAAATTCTTTCAACCTTATGAGTCAATTTTGGTTCATTCCAAAACTAAAATTCCTATGCATTTGTTGTGCAAGTCCCTAAACATATATATTATGTTTGAATTAGAAATTTTAAATACTAAGTTACATGAATATGATTTGATAGGTGTCAAATTTAAAATATTTACAATAGAATTATTATATAATTAATAAATATATTTTAAATGTAACTTATTTTAGTATTCCAATATTTTATAAAAGAATGAAATTATATGAATTGAAATTTTATATTTTTTATATTTATAAATGTACCCCTAAATTTTTATTATTTACACGTTTCCCCACAGTTTCCGAATCTATATTTTTTTAAATGGCCTTTCCGGGTTTCGGTTTCCGTTTCCGTTTCCGTGCTACCTAGGTTGCCTCTTTATTGGAGCTGATGGAGATGGGAATGAGCTTATCTTTCTAGCTATTATTATTTGGATGGCATTAACAATTTTGTTGCTGAAAATCCTGGTAATGATAATTGCATTGGTTTGTTATGAATTGTGTAGGTCAAGCATTTTCGATGCTAAAGCCGGAATTGCACTGAATGATAACTTTGTGAAGCTTGTCTCATGGTATGACAACGAGTGGGGCTACAGGTAATTTCTACTTCATTGTTGAAACATTTTTGTGGTTAGAATTTAGTAAGTATCCCGTATGTAAGGTCAAAGGGAATTCATTCTCTATCTAGATCAAGGAAGATGAAGTCATTCACACAACCTTAGCGTTTTTTTCATGCTTTAGATGCTAAAGAATTTGTGTTTTATCAAATTGCAGCACACGTGTGGTGGACTTGATCTGCCATATGGCATCTGTTGAGTAAAGTTGCAAGGTGTGTTACCCTTGAGATGGCGCAGGGCAGAGGCATATATTCCAACGTTGGGTGTTGGGTTGTTTTTCATTGCGAGAGGCTTAAATAAAAAATAAAAAAATTGTGTTTGAGACGAGTATTTTGAGTGCTGTATGCCAGCATTGTGTAGTTGTTTAATGTTTTCTTTGAGATAAAGATGTTGGTTTTTAAACTCTTTGAACTGAATATGTTGTCTTGCTAGTTTTAGTAATGCTATGAGATGTTTCAGAATTATATTTTTCTTTTAATCCTGTCCTGTTTTTTCTTCTTTATCCGGATTCATACCTATATATTATTCTTTTTTTAAGATGTCAACTGGTCTTTTATGCAGTTTGTAGAACGTGCAGCTAAACTTTTTTTTTATGGACAAGTGAACTTGACATTATTTTCAGCAATAAGTCTCAAGATTCGAAACTTGAGTTATTTTTATTTGCCATATTCTGTGGCATGTCTGTTTGTGAGCGATAAATGTTTTGTTTTGGCATCGAACATTGGGGTAAGATGACATGATGAAGATGAATTGTTTTACAGATACTGAATTTTTTTTTATAAAAATTTTATAAAAATAAAGCAGACTAATTTCTCTTTGAGAATGTAGTGACAGACGAATGATAGAAAGAAGTTGGCATTGATGTGATTATTGTTTTGAATTCATTCCAATTTTGAAATGAAAAGGAAATCGTACTTAATCTCTTGGAATATCTCGAGCTAAATATGTAAAGCTCGAGATAAACTGAGCTTCTGTTCAGCTTGTGAACAACTCTATGATTCACTTCACTGTATTTTATATTTACCAACAAAAAAGCTTCACCGTGTTTTATGGGAAGGAAAATTGCCAATGAGAATGAGGTTACAAAGGTTGTGCCTGTGAACCAACCTCCTAAAGCGAAATAGGCATAAGGAGAGAGCAATAGACCGGACTAATCCACAAAAATGAAATGGTCCCTCCATAATCAGTAAAGAGCAATAGACCGGACCAATCCACAAAAACGAACCATACAAACGGATGAATGAATCATTTTCAACTTTGGTAAATTACCAAGGGCTATAGTCATTGTGATCTTCTAATTCAACTACTTCAACCATTACCAAGGGCTATAGTCATTGTGATCTTTCAATTCAACTACTTCAACCATTTCTTGAGCACCGCATAGCATTTTTTTAGGGCTTTTGGAGCTTCTATTATTTAGGTATGATTTAATTTTTCGTACACTGTCCTTTGAATTTTTAAGGGGTTTTAAAGAAAAAAATTTATCGGCCGACTTAGGTAAATTCATGAATTCAATTTAGTTATTCATTCTTAGAGTTTTAGTAACCATATGAACTGTGAAATTATTTATGAAAAGAACTGTTCAAGGAACACGTGATTCTCCTCTCGTTACTAGTCGATGCTCAGATTTATTTCTCTCATTTTATCAAACCAACCTTATTCTTTGATCTTGTTCATGAGAATTCGAAAAATCAATATTTTTACGTATTCTTCTGTGTATTGAACTGTTAGAATTTTCAATATGCTCGATGAATCTTTCAAGGAATGGTTAGATGAGAATAGCTTTTACAGCCGGAAAATATAATCAGCGAACACATCATTTTGATTTGCACTATATTTAATTTACAATGTTTTTCCCAAAAAAATTTACAATGAAAAATCCACAACCTATCTTACATAATAAGTTACATTAGTTTAATATATATACGCGGTGCAAAATTTACTAAAAAAAAATTGAAGTATAAGGAGCATGAACCGGCTAAATCCCCAATTAGCTAGCATAAATAAATAGTACTTATATTTTTTTAAAAGCAAGATGCTTAACAATGACAACATGGTGTTTAGGTTGTTAACGTGAGAAAGAGAAATTATATATGATATCGGTTATTTTATGAGAATGTATTTATATATTATTTCATCTTAATTAAATAGTCTCTCATAAATACTCAACCGTTGGATTAGAAAATATATTAAATACCTGGTAGTGACAAGTTGGTTGCCATTACAAATGAACTGTTTCTCAAATTAGCTCAACAAATTCAGATTCCACCTTTTTATTTCCTTCTACAATAAGAATCTCCAAATTAAAAACACTTACCATGCATTACTTATAGTTAAATAACCATAATAGTACAAATTTCTTATTGTTTGAAACTATATAACGAATGAAGTGAAACATCTTAACAATAACGTCCTCATCGAAACTTAATTATTTTCAAATTGTTGAAGTTCTTCACGTTCCATTATTGTCGATTTTAATTTGATTTACTAATAATCAAGTACAATAATAGTATATCATCCTAATAATTGTAAATTCAAATTAGATTTGATCATGATATTTTATCTGCGGACTAAATAATTTCAGTTAATTATAATTAACTTTGGTTCTTTTTTCCTAAACAAAACAATAATTATTTGAGTAAATGCGTCCAACGGTACCACATTTTTAATTCTGGTCAATCAAGCAATTAGACTCCAACCAATTTAATTAGATTTTTTTTAATGGAGATTATATTTTCTGTAAATTAATTTAATGCATATTAAAATATATTTTATTTGTATCAAAAGAACAATAAGATACATATAATAATGAATTTTTGTATTTATATAATAATTTTAGTACATATGATCTATTTACATATTAAAATTGAATAAATAAGATATTCAACATATATAGAATAGAATATTAATAAAAGTCTTTTAAAAAATTTCATGAAAAGCTTCATTTTTAAAATTATTATCTTAAAAATCTCTAAAGTCAATAAAAATATTTTTTAATTAATCAATATTAAAAGTTAAAATTTTTTATCAACACTAAATTATTTTATTAAAAATTTTTAAGTTGAATTTTAGTAACAACGGCTGGCGAACATACCGTTTACAAGTCCGTGAGTGGCAGATCTGTAATTTTTTTAAAAAAATCTCAGGTCCATTAGTACCAAATACTTGCTAATTACAAATTAGCAGTAATTAATACGAAAATTTGAAAATATCCCAATTTCAAAATTTCCTTCCTTTTTGATCTCTCCGCCATTCTTCCCCTCCTTCATTTCTCCTATTTCATCATCATCTCCCCGTGACACCTCTCTCTTTATCTCCACAAATCTAATCGGAGTCCGATTTCAATGAAAATTCGCAACAATTACTGAGAAATTTCGCCGATTACATTCAATTGCCCCTTTCCACCTTCCATATATGGCTTAGCATTTCCTATCTAGTCACAGGAGGAAGGGAATTGGCTCCTATGGCCACTTCAGCATTCAGGTCCACCAGTCAACGGACTGCCATTGCTAAATCCTCCTCCTCTTCTTCTGCCGCTGCTTCCACCGATGACTCGTTTTCTTCTACTCGGAATTCTTCTGCTCACCGCCGTTCTCGGAGTCTCAGTAGATTCTCCCGCCCTCTCGGAGTCTCAGATGACTTTTCAGATGATCCGCCGGCTCCGAAAGGAAGGTTTGTTAACACTGTCAGGGGATCGGGGTTTCCTGATGTTACTCTCGATGATCTTGCTGTTAAGTTCTTTGGCTCTGCTGATCGAGGGCGTTCTGCTTTGAGGAGTGGTGACGTCATCCCTGGGGAGAAATTTGGGAGTGTGTCTCAGAGAAGGGGGAGGTCTGTGTCGAGGCATGGTGAAGGGAAGGGAAATGTTGGACATAGCTATGGTGGCGGTGAGGGTCGGCTGAATTCGGACAACAATTCGAGGAGGAGGCGCTCGGTGTCGGTGGTCCGGTGCCAAATTAGTGATTCTGAGGTGAATTTTTTTTGTTCCTTTTGTGTGCTAATTGCTTAATTAGCATTGGATTCTGTTATTGGATACTGTGTGAACTTGTTTTGAATAAGTTGATTTTGTTATACAAGAGGATTTTTCGTTTAATTACCCTACTAGAACCTTGCAATTTTAGCTTTCTAACAAGTATTGATAGGTAGTTTTCCGCACCTTAGGGGCTTTTGCTATTAATCAAGCTGGTTGATGGATTTAAAAAGCATCAGAGAAATTTAGGCGTGGATTTGGCTGATGTTATAAGAGTGTTGTTTCTGTTGACAGAATTTCTCCTCTGATGAAGTTCTGTCTATCACCATTCTTATAAGTTTCAACATAGATTACTTCCATATGGAGATCGTATCTTGGATTTCGAACTAGACTAATTCCGGAATACACTAATGCAACAAGGCTAAGAGGGAATTTGATGATGCCGAATTGTATGCTGCGTTCATGTCTTTCTTTATTACATCAAGAATAGGGTTCTAATATATGCCTTGTGGTCATTAACTTGATTTCTGCACATGTTTTCAATTGTAATTCTGTGTTTGATTGACTGAAGTATCAGCTTTTTAATGACTTATTTGGTTTTCATTTATATACAGAGAAAACTAATTCAAATTTGTTGAATTGGTTTTAATTTTAAACCACATGACAATTCTTTCCTGGTTCATTTATACATCTGAGTGGCCTAAAGTTTCTATGTATATTAACAAAATGTCAAAATCAAAACTAACACTTTTTTACTTTTTAATGATACTCGGGAGGTTATTGTTGAGTCAAGAGTGTCATCACTGGTGCATCTGGTCAACCCCCTTGTGCAGTCGATGCATTTTTTGTAGCATATATTGAAACTTGAAAGTGTTATTGAGTGCGGGAAAACAGCAAATTTTAAAATCTATTCATGAATCACGACTCACGAGCCGGTCTCTTGCGTGCAACTGTTTCTAACTTGGTGGTAGATTTCGATTGCTGTGAATTAGAAACAAATAATCAACCTTTTGTACATGACATGTGCATTTTTGCTGCAAATAGCAGAGTGATTTGGATCTTTACCAGAAATCAAACATTGGTGGTTCTTTGAAGAGCTCCAATGGCAGAAACAACCAAGCTGCATTAGCAACTAAGACAACTGTTTTAAATCATAGGCAAGGACTTAGAAGGTCTCTTAGTCAAAGAGATTTGAAGTATCATGATGGTTATTCGGTAAGCACTATAATCTCTTAAGGTACTTTGTTTAGCAACTTCAGAAAAGTTCCAGTTTATTTAATACTTCATGTTTGCTGTTCTTTTTATCAGCATTTTTCTGCAACCGAACTAAAATCTAAATTTCTGCTCCTTTCAGACACACTCATCGGTCATAACTGATGATGAAGGAAGGGATGCTCATTCCAACAAAAACGGGATCGAGAGAACCATAAGGACAGTTTATACAGAGAAGAAGGTTGGATTTAAATTTTGCACTAAAAAGTTATTTTATGTGCATTATTTGTGTTTCCTACACTTTGTCTACTTGAGCTTGTATGGTTCTTACTTTGTTTGACCCACTTATTACCTATACATTTTACTCTTTAGGCTGAGCATCCCATTGGTGATGATTTGAACAGTGGACTGTATGAAGTAATGAGAAAAGAACTTAGGAATGCAGTAGAGGGCATCAGAATGGAAATTGAACAAGTCTGTAACCAATAATCTTTCGAAAATTAGTTACTGTTTCCAGCCTTACATGTGCAACTGGTCTTTTAACAATTTAACTTTTTAATTTTGCTGAAACTTATCTAGGTTCATTGCCTTAAATGCAGGGTATGAGGAAACCTAGGGCTTCCATCTTGGCAAATGATGATTGCTTGCAACCCAAAAATTCAGATGCTGTTCGGGCAGTTTCTATGATGAAAAGGAATTATGCAACCAAACTGGAAATGGTATGGAAAGTTAAATGCAGTAATCATATTGTCCTGTACATAGGGATGCAAACGAGACCGAACCTCAGCTCGGCTCGGCTTGAAAAGGGAAACGACCAAGCTCGGCTTGGCTCATTGCTCGTTGAGCTTGAAAAATATTAGCTCGTCTCGAGCTTTTGACAAGCTCAGCTCGAACTCACGAGCTTGCGAGCCTTAAATAGAAATGAGTTTTTTATATTAAATTATTAGGAAAAGGTTTAATTTATGATTGTGAGAGTGAGACAAGTAAGAATATAATGTGAATAGATTACCTTATTATTAAGGAGTTTTCAGAAAAATTGATTTTTCTGTCTTTTTAATTAAAAACTAACCACATGAAACAATCATTCAAGTCAATGATATGTATTAAAATTGAACAATACTCATAGTAATTGCAATACATGTATAATTTTTAGTAAAAATATATAGTAAATAAGAATATTACACGGGCCTTCTTGCAAGCTTTCAAGCCGAACCTTAAGAAGCTCAGCTTGACTTGTTTATATCGAGAGCTGATCTCGAACTTCTCGCGAACCGCTCACTTTGTTTGCAACCCTACCATTACCATCCTATTGGTGTTAGTTTTCATTTTATTATTATAAATAATAAAATTCAGATCATATCATAATTAAACTTAAAAGCCTCACTTGTTCTTGCTGTGATTACTTGCTGAATGTTTTACAGTCTTAGTAATCTAAGTACCAGTACCTTGCTCTTAAGGCTATTTCCTTGTTGCATATATCATTCTGACAGTAGTTCATGAATATCTAACATTGTTTTGTTAGTTGTAATATTTATGTTGTTAAGGTTGATTTCATGGAATAATGAACTTGAGAATGTATTGCAGTTCTTGATCATCATTAAACCTAGAGAAAGGCTGACTCTTATATAATATCCGTCTAAAAGTTGGAAACAATTCCTGCTAATAAGTTCAGAAAACTAATTTAATAATCTTTTTGACAGGGAAAGCAATTAATTTACTACTTACTAATTATTTTATACATAAATGTGGAGCTGCCTAGATAAATATATTCCAGTTGCAACATTAAATGACTTTTCATGGAACTTTTTTTATCCTACAGTCTGAGAAGCGCAAACAAGAGCTTCTAGAAGAAATATTGTTGGAGGAGCAGCGAGGAAGAGAACTTTCAAAGATTGTCAAGGAGCTGCTAATTGATGCAAAAGACAATGTTGAAGAAAAACCGATTCGAACTAGGAAGGTGCCGATTATTTTCCACTCTCTTATACTATAGTTCTACCTGTTCTTATTACCGGTCCTAAAAATGTCTAACTTATTCCCAGAGGAGCAACGACAGGAAAAGGATGTCTCAGCGGTTAAACGAGGAAGCAGAAAAATACTTCGAGGATTTCATTTCGAATGTTGAAGACACAGACATCTCGTCCTTAGATGGGAATTTTAGCGATACGAGTTCTAGTATAGGAGGGATAACAAAGACTCGAACTTTCCAAAGTCCCCCATTGCCCAAATCTGTTCCTGTCGAAATGGATGGAGTTGTACTTCCATGGTTGAAATGGGAAACTTCTAATGACACTTCCCCCAAGAACCCCGAGTCGAAGCCAACCCCTGTGCTGGACATCACTCGCCATTCAGCCAGTAGCCGCGGGAGTTGGAGCCCAGGAGTTAGCCATTCTATCAATGTGGAGGAACATTCTAGAAGTTTCCATAGCCAAATTTCGTGTAGTGGAACGAAGCCACGGTTTGATGTCGAAGAGCATCTTAATCGTCAAAGCGAAGAAGATTTTCTCTTCGAAAGATGGAAGCAACAACAGAGTATTCATTCTGGCAGTTTTCTGCTTTGCAACCAAATGTTCTTTTAGCTATTATCCTTCTTTTGGAACTACATTTTTCATTAATATTAGCTAAACTTAATCCCTAGTTTCTTTAGTCCGTATAATGTTTATATGTAATTTCATTTTGGTTGTTATTTCTAAATTGTAATGATTTAGTCATATCTATTATGTAAGAGTTAGTTACTTTGGATAAATTGAAATTATCCATTGAAATGTTTTTTGTGTCTAACTGAATTTTAATGGATAATTTCCTGATAAGGCTAAAAATAGATAAATAGTTTAATAATTATGAGATGACTGATTCAATGTAGATTGAGTTGTAAAAGGAAACAAAGACCAGATTTAAAATAATAATATAATTTTCAACAAACTCCTCCGAAGTAATGTGAAGTTCAGTTAGAGACTGCACTACTTATTTAATTAGATAATTCAGAACTCAATTTTCTCCTTACAAAATCAAAAATGGCAGAGAGTGAAGTAACAAGTGATCAGAAAGTAAAAGAGCTAAATGATTGGCTGCCAATCACAAATTCTAGGCATGGCAATTGGTGGTATTCCGCCTTCCACAATGTCACCGCTATGGTCGGCGCCGGCGTTCTAGGCCTCCCTTATGCCATGTCTCAACTTGGATGGTATAAATCTAGTCCGGAATCACATTCGAATTTTTTTTTATTACGAATCTCGGAATTCACTAATGCCATTCGGTGCGTATATTTTTCAGGGGTCCGGGTGCCGCGGTATTGATACTATCATGGATCATAACGCTGTATACATTATGGCAAATGGTGGAGATGCACGAAATGGTAGAAGGGAAGAGATTCGATAGGTACCACGAATTAGGGCAACATGCATTTGGGGAAAAACTAGGGTTATGGATAGTAGTACCGATTCAACTAATGGTAGAAGTTGGGTCGGATATTGTGTATATGATCACCGGAGGCAAATCTTTGAAGAAATTTCATGATACAGTTTGCCCTCATCATTGCAAGGAAATTAGCACCACTTATTTCATTATGATTTTCGCATCGATTCACTTTGTTCTTGCCCATCTCCCTAGTTTTAATTCCATCACCGCTGTCTCTATTCTCGCTGCCGCCATGTCTTTAAGGTATTTTCAGTTTTTACATTTTATGTTGCAGATCGGATACTTTGACGTGGATTTTGGATCTCTCATATATTTTTTTTAGTGTGAATGTACACATGGCAAAAAAAATGAATAAAATATCAAAATTCACATGAACATAATTGGATCTCCCAATAATTTTCCGTTAATAGCTAAATGACAAAATTCGAGCCAATGGACATGCATGTGTTATTGGTTGTAATGATGAAAATGTGCAATGTGTAGTTACTCAACAATAGCATGGGTGGCATCAGCAAACAAGGGGCAAGTATTAGATATTCAATTTACTCCAAGGGAAAGAACACAAGCCGGCCAAGTCTTCAGCTTTTTTAGTGCATTAGGGGACATGGCATTTGCCTATGCAGGTCACAGTGTTGTGCTAGAAATTCAAGCAACAATCCCTTCGACACCCGAAAAACCTTGCAAAAAACCCATGTGGAAAGGCGTCGTTGTTGCCTACATTATTGTTGGTTTGTGCTATTTCCCGGTCGCCTTCGTTGGTTATTACACTTTTGGAAACCAAGTTGAGGACAACATCCTTATTTCCCTCCAAAAACCTCGGTGGCTCGTTGCGGCCGCTAATTTCTTCGTCGTTATTCATGTTATTGGGAGTTACCAGGTCCGCTTTTTTCCTCGATTTTCCAAAAAAATTCGTTGGCTATTTTTTTATGCTAATTTTTTTATTCGTCTACAGGTGTTTGCCATGCCGGTCTACGATATGTTGGAAACTTTTCTAGTGCTTAAATGCAATTTCAGGCCTACTGGAAAGCTTCGGTTTTTCACTCGAACTATCTATGTTGGTGAGTATTTTAAGTTATGATTCGGGTTCAAATTATGAATTTTTTTTATAGTGATCATATAAAAAAGTTTGTGTTTTTGGCAGGATTGACAATGTTCATTGCAATGACACTCCCATTTTTTGGGGGGCTACTAGGCTTCTTTGGAGGCTTTGCTTTTGCTCCTGCCTCATACTTTGTAAGCAAAAACATGCTCCAATTATCAATTATTTACATATAAAGACAGAAACAAATGGAACTCACCCGAAACAATGTGTATGCAGCTGCCGTGTATCATCTGGCTGATCTTGTACAAACCGAAGATGTTTAGTTTATCTTGGATGGCGAACTGGGTAATGCGATTTGATCATTAACTATGAAAATTATGAATCTAAGTTGAATATAGTTGTTGATTTTGTTAACCAGTTGGTGAATTGGTGCGCAGGCTTGCATAATATTGGGGTCTTCATTGATGATTGTAGCTCCAATTGGAGCATTGAGGCAGTTAATACTCCAAGCCAAGAGCTTCAAATTCTATTCTTGATTAATTTTATGGTCTTGTTCAACATCATCCAAAAGTACTGCTAAACAAAATTGGAGTTTTAGTCCACCAATTTTATTAGTTTGGCAGTTGTGATCATATGTTTCTTCCAGGGATGCTTGATTCTTTTGTTCCAGAAATGTTGAACTAATAAATGTGATTTTTTTTTCTTAGAGAGTGTTTGTAGACTCTATTTTAGGCGTAATGGAATTGTATTCGTTCAAATCAAGAACCTCTTTGAATTGGTCTTATTTTATACTTGATATATGGATTTCGAATTTAAGATGCATGAAATAGAAGAGTTCAATGATAAATAATTTGGTGGTATTAAATAAATTTTCATCCGGCTTCTTTCATTCGCGGAAATCCTATTCCGTGAAGTAGAAATAGAAATGTAAGCAAAGATGTCAAATATGATACATTATTCATCTATAATCCGTCGACGTACGGAAAAACTTTTCCTAAATTATATACATCTCGCAGGAAAGCTATTCCTTTTTCATTCATTTCTATTTCTATTTCATGAAATACGCTAGCCTCAAAAGTTGCAAAAGCTTTATTCACAATATTTTTGTGTGAAAGGCAAATCTCTTATAAGTTCTGAGTATTTAACGGACAAATTACTAGAATGATATTTCTCAAGGACCAAAATATTCTCAACGACTATATGTTAGATACTAATTTTCCTTCTAGTGGTTAATTAAAGAATCGCTGATTTTCAACTAATATGAAAGGTAACATTTTAATTATTTAATGTGACTTTTTATTTCTAAGAGTAACTTAGTAAAAGAACCAAAATACAATATATGTTGAATATGATAAAAGCTTGACTCGACTCAACTCGATTTATTAATAAACTATTTATGAACATAATTTTTGAGATTAATTTATAAATGAACCTAACATAAATAAACATAAGCTTATGAACAAGCTCAATTAAAGGCCTGTGAATAAGTTCATGAATCGTAAAAAATATCTATTATCATTTTTACACATTAAAATAAAACTTTAATATGAGTAAATATTATTATACGAATTTATACTTGAAATATTTACAATTTTAATTATATCTATTTATTATTTTAAATTAAAATTTGTTGATCTAATAATTTTTAACAATTTTTTTTTTATAATAACTAAACGATAATATAATTATGAATCTTAGCATTATTTTATATAATAAATTTGATATTATTATTTTTATTTGTATACAAAATAAATGAGTTTATTAATGTTTGTGAACAATTCATAAACAATCGAATTGTTAAATGAATTGTTTATGAACAAGAATTTTAAGCTCAACCAAATGTGAAGCTCGGCTCGAGCTTGATAAGCAAGGTTTTAAAAAGCGCTAGGCGCTAGGAGCTAGGCGCGCGGTCGGGGCTTCGAACGCCTGGGCAGGGCATGCGCAGATTTGTAAATTTTTTATTTTTTATAATTATTAATAGATAAAAATATAAATTTAATTAAAAAATTAATTATAATATAATAATATTTTAAAAAAAAAACATAAAAACATAAGTGTTAGTTAATTTTTATAAAAAAATATAGTTTAGCATACGAAAATATAAGTGTTAGTTAATTTTTACATAAAAATACATCAATATTAAAATCAATTCCTTAAAAACAAATATCCTTACTAATTTTTTTTTGTTTATATTGTACTATTTCTCGGTTTGAGATTCAAAATAAAAATTATACGGTGAGAATATTTTATTGTACATTAACTTTACCAACTGCGCTACCTTTTTTTAATTGAAAAAATTGAACTATAATTATTCTAGGTATCAGTATCTCAAAAATTGGAGGAAAATCGAATTAGGTGGTGCCTAGACAGAAAAAATCGAATTAGGCGATGTTTAAATGACAATACACCGATCCAACACTTAATAGCCCCTAAAGAATGAAAAATCGGACAATAAACCTTAAAATAGGACTTAATCAGAGCAGGACGGAGAATTTTAAAATAACAATTTGAGAACGTATATGAACAACGGCGTCGCCTAGTCCTTGCATTTGTTAAAAGAGAAGGTTTATCCAGTGAGCTAAAAGATAACAAATGCAAGTCCTTCAAACTTCTCACTTTTCTCTCCCTAAACCCCTAAACCCCCCAATCCGCCATTTCCACTCCCCCCACCGCCGCTCACGGCTGCCTATCTTCCCCAAACCTCCATTCCCCGCCTCTCTCTCCACCTCCACGCCTCTCAATTCCTTCAGCTCCGACGAATTCCCGGTCGACGAGTCCTTCCCCCAAAATTTCGGCCCTAGAGACGACGAGAAAGAGGAGGAATGGCGCCGCAAGAATTGGATCGAGCGCGGCTGGGCTCCCTGGGAGGAAATCATGACTCCTGAAGGCGATTTCGCGCGCAAATCGCTCAATGAAGGCGAGGAGGTTCCTCTTCAATCCCCTGAAGCTATCGAGGCTTTCAAAATGCTTTCCCCTAAGTACCGGCTTCAGAAGATCAAAGAGATGGGGTTAACTGAAGATGAGTGGTATCAGAAACAGTTTGATTATCAGGGGGAGATTCCTGAACCGCTCGAGACGCTGTGGACGGCACCGTTGGTTTTGAGGCTCGTTCCGCCGAGAGATTGGCCGCCTAGGGATTGGCTTGTGGATAGGCAGGAGCTGGAGTTTATTAGGGAAGCTCATAAGTTGCAGTCTGAGAGAGTAGATATCGAGGAATTAGACAGTCGGGAAAAGACTGACATTGATAAGATGTCTTATGAGAGGTATAAGGTGTTTTTGAAACAGTATAGTGAATGGGCTGCGGCAAATAAGGATAGATTAGAAGAAGAGTCTTATAAGGTACTGCATTTTAATGTCTATATGTTCAAATTAGACTGGCTCAATTGACTTGATTAATATGCATATTTTGTGCCAATACAGCTTGACCAAGATTATTATCCAGGTAGAAGGAAAAGAGGGAAAGATTACAAAGAGGGAATGGTAGAATCAATTCCTAATTTTCTTAATTTTGCCTTGTGATTATTTGTTGAGATAATAACTGTGGTCCATGTTGGTGTTTTTGCAGTATGAACTCCCATTTTACTACCCTGGACAGGTAAATCAGAATTCCGATTCTCTTTAATAGATTATAAATTTCTGTACCTTTCTATTTATGCTAGAAACGTTCAAATAGATGCAAGATCGATATTTTTTCTGCAAATACTTGCCAATGGTGTTAGTTTTAGACTAATATTGAATGACAGATAAGTTCGTTCTATTGTACCCAAAAATGGGGTTCATAAACACCAAGGCAGATGTTAAACTTTCGCTTTTATCATCCCAAAATTATTCGATTGTGATTTACATGCATACAAGTATAACATTAATTTACAGGCTGAGCTTGCATTCCTTGATTTCATTACATGCATTCTATTCTGTAAATATGCTGATTGTTGTAATTTGGATAACTTATACACAGATTTGCGAGGGACAAGTAACCACAATACACTTGTATCAAGGAGCCTTTGTTGATGTTGGTGGCGTGCATGATGGGTGAATACCATTTCATATGTTTGTCTTTCAGAGCAGTACTAGAAAAAATATTTTACATCAAAGATATATTTTCTTTTGCTTCCTACTATGTTTCTTGTTGTTTATTTGTCTTAATAAGTTCTTGAAACAATGAATTCAGAAGTTTAACTGCCAGATCTTTGTTCTATGTGTGTTTCAGGTGGGTTCCTATCAGGGGTAACGATTGGTTTTGGCTCCGTCATCACATTAAAGTTGGTATGCATGTCATTGTTGAAATTCTGGTGAGTATCGTTTTCTTACTGACAGAATTGAAATTATCATTATGTTTCTGCTTGCTTGCTTGCTTATTGGCCTCTTATATTTTTTTAAATGTATGGATTTTCCTTTTATACTGGATTTATTCATGTTGATCAGTTTGATTGTTTTGCAGGCAAAGAGAGATCCTTACCGTTTCAGATTTCCTATTGAAATGCGGTTTGTGTGGCCTAACATAGATCATCTTGTGTAAGTTCTTTCTTATCCTTTATTAAGTTTAGTTTTTGTATTTTGACTAATTTCAAGCACTTTCCATATATGTTGACGCTTATGACTTGGGAGTGTTGGTCGCTTGTAGGAGATTGTTGCCTGCCAGCAGGGGAAATCGCCACATCATGTTTATTTAATGGAGAATATAAATTGACAAACAAATTCTAGGATAGAGGAAACAGTTAAAGATATGATAATATTTGTTAGCTCTTTCAAATGCATGCCCATATTATTGTCCATCTTTTTTTTTGATAAATTAGGAATTTTTTCAGAGGCTCCATGACCTCCCACCTCCATTTTGAGAGGTGTTCCAATTGTTGTCCATTCTAATCTTAATTTGTTTTCCATGTCAGATTCAACAAATTTGAATTTCCACCAATATTTCATGATCGAGATGGAGATACCAACCCCGAGGAGTTGTGGGTATGTTTTGCAGATTCAAACCATATTTCTTTTGATTTGATCATGATAAGAGTTTTTTCTTCTTGTTTTTGTTCTCCTTTCACTCTACATAATCCTCTCGACCAATGGATGTGATATTTGAAATTTTTTTTCATGGATAGAAGTTCCCAAGCGTCCATTATTTCGATGGGGCCAAAGATTCACCATTCTTTGGCTTTAGATTGTAATGGACTAAAGCAAAATGGCTCATTAAACCGTCTGAGCTTCTTTTGTTGTGAAGTCACGGATAGCGGTTGCAACTCCACTTTAGGGTCAATTGGAAACAACCTCTCTGTAATTACAGGGGTAAGGTTGCGTACACCCGACCCCCCCTTACCCCGCTTGTGTGGGAGCCTTGTTAGGCATTGGGGTAATGTTGTTGTATGGATAGAAGTTCCAAATTAGGAGAATAAGTTCTCGAGTGCTTTTACACTTTCCATTGTCTATGAAGAATTTTGTTTCGTCTTATTTTTTTGCTCCTGCTATTAAGTGAACCAACTTTTTGCAGCGAGACTGCCGTAGGCGCCCTATTCCCAGGAAATATCCGGAAACAAAAGCAGAAGAAGAGCCTCTTTTGTCAAATCACCCTTATGTTGAGAAGGTCTGTAGCTAGAACCCCCCCATTCAGTGAGATTTTCTTTGATTTATTATTGATATTTTTCTTTTTTAACAGTTGTGGCAAATCCATGTTGCTGAGCAAATGATTTTGGATGATTGGGAGGTTAACCCTGAGAAATACAAGGATAAGAAATTATCAGAATTAACGGACGATGAAGATTTGGACGAACAAAATAGTGTTGAATACACAGAAGCTTATTACAAGAAAACCAAATTGCCAAAGATGATTGTGGTCTGCACTTCTCTTCTGACATTAAATCACTTAGAACTTACTGAAACCTTCTAATGCTCTTCTGTTCTTTGGCAGAAACAAAGTGTTAAAGAACTTGACTTGGAAGCAGCTTTAGCAGAGCGAAAGGTAACCATTATTTCCTTGTCTCTCTGTTCACTAGAATTCCATGCGTTGTCGGTAATCATCTACTGCAGTCCCCAGGTCATCGTTCACATGTTAATATGCATCATAATTGTTAATTAAGATGGATAGTGGAATTTACTCAAATGGCCGTTATTTGACCAGGCTTTGTATGTGCAACATATGGGCCCTTGGCTTTTTTACTATCCAATTCTAAACTGGTTTTTTTTCATCATCTTTATGCATGAAGCATCATAATAAACTAAGGCTGGAAGCAAAAGAAAGAGGAGAAAAATATAAAATCGCCGCGCTGAGGCGAAATATTGAGATGGATGAGTATGACTTGATGCATTGGCGCCGATCATTTGAAGAAAGAGAAGCTTTATTAAGAGATATAAGCTGGTACTCGTACTCATTTCTGTAATTCTTGGCAAATTTTTAGTGTGTTTTTGCTTGTCATTATCTGCTATCTGATATAAGCTCTGATTTAGAAATCCCCGCCTAGTCCTGCTCAAGTCATATTTTAGAGCTTGCCGCCTGACTTTCCGTTCCCATGGCACTATCAGGCCCCTAACCGATTTATTGCCGCTTAGGCACAGTCTGATTTTTTTCCGCCTAAGCGGCTTCTATACTCAATTTTTTAAGATACCGATATCTATAATAATTATAATTTGATTTTATAACCAACTAAAATAGCATAGTTGCTAAAACGAAAGTACATTAAAGTATTATCACACTAAAAGTCTCATTTTCATTTTTAAAACATAGTCCAATTTTTTTTAATATTTTATTATATTTTAATTTATTTTTTAGTTGATTTATATTTTTATGTATCAAAAAATATTGAAAAATGAAAAAATAAAAATCCGCCTAAGCCCTTGGAAGCCCGAAGCCCGAAGCCCGGGCCGCTCGACTTGCGCATTTCGCTTTCTAAAACACTGAAAGTAATTTAGTTATAATCGAAAGTGGTGTTTCCTGCAGCCGCCAAGCTCTTGGTTTGCCATTGGACGAGCCAGGAAGGTACAAACCAGATAGCTTCTTTGGGAAGGATCAATACGACCCAGAAGACCCTTTATACCGATATGACTACTGGGGAGAACCCAAAAACTCGGAAAAGAGTAAACAAGAGAGGATGACAGATTCTCACAACGAATCGATTGTGGGGAAAGGTACTGTTTGGTATGAAATGTCATACGAAGATGCCATAAAACAGAAGAAGGAAAGGGAAGCTCTTGCCAAGGATGCCAAACCCGACCCTGATGAAGATTCTACCATTGATCTCAATGGCTTAGATGATGATGACGATGACCTTGATTACAGCTTCTTAAGTGAATTTAGTGATATATCTGATCAACCCGTGGTAAATGGTACGAGGTCTTCTGGATTATCAGATGAAGGTATGTTTGAGAGTTAGATTAACATGTAGGAAATGTGAGATACTTGTTAAAGGGGGTTGGTTTCTAAGGTAGTATATATATTTCGATATTTGCATCCCCGGTTGAGACATGAAAATGCTGTCTATGTTTCAGGTTTCATTAGGACTAAGAAACTATAGAGCTGTAATTTAGAGTGTAAATTAAGGGCATGGTCTTGTTTACTCTGGGTAAATTCTCTTTGTATGGTAAAATCTTTATTATTATTCATTAATTACTGAATGTCACAATGCATACTTGCCCTTGAACTTGACACGCACCTCAAACTTTTTATAGTCTTTATAAATTCCTCTTCAAAGGTAAAAGACTTTCGAAAGTTTGAGGCGCCGCGGGAAATTAAACCTTACTGAAATATACGCAGTTTCTACATGTCAATTTTTAACTTGTTTTTTTATTCAATTTAGCATTATTCTTTACAACAAAGTTAATTTGTCTACTCTAGTCAGTTCAACTCATATCCGCTGAAAAGAAGAATCAAAATCAGTGTTGCGAAAATCATATCGGCTGATTTGACTGATTTTACAGTACGGTTCATCTTAAAAATGATTTTTAAAGAATTGGCTACGTCAAAATTTAAAAAGTGTTGCAAAAGATCCAAAATTGCTACAAAAGACCTAAAAGCGTTCCAAAATCCTTTTGACGACACAACGTATTGCGAAAGAGTCAAAAAGCGTTGAAATGGTCACTCAAAACCATTAATAATATACTCAAAATAAAAAAAACCAGTAAACCCCTAATTATACCAGTAATACTGCGTACCCTTAACTTTATCAGTATGACGCCCAGTGGTATTGATGACATTGATCTAAACTCAAGGCGGGTTGATATTATCACAACATTAGACTCTAAAACTGAATGACAAATAAATCAATAATTTACATCGGAAATTCAGCCTCCACAAAAGAATTCAACATAAAAAATTCGAAGAAAACAAAAAAGAAATGAAAAGAATTCCATTATAAGTCTCTTCATCGAGCTCTGAATATATATTACAGTTGCTAAGTTTTAGAGACTATAATTATCATTCATTACACTTCCCAAACCCACAACACAAAACCACCATTCTAAAGACGCAGCTAAGCAAGTGCCATCACTTCCAACAAAACTACTATATTTTTTAAACTACCTTTGTCTCCATTTTCAAGGATGAACTGCAGCTCCTGATCATACTTATCCAGGTAGTTTCAAATTCAATCTTTTAACCTGCCAGTCCTACTAGAATGGGCGACAATATATAATTTTCCACAGAACTGAACAATCGAGGAATTGAGATGACAGCAGAAAATACCTGCCCTAAATTTTCAGCGGAATCACTTCGTATCCCTGTATGAAAACATCAGTCGATTTCTCCTTCCTCGCCCTCTTTCACCTGTTCTGGAACACTTTGTGGTGGTTCAACAACTTCATCCTCCTCCTCATCGTCTTTCTTAATATATAGTCCAAGTTGCTCTAATGGATTACTACTTCCCTGAATCGTCTCCTCAATGAAACTAGGCAACTCTTCGTCATTCGTGGCCCTCAGCATTTCTAGATCTTCCATATAGAGACTGTTTTCATTAATTTCAACAGTCTTCTCCATCTGCATAGGCCATGCTACTTTTCTTGACATGTTTCATACAATATAAAGAATTAGCCTTTCCATAGTATCGAGAACTCACCTGTTGCAATGCTTGACGTGCAGCTTCTCTTTCCAATTCCCTTTTTCTTTTTGCTTCAGCTGCTGCTTCAGCAGCAGCTTTCTTTTGAGCTTCTTCAGCAGCCTTTGCCTCCGCTAGCAATCGTGCTTTTTCTGATCACAACAGAGGTCAGTATACCAATTATACTCGAAAACTGAAGGTCAGGATATGATCTGTACCTTCTTTTTGCTGCCGTTCAAGCTCCTCCCTCTCCAGTCTTAATTTTTCAGGATCGCACTTCTCACCCTAACATAAATAATATGACAATCACATGTCTATTGAGAATTTGAGTAATGCACATATAGTTGAAAGCAACAACTTCAGGGGTTAGTCGATAAACTTTTGGCAAAACCAACCTTTTCAAGTGCCTTTGCTCGAGCTTTAAATATGGTGTCTGCAAAACGGTTTCTCAATATAGCTGCACGATATAATTTATCGGGAGAGACTTGTCTCTCAGAAGGATCACTCTCTCCTGTAATTTTATAGCATATTGGGTAAGATTAAGCCCCAAAAGCACTGGCATATGGTCTTCCTAGTGATTATGCTTACCCTCTTGTTGGCTATGTATCTCACTATTTGCTGGCTTACCCTGAGAATCTGGCTCGACTGTACCCAATCCATTCGTAGATTCTGAATCAAAATGGTAATATATTTCAGGGTAACTGTAGCGCTGCAAAAGAAAAAAAATCTCAAGGCACATTTACAATATAAGACAACACAAACTCACGATTTCGAATGCCCGTATCACCAAGATCATTTCTCTCCTGGTCTAAGTTTTCTGCAGATCCCAAATTCTCCTACAGTGACAATGAGATAAAAAGGTAAAAACCAAATGAAGAAATGACTCCTCGAAGCAATGACCTAAGCCACAAACATCATAGAGATATACCTTCTCTGTAGTACCAGGAATTGAAGCTTTAGCTGATTCTGATTCACTGTCAGATGAGCTACCAGAACCTGGATCTGTAAAGAGAGTTAAGCAGCAGAAGACTGTTAGATTGCTTACAAACAGAAGTGGCTTTCAAGTTTCAACAAATGCAATGCACAATGATATATAAAACTCTACAAATTGTTCTAGCTCTGAAAACACTACAATACACACATGAAAAAGGAGCCTAAACACACTGTGTGCTGTTGCTAAAATTTTTGGCAGAAAATGGCTGTCAATATACATGTTCATTGCTTAACTGTTATAACCTGCAAAATTTATCCCAGCCACAAGCTCTGATCACCAGCCAATTTTAGTGGCTAAGATAGAACTTCCACGCAAATGGAATGCACAGTTTTTAGAGGAAATACAGCACATAAATTCAACCATTAAATAAAGAATTTCATCTTCAGAAGCCTATAGCTGCGAGCAACTAGACACGAGTATTGCAGGACCATACTGTCAATGAAATAGATTTTGTATTTGTACTAGTTCCAAAAGTCACCATAAAAAAAACTTTCTTTTGTTTGTCATCATGCCACGCATGCATTGTGTGTCAGATAGCGTCAGATTCCAGCAAGCAATTTTATCCAAAAATTGTTTATTCCAGAATTTATATAAATGCTCTCCCTCTATACATGATTATCTCGCACAACTAACCTATCTGAACTAGCCATAGTTTTTAGAGGCGCAAGGCTCATGTACGCCACCTTGCATGTAGTATGGCAATGCACCGAGGTTGTGCCCTTCGTGAGGCGTGCCCATGACAACTATGGAACTAGCTAAAATTACTGAAAAGAAAAACCACATCCCCTATTTAACATTAATAACTTGTATGTCCAAACTCCAGCCATAACTAGCATGCTTTCTTTTAACGATGTTTTATGCCCTTCTCATTGGCTAAGTGGGGCATTCTAAGACAAGGACACTAGGTGAACTATAGATGCAATAGATTAACTTTGTCCCACTCCTCACACACTTGTCAATTACATGAAACCATTGTTACCACCTTTGGAATCTTACAGTTAAAACTCCGTAATGCAAATACTGACTGATGATGTTTCTCTTCTATGCCATGCCTACTCCGTTCCCTCTCTCTATCACCCCTCTCTATAACTGCATCTCATACATTTTAGAGAAAATTTTCTGAACTCCTAATTTTACACATCATCCATGTTCCGGGTCATTAAATTGATACAAACTAACATCTAAATTCCTCACCAATTAAATTGCATATTTTCGTATTAAGCGGCAAAAAATTATTAGTCTGATCGGTGAAAAATGCAGACTGGGGAGGGTTCAAAAAGAACTTAACTCTTGACATCACTAATTGTACAGCTCCCCTCTGGTTGAGAAGTTGGCTACGACTCTTAATTCCAATCAATTTTTCTTACGGATAGGACAGATCACACAATTAATATATCAAAATGCCTATCATTTTGATTGCTAAATTTATCAAATAAAAGGAACCATAATGCAAAATGATCATTTTCTCAGTCAAGTTATCTAGAGTTTGCAGAGATCACTCAAAATATAAAACTTGTATGTTCTCAGGAAGTCCTAAGATCAAATAAGAAAAAGTGGAGGCTTGCTTTGCATGTCAAGCGAAATCCAAACAAGATAGCAATGAGTAGAAATTACCACAAGAAGATCCTGATTCGCTTGAACTACTTGGGCTGCTGCATTTACTAATTTTATTTGCTGCATCTCTATCGATCTCTACTGGAGGATGTCTTGAGGGCAGAGGGCCGTTACCGCCAACAATATCTATATCTTCATTGACTGGTTCATTGCCTGGATATATAAGGCATAGGTTTTAAACTGACCACATAACTATCCCATGAAACACATAACATTGTCTAGATACTCAATCTGCAGAAACTATGGGTAGAAACATTACCTTTGCACAGTGGTGGTTGACAAGACGAATTACTAAATCCAGACTCATTAAAAAGCTGAAAGGACAAACCAGGCACCACACAATGAGATTTACCGAAGAAAACATACATTGCGTAGCTCAAAAGAAAAAATAATATCATTTACATTCACATGAATGCAACAAAACAAGAATGGGAGAGATACCTCCATTTCACAGTGTTCAGCTTTATTAAGTTTTTCCCGTTTCTCAAGTAAATAATCATCTATAAGCTTCCTCAGCTTAAACAATGTGTCATTGCTGAGAGCATCAATATCAATCTCAATTTCATCTTCACCAGTCTGCTCAGCATTTTGACTCTGCTCTTTTAAAAAGTTGGCAATGCTTTCAGGCAATTCACCCAGTAAAGCCTCCAGTTCCGTGCTCAATTTATGCTTCTCTTCATCAGTCATGACCCGTCTAACAGGTTCTGACTTAACCTCATAGTTGTTTTGCACAAATGGTTTCTTTTTTGATGCAAGTACGCCATTATTAGTCTCCATTGCAACAGGAACACATGCACCTGGGATCCCTGGTCCTACACCAGGGAGCTTTTTCTCTATGGCTTTCCATTTTGATTCAAACAATTTGCTAAGTGCGCCAGCCATGAAATGGACGTCATGACCGGGTGGATTGTATTTCAATGCATTTGAGAAAGTTAGACGCACATCTGCAGCAAACTCTAACGGACTTGCATATGCACCTGAAGCTATCTTGCTTTTGACTGTACCCAAATCCATTGGACATTTGATGACATTGAAATAATCTGGAATGTTTAACTTTACCACGTCAACTGGTTCATTGAAAACCCAACTGAACTTGTGTTGCATTAGTCGGTGTAATAAAGTTTCACACTGTTTCATTAAAGCAACGTTGGAAGTACTTGCCGATGCAGCTAGCTTAGCTGATTCATGATG
This sequence comes from Euphorbia pulcherrima, assembly GCA_947683365.1. Lineage (NCBI taxonomy): Eukaryota > Viridiplantae > Streptophyta > Magnoliopsida > Malpighiales > Euphorbiaceae > Euphorbia > Euphorbia pulcherrima. Next base: position 52,629,761 of record CANTUS010000003.1, read on the forward strand.
ACCATGTGCACCATTTTTTGTTCTGGGCCCATTACGACCAGGAGGGGCCTTTTTCCTGCTCTGAGAAGCTGACACTTCAACTGACCTATGTACACCATCACTGCAACTCCAAATATCACTAGAAGGCGACAACATAACTGCATTGGGATTCAAAGATGCCACTCTGTTCTGGAGAACCCTGACCAACTCAAGTTCCTTCTTCAACCTCAGCTCTAAATCCTTCCTCTCTGACCTTGACATCTTTCTTAACGGCAGGTCTTGGACTGGGACACCAAAACCATCATAACCATCGGGATTCAAACTAATCAACTTTCTCTTAGGAGCATAAGAACCCTCAGATACTGTCATCTCAGTGTCAACTCGCCCAGAACTTCCAAATCCTTCTGATTCACCCACAGTCTCAACAGCATGTCGGTAATCAGGAACAAAACCAGACGAAAGCCCTTTAGAATACTTTCTAGATTTCCCCATTGGTTGTGAAAGCCAACACTTCTTCGATCCCTTCTGTCCAATAAACTCTATAGGAACAGATGGTGCCATACGATTAACTCCCAATTATTGCACATGTCAACCTTGAAGATTATATTTGATTCCTTTCAAACGTCAAAATATCCCAGAATGTAGTACGCTGATCAAGATTCTCGACCTCTTATTCCATATTGTTTTCCAATCCAATATCAGACTTTTTTAGTTCAATCAAATTCTTTAAAGTCAGACCAAAGTCAATTATTTGAGTAAAGCAGAACTTTTGTCTCGCAACAATATCGCATTTCACTGAAATTTCATATCAATAAAAATAAATTGGATGTCTCACTACACTTTATACTCCTCCTGACGGTAAAGTGGAAGGATAAGAAACCAATAACGTATACCCGTGAGCATTACCAGATGGCCGATCATAAAGGACCGGAAAACCCCCAATTCACCAAATTAAAACAATGTATACTCTCCAAATCCTGAACATTAAACAAAAAAAACCCTAAAATGCAACCAGAATGAATTAAACGTGTAGCCCCCCAAAAATCAAGCAAGTGTAACACCGCAGGAAGAGAAAATATGAAATAAACAAAGCTCCCTCGAACAAAACCCCTAGAGAAGTGAAGAAAAAGAAAACCTAGATCGAATCGAAGCTAAATAAACGCATCGACGCGAAGAATCTCAAATACAAAACGCACAAAAACCCTAATTAGGTGGTATATAATCCAATTCAAAACCTGGATATCGCGCCTGAGCTCTTGATTCGAACAAACTCAAAGATTCCGTAGAAAAATCCTTCGCGATTATTCTCCACCTGAAGAGCTAAACAAGATGAACAAAAAGAGAAATCGAATGTGAGCAATCTCATTTCAATACTTGGGCTACTTCGCTCCTTTACTTATAGGCCCATTTATCTACATTATTCAACCAATCCCAACCGTACGTGAACTGCACCGGTATATCCGACGGTTAGGATTGATATACCTTTTGGCGACCGTCAAATTCGGGATCTAACGACTCTGATAGATCGTGCTGAATTTAAACGAAATGATTCTAGTTTCTAGAATCTCAGGAATAAATAAATGGGGTTACTTTTCCTCGAGTATGTTAATGTAGTTACTCGCGGTGTTATTGGATGGTGGCGTCAAGGATGTGTAAATTTACTGCTGCAGCGCGTACACTCAGTTGTGGAAGTGATAGGTAATGACGTTAGTATATCTACCGACCACGTGTTTATTTTTTTTACAGCCGCGTACGGCAGCAATTGGATTGCAAATTGCGACCACGTGCGCCCTTCATTTTTACAGCGTCCTTTTATTCCATGATTTTGAAAATCGGATCGGCCGGTCGATCGGATTTGATCAGTGTCTGATCTGATCCGGTTTGATGGAATTTTTTAAATTATTAAGAATCGATCAACGACTGGTTGAATTAAATCGGTTGATTCAACTGGTGATCAGTTTTTGGTTCTTTTAAATCATATTTTTTAAAAAATTATTGGTGATGGGAATTGAACACAAAACCCCCAATAAATATTTTAATACATGCTCTACCAACTGAGTTACCATTAGGCCTATAAACGAACCGAGCCGAGCTCGAACACTAACTGTTCAAGCTCTGTTCATTTAAATTTTAACAGACACGAACCGCGAGCTGAGCTTCAAACCTATCTCGAGCTTTGTTTAAATTGAGAGCTCAGCTTATAAAATAGATAGAATCCGTAAGATTAAGAATCAAAGATAAATGATCTAAACACCACAAATGATTTTCACTGTACTAAGAAGAGGAAGAGGAGAGTTGTATTGGAGGCTACATTTTTTTCAGAGGAAAATGAGATTAGAGTTTTACTGAGCATACTAAGATCGATGAATAGACCTGGGCACAATCCCGCCGACCTGTGAGGCCCGCCCGAGCCGGTCCTTTATGAGCTAGGTTTGGGGATATAAATTAGTGTACAAGCCCGGCCCGGCCCGAATCTGAAATAACCCGATTAATGAATAGGATGGGCCTGATTTTACTATAAAAATCCAAGCCCGACCCAATGCATTATAATTGTAATAAACATACGTGCATATATCAATAATAATATAGAGATGTTAGTCACGGAAGAAATATTGATTAAATTCTAAAGGCCTAATTAATTAATTTCTTTTCATTGAAAATGAAAAAACTATTGGTAATGTGTTGTTGGGAGTTGTAATTTGGTGTTTTCCCTTCCATTACTAATAATTATTAGTAAATTAATGGACTTTGGGGGATTAATATTAGAAACTTAATTGATATGTGTGGAAGTCTTTACTATTTCTAATGAAACCATTCTAAATAAAAGAATTTAAATTTTATAAAAATATAATATTTATTTGGTAGGCTCGTGGGCCGGCTTGGGTTTTAATGATTTTACAATAACCCGCCTCGCTCAAACCCGATAATTCTATATTAGTAGTTGGGCTGGGCTTGGGCTACTAATTTTTTAGTCAAGCCCGATTGAGCCCAGCCCGAACCCGGCCCAGCCCGGCCCATGTCCAGGTCTATCGATGAATATTTATAGTAGGGATTGGATTGGATCCGAATTGCCTTAATTAGGCTTTAGATTCATCTTTTCTCTTTTTTATCTATATTTTATATATCACTTTATACATATTTTTCCTTTACTCTTTATCTTAAATTTTATATTTTTCTTTATACATTTTTATATCCATTTTACACATATATTATTTTATATTTATTCATGATCTATCCATTTCATAAATATAATATATAAACTTTTCAAATATGTTAACGACCTTGTTAACGAGCCTAATAACGAATCTGTTGGGGAACTAGTTTACGAGCCTCTTATCGAGCATGTTCACGAGCTTTCGAGCCGAGTATCTCCTTGTTCAAGCTTGGTTCGTTTACAATAACAAGCCTAAAATTTTATTCACGAACAAACTCATTTATTAACGAACCGCGCTCAACCGAGCTTTGACCAAGCCGAGCACCGAATAATTCACAAATAATTCAGCTCATTTATAACCCTAACTGCCACACATAAGTGATAACATTTTCTCCATATATACTTTTATATTATATATTATTAATTTTTAAATTATTATAATAATATTTTATTATGATAAATATAGGAACTGATAAATTTGTATAGGGACGTGCATGAAATTCAAAGTAACTTTATAGAATCTCAATTTAGTGGTCTAACTTATAATTACTTTTGTTTTTTATAAAGTAAACATTATTTTATTTCTTGATGATTAATTCAATTCATTATAGATATCCCTAAATTTTAAGTAATAAAAACCATTTCACGCTCTTGTTATCATAGTTTTGCCCCGGCTTTGGTTCCTGCACTTTCTTTGAGTTTTACTCTGATAGTCTACACCACATCTGTAAAAGCTTGATGAAAAAAATATTAAGAAAACTATTCATTGAAATTGAGATTTAGTAAAGTCATAACATTTGAATCTTCTCAATCGACTATCAAATTAATATTATTGGAATTTAGTGCATCAACCTACAAATATTAAGTTTAAATATTATTCTTAATCTCAACTTTTCTATCAACTTAATTTTAGAAAAATATCTATATCCTACTTTTAACTTATTAGCTTATGTTTTAACTAATACGCTAAAATATAAGCAAATTATGTAACTCCTTTTTAAAGTAAATTATAAGTATGCAAGGTTTGAACAAGGCCGACTATTAGTAAGAGCATGATAGTCAACCACTTAAAACTTCAAATTTTCGAGGACCTTAAATTTTTCGGGATTATATAAATATAGGCCAAAAAATAATTTGTATATAATGAAAAAAAGCAAATTATTGCATGAAACGCAGAGTGGGATAGTGGTAGAGCGTGCGTTTCGAACCTAGTGGCCCCATTTTCCCATTTTGTTTTTTTTTCCTTCCTATGTAATGATAATTAAAATTCGAAACATTGAAATTCTTTATTTTTTTCTATATCTTCTACATATTATCTATAATTTACAAAACATTTCAAATTCAATTTATACATATTTACGTAAAAAAATCTATTAAATACATTTTTATTTACTAAATTCATTATCTTAAAATTAAAGAAATATTAAAATATATCTACTAATGATTTTGTAAATTAATCATTATTTATTGATATAGACCTTTTGTGTTTCATTGTTTCTATCATTTGACATATTATCTATTATTTAATTATATTCATTCAAAATATTTTAAATTTATTTTTCACAGATATCTTTGTTTACATATAAATTAATTATCTAAATAAATTTTTTTATTTATTAAATTTATTATATTAAATTTTAAATTAAATAGATGTTAATGGTTTAAGAAATATATAATATCAATTTACATATGTAACATAATAAGATACGTGAAATCGGTTCTTTAGCCTACATTAGTTAATAAGAAATGTCTTATCGCAGTGACAAACTCTTTCTGTGATTAGAAAATGTTATCAGTTCGAGCCATATGAGGACGAGGTAAAAAAATACCTTTGTATTTAATGTAACCACACTTGAAAAAAAATTTCAAAAAATGTCAACGTTGAAATTATCGAACATACTTCCATTTTACCTGAACCCATATTTCATTTTTTTGCTGAGGGCTCCGAAAATTTCTGAGACGGACCTGAGTTTGAGTAAGTAAATGATATAAATATGACCTCATTTACTCTGAAGCACCGAAAACTTCATATTTGTAAGAATGTTCTTTTAATTCATCTATAGTTTATATATAATATGTCATTTCACCAATTATTTGTTTTAAGAAAAAATGGGCTTATAATAATAATAAAGAAAATTTTTATCCCATATCACTTAAATGTGGACTCGAACTTATAATTTTTAAGATCACAATTTTAACCTCAACCATTAGGATAAGACCTTTATCACTTAAATGGCTTATTAGTTGCTTAAAGTTAGGTTTTAAAATTACAAATTTTCGTTTTTAATATGCTTATAAACACCAACCATCAGGATAACACTTTACTTTGTCCATCATGTCATGTGTGTAAATTTCTGTGACTGGTTCTACTGTATATATGTTTTTTCACGTGTGAGGATTGGCATGTGAAAGAAAAATAAGTAAAAACAAAGGATAATCACGTGATTTGTCCTTTTCCCATTGTTTTCATTTGGTGCCCAATTATTATCCTCCTTTTATTTTCCATTAGTGATGTAATTAATTGCTTAATTAAATAAAACTCTTGTCTCTCCGTCACTTGGAAGAGTTCAAGTGGAACTTTGCTTTGTACTAATTAAACTATGTTTTTTAAGCTGGATTAATAAATTGGATTTTTTTTGGAATTTGAATTAAATTAATGTTTTTTAATTCAACAGCCACTGAATATGCATGAGAGATTTAGACATTTAGTGCATCAGTTCAAATTTGTTGTAAATGAAATTCTTAGATGAAACTAATTAGTCATTTTGACATGTTCAGAAGAACAAGAGGGGTTCTTATTGCAGTGAACTTAACAACAAGTGAAAAAAAGTCCACATCCTACACAAACCATCTTCAGTACCTTATGTATATTACAACATAAAGCTGGCTGTGCTAAAAAATCAAAACAAAAAACAAAACAAAAGTCTGTCTTGTCCAAAAAAAAAACACCAATAATGACTATTTTCATTGTGTTTCATGAGCTAATGGATCATAATTTAGATGCAGAAGACGAGAGAGCATGACTGACTAGCTCCCTTCTCAGGATCTTTCCAGCCGGATTTTTCGGAATAGAATTGATAAATGCTACCCTCCTTATCTTCTTATATGGTGCAACCTGCGTTATCAAAAACAATTAAATAATTTTTTCTCAAACAATTAGATCAATGAATTTGATTATGAGGCAATTGCGAAGCATACTCGTTTTGCAACGAAATCCATAACTTGAGCCTCGGTAAGATCGTGCCCTGGCTTCCTCACTACATAGGCCATGGGAATTTGCCCTGCCTCTTCATCTGGGTACCTATAGTACATAATCCAAATAAGATTATAACAATACATTTCTACATGTAATTTTACTGGGAGCCAGATATTTGAAATGCATGCTTCCAAATAATGACACATATCATAATTTTCAGTTAACGAGACATATGTCAGTATTTGAGAACAAGGTACTCCAAATACACACTTACGGGACAACAGCAGCATCCTCAATTTCGGGATTGGAATGAAGTATGTGTTCCAATTCAGCTGGAGGCACCTGCAAATTATCAATAACAATACAACTAAAATCTCAAAAAAAAAAAAAAAAAGAGCCGAATCATAAGAAATCTTCACAATATCTGGAGATTATAATAACCTGATATGCCTTGTATTTTATCAGTTCCTTTAATCTATCAACGATATAGAGAAGCCCGTTAGAATCAAAATAACAGATGTCACCCGTCTTTAACCAACCATCTAAATCGAAGGTTTCAGCAGTGGCCTTCTCGTCTCCTACATAACCTGCAATAACATTAACACCATTGGATATATGATCAAAGAGCGAAAAGGTGGGAAAAGAAAGTAGTAAAGTTTAAAGTTGTTACCTTTCATGATAGTTGGCCCTCGCACCCATAACTCGCCTCTCTGGCCAGGAGGCAAAGACTCTCCAGTTGAAGGATCAACAATCTTGGCTTCCATATCTGCATCTAAGCGTCCAACAGATCCGTGCTGCTTGATTTCTTCATCTGATATTGTTCTTGCCGCCCCGCCGCCTGTCTCGGTCATCCCATAACCCTATTGCGAAATTATCAGGAAATCAAGAAAATCTAAAACACAGTTGTTAGAGGCGCAAGGGGCACTGAGGTGCAAAGGGCCGGGCGCAAAAAAGTTTGAAGCAAAATATATTTGCTTCACAAGTGAAATTAAATCCAATAACAATACTAGAAAAAAGAATTAAGAGAAATGCTAGGCGCACATTTGTATGTAAAATTTACGTATTACATTGGAAATATTTAGTATCTGAACTAATCCAGCCTCAATAGAAATTGAATAAGAAATATCTAGCCTTAGATTTATTATTAAAGCCTTGATTTATTATTAAAACTCTTGAATATAGATAGACAATACATACGTGAAAAATAATAGTTTCTCCCAGGCGCGCCCGAGGCGAATTGAGGAACACACCTCAGGAACACGGGCGCGCCTTGAGGCACACGCCTTAGGGACACCACCATGGCGAGGCGCTGAGGGTCTTGAAGGTGCTTCAATGGCAGTTATGACATGTACCTGAGAAATTTCGATGTGGGGGAATTTTTCTTTGAATTTATCAGCAACATCCTTGCCAAGAGGAGCACCACCGCATCCCAAATGCGATAAAGAACTCAAATCATACTTTTTCGTCCACTCCGATTTCACCATGGCCACAATCAGCGGAGGCGATACCGGAATCAATTTCACCTTGTACCTCTCCACAGCTTTCAACATCCCTTCAAAATCAAATCTATCCGTCAACACAACCATTTCCCCCATGGCAGCAGCTCTAATCAGCATAAAGAAACCAAACACATGAAACAGCGGCACCGTAAAGAATGTAACCGCCGGAGAATCCGTTTCCTCCGCATCACGGCTGTTATCATATCCCGCTATCAACGCAATCAAATTCCGGTGAGACAAACACACGCCTTTCACCTTCCCCGTCGTTCCCGACGAATAGAGAATCGCTGCCGGATCCGATTGATTCACCTCAACGCCGTCGATCGCGGCGGCGTTAGGTGAATTCAGCATTGAGAGAAACTCCGGCGAGTCAATCAGGATAGTCCCGAGAGGAAGCGATGGGAGTTTACGAGCCGTTTGGGAGGTGGCGAAGGCGATCTTCGGGTTACAGAGCCGAATCTGGTGAGTAACCTCGGAATCGGAGCTGATCGGATTCGCCGGCGAAACAGTAACGCCGAGGAAAAGGAGGGAGAAGTAAACAACCGGAACGTGGAGGGACGTAGGGCAGAGGATAAAGGCGACGTCGTTGGTGGATAGAGAGAAGAGAGATTTGAGAGCGAGGGAGAGAGAGTGAGTCTGAGAGAGAAACTGAGGATAGGAGAGAGAATCGCCGGTGGTGGAATTGACGAGGAAAGTGCCGGCGGAGGCGGCGACTGAGGAGGAGGAATTGAGGAGAGAAACGGCGAATTGAGAAACGGAAAGCGGTTGATTGATGGGGGGAAGGGGAGTGGGCGGCCGTAAGCTGTGGAAAGTTTTGGTTTTGGAGGAAAAACCAGAGAGAGGATCAATGGAGGAAGATTCAGGTGGTGCTGCCATTGTTGAAAGCAAAGCTAGAGAAATGAGATACTTCAGTTGTAGAGAGAGAGAGAGATTGTCAGTTTATTTATTACGACACAAGTCAAAATTCCCAATTGCTAGTATTTAATTTGTGGTGGGAAAGTGTAGATTTTTATTAAAAATAGTAGTAAATGGATGGTGGTAAATAAAGAGTGGTGTGATGTTGCTAGACCTTTTAATATAAGGGATGAATGTTCTCGAGGGGGAATGTTAAGGTTAAGTATTATATATATTGGGGAACACGGACACTCATCTAAGCCGGGTGCTATTTCGGTTCTGGCCACTATCACATGTTTATATATTAGTTATTTTTTTTTTTTTCAATGTCTAATTCAAATTTTTTCATGATACTATTATTTATAGTATATTAATAAAAAGTAGTTTAGTTATTAAAATTAAAATATGTTAAAGTATTTTTATACTAAAATTGTCATTTTCAGTCTTAAAATAAGAAACAATATGTTATGTCACTTTGTGATTTTTAAAACACCGTTTAAGTTATGTTTTTTTGATATTTAATACTCCATCTGGTCCCAAATCAATGATCTTTTAGCTTTTTTTATTTTAGTTTTAAATAAGTGATCTTTTAAATTATTCATGTGATATTTATCATTTTTTCTTTAATTTAACATTTTATTAATTAAGAAAGAGAGCAAATATTGTGGAAGTTATAAGTTGATAATTTTGAAGAAAGAGAATTTTATGAAGGATAAATTAATTTTTTTAGTTACTTAATTAAGGTTTTATTGGTTTTGTAAAAAAATCCAAAATATCACTTATTTGAAATCGGAGAGAGTATTAATATAATTTAATCTTCCATTGAATTTATATTTTTGTATTTATAATAAATATTTAAAAAAATGCAAATTTTTAAATCCAACCCAAACTCCACCTAAATATTTTAAAGCACCGTACTGCCTATCGCTTTTTAAAATATTGGAACAGGAAATTCAAAATGATTTTATATTCTCCGTTCATGATGGGGGGATTTTTTTTGATGAAGATGATAGGGGAGATTATACAAATATCAATGTTATTAATACCGTATCGTACCGGCTGGTTCAATCAGTTTTACTATAAATCGGTTATGATTACGGTATGGTATGTATAGATACCGGTTTTAATAGAAAATCGGAGAAAATCGGATTGAATCGGTAAAAAACGGTAAACTGGCGTACCGGTTTAAATCGGTTTTCTCAAAATATTTTTGGCAACACATAAAGGTGTTGCTAAAGATATAATAAAGTGTTGCTAAAAATATAGAAAAGTGTTGTTAAAGACTTAAAAGCGTTGCTAAAGACATAGAAAAGCGTTGCTAAAGAATAAAAACGTTGCTAAAGAATAAAAACGTTGCTAAAGACCTAAAAAGCGTTGCCATAACTACTGAAAACTATAAATAATAAATATTCTTTAAAAAATAAAAAAACCGGTAAAACCACTAATAATATCGATAATACCTGTTATATCACATACCATTAACCTCACCGATATGTAGTCTGATACGGTATTATAATATTGACAAATACTATAGCAGCGAAGAGAAGATGGAGATGGTGCCTGGAGTACCTTTGCCTTATCAGGAGTCTGAAATTTCCCATCATGTGACACTTTGGCTCGCTAATGATGCTTAGAATTTGAAAGAAAAGTATTATTGTGCTACACTACACTAAATTAAAAAAATTAGTTTTTTTACGGCCAAGACTATATTTTTAACTGATAATTAAATATATTAAATTAAATTAAATTAAATAGTATTGAACTGAATAATATCGTATAGAACTGTACTGAAACTGAATTATAATTAATAATATAAATAATATTTTTAAAATATTAAAATTTATTAACATAATTAATAACCCTTTAAATAATACTATATTATATTATAAAATTTATTAATTATTATATATAATAATAATAATTAAAAATATTATTATAAATTATTATTATTATATTATTACTTTAATTATTATCAATATTTATAAAATATTTTTATTTTTATTTATGCTACAAAATCATTCACCATAAAAATAATAGTTTATAATTTTAAAAATATTATTATTAGTTATTTTTTTATTGTATTTGTGATTATTAACATTAATTAACATTATTTATATAATGATAAATATAAATAAATTAAAATTGAAATAATATGATCATTAATATTCACTGTTTTTATTATTTATGAAAATAATATAAATTAATAATATTAATATAATACATAAAATAAAATTTAATACTGAATGTTGAATACTAACTACTGAATAACAGTGTTTTAAAAAGCGTTAGGCGCTAGTCGGGTGGCCAGGGTTTCAAAAGGCTTAAGCTGGCCTGAGCGAGGACTAGGCGGGACCTGGCGGTGGGCTAAACGGATTTGTATTTTTTTAATTTTTTATTATTTATACATAAAGATATAATTTCAACTAAAAAATAAATTATAAAATATTAAAACAATATAATTTAGAACATGTTTTAAAATTGAAAATGAGACTTTTATTGTGAGAACTCTTTTATATACTTTCATTTTACCAACTAAGCTATTTTTAGTAGGTTAAAAATATCAAACTATAATTATTACAGCTATCGATATCTTAAAAAATTGAATTCGGGCGTCGTCTAGGTGGAAAAAATCAGAATAGGCGGTGTCTAGGCGGCAATAAATTGGTTAGGGGCTTGGGAGCGCCATAGGAATATAAAATCGGGCTGCAAGCTCTAAAATAGGGCCTAGGCGGGACTAGGAGGGGATTTTTAAAATAGAGCTGAATAATAAAACTGAACTCAACTAAATAGTATTGAACTGCACTGAATAAAAAATAAGATGAAAAGAATATGGCCTAAATATAAAGTAAAGTTGTATATTGAAAGAATCCTATAAAATGTTATTTTCTAAGTTAAGAATGTGTTGGAAAAATTTGTGTTTTTGAAATAATTCAATTCATTTTATATATAAATAATTTAAATATTATATTTAAAATAATTATAAATTAATTAAAGTTTTAAAAAAAATATCACATAAATTTTGGTCTTAAAAAGAGTAAAATGAGATAAATTTTATATAAATATGTCTAAATCTTATATATAATTTTATTATTCACTTGAATAATTTAATGAATAGATAAGAATATTATACAAATTCAATGAATTAAAATATAAAAATTTAAAATAATTATTTAAATATTTAATAAATATAATTATTATTTATCGAGTCAGGCTCGAGCTGGACTTGTATAGTTATATAAAAATTAAGTTCGACTGATAAATATCAGACTTTATTAGGTTCGGATCGGGCTTTATAAAAATTTAAGAGTCCTAATCTTATCTATTTAAATAAATTCAGACCGGATCACGCGGATACTCTGACCCGTAAAGAGGTTTGATTTAAACTACTTTGCATCGTATGGACGCAAATCACATAATTTATATACATGTTAATCCTATTTTTTTCTATCTCTCTTTAGTATTATATTTTCTTTGTAAATTAAGTAATATAATCATCAGAATGTATCTTTATCTACATCTACGTTAATAAAACTAGCATACGATATAATTTCTTGTAATTACATGGACTTAAAAATACTATAAATCAGAACTTTGAGACTAAATACTTATTTAGTCTTGAATTAATGAATAGATATTTTGTGAAATAGTTACCAATATAGTGGCTGCACTACATAGACAAAATATAAACATTTAACTGTCTAATCAATACTTAATTTCTTTTTTTTTTTTTATGAAATTCTTAATTTCTTACTACCTGCAACAAATATCTACACTTAGAGGGAGGGACAAAATATAAACATTTAACTGTATAATCAATTCTTAATTTCTTACTACCTTCAACAAATATCTACACTTACAGGGAGGGTTGTACACAGAATGAGAGATATTAGATCAAACACGTATATCGAGAAAGAAAATGGAAAATTACAAGAGATACACATCGGAAAGATATTGAATTTTTAATTTTTTTTTTCTTTATTAATTAGGTGTTGCTCAATTGATACACCACTTAATATAATGAACTGAGGGATGTGTTAGATCTTTAAAATCCATAATTTTATAAAAAAAAATTCCTTTTTCTTTTTAACATAATTGAGAACACGCAGAGAGATAGATATATTTAAGAGGGAAATCAATTTAACGTTCTTATAATCAGCTTGAACGATATTGTCCGTTTTGGCGCCGTTTACGGCTAATCTCACGGCTTTAAAACGTGCCATTCAAGTTAAGGCTTTTAGGGCCTTGTTTATATACAAATCCAGTGGATCCTCCGAGAGCGATGTGGGATTTCATTCCTAACACACCCCCTCATCGCGCTCGTGCTACAATATCGTTGAAGCTGTTTATAACACGTTATCAGCACGATCGCGATAAGGGGGTGTGTTAGGAATGAATATCACACATCGCTCTCGGAGGATCCACTAAGCTTGTATATAAACAGGGCCCTAAAGACCTTAACTTGAATGACGCGTTTTAAAGCCGTCGTAAACGGCGCCAAAGCGAACAATATCATTTAAGCTGTTTAGATTTTAATAAGTTTGATAACTAAATAGTTCATACTAAAATGAATTTCAAATCATCGAAACATAATTTGTAATTGGTTGGAGATATATAAAGAATTCTTTCAATTTACAAAGTCTCTTGGGTGCTATTTATCACGATCTCAATTAAAGAGGAAGTTGAGAATTCAATACCTTTCTGATGCATAATTTGGTGTGTTCTTGGAGAGCTGCGTACGATCTATCATCTGTCCTCTTTTCATGTACCCAAGGCAATGCGGCCGCCGTCGAACATCTTAAATTTTGTTTATATAATCCAAATGTGGTTTCTTATTCTCTTTCTTTTTATGACCTTGTCTTTTTTCGTTTCTTCTCTTTATATTCTAATGAAAAATACTTTTATATTAATACACTATTAATTATTTTAAAAATTTTATTAGATTACAAAGTACTCATCACCATTGAAATCATATTTGATATAATATATACGAAGTCTATAAGTTATTTTGTAAGAAATTTATAATGTGTGATAAAATAATTTATAAGTCGCTTTAAATTGTATAAACTATGAAATCACTACCAAGGATAAATTTAGAATAAAAACTTATAGATAATTGAATGAAATGTCAACTCATCAATTTAACTAATGTTTCACAATAAATATTAAACATTTTCTATTTAATCTTCTAAATACAGACAATTGAATGAAATGTCAACTCATCAATTTAACTAATATTTTAATGTTAAAATTGAAACACGTTATTTAGTTTATAATTAAGTATTTTTGAAAAATTTAATTATACAATTCTAAATGAAATAGACAATCTAATATGACAATCTTCTAAAAAATGTTATCATTTTTAAAATTATTGAGTATTAACATGTCATCAATGTGAGTTTCCATTCCATATACCACACAATTCAATAATCTATTATCTACTAAAGGAGAAATTATACGATAGATCAGGTCATTTGCTCCCTCTTCCATGCATAAATGCATAAAATAATAAAAAATAATAGTATAAAATAGTTTTTGGGACACATATTATTCATACAGTGAGAATGAAGCAAAGGAAACGGTACATTACATAATTTCCCCTACTAAAGATTCTCTTACTTGCAAGTAGCTTATTAATCAAATATAAGCAAGTAGAAACTGAAACAACACATAACAACACATACCTTATATTGAGCATAAAACAATATCCCTAACATATATAAATTTTTTTTAACTTGTACTTTATTTATATATATAATATATTAACAAAACTTAACATTCGGCTTATAATACTTATAGCATCATATCCTATTACAACAAATGTGTACAAAACAAAAACCAAAACACAACCACTTTCTATACTACATGCTTGTCATGTGAGGAGAGGGAGCGAACACAGCAAACTAATCTTTCGTCCATGATATCTACATGTAATGAGTTTTTAGTACAAACTTTATCAGCTCTGAAAAATTTAGCGCTTTATATGAGGCGCAACTCAGTAAATATAAACAATCTATGAATTTAGCAAATCACATATATACATTGACAAATTCAACATACAGTCACACTTATATGAGAATGAATGAACCGGTTATTTAATTGTTGTGACATTTTCAGCCAAACTATTGCCCCGGGATACATGTAACATTTGTGACAATTGTCAATTGATTTGCTGGCCAGCTATGTAACAATTGGTTGACCTTTTGGTCCATTTTCAAATATTGCAATTAGTTGATCATATAGGTCCAGATGAACAAAACATGTATTGCAATGTTTGATCGGCTATATCACAATGTCTCTTATACTTTTCATATATTCAAGTGCAAATGTTTGTTTTACGAACAATTGAACTTACAATTAGCATATATTAACACAAATGAACATATATTCCACGTACATATATCATATAAATATAGCTTATCAAATACCATTCTTATTATAAACGTATCCAATAATTCATATATATGCACCAATTCATTTCACTTAAGAATTCAATCCATTATCATATTCAAATGACACATATCAACATATTTCTCACACAATTTCATATCAAAACAATTCATATCACATTCACATATTAGTACAAGTAACACATCAACACATTTGACCCATATATTCATATCATGTTTATACTCACTGAATTATCTGAGCTAATTCTCTCGGAAATAACTTGGACATTCCTCTGGAATCCCTTCACGGTTTAGAGCTCCTATAACATAAATTCATGTCAAATATAAACATACATAAACATCTTATTTCTTTTTTGTATATATATAAAGATTAACATAAACTAGAATTTTTATCTATATGACCTTACTGACTTTAACAATTGATATCTATTGATTCATTCAACCAAATAGCCTTATTCCAGTTTCATTTTACTCTTAACACATAACTTCATAACATATCAAAATTTCATAATTTTCTGATTACTTATCCA
Organism: Euphorbia pulcherrima; assembly: GCA_947683365.1. Taxonomy (NCBI): domain Eukaryota; kingdom Viridiplantae; phylum Streptophyta; class Magnoliopsida; order Malpighiales; family Euphorbiaceae; genus Euphorbia; species Euphorbia pulcherrima. The sequence goes on from CANTUS010000003.1 coordinate 52,645,420, forward strand.
TTTGTTATGAATTTTGTATTTTAAACTCTAAATATGTCATGTTTTGCCTGCACTTAGAACTAGTATTCTTATGGCTTCACTTCACTTCAAAATTCATAACTTTCAACTCACTTACTTAAATACGTTAATTCTTCTTTTGTTCAATTCCTAATACACAATTCCATGACATACTAAAACCTCAAAATTTTCAAAGCCTTATACGATTTATAGTGAATTTTCCTTCAACGCCATGTTTCAACTCGTTCTACCTGGATAACATCTTAGTAAAACAACCATAACTTTCTATAAACAAAATGAATCGACCGGATTATTTTTCTATTTAAACTATACACATAAGGGAATAACATATCAAAAATTCAGAATTTTCTAAGCAGTATAACAATCCCAGATTAATTTCAAAACTCACCTCATCTCTTTAATCATCCAATTCTGGACACTTCATCTTATAAAAATCATAACTATTGATCTATTCATCTAAAAATTCCTAAATTTTACAGAACCAATCTAGAGATGTAGAGAATCAATTCGTATTTTTGTCATAACCTCAAATTCTATCTCTATCATCTCAAAAATCATATTACAAAATCATATACATACCTAATTCTTTCTCTCTCTTTGTTCTTCTTCTTCTCTTCTACTCCTACCCTTTCATATTCTGAGTTTTTCTTTCTTTTATGGTTTATTTTAGATACTTATCTATTCCTTATCACTTCCACAATTATCTATTGGCTAAAATGACCACTTTGCCCTTCTTTTTCATTATATAATACTTACACTTATACTATACTATACTTATACCAATAATAAACAACTCAAGTACTAATTTAATTACCAACTATAATTTCTACTTTTATCTTCACAAAATTTCAAATTTCTTTTATATATTTAAGTGTATATATGTATATATCTAATATATTTTAAACCAAATGTACCAAAATTAATATATTTATTATATATTTATACTTCATCTAATAATTTCTAATATATATGCATAAATGACTAAAATGATGTGTGAAATAGGATATTACAGAAACACTTCAAAAAAAACTGATTAATAAGTTGTTTTGGACCATCTTATAAGTGTAAGTGTGTGTGTATATATATATATAGAAAATAGAAATATTAAAGCTAAAACTATGTTATATCGTGTATCAAATTATATTACGAAAAACCTCTTTATATACAACATTTGTAGCTTCATCTGTTACTTGTCCATCATCATCAAGAGAAAATGGCAGGTGTTATTTTTTTTTAAAGAACAATGAGCATTTTAAAGAAAGAGAGAGATAGATAGATAAGTGAAAGAATAAGAAACTCTTCTTGAGTTATCTGCATTTCTCATTCAAATATCTAGAGTAAATAATTGATAGGATGATATCTTTATATAAGAAACTAAATTAAATTTGATTTTTTTTCTTAAATAGAATTATAATCAACTGAATAGAATTAAATAAAATCAATAAAAATATTTTAAATTATAAGAAAATAGATTTAGAAATACATAGTTGATAGATATACTTAAATGATAATTATGAAATTTGAATTCACTTGATCAAATAAATAAAAATAATCCATTATCTTCCATAAGAAGGAGGTACTATTACAAAATTATCCATAAGAATGAGTAAATACTATTATAAAATTCAAATCTTTTCTTAAATAGGATTATAATTTATATTTTTTAGCCAATATTTGATGACGAAGAAAAAGTCACATTGATTCTTAAATAAGGGGTAAGTACTATTACAAAATTCAAATTTTTTCCTAAATAGGATTATAACCAACATAATTAAATAAAATCAAGAACAACAAATTAAATTTTAAATAAATTGATTTAGAAGATATATTAGTTGACCTAATAATTTAAAATACTGCAATATTGACAATGATTCAACAAATAATAATTTTTCTTTAAAAAGAGATACATATCAATTATTCTTCTCCTTCTTAATTCCTTATCCGTTTTGCTCGATTGCTCGAAACTTGTGCATTATCGTCATCTATAAATAGGATTATAATTAAATAAAATTATAATAAGTATATTTTGTAAATAGAATTATAATCTATTCTTAAACAAGTTTATAATTTAGAATTAATGTGACTCTATAAGAATTAATGTGACTATTTTTTCCTCATCAAATATTTTATTATTACCACTGTTGTTGTTATTGTTATTATTTTAATTTTATTTCAATTTTATATTTTGGTATTGTTATGATTAATATGAATATTAACCAATTTTAAATATCATTATTATAAAAATATAAATTGGAATAATATGGCAATTAAATAAAATAAAATAAAAAATAAAATTAAAATATTTCTTTTGAAAGGTATAGGGGCAAAGAAGTCTTTTAGAACTCTTTATATATATATATATAATTTAAACAAATTACTTGCCAAAAATAGTGTACTTGTTTACATTCCACCAATGCGATTGTCTTTACTTGTACTGATCTACTTGCTATCTCTTCAAACACAAAGTATGCATTTTGAGATGATATTTGAGTTATCCTTTCAGAGCCCGATGGACTAAGAGAGAGCAATCTAAACTCAAACCATAAGAAATTGATATTAGAAAAAATATAAAGTACAACATTTTTATGTTGGTTAAATTTAAATATTTAAATTAAATTAATAGCAAAAAAATAACTGTAATATTTTATCTTAATTTAAATTCCGATACCTCAAGAAGGTTCAGATTAATCCATAATTTGGATGCATGCCAAGTATTAGTCACCCCATACTTACCTAAATTGTTAAAATAATATTATAATTGAAATTTACAATTTATTTGTGAAATTTTTTTAATCAAATTGAAATTCTGAAATTTTAGTCAAAAGCGATTTTAAAAATTATAGTTGAACGTCATTACATGAGAACTAAAAAAATAAAAAAAATCAGTACCTCTGTATTCTCGAACACATATCAACTGTATAACAACGATAATTCGTTCATCATTAGATGAATTGAAATGAGATAATATTTGTCTACAATTTCACCCAGAACGTTGCTGATATTCTATTCTAAGCGATTTTAAAAATTATAGTTGAACGCCATTACATGAGAACAAAAAAATTAAAAAAATTAGTACCTCTGTATTCTCGAGCACGTATCAATTGCATAACAACGATAATTCGTTCATCATTAGATGAATTGAAATGAGATAATATTTATTCTACAAATTCGCCCCAGAACGTTGCCAATATTCTATTCTGCTTGCATTTTGATTTCATAATAAAGATTTAATTAAAAAGGAACACTATATGTAGATAACATGAAAAATTTTAGATAAATACTCATGGTCTTGAAGTTTCAAATTCAAGAAAGCACTGTTAATTCCATCCATGAAACGACTTTGCACATCACCACGGCTGACAACTTCACCAATTACATCTATTAAAAAATACGTGTATCTAATTAATTGCTAATTATAGTTTAAAATATAGAATTGAAATTAAAATTGAAATTAAAATAATATTAAAAAATATAAAAAATAGTAGAATTTTTTTGTTAGTTATGCAATTTTATTAAACATTTATTGTGATAAATTTTTTAATACTCAATTACATATAAGAGTAACATAAATTAGAATAATATGGTAATAAGATAAAATAAATTTAATAATAAAATATTACTATTTTTTTGAAAGATGTAGGAGTAAAAAGGTAATTTAGGACTTCTCTTCTTTTATATATATATATAGATACAAGTGTAATACCCGTGCGATTCACAGATAGGTCCAAAACGACACATTTAATACTCTTTATATAATAAAAATTAAAGCAGAAAATATTAATGCTAAAAAATATATTATATTGTGTATCAAATTAAATTATGGAAAACCTCTTTATATACTACATTTGCAGCTTTATTTGTGACTTGTCAATCATCATCATAGACTAGAATTTTCAAACCCTCTCTTTTTGTCACTCGCGATAGAGCTACTTAAAGCTGTCCATGCGTGAACACGGGTCTTCTAAGAAATAATCCTACATGAGAAAGCGATTGTCCTTGACTTTTATTGATAGTCATGGCAAATGACAATGCAAGTGGAAATTACTTTCTATAAATTTGAAAGGCAATCATATTAAAATCATATACCGTAATTTTAGACAAAAGTGATTTAAACAATTATAGTTGGACTCCATTGCATGAGAAAAAAAATAAAAAAACTCAGCTCCTCTGTATTCTCGAGCACGTATCAACTGCATAACAACGATAATTCATTCATTTGTTCTACAAATTCACCCCAAAATGTTGTTAATACTCTATTCTGCCTGCATTTTGATTTCATAATATGAAAATTGATGATTTAAATAAATACTCATGGTCTTGAATTTCCAAATTCATTAAAATACTGTTATTTCCATTGATGGAATGAGTTTGCACATCACCACAGCTGTCAATTCACCAATTATATGTGACAAAAAAATTAGTGTATTTAATTAATTGTAAAGTAAAATTTAAAAATATAGAATGCAATTTAGAAATAATTAAAAAATGTATATATACTAAATTCATTGACTTTGCTATAATCCGTCTTAGTTGGATTTATATTAGATATAAAATTCGTCTTCAATTTCACCCTGATTGGGTTGATATCATTCATCGAATTATGTTTCTGCTTCAACATAATTTTCTGCAGGGATAAATAGTAACAAAAAGGAAATCATAAATTAGAATAACACAGTAGGTAGCTAATATGAATAGTATATTTTCATAATTGAACGACCATTAGGAAATCATATTTGTTTTCTAAAAATCCGAAGTAAAACTAAACTTAGTCATGACCAACCAAGTGTGCTGTTTCTCACAAAAAAAAATAGTAATTGTTATTATCTTATATATATTTTTGGGTTTTATTGTATAACGAAATTTTTATTTGTGTTCGACATATTAAATTCGTCTTTTACCTATTTAGTGTTTGTAACCAAAAATTTTCATGGGATGAAAGATCATACAATAGCTGCTGCCTAAACATATACCATTGTTGCTACCTAAACATATAAAGAATATATACAATAGAAAATTCTATTTAGACTTAGATTTTAGAACTAATTCAAGCCAATTCGATTTTGCATAAATATTGAAATATATTCAATTAGCTAATATAAATTCAAGAAAATATAATTTAGAATCTAACACACTACAATACAAAAATAAGATAAAAATAAAAATGGTATAACACATGGATAAGAAGGTGTATCTAATTTTCTAATCTTATTATATTTATATATTTAAAGCGGAATTACTCTTGAATAAAACATAATATGATTAATGAAATAAATAACTAAACAGAATTTGAGAGAAAACACCAAGAGCTCTTTCTTGTTGAAATTTGTGTTAAGTTTTGATGGGTGGCTAGGGAGTTTAATAACCTATTTATAATGTATTTGATTGTTCCCTTAATATATATGAATTATAAATAACCCAAAACTTAGAATTAATTCAAATACATAGTTAGATGTCAATTATGATTCATAGAAAGACTCTTGTTTAGGTATAAGGTTTCTAATATATATATAACCCCAGAGATTTAGAAGATTTACTCAATGGATAAACCACAATTATATAAAACGATAATATATATATATATATATATATTAAAATCTGTATAAGAATCTAGAGATATGATAAATTTTTAAAAGTAAAAAATTCGTATAAGTACAATATTAATTTCAATTGACTTGGAGAATTCCCATGCTGCTTGACATAATAATTTAATAAAAACACACCAATTTCATAGTAGAAAAAAAATTATGGTCTTACACTTTAAATCTATATATATATAAAAGAAGAAAAGTTTTAAATTACCTTTTTACCCCTACATCTTTAAAAAAAAGATACATTTTATTATTAAATTTATTTTATTTTACTACCATATTATTTCAATTTATATTACTATAATATATATATATATATATATATATATATATATATATATATATATATATATATATATATATAATACTATTATTATAGAAATTGGTTAATTTCTCAATAATCTCTCTCTCTCTCTATATATATATATATTTTGAAGAAAAGTCATAAATTACTTTTTACCCCTATACCTCTCTCTATAATAATCTATATATATCTATATAATATATAAAAGCAGAGAAGTCCTAAATAAGTTCTTTACCCCTGCAATATGAGATCTTTTGCTTTCATTTTTATTAAATTTGTTTGATTTTATTACTATATTATTCCAATTTATATTACTATAATAATGATATTTAAAATTGGTTAATATTCATACTAATCATAATAATACCAAAATATAAAATTGAAATAAAATTAAAATAATAATAACAACAACAATAGTAAGAGTAAAATATTTGATTAGTATTTGAAATTGATTAATATTCATACTAATCATAACAATACAAAAATATAATTCTGTTGATTACAAAACTAAAATAATAATAATACTAATAACAACAACAATAATATATAAAAGCAAAGAAGTCCTAAATGACTTCTTTAGCCCTCTCTCTATATATATAAAAGCAATGAAGTCCTAAAAAACTCATTTACCCTTATAGCTTTTTTTAAAAAATTATCCTTATACCTTTTACATATATAGATTACTAATTAATGTTACTTTCATGAATAATGAATGATGAAACTAACTACAAACAGTATTAATAACAAATAAATTATTAATTATTTTTTAATGAATAAAATCAAAATAACAAATTTATATATAAAAATAATAAAAATTATATTTCAGTTATATTCATAATAATCATAACAATACTAAAATATAAAATTGAAATAAAATTAAAATAATAATAACAATAACAAAGACAACAACAATAATAATAATAAAATATTTGATAAGAAAAAAGAGTCACATTAGTTTTTAAATAGGATAATAATCAATATAGTTATATCTTTTAAATTTTAATTTGTGTTCATATTGTCCAATTGTTTGAAATTTTTTTTACCAATGTGAGTATTTGATATGTTATTGCTAACTTTTCCAATTATTTGTTAATTTATAAGAGCTTTATTTACTTTAATTAATTTTATACTACATATGAGCATATTTTATTCCCGTCTATAATAATTATTAAATTAGATTTTTTTCATAAATTTAAATCAATGCCTCGGAATTTTAAGAAAATGATTTTAATATATTTCCCAAATAGGTTTGATTTAGAAAAATGATAATAATTAATAGCAATAACTACTTTTTATAAGGAAATAATTAATTAGGGTGAATTATAGTTATTATTATAAACTTATAAATTGTGACCAATTTTCGCAATCAATATAAACATTTGTATCAAAGCACATATAGTGAAAATGAAAGACTACACGAGTTTGATAAGAACGGAATCTATCGAGATAAAATTTTATACTTTAATATTTGTCGTTATGGATTCATACAGATTAGCCCTTTTTCAACTGAATACAAATATCTATTTTACATAATTAGAAGTTGAAACGTCTCAACACAAAAATTATAAAATATAATTGTACTTTTAATTTAAATCTACGTTGATTTTGAACTTTTGTACGTTATTTTGGTTTTGTAGGAATAGATGTACAATATTGCTACTTGACATGTTGAATAATACAGTCAATGCCTACTTTAACGAAATAAAATATGTACTATGAAACAGATTTTTTAAAGTTTGAACTTACTTATAATTAATATACTTATTATTAATAGTTTATCCGTGCATCGCACGGATACTACACTAATATTAATAATAGCTTAACAGTTTTACAGGATTTGAGTCATACTCCATCTCAATGTAATATTAAATTAATCTTAAAATTTTCATACAATTATTTAAATATTTTAAACCTTTATTAAAAAAAAGTTTAAATTTAATTTGATTAACCACGTAATAAATTAGATTACCGTGGTTATTAAACTTTTATCCACGTAATCTAAATTTAATTTAGAATACTATTAATTTTTTTTATTCTTAAATTGTATGATTTTATTTTAATTAGGCTCAACTAAATTTTTATATAACTTTTATTTTAAAATTTTAATATAATATATAAGGACAAATTTTTTTTAAAACTTCTTTACTCTTTTTTATATATATATATATATATAATAACCTTATCTTTGGTGGCACATGGTTGAAAATAATTTCGTCATGTAAACCCAACATAAATATCAAAATTTAGTGGTAAAATGTGCTACTAAAGAAAAAAGAACTTTTATTGGATAGAAATTAGAAGATGAGGGGCTAAAATATAATTTTTGCCTTTTTTTGAAAAGAAGTCCTATACCCTTGTTTGTAAAAAACCCTCCATGGACCTCGCTCTGTATCAATTGTATATGTACTCCAAGGGTAGCGCCTCCGCAGTCCGTAGCTATGCCGCGAACAACCACCGTCGAGTGTCCCGGTTGCCCTCCGATTAGAGCCCTAACTTTTGACTCACTTGGCTTCATTAAAGGTCCCATTTCTCTTTCACTATTTAATTTCATGCTTTTATCTGTACTTTTTTTGACATCGATTCTTCTTGTAGTGATTGAGTCCCGTGGCGATCGTGGAATCCCACAGGTAGTAGAGAGATGGGGTAATCCAGAAGCTTCGAGATGTGTTCTTGCTGTTTCCATTGATGACAGCAAGAAAGACCCCGTAAGCCGCTGTTTTCTTTTTAGCTTAAACGATTCTCCTTTTGATTTGTAAGTTATAGTTAATACTTCTTTTGTTTGACGTTTATTGGGATTGTATTTTGAGCAGGTCCTAACTGTTGGAAGAAAAAATGGTGTGGTGAGCTACTGCTCCTTTAATTGTTTTGGGAAATTGTTTTCATATTTTTCTGTGTATTTACTACTGATTAATTGTGTTACAGATTGAAGTGCTCAATCCACTTAACGGGGAAGCTCATGCTTCAGTTTCTAGTGTCTGTGATCCTGGTGTTTCACCTGAAGATGATGCCATTGTTGGGCTGCATTTGTTCAGAACACAGAAATCGGCTGGGTATTGATACATTTGACCTTGGAGAATTACTTAATGTGAAATTGGTGGCTAATACTCCACGAATGCTGATTTTTTTTTTTGCGTTGTTATGTGTAGGTCCTGCCGTTTGCTTACATGTACAACAAAAGGAAATGCAAGCATTAGGTCCATTGAATTTAACAGTTCCACAGTAGATAATGCTGATTCTGTTTCCCCTACAACATGGAAAGTTTGTGGCTCTGGTAGTATTGTATGTTCTAAAGTGGATGGAAATGAAAACTATGCCTTGTTTGGAGGGTCAGTTGTCCATAGCTTTTCAATTTAAGCCTTAGATTAGCTTTAGACCTAGACAATGTTGTGATTAATGGAATCTGTGACCTATAGGAAATCTGTGGAAGCTAATTTATGGGATCTTGAGAAGTGTACGAAAATTTGGAATGCCAAATCGGTGAGCCGTTTTTATCCTATCCTGAATCAACACTTGTTCTTTTTATAGAACATTCAATGATTTTATATTTGACCTCATGAAGTTCTATTTTTTCATATACTTCAGCCTCCTAAAAACAGTCTTGGTATTTTTACACCAACGTGGTTTACATCTGCAACATTCCTAAGTAAGGATGATCACCGCAAATTTGCTGCTGGCACAAACAGTCATCAGGTAATCCTTACTTGCCTTCATGTCAGACAATAGATTGATCGAAGCTTAGACTGCATCATTTTTCAGATGTCCTGTACATTCTTCTCAAATTTAGAATGTTTTAAATTTTGCATCTGCTGATGGACACTTTTTAGGAGTTAGTAGAGATTGAAATGTAATTTGTTACCGAATACTTATCATCTAGGTATCATGGAAACAGACGCGGAAATAGAAACCGAGAAATGCCATTTCTAAAAAATACAGGTTCAGAAACTGTGGGGAAACGTGTAAATAATAAAAATATAGGGGTGTATTTATGAATATAAAAAACAAAATATTCATGCATATAATTGTATTCTTGTATTAAATAATGTAATGCCAAAATAAGGCACACTTAAAATATATCTATTAATTGTAAAAAAGTATACCGTAAATATTTATAAATTGACACCTATCGAATCACATTCATCTAATTAAGTTCCCCTAGCATTTAAAAATTCTAATTCAAACATAATATATATAATTGGGAGACTCAAAACGAATGAATATGAAGTTTAATTTTGGAATAAACCAAAATTGAGTCATAAGATTGAAGAAATTGCTAGGAAATGGTTTATGGAATTTGAAGAAACGAGTTTCCATCTTTCTTTAACTGCGGAAACTGCCCTAGAAATGTCTCTTAGGGGTTTCCTAGAGTTTCCGTTTCCGAAACGGGTGGGGAACGCCGAAACGGATGTCAGTGGAGTTTCCGTGCTTCATAGCTTATCATATGTTCAGTGGTAGTCAACTTTCCTTTATGGTTTCTCTGAGTCACGAGTCAAATGCACAAATTAATCTGATATATTAATATTATATTCGTGCTAGTTGGTTATTCTTCTTGCAAAACTGTTTGTGAACTTTCTCTTCTAACAGATTCGGTTGTACGATACATCATCTCAACGCAGATCAGTAATATCATTTGATTTTCGTGAGACCCCCATTAAAGCAGTTAAAGAAGATCAAGATGGTCATACGATATATGTGGGAAATGGGTCTGGTGATCTTGCCTCTTTTGATATACGCACGGGTATTCAAATTTTAGACACTTATCTTCTTGCATCTCGTTTAGCAAAAGGAAATGATTAGAACTTCATGCACTATATTTTGAATCTTCATAATGTAATATTAGTCAACTACTTGATGTATTAGCTATTGTCTGACTCTGGAGTCAAGAAAGTTCTTTTGTTGAATAAAGGAAAAGCAGCAATTCCACGCCAGCAGTTTCTATTATGAGTCTACTTTTGAGTTTCTATGTTATACTTGACTGGTTAGGCTCTTCACGAACATTGCGAGCTGATTTTATCATATAACTTGGCCTATTTGATGGAAAACAAAGTGGTTTCTCTATTCCCTTGTCCATTGTGCTTGGTTAGGATTATGATTTGGCTGTGGTTATCTTCTTACCCTGGTCTTGAGAATTTTCAGCGCTCTTCTGTTTTAAACTTTTTATTGTACTTAATCAAATATTATTTACAATTACTCATTGATTGGATGGTGAGATACAATAGTATACTATTGTTATGATCTAAGTTATACTTGTTCTTAGGTTATTATCTAAGTTTTCAAGCATGTGCGGGGACTATCCTCCTTGGAAGAATCAACATGGCTACTTCTATCTACACCTTAGAATTAATGCTAACAATTCTTGATTTTGTTAACATCTTCATAGTTCCAGCGTTTTATGTGGCCTTATAGTTTCACTTTTCTTTGTATTTTCTATTTTTCAACTTCATTGGTATTTGGTAATATATTTGCTCTTTGGATAATCTTTGTGTTTATTAATTTCATTTTATTTGGTAATATTCTCTCGTGTTTATTAGTTAATTTCAATTTACCCTCAAAATTAGTCTATTGATAATGTCTGGTAGCTAAAGATTAAGATAAATTTCCTTGGGAGCACATATTGTTTCCTTACTGTTTCTCCTGTTCATGACTGGTAAAAGTCTGGTTTCCTTTCATGTTGTTTTGTTAATACCGTGAGTACTCTTCTTCAGGAAAATTGTTGGGATGCTTTTTGGGGAAGTGCTCTGGAAGCATCAGATCCATTGCTAGGCATCCTGAGCTCCCTCTGATAGGTTCTTGTGGTATGTGGCTTGGTTGATTATATTTTTTCTACCAGGAATATCTTAATCTTTGACTCTCTAGTCACTCATGTGCTACCAATCTGTTAAATGGGTGCATAGTTATGTGTCATAAACCATAATTTAAACAGTTGAGCAGACCTATTGTCGTGCAATGCAAACACGGCAAACTCTATCTACAACTACATTTTCGTATTCTGGGCTGAATTTGATTTTTTTGTTTTACTATTCTTTAAGGTCTGGATAGCTACTTGCGGGTGTGGGATGTAAATACACGACAACTTCTTTCATCGGTACGTTGGCATAGTTTTCTAGATTATAAGTGTATTACATTCTTGATCTCCTTTAAGTAAGTAACTATATAAGTTATGTTATTTGTTCAGGTATTCCTGAAGCAACATCTTACAAATGTTGTCTTCGATTCCAATTTTGCAAGCAGAGGTAAGTTTCTATTGTAGTGACGGATAACTATTTCGCCAATTTTCATGTTGATGCAACATGGATTGATTAGAAACTGTTTTACTTGTGCTGATGAAAGTACTTGGCTAAACATTGAGTACTAAAACCTACCGTATATAATGATACACATTTTCATCTTTGCTTGAGATACCTTTTGTGCAAGAAGCACCACTCGGTTCTTAATTACCGAGCTTTACCAGAGGTTTAAGTTGTTCCTTTATTTCATGCAAGCAGATGTTCCAGTAGCAGCACAGCAAGTGGATGGGATCGATAATGAAGAAGACACATGTATGCTGCCGGTTAGAAGAAAGAAGAAATCTAAAGAAAAAGATGCTGCCAAGAAAAGGCAGAAATCCAAAGAAAATGATGGGCCAAAAATGTTAAAATCCAAAGATAAGAGTAGAGACTAAGCAATTGGTAACACTCGTAAGGAATCTGAGCAAAGACTTGACATAGAAAACCTCGACGATTCAAAAAGGGGTTATGGCAATTGAGTGTGAATTTTGTTTTTTTTTCCTGATTTTTGAACCCATCCGACTTATGAATGTTTCTTTTGCCGTAGCTGGAGCGCAATATGTGGTTTTTGAACTAATCTCTGATGAGACTTTCTCTTTCTTAAACAAGTGTCATTCATACACAAAATTATATTAAAATTAATTTATTTAATGGTGATAAAGTGTAAAATAGTAGTTATGTTTAAAAAAGTAATCATAGAAAGCAATTAAGGATATCGTGCAAAATAATAGTTATGTTCTAAAGCAATCAGAGTACCGGCTAACAAAATTAAAAGTATTAATAGAAGGCAAATTTTAGTGGCAATAGTTAAAACTCTTTATATAATTAGAGCATGTTATGAGTTTGAATCACATGCCTATATTGAACAAGATGACTAAACATGAGGGTAAATATCCATCCTAGAATAAATTAAGAGGTAACATTGAGAATTGATGAAACTTTAGAGGTTAAAATTAACAAATGACCCCGGAGATTTCATCCATATCGGATCAAGCCTGCGTCCGACGGAGAATTCCTTCCCTTTTTAAAGCTACAGTGAAAGAGGCCGAGACTAATACCCTAATTTCCCTTGTCTCTGTCCAATCGGTATCAACCAGTAACATTTATCAATAACAAATGGCGACGTACGACGCTCCCGCTGATCTCATCGACTTCTTGAATGCTTCTCCTACTGCTTTTCACGCTGTTGGTAATTGAGTTTCTTCCTTCTTTGCTCCTAAACGGTCCTTTCTATATCTGTTTCCCTACAGTCTGAATTTTTTTCTTTTTAATCCGACTTGGTTAGATGAGGCCAAAAGGCGATTGAGAAATGCTGGATACGTACAAGTTTCCGAGAGAGAAGATTGGAAGTTGGAAGCCGGAAACCGATACTTTTTTACCAGGAATTATTCCACCATTGTCGCTTTCGCCATTGGTAAAAAGTATGTTTCTCTTCTTGCTTTTACCTAATTATTGCTCTATCAAAACAATTAAGTATCTTATTGATAATATTGTGGAATTATCTTAGATATGTTGCTGGCAATGGATTTTATGTAGTTGGAGCTCACACTGATAGTCCTTGCATTAAGTTGAAGCCTGTTTCCAAGGTATCATTGTTTCAGTTTAATCTTTTAATGGAAGTTGATATTATGAGCGGTTGATGGGATTCTTCAAGATTGAGTAACTTGTTGGAGATGGATCATTTTGTCGGTTTTGGCTTCAGTTCTGAAATTAAGTGGTTACTTGTTCAGGTTACCAAAAGCGGTTTTTTGGAGGTTGGAGTCCAGCCATATGGAGGTGGCTTGTGGCACACATGGTTTGATCGTGATTTGACCGTGGCAGGACGAGTGATTCTAAGAGAAGAAAAGGATGGTGGTGTTTCCTACTCGCATCAACTGGTTAGAGTCGAAGAGCCTATTATGCGTGTCCCCACCCTGGCAATTCACTTGGACAGGTTCTATTGCCAAATAAATTACTTTATCAGTGCTAGGTTATACATGTGTGTATGATATGTTGTGCATTATTAGTGTTGTGGGATGATTATATTTGTTTAACTGAAGGTTTAGGATTTCATTTATTTTCTTTAGCTGGAAAGAGTTTAACACCTTATTTTACATCTTACAAACAGGAATGTTAACAGTGATGGATTTAAGGTGAATACACAGAGTCATCTTCTACCCGTCCTGGCAACATCAGTTAAGGTATTACATTCTGCTGCTGTATAAATCATCTGTTAAGTCATTATATTTGCTTGCGCATTTTGGATTTTTACCGTCCCACATTTTGATGGAAGTGATCGTAGTTATACAATGCTTAGTAGGATCATTAATGTTCTTATGATCTATTTGTTAATGTCTGATACACCGATGTAGAAAAATGTCAAGTAAAAATGTTCTTTTCATGTTTCTATCAGTATTTGTTAGTATACTTTATCATTTTCCTGATTGTTGTAACAGAAACAATGAAGACTTTAAAGTTCATTTGATTTATTTGGTAGATGGTTTCAACACACTGAAATAATAAGTCTAAACATTTTCATGGTTGTTGATTTTCTTAATTTAAATAATTGCTGTTTCACAGTCAGAGCTCAATAGAGTGGTTGCTGAAAATGGTCCTGCTGGAAGTGGAGATCAAACTGATGGAAAGAAATCCAAAAAGAGCACAAACACCAATAATTCAAAGCATCACTCAATTTTACTAGAGGTTGGTTGCATTCAAAGCTAACGAAGTTTTCTCATTTCTTTTCCCACTTGTGGTGCAGAGAGAGCTCTCTGGACTTGGATATTTGATAACTAGTTTATATTCTGATAACAATTCAGTTCCTTTACTTTCTTATAGATCATTGCAAATCAACTTGGCTGTAAAACAGATGATATCTGTGATTTTGAATTGCAAGCATGTGATACTCAACCTAGTGTAATTGCTGGTGCTGCAAAGGAATTCATTTTCAGTGGAAGGCTTGATAATCTCTGCATGTCATTTTGCTCTCTGAAGGTATGGGTTGCTTTTTTCAGGGAGTTACAGGGTTGTTGTATCATGGTTTTAGGAATAATTGTGTTCCATGTGATAGTATGTCTGTGTTAGATGATGGGATTTGCTGTTCTCTGGAGTACACGTTCTCCTTGTGTCATCTCTTAGTTACAATTAAATGTTAGAGATGAGGTTATAGTAAGGGTAGAATAGTAACTAAACATGGAGACATGTGTTAGGGTTCTTAGGGGATATATAAGGAGAGCTAGTAAGAGTAATAGGGGAGCTTCTACTAGCTATTTGGGGGACTCGACCTTTGGTTGAGGAGGGGCATAGACCTGTGGGAGCAAAGAGTGTATTCTTTGTTCATTATCTGATTTAGCTTTGTAATTGTTCCTATATCCATTTCTATAATTTTAACTAATATTCTCCGAAGCTCCCTTATTACTCTGTGAACTCTCCATACATATCCCTTAAGAACCCTAACACATGTCTCCTTATTTAATCACTATTCTACCCCTTACTGTAACCTCATCTTTAACAGTAAATCAAAGTGATTTATTTGTTTATCTTCGCTGTTACTTAGTTTTATTGCATAGACAAGCATTGTATTCTTGTCCCAGTAAAAGACCAAGGTGTTGTTTTTCTAGACTTACTATGAAGTCAGGAAATTTATTATAAGCTTTCTGAATTAATTGAATGGTAAAACTGAGATATGTTCTTGATTAATAGTATTTTCTACCATCCCTAATTTGTTTCAAGCAAGTGTAGTAATGTATGCTAATGTGCATTCAAGAGAAAAACTTTATTGGTGGTGGCTATTAGTTTGGATTAATTCTGATGACGGCCTACTGAATTTCAGGCTCTGATAGATGCTACATCCACCGAAAGTGATCTTGAGGATGAAAGTGGTGTGAGAATGGTGGCGTTGTTTGATCACGAGGAGATTGGGTCTAATTCAGCACAAGGCGCAGGATCTCCTGTCATGTTAGATGCTTTATCACGGATTACAAGCACCTTCAACTCAGATTCAAAGGTGATAAATGACCCCCTTTCATATTATTCCCAGTTTATATTTAATTCATGCTTTAGGAACAAATTGTGGAATAAGGTCACTGATGTGGTTTTGGGAATTCTTGGCTATTTTTGTAAGTTCCTAGGATTTCATTCCTATATCCTTGATACATAATAGTTGCAAGTTATTGAACCCATAAAACATTGGTTTGGATCTGGAGTATGCCATGAATTCTAAAGTAGTAATTTTAATCAGAGTGACTTACATATTCCCAGATGTTAACTTCAATTCAATAGTTATGTTTTCATTTATAATAATTACTCATGTTTCTTTATCATCTGTACAGTTGCTTCAAAAAGCAATTCAAAAGAGTTTCTTGGTATCTGCTGACATGGCCCATGCCCTTCATCCCAATTACACGGTACATCGGCTCAAGTGTTCTTAATTAGAATTTGATAGTGTGTTTGTGAGTTTATTACCTCTAATTTGTTGTATGCTCAATTCAGGATAAACATGAAGAAAATCATCAGCCGAAGATGCATGGTGGACTTGTGATCAAACATAATGCAAATCAACGCTATGCAACCAATTCTATCACCGCTTTATTATTTCGGGAGATAGCATCAAAGCATAACATTCCTGTTCAGGTCAATTCCATCCCCTGCTCGATTCTGTTTACCTTTTTCGTTTGTCTCTTAAAACAAATTGGCAATTTAAGCAAACGCTAGTCAGCTCTGAGTTTCTCGTGGGTTTTCTGCGATTACTAACGAAGGAGGAAATGCCCAATAAATGCAGGATTTTGTGGTTCGGAATGACATGCCGTGTGGTTCAACCATTGGTCCAATCCTAGCAAGTGGTGTGGGGATTCGTTCGGTGGATGTAGGTGCCCCGCAGTTGTCAATGCATAGTATTAGAGAAATGTGTGCTGTAGATGACATCAAGCATTCTTATGAACATTTGAAGGCATTTTTCCAGGAAATTTCTCACCTGGACTCAAAGATCACAGTTGACATGTAGGTAGGCGATTTGATGTTCTCATAAAGACCGGCCAAATTGTTAAACTTCGGTTCTCAGATACAAGATTTGTAGTTTAGAACTGGCTTATCTACTTGTACTTGTCTATCAATGCTGCCAGGCTACAGCTACCTCATACTACATGTTACTAGATCAAGCACTTGTATACATGTTACACTTAGGGTGCAATGCAACATATCCTAGACGTTGGCGACGTAATTAATTGTGGAACAAAAAGGAACAAGAAAGCTACTTGTAAGACCTAAGTAAAATTCTATAATGAAGATGGAATTACTTTTGGCTTAAATACCTGCCAAAATAAAGTAACAAACCTTGAACGGCTATTCTTCTTACTCCCTCCGTCTTTTTAAAATAGGCATTCTACTCTAAAATTGAATTACTAAAATATCTATCTTTAGGTACTTTTTTTTATTATTCTTATAGTATTAATTGAAATTAAAGCATTAATTTGTAATATAAGGGTAAACTAGTATTTTCATATCGTTATTAAGTTTATTCATGAATCTTAAGGGTAATAAACTGCATGCCACATATATAATATGAAAAATTATGTATATGGATTACATGTGCATATTGACTATACCACAAAGCCATCTTGTCTATGTAATTGTGTTACTAAAAGGCATTACCAAAAAATCATTAAAAGAGTTGATTTGAATGAAGACAGACAAATTCTACCAATACGAGTACTTATTTCATTGCGTTTTTTCTGGCAACGCAAACATCAGTGACAGCACAATGAAGAAATCCAAGCAACATCAATGCATCGCATTTGCACATGTGCAGAAGAAAAACAGGTCACTTTCTGGTATTTTTATTTCTCAGTTAAATATGTCAACAAAATATCCCCCGCATTTGCAGTCAATATTGAACGGAAGCAGAAAGACTAAAATACATGAAGGCTTGTTTGAAACGCATTTGAGAACAAAAAAAGGATCATGAAATTAGTGAATTATCAATCTGAGAGTGGAGAGTGCCTAGCCCTATGAAATAGCTTTCTGAACCTCAACTGTGACCTCTTTCGGAGGTTTCTCTGCATGAAGCTCAGCAACAACACCCTTCTTCTTATAATAGTCAATCACCTACATTTACAATGTTTAAAAATCATCATATTATATTGAGTTATGACACGCATCAGCATCATGAAATGAAGTTAAAGTTCATTTTGAGTCAAATTGATCCAATTAACTTGGCAAGGAATTAACACCGAAAATAGCACAAAAAGTTTAATTGCATGCTAAAGAGCGAGCATGAAACAACCATCATATGATATATTGGCAAAAATCATGACGTCAAAGACTGATTCATGGTATACAATACAAAATTTCAACTTGAAGTTGGTATGGACTATGTTCACTAGTGACCTTTTAGGTACATTCCAACAGGAGAGCTTATCTATATATCTTCTCAACAATTCCAGGTTGGATACTAATAACCACACGAATCTAGACATTACATATCTACAAATGCGGAATCCAGAAAACCTTCAGCTAAGCAACTAATAAACCATAACAAGTTGAATGGCTATCAAACTTGAATAAATTCCTAATTTCAGAGTCCTTCAACATATATTACAGACAGAGTCTTCTCATACGTAATCAAACCTCAACATGTTTCAGCAAAAATCTATCAATGATAATCAGCAAAAATTTCTTAATGACTGAAAATGATGTGAACTTTCAATTTGAATTGCCATCCCTCCAAATGCAAAAAAAGAAAAAATAGTTTTAGTGTGTGCTTATTTTTCTTCATATGTCCCCTTTCGTTTTATATAGTGATTGTCATGGCTGTTTTTTCTACACTCAAAACAACTGCGAGTTGCCAGAACCCTCTCAAATTGAATCTAACTCAATTACATAATACTAATAGTGGTGAAATAAACTGATAACACCACTCAATTTGATCCATGAGAAGAAATTATAACATACCGGTTCAGTTTGCTTGTGGAATGCCTCCAGCCTGGACTTAAGAATGGCAGCAGTATCATCCTTGCGTTGAATCAATGGCTCTCCAGTTACCTTTGGAAAGAAAAATGTTATTTAGTCAATAAAAATGAAAACAGAATGTTGCAACTGACATAAAATAATACACAAGCAGCCATAGTTATCCACGATGTTCATTTATACACCGGAATCACTTAATTCGAAATGTTTGAATATTCTTAAGGGGCTCTTGCATAGGATTGACGCTCTAATTAACGGTCAGGGATTAGGTGTAAAATTTGTAGTGACATAACACTCCCTTTATTGTTGACACTTGACATTTAACTTCTGAAAACTAAATCCTGCATATTTAAACTGGTAAACTTCGCAGATTATGCTGCAGTTACAAAAACAGGAAACTATCTCATACGGTAAAATAGACAGGCAAAGAAATTTGGGCCTAACGCATCAACCTGAAAAGGCAGTGTCAGGAGCACATATTCACAAGCTAATATAACAGGCTACTTTAAATCTGAAATTCGTGCTCATTAAGCTAGATGGTGCCTTTGGTTCCTATGAAGTATGAATGCACCTAAATCAGTTGCATCATTTTTTACGCCCAAAATAAACAGGAAGAGGATTAACATGTTGCCTTACATCATCTAACCCAGGAGACTTCGGAGGTGCAAATTTAGTGTGATAGGTTCTACCACTCGAAGGGTGTATCCAACGACCAGTAATTCTCTCCTCCAAAATAGCATCATCAATGGCAAAATTTAGCACTTTATCAATTTTAGATCCCTGCTTTTCAAGCATCTCATCAAGCTGGGCATGGCAAAATACAAAAAAATTAAGAGTGGACACATGAAGGAACCAATTAAATAAAATGATGCTATCAAACAACGCGTGAAACCTTCTGTGCTTGGACCACAGTTCTAGGGAATCCATCAAGAGTGAAACCTTTCTGACATGAAGGTTTCTTCATTGCTTCATCTATAATGCCAACAACCAAGTCATCAGACACAAGTTCCCCCTAGAAAACCACATACAATACAATCCATTATCAGAATGCAGAAAAACTAGGGTTAAAAAGAATTACGGTATAACAACCAGAAAAGACTAGTCATGAGGAGCTTAACCTTGTCCATAGCCTCCTTAGCCTTAATACCAAGAGGGGTTTTTGCAGCTACTGCTGCTCTCAACATATCACCCGTAGCCAAATGGCATAAGCAGTACTCATCCTTAATGATCGGTGACTGAGTACCTTTACCTGATCCAGGAGGACCTGCCAATCACAGAAGAAAAAAGATATCGAAAAAAACATGCACGTTCAAGGCTAGCTGGGTTGCATGAAATTGAGCACAAGACTCCAATAAGTAAATTAACAGCATTCCAACCATCAATCACCATGGCACAACCGTACAAATACATTACGGAGAACCTAACAACAAAAATGTTCCAGAAAAACAGAAAAATTTGTGTACAACTCAAAGGATATGCTAAAATATAATTAATTTTAGAAAGTTCAAATTTTTACTCAATAGATTGTTGTACTTTCCCCTTCCAATAACAATTCAGAATACCTCTGGAAATTGAACCGTTAAGAGTAAATATATCCATATGTGTGCATCAAAAATAGAATTGCATGCGCTAAGTACGACTTAAGGCCTTTTGCTCACAATAATGGACTTGAATTAAGTTTCAATTCAAAAATTGAGGAGTGGTAACAAAACCATGTGTCTGATTATACATTAAAAATAAACAATCGAAGAAAATTTATATTCGAATCCCTTCTCTAGCAACATAAACCCTTACACCCACCAAAATAAACATCGTAAGACAAAGCACAATTGTTGCCACTTGATATCGGAAACGAAACAAAAGGCGAAAGACAAACAAGAAGCAGAGCCAGTATAGGGATCTGAATGCAGCGAGTAAATTTGAAAGAAATAGACATGGAATAAGAAAAGGGATACCTATGAGGATGAGGCGCTTGTCGGGCTTAGAAGAGCACTTCATACGGCGGAGGAGCTCCGTCATGAGATCCACGGAAGGCACATCTTCCAGGTTAGCCATAGATAATTTGAAATTGGAAGCAAAAGAGAGGCAAAAGGGGGGAAATGTTGGTTGAAGAGCTGCTTTGGTTTACTTTGGGTTTTGTCTCAAAAACTGTTATGCAGGCAAACAAGGAGGCAGAAAAAATACTATTTTACCCCTTAGAATTATTTTAATTCTATTTTAAGGCCCCTTATTTTCTTTGGTTAAGAACGTGATAGTCTAAGGGCATGTGTTAGTTACATTTAAAATTTTTTAGTAGGATAATATATTTTTGAAATTAAATAAAGATTTTGATTTATAATATTAATTAATTAAAAATTATTTATTATTAATTTTTGTAATTTTTTAAAACAGTAGCTTAAAAAAGCTTGAAAATGGAGCTTAGCAATCCGTTCACTAAATTCACATCAGACCAATTTGAATTCAATTAAAACTGGATATAATTGGATAGGAATATAATTTAATTGGGTTATTTTTATACTCGAATAATAATTGTTCAATATTCATTTAAGTAGTAATTATAATATATTATAAATATTGTAGATCTTTTATCAAATGAAATTTGTAAATTTGATTTAATTTATGTTATTTTCAACTTACAAGTAGCAGTACTGAAATGAACTGATAAATATTTATTTCAGTATAAATTTATATGTATACAGTACTGATAATTACTAAACAGTACTGAACTGAATATAAGTTAAAAAGATCAGGGCCTTAAATTCAAGTTTTTACATGGTTATTTGTAAAAAGAAACAAACCACAAGATCACCATAAATTACTATTGATATTACAATGAAAAATGTCAATAAATGAAAAATATTATTGAATTCCTCGTATGAATATTTATGGGTTTTTATTATGATTACAATTAACAAAACTTTATAAGGTTAGGTGAGGATAGTCATGATCTTTGTTCTTAATTCCAGAATACTACCTAATTTGAGACCTAAATTCATTAGTCAACAGCATTTGCATTTCATTTTCCACATACTTAACCTTATTTATTAACTCGTATTATATAATCATAAAATAAAAAAGGCAAACAACTTAGCATATAATCAAAATTTGCTACTTATAGCAGCAGTGTTAGTAGGCAATTCTAAGTTCTTCAAACACCTACTATTTTCACATCCACATTCCTAACAGAAATCCAAAATCTCGCTAATACAGTTTAAAAATCACTCCTAGTCAGCATTTTTCGACTTCTTTTTATTCTTTTTACCGTCCCTGGCTTGTTGAGCAACACCATCATCGTCTTCACCTTCACTTTTCTTCTTCTTCTTCTTGACAGCCAAGTCTGCATCCGCCCCATTTACACCATTAGATTTCTCCACAGCCTCCTCGAGCTCCTGCTCCAATTTCCTCTTCTCTTTCTTCTTTTTCTTTTCTGACTTGGCTTCTCCATTTGCTGGTTTATCCTCCTCCATGGCTTCATCATCTTTTGATTTCTTCTTTTTGCTTTTCTCCACTGTCGGTACTTCTTCGGTTTCCATTTCAACATCTGCAGTTACCCAAAATAACTAGCAATATGTAACTAGAGGCATGCATAACTTGCCAATCCGCAAAAAGACCTTTTTGGACCATGTGGTATGATCAACTTGCGATTTTGGTCCGTTTTCCATTTGGTTCCCGTGCTATATAATATGTTACCTTTTTGGTCGCTTAAGAACATGTAATGTACAATTTTGCTAAAATAGTTTCTACTGTATAGGGCTCAAAAAGTTAACAAACTGCATACTACAGGGACCAAATGAGTAACAAATGCAGATGACGTGAATAATATTCACAGGGACCAAATGGACAAACAGACTATACAACAGGACCTAAAAAGTTTCAACCAAATATGTAGAGAAGAAATTATACGAAAAAAACACAGAACCGCTTGTTTTCTCTAGTGTACGCACCTTTACTTTGAGCACCTTCAATTGCCGCTTTCATTACATCAATGTTTTTACGAGGTGCAACTCCTTTGTCGTAGAAATCCAGTCGCTCCTCGACTTGTTCTCTCAGTTTCTCTCCGAATATAGTGGAGCCACTATCTGTAATGCAAATAGGAAGAAATTAAATATTGAAGGGAGAGAGGAAAAAATGAAATATTATAACTATTACCTGCAAAGCAATCTATGCGAGATGCTATTGAGCATTTGTTGGCAAGATAGCGAGCCATTCGCCCCTTGTTGCGAGCAGATGCTCGACCAATGAAAGATGAATGGAAGATCAAACCATATTTTGGTGTGTTTCCTCGAGTTTTCAATGCCCTAAACAAAACACCAATCAAGTGAACCTGGAAACTCAGACCTAAATCGTGTAGACAATAAAGTGATGATGTGACAGAGTACGCACAGAAATTTACAAGGGATAAAGCAACTGAAAACAGTAGAAACACTAAGGTAATTATAGCTTATAGGAAGATATTCTAAAAACTAGAAGAATATCAGGGACAGGTAGAACACCTGAACAATGCCTTCTCTGCACCAAGGATCTGAAGGGTGGAAGAAGGGCACTTAGCTAAATTTGTAAGACTTCCCGCATGAGAAATCAATCGAGCCCCAACAACTTCACCAATCAAGGAGGCCAAATTGGGAGCTATGTCATTCATTTTCGTAACCAGATATTCATACAGCTTCTTTCTATACTCGGACAGATCCATTACCCTCTGAGCAAACTGCTGGACGTTAATCAAGTCAATTGGAGACAAATCCTGGCCTACAAATAAGAAAAGAAATGGATAAATGTAATAGAAAAGAACAAGTAACTGCATAAGAAATCAAGAAAACACCGACACCTACCCATTGATGCTTTGGCAGCTTCAATAACCTCCTTTGCTTTATCTTCATCTCCAAGTATGTCGGTTAGTTGAGGGATATTTTCCTCAGACAGTTTCGCCTTGTCCTCAATGTACTTGGCAAGCTTCGCATACAGATAGTTGTCATTGACAATCTTCACTAATTCAGGGAAATGCCATGAGTACCATTCTCTGCATGAAGTAAGAATGTATCAGCAGCAAAAAAACTGTGTAAATGATATTTTCATGAATTGGGTTAGTTATGTATAAAAAAAGAATCAGTAACTGACCTGACTCTCATTGAAAAGGAATTGATATCCTTATCAAGAGTATCAAGGAGGAAAATGGCTTGAATAACCATATTATCAACTCTGTTGACATTGAACTTGACCTTTGCCCTGCTGTAACTATGACCCAATCCAAGTTGCGCTTTCTCCAAGTCACCAGGCTATGTAACAAAAGGTTTGGAGGAAAAGGAAAAAAATTAATAAGTGGTTTTGTAATACAAGAAAGTATCTCATTGCTCAAGGGAACAAAAACTCAAATTCCAGATATGAAAATTCTGAAGTTAAAGTTATAAGCAACATGCAAACCTTTAGATCCTTAACGAAGGTTTCAAAATGTAGTCGAACACCACGAAGAATCTCAAGGACAAATTCATTACTTTGACAAGGTATTTTTGTCACTTCAAAGATATGTGACCCCAACTTAGGCTCAGAAACTCCTAAACTGAACTTTGGCTTCTTCCCTTCCTTAACTTTTGGGAGATTGAGTTCTAGAAAACTCCGCAGCTCCTCTGTCATAAGTCCTGTAACAAGAAGAAATAGATGCCAAGTACCAAAATGAAGTCATAGAGAAACTAATCAACAGAGCTACCTGTAGAAACTAAGATGACACTTCTTACAAAAGCTCCAGAAACAGGGATTAGAAACCCTATAAACAACCAAGAAAAACTACATGTCTATTCTGGATACACATAATTAGCCTCGGGCAAGTAACTGATTTAAAAGCCGGTATTTTATAATCTTTTCTAGTCTAGGACATCATCATCAACCAGCCGCACGCAGTATAAACTCGCCTATTCAGTGTCTGGCCTATTGAAATCACCTATTTGGTGTCTGGCCTATTGAAATCGCCTATTTGATGTCTGACTTATTGAAATCGCCTATTTAGTGCTGGACGTATTCAATTTTTGCCTTTTCAATACCTGACATATTCAATTTTAGTTTGACAACTTGACGGATTATTGAGAGTAGACAATTCTTTGCATGATCAACAAAATATTTTCATGTTCCAAATGATCCTTAAGGTATTTCAGGTTTTTTGTGTTGTTAGATGAAAGCTTGATGTACTAAAATTAAATAGGTCAAACACCAAATAGGCTAATGTTGAATACAGTAGCTACCAAATAAGCGAAAAATGAATACATAAGACACCGAATAGGCAATTTCAATAGGTCAGACACCAAAAGGGCATTTGAGGTACAGAATAGGACCCAAAAAGGTATTTAAGTCGTATAAAGTCTAAATGAATTAATGCAAGGGCTAAACAATTCTAAACTTGAAATGCTATAAGCTGAAACTGCATATATCGCATATGTTCCAGCTTACAAGCTAAAATCAGGAAGATGGTAAACTGAATGCGCCTTTTTACATTATATTTTAAATAGAATCAACAACAAAATATAGAAAATAAAAGGAACTATATAAAAAAAATCAACACTAATAACCAATGCCATTTACAGAAGCTTTATAACAAACTAATATGAGACACAAGCAGAGAAAAATCAACTTAGTCAAATCGCCAAGCCCATTATAAACAACGCAATACAAAATACAAGCAAATTCCAGATCGATATTAAAGTGAGACAAGTTCCGGGTATCGAAGACCAGCAATGTTTCAAGCTGCAAGTGCTAGTTTAAAACTTTCAATCTAGCAATCAAACCAATTTATTACGCGCATCAAATGTCGGTATCAAAAATAGACTAAAACCACCGGAAACAAAGTGATAAGCTGGCTCAGCGCAAATTACCTTCAGAAACAGAGTTGCACTGGTTCAAAGCGTCTAGAGATGACTCAAAAGGAAGAAAAGCGGCTAACTGGACAACTTTTCCAAAACGATTGAGATCTGAGATGGAGCTGCGGACAGCTTCGTTGTTCTGACCGATTTCATCGAGTCCGTTAGCGAGAAAGAGACCGTAACCAGACGCCGACTCGAAAAGTGAATAGAGAGCCATTGATGAAACGTATGAAGCGCAGAGACTATTTCACATGAACTGCAGCGAACTTGGCCTTTCCCCTAGTAGTGACATCGGCTGAAGGGGAAGATGAGAAACGAAGAACAAGGGTTTTGGAATTAGGGTTTATAAGAAGGTGTCGACTGTCCGTACTTTTTGCTGTAAAACAAAGTCTGGAACAACACCGTTGATTTAATAGAGAAACGCATCTCATCCGTCCAAGTCCTGATATATTGCCTTGTGAATGCTAAAACTGCCGAGGGACATGTCCCTGTTTCAAGTTTTGGTCTATTCAGTTTGCTTCCAAACATAAAATGCACCTTTATTAAATTGATGAAAAAAAAGGTTGATATAAGATTTTAATTTATTGAAAATTAGGTAATTAATAGGTGAAACAGTATTAAGTATTGTAAAGTTAACAATTTAAAAAAAATCAACTTTCCAAAATGAATAAAAATTGTGACAATATAAGTATTAAAACAGTATAAAATAAGTCTTCATAAAGTTAACAATAATTATTATTAAAATATATTGCCCAGATGATTAAAAAATAAGGTTGACGTAACATTTAAAAATTAAACTTACACGTATATCATTGAAATACTACTTAATTGTTTTGTAAGGTTATCACATGCGTAATTTAGCTACGAAAATATAGGTATTTAAACAATAAAAATACTAAATTTTATGTAAAATTTTTTAATTTTATAAATTTATTAAAATTTAGACTTATTACGTGTGAAATGTTGCTTCATTTTCTTAAAATTAGTGTTTTATCGAAAAGTCTCCAACTTTATAAAAATAACTAATGACAAATGTAAAAAAAATGTTATTCACGTGATAAGAAAGGTAAGTTGTAATGGACATTTTTAAATTCAATACATTCAACCGAATATTTTAGGAACCAAAACTACTATTTTCTCTCATCTTTTCTCTAACATCTCTCTAGAAGTTTTCCTTTTTAAAAAAAAAAAAAGCATATTTTGGTTCCTCCTCACCATATTTTTGTTTTTCTCTTGTTCTCTATTTTCTTTTTTCTTTATTGCAGTGTTTGGATTTTCTGTTATTTTTAGATTCTCTTTAATCAGCTTTTCGTTTGTGGTTTTTACAGTAGCATCATATTATTTTTTTATCTACCCTCTTTCAATTTTAACGCACAGTTCAGAAACGATTGACTCTCACGTATGCCTTTGGCGAATGTCAGTGAGGTGTAGATTTTTAGATCTACATAATTTTTAAAATATCTTGTCAGATCTAAGGATTGAGAAGACTTTAAAGAAATTATATTGTCTGATTGGTGTAAGTCTTCAAGAATGTGCTATTTATTATTGGACTATGTTTAATGGCATTTTATTTGCCCTTTATTTTGTTGCCTTTTGGTTAGCCTTTTTTGCCCATCTTTTATTTCCTTTAGCGTGAATTTATCTCTTTTTTGGGTTATTTTATTTCCTTGAATTTATTGGTACGATATATTCTCATGTATTCTTATTTATTGAATGAAAATAGTACATGTTTTATAAAAAAAAAACTGAATATTTTAGGTGGGATTGTTTAAAGAGTAGACTTTTGAGCTTGGGCATATAAGCCCAGGCCCAATGTTCCAACTTACAGAGCCTGCAGTTTCATTTGTAATTGGGCTTCCCAAGTTTGGAGTGTTATCATTATTGGGCTTTTCAATTTTTACCCAAAGAGTAATTGTGTTTGTTTGGTAATTTATCCAAAAAAAAAAATTTGGCATCACACGTATGTTACAAGTGTTTGGTATAACCGGTTATAGGTATTTCAAATAGCTAACCACAATCACAACATCCTATAGTAACAGCTAAACCAAACCCTTAACAATAGATAGTTTATAACCTTTTGAGTAAATCGTGGTGATAATAAGACATTTTTATCGGTGTGTTATAGTTTACTTGTTTAATATGTTTAATTCATCCAGTTTAATAATCTGCTAAAAATTTGCGATAATGAACGTAAGGCCAATCGCACAGGGAGTGCTAAAACTTTGACAAACCTTTTTGCTAAATAGAAACTGTAATAAAATAAATTATGGGGGTTTTGAAGGTTGGTGGTGAAAATGATAAAACATTAAACTAAAAACTAATGAAAAGCAATAGTAAAAATGCATTCAATCAAAGACATAATCCAATCCCGTTCCTTCATTCGGTCATCGGTTCAAAGATAGTTCTAAATCAAGTTTTGCTAAACCGATTATAGTTACCGAATACGCTTCTAAATAATCAAATTTCCCTTAATTTTAAACTAGCCACGAGACGTTCAATGACTAATCCTAACTAAACCATAGTACTTCGAAAAATGTTTCCTTAGTTTAACTTGATAAGTGCATTTCAAATTAGAAAAACCCGATTCAAGCCAATTCATTTGCCAAGAAACTTGACTCATTTAAGTAAGATTATTTATTTCTTAAGGCATGGATACCTTAATTTGATACTTTACAAACTAATAGGATAATTACGAATATAATCGATTTGTATGCCAACATTGAGATTCTTCAATTGAAACAACGCACGCTTCTTAAAATAATAAAAAGAACTAAAATAACTTTTAAAAACCGAAATAAATAAATAGTAAATTAATAAAGAAAGATGAAACGAATTTCGATAACGTAGATGAAAAGAACGTAGATGAAAAGAATCGAGGATTAAATTAGTTGGACGGAAAAGAATAAAAACCGAAAGACTAATTGAACTGTTCTACTATTTTTCTGCCGAATGTACGTCTCGGTCTAATTAAAACAGAGGACCGATGTCCTTTAAATAGATAATAATAAAAATAATTATCCCCTAGTAATTAGCCAATGTTGATCACGTTCAATGGTAGGAATCGGGTTGTTGAAATATTCATCCCACTGTGATCACGCCAACATGAGAGTGCCTTCTTGATTTGCTTTGATTTTCCAACCTAACTGATTAGAAATTGGTTACCTCCTGGTTGGTTACTGGTTGGTTAGGGATGAAAATGAAGCGGGGATTTTCTGAATTTGATGGGGATTTGTTTTAATAGGGATGGAGAATTTTCGATAAGATTTCTCGTGTGGTGGGTATGGGGAATCTTTTATCTCCGAATCTTTAATGGGGATGGAAAATGTATTCTCCACTCCCAAAATTCTCCAAACCCGACCCCAATAATTCTTATTGGGGAATCCCTGAATATTTCCTGCAATATCAAATAATTTTTAATATTTTGTATGATAAATATTTGTTAATATAAATTATTTATTTAATGTTAGATATATAAGTTATTTTTATAATTATTTATTTAATATTGGATATAAGTATTTAAATTTTAGTATTGAAATATTGAAATAAAATTGATTTGATCTTTTATTTTTTCTTTTAAAGTTTTGAAATAATTTTTATTGGTTGAATGAAACCTTGAAATAGAGAATTGAGGAACCCCATTAATTTCCGGATAAAAAAGGGAAAAAAAATCTCCTAAACATTAATAAAAATAGAGATGAGAATGATTTTTTTCCAAAATTTTAATAAAAATAAAAATAAAAAATATATTTCTCACTTCAATAAACCTTGTTTTTAATCCTACTCCTGACCGCATAAACAGCAGTGTGGCGGTTGAGCACTTCCACGTTTAAAGAAGGTGAATCCTTTGTCCAATTTTAACTGCTTGAAATGTCCACTCTTAATTTTTCAGTGTTTACTGCTATTTATCTTATTTTCAAAAGTACACTTTGACTAGTCTAGCAAGACTAAAATACACACAAATTAGCCAATATTCATAATAAAAATGGACTAACCTAATGCAAATAAAAACTAAAACAATGCATAAATGCATTCCAACATCAAGCATACACTTTGCTTTTTGTTATATGCTTCCTAATCTTATTAATAAGGGTTGGTCCAAGCGATAAGCGGTTTGGTATCACTTAAGTAAGGTCTCGAGTTTGAGTTATAATAAATGCAGAAAATTCTTATTGGGAGACTCACCCACCACAGTCAGGTACGCGACCCGGGTCGAATGTTGATGTAGTGAGAGCAAAGTTCCGATGAATCAGATGAGCAATTAAAAAAAATGTGCTTTGTAATCCATTACAGCATCTCTAGTTGATAGTGGATTCCATGATTATGTGGCATATGAAATAGAAGTTCACATTGATGATATGTCAATGATTTTAAAAATAGACAATATCTATAAAAAATGAGCCACACTAGATTGTCTATTTCATCTAAAATTATGTAATTAAATAATAAAAAATACTCAATTACAAGCTTTTTTCAATGTTAAATATTAAAATATTAATTAATTTAATTATCTACATATATAAGTTCAAATATACAATGTCCAATATTTATTATACCGCATCGCATAAGAAATAAAAAATAAACACGCTAGCATAAAATAATTTTTTAATCAATCTTCTATTTTACTTATATAATAAGACTATTATTAAAATGTACCATCTACTAAAAATATTTTTACATGTTATCTTAGTACAAATGTGCAATTATTGAAATTTCTACAACACTTACAAGTATATCTCCGTTTAAATAAGGATAAAAAGACAACGAATTGATAGAAATCAAATGAAAAACATTTTCAGTTAATAATTTTCTTTATTTGGTATTATCTATTGTTTTTCTTTTGAAAAAAATTTGTCTCAAATAAGGAAAAAAAACTTACTGTAGAGCTATTTTTGAGGTGGATAATAAGGATAATTATTCCGGATCTAAAATAAAAAGGGGTCGAAAATATAATTTATTAACTTTTTAATTTATAGTTTAAAATGTAAATATTAATTAAATTTAATCAAATGATATTTCTCTTATAAAATTTGATTAAATATTTAAAACTTCTTCAACATATTAATATTTTATTATAGTATTTAAAATTGATGGTCTTTTTATATTTATTTATCTAGAACCCTAAAATATTAAGATCGAATAACTTATAAAAAGGGTCTCAATTTTATCTCGCCTATAAACCCCAATAAATTAAGAACGAACCTACCTGTAAAATCATATTTTTAAATATCAATCAATAAACAAGCCTTTGTTACTTAATTTTAACGTAGTAAAGATTGTGTGAGTAAATTGACGGGATGACTAGGATACAAATCATTGGCTTGCGTGGTGAAAATGATACAGCAACCATGATATGGGGTCATGCCAAGCTGTCATTTTCAACCATTACATCTAATTCTAAATAGTAAACATGATAAATATTTCATTATTTTGATCTACTGAGATTTTATACCATACCTGGAGAGTATGGATGCAAAGATCTCGAGCATATTATACCTCATCCAAGCCCATTATATCAGAGCTTCCGGCAAAGACCTCTTCAGAAGCGTAGCGTCGGTCAAAGAAAGACCCGGACGTTCTCTACACGCGTGCGAAAACCTTTCGGCTTACTCTATTTTTTTATGAGTGATAAATATTTTAAAAATATGGTTTTCAAAAAAAATAAATATTTTAAAAATATGATTTTTATTCTTCTGTATAAATGATATTTTTTATTTATATATCTCAAAAATAAATAAAATAATAAAAAATAATAGTATAAAATAATTTTTAAAACATCTATCACTCGTAACGAGGAATAAGAAGTATACTTCCCAATTATAATATAAAATCCTCTACTAAATACACAAAAGTAAAGGCAGGAGGGGTCCCTATCCATAAGAGCATCATGTGGTTATAATTCAACTCCATGCTGTATTCGATATAGACAGGCGGCCCATGATGAGGAATTCCCTAGTATTGCATCTTGCCAGGGCAATGGAGGATATATTTACAGGTATAAAGTTTTAAATTTACATTTATATGTCTTCTGTATAAGAAGAATTAAAAATATGTGATGGTACTTCACAAATACATGTAAAAGTGGCAAATTGTTGATTGTAAAAGAAATTTTAGGTTAATAGTGTGGTTGTAAAAAAATTTCACCACTAAATATTTTCCCCCATTAAAAAAAATTTAAAAATAAGAAAATTAGTTTCCGTCTCTCATAGTCAGGTCCGTTCTTGAGCAAGGGCATTAGGGACGACTGTCCATAGCTCTAAAAATTATAACTAAATAGAGGACCCATTTTTTTGATATAATAGTTATAATTTATTAAATTAAAAAATAAAATAAACACAATGCCCTTGCCTAGGAACGACCCTCAAAGTAAGAGATGGAAGCTAACTTTCTTATTTTTAGAATTCAAAGCTTTTTTTAGTTTTTAATCAAGAAAAATAAATGTTATTTGATGTTATTTTTTATTGAAATTTGTATTTGATTTCTCATTAGTTTTAATAATAAAAATACAGTTTCATTTATCTCAATGTTAAAAATTTCACTTATTAATAAGAGTCTAGGAACGGGTATGCTTATAATATTAGGCCATGTCTCTTGGACTACAATTCAATTAAGTTCGCTTCAAACCGCTTCAATTCAATCCACTTCAATTAAGCTATACGTAGTTATAAATTTACACTAAAATAAATTCAGTTCAATTTAACCTACTTTAATTTAATTCAGTCAATTTCATTTTAATTCATAGAATTAAAGTATAAAATAAGGAGGTATTATTTAAAATGGTCAAACATTTTGTACCCAGTTTTCAAAACGTGATAACGTTAGTATTTATATATATATATACACTTGGTTATTCATTAACAGAACTGGAGGGCTGGGCTGGCCTAGCCGGTGGTCAAAATAAATGTACCCAAGAGTGGGGTCTAATTTGAAGTCTTACTGATAATGCTAGAGAGCTGTCCGTAATGGCAAACAATGGCCTACTCGTTTTCTTTTCTTTTTTTATCATATTCAGTTTTCAACTTTTCCTAAAGCTACAGTCTTTGTCTTAGGGGCAAAAGAAAAGCCTCAGATTATAGTATTCTGTGGTTCCTTAACCATGTTAAATTCATGAAAGATAGGGCCGGTTAATGAGGTTGACATTGCAGAGTAAAGTTTATTTGCTTACTCCTATCATATATCTCTATCTATTCTATTCTATAAAGTTTGGAATGGATAAAGTTGTACATTTCAATCAATCTCAATCATCATTGAGTTTTAATAAATTTTAGTAGTTTGTGGGTCCGCATACTGCAGTAAATTAAATATGAACCATTAAAATTCAGTGGATAGTTGAGATTATCTGAAATCTATATCCATTAAAATACAATATAGTTTAGGCATGTATTGGACGTGTTCAATTCAGGATATTTGTGTTTGGTGAGTGTTGCAGATAAAATTGAAGTTATAATTGAATTTCAATTATACGGTGTGCTTGGCTGTCATCTACAGTATATATATTATTCGGAAATGTTATTTGATGTTAAATTATCGATTTTTTTTTAACTTACAACTTGAATACATAAACAATAAATAAATTTTAATTTGATTTCTTTAATTTTATGAGAGAAAAAATTAGTAACTTTAACACTTAAAAGTTAAATGTAATTTTGAGAACAAACTAGGTGGATTTTGGCTAAAAATCTGTGAAAACAATACATTTCGCTCCGGTCGATTCCAGTTAAATTTTATGAATGCACGAAATAGTTTTCATATTAGCTACTTGAATTTGCCTTAAAAAGTTTATTGCCTTCTGAACGTTTAAAAATGATTCTATAGTTCCTTCAATTTTTAAAAAGTGCATCACTTTGCTCCATGTATGTCACGTGTTAGCTACCAATAAAGGTTAGTCTAAGTGGGAAGCGGCTTGGTATCACTTAACCAATGTCTCGAGTTCGAATTATAGTGAATGCAAAAAAATCCTAATTGAGAGACTCAAACACCACACCCAGGTGCGCGACCCAGGTCGAATCTAGATGTAGTTGGAGCAAAGCTCGGGTGTATCAGACGGGTAACAAAAAAAGTCACGTGTTAGCTTCTGGTTAGTTTGACTTTTTAAAGATGTCATTTTTAAAATTTTCTTTTTAACACCTGCCATTCAGGATGTAAAGTGATACACTTTTTAAAAATTGAAGGAGCTAATAAATTACATGTTAACGAGATATTAAATTTTTAAAAATAAATTCAAATAGCCTGACAAATATTAAGTCTGTTTTCTCGATCAATCCCGTAAAAAACATGATTTTTCCTTAATTTTTAGAATGACAATGAAAGAACGTATTAGTAATAGTATGGACAAATGGTATTAGACAGCCTGTCTCTCTATATGGCAATGCAAGTGGCTAATCTCAAGTTCCAACCACTCCCACAGTTCCTATTATTGCCCTTATATTCCTGACAAAAGCCTTTTTTTTTTAAATAGAAATATTTAATTTGTAAGGAAAATTTAAGACTCAATTTCTTTCTCCATTTTAAAAGAAGTTGTAGTCACTGGATGAGTGTTTATAGAAGCTTTATACAGCATCAATAAATTATATTTTTATTTTATAAAGCAGCTTCTACATCGCCAAGTTTTGTAAATGGAAAATGACTTAACTGTTTCCATAATTCTCCCGTTTGTGCTTATAGTGTTCCAATAAAGTTTTTCAGCTTCTTGCTCAAGCTCAAGTTTTTACACTTCATCAAATTTTATTCTTTCGTTTTTTAAGTGATAAAGTTCACTTCTGGCATAGTTTGAGATTTCTGTCTTTTTTGCTTCTGTTAATAGGAAATTGCTTCTGGACCTCTCGGTATTGCCGTTAATCAGCGTTTTGAAAAGCGCTAATCACTAGTCGGGCCGCCAGAGCTTTCAAGGGTCTGGGCGAGGTTTAGGCCGCATCTAGACATATTTATATTTTGTAAAAATTTTAATATTTATAATTACATAAAATTATAAATTCAACTAAAAATCAAATTATAATATAATGTAATATTAAAAAATATAGTTTAGACAATGTTTAAAAAATGACAACGAGACCTTTATTGTGAGAATACTTTGATGTAATTTTATTTTACCAACCAAGTTATTTTTAAAATTTTTCTCCTACAATTATTATAGATATCGATATATTAAAAATTTGAGTTCAAATGCGGTCTAGGCGATACCTAGGCAACAATAAATCAGTCAGGGGTCTGAGAGCGTCATGAAATAAAAAGTCGGACGGCAAACTATAAAATAGGGACTAGACGAGCATTTTTAAAACTGACCGGTTAATAGTGTTTACTTGGTTATTCATTAACTACAGTAGTACCGTTTAATATATGGATTTAGTTGGTTAGTCATTGATCACAGAACTGAATACCTGACCTTAGCCGGCAGGGGTCTAGTTTAGAGTCTTATTGATAAGTCATTTATTGATACCGAGCTGTCTGTAATGGCAAACAATGGCCTACTCGTTTTCTTTTCTTTTTATCATACTCAGTTTTCAACTTTCTCTAAAGCTCCAATATATCTTTGTCTAAAGGGCAAAATGAAAACCCTCAAACTATATTATTAGGTGGTTCCTTAATCATGATAAATTCATGAAAGATAGGGCTGCAAAGTAAACTTTATTTACTTACTCATATAATTATTCCAGCAGATTCCACTGCTTTCTTTAGATTTTTTAAAAATTTAAGTACATTAAGGAGCCAGGATGAACACCGGCTCCACTCCGATCACTGTAAATCGAAAATTGTCTATATTTTTATCATGCGCCCCACTTTCGCCTGAAAATAGGAGAAAGAAAGAGATGGTAACAATGCAAAAGTGCCACACTTTGCCACTCAGTATTGCAATTTGCGTTTTTTGGAAAAGCACCTACAATGTGCCATCTCTTGGAGCTTTAGATGAGGTATATACACTTGCGGTCGCTAAAGTTTGACTTAGTGATCTATTGTATTTATTCGCCCTGTTATTTAAATGTTAGAATAACGAAATAAATTTGGGCGGAATATAAGTATTGCTTAATGAATACATATTTTATTTTGTAGACACTCAACTAGTCAGTATGATGAACAAACAATTTCCCAGTTAATCATTAAACAATCATTTTTCTTACATCAATTGCAGAAAAAACATGATTCTTCCTATTTTTATTGAGAATGACAATGGATGAACGTATAGTATGAAAAAATGGGCACTAGACAGCCTGTCTCTCTATAATGCAATGCAAGTGGCTAATCTCAAGTTCCAACTACTTTCCATTATTGCTATTATGCCCTTAGATTCTTGTCTTTAATAGAATATCACTAAGCCACTTTTGACATTACTTTCCGCTTTTTATTTATAAATTTTTAATAAAATAATATATTTTTGATATTGAATAAAAGATTTTGACTCTTAATACTAATTAATTAGGAACTGTCTGTTATTTATTTTTAAAATTTTTTATAACAATAACTTAAAATAGCTTAAAAATTAAGTTTTTTTAGAAAAGAAAAAGGAACGCCGACTGAATTTTTTATGTTAAAAAAGGGAGCTTTTACATCACCTGGGTTTGTAAATGGAAAATGACTTAACTGTTTCTATATCCTCTCTTTGACTTTTTCTAGTTCTGTACAATGTTTCAGTAAAGATAATTTCCAGCTTCAGGCTCAAGCTCAAGTCTTTACCTTTTATCAATTCTTTCTTTTTCAAGTGATAAAATTCACTTCTGGGTTTTGGAATAGTTTAAAATTTCTGTCTTTTTTTGCTTCTATTAATGGGAAATTGCTTCTGGTTATTGCTCTCATGTCTTGTATGGAGTTCTTTGATTTTAGGTACTTATCAGCTACAATCTTCACAGACACAAGTGCTTCTTCAACTAAGGAGGCAATTAGAGTACCCAAATCAACTAGAGATTTGGAAAGATCATACCATTGATTTCTGCTATTTACCTTCAACCCCACAAGTGAATTTGACTTGCCAAGACAATTTTGTCTCACAACTCAGAATTACAGGTGAAAAAACACATAAAGTTGAGAACTTTATTGGGTTTGCAGTTGAATCCCAGACTTTATCAGCAAACTTCTCTCTGGATTCTTTTGTTGCAACACTTGCTAGATTAACTAGCTTGAGGGTTCTTAGTCTTGTGTCTTTAGGCATCTGGGGTCCCCTTCCAGACAAGATTCATCGATTAGATTCGCTCGAATACTTGGATTTGAGTTCAAATTATCTCTTTGGTTCAGTTCCTCCCAAGATTTCAACAATGGTGGAACTTCAGACTCTTGTTTTGGACAATAATTTCTTGAATGATACAGTTTCTGATTGGTTTCATTCATTGTCTAATCTTACAATACTAAGATTGAGCAACAACAAGTTCAAAGGGAAGTTGCCGAATCTCGACTCTTTAAATAACCTGCAAGTTCTTGATTTGAGTGTGAACAGATTAGATTCGAATCTACCTTCAATGCCGAAAGGATTGATAATGTTGTCCCTTAGTAACAACTCGTTTTCAGGCGAAATTCCGAGTCAATATAGCCGGTTGACTCGCCTTCAACGCCTTGACATGTCATTCGATGGACTAACAGGAACACCTCCTGCTGCACTTTTCGCTTTTCCAAACATCAGTTACTTGAATCTGGCATCGAATAAGTTAACTGGTCTTCCGAATCATCTAAGTTGCAGCGGAAAATTGCAGTTTGTTGATATTTCTAACAATAGTTTGACTGGGGAGTTGCCTCATTGTTTGAACACTGATTCGAATACTCGAGTTGTAAAGTTTGATGGAAACTGCTTGTCTGTAAAATCAAATCAACGAACCGAATCATCTTGTGCTAGCATTAGTGTGCCTGAGAAAAGAAACAAATCTTCAGGCAAAGGTTTAGCAATACTAGTAGGTGCAATTTGTGGAGTAATTGCTTTTGCAACGCTTCTAGTTTTAGGCTTTTTCGTTGCTAAAAGATGTTGTACAAGCGGAACATCAGAACAGCATTTGTTACACAAAACAGTACAAGATAACTCAGTGGCAGGATTATCATCTGATATTCTCCACAATGCAAGTGGGTTGCCTGTTTGACAACGCCTAAAATTCCCAAAATTGCTGTTTTAAGCCATTTTGTTTACTTGTAACTCATGGTTGCTTTCTTGATCAGGATTTATTTCTCAAGCAACGAAATTGGGGACACAAGGCGTTCCAATTTGTCGTTCATTTACTCTCGAGGAGTTAAAAGAGGCCACAAATAACTTCGACAAAGCTAACATTTTGGGTGAAGGTGCTTATGGACCGGTAAAGTTCGAAACTTTGAAGATTTTGTGACATTTTTCTTGATGAAATATTTGGTAAATTAATCATCTTTGTTGTCTCAGTTTTACAAGGGTAGATTAGGAGATGGTAGCCAAGTTGCTATAAGGTGCATTCCTTCATCAAAGAAATTTACGAACCGAAATCTTAAACTGAGGTTGGATTTGTTGGCAAAGCTTTGCCACCCGAACTTGGTTTGCCTCTTGGGACACTGCATTGATAGTGGAGGCCAAGATGGTTATAATGTAAACAAAGTCTTCCTTATTTATGAATACATTTCGAACGGGAACCTTCGTATGCATCTCTCTGGTAATTTTTTGTAGATATTAAATATGTTTCCAGTATAAACTAGTTAGATATATTCTTAGTGAAGTTGTATTATGTGCAGAGGATGATCCAGGCAAGGTTTTGAACTGGTCTGAGAGACTGGCGGTTTTGACTAGTATTGCCAAGGCTGTGCAGTTCTTGCATACTGGAGTTATTCCGGGTTTTTTCAACAATCGATTGAAGACGAATAATATACTGCTGAATGAGCATGGGATTGCAAAGTTGAGTGACTATGGGCTATCCATTATATCTGAAGAAACAGGGAAACCAGAGGTAAGGCTTCTTATTTTCAGTACAAATGCTCGAAATTATACGACAATAGGTTTTTGACTTCGGTTATTTTCTTGCAGGAAGGTGGAGAAGGCAATAGATCATGGTAAGAATTTCCTTTCATCTGTAAAAATGCAATAGTTTGATATATGTCGTGAATCTGTTGACAAAATCGGAATATAAATTAGTACAATTTATTTCCACAATTCAGGCAAATGGCAAGGTTAGAAGACGATGTGTATAGCTTCGGGTTCATAATGCTTGAATCACTTCTGGTCTCCTCAATGTCTGCCAGACGAGACACACATCTACTAGATGAGTTGGTATGAGATTCAATGCCAAATTTGATCTAATTGGATTTTACTAATGAACTTAAATTGCCTCAAATGCTCTAAAAACTTATTTTTGCATTAAGAATTAGAGATCAAACATCTAAGAAACTGCACTTACGCAGGCATCTAGTAACAGCACAGGGGGCAATAAGAAATTGATAAACCCAATTGTGCTTGCAACTGGCTCGCAAGAGTCGTCATCGGTAGTGATTGGAATAGCAAACAAATGCATATCTGAATCATGGAATCGCCCTTCGTTCGAGGATATCCTCTGGAACTTGCAGTATGCAGCTCAAATTCAAGAAACAGCAGATGGTACAAAGGTCTAATAATGCGAAATATCAAGGAGTTGAGTTTCTTTCAAAGGCTGCAGCCATAGAAAATGTCTGAAGCATGTAACCTCAATTTCCACAATTACTTCCTTTGTTTATAGATCTGTAACTATCTGATAACATTACTAACCAATGATTATAAGCGAAAGGGAAAATTCTTCCTTTTTCCAGGGGACTGATTATATAAAACTAATACTGTAACAATCATTGCAAGAACCAAGGGTTTAACCACTGACCTTGTAGCAATTGTCAAGGAAAAAAAAAGTTCCTACTCATTTCTATATAGCATTTTGCAGAGCAATAGACATGTAACTGCTGCTTGTTGTTGATAAAAACAAATTCATATCTTACTAAGATCAGGCAATAATGGGATATTTCTATTTTGCTTAAATCAGTATCACCTTCCTTATACTCTGTTTTTGCTCTTGTTCGATGCATCTAACATGCAACTAGTAGGTTATAAATCCAAATGGATATCAACAACCTAGTACATACTTCTTTTCCTATCACACTCAGATGCAAAAACGAAAGTACCGTCAAATTCATTGAAGCTACCCAAATACGATAACTACATGGTACGCCACAGCTCTTGGTTGCTTACCATTTTCGGCAAAGAACAGAACTCAATAAGGCCTGAAGCAGACTTGCAGACGATAAAGTAGCGACAAACATAGTTGTCAAATCGAGAATCGAAATCCAAATTTTGTGAATCTAGAATCGTGAATCGAATCGAATTGTAAGGTTCGGGTTCGAGTTCATAAAATAATAAAATATAACATTTAAAATGTGTAACATAAAGATACTATTAAATTTTAGTCTACAGTTTAGAATTCAACGAGTTTTATTTACACTTTTCTAAATTAAAGGCTAATTTTAAAGAAAAGTATAGACGCAATTTGCTGCACCACCACTTAGTCATTGCCAGAAGTCCATCGTTGGCAGGGTGGCGTTGGGTTCCTCCCCCATTCAATGACTAATTGGTGTACCAATCGACATTGGCTACCTTGAGTTAAATCTTTAATTTCATCATCTTCAATATAATATGCTTCTACTATGTTCTAATTTATTATGGTTTATGAATCGACCGAATCGTAAGATTCGGCCGATTCAGTGGTGAATCGGTATTGAATCGTAAATTCAGGGTAAATTTAGATTCACCCCATAGATTCGAATCGATTTGGGGTTGAATCGAATCGAATCGTAAGATTCGTATTGAGAATCGTAAGATTCTGATAACTATGGCGACAAATGCAAATCACCCAGCTCACCAAGCTATGTGAGCCGCGAAAACTCGAACAAAATGGTGGCAACCAGTTTGTAAACTAGATAAGAACAACACTATGTCAAAAGGCTGATTTTCTCAAGCTAATTTAAAAGACATTACATGATAGGATCGAGATTCGGAGTCCAAATTCACCTGATCAAGTGGTTGATTATAATATTGCGGGGTCTTGCTATTTGGGGTAACCATCTACCAATCAAGAACTTTAGGGTTTGTTGACAATCCGATTCACGCCGGAATGAAATCTTAATTCCTTATACTTTCTCATTGATAGTTTTCATCGGCATTTGTTGAAGGTCGGTATATTATTATCAAAGGGTTGGTGTTTAATGTGAATATTTTGGATTAAAAAGAGGGTATGATATCTATTATGAAGTTGACAATAAGTTGCTTTGCTGTAATGCTGATTAGATAGCTCATAGCCTATGCTTTACGTTTATTGTGACTTATGAAATTCTTAATCCCTAACCGTTGTCTTTTTAGCAGAATCAGACATGAATCAAGGAAGGCAACGGCCACCTGCTCGAATAAGTAATAACTATGAAGGGATGGAATCCAAAGGTATGAAAACTGAGTTAATATAATAAACCTAAATTGGACCATAGTCTCTTTAGAACCACGGTCAATGAATTGAGAGGAGCGTTTTGCTGATTGCACATGTTTAACTGCTCTTTCATGACTTGCATTGATTTTGCAATTGAAATTCGGAATCCAAATTTTGTGAGTCATAAATCACAAGATTCAATTCACGTTCATAAATTATACAAGGAAAACATTATTAAACTCAAAACTAGAAGTATTCTCAAAGATGCATTTGTCTCAACCTAACAAAAGCCACAAAAGGATGAACTAAAATAGCCATATCTACCAATCAAATGCATTTAAACAAATTTTCATTATTAACTTGAATGGCATTGATAAGTTTAGAATCAAATTCACAAGTTATATTTTCATCAAAGTTTTAGTACCAAGTTCATTAATGTGAAAAGAATTTACAACGCCAGGCCGTTTCGAGTGACAGACCTAATAATCTAG
Source organism: Euphorbia pulcherrima (assembly GCA_947683365.1). Classification (NCBI taxonomy): domain Eukaryota; kingdom Viridiplantae; phylum Streptophyta; class Magnoliopsida; order Malpighiales; family Euphorbiaceae; genus Euphorbia; species Euphorbia pulcherrima. Next base: position 52,687,233 of record CANTUS010000003.1, read on the forward strand.
GTAATATGACCTTGTAATTCACCGACTTTTAGAGGTGCAACGCAGCCTGTAGAGGAATATTGAGTTGCGAATATTAGAGTTTGAATTGCGAACAACTAAAACTGAGAATTTAAAGAATTTCAAAATTAATGAAAACTTACATTATATTGCGACACCACTCATGCCAAATGTAGACTAGAATTGTTCTATCTTCATCCATTTGACTACAAAAATAACACCCAACGGGAGAGCCAGCGAGTGGCGGCAAAGTTTGGGTGCCTATGCAAGAAACGATGTCTTGATATAATAATAGAGAGCGGATAATTTTCCAATAAACAGGACAGAATCTGAAATATATGAAATAAGGGAAATGGACAATCGAGTGGGAGTAATGATATAATAGAAAATTAGGGTTTGATGAATGAGGTGAGTTGGGGTTTTATATATTGGGTATTAACTGGGCTATACTAAGCTTAGTCTGCTTAGTTTTCTTCATTCATTTATTATTAATTGGGCTCGAATCTTGTTGGATTTGCGATCATATTCTTATAAAGAACATTGCACTGCAAAAACTAATTACCAAATTGCATCTCAAATGATTAGCTATCAAAATTAACTTGACCCCTTTTTCACTTTATTTTTATTTTACATTTATTTTATAAACCGTTAAGTTTTTGGACATATCGTTTTAGAGGTCTTTTTTCTCTTCGAAACTAGGTCCATGATGATATACTTTTTTTCAAACTTTTTCCTGTATGTATTTCAAATAAGTTATCTTATAGTTATGTCCTAGTTATCCAATATCGCACATTATAGTTAGATTATAGTTATCTTATACTCTTATCAAATTAATGTAATTTTGTTATATTTCTACTTTATTTTTGTTATTTTTTTACTTATGGTATGTCTGAGATAACTACAAAATGCGATATAAGGTAACTAGAAGAAAACTATAAATGAGCTATAGGATAACTATTACATAACTATAAGATAACTTATTCGAAATAACTATCCTAAAAAAGTATGTCATCATGGATTTAGTTTCGAAGAGAAAAAGAAGACGAACAAAAAACTCTAAAGCGTATGCTGAAAAAATTAACTGAGAGATGATAAGAAAAGAAAATTTAGAAATGGTAAGGAAAGTAAAAATGTAATTAAGAATTAGTAGTGTAAATTACTAAATAAAAACATAACATTTGTCTTCTTTTTCCTAATTTTTTATTTTTGTTGGTGAATAAAGAAATTTGATGAACTTCTTCTTTCTTAAGCAAGAAATAAATTCATCTTTTATATATTATGAACCAAAGGAAACTAAAAAGAACCAAAAGTTGTTGGATTTGAGTATGAACTTTGATACAAAGGTGATGAAAGCTAAAAATAACATTTACTTTTCAGAAAACTGGACTAGTAAGTGTTGAAAATACTTCCAGTTAGTTGAAGTAATGGAGGGAAAGAAGGTGGAAATAGAAGGCGTATATATGCAAGGCAAAGGTTGAAAGATTGTTTATAAACTGGATCTCCCATCATCTTGGTATATGTTGGGAGGAATTTTGTGTGGAGGTTGAAAAGAGATTCAGGAAACAGGCAGTTGAAGTTGTGTAGCATATGGACCAGAGAAACTGAGGGAAGGGATATTAATGCAAATGGACTGCATCTCTTTATAAAAAAGCTAAAGATACTATTTCAAATTTGAATAAATTAAATCTAATCCTAACAAATAAGATAATTATCTAAATATTTTTTTACTCATTTGAATATCAGATTTCAACAGTTTACCATCATTAGGAGCTTTTCGAAGATATCAAGCTCAAGGAAGCTTATATTATGGCAAGTGCTTTATAGTTGGATTGAAATCAGATAGTATTTTAGTGTAATTGAATTAACTAGTTGACTAATGCATTCGTAACATGTCGAGAGTAAACCACCTGAAACTAAAAACCAACCCACCTAGAAGGACCCCTAGACAATGTGGGAGGTGCTTCATGAGGTATTAACCAGTGTTCTGCCCTTACAGAAAAGCTTAATGCTATTTAGGCAGATGTGTTAAAAGTGGAGGAGATTGAAATAGTGGAGGAAGGTGATCCTCATGAAGGAGAACCTGAGCCTGTGCTCAAGAATACTTAAAGTTACTAGTGAATGCGCTTGATCGGGTTCAAGGCCCCCCCTATCATTTTCAAGTTCAGATCAATTCAATTTTCAATATTATTAATTAATACAACAATAATAAATTATAATTAATAATAATTGATTTTAATTTTTATAATAGTTATTTCAATCAATATTGTTAATAAGAATTAATAATTATTATTATAATAACAATAAATATTAATAATGATGAATCATTATTAAGTATTATAATGAATAGTAAATATTATATTAAGAATTTTATACTTATAAAAATTATAATAATCATATCTATAAACAATAATTATTAGTATTATTATTTTAGATAAATTATTAATAATTATAATTATAAATAATTATTACATATTATTATGTTTTTCTATATTGTAATTACATTAATAATTGAGATTACTAATAATTAAATAATAACTATTAAATTTGATCATTCATAATATATAATAAAAAATGAATTTGATTATTAGTGAAACTATTTTTTAATAATTATTTATATTCATTTATTATTAATTATTAGTATAACTAGATATTATTTCTGCAGTTATTAATAATTATTTATCATCATATATTATTATTGATTATTCATATTTATATTAATTATAATCAATATTATAATTAAAGGTTTCATACTAGTATTTATTATTGTTATTTTTTTGTTGTTTATTAATTATTATTGTTATTATTATTATTTGTTAATATGGATTATAATATCATCTTATATTATTTATTACTATTTTTTTATTTTTAATTATTAGGTCAAAATTTTTTCCATAGGTTTTATTATAACTTTAATAATTAATTATAAGTATTAGTAAATAATACTATTAATTTCAATTCATAGCTATTCAGTTTAGTTCAGATACATACGGTTCAGTTTAATAAATTTCAATTCATAAAAGTCCAAAAGAACAAGGCTTAAGTGATTCTACCTAGGCCAAACACATATGGAGCCCCCTAAAGTTAGCTCAAATCGTCCTTGGCAACCCCCAACTTTGAAGTGTGACACTTTACGCCGTAAAGTTGGCAAAACTGAATACTTTGCCCCCTAAGAAATATCAGAAAAATGGCATATTTGAAAAATCAAACCAAGCATAATCTGACACGTGACATTGAGGGGGTAAATTGTATCAGTTTTGCCAACTTTAAGGAGCAAAGTGTAACACTTGAAAGTTAGGGATGGCCAAAGGCGGTTTGAGCCAACTTTAGGGGTCTCCACATGGGTTAGGCCTTCTACCTTCAAATTGAAGAGAACCCTTTCCAAGAAACAGATCATGGTAGTACTTACTGATAGTGGTCCATGAAATGATGCTAAGTTGCCCGCTATTGCAGTAAAGCCATATTGCAGATGGTAGATAAACGGTTGGTGGTTAAATCTAAGTGTACTGACTGTGAATGGGGAATGAATGGCAGGAAATTCCAGTTTGACCTCCATGATGAGTTTTATATGGTTACGACAGTTCCATAATAAGCTTGTATCTAAGGGCTGGAGTGATATAATAGAGCCTTATTGATGATATCACTATGCCCACCTGTTCCAAACACCAACACAGTTACCACCAAATCACCCTTACAAACAAACACTGACCTCATAAATGTTAGACCCTACAAAGACTCTCCTCACCAGAAAACTGAAATTGAAAGGCTAGTAGCTGACATGTTAAGTAATGGAGTGATAAAAGCAGAGTCAAGGCCCTTGTGCATCACCAGTTTCGAACATGCAAGAGAGTAAAATTACCACAAGACTAGGTTTCTGACTCTGGTTTTTGCCTCTACCAAATTGAGATATATTATGCAGAAACTTGACGTTTCACACCTATTAATCAATGTTTTGCTGATTTCGTACATTTTCTTTTCACAATTCAGGCAAATGGAAATGTTAGAGGATGATGTTTATAGCTTCGGGTTCATGATGCTTGAGTCGCTCGTTGTCTCCTCAATGTCCGCTAGACGAGACCCGCTTCTACTGGATGAGTGGGTACGAGCTTCAGTTCCATTTTTTATGCTAATTAACAATCTTTACTGTTGAACGTAAATCGCCTAAAGTAGTATAAAAAACTGATTTGAACTTCTATATCTGCTTCTTTTTGAATTTGCAATATATTGTGCTATTTTGGGATTTGCATTAAGAATTAGAGATCAGACAACTAAGAAACTGCACTTCTGCAGGCATCTAGTAACAGCACAGGCGGTAATAAGAAACTGATAAACCCAGTAGTGCTTGCAACTTGCTCGCAACATTCATTCGAGGATATCCTCTGGAACTTGCAGTGTGCTGCTCAGTTCCATAGCAAATGTCTTAAGCTTGTACTCAATTTCCACGATTACTTTGTTTATAGATCTGTAACTATTTACTATAAAAGGAGAAAGGATCATATAAACCTCATACTGTAAGAATTATTGCAAGAACCAGGTGCTTCATCACTGACCTTGTAGCAAGTGTCAAGGATAAAAAAATGTTGCTACTCATCTCTATAGATCATTTTGAAAAGCAATACATGTAACTGCTGCTTGTTGTTGATAAAACAAAACCATATCTTACCAACAGTACTAAATTTGCAGTACGATTTCTGCACTTGCTTAGAAGCTTTATTTCATCCTATGATTTTCTTACGATAATATACCAAACGAACAAACAGAGTTCGGGTTTGCAGCCATTTTTACTTACGACCCATGCATTGACTAATGTGATTTCTCATCGATAAAGACCAGGCAATCATGTTATAAATTCAAATGTATATCAATATGCCAGTACATACTTCTCTTCTTGCCGTACACACAGATGTAAAAACGGAAGTATCCATTAATTCATTGAAGCTACTCAAATACATGGTAAGCCGCAGCTCATGGTTTCTTACCTTTTTAGGCAAAGAATTGATAACTCGTTAAGGCCTGGAGCAGAAGTTGTGAGGAACGCTAATATCCAGCTCACCAAGCTATGTGAGCCGCGAAAACTCGAACAAAATGGTGGCAACCAGTTTGTAAACTAGATAAGAACAACACTATGTCAAAAGGCTGATTTTCTCAAGCTAATTTGAAAGACTTTACATGATAGCATAATCAAAACTGCTTACACATACAAAATAATAAAGGGTTCTTAGTAAATGTGCATATCCAACAAAAGCGGTTTATGCTTTTGTCCTACTAATGCTTATGTCACTTGTATTTACAATATAGTTGAGACTTGAGAGTGACTCCTGACCAGAAGAATCCATCAGACGAAAATTATAACAAGGTATATCCTCCCGTCAGTTTTTTCGAACAATATACAGCATTTGCATGCTGAAGATGTAATGCAGACAAAAGCCCCTGCCAGGTTTCCCTTGGTGCACTGCCTACTTGAAAGTCAAGAAGCCTTTTTGTTTTCCTGTAATAATCTTCTAGTGGCTTGCTCTGAGGACAAAAATAGCCATGCAGCCTGTCATAAACTTATTTTCTTGAACATTATAAGTGATCAAATACTCCGATGAGTTAGCAATTTTCAGTAAGCTTGCTAGCCATGCATGGTGCTTTGACATCATATCCATTGCATAACTTTTTTAGCAAATAATTATCCCCTAAATTCCTCGCCTACCAGCAACTTTTCATAAGACTATTCCAATAGGGTCGGTCCAGTTCTCAACCCCTACATGGAATTATTACCATTTCAATTTCACGAACAAATGCTGAGGTGTGTGCATCTCAAATTTCATGCCTGCAAAGTTGAATGGAAGCAGCAAATTCACAGTACAAAAGATTTTTGCTGCTTTTTTCACAGCCATTGTATGACACATAACTCACTCTGCTTTCTCATTTTATCTGTAAGGTAATGTTGGTTCAGAACTTTGTGCCATATATTCTTCGACATCAAAGGGAATGAGAACAAGGGAATAAATCTAAATAAGGTGTTCACGTATCTTCAGTGAAAAAGCATATCAATACCAGACTTGGTGTTGAACAGTGAGGTTGGAGTTGGAATAAAAAGGGAACTCCAAAAAATGCTATGCCTAGGATGAAATTGATTTCATAAAAATAGCCAGGACAATAAAATCAGTGCTTTGTGAGCACAAGGTCTATAACTTACCTGCTCAACATAGGCTTCCAGCTTATCTTTCCAGGTACCTTCTGCAATGGCAACAGAGGCTTTCTTTGAGTATTCCTTAAGAAATAACAGTACTCGCTCTAGAAAAATTGTTCATTTATAAATGATTTATAATTATTTGAAGTGGTCAAAGATGCTACCTTCTCGCTTTCTGAAGAAATTATCAGTGCATTTAAAATTCACGACCAAATCAATGTCTGCAAGTTCATCAAGAATCTCCTGCATGTATTCAAAGTAAAATCAGATGCAGAGCAGGGTAAAGTGACACAAAATTTCTACATAAATATTATACATATTCCGATTGGCAACAGTGAGAATAGCAAAAAAAAGACACTTGTGTGGAAATTGACATACCAATTAGACAAAATTATGGCTGCACATTCTTTTGTTAGATAAGGCATTCAGTAAATATTATTTACACAGGATTGCCAACAGATACTTACAGCCTGAAATTGTGAACGGGGAATTCCATCCAGAATAAACCCAGTTTCACCTCTGTAATATCCGTCTTCCAGCCTCTTCGAGAGCAAGCCAAAAATTATATCCTCCGGAACAAGTTGCCCACGATTCACAGCATTTGCAATCTAAAGTGTAAAAAGAGTGAAAAATGGAGAAATTCCATCTTCTCATGTCACCATTCCAAGTGAAACTCACAGTTTTAGATAAAGTGGCAATCTCAAACCATCTGTGTTACAGTGTACAGCAATCTATCTTCAGCTAGGCCACATCTAGCTAGCATTTCTAATGTATGACAGTGGTTAACCTATAAACGCAATATATGTATTGGCAAATGGAAACAGAGATAGTTCCTCCATACATTATGAAATTTCTTATAATAGGTTCAATTGATAGGAATATCATCTCCCTCGGCCACTCATTTGTAAAACGCTGTATAACTTCTAGAATAAAGAAGGTATGGAACAAGATTCACCAATGATCCACAAAACCTAACAAATTATGAAAAATTAATGTACAACAAATTCCCGAGGATTAGGAAATTAATCAAAATCAAGGCCAAGAAACGGAAAAATCGAAAAAAGAAAGAAAGAAAGGAACCAAAACCTGCTTGTAGAGAGCGGTGCCAGGGTTGAGCTCCTGACGAACGAGACTGGCCATGGAAATATAAGGAACTTCTAGAAGCTTGGAAAGAGTGTCGGCATACACGCGCTTCTTGATAAGCGGATATCCAATGAAGGCCCACTGCACGCCTCTCCTTGGAACAGAGCTTTCCGTGTCAGCCATAAGTACAGCCGGAATCGATTCGCAGCAGTCATTGTTGTTGTTGTTGTAAGCGTAGTAGTCGGTGTCGAGCAGCGGTTGAGCCGCACCGCCGGTGATGTAGAATCGGTCGAAGAGAATACGGTAAAGAGGCGGAGCGAGCTTCGTGACGGCGGCGACTCGGCGGAAGAGCGGGATCGTCATAAGAGAGAGCGCAAAGAGAAATGGTGGCAATGGCAGCGCGAACAGAGTAGTGAGATCAACAGCATATGATAGGAGGATGCCACGTCATTTGACATAGAGAGAGTACGGTGCTAGATATTTTTTATCTGCTTTTACTATTTTTATCTATTTCTTAACCTTATTTACTTATTTATTATAAAAAATAAAAGTAAAAATAAAGAGTCAGTAGTTTTAAAAATATAATAGTTTGGTTAGTATTCTATTTAATATAATATTAATATATAAAAAATATAAAAAATAACACTTATTTAAAAAATACATTCACATCTATAATTAAGGTGGATAAAACATAAGTCCCCTTATTAAAAAACTTACTAATCTAACTAACTGGTGTGCCACGCGTGGTTAATAAATCTATTAACAATCACAATATGAATTGAAGAAAATTATCTAATAACCGCCATACAATCTGAAAAAAATGAGCCCTATCAATGATAAAAATTGTAGACTAATATTCCAAGCATTAACAAAACTCTAAGATTACTTGATCATAATTTATCTCCTACAACAAATTGAGGTCTTCCCTGCCAACAATTCCATAAGCTCGGGGTTTCGTTACTAACATAAAAACATCTCTTTTCATGTCTTTGGATACAACTCTTAAGGGTCGGTATATAGATTTTCCATCCTTTTACCTCATTTCACTAAAGGGTTGCACTCGGATTCCACGAGTGAATAGAAAGTTGAATCTATATTGGATCTCACCTAAATCACCCCGACTCGTAACCTCATAGCTTCAGCTAAAAATGAATTGTCTCCTCCTCGTAGCATAACGGATCTTGTGGCTATCACTCTACCTGCAGAATCGTATAAAATGCAATCACGGCCTAACGACTCTTTCGAACTTCGAACACTCACATTGATATTTCATTTTATCCAACCTTGTGGGGGAGGGGGAGCCAACCTGCCGAATCGGCAGATGTGATGGCTATTGGCGGCCTTGTGTTTGCCGAGCTCCATTCAGATAAAAATCCAAGACCATGCCGGAGTATCTTAGGAATTTAGATTTAATCTTTTTAAAGTTGTATACCATTTTAATTATTTATTAAACTTAAATATTTTAAATTTTAGTACATTGTATTTACATGAGCTTATTCTTATATTTCTAACGCGTTTAGAGTGCATGAGTTTTTAACCCCTTAGGTGAGTTTTTTCCAAAATTGAATGTAAAATTAAAAATAAAACAAGTTTAGAGTGTTATTTCAAATCCTTGTTACCATACATTTTGATCCGTATAGTATATATGTTACTTTTTGTATTGTCAATGAAAATTCTATAACAAGTTAAAAAAAAGTGATATAGTGTATAGCATTTAGATCAAATAAGTAATACTCCCTCCATCTAGTTTTTATTGTCTTTTAAGCTCATTTTTTTGTTTTCTTTTTAGTTATCAATTTATATTTTCAATGCATTTTTACTTTTTTTTCTTTAATTTACCTTTGTATTAATGACGAGAGAGATGGTATATGAATGAAAATTATAAATTAATAATTAAGAAGAAAAAAAATATTTATATAAAAATATAAAAAATAAATTAATTATTTTAATAATATAATAAATAATTTATTAATATTAATAATTCGATTAAATGTACAAATGAATTACATTTACAAAATAGGCTAAAGAGACAACTCAATCCACTAATTAATTATACAAGCCATTATTTTTACCAAGTCAATAACTTATCCACAATTCATTTACTACAGTAACTCAGCATTCACTCATCCAACAAAATCAAAATTTTGAGATGGAATACAAGAACTTTGATTGCTAACATAATATACCAAACCGTTTAACTTAGTGGTTAAGTTTTGAAGTTATGACTCAATAGGTCACTGTTTTAAGTCCACATACTGACAGGGAGGGATTGAATTTTTCTTTATTATTATTATTGGTAAGCCCAATAAAGCAAATTTTTTTAAAAAAAACCTCGTTGACCATATAAATGTTCACCCTAATTTTTACAAAATTGAAAAATTGCATTAAAAAGAATAATGTTGAGGTCCTTCAAGGTACTACTAAATAGTTTTTCATTTATCCAGTAGTAAATTTTTATTGTTTGGGAACTCAAATTTACCTTGTATGACCAAACTCAAGGCCTTTTATCTTCAAAAACAAAGCATCATAATGAAATGAAATAAACCATGCCCATTTCAACCTTGCATTTTCTTTAAGAAATAAAAGGCTTTTATTTTTCCGCCACCTTCTTTAAGTTTTTCTTTAGGAGACGGTGACCATCAAACCATTGTTTGGTGGTTAACTGCCATTTGGCTTAGCTGTTATATTTACTATTACAATTAGTTTGCTTGTAACTTTGTAGTTGTAACTAGTAGTATTATTTTGTGACTGAAATAGCTAAAAGTAGCTATTTAATAATTATAACCAACCAATTAACTATTGGGTGCCTAAAAAAACAATTATTTAAGAAATTTTCAAAATTCATTTTAACAGTTATACAAAGTACTTTTAGACAATATGGAAAAGAAGCATGCATATCGAGAAACACAAGCAAAATAGAAATCCAACTACAATAACATCGCTCCAACAATTTCTCAAATTCAAGCTATGCCTTGTAATAAACAACAGAAAACCAACATTAACAATCTTTTAAGGTTAACACACAGCTCAAGAATCATAAGTATTTGATTAATCACTTACTTACCTTCTCTTCTTCTAGAAACGATGCAGCTGCAATTTTGTGCTTCTTGTTCTTTCTTAGAGCGACACAATCATTCTCATCACTCGGTAATAATCGAGTCTGCATCAAATCTAGCAAACGGGTTTGCAAATGCTTACTCATTTCCATAACATGTTTCGTCATCCTTGTAGCCCACATTCGTTGGTCCATGCTTATTTCGACCTTCATCTGCAATGCTGCAGGACTGTATCCTTCCTGGTTCAGCACAACAGGGAAATAACGAATAAGAAGATATCTTCTGCTGCTTAATATGCATAAATAAATACTACGCCAAACACATCTTTACTCGTCTGAACTTGACCCAAATGGCCTATCGCAACTTTTCAATGTTTCTCTTAGCCCCACTGAACTTCAAAAAGTTGCACAAGTTCGCCCCTTAACGCCACATGTCAATTTCTGGCTGGTTTGACTTCTTAAAGATGTTCATTTTCTAATTTTTCTCTCTCCAACGCAAATTGATTAGCCTTTTCTGAGTACAGGGGACTAAGAGAAGCTTTGAAAAATTCAAGGCGTCAGTAGGCCATTTGGGTCAGGCGGGTAAAAATGTAATTAGCCTAAAAACTAAGCATCAACAATTATCTTTTGTGTAGAAAAAAACCTCCATCTCAGATATTTGATGCGCCAAAGAACTGGTACTGAAATCAATAGAAGTTTCATTATCATCGCGGGAGGATGAACATGAGTGGAGAATAGTGGTCGTTTCCTTCAATAATATTGCTGGCTGAGGACATTTTTCCAGCACGGAAAAACAAACTTGATGTTGAACTCTTTGATGGTTTAATGAAGGAAGCAATGATGAGTAGGGGATCACCAAAACATTAGTTACTGGCCCTGCTTAGAGATGAGACGAAGATTTTCAGTAAGCAATGCATTCAAGTTCATCAAAACGAAAATTAAATCTTAAATGTTTACTTTTGCTATTTTCAGTTGCTATAACTACTGGTCGGTATATACAGAAAGGAAAAACTTGAGTACCAATACCATAAACCTAAAATTGTAACACTAGAGATACTTCAAACTTCCTTCAATTGCCATTTTAGCAGAGTAGCAAATTTTTATTCTCCTAACTTTTTATTTTGACATCTTCCACACATTTTTAGAAAAAGTATAATAAATAAATTAAAGCACAACAGTTGAGATTGAGAAGATAATAAGAGTTGCAATTACCCTTTTGGTAGTTAAATTTTAATATAGTTGCCCAACTATAAGCATCCCAAAGGCAGATTGTACAATCTTCAGATGCAGAAATTAGACCGGACTTGCTGAAGGTCAATGCTGTTATAGATCCCCTGGAAAGATGAACAAATTGAAGAAATATTATATCATTCGGGGGGAAAAAAACAAGAACAATTCCCCTTGGGTACTTGATACAAAATGAAAATACAATATATCTGTAAAGGTATTATGAATCAACTGTAAAAGTATAGTTGCATATTTAAAATGATCACAAACAAATTAAATACTCGACTATAGCTTTTAATATTGGCATTTTCCCTTTTTAAAATTAACTAATCGTGCACTTCAATTCATTTGCCATCAAATATTAAAAAATTAAAATAAAGCATCATCATACATTAGACATTACTTGTGTCCTTCTAGTATAACCAGTTGATCTTGTAAAACCCCAAGAGAATCATCCATCAGTCCAACATTAATCTCACATATAAATATTCTTCCATCTTTACTACCAGCGAACAGGAACTGCTCTGTTGGATTAAGGGTGACTGCAGTTATTGCTTCTGGATACTCTTGCGTTTGTATAAGTCTACCAGAGGCCAACTCCCATGCCTGAAAAGTGAAATTGTGTCCTTTGTGTAAGAAGAGTTCCGAAGTAATAATTATAGTTATGGCTTAATGTATCGGGGACCCCTGAAGTCGACCCTAAATGTCTGATGCCACCAGAACTTTCAAAAGTTTTAAGTACCCCTAAACTAGCAAAAAGTGCACCAAATTTCCTCCTTATCATGTGTCAGCTTTTGGTTGTTTGACTTTTCAAAGATGTCATTTTCCTGATTTTTCTCTCTGCAACTAGAAGTTGACATGTGGCATTGAGGGGGCAAACTGGTGCACTTTTTGCAAGTGCAGGGTGCCATCAGGCATTTGGGACAACTTCAGGGGTTCTGAATGCATTAGGCCTATAATTTTCTAAGTACGAAGTGTAACTTATATAGTAACCTTGCAAGTGGCATCAAGGGAGCTTGATATAAAAGTTGAATTTGAACTGCCTGATACTGTTAACAGTCCACTTATAGAGGACTTGTGCTCTATTGAATAGTGTAATAACGAATATGGGCATTCGAAGTTCTCCACGTCTAGCAGACTTTCATGGAATTGATATTAAGAAGATAAATAATTTTCATCATTTGTTAAAGATGAGCTAAGAGAGAAAGATTTAAATTAGTACCTTATTATAGACCATACACAGATCATGCCATCATCAGAGCCAGAAATAAGAAAAGAGTCATCATTCGAAAATACCATGCACTTTAAAGAAGCTTGATGGGCATGCCATGTTTTCAACAACCTTCCAGTTGCAACCTACATTTATTAACTCTATTAGAATATAATGTATTGATAATGATTAGATCAGTACATATCCATCTAAAACAAGAAAATTTGTTACACGGATTGTTGAGAAAAAAGATTAATCAATCATATATATTAGACAAGGTTATATAATAGCATAATATGATGTTCATTGCAGCTTTCCAAATTGTAGGCCTGTAAAAAAACTAAGTACTTCTTTCGTTAAGAATCAAAATGGTTATTATCACTTTCCAATAGATTAAATATTAATTTGACCCACCTTGAGTGAATATGAACCTAAAACAAAACAATATTTTTTTTATCTACTCTAAAACTCGTTCATTTTTTGAGCACTAAGAAAAATATGGACTCAAAGCTCTATTCTTTTCAACTAATCCATTCAGTACACATATAAGTATTGCATACATAAAAATTTACACTAAAATAAGTACATTTATTTCAGTTCAATCAGTTTAGTACACCTAGTCCTAAAGTCAAAAAGAACATTGCCTTATTCTTGAATTGGAAAGGAGTCAAAATAAGAGAGTTACAACCATATTCGAAAAATATTTTCGATAATTATCTAACAAGATCTCTGCCAACTTCAAGCCGAATTGATAATGGATTTCTTCACTATCCTTATTGAACATATGAAATATTTGGCTACTTACCTCCCATATGTAAGCATTTCCGGAAGAAGCCCCCCCTGCAAGATACGCCCCATCCATGGAGCAACAAATTGGACCAATGCCTTCAATTGGGTAGCTTAGTATCGGTGACTGAGGCTGAAAAGCGAACATAACAACAAAACATGAACTTCTACACAAAAATTTCATATTTCAGATTTGACACCATGAAATCACCCAAAATTCCCTAGATTCAGCAATGCAATTTGTTCTATAACATATGGTAATTAGTGATCGAAAATTATTCAAAATGGTTTAACAATATAAACATAAATGCAAGATTTATTTCAAATTGTTTTACCCAAACTCATTACAAGTATCAACTACCCAAATTCATGACAATGAAAAAACATTCATATGGAGAGCCCCAAAGATAGCACGATATATGTTTGAAATTAGATGCAGAAAAATTAACATTAGAAGTTTAGAACAGGACCAGAAATTGCCTACATTGTAAATAAATAAGAAGGAGAATGTACCTTGTTCAAGGGCCAGGCAAAGACAGCCCCACCAGCAACAGATCCAGGTTTATTGACCTGAGAAGCTACAAGGAATTGGTCGTTTAAGCACAATAAACCGTGACGAGGAGAAGCACAAGTGGGAATATGAGTGAGACGATCTCCAGTCTGTAAAACCCAAATTGATATTCCCGTCCCCAAATTCCTGTCAGTACAAGCCACTAATGCTTCTCTACCATCTCCCAAATCGGCCATAGCTGCAAATTAGGGCATTGATTGAAACACAGATAATGACATGTATAATAATGGAAGAGAAAAGGTCGTTGGGTAAAATTGTATATTTTGCCATTAATGAGCAGAAATGCAGTGATTGGGAGAAGAAAAAGAAAGGTGAAGGTGTTTGGCATGTGTATCGCATGCAACTCGACTGAGGGCCACTTTCGATTTGAAAGCTCAATTTTCTAATTTTTACATATGATTTTAGAAAAAATAATATAAATGATTAAAATAATATGATTTTTTTTACAAGTAGTTGAACAGTTTTTAATTAATTAATATAAATAATTAAAATATATTATTTAAAATTAAAATATATAATTTTATTTAAAATTTATAAGAGTAATTTATTTTAACTACGACTTAATAAGTAATATCAAATTAATTTTAAGATCCGTAAACTTTTACAACATTTTTAACAACTTAACTTTTTTTAAAATTTATAAATTTAATTTTAAAAAATATAAATCAGATCATTTATAATTAATTAATATAAAAAATTATTTATATTATTTAAAACCAAAATATATAATCTATTAACTTCTTTTAATGAAGCAAATAGGAGTCTGAAACTCGCCCTAACGCATGGTGGGCGCTTATTCTATAAAACAATTTTTATCAAATGTCAGCAAAATAATCAATACTGTACTTATAAAATAATTTTAAATTTTTCTTGTTCATATTTTAAAAAAAAATTAATTTATTTTTTAAATTATTCATTTTTTTAATATATTATTTTAAAATTTTTTATTCATTTCTTTTTTTATCGTTGAAAACAACATCCTCTGTGATATTTTTTTAATATTTTTTGAACTATCAAAACATCCAATAAATTCTTAGTAAAAGTCTAATAAAAATCAGTAGAAGAACTTGGATTTAAAAACTAGATAGATTTTTAATAAATAAAAAATTTGAAATGGACTTTTACATATATCTAATATCAACTTCAAAATAAATTTTCTAATATAAGTACAGTAGATGTCTAATAGATGTCAACTAGATGTTTGGTAGATGTTCAATCGTCTAAGGCTATAATTATTAAATTTCCAATTTTTGTATGATATTGAGTAGCTGATTTGCTTCAAATTATCAAGAATTAGTGAATAATCTACATCAAAGAATTAATGCATAATCTACATCCACAAAAGATTTAGATATGAACTTGAAAAACCTAAATGAAGAACAACAAAACTTCTCAATTTGAGCAACAAATAAAGCAAAAACCCACATTCGAAACTCAAAACAGCACTAGATTCAATCAAAGAAATAGCAACATAAAATCACATAACGATTTCATGAAAAACTGTCAAAACTAAGATAAATAAAAAATAAGAAAAAAAAATTAAAAGAACAAAGAACATGACAGTTGTATAAATAGAATTTGAAAATGGGAACGTTAAGAAATATATCCCTTTCATGGTATTCCTGCAAACAGTTTGTGAATTATGACCCATCATCATGGTCAGCCTTAAAAAATTTAAGGCCCTAAACATAAGATATACATCTTTAAATTATGGGGCCATAATTAAAAATTATACATTTCAAAATATACTAAAAAAATATAATTATCACATTTAAAGTTTATTAATTAACTTCAATCTATATAAAAAATATAAAAAGGATAATTGAAGTTGAAAAGTTAATTTTTTTTATTGAAATGAAATATAAGTATAATATAAGATTTAATAATTTTAGGGTCTTTAACAATTGCCTCATTATAACCTTTACTGTAAGGCCGATCCTTTCTACCGTATAAATACCCTATATCTAAAATTTGGGAAATCATGCCATAAATGGGATCATTTAATCTTTTCTCCTCTGTAAACGAGATACATTCTAAAAAAATGAATAAAATAATATTTCATTTCATTCATGAAAGAGACCCCCATTGATTATATAATTTCAATCTTCCCCGTAAAAGGTTTATAAAAAAAGTTGGTGCATCGTTGAACTTGTAACTTTTCTTTTTCTTGATATTAATTGAATTCTAAAACACACCATCTAAAAAGGTAAATATAATTTAGTACATGGACCAAATGATACATTATTATTCGGGCATGCTATTTTTAATTTATATTTAATTTAATTTAATTTAATTTAATTTAATTTATATATATAAATTTATACTAAAATTAATTTAATTTAATTTAATTCAATATAGTTATTTATAAGTTGAAAAGAATATGGCTTAAATTTTAAAAAATCAAATAAATAATGAATGCATTATATATAAGTTAAATGCCAAACACATTTTATTTTCCCCAAATTTGATATATTTTATTATATATTACTTTAATTTTTAAGTATTTCACTTTACCCACATTTTTATAACATTTACTTCCTAATGTTGATGTGTCATGTGACATGATGAAGTTTGACTTTGACGGCAAGTGGTTCCAAATTTTGACCCAAAAACTGATTAAATTTAAGTATAAATTTAAAAAAATATGTTATATGGTTTGATTTTTTTAAAAAGGTGATTGTGGAATATTTTTTTTAAAAGGGTGCATGTGATTTTAAAAGTTTTTAAAAGGGTGTCTGTGGTTTGAAAATTAGCTGCTACACCAATTATTTCAATAAATTCAACATTTCTATATTTTAATTATATCATTTAAGAATTGTATATAAAGATTAGAGTGATATTTGATTTTTTAAAGTTATAATCAAGTTTTAATTAAAAAATATTAATACTTCTAAAAAAATCTAAAATTTATTAATAAGGTGTATTATATTTTAATTAACTAAATTGTAGAATTTCACTTTAAAATGGATAAGATTACCCTTTAAAATGTGGTTTTAAATTTTAGAAATCCTCTTTTTAAATTTTTTTAAAACCACAAGCACCCTTTTAAAAAAAATATTTCACAAACACCTTTTTAAAAAACGACCACATGGAATGTTTTTGAAGTTTACCCTAAATTTAAATTGTCCGCATTTTCACTTCCCTCTCTTCTCTTTCTTTGCTTATGTTCACCTATTTTTGTGCCCCTTCCCACGGTTTTAAAAATTTCCGCTTAACTCCGCCTACGTCCTGTTTATGTGCTATTTTGAGTTGCCGTCCAACTTTTCATTCCTCGGACACTATCAGGCGCTGGACCGATATATCGCCCCCTAGACACTGTCTAGTCCGATTTTTTCCGTCTAGGCACCGCCTAATCCTATTTTTTTCGCAATTTTTAAGATACTAATACTGATAATAATTATAGTTCAAAATATTATTACCGTATAATTCTCATTTTGAATATCAAACCGAGAAATAGTATGCTATAAGCCACAAAATACATGTGAGGAATTGATTTTAGTGTTGATGTGTATTTATGTAAGAATCGATCAAGACTTATGTTGTAATATGCTAAGCTATGTTTTTAGAATATATTATTATACTATAATTTATTTTTTAAGTTGAATTTATACTTTAACCTATTAATCAATATTAAAAATTAAAAAAATCACATATCCGCCTAGGCCAAGCTCATACCCCACCTAAGCTTTAGAGATCCTGTCCGCCCGACTAGAGCCTGACGCTTTTTAAGATATTGCAGTCCTTCCTGCTCACCATCAGCATCAACTCTTGATCTTCTTCATCTTTTTTCACCCCACGTTCTATTCTTCTTCCTTTCTTTCAATTCTTCATCAGTCAATATCATCTTCTATTCTTCATCTTTTCTGTACTTCCTTCGCCGCTACTGTTCATAATTTTTAACATTTTATGTTCTTCATTTATCTTAGGAAATTCCTTGTTGAATTGGGTTTCTAGATTTTGTATTTTGATTTTAACTAAATAGATTTAATTTGGTACTGTTCGTTCAATTATTGAGTTTTTAGATTTAGAATTTGATTTTTACTGCTGTTTTTCTAGTAATGTGATTTGTACCATGCATCTGGACCCTTAAATTTGGCCTAATCGCCCATCGACTTCTTGAACTTTCAAGTTTTTCTCTCACCCCTGAACTTATCTGAAACGAATCCCAGGACCCTCTAAAGCTCACTCAACCAATCTCAATATAGAGAGTGTATTACACTCTCTTCACATGCATAAGTTTGAAAAGTCAATCCAATTACATCTTGACACGTGATATTATTTAAAAAAATAAAAAGAAACAAAGACTAAATCAATAATCAAGCCAAGATAAAAACTCACAATAAGAACAAGAACCGAATCACAATTAATCTAATAAAAGATGGCTAGAACATCTTTAGTAAATAGTGTATTCTATGATTATGTGACATGTAAAATAGAAGTTCATATTGATGCTATGTCAATGATTTTAAAAATAGACAGTGTCTATAAAAAAGAGCCAAACTAGATTGTCCATTTCATCTATAATTGTGTAGTTAAATATTAAAAAATACTCAATTACAAGCTTGTTTCAATGTTAAAATTAAAATATTAATTAATTTGATGGGTTGGTAGTCCATTTGATTATCTATATGTAGAAGATCAAATAGACAATCCAACATTTATTGTGGCATATTATATAGGAAAGAGAAAATAGACAAGCTAGTGCAAAGCAATTTTTTAATCAATTATCTATTTTTCCCTATGTGGTAAGACAGATTCAAATCCGATATCCCTAAATTGGTGTCCCCTCCCATGTCCCTTAATTTATCATCTGACATGTAACATGTTTGTAAGAGAGATAAATTAAAAAATAATAAAATAATAATAAAAATAGACACGTGTCAATATTTGAATGAGGGACATGGAAGGGGACACTAATTTAGGTACAATTGATTTCAATCCGTAACAAGACTATTATTGAAATGGACTATCAAGATGCTCTAAAACTCACTCAAATCAAATCCCCTTTGAAATTGCCATTACTGGCTAACATAGAAAAAATCTACAGCAATTCCCCTTTGTAATGCAAAATCTAAGATAACATAGCTAAAATTAAAAACCTGATAACTGGCTATACACTCGAGGCGTAAACCACTCATAGGTGACACCGCCACGAGCTCACCAACCACCATGTCGTAGCAATATTAAGCTGTATGCTACTGGTATTTGTCTCGAAAGCGAGACGGTGCACACAAGTGTCATCTACTTAGTCAAAGTTATAACTTTCCACTCCATAAAAATGAGGAACTAACAAGATTTGACCAAGTCTTCCTACAATCTCGGGATCGTGATCCAGCATTCAAACCCGTAGCTACCAGATCATGGGTGACGGTTATAAGAAGGCCTATAAATACCAACGGCCTACCACTGAAATGGTAATCAATTCCTACACTTTTACCTAAACTCTGCCATTTTCTAATTGCAACATATTCTTTCAAGTTACTGACTTAGGCATCGGAGGTTCCCTATAGGCACAAGCCCCGATCCTTTGACCTTTGATTGTTTTGCAGAACCTATTCGTAATTAACGTCCCAATCAATTTTTTGAAGTTCTATCGCGTTGAATTCACACTCTTGCGGAGAACTTTCAATGGTGCGGTGAGCGTGGACCAAATTTACTTGGTTCATTCGAGAATTTTGGTCTACCTTGAACATGAAAATGGTGGAAATCAACGACAGCCACCCTTCCGAAATCGGTACTCTCCAAGGCACCCCGAGGGTCCTACCTGTCTTAGAGGCTCCTTTACAACACCCCCACCATAGAGTGCCGTGAAATAGATGCTAAAAATCTTCAGGGATTACAAAATCCCACAGGAGCAGCAATAAATCATCAGATCAGCGTTTGTGGAGCAATACAATATGGTGGGGACTACCCTCTCGGGAATCCCCGATGACGGACCCAATCGCCAAGGTCTAGCAAGAGAGCTGTTTCCCTCTGATGACAATCGTTAAGTGATCGCCACTGTAGAGACACTACCTGTCGTCCCAGTCACTGCGGCTCCTCACTCGGTGCTAATGATTCCTCAGGCTAGCGTCGCCTCAAACCCGGTAATACAAGCGTAGATGTTGGTGATGCTCTAAGCCTTCAATTTCCCAAGCTGTAACCCCCACTTCCTAGCTGGAGTGCCGGCACCAGCAATGGTCATGCATATGCCATATTCATATAGAGCGGCTCTGTCCGCCTGGCTGAACCATTTTTCCCAAGCTCTAGGCGCGCCATAAACACTTTATCCTTCAAACACCGAGCCAGCGGACAACGCAGATAAAGGGGACAGTGACACGAAAATTGACCCAAGCTTAGAGGAAACCTTAAAAAGCTGCTGAAAGGCCTAGCAATACCATACCAGGAGTCACTAGTGGAGAAGAGGCTCTCCCCATTCACCAAGAAGATCTTAGGCATCAAATTAAATCCATACTTCATTGCTCCTATCTTCACAAAGCTATATGATGGTTATGACGACCCGGTGGTTCATGTAAGGCATTATGTGAACAGGATGGAGATGGTCTACGCCCGGAAGCCTACATACGTCACTACTTTAAACAGACACTCACCAGTCTAGCCGCGTACTGGTTCCACAAATTTAAGCCCAATTCTTTCAACTCTTAGGACCAATTAAGCGAGATGTTCTGTAAGCACTTCCTCGGTTCTACCCAGCCTCGGATGTGAGCCGACAACTGCACGAAGTTGTCCAAAAACCAGACGAATCACTCCAATCTTACATCTATTGCTTCAACAAAGTGTGCATCAGGACTGATGATCTCATTTTTAGCACTATCAAGGAAGCCCTTATTTGAGGCATAAGGAACTACAGGCTCCGCACGAAAATCTTTACAAGGAGGCCCCGTGACATTACATAGATGATAGCCATGGCCAAGAGGATGATTAAGGTGGATAAAATGAATAAATCCAGAAAGAGGAAAGTTGAAGAAAGATCTGGCGATCGAAGAGATGGCCGCTGCCCTAGGAAGCCTTCAGACGGCTCAGGTAGAAGAACTGTCCCTCGAGCCAATGTCAATCGGTCGGCCCTGAACGCCCCACTTAGTTAGATATTGGTTGCAATAAAAAAACCAATGAGAGGAAAAGCTTGAGGTTCCCAAAAATACCCGAGGGCCAGTCGATGGGCTGCGACTCAGAAAATATTATAAATTCCATTGGGCAAGAGGACATCATACGGATGAGTGCAGGGTGTTGGCAGACAGAGTATAAACTTTGATTCGAGCCGGGAAATTCAGTCAGTTTGTCAAAGGGGTCACAAGGAAAGAAAAGAAAGTCGCCTCGGAGACATCAAAATCCGGAGATGATAGGGCATAAAAAGCTAAAGGACTGATAATGGTAATAGCAGGAGGACCGGGATTCGAGTCCTCCCAAAAGAGACCCAATGTAGTAGATTTAAAGGGCCGAGACGTAAAACTATTCAAGGTCTGTCGAAGGCATTCATTGGTAAAGAAAGACCACGAGGACCCCCTGGTGATTGAGACGCTAATCGAAGGGTACATAGTTAGAACAGTTCTGACCGACATAAGAAGCTCAGTTAATTTAATAACCAAGTCAGCACTACAGCAGCTAGACGTCTACCAGGGTAGAGGCCAGCCAGGATATAATCCCTTTGTAGGGCTTGGAGGGCAAACTGTCCCATCAATAGGATAAGTTACACTAGAGGTGGAGATAGGAGACATGGACTTGACTTGGAGAGGGGAAGTAGAGTTCACCATAGCTGACATCTCGATGGGTTACAACATTATTTTAGGACGACCATTCTTGGTCGAGTTGGAAGCCATCATCTCCATGAAATATTTGACACTCCAAATTCCAACCAAGAAAGGAACGACAGTAGTAGTAGGAAACCCACAGGTAGCCCAGGAGACATATTTAGCATCATTACAGACTGAGACCATCTCTATCGAGGCAGAGGAGTGAGAAGGAGCAGAGCTAGTGGGGGATCTGAAAGTCCTTACCGTAGGTCAGAACAAGATGCTTAAGCTCGTAAAGGATTTGAGAGAAGATACAAAAGCTGCCATAGCAAAGGTGTTGAGAGAGCAACAACACACTTTCTTATGGTCTCCAGACGACATCGAAGGTGTGCGCCTCGAGGTCATGTGTCACAAACTGAACATAGATCCTTCGGCCCCCCAGTAAAGTAAAAGAAACGTACGCATGCCCCTGAGAGATAAAAGTTGATTGAAGTAGAAATCAAAAAGCTGCTTGAAGAGGGTCATATACCAAAAGTAAACTACCCCGAGTGGCTGGCCAATGTGGTACTGGTGAGGAAGCCCAACGGCTTGTGGCAAATGTGGGTGGACTTTATGGATTTGAACAAAGCTTGCCCCAAGGATAACTACCCTTTGCCAAACATCGACCAACTCGTAGCTCAACAGTTAGATTTGCAGTCTACTCCCTGTTGGATGCTTAGGTGGGATATCATCAGATCTCGATGGACCCTAAAGGCGAAGAGAAGACTTCTTTCATTATACACGAGCGTATATACTGTTATAAGGTGATGCCATTTGGACTAAAAAATGCAAGAGCCACTTACCAGCGGCTCGACAACGAGATGTTCAAAGGGTATATAGGTGAAAACATTGAGGTATATATAGACAACATGATCGTAAAAAGCAAAGATAAGGCCAACCATGCAGCTGATATTGAGAAAGTCTTCAAAGTGCTACATAAGTACCGATTGAAGCTAAACCCAGAGAAATGCACCTTTGGGGTGAAAAGCGGCAAGTCCCTAGGGTTCCTCGTCTTCGAAAGAGGTATAGAAGCCAACCCCGAGAAAACTGAAGCTATCATCAAGAGGCAACTAACCTCGAAATCTGAACGAGGTACAACGTCTCAATGATCGGATCAACACCTTGGGGCAGTTTATCTCCTTTTCTGCAAAGAGATGCCTGCCTTTCTACAAGGCAATTAAAGCAAGACAAAGCCTTTAAATGGGACAAAAGCTGTGACCTAGCTTTTGAAAACTTGAAGAAATTCCTAGCCTCGCCCCCACTGCTCAGCCGTCCTGTCTAGGGGGAACCACTATACATCTATCTGGCAGCTACTGTCAATGCAATCAGAGCAGTCCTAGTAAAAGAGAAAGATAATGAGCAGCATCCCATCTACTACACCAGCAAGGCACTGAATATGTGGAACTAAGGTACCCGAAGATCAATAAGCTAGCCTTAAGCCTAATCTCTGCATCAGTAAGATTGAGGCCCTACTTCCAGGCACACACCATAATTGTAAGAACTAGTTTCCTTTGAAAAAGGTACTCCAACGGCCTGAGACATCGGGCAGAATGGCTGAATGGGTGGTAAGACTAGGATAGCTTGATATCAGGTTCGAGGGAAGGATGGCTATAAAAGCACAAGTATTGGCCGATTTTATGGTCAAATTTACGGGCCTCGAGCCAACAGAGATAGTCAAAATAGAACCCTGGATTGTATATATGTAACGCCCCCCTATAGGGAGCGTCACGGTAACTATAAACACCCAATAAACAACTCTACTCCACTATATAGAGTTCAATACTTATAGATTTAATACGTACAAATACCAATATAAAGTTTTAAACTCCAAATTATTCTCCAAATGCTAATTATTCTCCAAATATTTCTCAATGTCACTTTACATTTCTCACTCTCTAGTACATGCCATTATTCTACAAACCATAATATTACATTAAAATATAAATCCACCTCGAATCTTTCCTTAATTGCTCTTTAAGCTGATCCACCTGTACCACTTTGGTCCAAGCTATCTACAAGTTCTCCACCTACGCGTAGAAAATCAACTACACGCTAAGCAATTTGCTTAGTGGTGTCCATAAAAAAAATACAACTTTGAATATTTTTAAAATAGAAACAGAGTATATTTATAAGTCAAAAACAAATTAACCAACTTTATGGAACCAAATCACAAAACTTATATAGTCATCATTTCAAAGTATAATCAAATTTATATCCAATTTTTTTTCAAACACTTTAACCACATATTGCCCAAAGTAAACAAGTCCTGAATAACGGTAAAATGGATACGGGAGCGGACAAGCCCGAAGCCAAAGCTTCAAAATCAATATATCGGTCAAGCCCGAAGCCGAAGCTTCAAAAATCAATATATCGGTCAAGCCCGAAGCCGAAGCTTCAAAAATCAATATATCGGTCAAGCCCGAAGCCGAAGCTTCAATATCAATATATATATATATATCATAATATCGGCCAAAGCTTCAATTGTTTGTACAGTACTGTACCCCCCTTTATTGGCGCCAATCTACCCTGACCCGTATTCTACTCGTTTAATAAGGGCAATAAATCAAAGTAATACCTTAAAAATTTCAGTATAAACCATCAATCATAATTCAACATAACTTCAGTAATTAAGAAATCCAAATCCCAAATTTTTAAGCATCAAACTTCAATTAAAACTCAATAAAATCAATATCATGCTTTCCAGAATTTTTCCAGGTTTCATAACCTGACTTCCCCTGCATTTTTCACTATGAAAACGTCACCCTATCGAAGAACTTTCTTCTAAACATAATTAGCCACATATCTCAGCTTTCCAAAACCACCAGAATCACAGAAATCCAAATTTTATAACCAAAGTTATGATCAAAATACTAAACAGTGTACCAAGCTGAGATTTTCCGAAAACAGATTTCATGACTCAACTTCAAACGAAAATTTCACATTGAAAACGAACGAAATTCAACAAGGTTTCTTCTGAACATATGTTCCTTACTTTCTGTAGATATCAATAGAATCAAGAATCGTTCAAATCGGATTTATATAACGAGAGAAAACATTAAAACAAAATAGGTATATAATCTAGAAAATTTCCCGAAAAATCGAGAAATCGAAATTCGGGACACAAACCTTTTTATATGCTCTTTCTAGCTCTCTTCTACCCCTTTTGCCTTTGATTTACTTGCAATAGCTTCCTCTACAACAGCCATATATAATTCTATCAAGATATTGCATAAATAAACTTCCTAATACCATAAATATGCTTAATCTACCATGAATTCTACTAATTAAGCTTTAATTTCGCCAAAAATCACTCACCTCAAACTCGGGTTACTATTCATCCGAACCTTAAAATCTGAAATCCTCCTCTTCTAGTCTTGATTGACTGAAATTGATGATGATAGAGGGCTTAAGGATCGATTTCTAACAAGAATTCAAAGTCGAATCGAAGAAATCGGAAGTTTTTAGATTATGAAAAATTTTGGGTTAAGGAGAAGAAGATGAAGATGAAGGTGAAGGGGATGAAGGGAAATGGGTGAGGGAATACGTATAAGATTATATGAAAAAGTTTTTTTTTTTAATTTCCAATATTGCCCTTGGACAAATAATTAAATGCCCATTTCATCCTTCTTACTATAATTAGCTCTTATTTCCTCATGCCTTATATCCAATAACAACAATAACAATAAAAATAATTTCTATGATATTTTTAATACTATAGTAATTTATTATAAGCAAATTTTGGGAATTTCGGTTCGTTACAATATATGATTGGAGCATCCTTGAACGAGGGAGCTCGCATTAGGGTATTGATAAAGGGGTCTGATCGCGTTCGTCTCAAGTGTGCTGCCAAACTCGCCTTCCCGGCAACGAATAACGCTGTGGAATACTAGGCTATGATCAAAGGCCTTGAGCTGGTGATGGAGATTGCTCCCGATAGGGTAATTATTTGAAGCGACTCACGGTTGGTGTCCAACCAAATCAACAGAAACTTCAAGATAAAGGAAGGAAGCATGGTTAAATATTTACGCAGAGCACAAACTTACGTGGAAAATCTAGAGAAGAAAGGGACATAATTGAGAGTTGAGCACATCCCTAGAGCTCAAAATAAGATAGAAGACGAGTTAGCAACAATCAAGGCTAGTCCAAACGACTGCAAAAAGCTAAGCTGCCCGTTTGAAGTTCTAGTCAACCCAAGCTACGAAGAAGAGGTACTTTGCATTTGTTGGATACGATGTATGCCCTTAAGGTAATTAGGGCGATATATCTTAATTATGTAATAGTATAAATAATTTGTTTAATCAATAAAGGCATTTGATCTTTTATTTATATCAATGTGTTCGTATATATATTATGACTGGTTAAACATATTCATTGATGTATGTATACAAAATTCCTTGACGTGTTATAACATGAAGTCAGAGAAATTACAGTTGGACTATATTTAGTGGAACCTGCTTCATGTGCAATTATGATTATGTCTAAACTATCTCTAGTCATAGTTTCATTGAGAAAGGATATTGATGAAGCGAAAAGACTAGCATGTGGTCAACTATCTTAGAAAGAGTCCAAGCAATTAATCTCCTAAAAGATTGAAGGTGGTGCCTTAAGTTTGACACATGGATATATTTGGGAGATATATTGGAGACTGCAGTAAGATAAACACTTGGTATATATATCAATGTGTTAGTATTTATCTTCATACAATAAACTTTGTGAATGTCCTCATACTTGAGATGCTAGTTACCTTGTGTGGTACTATTGCTATACTTTGGGTCATTACTATGCACTCATTAATTTAGGGTGTTACGGGTGATTACGGGTATGGTGATGACAACACATTGGTAAGCTGAGTAGTCGGAAAGAATCCATCGCTCCGGATATATTAAGGAGTTGTACCTGACCACTTGTTGAAGTGATGATTGCCATAAACCTCTGATCAGAGTATGTGTTTGATAGAAATGGTTTCTAGTCAAACACACTATGGTAAAAGGCAATATACTTCGGTAACAAGTAAACTACTGGGATAGCTTGGAGCAACCTCGTTATTAGTGGGTTAACACTTTAACCGAACCCTATAAACCAGATGGTACTAATATTAAAGAATGGAAGGAATTTATCGCACTGGATAACTATTGCATTAACTGGGATTAAGTCATAAGCATAAATGACTTCCGAGTAATGAGGGATGGTAGACCCTTGCTAGAGGCGTACTACAGTCGTTTAAGTTAATCGAGTTTTATTCACGGTCTAGAGCATTGAGCCAATGGTTCCATTAGAACAAGGGTTGGTTAAGCCTTAACAGCTCAATACTTCAGGATCCTATAAGGTCACACACATTGGACCTTCATCGGACTAAATAAAGAACTAATAGATTTATTCTATTACGAAAATATAAACTTAAATAATAATTGGATTATTATTTGAGTGGTTAAAATTGATTAGATCAATTTTGGATAGACCAAAGAATTTATTTTGATCGGTAACTAATTAATTAGAGTCATAAATAAATTATAATTGATTAGATCAATTTTGGTTGGACCAAGAAATTTATTTTGACTGGTAACTAATTTATTAGGGTCAAAAATAAATATTTATTAGAAAAGGATTAAAAGGGAATTTTGCATTGGTGAGTTAAAATCGAAAAGTATGAAATATTTTGTACAAAGTTCGGCTACGCGGAGTACACCGAAAGGTGCGCAAACACTGCTAGGCAGTGTTCGCGGCAGCCCATGATCATGGGCTGCACAAAGGCGGCCCATGAAAGGGCACCGCAAGCTGGGCTTGCGGCATGGACCGCGAGGCCCAGCTCGCGTGCAAGGCAACCCCATAAGGGCTTGCCTTGCCACATGCAGCGTGTCACATGCGGATCCTTTGGATCCGCATGTGCAACCCGCTATCCCACATTGCTAATGGGGAGCAAAATTTTGCTCCCCAAGCCTATATATAGGTTGTCCCCTCTCCTTTCAATGTACACAGTGCACCATAGCTCAGAGTATAAATCCTAAGCGAGATTCGAAAAGAATAATCTCTCAGGTAATTGAGGAAGTTATTTTTTAGGAGCCTGAATTTATTTGGGGACCTCTAGTTTATATTTTCGGGTGAGGCTTCTGGAGTGGTCTAGCAACTGCTCGAGGCTTCTTAGTTCTTCCTCCTAGGGATGTTTTAGTTGGTGGGGTTCTTGTGGATACTGATAGAGGCTATCCTACGCTTGGAAGCTTGTGCAAGAAGGTTCTGGAAAAGCACGCTTCAACTGGTAAGTTCTTTTTCTTTCTCTTTTAATTATTAGGTCTTTTTCTTTAAGCTTTTTTAGACTTAATAATTATGCTTAGGTTGTTTTGCATGCTTAGTTTATTTTATGCTTAGGTTATAGCTTAGAGTTATAACATGCTTAGTATAAAATAAATGTGCTGGGATATAATTTGAAATTATGGTATGCCTAGTCCTTTTGCATGCTAACCTAGGTAGAGAATTATTTAGTTAAGGCTTTATTTAATTTATATGCAACTAATAGGAGTTTCTGGGGATAAGGACAAAATTTTAAATTTTCGCCATGCTTGTTATGCATGTTCAATCTGACCGTTAGTTCCTAACAATGGTATCAGAGTCTGCCTATTTTGTGTATAATTAAGTTAGAAGCGAATTAAATATTATTTTCTATATAAAATGATTTGTTTATTTAATTATTTGGAACAATATATATAAACTTGTGTCATTCATTTCAAGGTTAGAAAATGGTTATGAATAATTTTGAATAAGCCTGCTCAACTTACTCAAATTATACAAGTGCCAATAATTTATTTAAATTATATGGGTTATGGATGCTTACAATTTACATGAATTGGAAGAACGAAATTTATTAGTTTGAGGGAATCCATTGGTCTTCAGGTTTGTGCCTGTATTTGTTCTAGCTAAGGATTGGACTTGGTGTCTACTCCTTATAGGGCACCTCTCCTACCTGAGAACCTATATCAGTGAAATTTGAATTGACCAACGGAGGGATTAATATGAACTAATTTATTTCTAGTATATAAGATGGTGCTTATATATATTTCTATAACAAAGTAAAAAAATTAAATATTGAATAAAAACTTAAAGGAAATACAATATAAACATAACAAATAAAAGTGTTAATTATTTTGCATCTAATTTAGGTTGATGGAATAATTATAAATAAATTAATTCTAAAATTTCTTGAATTAATACAAGTTATTATAATTTTGTCCATATGATAAAATCCTAAATTGGGTGAGACGTTTAACACCAATAAAATTCTAAAGTAAATATATTAAGGCAAGTTGTAGTCTTCCTTACTCAAATTTATAATACGGTCTCTTTGGGCTATCAAAGTGCTACGCAAAGCGTTCCTTCTAGTCCACATTGATTGGTTGTAAAGTTTGGGATAGGGTCGGCCTTAACAGAGCTGAGGTAGTCCACCATAAAATTGGGGGCTACGCCCAGATCTGAGACATATTCAAGGAGATGCTAATATAAGAGTATACGTCCCTTGGGATTAGGGAACTTGAATGAATTAGCAATTGCATGCGATGCAAATGGAATGGGATTCCAACTATGACTTACTATTATGACTTGACTCATAAAATTGGGGGTTGTAATGGACTAGTTATAGATGCTACCTACTAGGAAATTTAGCTGGGTTAAAATTTCCGAATTCAATAGAATGGGCTATTGTAAATTTCAAAGAAAATAGTACGAAAATGTATTTAATTAAAAGTCCTTATATTAAATGCATGTACTTAAACTAATATCTAAACTCTTTTCTTTACTTATATCTTAGGTTGAATATGAACTCCATTTTGAAAATCCATTTTAAATACATCCAAACTTTGACAGCAATTAACTACCATGAATGGATCAAGGATGTAAAGGATATCCTTAAGGATTATGAATTAGCATACGTTCTTGAAAATCCATTTATAAAAATTCCTAGCACTGATGCACCGGCTATTATTAAGGATGCATGGTTGAGATATATTAAGATTTGATTTATGTCTTACACTTACTGTTAGATACTATGAATCCTGAGATACGTTCACAGTGCGATCACATGAGTCTATAAACCATGTTGATCCATCTAAAGAGTTTGCCTGAAAAGGCAAGGTATGAAAGGTTCAAATTAACTAGTGAGCTTTCAAACTTTAAGATGAGGGAAGGGACAAGCGTTGTAGTACACATCAACAAGATTAAAGATTTCTTGGAGAAATTGGAATCATTGGGATCTTCGGTCGGTCAATCCTTAGGATTAGATATCCTATTGGATTCTTTACCCATCAGCTACGCTAATTTCATAAAGGAACATTGCTTCAAAGTTCACGACTGTACTTTCCCAGAAATTATTGATGCGTTAAAAAAATTCGATGCCAAAAGCAAAGACGTTTCAAGAGAGTCTACAAACAAACATTCTCCAGAAAATGGCTCGGAGGATTCTATCACTAAAGGAGTAGTTAAAGGGTTTAAAAGGAAGAAAAGGACATGTAAGTATGTCTATGACCAATGTAACGTACCATTGGAACAAGAATTGTAAAGCTTCTACTTCTGAGCATTTGAAGAAGAAGCTTGCAGAGGCATCTACTTCAGGTATATTTGTAATTAGAAATTTTTGCTACTTTTCCGCGTGAATCCACTTGGGTATTAGATACTGGTTGTGGTTCTCATATCTGTACTTCTGTGCAGGGACTAAGGAACTATAGAAAACTTGCAAAAGGGGAGATGGACCTACACGTGGGAAATAGAGCCAGAGTTGCTGCATTAGCAGTATAGAGCTTTAGTCTTGTTTTGACAAGTGGACTTGTTTTAGTTTTGAATAATTGTTACTACATTCCAAAGTGTTACTAAGAATATTGTATCTGTTGCGTGTTTAGCAGCAGAGGGATTTAAAATTTTATTTTCGAATAACAATTGTCAGATTCGTTTGAATAATATTCTTTATGGTTATGGAATGTTTAAAGGTGGCATTTATGTTCTTGATACTAAAACAGAAGTTTTCAATATAAACAATGTGAAGAAAGTTAAATTAGATAATGAGAATTCCTTCTACTTATAGCATTGTCATTTAGGCCACATAAACAAAGATCGCTTAACTAAGTTGCATAAGCGTGGAGACTTGGGCCCATAGACTTGGAGTCTTATGGTGATTGCAAACCTTGTTTAAAAGCAAAACTGACAAAGTTACTCTTTCAAGGAAAGGGTGAGCGGGCCACAAGTATAATGGAACTTAGACACACTAATGTGTGTGGTCCAATGAGTGTTCAGGCACTAGGAGGATACTCCTACTTAATAACCTTTATTGATTATTACTTACGATACGGTTATTTGTACTTGATGAAGCAAAAGTCTGAAATTTTTGAAAAGTTCAAACTATTTAGAGCTGAATTAGAGAAATAACTTAAGAAAAGTATTAAAACACTTCGCTCGGATCGAGGTGGAGAATACTTAAGTCAGGAGTTTCAGGATTATCTAAAGAAAAATGGGATAATTCCCTAGTGGACCCCTCCTTATAAACCCCAACACAATGGAGTGTCAGAAAGGAGGAATCAAACTTTATTAGATATGGTCAGGTCCATGATGAGCCATGCAGATCTTAGTAAATCCTTTTGAGATTATGCACTAGAGAGTGCGGTATATGTCTTAAACAGAGTGCCCTTTAAATCAGTTGATTTTACACCTTATGAAAGATAGTGTAACAAGAAGCCATCTCTAAGTCACTTAAGAGTATGGGGTTGTCCTGCTATGGTAAAGAGGATAGCGTCAGATAAGCTGAATGCTAAGGCTAACAAATGTCTGTTCATTGGATATCCAAAGGAAATAATTGGATATCTGTTTTACCAACCCGAAGCACTTGCGTCTTAGAATGCTCACTTTTTGGAAAAGGAACACTTACTTATAAAAGTCAGTGGGAGCAATATTGAACTGGAAGTTCAAGAGGAAGAAACAGACAATCAACTAATTGACCCCGTTCTAGATACACAAGAGAGTGTGATCCATGAACAACCTGTCGAAACAAAATCATTGTGAAGATCAGGTCATGTTCATAAGGGTCCTGATAGATATGGGTTTATCATCATTGATGATAAGGAACTATATCTTATGGAGGATGACGAACCAAGGACATATGATGAGGTAATAAAAAGCTCAGATTCTGATAAATGGCTAAAAGCCATGAAATTAGAATTGGATTCCATGTACAAGAACCAAGTTTGGAATTTAGTTTATGTACCGCAAGAGGTTAGACCAATTGGGTGCAAGTGGGTCTTTAAGAAGAAAACAGACATGGACGGTAATGTAATTACCTATAAAGCAAGGTTGGTTGCAAAATGTTATAGTCAACGGGAAGGTGTTGACTATGATCAAACCTTCTCACCGGTGGCCATGCTTAAATCCATAAGGATACTCCTCGCCATTACTGCTCATTACAATTATGAGATCTGGCAGATGGATGTAAAAACAGCATTTCTGAGGGATTTAGACCGAGATGTGTATATGACACAACCTGAGGGTTTTACATCTCAGAATGGCTCGAAGGTATGCAAGCTACAAAGATCCATTTATGGACTTAAGCAGGCATCCAGGAGTTGGAATATAAGGTTTGATTAGACAATCCAGGAGCTGGATTTCTGCCCAAATGCTAATGAGCCTTGTGTTTACAAGAAGGTTAGTGGGAGTGTAGTCTTTTTTTCTAGTATTGTATGTTGATGACATTCTGCTAATAGGAAAATACATTTCTCTTCTTCAAAACATTAAAGTGTGGTTGTCAAGAAAGTTCTCCATGAAAGACCTTAGTAGAGAAGCATTTATACTAGGTATAAAGATCTACAGGGATAGATCCAAGAGGCTGTTATGTCTTTCTCAAAGTACATATATAGACAAGGTATTGAATAGGTTTAACCTTGAGCATTCTAAGAAAGGTTATCTCTCGATGACAAAGGGGATAATCCTATCTAAGGTTGAGTGTCCGAAGATAGCTTAGGAGAGAATACACATGAAGGATATACCCTATGCATCCACGATAGGATCCATTATGTATGCTATGATATGTACTAGGCTGGATGTCTCTCAGGCTTTGAGCTTTACGAGCAGATATCAGTCAGAGCCAAGTGAAAAGCACTAGATGACCGCCAAGGCAATCCTTAAGTACTTAAGAAGGATTGAGGATGAGTTCTTGATTTATGGAGAAGATGACCTCACAATTAGAGGTTATACTAACGCGAGTTTTCAATCTGACGAGGATGACTTTAAGTCTCAGTCAGGTTTTGTGTATGTGTTAAATGGAGGGGCTGTATACTGGAAGGGTTCCAAACTACTGCTAATTCAACAATGGAATCTGAATACATTGTTGCATGCGAAGCAGCAAAAGAAGCTGTCTGGTTAAAGTGATTTATTAGTGATCTCGGAGTGGTGCCTGAGGCTGTTGATCCAATTACTTTGTATATTGATAATAATGGCGTCATAGCTCAAGCAAAGGAACCACGGTCTCATTAGAAAAATAGACATGTATCCAGAATGTATCATATAATCAGGGAGATTGTTGATGCTAAGATAATAAGATTAGAATATGTACCCACTGATCAGAAACTCGCCGATGGTCTGACAAAGCTATTGACTCAAGTCAAGCATGACCAGCATATTAAAGCATATGGATTAAGATATATGGCTAATTAGCCTTAGTGCAAGTGGGAGTTTATTGGATATGATGTATGGCCTTAAGGCAATTAGGGCGATATATCTTAATTATGTAATAGTACGAATAATTTGTTTAATCAATAAAGGCATTTGATATTTTATTTATATCAATGTGTTTGTATATATATTATGACTGGTTAAATATATTCATTGATGCATGTATACAAAAGTCCTTGACGTGTCATAGCATGAAGTCAGAGAAATTATAGTTGGACTATATTTGGTGGAACCTGCTTCATGTGCAATAATGATTATGTCTAAACTATCCCTAGTCATAGTTTCATCGAGAGAGGATATTGATGAAGCGAAAAGACTAGCATGTGGTCAACTTTCTTGGAAAGGGTCCAAGCAATTAATCTCTTAAAGATTGAAGGTGGTGCCTTAAGTTTGCCACATGGATATATCTAGGAGATATATTAGAGACCGCAGTAAGATAAATACTTGGTATATATATCAATGTGTTAGTGTTTATCATCATGCAATAAGCTTTGCGAATGTCCTCATACTTGAGATGCTAATTACCTTATTTGGTAATATTGCTATACTTTGGGTCATTACTATGCACTCATTAATTTAAGGTGTTACGGGTGATTACGGGTATGGTGATGACAACACGTTGGTAAGCTGAGTAGTCGGAAAGAATCCATCGCTTCGGATATATTAAGGAGTTATACCTGGCCACTTGTTGAAGTGATGACTTCCATAAACCTTTTATCAGAGTATGTGTTTGATAGAAATGGTTTCTAGTCAAATACATTATGGTAAAAGGCAATATACTTTGGTAACAAGTAAACTACTGGGATAGCTTGGAGCAACCTTGCTATTAGTGGGTTAACA
This sequence comes from Euphorbia pulcherrima, assembly GCA_947683365.1. Classification (NCBI taxonomy): domain Eukaryota; kingdom Viridiplantae; phylum Streptophyta; class Magnoliopsida; order Malpighiales; family Euphorbiaceae; genus Euphorbia; species Euphorbia pulcherrima. The sequence continues at coordinate 52,721,640 of CANTUS010000003.1, forward strand.
CTTTAACCGAACCCTATAAACCAGATGGTACTAATATTAAAGAATGGAAGGAATTTATCACACCGGATAACTATTACTTTAGGGATTAAGTCAAAAGCATAAATGACGTTGTGAGTAATGGGGGATGGCAGACCCTTGCTAGAGGCGTACTACAGTCGTTTAAGGTAATCGAGTTCTATCTACGGCCTAGAGCATTGAGCCAATGGTTCCACTAGAACAAGGGTTGGTTAAGCCTTAACAACTCAATACTTCGGGATCCTATAAGGTCACACACATTGGACCTTCATCGGACTAAGTAAAGAACTAATAGATTTATTCTATTACGAAAATATAAACTTAAATAATAATTGGATTATTATTTGAGTGGTTAAAATTAATTAGATCAATTTTGGATAGACCAAGAAATTTATTTTGACTGGTAACTAATTAATTAGAGTCATAAATAAATTATAATTGATTGGATCAATTTTGGTTGGACCAAGAAATTTATTTTGACTGATAACTAATTTATTAGGGTCGAAAATAAATATTTATATGAAAAGGATTAAAAGGGAATTTTGCATTGACGAATTAAAATCGAAAAGTATGAAATATTTTGTACAAAGTTCGATTGTGCGGAGTACACCGAAAGGTGCATGAACACTGCTAGGCAGTGTTCGCGGCAGCCCATGAAAGGCTCGCGGCATGGGCCTCGAGGCCCAACTCGCGTGCATAGCACGCTGCATGTGAGCGGGTCACACGCAGATCCTTTGGATCTGCGTGTGATGGGAGTTTTTACTCCCATCCCACATTGCTAATGGGGAGCAAAATTTTGCTCCCCAAGCCTATATATAGGCTGTCCCCTCTCCTTTCAATATGCACAGTGCACCATAGCTCAGAGTATAAATCCTAAGTGAGATTCGAAAAGAATAATCTCTCGGGTAATTGAGCAAGTTATTTTTTAGGAGCCTGAATTTATTCGGGGACCTCTAATTTATATTTTTGGATGAATCTTCAGGAGTGGTCTAGCAACTACTCGAGGCTTCTTAGTTCTTCCTCCTGGGGAGGTTTTGGTTGGTGGGGTTCGTGTGGATACTGATAGAGGCTATCCTAGGCTTGGAGGCTTGTGCAAGAAGGTTCTACAAAAGCATGCTTCAACTGGTAGGTTCTTTTTCTTTCTCCTTTAATTTTTAGATCTTTTTCTTTAAGCGTTTTTAAACTTAATAATTATGCTTAGTTGTTTTGCATGCTTAGTTTATTTTATGCTTAGGTTATAGCTTAGAGTTATAACATGGTTAGGTTATAGCTTAGAGTTATAACATGCTTAGTGTAAAATAAATGTGCTAGGATATAATTTAGAATTATGGAATGCCTAGTCCTTTTGCATGCTAACCTAGGTAGAGAATTATTTAGTTAAGGCTTTATTTAATTTATATGCAACTAATAGGAGTTCCTAGGGATAAGGACAAAATTTTGAATTTCCGCCATGCCTGTTATGCATGTTCAATCTGACTGTCAGTTCCCAACAACATTGAGGAAGGAAATAACGACTGGAGTCAGCACATAATCGCCTATCTCAAAGAAAACAAACTCCCAGCCGACGATGAAGAAGCCTCCAAGATTATTCAAAAATCTATGAGATACTCCCTTAGGCACGACGAGCTCTACAGAAAGTCTTATGCGAATGCCTGGCAGAAATGTGTGACTCCGTCTCAAGGCAAGAACATCCTGGAGGAGTTGCACGAAGGTATTTGCGGGTCTCACCAGGTGGCATCCACACTAGTTAGAAGAATCAGCTTAGCCAAAAACTATTGGGAAACAATGGAGGAGGACACCGCAAGCTACGTTCAAAGCTGCCGCCCAGGCCAAGTGTACGCCAGAAAAACACACATCCCCCAGGCAAACCAACGGCCCATCATGACTGCTTGGTCTTTCTCCACATGCGGAATTGACATAGTCGAACCTCTGCCAGAAGACAGAGGATAAAGGAAGTTTATGATCGTCGCCCTCGACCACTTCACTAAGTGGGTCAAGGCGGTAGCTGTGAACACAATCACCCCCGAAAAGGTCATTGACTTCATCTAGAAAAACATTATCACATGGTTTGGGATACCAAGGAAAATCGTGGCAGACAACGGCACCCAATTCAGGTCAAAGAAGTTCCTAGAATTCTGCCAAGGGTTGAAGATAAGGAAACAATTTTCCTCCGTAGCGCATCTGCAGACGAACAGCCAGATAGAGGTCACCAATAGGACATCTAGAGAGGGGTTAAAGAAACGCCTCGAAAGAGGAGATAAAGGATCTTGGCTAGACGACCTTATAAGTGTACTGTGGTCCAACCGGACTACCCCATACAGACCAACCGGTGAGACCCCTACTCTCTTGTGCACGGGATAGAAGCTATGATCCTAGTAGAAATCGCGACCCTAATTGATAGAGTTGTCTATTACTCTAAAGAGCAGAACAATATTAACCTAAGGTACCATTTAAATAACCTCGAAGAAAGAAGAGTGCGAGCTTGCATCAGAATGGCTGCCTATAAAGCCAAAATTGCCAAGTATCACGATAGGAAGGTCAGAAGCCTACGACTCAAAGAGGGAGACCTAGTCCTCAAAGACACTACTGCCTCATAGTCTCACAAGGGCAAGGGAAAACTTGGACCTAACTGGGAAGGACCATAAATATAGTAAAAGTCCTAGGCCATGCAACATATCGCCTTAGCGACCTCAACAACAGAGAATTACCCAGAACATCAAACATTTCCATTTGAGGCCATACTATATAGCATCTAACAGCTAGGGAAATAGATGACCACACTCTTTTCCTCCCCTTGGATTTTTTTCCCACTGGGTTTTTTCCTTGGGAAGGTTTTTAACGAGGCAGCGTCCCCTAAGCCTTCGTCGGCTAACAAAGCACCGGATTATGTAATTACTTGTAATCTATTTACTCTCATAAAAAAAAGCACTTTATTCGATTTCATGTTGTGTTTGCTATTATCTTTACTTAGCCTTTAAAGGCCCAACAATGGCCACTATTTTGCCTCCAAGCGGAGCAACCCAGCCTTAGCCGGCTACCATCATCCCATAACTAAGCTAACAAGCCTTAGATAATCTAAACAAGCGACTACAGCTAAGCTAACAGGCCTTAGCTAATATAAATAATGGGTATAGCTAAACCCTTAAGACTTGGCATTAAAAGTCTCATACCTAAGTTAACGAGCCTTAGACAAAGCATACAAAGCAATTCTTAGATAAATCTAAGTCATGAAACCCCCAGGCGGGTAACTACGCATGTAAATGTAAAATAAAAACATTCATCCAAGCAAATACAGCACAAAGCATGCTAGAGCAAGTGGCAATAACATAATAATTCAACAACCGAAGCACAAATCAAAACATACTTTGTCATTAAATATAAAGTCAATAATTATAAGGCCTCAAGCCCAAAACAAAAAAAAAGAAGGAAAAATGTAAGCTATGTGGTAGGAGGGTCTTTATGTGGCACTTGAGACGAGCTCACTAGTAACGCCTCGTGAACCTCGCTTCATGTAGAAGGATCCACTTGGTCAGCAGGAGGGCTATCGGGAACTTCCTTAAAAGTGGGAAATTTAACACTGCTCACCATCTCCTTAGAAAGCTCTGGCCAATGCTGACGGACCTCCTCGAGCAACCTCTGGCCAAACATACAACCCATTCTCACCATCTTCCCTACGAGGCTGTCCAGCTTGGTCGTTCAATAATCTTCGCCACAAGCTTCGTAACCTTCCCTTACGACGACCCTAAATCCTTCTCCAAAAGGGTGTTGCGAGAGAGGATTTGGGTATGAGCATCGCGCAAGTTCTCGAGCTCTTTCTTTGCCTTGGCCAACACCGCCTCAGTCTCTTATTACTTGGCGGCCGCTGCCTCGGCCTCTTCCTTATCCTTTATGGCCTCAGCTTCCCTTTGCTTGGCCGCCGCCACCTCCTTCTTAGCCGCCTGGAAGTCAGCCTTCGCCACATGGAGGTCCCCCTTGACCTTTGCATGGTTAGAGGCCCTCAAATGCATCGAGATATAACCTACAAAAATATACGTTACATCACAGGTTATACAAAAGAAACAACTTAAGATAAAATTGGTATCACATACCTCAGAGTGTTGGTCAAGTATAATTTCAATCGCGCACATACTGGACTCCTCTTTATAAACCTCCTTCTCCCTTGGTAGAGGGAGCACGCTTTGAAGTGCTAATTGGACCTGAGGGTTGTTTATCCCCCCTTGAGGACCAGCTAGCTCCAAGAAGCTCTCCTTGAAATGGGTAGAAGGAGAGACGGTGGTAGTGGAAACTGACGCAAATGGCAACCCTTGGAGGTGGCTCGGTCCCGACAGCTCTTGGCCCTACGAAGAAAGAAAGCAAATTAGCAACAAGGCATATAAAGGACATAAAAGTTAAAAAGATAGTGGATTACCTCACGCCCCTTTTTGGGCAGTGTGTCAGCCAGCGAGACGGCTTTCTCAGAAGGAGGAACCTCGTCCTTTGGCCTCTTCCTATCCCTAGCCTTTTTAGAAAGGGCAAGCTTTGAGGCGTCATTCTTGGTCAGGTCAACTATCTCTGCCTCCTTCCTCTAGTTCTCCCACCCTAGGTCTTTATTACCTTTTGCTAAATGTTTATTAAGGGCATCGTTAATACGAGACGACGAATATCCTAATAAAGAAAACAAAAAGATGAGCTTACCCGGAATATTGAATTCCCCATTGTAGTATACAATGTTCAGGTCGTCCCACCCAATGACCTTAATATTATTCAAATAGGCCCAGGCAATGGTCGCCAATGACCATTGCCCCTGCTCCAATCGGTTGGAGATGCTAAGGCGGTTGTCCAACTTAAGCCCTCTTATGGGCAATGCTTCAAGAATATCTTCCCTCCACCTAGTTGGAAAAGGCGGATACGATGGGTTTATCTTCATGTAGAAGTAGAACTGTTTGAAGTTTTGAATCGACTGCAGCCAGTCCGAGAAGTGGTAGAACCCTTCCTTGTGGCTGAAGTGTAGGTGGTCCTCGGAAGCTTTCCACCTAAAGGAAGCCAACCGATAGAAGAAGACCGAGTCAAACCCAAAATCGAGGCCACATCATAGATGGTAGTGCCCCATGGTGTCAGACCAATAGTTGGGATGTATTTGAGCTGGACAAATACCCCAATCGGTCAAGAGTTTGGCAATCTCCTTAAGGAGTGGATACGTGAAGCCGGCCCAAACTTGCTCCATGTATATATTGAAATAGCCATTCAGGGGAGTATGAGCCAACGGACATGGCTTTTCGATCAGCCACTTATGCACTTGTACCTCGAACCTGATGTCCAACTCATTTGAGATAGACACCATACTCCCGATTAGAGGCATGGGACCCCTGGCACGACTCTCCCTTGCTGCTTGGGGGCTTCCACTGCCTTAGTCCTCCTTTATTTGGGAGTCGGCTAGGGAGATGATGTCCTAACCTCTTGCGTGGATCTATCCCTCTATGTCTGTGTTACCGTCAACCTCCTCATACTCCTCTACAGCCTGGATCTCTGTATCGTCCTAGTTGATGAGGGTCCATGACTTAGAAGTTAATCCTGCCTAACTTATCATTATCCTATGCACCATTCACTTAGTCTTAATAAAGGAACACTGGTTAGTTTTATCAATAGTTATCGGCTGAGCCAGGAGACGGTCCAAATCTTGATCAAGCTCATAACACGGCCCATGATCTCGACAAAAAAGGCATCGCCACTTGAACCACTAGACGAGCTCATCCTAGGAAACAAATGAAAGAAAGTCAAGCCCTGGGCTCGAAACCAAAAGGGGCACCACCTCGAGGCCGCCACACCAAATAAGTGAGGGCCTAAAAATACCTCTCCCCAGAACGCCCGTCAGTTCAATATTCAAACCTATGTCTATTCCCAGTCTATACAAAAGTGCACGAAATATAAATTCATCCCTAGAAGAGGTTAGCTAAAGGAATACATTGAAAGACACAGGAACCATGGCAATAAACAGAAAAATCTATAAACGCTCATTGCAAAAAAGGCACGCTACAACTACTTTAAAGCATGAATCATTGCATTCTATAGAATTTGCAAACAAAGCGTAAATCAAAGCAACTGAAAGTAAACAAATCCTTACTTATAATTAGGATCAAAAGGAAAAGCCATTACCATTGTAGAAGAACTGGAGAAAGCACTGCAAAAATTTTAAAATTTCTTCACCGAAAAACGATAAGCCGATAAGAGAATTGAGTGTAAAGTGGTAACTGTTGAAAAGAGCGGCTTTTATAAGAATTTTTTGAATTCGAATAGTCATCTTGGGGAAAGATCCAGAAGCACACGTAGTGCATTTTTATAGTATGGCACACTGTGCGAGGAGCTTTAACAGCTGTTACAAGAATCGTAAACGCCAGACCATACCACCCTTGAAACTACATCTGTCTTGGGATGACACCCACCTCGAGATGACAGAAGCCTGAAGACTTCCCATACTTACGGGGGACTCTTGATAATTAGCTATACACTTGAGTCGTACACCACACATAGGTGACAACGGCCTCGAGCTCACCAACCACCATATCGTAGTAATATCGAGCCGTATGCTACTAGTATTCATCTCGAAAGTGAGACGGTGCACGCAAGTGTCGTCTACTTAGTCAAAGCTATAACTTCCCACTCCCTAAAAATGAGGAACTAACAGGATTTGACCAAGTCTTACTCTAACCTCGGGATCATGATCCGACATTCAAACCCGTAACTACCATATCATGGGTAACGATCATAAGGAGGCCTATAAATACCAAAGGCTTGCCACTAAAATGGTAATCAATTCCTACACTTTTACCTAAACTCTACCATTTTCTAATTATAGTATGTTCTTTCATGTTACTGACTTAGGCATCGGAGGTTCCCCCCGGGGACAAGCCCCGGTCCTTTAACCTCTGATTTTTTTGTAGGTCTTATTCGTAATTGGCGTCCCAATCAATTTTCTGAAGTTCTAGCGCGTTGAATACACACTCTTGCGGAGAACTTTCAAAACCCAAAAAAGGAAAAAAACCAGATCGAACGAATTCCAAATCAAAGATTGAAATAAGAAATACCTTACTGCAAACATCAGCGCAAATATCGTTGGTCTTCTTTGAACAATAATGGCTGCCATGTTCACTCATCATCCATCATATTTTCCGTCGCTATTACCGGAATTTCACAACACAAAATCTCAGAAACCCTTACTTCTGTAATGGATCACAAGCCAGACCAGCTTTCACCAAATGACCAAAAAGTCATACACTCCTCGGGGATTAAGAACTTTGAATAGTGAGGGAAGTCTGTATTTGTTTGGGACTCTATATAGTAGTTCTTATTCAAATCGAAATCGAAGGTAGAATTATAAGGGAAGTTGAAGAGAAGCTCGTTAGACGTAGAAGACTCTTCTTTTCTTCTTCTCCTTCCTCTTCGAGATTTACTACTTTCCCTTTCATCTTCTTCCTCATTTTCTATTTGTCAAATTTTGTTCCATTGAAAGTTCTCCTTTTTTCTGTTCACAGTATTGCTCAGGTTAAGATGTGAGTTTCCTCCTTTTCATTCCCCTTTTCTCGGTAGCCAAGCAATCGCTTTCATATGTTTAATCCATTAGTGTTTAATTAGGGATTTCATTCTTCAATTTAGGTTGAGGAGAACATCTGCAGATATTCCTAAGGGCTTTATATCCTGAAAGCTCATAGTATTTTTGAATCTGTTTAGTTATAGATTGTAGATTCCATATGCCTGTATTACATTGGGGATATTTTTGTTCGACTAAGTCTTTTTTCCCTTTACTCCAAGTCGAACGTAACTAGTCTTTTTTCCCTTTACAAGAAAGATCCTTTCTTTTTTCCCTCGACTAACCGTGTGCCTTGGTGGATCTACGAGATCCTTTCGATGACCTATGTTGTGTTAAAGGGATATCTATATGATCCGACCTATTGCGTAAAGCAAGCTGTAGCAATGGAACCGGGGAAAGTATACAGAAAAGAATGGTTTATTCTATTAAGGGGCGTTTGATTGTTTAATATGTTTGGATGGTATGGAAAAGGAATGTAATTGCCTTTGATTGTTTAATATGTTTGGATGGTATGGAAAAGGAATGCAACTCCCTTTGTTATTGTTTGGTTCAACGAAAATGAATATTCGTTGATTGTTGGTTATTCCTCTTGTACATCTTTTTATCCATTCAAATAACTCTTCAATCAACCCATAATCTCAACTCACAGTCTAAATCCCACTATATAACCTTATTTAATCGTGGAAGGAATATAAACATTCAAGCTTTACTCTCCTTTTTGCCGACCAGTGAGTAATTATAAAGCCTATAAGTTAAATTTGCCCTTATATTTAATAATTTCAAAATGATGTACGAATCTTTTGGATTTTGATTTCCATAGTTTAGAGATCTTGAATTGGAGCTTGAATTGAAGAAAGTGAAGAAATTTCAGAGGTTAAGCGAGACAGAGAAGAAGTTTAGGTGAAGGAGGTGATGTTGTCGGCGATAACATCGGCGATAATCACGGTGATAGGAGTGGGGGCAACACCGACGATAGTCACATTGATAGTAGTGGCTGCGGTAAGATTGACTGGTAGGCAAGTGTGAAGAGTTATGAGAGAGAGATATTATGGAGGTTGGTGTAGAAGAAAAGAGGGGAATAGAAATACCCAGGGGGAATAAAAAGAGCATAAAATGGGTCATGGAAAACCTTAAAATGGGTAATAGTTTTTATTCCTTTGCTCAAACGAACAACAAACAAAGGGAATGCAATTTTTTTATTCCCTTTCCCTTTCCTGAAACCTTCTAACCAAACGCCCCCTTCGTATTTTCTATTCTATGAGTATTTGATTAGTATTAGTTAGCAATCCGGCTTCTTCTAACAGGGCTAGCGCCAGAGATTCATGAGGATCTCTACCATTTGATAATGAAGCTTGTTGTGATTAACAGGACTGTGTTGGGTTACAATTTTGTTGGATTTTGTTCATTTTGGAAAATTGGATTTGTTCGCCAGAGAAGACTAACAGAATGATTTTTAATTAATTTGTTCGCCGGAAAATTTGATTTGTTTGTCGGATTTTTTCAAAGGATTTATTAATTTTGGAAGGATGGAGTAAAAAAAAGATGAATATTAATTTTTTTAATTATTTTATATTCATATAAAATAATGTCACTTGTTTGACTTTTTAACTAATGTCAAATCAACGGTCATGTGAGCTCTAGGGGGTCCTGAGATTCGCTTTAGATAAGTTCAGAAGAGCGAGAAAAAAACTTGAAGGTTCAGGGGCAACGGGCGATTATGGCAAAGTTCCGGGTTCGGATGTATTAGGCCTACTTAAATTGAACAAAACTTTTGATTTAGGTTTGTGCTTTGTGGGTCTTCTTGTGGTCAATTAGATGATGCACACTCAATTAATTGGATTTTCTATCTGTTGAAAAATTTCGATGTTCGGAGTTTCAGCGGAAATGAAGCGGTGTGCGATTCGAGTCCACTGCGGGAATGTTCGTTTACAAGAAATGCCTTGGCTGATCAGACAGTGTCTTTGAATCCAAGCTCAATGTCGCAATCGCCTCTGTTAACCATCAATATTCACACACACAAAGGGCTATGCCATCTGGAACGATTTGCCGCCATCAGTTTTGTAGGATTATTCATGTTTATGATAATGAATGATGTTCTTTAATTGGATTTTTTATGGGTTTTATGTTTAGAGAATGAGATTTTTGTTAGTGTTTTGTTTATTGATTTCTTGTTCATGGAGTTTGTGTTTATTGATTTTTTTTTGAGAACATGGTAAATTTGAAAATAAAATTTTAAGTATGCATCTAAAATGGAATAGTTATAGGGACTTTTTTGAAACTTTTATCCCCGTGCATTGGTTTAATTTTTTCAAATTTTTTTTAACTTTTTTCAATATTTTTGACAAATCAGCATTTCACTCTCCAAAATGAGACTGTTTAAGTCCATTTCAGAGGGTCATGTTCTATAAAAATACTAATTATAAGGAATAAAGTGATATCAATAAAAGTTGAAGTGATATATGATAAACCGAAAAATATATTAAATGAATCAAATGAATAACATATTACATAACACACGGGAAAATATATACATGAGTATATTATATAAATCAGATGATAAATTGGTTATACTGCAGTCCTAAATTGCATTCCTGAATGGGTAATTTGCTCATGTAAAAAACATAATTATAGGGTTAATTAAATATATCAGTACCTCCTTATTTTTGAAAATCTAACTGTAATCTTCATGTATTTGACTTTATTACATTATTGCATCTTTCTATGTAGTATAATAAGGTTCTTTTTTAAATATTTATCGTGAGAGATACTTATAACAAAATATATCTTATTTGTATTCATGTTATATTTAATTTTTTTTAAATACAGCCAATAATAAAAAAAAAAGTCAAATATATGTAAACTCTGTTGAATTTGATAATTTTCACGTGTCGCTTTAAGTTGTGTAAAAGTGCATTAGTTCATTCGCTGAAAGTCATTTTTATGATTTTTTTCTCTCGTATGACATTTAGAGCAAACTAATACACTTTTTATTTAATATTAATAAGTTTCTTTATTGAAATAATTTTATTCGGAGCTTAATTACATGTTAGCTTCCTGTTTTACCATGTCGCTTCAAACATGGCGCTTCGCAGACTACGCCATTCTATTTCTCACTTGCCTGATAATCTTCAATGGGCTGTTGAGGCAGCATGGATATTGGCTCTTGCATATTTCATAGCCTACCTAGAGACTTTAGCGATTGCTAATGTATGTGGTAACTTGGTCACTGTTTTTATTTGAATTTTCTATACAATTGTGCAAACGCAGTTCATAATAGCCTAGGGTGTGTTTTGAAACATTCTTTTCAGTGAATTCAATTCATGTTATGTATACAATTTTTAAATCTTGTATGAAATGACTTCAAATGAATTGAATTCCTTGGAAAAGAATGTTTCCAAACGCAGAGCTAATGAAACAGCCACTAGAGAATGTGATGTATTTTATACATTTGACCTTTTTCAATATTTATCATCCTGCTTGGTCTGGGGCTCTATTGGATTGGATTGGATTGGCTCTGAGGGTCTCAAATTATTAACTAAGGAGGTCCACTTATGTTAATCAAGTCATATCCATTTACGATTTCTTACATCCTTAGATTTTAATATATGATTTTTATAGTAAGTGGATTTCAAAAAAAAATTGGTTCTCTCACTGTTCTGTGAAAGGACGGTAACGTCTGTAATGAACACCTGAAATTTGTCATATATGTGCATAACTGACGAGGATGTACTGTTTTCTATATGTGCAGTTCCCTTACTATGAATTTGTGGACCGGGCTTCCATGTATAGAGTCGGGTCCCTATTTTATGCTTTCTACTTCATCGTGAGCTTTCCAATGTTTTTAAGGTAAGAAGCGAACCTGCTTATTATTTTGAATGTCAGAAAATGCTCTATGATGAACTAACATTCTTTACAATTTTATGATCTTGATTATTGCTGTCACCACTCACCACCATGCCTTCTGATGTAGTAAATGACCTTGAAAATTGGTGTAATTGTGCATTGAATGCGTATGGTCCCTGTGTTTGGTCCACTCAGTTTTATTCTTACATGGTCAATTACACTACATTTGTTCTAGAAATAAGTGATAGATTCTTATTAGGACGATACACACCGATAAAAAAGCCAAACTTGTTTGAACAAAATTAAACAGTCATAGTTTTTGCAGGGTCTCGATTGGGCATAACCACCATTAAGGCCATGTGGTGTTATCCATTTGCTCATTTGGTCCCTCTGGCATACATGTTACTTATTTAGTCTCTGTGGTATGTAACCTATCACCTGTTTGTCCCCTTCAATGCATATTATGCGTAGTTTACATTAATAGAGGGATCAAATTGTATGACGCAAAGACACCAAATGATAACATGCATACCCAAGGAACCAAATGGATAAATGAACTGTACCAGAGGGACCAAAGAGTACATTTTGCCTGGTCCCGACTGTGTTAAAAGGTATTCTGACTACTTTGGATTGACTCACTGATGCAGGATTGACGAGAAAGCCGGTGATATATGGGAGTTGTCAAGACTGGGTATTGATGCTCTAGGTGCTGCAATGCTGGTAACCATAATAATTGACTTGTGGCGGATCTTTCTTGGACCTATTGTTCGAATACTGGATGCCAAGCAATGCCTTCAGCCTGGATTACCCTGGATTTACGGCCAACCTAATAGAACTTAGTTACTGCAAGTAAATCAATAGTTTTGACATTGATTCTGTAACATTAACTTGAATTTGCAATTAATAGTTTTTTTTTAATTTATTAATATCCTTTTATTTTAACATCGTGGTTCCAAGAGCAAGTCTAACCATTTTCCCCATTTCTCATCCCCCAAACCACATTTTGGGAATCAACAGTGTTTTTGTTCCGACCATCTTCCTCATTTTTCATTCCTCATATTAGATTCCCTATAATATTATTATTATTACATTAATTTTTTTATATCATTTCTATTCTATTCAACTAACAAAACAATTAAAAAATCAAAACCACAAAAAATATTATTATTACAATGGATTCCACAAAATGGGGTTCCTCATATTTAGAGAACTCCATTTTGGGGACATACCATATGGGGAATGATTGGATTCAACTATTCTCCATATGTGTTTCCCATTTTAAGGAACTCCCTAAAATGGGGAACCATTGGAAGTGCCCTAGGTAATCACTCAGCTAGATATAAGATACCGAAATGAAGTGATTGAGGATCCTATGACTAAAGCTATTCTTAAATGATAAAAGCAGGTGTTGGTAAACAAAATAGCAAATGCACAAATTCTATACAGAACTCGCTCTTCAAATTAACGATGAAATATTTAAAAAGGGTGAATCTGTTATGTTGGGCTAATTTCCCTTTGAATTCCAAGTGGGATCGAAATCACAAGAAAATGAGTGAAAATGATGGGAGTTGAGTTCCTGCTAAATTACGGAAATATTAAGGATTGTTGTCAGAGTTGCTGCTACGAAAATTTTTATTTATAAATTTTTAATGGAACAATATATTTTAATATTAAATAAAAAATTTTAACTTTTAATACTAATTAATTAGTAACTATTTATTATTGCAATTCGGCAAATTAAAACAAAAAAAACCGAAATGTAACTGAATCTCGAAAATAAGCCTAACAGTATTTTTGTAAAATCTTGGAGCAAGCGTGTGAGAGATAGGTAGGCACGTGCGATTTAGATGATGTTAAACCCTGCTCTGTTTTGTTTCCTGAGAATGAAAATGATAAGAAAGATATTTTTTTTACTCCGGCTAGCTTTATAGCTGCTTCACTCACCCACCCACTCACTCACTCTATGTTCTTGAGTTTCCCGCTTCAACAGTCTCTTTTGTTCAAAATCTAGGGTTTCTTTGGACTCCCTGTAATATCATAATTAAATGGCTTCAGGGGCGTTTTCGCTCAAATATTCTTTCTACTTTGGGTCTACTGCCTTTTCTTCTTCTACGTCCAAAATGGCCGCTTTTAGTGCTCTCTCCCTCTTCCCTCACAGTCTTTTGCACCTTCCCAGCCTCAGGAAGTATTCCGTTTCCTGCTCTGTTGGCTCTCCTGCATCATTAGGTCAGTCCTGTATTAAGATATACCTGCATAGTCACGAATATCTTTCGGTTTAAAACCAAAAAGAGTGTGAGCCATGTGAATTAGCCAGCTGTTTATGTTGTTAGGATGTGTGGGAGTTCAAATTTGTTAGAGTAATCTACCTCAACTCTTTAAAAGAGTACGAGAGAGAAATCTTAGATCTTTGAAAAGTCAAACCAGCTTTCAAACTAACTAGAAGGCACATGATATTAAGGGAAAGTGGTGTACTTTTTTAAAGTTGAGGTAGCTGCGGGGACACTTTTAAAGTTCAGGCGAGATTCTAGGGTTAAGTTGAGGATGTTGTTGAGGCATTAAGCCTAAAAGAAAACAGGATGCAAATTTGAGCTTGGACAAAGGAAACAGAGATGAGCTCATTGTTTATGTTGTTAGGATGTGTAAAGAGTATGATTGAACTTGATTATTTGTACTTTTTGTAATTTAAAATTGAAAATTTCTAATTAATCAATTAAAGTAGAAAGCAGAAGAAGTTAATTTGAGCTTGGACAGAAGAGACAGATGGTTTCGAGTCACTTTTTTTGCTGATAAAAGTTTTTGACCTGCTTGTTTTTTTGAATGTTTGGAACTTTAGTATTCAAACCTCTTAACTTAAGTATCTTATATGATATGGTTTCTCAGTAACTATATACCCATGTACTTCACCCATTTGTCCCAATTAGTTTGTCCACCTAGCTTACAAGTTGATCGAATTTGAAAAGATATATGGTTAAACAGTCCGACCTCCTAAGTCGGGTTTTGTCCAAATATCATTAGGATCTTAGTTTTCTTAGTTGATCCTATCTCTGAGTGTTCTGAATAAGTTTCATTTTTTCTCCAATTTTTATTGTCTTTCTCAAATTCTTTTTGATCTTTGTGGTTTCATATTGGAAATTCGCTCTCATAATGTTGGTGCTGTGTTGTCTTGTTCTAGGCAGTCATGAATCCAGAGCACAGCGTAAAAGATCAGGAAGGATGGAAGGGCCTGGAAAAAGTATGGAGGATTCTGTTAAACGTAAGATGGAGCAATTTTATGAAGGATCTGATGGGCCACCTCTCCGTGTTGTTCCAATTGGTGGCCTGGGAGAGATTGGAATGAATTGCATGCTTGTTGGAAACTATGACCGCTATATTCTAATAGATGCTGGTGTTATGTTTCCGGAGTAAGTTCATAGTTCAAATACATAGCTTTGATTTTGAAATTTAGGGCTTGCTTTTTTGTTAGAAGACTAAAATTTTCTTTTTCTTGTAGAACTGAAATTAGTTACAAAGTAAGCTTTAGCTTTGTCAAGAATTTAGCAAATTTTGGGTAAAAGAGCTAACCCCAGAGAAATTTACAGAATCTTATGTATTAGTGAAAACTCACTTCTCTACAAGTATCATCCCAACAATACACCATTTTGTTGCCGACTTCTAACTGCAGTTCTCTTTTGTATTCACTTGTGAAGAGTTACACTTGATTGACGGTTGTTTTTGTTACCTGGATGATGAACACCAGCGATGATGACCTTGGAGTCCAAAAAATAATACCTGATACAACATTTATAAAAAGATGGAGCCACAAAATTGAAGCTGTTATTATAACTCATGGGCACGAAGATCACATCGGTGCGTTGCCTTGGGTAAAGTTTCAATCTACTTCTTCAGAATAGAATTTGAATCTGATGGATGGATGTGCCTATTGAACTTCTTCATATTCTAGTTAAAAAGTTATAAATCATTTGATTTTGAGTCTCGAGAACATGTTATTATTGCAGTTTGGCAACCTAAGCCAAAATTATTATACGGTAGAGGAGCCATACCAGTCGTGGCTGATGCCGCAGTCAGTTTGCACTGAGGACCCAGTGTGGCCAAGGTGGATAAATAGATGAAAGTCTTCTTTTTGCGTGTGAAAATAATATTTTTTTTTATTTATATATACAAATACATGTATTTTAGTGTAACCAAATATTGATTTCGAAAACTTTACATGGGCTTGATTTGTGCTTGGTGAATATTTTTGGCTAGTTTTTTTGGTGTTGTTAGTGTTAGTCTAGTGGTTAACACCGAACTTGTGGCCTCTAGAGATCCCAGGTTCGAACCACATCCGGGTTGGGTGGGGATTTTACTTTCTATTTAATGTAAGCGCAATCGCGCAAATTTTTTTTAAAAAAAATGTACATATGGACCCTATTTTCCTTAGTTTCTTTGTCACAAGTTTGATCCTTAATAGAGTGATTGTCTCACACGTATCTATGTTACTGTAAGTGCATAGCAAAGTGGGTGGTATTTGTCTCCTTTACAGTCGATACAAAGACTTCAATCTAGTGAACATAATTGAAGGATGAGATATGACTGGGAAATCACGAATCATGCTTTGTTCTTTAGCCTTCGAATTTCAGCAATTAGATTTTTAGTTAATTTGTGGTTTTGTAATGTTTCAGCCTTCTAGTAACCGTAATTCTGTTCATACTGCATTATTTTGTTAAGCACCTTTTCTTTCTTTTTTTTACTAATTTTCATCTGTTTTAGCATTTATTATGTTTCTCTTCATGACCAAGCAGGTTATCCCAGCTCTCGATTCTCATACTCCAATATATGCATCTTCTTTCACAATGGAGGTGAGTCCTAGTTGTATATTTATCATTTAACTTTTATCTATACACATGGTTTTAAAACTTTTCTAAACCCTTGCTAATATAGAAGTCAACTGTATGTGTTTTACTAGGTGCTGAATACCTAACTAGAATTGATATTTTCAAGGCTTAATGCATCATCGGCATCTTCAACTTGTCCCCAAAATCCTGCTGCCTCCCTGAATTTTAGAATTGTCCCCTCGGCTATCTCAACTTTCAAAAAGTGCACCACTTTGCTCCCTGAATGCCACATGCCAGCTTCTGGTTGGTTTGGCTTTTCAAATATATCATTTTTAAAGATTTCCCTCTCCAATCAAAAGCTGACACGTGGTATTTAAAGAGCAAATTGGTGCACTTTTTGAAAGTTGACCGAGTTGCAGGGACACTTTTAAAGTTCAGGGAGGTAGCAGGATTTTGGGGACAAGTTGAGGATGTTGTTGATGCATTAGGCCTATTTTCAATGTAGTTTCAAGCAAATAGATATTAATCCAATTGTATTTTCACCTCAAATCTACAAATAAAGTCCAATTACTGTTTAAAAGTTAGTAACACTAACATGGCACTACTTCTTAAACATGGTTGAAGACTCTGTACATTTTTTTCAATTTCTGACAGTTGATCAAAAAGCGTTTAAAGGAGAATGGGATATTTGTTCCTTCTCGGCTCAAGGCTTTTAGAACAAGAAAGAGATTTGTTGCTGGACCTTTTGAGGTAGAGCCAATTAGGGTGACTCATTCTATTCCTGATTGTTCTGGTCTAGTACTTCGATGTGATGATGGTACAATTTTTCATACTGGGGATTGGAAGGTAGGCTTAACACTTCTCAAATTTCTTTTGTTTCATGCAAGTTCATGAGCTTCATAATAAGTTCGCATTTATAGATCGATGAATCGCCGTTGGATGGAAAAGTATTTGACCGTGAAGCATTAGAGGAACTTTCAAAAGAAGGAGTAACTTTGGTGAGTCTCTTGGATTTGTGCACTGTTTTTATTAGTTTATCTATCTTTCTCAATTTTAGGATACTTATTGACTTTTTTCAAAGAGATCATAATTCTGTTCAAGGTAATGAGCCAAGAAAAGAAGGGGATTGGATTAAAATGTACTTAAAAACTGTGGGCTGAAAATGTTTCTTAATTTAAAATGCACTTTGCGAAGAAACTCATTGTCAATTCATTTTACTTTGCGAGTGTACCTATTTTGAATTACATTTGTTTATGATCTGAATAGGTCTGATGTTGTGATTTCAGGTTTTGTTTGTTTATTGTTAATGATTTCCTTATTAGTGGACTTTCCCTTCTTCATGGACTTCTATTTTGAATCCGTAGCTTTGACTACTCACATTTAAAAAGAATTGTCAATTAACATGAAACTAATTCACTGATCTGTTTAGATGATGAGTGACTCAACTAATGTACTGTCACCTGGAAGGACAATCAGTGAAAGTGTGGTAGCAGATTCATTGATGAGACGTATTTCAGCTGCTAAAGGGAGAATCATTACTACTCAGTTTGCATCAAATGTCCATCGTCTTGGAAGTGTGAAAGCTGCAGCTGATCTGACTGGAAGGAAGTTAGTAAGTTTTGTTGAGTTTGTTCTTCTCCGTCTGTCTTTGCCGCACTTCTGGGAATATAAACATACTTGTCTTCATATCATAGAGATGTGATGCTGTGATTATTGTATCAGGTCTTTGTTGGCATGTCTTTAAGGACATACCTGGATGCAGCTTGGAAGGATGGAAAGGCACCAATAGATCCTTCTACACTGGTAATAATGTTTGAAGAATTTTTTTGTCTAGTTCACTGCTATTTGTTGACTTGAATTTAGTTTTTCAGTTATATACTTTCTTTTTCCTTGTTGCATCATGCATTGCACTTAGATGATTTTGTTGAGAATTCGAACTTTGTTCACTCAGCCAAGCTTGTTTTAAAGGTTCATTTAGTTATCTTATCTTTTGATTTTGATTCTTCTGTCTATAAAAAAGATGTGATTGTAATTAAACTGTGTACATCTATGTGGCGTATATATGTCAACCAGCATTCGGATAATTAGTTGGTGTAATCTGTATATCTTAGCACCCCAAGTCCTAGCTAAATGTTGCTCTGTTATGTGGAATTATAGAACCAAGTCAACTGTAAAAGTATAACTTTGTCTGGTAGAGGAATTGTGCTTTTAATTTACTGCTTTGAAAAAGCATAAGCCCCCTGCCTCTCTTGCTGGAGTACTTGCTTGAACAGGAAACAATATCACTTATCCTAATACAAAACTCAAATCGAGAAGCCATGGAAAATTGCATGATCATCTAATCATTGATACCTCTCCCCTATACAGGTAAAAATCGAAGATATTGATGGGTATGCTCCAAAGGATTTGTTGATTGTCACAACTGGATCACAGGTAAGCTTACCTAGCTGCCTGATTCATTTCATGGTCATCCCATTTAACTGATATGTGAATTTTGTATGCTGTTTTATCAGGCAGAGCCACGTGCTGCGCTGAATCTGGCATCATATGGTACCAGTCATTCCTTCAAATTGAACAAGGAAGATGTTATACTATATTCAGCTAAAGTAATGTGATGCCTTATATCCTTGAGTTTTTCTGTAAAATTAATTACCAAAATTTGCTGAATGTTTGACCTTTTTTGTATTTTTCTTCATGGTGTATGTTGATAAATTTATGTGTTCAACTGATTCTCAAAACATTTTTTTAAAATTTTAACTTTGCCTAATGATCATCTGAAAAATGTAATAACCTGATGTCGTATTTAACTACCTTTGTGTAAGATAAACATGTACAAACCACCTGAGAGTTCTGCTTTGTTTTGTCTTTCATGGATGTCACATTCAGCATTTCATTAATCCATTTCTCTTCATTTTGTTTTGGGAGATAATTGAAGGCACTAATCTGCTTATTTGATTAATGAAAAAATGATCTCCATTTTTTATTTTTATTCTAATTTCAATATTTGGAATTAAGAAAGCTTCTGATTTTAGCCTCAAATATCTATTTTCCTGGATGTTTTTGTTGATGACTTGTGTGGCTGACATGTTTGGAACACTTTTTTTGTCATGTTTCATCTGGATTTCTGCGTAGAAAGAAAATCTGTATGTTTATGATATTATTTATGTCTAATTTATATGGCTAAAAAGGCATCTTTAATGGTCTTGTATTGAACTTTCAGGTCATCCCTGGCAATGAAACTAGGGTAATGAAAATGATGAATCGCATATCAGAGATTGGGTCAAGTATAATAATGGGTAAGAACGAAATGCTGCACACATCTGGCCATGGATATCGTGGAGAGCTAGTAAGTTCTTCTCTTCAAGATTTCGTGGTCCTTGTCTTTTTACATCTGAATTTAAGCCTGGCATTGAACAATAGACAGTTCATCTCTTGCAATTTGGGATTGCAATAAAGTGGTTTGGTTCTGAAAAATAAAAATAGTTGGTGACTAAGCATTTTGCGTGTTGTGCTCTCATAATCCCGTAAACTCGGGTTGCATCTTGTTTATTCTTCAGTTTGGTGATTTTGTGATTGTCAAATCAGTTATCCGCAAACGTAGATGATAATATATAGAGTTATATCTGATATTTTCAGGAGGAAGTGCTTCGAATTGTAAAGCCACAACACTTTCTTCCCATTCATGGAGAACTTTTGTTCTTGAAAGAACACGAGTTACTTGGGAAATCAACTGGAATTCGGCATACTACTGTGAGTCACCTGTTTTTTTTTTAGTAATATGGGGATTTTTGCCAAATTTGTTGATTGTGGGGTTTGAACCCACAACCCCACACTTGTTGGTTTTTCCTAACAAGGTGAATCACCTGTTTTGTTCTTTGTTTATGAAAATGTGCGGATAGCATCCATTTTCTGTGATGTTGATGTTCTTATAAAAATATTTGTATTCAGCTGGATTCATAATGTCTGCTTGTGCACGGTCTCCTTAGTGGGTCATAGCTCCCCCAACATAGTATATTTTGCAAATGCTTTTTGTCATTTACTTTTAAGGTTAATTTTATCAGCAAAGATGCCAACCTGTATCAGGAAACCAATTCTGGGACTCTTATTGGGTAGATGTGGATACCCTTACCAGTTACCACAAATTCAAAGTAGGAGTCGCTGAAAATGGATTTTTGGGTCATTTGGCAATTAAATACAATCATCTTAACGAAAAACAGACTATCAACCAGAACAAATCAATTCCAGTTAGTCACTGAGGACATTGCAAACTAGGCTGGATTAAATCTTAAAGGCTTTTAGCTGGTCATGTTGTTCCTTTCCGTTCTAAAAACATTCCATGGTATAGAAGAGAAGACTGTTTCCATGTAAAATGTGGATTTATTTAGACATGAAATAAACGAAGGGCAATAACATTGAATTTGTTTCTGGTTTATATTTCACATGTTCTAAAAATTTAGTATTTGTATTTCTTCAGGTTATAAAGAATGGAGAGATGCTTGGGGTTTCCCACTTGAGGAACAGAAGAGTTCTATCTAATGGTTTCATTTCCCTTGGGAAGGAAAATTTGCAGGTTGGTTGCCTTTAAGATTTCTCAATTAGGATTTATTTGAGAAATAATCTTTCTAAACCCAGTCTTGAATTGCAGTTAATGTATAGTGATGGAGATAAAGCATTTGGCACATCAACTGAACTTTGCATTGATGAGAGACTCAGAATTGCAACCGATGGCATTATAGTGGTTAGGTAAAGTACATTTTCAAATGAACCCATCTAAATTTGCTCGTTGTATTGGCTGCACTCTAACATTTCTCTGTTACAGCATAGAAGTTATGCGGCCTCAAAATGCGGACAGTGTGGTTGATAATTGTATAAAAGGAAAAATAAGAATAACAACACGCTGCTTATGGCTAGATAAAGGGAAGCTTTTAGACGCACTCCATAAAGCTGCCAAAGCTGCACTATCGAGCTGTCCTGTGAATTGTCCTTTATCTCACATGGAAAAGACAGTGTCTGAGATTTTGAGGAAGATGGTGAGAAAATATAGCGGTAAAAGACCTGAAGTGATTGCCGTTGCTTTGGAAAATCCAGCTGCAGTTCTTTCTGATGAAATCAAAACAAGGCTATCAGGTAACACCAGTGCTAGTTTTGGGATTTCCGCAATGAAAAAGATGGCTGAAGGAAATTCAAAATGGGAGCACTCAAGCAGGAGACAAGGAGAAAGCAATGACTCCATGAATTTTGATAACAAAGCAAAACACAATCGGACAGGTATCCTCACTCTCACTGTGGATGTAGTGTTAGATCAGTGCATGTCAGGGACTGTTTCTGTCTTGACATGAATTATGCCATAATAAACTTAGTAAAATGCACATACCACTAGCAGGTGAATAAATTAATTGACATGGTAAAAGGCCGTAAAATGTGAACTCTTGATCAGGTATAGGTAGATAATGTCAAAACTGAACGGAGATTGTTGGTAATCACCCATGCATTTTGATACATAGCCAATGTCTTTCTACTTTAGTAGAAAAAAATTGGATCCCT
The DNA here is from genome assembly GCA_947683365.1 of Euphorbia pulcherrima. Lineage (NCBI taxonomy): Eukaryota > Viridiplantae > Streptophyta > Magnoliopsida > Malpighiales > Euphorbiaceae > Euphorbia > Euphorbia pulcherrima. The sequence continues at coordinate 52,743,420 of CANTUS010000003.1, forward strand.
TCTCTCCATAGGTATCGATGGAAGGTTGAGCCAAATAATGTATCGTATCCATAAATTAAGGGATAAACTTCAAAAACATGCCCTGTGGTTTGACTGTTTTGCAAAAAGGTGCTTGTGGAATTTGTTTTTTCAAATGGGTGCCTCTGGTTTCAAAAGTTGGCAAAAAAATGATTCCAAAAATTTTGAAACCACATTTGGAAGGGTAATATTGTCCATTCTGAAATGAAACTTTGCGGCTTAGTTTATAAAAATACAGCACACCTTAATGATAAATTTTAGAATTTTTCGAGAAGTACAAATAATTTTTTAATTAAAAATTGATGATAACTTTAAAAAATCATAATAAAATGAAAATTTTTCGAAACTTACTCAATTTTAGTATTATAATTCTTGAATAATATAGTTAAAATATAGGAATGTTGAATTTATTAAAATAACTGGTGTAACATTAACGAAAAAGCTAATTTTCAAAAACATACCTTATGGTTAGCCTTTGTTTGCTAACTTTTGAAACCACAAGCACCCATTTGAAAAGAAAAAAAATCCACAAGGACCTTTTTGCAAATCGGCCAAACTAGAGGGCATGAATTTGAAGTTTACCATAAATTAAGTTCATAAGCCATGCTTGTAAACATAATGGAGCTGAAGTTAATGATATTCAAAATTGACTCCTGTTAATGAAGCCTAAGATTTCTAGGTTATCAGCTTTCTAAAATAAGAAATTGTAACAGGCTTAGAGAAATTACAAGAAATTAACGATGTACCCTTTACTTTATTTATTGTCCTAAATTGTCACTTGGAATATGTCAATCTTTACATGTTTGTGTGTAGTGGTATAGCCTGCTCCCCTGTGTTGTGATTTGATCACTTGTATTCACTGTAATTATAAATTTTTTATCATGTTAACATCCTTTTACGACACAATATTGAATGTATGTAATCCCGCAAGTAGTTATTATTAAAATAATAAATTGTATGAACCAGTGTATCCTTCACTGACAATTATGCCTTGCAATACAGTTAGTTATGCAGAATTTGGTTATTTTTTAAGTGAGGATTCAGATTTTTTTCTATATTAGCTCTGTTTTTTCGTCTGTTTGTTGCAATTTAGCTATGACGGACCGAAAGGGCATTATGCCAGCACATATAGGAATTGTTATTATGGTGTATGCTTAATATAATGCAATCCTTCTGTGTTCACTTTGTACTGCATATTCCATTTGAGCTTATCGATTAAACAACCGCTTAATTGTCCTTTTTTTATCATGATGTTAATCTGCAGTTGACGATTCTGAACTTGTAAGACTACTACCTGATCACGATACTGCCACCTCAACTTCCAGCTCAGCCGACAGTCATCCTTCAAGCTCGGCAGAGCAAGATGATTTCTGGAAACCGATTGTTTCATCATCACCAGGCATTGACAATTCAACACCACACCAGGAACAAATTTTAGAGTTTAAAGAAGATGGTAATGTGAGCAGTGAAGATGATTCCTCTGATATGGAAAATTCTCAGTCAAAGCCTCCCAAGCGTGCAAGAAAAAACAAATGGAAACCCGAAGAAATTAAAAAGCTGATAAAAATCCGGGGAAAATTCCATGAAAGATTTCAAGTTGTAAGGGGGAGAATGGCTCTGTGGGAAGAAGTATCTAATAACTTGACAATTGATGGCATTCATAGAAGTCCCGGGCAATGCAAATCTTTGTGGGCATCCCTGGTTCAGAAATACGAGGTCCGTTCTTCTTCTGTCTCTATATGCTTGAAATTTGAATTGTTCGTAAGTCAAATATCTGTATATTACCTGCTGATTTCAATATGACAAAATACCAGTAGACAAGTCCTTTTTGCTTCCACAATTAATGATAAAAACCGAAAACTTGGATCATGTTTGATATTGGTTCTACCCCCTTCTTTTAAGAAAAAATTTGACAGTTGTAACCGCCTTTGTTTTAGTCGTTTTTTTAATCATGTTGCATTGTTGCTGCAGGAAAGCAAGGGTGACCCAGAAGAGCAAACAGGTTGGCAATATTTTGATGACATGAATATAATCCTATCGGCAACAGCTACAAAGTGATCAGAAACGACTAAAACAGTCTTATTATATATTCTGAAAAGGACCATAGAAATATAAGATTTTTATGGATGAGAAAATTAGCATACGCCGTGAAATGCGGGGGGTGCCTACAAGAATCCTGGCTTACCCAATAGCGCCCCTAATTGTTTCATCAGATAGACCAGCAACAATGAGCAAGAAATTTGTTTGTAGCCATAGGAAAGGGCTTCAAATAAAATGGTTATCTGATGTATTATTTGAGCACTGTAAATGTTAATTTTATTATTTTCGATATATTTGTTGTCATTATTTGTGACAAAATTTTGCATTCAGGAAGTGATTCAGTTTTACAGTACGGATTTAAATATTACCGGAACCGATGCAGTTCTATTTTCTAGTGATGTGCTAAAAGGCAGTGTCTATGAAGCTTGAACTCAATATCTGGAAAAATATTCTTACAAACGTTTGCTGCTATCTGAAGATTTACTGTAATTAGAAAAATTGTGTTAGCAAATTAGATTAGGTGTAGCTTATCTTTCCTTGATAGCAACAAATGAGAAGTAGCTTAAGTTAGATCTATTAATCTGTTTTATTCAGTTAGGACAAATATCATAGACATAAAAATTACCTAAATGCGGAAAAACCAATGCATTTACTCCATTACCTAAATCAAAACAAATTCTAATCTGATATTCTTTATGCTGTTTTGTCTGTTCATGTCTGTTATGAGATTTCTAATTTCTAATATCTTCTTCCTTTACCTGAAATGAAAAGGACATTTGGTATTCATTTACTGCTTTCCCTTGTTTGTGATTTAAAGTCCATTTCCTTACATTTTCTTTCAGTCATTAAACCACCATAACACAGCTATGAGTTCTGAAAACATTGAAAAGACTGCAAATTTCAATGGTGTTCGAATCGACACAGAACCTGAAACTGAGGATGATTTCTTCAGTGTCCAAGGAGGTCGGTCCTAAACTACCTCGATTTCGCCTTTTTTTCCTTTTTCTAATTTCCGAATAATCATATTTTTAGTGTTTCAGATTTCAGTGGATCCTACAGCAGCGGCCGCCCCAGCTTAATGGAGGAAGATGGAAGTTTCAGACAGGAACCAAAGCCGAAACCTGACGAGAACAAGAAACTTGCAGAGTTATTTGAAGATCCATCCTGGACCTACCAAGTTTATCAGAATCGCACAAAACTATTAGTTGAGTTTCTGCTTCAAGATGAATTTTCGAGCGAAAAACTTGCTTCAATCCATTCAAGTAGCAATGATCCTGTTAATAGCTCAACATGTATAGAGATGTATCTGTCTCCAGCAAAGGGAAGTTCGAAATTGGGCAGACGAAACTTGAATCAGAATCATAACTGCAAAGGTTGTTGCTTTCCAAGTTTGAGTCCCAGAAAGAAACCTGGAAAACCTTGTTTGATGAATTAATTGACACTGCAGCAAAATTTTAAGTTGAATTTGCTTTTCGTTCATTGTGTTGGGTTGTAATCATGTAAATTTTCGTACTTTTCACAAGCTTGTAAATAATATGATAATCTCAGTCAAGATAATTCCTGAGATAATAAAAACATTGTTTTTAATAATTACAACAATATATGTAATAATTTTTAGTTTTTTTTTATAATGTTTTAATTTTTAGTTAGTAAAATTTAGGGTAAATTTAAAAACCATGCCCTGTGGTTTTACCGTTTTGAAAAAAATGTTTGTGGAATTTTTTTTTCAAATGGGTGCTTGTGGTTTCAAAACTTAGAAAAAACAGGCTAACCACATAGTATGTTTTTGAAAATTAGCTTTTCTGTTGATGCTACATCAGTTATTTCAATAAATTCAACATTCCTATATTTTAACTATATTATTTATGAATTATTTATCAAGATTTAAGCAAATTTTGAAAATTTTTTATTTTGTTATACTTTTTTAAAGTTATCATCAATTTTTAATTAATATAAATATTTATATTTATCAAAAAATTCTAAAATTTATTACAAATATATATTGTATTTTTATAACCAAAGATGTAAAATTTTACTTTAAAATGGATAAGATTACCCTTCTAAATGTGATTTCAAAATTTTGAGAATCATCTTTTTACTAATTTCTAAAAGAAAAAATTTCACAAGCACCTTTTTGCAAAACAGTTAAACCACATTACATATTTTTTTATATTTACCCAAAATTTATATTATGCTCGTAAAATTTTAATCAAAAAAGCTAATTTTTAAAACGACCAAGCCATAATACCAGTTGTTTTGTTTTCCATTTTGCTTGTTATTTAGCTTTCTTCTTTAAAAAAAATACTGTAAAACATTTTCCTCAAGAGAAAAATTTCGTTTTACTGAGGTCCCATACGACGTCGTTTAAGGACAAGAACAGCAAAAATCCCTTCATAATGGCATCGGTGTGATCTGCACCTGACTGAGCACAACAATGGTGGATTCAATCTCCACTCCACCGCCGAGATCCGTGGCGGATCTCTTTTCCGACCCTGTCGACTCTCACCCTCTCTGGTTTAAACCTAATCTCTTCCTTTCCCCTACCTTCGACTCTGAATCTTACATCTCCGAGCTCCGTACTTTCGTCCCCTTCGACACGCTTCGCTCTGAGCTCCAGTCTTACCTCTCCTCCCTCAATCACGAGCTTATTGACCTTATCAATCGCGACTATGCTGATTTTGTCAATCTCAGTACCAAGCTTGTCGATGTGGATGCCGCTGTTGTGCGGATGCGTGCCCCGTTGCTGGAACTCCGGGAGAGGATCGAGGGCTTTCGAGGAAGCGTGGATTCGTCGCTTGTTGCTTTGAGGAATGGATTGCAGCAGAGATCGGAAGCTGCTGCTGCTAGAGAGGTTCTGGAGCTGTTGTTGGATACGTTTCATGTGGTCTCTAAGGTATGCATTGTGGATCATAACTGAATTTGGATGTCTCTTTTCAGATGTGCAATTCCTATGAAATGTGAATTTACGAACTGTACAGATATCTATAGCTTTGAATTGTACAATGAATTTCAGTTAGTTGAATTGTTGGGGATTATTGATGTTTATAGTGTTTTCATGCAATTCCTATGGAGTGTGCAAGTATACGTTTAACGAATCTACTATACGTCTATTGCTTTGAATTGTACAAGTTGAATTGGAAATATTTTCAGCATTTTATCTCAGTTTTGATGCAAAACTTAATGTCTGGTTCATTGTCGATTTGTGTTTCTGTGGCTGGTGGGAGTGCAATTTTGTTTTATCATTATAGTAATTAAAATTCTGATATTTCTTTTAAATTCCTATTCCTTGATGACAAGTTTCTATAATTAAGACTATTAAGCAGACAACAAAACAGCTCATTTATCCATCAAACTGTTATGAAGTCAACATCTTGTTCTTTGTGATAGTATATTATTGTTGATTTAATTGCTTGTGCTGTTCTTGGACATTTATACTGAGGAATGCAGGTCGAGAAACTTATTAAAGAATTACCAAGTATTCCTGCTGACTTGTCAAATGGAGATCTAAGTTTGAATATAAAGAATGCTATGAGCAATGACACTTCTTTACACTCCATTGAGAATGAAACAAATATCAGGGAGACTCAAAGCATGCTGCTAGAGAGAATTGCCAGTGAGATGAATCGGCTAAAATTCTACATTGCTCATGCACAGGTCTGTTTTGTTCTCATTTAATGTTCAAGAAGCACTTTTTTAGAATTTCTGATAGAAGACTGTTGGGTTTATTCCTTTGCAATCATGCTGTCAATTGTCCCTTTGCCTAAGATTGTACTTTTGAAATCACACATTGTGCTCATCTCTTTCTCTATTATGCCAGTACAGAACCTTCCTTTCATTGAGAATATGGAGAAGAGGATTCAAAGTGCAAGCTTTTTGTTAGATGCAAGTTTGGGACATTGTTTCGTAGATGGGCTGGAACATCGAGATGAAAATGTAATATACAATTGCTTACGAGCATACGTTGCCATTGATAATACCAAGAGTGCGGAAGAAATTTTCCGCACAACCACTGTAGCTCCATTAATACAAAAAATTATTCCACAAAAACCATCAGGAATGGTTTCCACAGCATCTGGAGATGGACTAGCAGATGACTATAGCCAAATAAAACAATGCATTGCGAAAGACTGTAAATTTCTTTTGGATATTTCATCAACTGGTATTGTTCTTATACTTGTGCTGTATATAATTCATTCACAAATCACAATTAGTTGAAGTGTTGGTATTATTTTATCTTAATATTATTTCTTTTCCATGGGATATCTGATTAAAGATGTATTTCATATGTATCGTTCTTAAAGTTAAACAATGTGAACTTGCTAGTTAGCCTGTAAAGCCAATTTCACTCAAGTATCAATGGTCATTCTATTTATTTCTGGAAAATGGTTTGTTATAGAATTATTATTATATCAAGCATGGTAGCTTTTATATCGTCCAGTAGATTTTTAAGCTTTCATTTGGTAGGAAGATAAGAAGAATGTTTTTTAATGTTGATTACCTGTTTCTAGTGCTTTATCAGAACAATAATAATAACAATAGCCTTTTGTGTGTCTCTATTTTTCTATACATATCTACATATATTAGCCGTGTCCAAACTCCAAACATGTTCAAGCTCTGAATTAGTCTTCCTTATATTCCCTGCCTGTTTTCTTGTTCATGGTCCAGAGAATTCGGGTTTGCATGTATTCGACTTCCTGGCCAACTCAATCCTGAAAGAGGTTCTTTCTGCAATCCAAAAGGGAAAGCCTGGTGCTTTTTCCCCTGGAAGACCGACTGATTTTTTGATAAATTACAACGCAAGCCTAGATTTCTTGACTCATCTTGAAGGTAGCACAATGCATCTAATATTTTTTATACTGCCAACATAAACAAATTCTCATGGATGCTTCCATACTTGCTAATGCATGTGGAATTATCATTATACAAGAGCGCTGTGCATTATGTTTATAACATCCAATTGTCATGCAAGGTTATTGTTCATCCAGATCTGCTGTTGCTAAATTTCGAGCAGAAGCTGTTTATGCTGAGTTCATGAAGCAGTGGAATATTGGAGTTTATTTCTCTTTAAGGCATGTAGTTACTCTGCTGTTTTCCTTTTGTTTTAAAAACTTCCCTCTTACATTATCTGTTAATGCAGATTTCAGGAAATAGCAGGGGCTCTGGATTCTGCGCTTGCTGCGAGCAGCCTTGTTCCATTTCAGAGTTCACAATCTGGTCAAGGGAATCTAGAAGGAATAACATTAAAACAAAGTGCCACTCTTTTAGAGAGCTTGAGATCTTGTTGGAGAGAAGATGTTCTCATCCTTTCATGTTCTGACAAGTTTCTTCGCTTATCCTTACAACTTCTTGCTAGGTCTGTTCTGATAGAGAATGTTAATTTCTATTTTGCATCATGTTTGCTCTTTATATATCATAAAACTGATATCCCATTAATGAACTTTTGCCAGATATTCAAACTGGTTATCATCTGGACTGGCTGCTCAGAAGTCCGGTAATTCAGGCTCCAGTTCAGGATTTGAATGGGCTATTTCAGCTGCACCTGATGATTTTGTTTATGTACGTACAATATAGTGAATGCACCACATAATCCACTGCTGTAGATTAGATCTTACTGATGCCATTTCCAGCAAATCTTTGTGCTTAGCCAGCAATTCATATCTTTGATTTGCAGGTAATTCATGACATAACTTGTCTGGCAACAGAGGTATGTGGAGACTACCTGGATCATGTGCTTCAGGTTTTGTCTTCCTGTTCCAGTGACATTCTCGGTCTAGTAAAACAAAGCATTTTACAAGGTGGGAAGTCGTTGAATGATTTAGCACCTCTTGCCATCAACGCAATTGTAGAAACACTGGTTGATAAGGCCGTGGAGGTAATAGCTTAATACTGAAAAATAATTATTAGTGGATAAGTTTCTGGGTTTTTAATTTTCTGCTGGAACCTTTTTAGATTGTGTAATGCGTCTATGTGAGTCGCTTGGATTCTTATGTTAGTGAATACTCCATATTTTATTACTTAGTTTAGTTGTCTGAGTTTGTGTTCTGAATAAAAAATTATTTACACGAGTTTTTTGTTTTAAAACTGTAGGACTTGAGACAAGTGAAGGGAATAACTGCAACATACAGGATGACTAATAAGCCTCTTCCTGTCAGACATTCACCCTATGTTTCAGGGGTATTACGGCCATTAAGGGTATATTGTTTTCCAGAATCCAGATTGTATATCAGCTCCCTGCCATGTGAATGATCTCTACATACAACATAGTTTGTGAGAGAGGGCGATGATAAATTTTTCTATTAATTATTTTCAAATCTTGGAAAGCATGTTAAATACATACTTCCCTGACACTCTGACTGTAATAGACTCCATTAAGTGACTATTCGAACTTCCTGATATGGAGCAACTCATGGCTGCAGGCTTTCGTGGAAGGGGATCGAGCCATGACATACTTAACAAGGGAAACTAGGAACGAGTTGCTGCTTGGTGCTGCAACTGAGATTACCAGTCGTTATTATGAACTAGCAGCTGAACTTGTCAGTGTGGTTAGTGTCTAATATTTCCATCATTCAACTCTAATTGGATTGTATACTTCATTTAGAAATTCTTGATTTATGGATATATATTCTTTTTTGTTTGACGCTCCCAGGCTAGAAAAACAGAATCTTCACTACAGAGAATAAGGCAGGGTGCACAAAGACGAGCTGGGGCAAGCTCAGATGTCTCAGACCAAAGTGTTTCGGACACTGACAAGATATGCATGCAACTGTTCCTTGATATCCAGGTAAGCTACTCTCTTCTCTGTCCTTTGACTGGCACTGGAAATGAACTGTTCTCAGCTAATGGGGCGAACCATATGTATACCAGGAGTATGGGCGAAACCTTTCTGCACTTGGCGTTGATGCAGCTAATATTCCAGCTTATTGTTCCTTGTGGCAATGCGTTGCTCCTCTAGACAAGCGAAGTGTAATTACCTTCTGAATGAAAAGTACCAGTTTCTCTTGTTGCATTTTTTTCGAGTCTAGT